>CM057451.1:334872500-336285625 GCA_016271365.2 Neoceratodus forsteri | reverse complement strand
CTGCTGAAGCTATAGGCAGAGGGGCGCACATGATCCTAATTGCCCCCATGGCCTCGGCAGATATGGTACCCACTGCTACAACAGCTAGCACTGGAACCCCAATACCTCCTCTTCTTCTCTCATCATGACCATCTGTCCCAGGAGCAGGGCACCCTGATATACCCGAGCCTCAGATCACTCCACCTTCATGTGTGGCACCTGTGGACATAGCGGTTTCTCACTATGGTGTCTCCTCTCGAGTTGCTCAGTTCCTAGTGGAGGCCAGGAAACCCTCCACTAGATCCACGTACACTATTAAGTGGAAAAGATTTTCCATCTGAGCCACAGCCACAGCTAAAGGCTTAGACCCTTTTCATGCTCGTCTTCCCAGGTCCTAGAGTACCTCTTGCACCTTTCAGAGTTGGGCCTCAGTTATTACTCTGAACGCGTCCATCTCTCTGCGGTTCGCCTACCACCTTCCAGTGGAGGGCAAAACCTAGCTCAGCTAGAGGTTTTCAGAACCTTTCTGAAGGGGATCCTTCACCTCAAACCTCCAGTCCGAATTCTGTCTCCCCACCAAAGATCTTGTTTTATTTTAGAAAAACTTACTTTGCCCTCTTCGAGCTGGCAGCAGATAGTGATATGTGTTATCTGGCATGGAAAACACACTTTTTAGTTGCTGTCACTTCAGCTTGAGGAGTTTCAGACTTCAGGCCCTAGTTTGTAGAGAGCCTTACTTAATTTTCCACAGAGACTTGGTGGCTCTGAGGACTAATCCTTCTTTTCTTCCGTAGGTAGTTTCTGAATTCACCCTAAACCAAAATGTTGAACTGCCAGTGTTTTACCGACAACAGTCCAATGGGAGTGTCTCCTGCACACCCTTGATGTGCACAGGATTTTGAAATATTATGTCTCAAGGACTAAGAAGGTTACATAAGTCAGATCAACTCTTTGTAGCCTTTGTGCCCAAGTGTCAGGGCAAGACTATTTCAAAACAGACTTTGTCAAGGTGGCTGACAAATGTATTTATTATTTATTTATTTATTGAAATGTTTCAGCAGGAGGGCACACTTAACAATAAGTTGCTCGTCTCACAGTGCATCCTGGGGTAGGGGGTTACATAGGGTTGTGAAGGATGATCAGTTACAATAGTATGTGGGTAGTACAAACAATACAACATTGTAAGATTGTGCAACAGTTGGAACACAAGGTATTGTACAATAAACAGTAGTGGAACATTGGGTAAATTACAATACATGTCCAAAATTATACAAAAGAACATATAAGCGTACAAAACAGTAATATTGAAATAGAACCATTTATAGTGCATGAGTGTACCAGGAGCAGGCTCGAGGTAGTACACAAGTGCTGTTGGAGTAAAAGGATGGGGTTAGGTTGTGCACTGGTGATCCAGAAGGACAGGTGGAGAAGAGAGGGAGAGAGGCAAGAACTGAATATGAGGAGAAGGGGTAGCCATTTCCTGATTTCCCACTTCAGGATGTTGAAAACCCTCATGGGGGTCATGGTAGGAAGGCAGAAACTGGGGATAGGTATTAAGGTGGGTTAAAGCAGGAACAGCTGAGGGAGAGATAATTGTGTAAGGTGGAGGTAAGGGAGTAGTTGGAGGAGGAGTGTCGATTTCGGGGAGGAATTCCAGATTTTAGGGAAACAATGGTGAAACCAGTATGACTGATGAGGGTGGAGTGTGCAAGGACCGTGAAGATTGGCGCCATTTGATCTGAGAGAGTGGGGAGGTGGAGTGGACAGATAGAGGGCCCCGAACCAGAATTTGGAGGTTAGTTTGGCTTAGTGAGAGATCGCCTGTGAGATAGTGGAAGGAAGGTTAGAGAGCGATGGCGGCTCACAGTGGTGGGAGCGGAAGGGAGTCGATAGCAAAGCAGCAGAAGGGAGTTAAGAGAGTGGCAACTTGGTTAGGGGAAGATTTGGGAGCAGCACCATAGACTACGCCACAGTAGTCAAAGATGGGGAGTATCATCTTCTGGACAATTTCACACCTCACAGTCAGGGGATGCAACTATGATTCCTGTACAGAGCACCAAGCTTGGGGTGCAGTTTCTCAGGATAGCATCGATATGCAAGAGAAGTTGAGATGCTGGTCCAGCCAACACCCCAGATATCTAAAGAGGAGGTGTCCTCCAGGATGGTCCCATCAAGGGTGTGGAAGGTGGGTAGGGCTGGGAATGCTCTCTGCCTGGTGCCAAAGGCGTTGAGATGGTCTTCTTGGTGTTTAGAAAAAGCTTGGAGAAGCAAACCAGAGCTGAACTTGGTTGAAGTTATGCTGTAAGTTGGTTTGCACAGCAGCAGGGTTTTTGCCAGAACTGTACAAACAGTATCATCGGCGACATGTGGATAGAAGAGGATGAGAACGTTGTGGGAAGATCATTAAGGAAATGGAGAAGAGAGGAAACCAAGCACTGAGCCCTGAGGGACACCAGTGTTGATGGGGAGTGGAGGAAATGGAATCAAGGATTCTCACCGCTTTGGTCCTGCCAGTGAGGTAAGATTTAAACCAGTTGGCTGACTGAGCAAGGCCAGCTGAGGAGAGTGAGTCAAGAAGCAGGGGATGGGAAACAGTGTCGAAAGCTTTGGCTAGGTCGACAAAGATGGCCGAGGTGATCAAGCCATTGTCCATCCTTGAAAAGATGGAGTCAGTAAGGCTGAGGAGGAGATGGTTGTTGAGTGGTTCTTAAGAAAACCAGATTGAAATGGGGTGAAGAAGGAGGAACTGAGAGGAAAGGTGGTAGCTGAGAGAGAATTAAATGTTCTTGAAGTTTGGCAAGGGGTAGGAAGGAGGAAAATGGGCGATAGTTGCCAGAAGTGGTTGTGTCGCCATCCTTGGGAAGGAAGGACTACAGCATGTTTCCAGGATGAGGTACTTGGGCAGAAATAAAGGACAGGTTAAGGATTGGGGAGCTAGGATGAGCAATTGCAGGAGCAGAAAGGTAGAAGTTTAGGATCTAGCTCATCTGGTGAGGGAGCCTTTAGAGGGTTGAGGGATAGGAAAGCATTAAGAGCTTAGTCAGAGGAGATGGGAGAAAAGGAAAATGGGGAGGGTGGGCACTGGCTGAGGCAAAGGGCTGACGTTAATAGGTGGCAATGGGAGAGGAATTTAGAAGAGACGTGGCACGAGGTGTAGTAGGCATTAAATTCATTGGCCACGGAGCCAGAGTCGGAAACTAGGAGTTATTTATTTTGAGAACTGGAGGGGAAGGTTAGAGGGGAGAGAATAGGCATGGACTGCCATCCAGAATTTAGATGGAGAGTTAATGTTAGACAGGAATGAGGAGTTGAAATAATCGGTCTTAGCCAGTCTAGTAGCTTTAGTACATAGAATTGCATAGTGTTCTGTACTTGGCATAGTCGTTTGGATGTTTAGTAGATTTGTGTTTTCTCCAGGCCCAGTCATGCTCCCTGAAGTAGGCCGGTAGTTCAGGGGTGATCCAGGGAGGTGAAGCCCATGGACTCTGGTCCTTCTGAAAGAGAAAAGGCATTCAGGTGCAGTTAATTTATCCTTAAAATAGCCAAGCGCTGGTCGAGCAGAAAGTTTGCAGTGAGAGGGGGCCCAGTCGAGGAAGTGAGTGCAGAGCTGATTGGGGTAAAGTCTAAGATTTGCTGACTGGAGCTCTATGATTTTAGGGAGGTTTGGAGCGATGAACCTTACATACAATGAAAATGGGGTTGTGGTCACTAAGGGTATCGGGAGGAGACCAGATTTAATGATGCGGTGTGGGTGGGTTGTGAGTGCCTGGTCAAACAGGGTGTGGTTTGTGTTTTGTGATTAGGCGTGTGGGCTCAACTAAAAGTTGAGTGAGGTTTAGAGCAGTGACATTATTGCACAGCTTGTTTAACTTGGGAGACCACCAATTTAGATTCACGTCACCCATTATGGAAATTCACCAGATTGCGAGAGGGAGATGATATTGTCTAAGAGTTCAGTTGTGACCGAGGGTTGAATGCTTGGGCAGCAATAGATGCCATCCACAAGGATTGAAATTGAGAAAGGAAGGTAATGCTGGTCACAAGGGCTTCATAGGTAACTGGAATGGAGTAGATAGGGTGGTAGTAAACTGCAATGAAGACAGAATGTACATGGCCCTCCCTCCATAACCTGATCAATCTTGTCTGGAGAGGAATACCCAGGGATAGCAATGGCACTGTCAGGGTGCTTTTTTTTTTTTTTTTTTTTTTTTAGCCTTGTCTGGTCATAATTAGGATGTCAGGTGTGTGAAATCATAAGAGTTTGTAGGAGGTTGATTTTAGGTAGCAGGCTGCAGATGTTCAGGTGGAGGAGCTTCAACCCATTAGGGAGGGTTGTAGTGGAAGTGGGGTTTGGAGACATGTTATTTGGGTAAGGACAGGGTAGGAGAAGAAATAAGGCCAGGGTTGGGGTGGATGTCCCTGATGAAGGAAGGAGGAAGGGAAGAGAAGTGGCGATAGCTGTGAGGGAGACTGGGATAAAGGTAAGAACCAGGAAGGGTGTGAGTAGGAGGGAGATGAGATGGAAACCATTCTGGGTAGGGTAGTAGAGGCTTTGTACAGGCTTATAGATTCAGATACACCACTGAATGTTAGGACGTTGATAATTTGCTTTAGGTATGAAATGACCCAGGACTAGAAGTGTTAGGGAGAGCAGTGGGAAGAGGTTGAAAACAACAAATCACTGACAGGCCAGTGCAGGTTACGCAATGCTGCTCTGCACTGAACTGCTCACAGAAGTGTGCAACTGAGTGAATTGGCAAGCAAAAGATCAGCACTTCTACACAGCTGCCAAAGGAAGAAACGTCAAGGTCAGTGTTTCTCTGCAGCCTTATGCCCTAGTCCAATGATTTCAGCACTGGCTGCAGCGTAGGGCAGGAAACCAATGTCAGCTCTCTGGGCCATCTGGAACCTTTCAGTTCCCACTGGGAGGATGGCTCAAAATCCTCTTTCCTTTGTTCTGGGTCCAGGACCAGATTTACCTTATGGGCCAAGGAGGAGCATGGGCAGCAGGCTCCTTCTTGGCCTGTCCTAGGCAGGTGGGTTGCTTGTGGAGAGACTGCATCAGCAGTACCATTCCAGTGGCTCCGATCAGCCTTATGGGCCAAGGAGGAGCATGGGCAGCAGGTGCCTTCTTGGCCTGTCTTAGGCAGGCGGTTTGCTTGTGGAGGGACCACGACAGCGGTACCAGCCCATTGGGCTCCGATCAGCCTTATGGGCCAAGGAGAGCGTGGGCAGCAGGCAGCTTCTCATCCTGTCCTAGGTAGGCGTGGTTGCTTGTGGAAGGACCGCTGGCCGTACCTGCCCAGTGGGCTCTGATCAGCCTTTGGGCCAAGGAGGAGCGTGGCAGCAGGTGCCTTCTGGCCTGTCCTAGATGTATTCATTACATCCAAAGTACGGAAAGCCCTTCTGGGGACAGTTAAGGACCACTCAGCTAGGGAGTGGCCACTTCCACTGCCTTTTAAAGAATGTGTCCACTGCGGACATATGCACAGCGGCCACTTGGTCCTCCGTCCACATTTTCTAAACATTACAGCCTGGACATTGCTTCTAGTTGGCTTTGGTCTAGTAGTCCTGCAAGGACTTCTGTCATGAGCAGCATGTAATTGGCAGACATTTTCCACCTCCCAGAACCTAGTCTCCAACTTCTCCTTTTAGTTGACTGCTTGGTGTTCGGTCCTACTTTGAAGACCTACAGCAGGAACCCTCTCAAGTAAGATATAGTAGTTACGTGAGAACTTAGTAACAGTAGACCTCGAGAGAGGTTCCTGCAGTAGGTTAAGATTTCCCACCCACCTTGTTTTTTTTCGTTTTTCCCTTCCCAGGACTTTGTTTTATCCAGGGCTCAGGGTCCCAGGAGTTTCCACTCCTTTTCCTGCTTCCTCTTTAGAGGTCTCTGGCAAGAAAGTACTGGAGGGGGCTGGAGACCACCCTATTTATAGTCACGCTGGCGTCCATCACCTGACTCGGGGCAGTCCCGCGGATGATTGCTAGCTACAATTTTAGCCATGCAGTCCTGATGCCAGGCTCAGTCCTACTTGTGAAGACCTACTGCAGGAACCCCTCTCAAGATTTACTGTTACGGTAAGTTCTTATGTAACTGCTATTTTTTTTCTGTCATTGTGGTAAAGTAAAAATTTACAAGGACAGCTCACACCTCAGTACATTCATTGCTTGGTCCTAGCACATGGCATCAAGGCTTGTCAGATTTGCCAAGATTTCAACCAGGTCAGGTGTAGACTTCATAGGAAGGCTTTGGAGGCATATTAATAGGTAAAAGTAATTGAGAATAACTAGTATGCATCTCAGTGATGCTGACTTCCCTAGCTCCTTCTGCTCCCATTTCACCATTGACTCCATGCTCCCCAAGGTCTGTGTTGCAAACATCTGATCCATCAGTGAAACTGAGGAGAAATTTAGGAAAAAGTCCACTTAATCAATGGAGAGACTCTGTTGTGCTGAGAAGGGTAATAAGATTCCAGGATAGAGACTTCTCAGTCCATTCAGAGTCTCCACTGGAAAAAAAAAAGACCAAGTTAGGTCAAAAGACAAGGCCCAGGCTAAAACCTCTGGTCTTGCTGCCCCCAGCCATCTCTGCGACACCAAAGTCAGGTTCAATTATGGTCTTACTCAGCTTAAGAGGATTCTCAGTATGGTTTACGTTGTCGATCCCTATGTGGCTGTCAATGCATGGATGCTACCGCAGGCAATGTCTGCTTTATTTTACAGCTGCCACCACAGGCTCTGCTGTCAGCTCTGACCCCATCAACATTGACTGGTGCCCAGTCAGCTTCCCTATTGCTCTGGTTCTGTTGGCACAGGCCGCCTCAGGGCTTCTCCACTGACAACTTTGCCGTCACCATCAACTCTTCCTGGGAAGTCTACCTATTGTTGATCCGATGCAGACATTGGTGAGGAGTAGGAACTGGAGTACATTCAAGACCTCATGGAGGAGGACTATGGAGAAGGAAGGGAGGAGGAGGAGGATGAGATGCAGCCTCCTGATGTTGTGGCTCCAGCTGTGTGCTTTTGTCCTGTAGTGAGGACAGTGTGCAGTATCCTCCTTGCTCTTACCAGAGAATGCCTCTTTTCAAGCTTTTCTCCAGCAGCTGCAGTCTAGCTGGGACATACTGTAGGAAAAAATGGACTCCTCAAAAAATAATGTTTCTGGAAGTCCCTTCATTACCGCTGTTGTTATTTCACCGGTGCATTCTGCATTGGAGGATGCCAAAATAGCTGCTTGACACAGAACAAAGTGTCCTGCCTGTTAGAAACAAAGAATTGTCAGCAGATAAAGACTTCTGGCCCATCCAGTCTGCCCATTTTCCTGCCAACTCTGCCACATGGCCCTTGTACAATTTCCGGTTGTCCCCCACCTTGTGTTCCTTCAAGGTCGCCTTGTATCTGTCCTATGCATGCTTGAATCTGCAACTGTTTTGGCACCTATCACCTACATTGGGAGGCCATTCAGGCTTCCACCACCCTGTCTGTGAAGAAATATTTCCTCACATCCCTCTGAGCCCCCCTCCAGCTTTATAGCATGACCTCTTGTCCTCGAGGGCTGTCTTTTGCAGAAAATGCACCTTCCTGTACCTTATTGATGCCTATTATGTGCAGTAGTTGAATGTTTCTATCATATCCCCACTTTCCTCCAGCGAGTACATATTCAGTTCTCTTAGTTTCTCCTCGTGGGGCTTTTGATGCAATCCCGCACCATTTTGGTTGCCCACCCTCCTTCTCCGCCTCAACTATTCCTGGCATCCTTCACAGGTCGGACCCTCCAGTACTGGACACAGTACTCGAGGTGGTCTTAATAGTGACCCTGTACAGGGGCACTGCCTCCTCCTTCCTACTGGTGATACCCTCCCTATTACCCCAGCATTCTACTAGCCTTTCCACTGCCTTTTCACTCTGCTTGGCTACCTTCAGGTCATCAAATTATTACCCTCAGTCTTTTTCCTGTTTGGTGGTTGCCAGTATCTCCCCTGCCAATTGGTACTTAGCCCCTAGTTTCTGTTCCCAAGTGCATGATTTTCCTCCTTTTAGCATTCAAAACCCAGCTGCCAAACACTTAACCATTCTTCTAACTTGCGTAAATCATTCCTAATTTTCCACCCGCCTGGTTTATCCAACATGTTGCAGATTTTGTTAGGGACCAGGCAGACTTTTCTTCCCTTCTAGCCCTTCCATAATGTCACTTAAAGACATTGAAGAGGACTGGGCCTAGTACTGACCCTGAGGCACCCACTTGTAACCCTGCCTTCTCCCCGTGGACTCAGTTTACCACCACCTCTGACTCCTGCCACTCAACCAACTTCTTACCCACTTTGCTACTTTCTGCACCACTCCTAGACAGGCCAGCTTGTTCGCAGTCTTCTATGTGTGATTAGCCGAAGACCTTCTGAAATCCAGGTGTGCCACATCTACCACTCCACCCTGGTCACCCAGTGAAAGACCTTGATCAAGTTTGTCTGGGAAGACCTCCCCACTGTGAAACAATGTTGCCTTTGATCCTTCAATCCATTGTTTAAAGGTATTCCACTGTCTTTTCCTTCAGTAGTGATTCCATAACCTTGCCTACCACGGACGTCAGACTGACAGGTCTGTAATTTCCTGCCGCCTCCCTATGCCCACTTTTGTGAAGTGGGACCACATCCACCCTTCTCCAGTCCTCGAAACCACCCTGTATTCAGCGATAAGTTGAACAGAACTTGCCAGTGGTGCCGCAAGCACCTCTTTGCTCTCCTTCAGTATCCTAGGGTGAACCCCATCTGGTCCCATTGCCGTGTCAACTTTTGATTTTGCTAGTAATCAGAGGAATTCCTTCTCTGTGAAAGGACTAGTGTCCACCTCCCTACCAGTTCTGATCCTGTTCATTATCTCTTCTGTTGTAAATACTGAACAAAGTATCTGTTCAGTATGTCCACCTTCCATGGTCCCTTCTTCACAGACCTTCATCCTTTATCCTTGTTATCCCCCTGTTGATCTTTTCTTCTGTTTAATATATCTAAAGAAGGTTTTATCCCCCTTTTTATTGACTGGGCAGTGTTCTCCTATGTTTATGCCTTTACACTCCTCACTGCCTTCCCTGCCTCCCTTTGTTTCTCATGCTAAATAAACTGATACTCCTCTTTCTGTGTGTCTCTGTTTTCTAAATGATAGTTTTTCACTCTTACTGTTTCTGCTAGCTCTCTAGAGAACCATGGTGGTGGTCTTTTCCTCCTGCCCTTGCAAACCTGCCTAACACAGAGATTCATAGCTCTTTCGAAAACCCTCTTTAATTTTTGCCCACTGGTCCTCAACTCTGCCTAGCATTAGTATTCCTACCAGGGTCCCTGAGGCATTCTTCCATTGTCTTGAAATTGGCCCTCTTAAAGTCCATGACCCTGTCCTTGTGCTGTTCAGTGTAAACCCAGTTTTTTATGCTTAGACCACACCGTCACGATGCTCACTGGTCCCTAGGTGGTCCCCACTGTGACGTCAGCAACACTGTCATCATTAGTTACAGTACTGCTCCGGTCATGAGTGAGTTCCTTACTAGTTGCCTGAGAAACACCCCCTTTAAGGAGTCTAGGATGTCCCTACTCCTGGAACTTGCTGCTGCTGGAGTCTCCAATCCATGCCAGGTGGGTTGAAGTCTCCATTAGTAACAACTCTCCTTTATGAGCGAGACTTTGGAATGCTATCAGCATTTCCCCATTCACTTCTTCTGTCTGTGCTGGAGGTCTGTATATCACTCTTGCATACATAACAGCCCCATACCTTTTCTCCAGAGTGACCCACAGGATCTCTACTACCCCATTCTCTTGTATTTCTGTAGCCTTTATACTGTGCTTTACATAAAGAACTTCCTCCCCTTTCTTCCCACGCTGTCCCTTCTGAACAGAGTAAAACCTGGTACTGCCATGTCCAGTCCCAGCTTTCATTGTACCAGGTCTCAGTGATGGGGACCAGATCCAGGTCCTCCCCTGCCATGTTGGCCTCTTGGTCTGCAGTCTTGTTGCTCAGACTTCAAGCATTTGCACACATGACCCTCAAATATTGTCTGTTGTGCCTCAGAAGGTGGATGAACAATATAATTCCCTTTCTATCAAGCTTTATTATGCTTCACAGCCAGAGACAGGCTTACTGGTTGTTATGGCTGCCCATGAGCTCTCTTCCACTGATAAAGAATCTAGAAAATTGGATGTGATGGGCAAAATGACCTGTGCTTAAGCATCCCTTGGTCCAAATTGCCAAATATAAAGTTTATATAATTAAATATCAGACTAGCCTGTGAAATCAATGGTGGCTATGACTGAGAAGCTGCCTGATGGCCAGCTAAAACTGAGGTCCAGCTGACTGTTGCCTATGGCTTAGAGGCTGGGAAGCACCTTCTGAGATTGAATTATGATGTCTCTGATGCTTCAGATTGTGCTGCAGCCTCTTGTATTTGCCTTCGTGGATACTCATTATGGTGAGTACATAATTTTCATTCACAGACTTGTGTGGATTACTCTCTAGAAGACACCTGTCAGTCTGAGCCCACCAGTAGCAGCTCTGCTGTGTCTGGATTCTGGTCCAACCAGTTGGAGGCCATCAAATCTTTACTTCCTCTCAAGCACGTTCTAATAATTGAATGAAACAATCACCTTTACCCTAGTTGGTTGTGCAGGAGAGGTGCAACTGGGTTTCATTGGCATAGCAGAGATTCTCTACACTGTTCTTCCTAACGATCACCCCAGTGGTCTTGTATACATGGCATATAGCACAAGAGTGAGGACTAACTTTTGAGGAACCGCTTAGTCAAGGACAAGGAGCTCTAACAAAATGTGTCCCATAGCACGCTGCATATTCCCAGTCTTCTAGGAATATCCAGAACCATGCTAGTGTGGTCCTGGACAGCCCTGTGTATTCCTGGTGTCTCTACATCAGCATCTGTGATCCACTTTATTTAACTCATTACCTCATGGGCAGCCATTTTATGTCAGGTAAACAATGGATAGTTCGGACTTCATATGGAGCTATTGGAGATAATGAGTTTAAGGATGATGAGAGATCGAGGAGGATCACAATAACACCTCACTTAGATCCCTTGCATGGAGGAGGTCATTATACACCCTGCTCAAGGATATCTGCATGCCAAGGGGCTGAGTGAAACCAACTTGAAGGGCTCAAGTATGTTAAATCTATCTAGATGCTTTCTAAACTGCACTGCCACCACCATCCCAACAACCTTAGTTACAGATGCTTGGTTGGAGATGGGCTGTGGGTTTGCCAGATCATCAGGATGTAATGAGTGCTTCTTGGCCCACCTTCTTCATGGTGGCTAGGTAAATTCAACCTTAAGGAAGAAGAATAATTTTTTTTCAAGTCTATTTGTATCTCCTACAGGGTCCGTAACCTCTCGGGCAGTCCACTCACCTGCGCTCTACTGCCCACTGTGACTGCCTGCCTCCTCAAGGACGTTAGCACACCCTGCAGGCCCACCAGGCCAAGGTCCGCAAGGAGATCAGGGCAGAGGTCCAGTTTTGGGCGTGTGGCAGCCAGGCACTGGGATGCCATCGCCTATCTGGCCAGAAGGTTTTTCATTAACCCTCCCGAGTGTGGCATGCAATGGCGCCATGGCACCACGGCAACCCTGCGGCCTCCGCCCGCTTACCCACACAATTCTGGTCCGTGATCCTGCAGTACCCCTGGTCTCCACCTGGGGTCACTGGGACACTGGGCATCCCAAAGCCCTCCCCGGGAACAGAGAGCTGTCCTGGGGACGCCAATCCTTCTCGCCTCGCCAACCCCGCACCAAGCTCACTCCCGAACCCATGTCGCTGGCATGGCACGAGGTGTGGTGTCCAATGCCTCAACCCCCACGCCAGTGAGCCAGTTAGGAAGGATTATTGATGCCTACTGTGTCTGAGGCCCATTCTGTCACCCAAGCCTTAACAATCTGGGTATAGATTGATGCAACCTGCAGATGGGTTATGTGTAGCCTAGAAATTAACTGGATTTGTAAAGAGAATAAAAATGCTTGTATCTGAGGCATAGAGGCAAAACTCTGCAATCCAGGGATAGGCACCACAGGTATAATAATTAGAGGTAAAGGAGGAGGGAGGGACACCTTTGACCAAATAGGGTCCAGGGTGTAGCAGTAGGCAGGGAAATAGGGCAGACTAGATGGGCCTCACCGGTGTTGTTCTGCCAACACATTCTGTGTTTCTGTGAACTGGAGCTTAGCCACTGGCTCACTGTGGCACTGCACAAGGCACTTAACCCTGTGCTTCAGACTCGGCAGAAGCAAGATCTGATTGTTAATGATGTGTTGCATAGTTGAGCTGTGGTGGGTCAGTAAATGAAAATTAAAAGGAAATAAAATACAGTGCTAGCCACCAGCACTTTCAACACCATCATAAGTTATGGTGCGCGTGGCCTGATATCTTTATTCAAAACCTCATTCAAATGAATGTGGCATTTCATTACCCGATTTGCCACGTCGTGTTATTGTGCGCTGTTGTTGAAAGTGACGGTGGGCTGCTACTTTAAACAAATGGTATGTGATGTGTTTTGGGATACAGTGTTGATCCTATATAGCAAATGTATCATGGCTCGATGATCAGAAGTCAAGTCTAGGTTAATTTTGTGTCTTCTGTTGGGAGGGATGCTGTTGTAGCTTTGTTTGGTATCTCAGTACAGGTGCTTTTAATGCCTTTTAATACCTGATTGCACAATTTCTCTATCTTGCAGTTCTTCAGTGATGCAAAGGAGTTAGAGACCTACTACGGAACCTCCAGGACAGGATCAGGAGGAAGTATGTGTGTGACCGGACAGTAGCCTATCTCGACTAGAGGACCTACTACAGGACTCCATGGTAAGGATCTGAAGTAGTGGTGCTGCTGTATATGAGTGAAGGATGGAGTGCAGAGACTGAACTCCCTAGAAACCTTTGTGCACAGTATGTACTGGATGGGAAGTCCTCCCTCTCTAAATTTACCAAGAACCGAATCAGCAGTGCCCATGGTAAGCCTGGTGTCCAAAGGGGAGGGATTTTATCATTAATGGGGGAGTAATGGAGTGAACTACCTGTTAAACGCTTGGATGAGCTTGCCAGTGTAGGGCTGCTATTAGTGATGCTGGCATCCCAAGTCCAGGAACAAGCTTGAATCGCTCATGGATGGGTGGAGAGGACATCCCAGAGAATACTGCTATCTTCCAGGAAGGAAGGAGATAGCTCTGCTGCCACACCACCCTCTGAGTGACCACGGGAGAATGGCTAGGATCCCAAGTCGGGTGGGGAGGGTGTTACTGATGTGTGGACTTTATGATGTATGCCAGCATGGCTGATGGCATTAGTGGGGGGCAAGGTGGTAAATCCTGGTCACAGCCAGCATGGTGGACTCTGTCTCACCAGCATGCACCCACATCCCTGACTCAGGCAAGTCTCCTGGTCAGCTGGCAGCTGAAGTTTCTGGCAGAGCTTGGGGCAAGCACAGTAAGCCCGATGGGGAGATGATGATCTTCCAAAATCAGTCTTCACCATTCAGTCAGACTAATGGGTCTAATCCATAGGTGCTAGGACCCAGCAGGAGCAAAGTCATTTGCAGCCTGGGGAGGGACCAGACAGTGCTGCGCCACCTATGAGGACAGAATAGTGATGTCGTGCTCTTGAATCAGCTAGTAACCAATACCAGCCCCCAGTTCTGTTTTACTCCCGCTGTGTGTGCACTATGGGAGCTGTCTGAGTCCTGTTAACTGTCACAGTTATCTCCTTAGTCCATTGCCACCCTTGTTCGATGCGAATACCATTCTTGTTTACTGGCACCATTTTTTTTTTCGGTACCACTTTTAGTCAGTTCAGCACCAAACTTTTCTTCTCACTTTTGTTATTTAACTGTTGGTATGCTATGTTCTAAGGGTCAAAAGAAAAGAAAGGCAGTGCTCTCTATGCATCGGGTGCCCTGTAGGCCCTATCGCTGTCCAGGACCGCGTCCAAGTGTTGGACCTGCCTTGCATCAGACCATGATAGGGATCAATCGATGCCGCTTCTTGATGGACTGCCACACCCTGGAAGTTTGCACATGGAAGTGGGATCGTTTGTCCCCACTTTGGATGCAGGCCTTGCACCAGGGATGCCACGTAAGGTCTCTGGGCCCCTTTCCAGTACCTCTGGAACTGAGGCAGACCAGGGTCTTTCCACGCTCACCTAGCTGAGACATTGGAGATCAGGGAGAGGGGCTAGTGGACGGTCTGCTTCTTCCTGGAGGCAGGATGAGCACCCCTCCAGTCCATTGGCCCTTTTGGACCACAGACAGCCCGGTGGTTGGGCGAGCTATACGCTTGGTCTACACCTATGGGCACCTCGATGTCATGGCCTGGTGCCCCCATGGCTCCTGGCACTATGCCTGGTACCAGTGAGTGGAATAGCGCTGGCCGTGGAGACCGGACCTCCTCCTGGTATATTTATGGTGCCAGAAGAGGATGGGTTCTGGAGTCGAACCTGACTCTAAGGTGGTAGCTATTTCCTCCTCTGAGTGCCCTAGTGACCTGGAGAAGGATGACAGTTTCAACCTTGGCCTTAGTGAAAGGAGCAGCGATGAAGTAAACCACCCTGGACCTGATTCTGAGCTGGACAGTGTAGACGGTGTCACCCTTGGGTTGTTCCTGGCCCTGAGCAATGCTGGGACCTATTCTGGTGCTGCCTGTGACACTGGGTCAGGTTCAGTGCTGTTCGCGGCACTGGTTTTGGTGCCACTCATGGTTCTGGGTTGGGGCTGACTCTGTGGGTGACCCTAGACCTGGCATTATGCTTGGCTCAAGGGGCACTCCCAGTCCTGGTGAGAGGTGAGACGTGACACTGGGCCTGGGACTGACTGGGCTGGTGCTGAAGGCAGCACTGGCATGGGTTCCAACCCTGGTTTGGTGGTGTGTTTCTCTCTGGAACTGGCTGACACCATTACTGATGTGGATCAGGGCCACCAGTGGGATGTGTATGGCTCCACTAATCTCCCACACCCCCACCCGGGGTCTCTCCCCAGGGCACAGTCTTGGTCAGACTGCTTGAATTTGGCCACCTCACATGGGTGAGAGTACAAGGCCTTTCCTCTGAGAGAGGTTCCATGAGCACAATCATAGCCCTTGCAGAGAACCTGCAACCTCTGGTTTCTTTAAGCCTCCTCTCCTGTCTCCCTCCCCAGATCTGCTAGGTATTGTGGGTTCTCTGGGGCCCATGACCTGGCAGCAGTACAGCAGAATGGTTGGTGTCTTCCACCAGTATTACTCTTTGGCTCGACCAGGCCCAGTTCATGCCTGTGCCCCTGGCATCATCGCTCTCTGAGTTCAGTTCCTTCTACATCCTCCTCTGAGGAATAAGATTTTTCTATTCACATGTCTGCAGATGCTGAGTTCTTTGTGTGCCAATGGTTCCTAACAGAGATGTTGCAGGAACTGAATTGAGGTCCTATGTTGGTCATAATACTGTTACCCTGGTGTTGATTCCTCAGGGATTTCAGTGATGACTCCATCATCCCTCCTTGGCCTCGGCCTTTCAGGAGGTGTCCAGTAACGTCTGGCTCCATCCTTACAGTACGTCCTTCGCCAGCCCCTAAGGATGTCTAGAACAGATTTTGCATTCCTGCAGGGTCTGCCAGAGCTCTTCCTCACCCCCCTCAGGGATTTTGGTACTGCAGACCCCTCGGGTCTAAATGCCCTGTGCATGTCCACCCCCCAAGTCCTGGACTCTGCAGAGATGGATGCTTGGGGAAGAGTTTTCATCAGTATGCACTGTGATGTGCATTGCTGCACATCAGGCAACACACTAAGCATCTGTGGGTAAAACTATGCCGGTTCTAGCTTCCATACCAGACAGTGAGTTAACCAGGCAGATCAGTCGCCTTTCTGCCCAGGGCCTGGAGCTGAGAGGCACCATGCAGGGTCATCTTATGACACCAGTGAGATAGCTTCCAGGTTGGTAAGACAGCAGTCTGCATTTGGTGGACAGCATGGCTTCACCTGTCCAAGGTGGCAGCCCTGGCCCAGTGTAGGTGCTTAACTCACACTTCCAAAGGACTCAGTTCTTCTCGTGCAGGGTCAGTCATATGTTATCGGGCATCCGCCTGCTCCTAGGGCATGGGAGCCTCGCCTGCCCCTGACCAGTCTTGGGTCCCACCAGACCTGTGAGAAGTACCTGCCCTCCAGTGGTTATCCTCACCAGAGGGCTGAGGGATACTTTTTCCTTGGGGTGAGACAACTCTGCTCCTTTTTGGGGGCAGCGTGGTACTCTAACCCACTAGTCTGACTGACTGGTGAAGACTGATTCTTGGTAGATATGAAAATTATGTACTTCCATAATTCTTGATCTTTCAGAATATCTTCACCATTCAGTCACACATCTGCCCACCATTCCCCACTCAGGTAACGGGCAGAGCCTCTGATCAGCTCACTGTGTTGTGCCTCTGCACACTGGCCGCCTTCTTTCTATTCCCTTCAGGGCTGTTCCTCTCTCTGTAGGTTCAGCTCTTCCTTCTGAAATCATAAAATTGGGAAAGAGGCCTCTTCCCACACACACAAAAAAAAAAAGAACGTGTGTTACATCTTTGCTTCCTTCAAACTCCCTCATCCCCATTTGGCATATTTCTTGGCACGTCCCTGTTGCTGCTTTGCAGATTAAATCCTATCTGTACCTCTCAGCTTCTGCTATGCAGTAGTGCCTGCCTCTTGGACACATGCAGTTGTTAACCTCTGTTGCAGGGAGAAGAAGTAGGATTTTTTCTGCTATATTTCCTAGCTTCCCCTCTAGGCAATAACACACCGTGCAGTCCAGAGATTTTTGAAAGCCACCAGAAGAGGCATATGAAGTGCAGTGGAGAATTAGAAGAAAAAAAGTAGCAGGCACTATTGGGCAAAGTTCAAACAAGTGAAAGGTGGCTATTTCCATGACAAGAATGAAGAGCCTCTATAAGCAAATGTCTTTGTTGAAGAAGGATTAAAAAGCAGCATATTATGGGAACTTGAAACAGAGTAAGAAAAGAATGTGTATTCTTTTAGCATTTGCCTAACAAGACTACAGCACTGTGGGATGATAAAGTGGTAAGGAGCCATGAAACGTAGCCCTTTATTTGGTGTGCAGAAGCATTGAATACAAATTTGTGAATAAAATAAACATTTGATTGTGTGGTGTTCATCCCTACCTACTCTTAGATGGGAACTTAATGAGCTTTGTGCCTTCCACTTAGCTGTTGAAACACATGTTTTCACTTCTTCAGGTTTTTGTAGTTCCTTTTTCCATTCTTTACTCCTTGGGTGGTAAGAAGATAGTATTTGTGGTCTCGGACTTTCCAGTCACACCTATTATCTGCTTCTCTACGGTATTTTGGAGTTCATACCTTTCTAATTGTTTGTCCACTTGGAAGTACAAAGACTTTATTAAATGGTTTCTACTATATTAATTACACAGAGGTCCCCAAGGCCTCACTGTACCAGCCAGATGTATATGCCTGAGCTGCTGTCCATTGTCACCACCTTCCTGTCCAGGTGGCGGAGTCTGGCTCTGGCTCGGATACCTGCTACCCTTGTGCCACCCTTAGGCTCCAAACCTTAGCTCTGCTAAGTTGGTAGTTGATTTTATTTTATTGCTATTTTTATATCCTATAGCCTTTTCCTGTCCCTTTGGCTAGAATCTATGGCCTTCTTTTCTCTCCACTTGTTTCCTTTCTCTTAGCAAATAGAACTGGGGGTGGGGCAGTGTCTATTACTGGCTGGCTCACATGCGTCACATCACTAGGTCAGCCTCTGTGGGCAGTGCTGCTAGTAATGTTGGTCACTCCATAGACTGCAGAAGACTTTGCTCCCGCTGGGTCCTAATGCCTCCAGCTGAGACCTATTAGTGGACCAAATGGTGAAGATATTCTGGAAGATCAAAATTCACGATGAGTTAGCTGGCCCAGTGGCATTGAGGTTGAGGCGCTGGACAGCTTGCCCGTGCCACGCCCGGCGACCCGTGTTCGGAAGCAGCGAGTCATCAGGGGTTGGCAGGAGGAGAAGGATTGAGCATCCAAGGGACTGCTCTCCTTCTCCAGGAGGGGTGTCAGTATTCGAGCATGACTGACCCCAGCAGAGGCTGGGGGCAGCACGCCAACACTGCAGACAGGGAGCGGAGATGGGGCAGACACCTGAAGGAACCATCCGCAGGTGTCATTGCACACCTCCTCACCACAAGGGGAGAAACGGGGGGCCTTGGTTGCGCAGCTTGATGGCTGTCCGTTGAAACACGTAACACTCTCCAGAGGGCATCACTGCAATACTGGATCTGGGTCCTGGCAAGGAAGATGAGGGTCTCCCTGCCACCCCACCATGGGGGTAGAGGTGATGGCCAGAAGTATGGAGATGCGGGGCCTGATGGTGGCCAGATGACAGGTTGCCTGGTAGATACAGCCAACCGGGGCCAAGGAGAGAAAACACGTAAAAAAAAAAAATTACAATGAGTATGTAATTTTCATGTATGTCCTGGGAGTTGGCTGGGTGATGGGGTTAAGGCGTGACCAGGCAGTCCCGAGAGCTAGGTGGTTTCTTGGGGATTAGGAAAAGGAAAAAAAAGTACTGAGAGATTGAAAACACACTTCCTCCGATGGATAGTCATGAAAGAGCCCAAGAGAGTCAGTGTGTCGGCGGTGAGGCACTCTGCTCCCCTGGGGCCATCTTGCATTCAAACACTCATCAGGTATAGTCAGCAGTGGACTTGCCATCAGCTGTAAAGGCAGCTCTTGGCATACCTTCCTGACCAGAGGAAGAATAATGCTGTGGTTCCTGAGCTTAGAGGCAGGGTACAGGGAAAAAAAGGGGAAAGGTCAGGAGAAAAAGAATGAAATAAAAAAAAAAAAAAAATTGAATGATCTCTTTAGTACCTCCACTGTGATCGGTTTTACTCTGCTTAAGGTAGCGAGTGTGACAAGGCCATAGACAGGGATAGTGGGATGCTGGAGTGCATAGGGAGGGGCATCAACAGCAGGACGGAGGTGGTGTTGCCACTGTACCGCTTCTAGGACAACCCCACCTGGAATGCTGTGTCCAGTTATGGAGACTGCACTTCAGGAAAGACATGGACAAGTTGTGACCCTGACCCCTATGTTTTTCCCTTAGGATGAGAAAGAACAGCTTATTCAGTCCAAGAGCTCCGTAGCAAGTCTTGTTGGGAGAGTGAAGTCCATCATCCAGCTCAAACCTAGGAACCCTGAGAATGTGGTTACAAGCTCCTCCCCATCAAAGCCATCTGCAATTATCGGCAGATTGAGGTAAGTGTCCTGAGGTGTAAACAGGCCACAGACAATCTGTCACTCCTGTAACCCTTATAGGAAGCCCCACCAGTTGACTGAGAGAGAAAAAAGCACCTACCCATATATACAGTACATGATTTCTTAACGTTTTAAAAACAAAATCAGATTGTTTAACTTTTGTGTTCAGAATTGTTGAAATTGGTGAAAGTCTGTAGTTCTGTACTAAATGCCCCCTACTGTTGTGGTAAATCTAAGGCCAGCCTAACCACTGAGTTGTTGTTTTTTTTTTTCTTTTTAATCCTTTGCCTGGACCTCCCATCCAGAATGTTTTAGCTTGTGTTCTCGGTGTTAACCACTGGGATCAGGAGAGCGTAACCCAGCTATAAGCTTCCACCCAGCTGAGCCTTGGCAATGAGTAGTAATTACAGTTTCTGCAGCCAGTATGACTGCACAATCCGGCACCAGTTGGTGGAAGCTCACAGCTGCGCTATGGCCCTATCGAGAGTTGGGCAGAAATGGGAGCAGCAATAAGAGCCACTCACACTTGAGATAAATTGACAACATTAAAAAGATAAGCTGAATTACAAAACTATAGTACTGTCATATGATTTCAGAATTTGTCCTGCCCAGCTAGAGGGTATCATGACATGAAAGCTATCATGGTATAGCCATGAAATGTTATCACTGTTACCATAATATTATGGTAATTTGGTGACTGGATTGTGTTTAAGGAGGAGGGACCCTCAGCATCCTAAATTGGGGTTGGGGGCAGAGAATGCAGCAGTGGTCTTGAAAACTGTTTCAGTTTTACTTTGATAATATTTTGTGATAAAATGAAAATGGTTGTTGTGATATAAGAAAACAGAATATTAGTATATCCAGTGAAACTTATTATTGTAAAAAAAAAAAATACTGTCATGACACCCCTATGCAATAGTGCTGAGATCCGAACTCCCAGCCTTTGAGTCGTAGCAAGATATATGTCAGTTTATACCTTTTCTGTATTTATCTTCACCTTTTTCATTCTTATTCTGTACATTAACATTAAAACTGTATCACAGTTCATTAGTCTTCATCCTTTCTGTTTTTTAAATGATTTTTCACGGCAGCCCGGTAGCACTGCTGCTTGCTATGCCAGCAGTCCAGGTTTGGAATGAACTCTGGTCACTCAGGGGCCAGCTGGGGAGGGAGGATTTAGCATCCCAAGAATAGCTTGCCTTCTTTGGGGGAGGGGTTAGATGCTGCATGCCACTTCTTGACTGCCATCTGGTGCAGCACAGTGGGATCCTATAGATGGGGAGAGGAGCAGCTGCTGGACACCAAGCAGGCGTGTGTGCACGGAGAAAAGACAAGAGCTGGAGGAAGAAGCTGTGGGCTGCCATTGTGCTGGCACCCCTGCAGGCCCATGCGTGAACGACATGACAGGCCACCCACCAGTATCGTGGTCTGGGGCAAGTGGTGGATGACTGATATTCTTATGAGGTCGGGACTGGGCTGGGGGGATGCCATCTGCGAGCTGGGGGACAATAAAAGCTTGATGGGGAGAAAATATAAAATCATTTTTATTGTAATTTTGCATGGTGAACGTTACACACAGTGATTGTACAGGTTGAATTAGCAGTTAAATTATGACATTACAAAAGCTTGATTTAACAGTTCAGTGCTTGCATAGTTACATCATAAAACAATTGTGTCCAAGGTGTTTAGGAAAGGGTGGGATATTCTTTTAGCTAAAACAAATAACTCTGTGATCAGAGATTCGATGTCTGGCGGGGTCTGGTAAGTACTGCTTGCTTAACCATAGTTCATAAAGGTATGGGACCAGAAATCCTCTGTATGAGACATTGTAGTCATTTGCACTGTAACAGGATGTGATGCCACACATGCAGAGAATTAGATTTCAGTGTAGATAAGCAACCACAGCTGATAGTCTAATGGGTACTAATTCTGCTTTCTTGTTTTTAAATTTTATTTATAGTGCATTTAAAAGTAAAATACAGACATCTTTGTACATAACTCACATTCAGTTGATATACACGCTAATCAATACAGGTCTTTTTGTGTCTTGTTGACAAAGTTTGAAATATACGCTGAAGTGCGTCTTTACATTGACAATTTTTTCAAGATGTCCTCAATGATGCCAAAGGCTCTTTAACTTCAGCATCAGTACATACTCAACTGGCCCCTACATGTCTGTTAAGATAAGCGCCTTACTGGTGGTGCTCACATGCGCGTGTACAAGCATTAGAAATTGAGTTATGTTCCCTGTCACTTTATTTTAGCCCCACCCCTACTCGTAAAGGAATATCCTTATTATGTGTTGAATAACACCCTAGAGATTACTGCCTGGAGCTGTAAAATCTGAATGCATTTTTATGGGCTTTCTGTCTACTTGTAAACTGGAGGACTTACCCTGTATAATAAAACATAGCGAGTTGGGGGCCTGCACTGCATCTTAGGGTTCCCAGATGATATTTCAGATTCCATGGTATATGTTGTGATGTGCTAATGGTACACTGACCTCCTTGACTACATTATAATAATAACTGTATCTTGTCCTACTGCATGTACATGGTATAATTTGAAAATCCAATAAACAGTAAATTACAAAAAAACAGCTCTCCTTACTTTCGCTTTCCCATCTCTGTGTGGAGTTTGCCTTTTAAGAAATGGTAACCTCTGATATGATTTACCCCATTACATTTAAGGGAGGGGGCTGAGACGTTGCACAGATTATTGAACAGTCTTGGGATCGCAGCCTCCACTGCAAGGGTTCCATCAGTCATCCTTGGCCATTCAAATAAAACAAAATTACTGGAGTACAGGAGGCACTTAGAAGAGTCACAGAAAATCATAGTGGTGCATCAGCTTTGATTCCTGCTCCCACAGCTTGTTTTATCAGAGGATTTTAAGAAAATCAATCAGTCAGTCAAACTTTATTTAACCAGGCATGAACACCATTGAGCCAGCTCATTTCCACAGTGGTCCTGGACATCAAACAAATCACAGGCAGGAATAGGGCAGGCAAACAAATCATTGTACATACAGAGATGTCAGGCCTATACATTCAAAGATAACACAATTAACTGCTAATTGTAGCACACTAAACAAATAAGCAAAGTAGGTTAAATACTTAGACCTGGGGGATCCTCAGTGTGGGGTAATGGAGGCCCGTGAGCTAATAGACATAGAAACATAGAGTTTGACGACAGATGAGGACCGCTTGGCCCACCTAGTTTGCCCATTTTCCTACCTAACAGATAAGCTGCAGATCCTAGTTAACCAACAGCTTACTTCCTCCTACCCCCACTAGGACTGCCTTATGTCTGTCCCATGCATGCTTGAATTCCCCCACTGTTCTTTACTTCATGACCTCCTCAGGAGGCTGTTCCATGCATCCACAACCCTCTCTGTGAAAAATACTTCCTCACATTACCTCGACACATTACCTCTGACCGTCCCTGCCACCCTCTTGGACTTTGTTGATTCCTTGAGGTACTTGAAAGTTTCTATCATGTCCCTCTCTCCTCCTTTCCTCAAGGGTGTACATATTAACCTCCTTTAGTCTTTCTTCATATGTCTTCTGGTGCAGACCCTGCACCATTTTGGTTACCCTCCTCTGGACAGCCTCCACTCTGTCTATGTCTTTATGGAGATGGGGTCTCCAGAACTGCACACAGTACTCAGATGGGGTCTCACCAACTGTCTGTACAGAGGATAACAACTTCCTGTTTTCTACTATTGATGCCTCTCCCTATGCATCCCAGTATCCCCCAGCCTTCCTTACTGCCTTCTCACATTGCTTGCCCACTTTTAGGTCATCTGATATATTACCCCAGGTCCCTTTCCATTTTGCTGTTGTCTGTATTTAATTTTTGCTTCTTTCCTTTCTGCTCAGATTACAATCTCCAAGAGTGATGAGTGTGTCCTGAAGATAATTCTCAACGCACCAAGTGGAAAGTGATCAGTCCCACAGGCAATGAGGCCATGGTGCCTCCGCCTGCTTTGTCATCCCTCCACCCAACAAGGAGGCCATCGACACTGCCAGCAGGTAAGCAGAGAATGACCCAGTCTGGCCCTCCAGTAAATCACAGAGGTCTGTAAATTGGGTTTAATTTATTTTATTTATTTCATTTTGTTGACCTGGAAAGGAGGACTAGACAATTCTATTTTCAGCCTCTGCCTCAAGGCAGAGGGATACAGATGAAAGCCAACTGACACTGAAGCAGATTAAGCTGTTAGTGGTATTTTTAGTGAATGGGAGCAATTTGGCCAGGACACCAGGAAATTACCCTACTTGCTGGTAGAGGGCACTGTGGTGTGCTTCGTTCATGGCCAGTATGGAAACGCTGGCAACGAAGGCGGAGGAGGGCCTCTATGGAGGACCTCAGGCGTAAAGAAGATATGGTGGAGGATGTGGAGATTTTTGCATCAGCGGTAGCTTCAGATGCATTGGATGAAGATTTACTGGAGCAACTGGACACTAAGTAGGTTGGTTGTGAAGAGGCTTACACTACATCCTGTAGTGATAAAAGAATGGCTGCAGCTCACCTAGAGCAGGCAGTGGAAGCCAAAAAGTGTCGGTCCTCAAAATCTTGGAGGAGGATGATGAGAGGCGTATGGAGGAGAGGAGAAGGAACCTGGAAGAAGAGGTGAGGCGGAACAAGGTGGAGCCTTAGAAGTGTGTCGGAGCCAGTCGGATGCAGGAAGTGGAACTGAGGAAGGACAGAGATGTCGCATAAGGGATGTTGGTGAAGCAGGCGGTTATGCACACTTTGGCCTGAAAACGCCGAAAGAAGAGAAATGGTCCCTGGATCTTCACTTAGGAGCTGGTTGGAAACAAGTATCGGATGGCAGCTGGAAGCCAGAAATGGAGTGGGAGGACTTTTCCCAGTCTGGTAAGGGATTCTTGAAAGGACTGTTCTAAAGTAGAAACAATGGGTTTGCCTGGTCTGTCAGCCTGAGGGAGCCTCAGGTAGTAAAGGGATGTTTTCTTGATGGGACCAGCTTGTTATGAAAGCGATCTGGTAGAGAAAGCAGGGACTAGTTTGGCCTATGTGGATGGCATAAAAGAGCAAAGGGTAGACAGGGAGCCTGTTGCAACTCGTTCTGAGGTTAAAAGAAATCTAATTTTTTTCTGCTCCTTTTGCAGGATGAACAAAGTGATGGGATGGGTAGTAAACCGCAGCCGTTGAATCTTTATGGATATGGTCAAAAGAATACACCCTTTGGTAAGGATAATGTCCCCCGAGTGAGGGATAGGGAAAGCCTGGGTGGTTTAACAACTCTGGTCTTAACGGACCCCGCCCAGAAGATTTGCAGTACGCTGCAATATAAGGGTGGGCTGGATAACTTCCAGACAGATATTATGTGGATAGAGTCCTGTTAAAGGGATCAATGTAATTTATTGCAACAGAGATTTATGCCCTGATCCACATCTCGGTGAAGATGTTTCACATTAGCTTCAGGTCTATAAAAGGTTTAGAATGCTTCTGGTTAAAATATGAGGATTTAAAAATACCCCTTTGTGGGCCCTGTTTACTGCAATCCCCGTAACAAGGCCGCTGACTAAAAACATCACAGTAATGTTCCGTCAGATTGTGTTCATGTGGGGATATGCAATGGCTTAACTTGAAGAGTACAGTAATGGGGCTGCCTTAGGCTGTTATTGATGATGAGTTTTTTGGACAGGGGGTTGGAGAGTCAAAGTAAATTGAATCAAAATGAAAATGGAATAGAGCATATCCCTAATTGCTTTTTCTTAGGGAGAGATAGGGTGTTTTACCCTGGGCAACCAGGGCATGCTACAGGTGTGGATCTCAGTCACACTTATCTAATGTGTGCACTGTCATTGTGTGGTCTGTGTGGGGAATGCAGCCACAGCAACTTGGAGTCTGCTAACTGTGCAATGCAACCTTTGTGAGGAGTATGGGCATATGTTTCAAAATTGTCCATGGGCAGCAAAAATAACAGGAGAAGCATAATCAGGAGGATTTGATAAGTAAAGCACAAAAAGCAGGTGCTAGGCCAGAACCCTGCTCCCCTCCCAGAAGGAGAGAGAGAGAAAGAAGACATCCAGAACCCCAGGTGACAGAGATCATTAAATCAAATAAAAGGAGAGTCCCCAAAAGAGGAGTCAGGAGAAGGGCCAACTCCTGCAAGAGCATGGAAGGGGAAGTTGGTCACAAAATGGTTATATCTGATGAAGAGAAAGAGAAGGGTGATAAGGGTTGAAAGAGGAGATTGTGGGGAAGTAAAGATGCCCCCCACCCACCAAGTGTCAGGAATTTCTCAAGATTCTCAGAGGAGATGGAGCCTGAGGAGTAATAAGGGCTATCATCAGAGCTTATTCTGGAGAACGATTTGAGGTTTTGGAAGCTCAAGGTGGTTGATAGCCCTCAGGTGATGAGGAGTCGGATGTGTCTTTGGGGTTCAAGAAGGAATATAGCCCTGCATGGGACAGACAATATGGAGGAGCAGGTCAAGAAAGAAAAGAAAAAGCTAAAATAAATATTAGGAACTGTTCTGCAGGTCTGGAAAGAAGATAGCTGCTTATTAACACTAAGGACCCTAAATGGTTTTGTTTTCTTTGGCATCGTTGAATGTATGTAGTATTCTGAATGGAACAAAAGGGGGCCTTATAGGCAGAATTAATGAACCTTTCATGAAGTATGATTTTTTTTTTAGGAGACATGGCTTAATTCAATGCAGGTTGTAGCTCAGGCAAAAGGGAGTGGGTCTGGGGGCCCTCATATTGGTCTTTTGGCTTAGACAAGGCAGATGGGGTTGGTGTGTTATTTTCTGGTAGGGGTCTAAAAATGTCTGAAATAATGGATCTTCAGCCCAGGAGGTCGTTAATAATTGATGGAATATGGTATGGGAACCTAGTAGGTTTATAGTGGTCTATGCCTCCGTTAAAGGCACAGAGGAATTGTTTGCTCTGATACAACCTTTTTGTGTTCTGCAAGGAATATTTATTATTCGTGTGATTTTAACTGTTCATTGGACACTGTGAAAAGGAAAAGAGGGTAAGAAGATGTTCCAGGGCTAGAGGGCATGGGATGAAGTTGGAGGAGGACGATTCAGAGGAAATGTGAGGAAGAATTTCTTCACAGAACGGGTGGTGGACAAGTGAACACCCTGCCAGAGGAAGTGGTGGGGACTGAAACAATTACGGATTTAAGAATGCATGGATAGACATAAAGGAGGAATTCTGGAGGTCAGGGTAAGGGCTACAGACTCTAGGAAAACATAAACTGAACTTACAAGCTCAAATGGGCAGACTGGGTGGGCCATAGGCCCTTATCTGCCAACACTGTCTATGTATCTATGTAAGAAGATTTATTGCAATTCAGCTGCATTTAAAACAAGTATAGACACAGCTGAACTCCTGATCCTGTTTGAAAAGCTGTGTCTCCTGTTAATTTTACTTTTTCAAAAGGCATACTGTACTCTAAGATTGACTATGTATTTACTTCTAAGAGGCTTGATATTTATGCAGTAGCTGTTCTCCCCACTGCTTTGTCGGACCACCTAATTATTAAAAGTGTAATTAATACTATAACCGGTGAAGCAACCCTGCACAAGATAGAAGATGAATGTGAGTAGTTATGGGATTGATGAAGTGATATTAACAGTAGGAGACCTGTTTATTGACAGAGGCTCAGTATTAGGGCTATAGGAGGACCTTGGGGTGTGGTGGCAAGAAACAAAACTTGAGATTGGTAATTGGTTTATGGCTTATAGGAAAAGAATGGTGAAAAGTATTTTTTTGTATTTATCCCTTAGGACCAAACTGTACAAACAAGGGTGTGGAGGGGAGGTAGTTTTAGGAAAGATTGAAAGGGTTAAAAAGAGATGAAAGCTGTACAATATGATAGAATCGAAACACTCAAACATGAGTTAAGTTTTGAAACACCGAAGACCCTACAGCTGACCCATGTGAAGCTTTTAAAGAAAAAAAGAGCAGGTCACGATAACAAGTTTAAAAAAAAAAAAAAAACGATGTGGGAGTGATCAAAAGTGGTACAGAGAGTATTAGAAAAATTGTTGAGGGGTATAATTAAAGTAGGTAAAAAGATTGATATAGACAGAGAAAACATGGGGCTTAGCTGGCTGATTTAGGAATTCGGATCTGGATACTTGTGAGGTAGAGGCCCTAAAGGGCGACATCACAGAACAAGAGGTTTTGAGGTAATCCAGAACCTGAAAGGTGGAGGGTCCCAGGGGTTGATGGGATCCCTTAACGAATTTTATAAACAATTTTCGGGATATTATTGGTCTTTTGGTGAGGGTGTATAATTTGTGTTGAGCAATAAAAGTGTGGCTGCTGACTTCTTTAGGATCGATAATTTTTCTTTAAATCGAGATAGAAACAATTTGAATAATTGGAGGCCTATAAGTATTTTGAACTCGGATTTTAAAATCCTGGCCCAAGTACTGCAGAGAAGACTAAAAGTGGTAGCTGGTAAAATAATACATATGGTCCAAACTTGGGATTCCGGAAGAAACAGCCAAGAGAATTTGGGTCTGATTAGAGATATTTTAGAATATGGGAGAAAATCTGGGAGAGATGGGTGCGTAATGCGGTTGACCAAAACAAGGCAATTGACTGAGTAAACCATGAGTTTTATTCATGGTTTTAGAAAAGTATGGATTCTTAGGGGAATTTAGAGAATGGGTGAACTTGCTTTATGATAAAGCAGTAGTTCAAGCAGAAATAGGGGAAGGGAGCAAAAGAATCAGGATAGTCACAGGGGTCAGGCAGGGGTGCCTTTAAACTTTTATTGTATACATTTGCTATAGATCCCTGATAAGGACCATTTTAAGAACCAGATAATTAAAAGGTATCAGAGGGCCTCATCCTAAGGATGAGATAAAAATAACGGCTTATGCGGATGATTCAACTATTTTTGTGAGGTCCTTAGGTAGTGTAAACGCTTTTTGAGATTATTGGACCGGTTCTCTTGGTAGCAGGAGCTAGAATAAATGTGAATAAGAGTAGGGGATGTGGCTAGTGAGGAAAGAATTTTCTCACAGAAGTGGGTGAACTTATTATATCTAATGATAATATAAAACTTTTAGGGTCCTTTTGGGAGGGGCAATTAGAAGGAAATTTGAAGGATGCATTGGAAGTAGCTGAAAGAAAGGTTGAAAAGTGGAAAACATGGAAGATGGCTAAATTGAAAAGGGTTCATGTGGAGAAGCAATTTTGATACCTTTGTTTTCTATATGTAGCAGGGTGTTTCTGCCTGTGGAATTTGAGGCAAGACTGTTGAGACTGTTTTTCCAGATGGTGTGGGGAATAGGCTTAACCCTTATTAAGAGGTATTTTTATATAAACATAAAAAGCAGGGGGAATTGGGATGGTAAATCCTGTTACCTTTTTTCATACATTATTTTGGTATTCAAACCTGTATAAAATATTTGAGCATCAACAATGTTTAAGTAGCAAATGGGGATAAATGTTTTGGGGAATTGGATTGGGGAGTGGACAGGTGAATCCTTACGAGGAATTAAGCTACAGGAGATTCTGGTTTGCATAGAGTAGCGTGTTAAAAAATTATAAAATGGATTGTGACAAGAGCACAAATGATGGGGGCCTCTAGAAAAGGATGTATTACCACATTGTGGAAAAGATGGGCCCTAGGACTCAGTATTTAAAGGAGGTCTGCCAGGTGAGACGAGGTTTGTCTACGGCATGCTAAATAATTCGAGATTCTCAGAAGATGTGGGATATTCAGTGGCTGATGGCTTATGGAGGGTAGGTGAAAGGAAATTTAAAACACAAAGCCATAGAAGAACGCAATTGTCTGTATCCAGGGCATGGTAACGCGAAGAAACTCAGGAACATTTTTGCTGGACTGTATATATGCGAAGGGTAATGGGCATATCTGGCAAGTGAGTGGAAGTTGCCTTGGTTGAGGAGGATATCTTACAGAAATCTGGCTTTAGGATATACAGTACATTCCACTTGGATGCAATTCGGTTGTGTGCAATATTCATTTGTATGCACAAAATCACGATGTCCTGTTTTTTCCCCAATGTCTTCCAACAGATATAAACTGGATGTATACAACTACTTTTTGGTTGTATGCACAAAAATATATCTAACTTCAGAGTTACTTATCTGCTGAGTGCTTAAGTTAAAATTGCTTTTCAGCTCCTCATATGGAAGCTCATTAGTGGCCACGGCAACCATGATTACCCAGTCCAGGTGTTAATTGCTTTCAGCGGGTTTACAATGCGGTGGTTTTTCACCTTTAATCCTCATCTCACAATGGAGAAGTTCTCTGAAGGTTTTGAGCCTTGAGGGTAAAGTAAAGTTGGTAGCCAAGTCTGAACAACCTGGTGTGACATTAAATTGATTTTCCTCCTCCAAACTGTACTGCAGTTGTACAGCCCATGGACCAAGGTGTTATTCAAAATCTTAAATCCCACTACGCAAAAAGGATTGTTAACAAAGCGTATTGGAGCTATCAGAGACGCAGCAAAATCCACAACAGGTGTTCATGGACTTAATCAAAAATCAACGTGTTGGATGCAGTTCATTTACTGCACGCTGCTTGGTCCGATGTTACACCACCAACTATCAAGCACTGTTTTCAAAAGCAGGAATTGACTTCCAAACAGGGATAGAGTACAGTGCACCAGAACCAGCTCCTGTGATACCCCTGCAAACATGAATACAGAACAGTTTAATGCCTATATCCAGATTGATACCCACGAGCCCACATCGGAGCAGTCACTGACGAGGACATCTGCAGCTCAATCATCAGTACCCAGACAGAGGAAGAGGATGACTAAGGGATGTAGAAATAACACCACGACATCAGCTCAAGTCTGGGACATGGTAAATAAAATAAGACATTATGTTGAGAGGCAGGAGCGTATAGACTTTACATGGTTTTATACGTTTGAAGCGCATTTGGAGGCAATTGCCTAATGCTTGTAAGCAGACTCGGATAACCTCTTATTAAAAACTAACTAAAATGACTACTGTACTTGAATATTGAGTTTATTATGTGGTGCTGTATTTATTTGATGCTATAAACCGCTTTTAACCCATTTGATAATTAAACGAGTTCATTGAAGGAAATGGAGTGGCGTGTTATGATTTTTAGTATATTTAGTTTGTATGCACATTCGCTTGTATGCACAAACACAGAAGATCCGGTGTGCATACAAGCGGAATCCACTGATGTCAGAATTTAAAGATCAATACCATATACCCACTTTGCAGTTACTCTTTGCTTATTTAAATATTATATGTGGCAAAGTCGTTGCCAGCTGTTGATTCAATAAAGGCAAATTTTATTTAAAGGGATAGCTCTTCTATGCGGGCAGCTCTTAGAGAGGTGTATATTTATGAGTGTAGTTCCATCCCAGGAAGAAGATGAATATGTGGTGGAAAGGATTAACTTTCTTTATTAAATATTCCTGAGGTAGTTTTGTTGCAGGATTGTGTTTTTTTTCTTTAGGTTTCAGATGAAACTACTGTTTTTATATAATGTTAGTCGGTATAAATTTCCTATAAATTCAGAAAGGGGGTGGTTTGGGGTATGTTTTTCATGAGGTTGCACTCTTTTCAAGTTATTAGTTTGAAGTAATAGGTTTCTGTTTGTTATTTTGAGTTTTGATAAAAACCTCCTTCTTTTTAGTGGGGAGGAAGGGTTTTGTATAAGCACGGTTTATTTATGGCTGTAAGTTATGTATGATGTAATAATTATTTATGTTGTTTCTTTTCTTTTTATTTTGTAGGAAGTAATACAATTTTGTAGATTTTGTTTTAAGTTTTGAATAAATAAAATTCCCTACTTTTTAGTGGGGGTTATATTAATATGAATTATTCTTATTTGACAGTAATGTATGATGTAATATGTATTTCTGTTTTGTTTTTGATTTCTTGTCATTATGATTTTGTATGAAATAATATATTTCTGTATATTTGGTTTTGAGTTTTTGAATAAAAATTCCCTACTCTTTCGAGAAGTGCCATGGGATCTTTAACATCCACCTGAACTACCACCAGAACAGGCAGATCGGACCTTGGTTTAATGTCTCATCTAAAAGATGGCACCTCAGGAGTGCAGTGCCCTCATGCTGCACTACAGTGTCAGTATTGAGATTTAATCCAAGTGTCTGGTGAGGATAGAACCCACAGCCATCTAATCTTCCAGCCTCAAAGCAGTGTGCAACCTGCTGAGCCACTGACACTGCCAAAATTGGGTTTGGACCACAGTCTGCTGATGAACTCCATGCATAATATTTTTATGGGCGTTCCTAACAGAAGTCAGCTGTGAAAGGGCTGCCATGACAGCCCAGGGCCACACATTGTGCTGCCTGTGTTCAGGAGCAAGCTTTGGTTGCTGTGTTGAAGCAGCCCAGACTGAGGTGGCTTCCAGTGGCTGGGCCAGGGGGCTTGCTCTCACCTCAGGGGCACTTTGTGTGTGTGGGGCCATCAAGGCACTACCACACCATGGAGTGGAGGGAGGGATATGGGCAGAAAACCAGGAAGAACCCCACAACCCAGCTATCCAGATGATGGCAGACGCCTGAACAGGGTACATACCTGATTGCAGGATATATCCCTGAGGTGACAGCTGGGAAGAGAGAGTAAAACCTTTATTAAAAAAAAAAATCAACTGTAAAACAAAAGAACCGAAGGAGTGTGATGTTAGTCAGTGACCTCACTTAATCTGATTTATAGTGAAGGTAGGAAATGAACTGGAGCCACTTAGATGAAATGTTAACTTGAACAAGTAACTCTAATAGACTGTTGGCAAAGCAGTGGCACATCACGTTGCTACCTATGTGACCAAAGTTTGTATTCAAGCCCTGAAATCCCATGGGGGTGCCGGCTGAGGGAAGGTGTGTAGCAGAGGGCACTCTGTTGCCCTATGATGGAAGATGCGAGCCACCCAGCATTCATGTACACCCTGCCAGTAAACTACAGGTTGGCAATAGATTGGCTGTGAAGGCAGCTGTAGTTTCTGGCTGGAGGTAAGGGTGCAGCTGTGATGTAATCAGCTGGCAACGGTACCGATAGATTGGGCAAGCTGGAATTTGATTTGTGATCTGGCCCAGTATTAGAGGACTATGGGTTACCATTTCTGGCTGTGTAAGTGTCTCCTTTGTTTTTGATTACTGTTAGAACTGAACAGCTGTATCAGAATGTGATGTCCCTCTGGCACCAGCTCCACATCAACATGAAGTGTTGTGTCTTGGAATTATGTGCTGTGAAGGGCGTGAAGGCAGTGCGAGCCTGGAATATGGACACAGTAGGCAGACAGCTCTATTATCTCATCACGTCAGTCGGGCCAGAGATCTATAGACCATAGTTACAAGTGGATTGTTGATGAAGTTTCAACTACAGATAAAAGTAGCAATAGGTAGTACTGAAGGCTGTGCTGTCCTATCATTTATTTTGTTTGTGTTTCAAGTCACCGAATTTCTGATCCACCTGTAACTATCATTTATTATGAAATGGGTAGAAAGAATGATGGCTCGTGATTGGACAAGAGGTCCTTTCAGCTGAGCCGTTATGCCAGCATAATGGCGCAGCTGAAAGTAGCGCAACAAAATTATGTTTAAAAATTACATCCAGTTTACTAAAAAGGACCCATTTCATATTGTAATAAGGCACTCCAGGGAGTGCATTATGGTGGGTTAATGGCCCTTCTCTGGTGGTGAAAGCACTCTGCTTGGCCTCATGCTTTAACCCACCCAAGGTGAGCTGTTATTCCACCATAACGCAACCCCTGTCAAGCCTTATTGCTTAATTATGGAAAAGTTATGGCGTGTATGATGAACATTCAGGAAGCAGTAATAATATGAGTAGTTAAAGCTCAGCTGGAGTCACTTTAAAGTAATTGAATGGATTGCTTGGCTTTCCCCAATTAGTCCATTTCCTTGATGCATCATAGAAACATAGATAGTATAGGCAGAAAAGTCCCAGAATTCCATCTAGTCTGCTTATTTCCTTGCCTAGCTCCATGCTCTACCTAACACTGGCACTGGGCTGGATTTAGAGACCTGATAGTCTCGCACTTCCCCAGGTATCCCCTTCCTCTTCTGCTTGTGAGTACCAATGTTCCGTATATCTGTCCCACCCAAGGTTAAACCCTGACACATTCTTGGCTTCAACTACCTCTCCAGGCAATCTATGCCATTACACTATCAACTCTGTGAAGACAAACTCCTTATATCCCCCTCCCCAGTTTCCATCTGTGCTCTGTAGTCACTGTGCCCTCATTTCTCTTGAGCAAGTCCTTACATCCTTCCCAAATTAGCCTTTGCTGTCTTCATCACAGACTGGTGTGCAGTTCTGAGACCTAACCTTCAGATTGGGGTTGTTTCTAATACAGTGGGCAGTAGTTTATGCACATGATTACAGACTTTTTAGGAGCCACTTGACTAGGGAAAGTTTGAGCTGGTATGTAAACCGCAAAACTCCATTTCAAGAAAATGAAATGATTTTCTGTAGGAGCTTTGCTCAGTTAGATGCCCTTACAAATTTTTCTTTTTGAGCCCTGACCACATTAAGGGTATAACGGGTTGGTGCGCTAAAAGAAATCCTGGTCCTGATTTTCCATCACAAAGGATCATCACAAACTCATTGCAATGGTGGGACTATGCGAGTGGGTTGTGGACTCCTCCTATGCCAGCGCATATTAAAGTGCAGTGGGTAATATAATGACCGGGATGCTATGCAAACGGTATGCAGTGGTATATGCAAAAGACATGGCTACTCCTATACTGACAGGTTATACTTTTTTTTTTATACTGAATTTATATCACCTACTTCTCTGGCGGCCCTTCCTGACCGCACCCCAGTCTCATTACTTGTGCCCGGCCTCCTGTGGAGGGTCGGTCAATCATCCTGCCACCTGAGAGGGTTTTTTCTTCCATTTTCCTTTCCTCCCTGCTGTTGGGTGCGACATGTCAACGCACATAATGTAAGCTAAGGAGTCCTGCAGCACTTCTTCTCTTGGTGTCCTTGATCCGCTACCTCAGGCCTCCACCTGGGGCAGTCTGCGGTGGGACAACCAAGCACCCTCCGTGGAGAGGAGAGCCAGCCTCAGACACTTGATCCTCTCTCCCCCGCCTACCCCCAGCGACCCGCATTGCACGCGAACATTGGTCACCAGTGTGGTAGGAGGTAAAGCATGATGCCTCAGCCTTCCACACCACTGGCCCTTCTAGCCATCAACTTGTACTCCTCAACTTTCACTCCTTGAGCACTTGAATTGCCTATAGGCTGCCTTCTTTCCCCGACCACCTCCTGGACCTCCCTGGTCCACCAACAGGGTTTCGGCCCCACCGCATTTTCGTTTTATTCTTGCACAGGTGCTGGTAGCATCCTGCGCCTTTCCTGATGATTTCCCACCTACTATCAGCGCCCATGTCTGACCCATTCCCATCCAAATGCTCCTTAAGGATCCTTCCCATTTCCTTAAAATCTGCCCTTGAAGTCGGTTACCCGCCTTTGTGCAGCCTTCTACCCTCCTAGGTCCAGGCAGAACCAGACCGTGGCATGGTCACTCCCTGCCAATGGGTCCCTACTCCAGGCCCCCAATCTGTCACTGTCTGCCAGGACCACATCCAGTACCCGGCCCCCTGGTCGGTTCCCCACCTGCTGAGTTAGGAACGCGCCTTGAAAGACATCCAACAACCTCTGTTCCTTGGCCACTGAGGATGTCATAGTCTCCCGTCTGTTCCTGGCATGTTTAAGTCCCCCAACACCACCACCCTTCCCTGCTCAGTCTGCAGTGTCTCCCAACATCTGCCACCAGACTCTCCTCCAGCTCCTCTGCCAGTGCAGGGGTCTATACATCACTCTATTTTTACTGTCTTGCCCTGTTTCAGGGTGACCCAAATCGCCTCTACATTTCCCTCCACCTCCTGTACTCCCCTATGCCAATGCAGTTTTTGACTATCATAGCTACTCCTCTTCCTTCCCTCCTCCCGTCCTTCCTGAACATAGTGTAACCCTCCAAGTTCAGGTCCCAGTCATGTCCGCGGTGGTCCAGGTCTCAGTGACCGCAGCCACATCCACTGCTCCCTCAGTTAGCATCGCCTGGAGCTCAGGCATTTTATTGCCCAAGCTCCTGGCATTTAGCAGGACTACCTTCCACCCTTTCCCTATACTTCCATTTCCTGCTCGTGTTTCTATGGGGATTCTGTTTTTCCTGGTCATACTCTTTGCCATACTCTTTTAGTATGTAATATTAACATTTGGATAGAAGGCAATATTTTATGAGATAATTGCCGTTATCAATTGCTGAGGCTTAGGTACTGATCTGCCACAGCAGGCATTTTCCTCATAACAAAGACTGGCCAGGATTTGGGCCAGAGCTGGAGTTGGCCTAAGGGCAGTGGTAAGCAGTCCAACACAATTTTAAATGGAATAAACAAAGATTTAGCAAATAATCAGGTATTCCCTCTGAGAACTCTTATTGGTAAAATGGAGCATAATGAAAGCTCTGCTCTTACACCTTTGGCTTTTCCCAACAAACTTTATCGTATTCATAGGGGAAAATGGGAGCAAGAAACTGGATAGAAGCACTGTGCTGATTATTGAGGCATGGCAGAAGACTGAATCTGATGTCACCCCTTGGTTTCTCTGTCACACCTTGAGAAGCAGGTGCCTGAGCATGCTCTGTCATACCTAGTGGTGTTGGTTCCTGGGCTGGTTCTGTTGTACCTGGTGAGGCAGGTGCCGAGCATGCTTTGTTGCACCTAATGAGGCATGTGCCCAAGCATGCTGTTTACAACTGGTGAGGCAGATGCTTGAGCATGTTTGTCACACATGGTAAGGTAAGTGCCTGAACAGGCTGTGCCACACCTAGCTAAGCAGGCGCCTGAGCATGCCAGCTCACATCTGGTGAAACAGGTGCCTGAACATGCCCTGTCATTCCTGGTGAGACTGGTTCCTGAACATGCTGCATCATACCTGGTGAGGCAGATGCTTAAACACCTCCTGTCACACCTGCTGAGGCAAGTGCCTAAACATGTCCTGTCATGTCTGGTGAGGCAGGTGTCTTAACATGCCCTGTCATACCTAGTGAGGCAGATACATAAACACACCCTGTCACACCCAGTGAGGTAGATGCCTGAACATGCCTTGTCATACCTGTTGAGGCTGGTTCCTGAACATGCCGTGTCATACCTGGTGAGGAGGATACTTAAACATCCCGTTTCACCTGATTAGACAGGTGCCTACACTGTCATATCTGATGAGGCAGATGTCTGAACATGCCTTGTCATGCCTGGTGAGGTAGCTGCAGAAACCTTTATTCATTTATTTATTTTTTTTATTTATTGATTGATTTTTGTCTTTGGTAACCAGGTATGTACACTAGGCAACTAAATGCCTATTTTCAGGAATAACCTGGGATGAATGGAGCCAACAACAAGAATACGTAAATATAATAAATGCCCTGTCACACCAGGTGAGGCAGTTGCCTGTACAAGATCTGTCACACCTGGTGAGGCAGGTGCCTGAACATGCTCTGTCATATCTGGTGAGGCAGGTGCTAAACATGCCCAGTTATACCTGGTGAGGCAGGTGCCTGAACATGCTCTGTCATATCTGGTGAAGCAGGTGCTTGAACATGCCCAGTTATACCTGGTGAGGCAGGTGCTTGAACATGCCCAGTTATATCTGGTGAGGCAGGTGCCTGATCATGCTCTGTCATATCTGGTGAGGCAGGTGCTTGAACATGCCCATTTATACCTGGTGAGGCAGGTGCCTGAACATGCTCTGTCATATCTGGTGAGGTAGGTGCTTGAACATGCCCAGTTATATCTGGTGAGGCAGATCCTGAAGATGCACTGTCACACCAGATGAAGCAAATGCCTGAACATGCTGTCACACCTGGTCAGCAGGTACTGATGAAACTCTGTCACACTTAGTGAGACAGATGTCTGAACATTCTTTGTGTCTTCTGGTGTGAGGCAGGTGTCTGAACATGTTCTATCACAACCATTAAAGAATGTACCTGAACACATCCTGTTATACCTGGTGAGGCAGATGCTTGTCATACCTGGTGAGGCAGGTGCTTGAACATGCCCTGTCAAACCTGGTGAGGCAGGTGCCTGAACATGCCCTGTCAAACCTGGTGAGGCAGGTGCCTGAACATGCCCTGTCAAACCTGGTGAGGCAGGTGCTTGAACATGCTCTGTCATACATGGTGAGGCAGGTGCCCAACACGGCTATACATTGTGAGGTAGGTGTCTAAACATGCCTTGTCATACCTGGTGAGGCAGGTGCCTGAATGTGCCCTGTCATACCTGGTAAAGCAGGTGCCTGAACATGCCCTGTCATACATGGTGAGGTAGGTGCCTGAACATGCCCTGTCATACCTAGTGAGGCAAGTGTCTGAACATGCCTGTAATACCTGGTGAGGCAGGTGCCTGAACATGCCCTGTCGACCCATCTCTATACTGTGTCACCGCTAAGGTACAAGAACAAATTCTTTATAACCAGTTATAGGATTACCTGAACAATGCCAACTCCTGTCCACCTATCAACACTGTTTCCGTAAACCACAGCACTCTCTCTTTTATTAAGGTCACATCGACATTCAGCTCGCTAACTGGGCCCAAGCAACTGGGCTATTTTTGTGGACCTCACCAAAGCCTTTGACTTAGTGAACCACGGACAGCTTCTACAAAGTTAACTTCGTTAGGGCTTGATCTGCACCCCACAACCTGGATTAGAAATGACGCCACAGGTCATGCCGCCAAAAGTGTTACGTGGTCCAACTGTCATTTCCTTCAAACCCATTTCCTTGGTGTACCCTGGGTTCTATCCTGGGGCCACTACTCTCTCTATCAGTGAGTTGCCTAACCCTGCAGGGGCAGCGGCACAACTTTATGTGGACGATGCCATCATCCGCAGGTCCTTGGCTGACATCCCTTGGCTTCATTCAGTTCTTGAACTCAGACTTCCATCAACTGGAAGCCTGATTCCTCGTAAACAATCTGCTACAAAACACTAAGAAAACAAAAACAATGTTTTTCCACCCACATTCCCAGACCTGACTGCCCACCCCAATTCTCAATCACCACTCATAATGGAGACCGCTTAGAACTGGTACATTCTTTTAAATATCTTGGTATCCTACTTGACTTGAGCCTGTCCTTCAGTGCACGCTAATAAAACCATCACAACTCTGTACCAAAAGCTGGGCCTGCTCTACCAGCTCCATCCTTCTATCAGGGCTTCCTGCCATGCCTCCTCCTTCCGCTACTTTTCTATGGCGCCCATTATTCCTGTAGCTCAAATCCTCCCTTATGAATCAATTAAAGCAGTTGTATCACAGGATAGGACGCTTGCCTTAAGAGCCACCCTCCCCCAGCAACAATCACTGCACTGTGCTAACTTCCTAGGTTGGTTACAATTGAAACATAATTTTGTCTATACCTCCTTCTGTCTTACCTTTAAGCTCACTTACCTATACACCCTTCAAGTCTATCTGATATTGTGGTAAGAAAACTGGCCTGCAGGGCCCCACGTTCCTCCTCTCTCCCACTTCTGCCTGTGCCATCCTCTCGCCTAGCTGCAAGCAGGAGATCTTCCCACGCTGCACCCTGGGCATGGAACCTCCTCCACCTATCTTCCTCTGCTTTTCCTACCCCAGTGTCAAAGTGCCCTTCGAACCACCAAATGACTTAGGGACTTGCTCCTGCTGTACCTAAACTGCCCTGTAGTTTCTATGCTCATGTTCTCAGTGTCAAGCCTACCCTATTATTCATGGTAAGCCATGTCTTCAAGAGTTGAATGTTACTTTTGCCCTGTATGACTTTTTGCTTAAAACTGTACATATGCTACTTCACTAATGAGTACAATTGCTGCTCAGATTGCAGCCTGAATTGACTATCTGCTTTGTTTTGCCACCTCTGATATCAATATTTTCTTTGTGTATCACTATTTACAATTATATCTAGGATCTTCGGATCTGTGAATATCCATGTATATGTGCTCTTATTGTATGCACATTGCTTTGCCTATGTTCTCACACACCCTTATTCTGTATTCCTCTCATATCAGTGCTTTGTATAAATTGCTCATGACAGTATATTGTATATTCCTAATCCTCTGTACCTCCCCCAGGTCCCCCTGAAAAGGGACTGCATGGTCTCAGTGGGCTTACCCGTCACCAAAATTTAAATAATCAAATAAATACCTGGTGAGGCAGGTGTCTGAACATGCCCTGTCATACTTGTGAGGCAGGCGCTGAACATGCCCTGTCATACTTGGTGAGGCAGGCTTGAACATGCCCTGTCATACCTGGTGAGGCAGGTGCCTGAACAACGTGCCCTGTCATACCTGGTGAGGCAGATGCCTAAACATGCCCTGTCAAACCTGATGAGGCAGGTACCTGAACATGCCCTGTCTTACCTGGTGAGGCAGGTGCCTGAACATGCCCTGTCATACCTGGTGAGGCAGGTTCCTGAACATGCACTGTCATACCTGGTGAGGCAGGTTCCTGAACATGCCCTGTCACACCCAGTAAGGCAGTTGCCTAAGCAGGCTGTCGCGACCTGGTGAGGCAGCTGCCTAAACATGATGCTCTGTTACAACCAGTGAGGCAGATGCTTGATCATGTGTCACACCCAGCGAGGAAGGTGCCTGGGCATACTGTGTCACTAGACTACCTGGGAAGTAAGGCTTGTAACACTGAAATGCATCTGCCTTCCTCTTCCAGCTCAAATCTATCTCGATGGGTGACCAGCAACAAACCATGAGGAATCTACAAGCGCATCTATGAGGACTTCCTTGAAGACAGCAGGGATTCCCAGGTCTTCCATCGCTGACCAAATGCAGCTGGAAAAGGATGTTGATTCCTGCAAGGAGCACCACCAGGGCTTAAGAAATCTATGGAAACTGGTAGGAGTAAGAGCAAATATTTTGGGATGGGGAGATGAGTCATATGGAGTAGAAGTGCTCAGAACATTTGTTCCTAGTGTGAGAATGCTTTGCTAATTAGGATGCTTTGTTGGGGAGTCATGGAATCTAATACAAGGCATCAGTGAGCACTCTACCGTATATAGTTGCCTAGGATATTACTTCAGTTGTTTAGTACCAGACAGCCAGAGGCATGGATGTTAACATGAACAAAACAGAAAGAATCTCTTACATAGCAATGACCAGAATCAGTAGGCTCGTTCACAGCAATTCTGCGGTATTCTTGAGGTGCACAGCAGCTAGATCGGTGCCGCTGTGCATGTCTGAATGCTGCTGTTTGGCTGTTTCGGTTCCATTCCGCCATGGCCGCGAGCCCTGTTTTCTGGGATTTGTGGTGGTGTGGGTGTTTTACGGCATTTCACTTGCTGTGTGAACCACCCGCACTACCTACAACATTGTAGCAACTTTTCCCAGCCTGCACTTGTACACAGAATAGGAACTTTTCCTAACCGAGTTCAGCTAAACGCACTTTCTGGCTGTGTGAAGAAAGCTGAACTCGAAAGTGTTTTTTCTAGGAGCGTGATATGTTGTTCATCCACACCTCTGGCATGTCCCTTTCCCTTTAAATCTGGCCAGAAGTCTCTGCTAGCTCCTCCCACCCACCGGGTGGTAAATACCTGCTCCGCCCCATGACGCCAGATCTTCCTTTCCGCTGGAAGATTCAGGTTCCCTCGTGCTACTTTAGCCATTCGAGGCTCTGGATTCGCAAAGCCGTTTTCACCGCAAATTACTTTGAAACCGTCAGAGTTCACAACTCCGATTATAGCACATCGACATGAAGGACAATCGTCTCTCGGATTTCACGCCGTGTCCCTGCAGCCAGAAAATGTCACGCACCGATCCCACCTCTCGTGTGTCTATTGCCTAGGTGTCGGTCATGACACCACGTCTTGTACTTTCTGTTTGGCCTTCCATCCCAACGTTCTGGACGACTGCAAGGCATGCCTAAAATTGGTAGATCGGAGCTTAGAACTCCCGGTGAAATCTAAGAGGGCAAGGTGGTGGTTTCTCGGCCGTGATCCGCCGAAGCAGCTTGAGTAGATGACTGCTTTGAGGAGGAAGCGGCTCAGGCTTCGCCAGTCGCAGTGTTTTCATTCCTCTCAACCTTGGCTCTACTTTCTCGGGCTCCTTTGGGAGTTGTGCCAGCCCCTCCCACCAGAGTGAGGTGCCCTTGGGCTCGACTCCTCCCGCCCTGAAGAGGGACAAGGACCCCAAGTCATTTTCTTCCAGAAGGAGACGCTCCTGGGACCAAGAGAGGTCAAGTCCCAGGAACATGCAGTCTCGACTTCAGTCGAGATTGCTTCCTCGGCCCATGACACCGGATCTTCCGTCTGGCCAAGGCACTGAGACCGAGGAAACTGCTGAACCGCCAAGATTACTCTCGACCCAATCGAGCCTTTGTCGCCAACTCCGTCGCCGACCTTAGAAAGACGCTTGTCCTTTCTTTCCTGATGAGGGAGACACTGCCTCGGGTGTCCCCATCGAGGATAAGGTGCCGGAACCTTGGTTTTCACTGACTCTGGTGTCCCTGATCGAACTAGCCAACCTTGTCAGTCTCGATCAAGGACCAGGACCCTTCAGTCGATCGCCAAAAGGCCACAAACATTCAAAAAGAGGCGCGCTTGCCGGTCCTCATCCTCCTCGGACTAGAGAGGCTTCACAGAAACTCTGTCGACGCTGTGAGGATTTGATGTGGCAACAGCTGATTCTGACGGGCAGAAGCTGGCTCCGCTGGCCACCCGGCCATTGCTTGGCTTCCGCCTCCTAAGCCGACGCTACCCCTCCGGAACCAAGGCCTCGGTTCCACCTCCCATGGCACGGCGCACGCTCAGCCTATTCCGGTTTCTCCACCGCCAAGCAGCCTCAGGAGGCTCTCAAAGAGGACCATACAGACACCGGGCTTCCCCGACCGACGCCTGTCCATTACGGTCACTCCCAACCGCCTCGGCAGATCGAAGTGGACGAGGGCAGTAGGCCACTATACCCCTCACTCCTTCGACTCATGACATGGAGTTACACTCTCATCCGGGGATGATGAGTCGTCCAGGCAAGACTGGAGGAAGGCCCTTCCTCCTTTCAGGGAATTCTCTGCCTGATCTCCAAGTCCACCCGAATGCTCCAGGAGCCCATCCAGAAAAGGCGGAGTACCCCTACAGATATCCTCAAAGGGGGATACCCTGACAGAGGTTTTCCAGTGGCCGATGCCATCGCTGGCCCTGCCTTGAGCTTTGGCAGCATTCTGCTTCCTGCCTAGCCCATCTGCCCGCATGGACCACAAGTATACAGTGCCCATGGGGCCCTGATGGGTTCACAGAGCATCCTTCGCCGGAAGCCTAGTGACTGCTTCTGTGTTCAGAGGTACTGGTAGCTCAGCTGACACTGACAGACCCTGGACAAGGAGTCCAAAATATGGACCACTCTTCCTGTAAGGCCTATGCCCTCCTCCTTAGGCCTTCATCAGGCCAGCTCAACTGTCATCATGGCACACTTCTCTCATGCCCTCCTTGGGTCATTGGATGAAGTCCTCCTCATCTCCGTGGACATGCAGACCACAGTGAAGTAGGTCCGTGCTGTTGCAAAACAGCAGCTCCAGATGGCCCTGGACATTGGAGACTCCTGTGCCCGTTCTTTGGCAGTCGCAGTGGCCACTGCCGCAGGGAGTTTGGCTGAGGTTATCCTCCTTCCCATGGATACCCATCATGTTAGCTGAATGCATCTTCCCAGGCACCGACCTCTTTGGTCCAGGCGTGGCTAGTCACCTCCAGCGCATAGAGCAGTCCAGTGCCACCTTGGATGCTGCCTCTGCAAAGGGTTCTTCGGGCAAGAACCAGCAGAAGTGCAAGAAGAAGCCTTTTCAGCACTCTTCCCCTGCAGTTAGGCAGCCCCTCCTATCAAGAGGCCAGCAGCAACAACAGGCTTGAGCTTGGCACCCCAGGCCCAAGCAGGGTCTTTAACAGCCCGTAAAGGAGGCTGAGATGCTGGTCCAGGAGCCTCCTCCTCTAAGCCTGCTCAGTGATGGGTTGGGGTTGCCACCCACACCCATCATGCCAGCTCTGGGTCCTCCCGTGGGGGCTGGCTCTGCCACTTTCTTTCGCCTGGTCCGATATCACCTCGGACAGGTGGGTTCTAGAAGTGGTCGGCCAGGGACTGCCTCTGGAATCTGAGCAGTACCCTCCCAGCCGAGCCTGCCCTCAGGAGGAAAGGATCTCAGCTCGCGACTCAGTTGGCTCTTCGAGACGGCATTGCTCAGCTCCTCTGCAAAGAGGCGGTAGCTCCAGTGCCAGATCCTCCTACAGAACCAGGCTTCATGTCCAGGTACTTCCTGGTGCCCAAGCGGATGGGGGTTGGCGCCCATCCTAGAGCTCCACGACCTGAATCAATATCCAGGTCTCGCACTTCGGATAGTAACTCTGAACCAGATCATACCATCTCTAAAGCGAAACTTGTGGTTCTGTTTACTGGATCTACAGGATGCATTCTTCCATGACCCAAGCCGTCCATCCCATCAGCGGTTCCTCCGCTTCAGGGTCGAAGGGACCCTGTACGAGTTCCGAGCCATGCCATTAAGTCTGTCATCGGCCCGAGGGTCTTCACCAAGTGCATTGCAGTGGTGGCAGCCCATCTCCGGCATCAAGAGTTTGAATTTACCCTTGTCTCGACAACTGGCTCTTGGCAGGTTCCTCCCTCCAGGAGGTGGAGATCCAGGGATCTGGCTTTGAACCTGCTCCCAACTAGGCCTCCTGATCAACGAGGCCAAGTCGGAACTTGTGCCCTCTCAGGTGATGGCCTTCATTGGGGCAGAGTTCGACTCTCGTCAAACCAGAGCTCGGCTTCAGTGGACAGGGCAGAGGTTCTTTCCTCCTTTGCCCAGTCATTTCTGGTTGAGCACTTGCACCCTGCCGGGACTTCCAGTGCCTTCTGGGCTACATGGCGGCGTGCACCTCAGTGGTCCGTTGGACCAGATGGTACATGCGCCTCCTCCAATGGGAGCTGGCTGCTCAGTGGACTCAGCGCCACAGTCACTTCGACCAGCTGATCACTGTGACCCAGAAGATGTGGGACACTCTCCAATGGTGGACCACCCACAGACCGGTTGCAGGAGGGATCCCGTTTGTCTGCCCTGAGCCGATGGTCATCCTCACGACTGATGCCTCTCTCATGGGCTGGGGAACCCACATGGGGACAACAGAGCCCATGGGTTCTGGACCCCGAGGAGTCCCGATGCCACATCAACCTGTTGGAGCTCAGAGCATTCAGACTGGCACTGTCAGCTTCCTCCCCAGCTCTGGGGTCAAGTGGTTCAAGTCCAGACGGACAATACCACAACCATGTACTACCTCAACAAACAGGGTGGCACGACTCCCGCCTGCTGTGCAAGGAGGCGCCCCGCATCTGGACCCTCGTAAGCCAGTTGGAGGTGGATCTCCTAGCCATCCATGTGGCAGGAGTCTCGAACCATCTGGTGGATGCTCTCAGCCGCCTAGGCCAGACATCCCACAGTGGTCTCTCCATCCAGAGATAGCTTACAGTTTGTTCTCCCGTCTAGCAAACCGTTGGTGGACCTGTTTGCCTCCAGGGAAAACACCAAGCTGAGGTTGTACCATGCCTGCCCCCAGCAGGGTTCGCTGCAGGAGGATGCCTTCTCTAGGCCGTGGACCCCAGGCGCCTTATGCCTTCCCTCCATTTCCCTTGATCCACAAGGTGTTACTCAAAGTGAGGAGGGACAAGGTGAAGGTGATCCTGGTAGCCCCAGATTGGCCGCGCCAGTTCTGGTATCCAAATCTCCTCAGCCTCAGCTGCAGGCCCCGAGCTGCTTTGTACACACCGGACCTGATATCTCTGAACCAGGGAATGTATTCCATCCGGACCTGCAATCTCTGCTCCTCACAGCCTGGAACCTGGGCTAGAGTTCCAGGCTCTGGGTCTTCGAGGATGTCTACACCGTGGTGGAGGCTTCTTGTAAGGAATCGACCAGGGAATGTTATGCCTTCAAATGGAAAAGATTTTCCATTTGGTGTCAGGGTAAGAGTCTTGGACCCTTTATCCTGCTCTGTGGCTAACATTCTCGACTACCTTTGGTCTCTCTCCAAAGGGGTCTACGGTCATCGACCCTTAGGGTGCACCTGGCAGCCATTTCTGCTTACCAGGCGCAGGCCAGTCAGCTGACATTGGCACAGGAGACAGTGGTCGGTGCTTCTTCAAAGGCCTGGATCACATATCCCTTCCGGTGCATGAACCTCCACTTCGTGAGATCTGTTGCTGGTTTTGGCAAAGCTTATGGGCAAGCCATTCGAACAATGCACAGTGTGAGCTCTCACACTTGTCATGTAAGACGGCCTTCCTGGTGGCTATCACGTCCTGTCAGAAGGACAGGGAACTCCAGGCACTCTCGTGGACTCCCCTTATCTGGTCTTTCACAGGGACAAAGTTGTCCCGTGCCCCACCCAAATTCCTTCTGAAGGTGGTGTTAGAGTTTCATCTTAACCAGGTGTTGACTCTGCGTATACTACCCTAATTACACTCGGACGCCGAGTACAGGTTTCATACCTTGGACCTGAGATGTGCTGTCTCCTATTATAAGGACAGAATGGCAGAAATTCATGGAGACATTCGCCAGCTGTTTGTCACCGATGCTGAAGCCGCTTCTGGCAGACCTGCAGCCAAATGGACCATTGCAAGGTGGATTACATCATGCATAGGTCTATGCTATGAATTGGCAGGCAAGGAGCCCCAGAGGATAAGAGCTCATTCTACCCACCATACTGTTGCATCGGTGGCTGCTTCCAGGACATCTCTATCCAGGAAGTCTGTCAGGCTGCTACCTGGAAGTCAGCAAACACCTTCATTACCCACTACCACACCAACCTTGAGTCATGCCGGGTGCTGGTTTTGGGCCTCAGTTCTCCAGTCCTTTTCCCAAGTAGGGATGTGCTTGCCTTCCTCCTCCTGGAGAACTGCTTGAGTCTGCAGACAGTGTGGATATACAACATATCCACGCTCCTAGAAAGAACAGGTTACTCACCTGTAACAGTAGTTCTAGGAGTGGTATATGTTGTTCATCCACACTCACCCTGTGACCTCCCCAGCTTTAGGCGCACAACCTTGCTTCCAGCGGGCTAAGATCTGCGCCATGGGGTGGAGCCAATATTTACCACCCGGATGGGTGGGAGGAGCTAGCTTGAAGACTTCTGTCCAGATTTAAAAAGGGACATGCCAGAGAGTGTGGATGAACAACATAAACCACTCCTAGAACTGCTGTTACAGGTGAGTAACCTGTTCTTATTGCAAATCGAGGTTCAAAATTAAAGAAACATGGGCTCAGAGTTGAGCCATGACACTGGGTGCGTATACATGCATATTCATAAGTGCATGCCTGTGTCACGTGCTCAACTCTGAGACCCTTTTCCTTCAATTTTCAGCCTTCAGTTTGCAATAAAAATCACCTTCCAAATTTAGCTCTATTTACAGAGCCAGAAACAAGGTTTAGCTGCACTGGTCGGAAGACCATGCTCGAGCTTTAGCGCCACCATGGAGAGCCCAACCCACACCTAGCCTCCTTCCTGGCCAGAACCCTCCTCGAATCACCAGAACTTCAGGGACATCTACAGTGCTCCCCTGGCCATGCTGTCTGAATGCTGATCCACAGCGCTTCAGCTTAACATGGCTACAGTGAACAACATGGCAGCAGTGCTGTGTGAACGAGCCTAGTGATCTACATCTTCCCACTTCAGACAGCAGAGCTTTTAATGAAGTGCAGTGCCTGATGACAGATCCTTCCCTTTGGGGAGTGAGCCCCATTAAATAATTAGACATTTTGTGGGATCTGATCTTTCCTATAGGAGAGACCCCCAATTAATGAGACATTTGTGGCCCAGCTTGGTGATACATTGACGGAGCGATTACTCCATTGTTGGTGACTTGGGTATGTGTTGCCCTTCTGACCCTCTGCTCGGTATTAGTGGAATCTAGAGATCATTTCAGAGGCAGTGCTCTTGGACTCGGGAGAGACTGTGGTGGTGTTACTGCTACACTAGCACCTCCTGTGGTGAGTAAGGAATGGCACTGGGTGTCATGGATGAACACGTGATGTCCGGCTTGAAGAATGGAGGTGGGATGCCCTGCCACAAGAATGCAGCTAGGTGTGTTATGCCTCATCACCAGCCCCAGACATGCTCTTCCAATGATTCCTGGCACCAGGACAAACTTACAAATGCCCATGGGATACCTCACGCCAGATGTGATGGATTCCTAATGGGGTTTCTTGTATTGGCTAGAGTCAAGGAGGCATGCCCTGTAAGGCAGGCAGACAGGTTGGGGCCCTGGCTAAAGAAAGGATGGAGGAATGACATACAGTATGTGAGGAGCAGGAGAGATAAAATGTTTAATATAAAAATAATAATTAGGCCGCCCTGGGGGCTGAGGGTTAAGGTGTTGGATGCCACACCTCGCTCAACGCGCAGTTCAAGTTTGGGTGGGGGAGGGTGCGGTAGAGTATTATGTGTCCCGAGTGACTGTGCTGCTCTTCCAGGGAGTGAGGGTTTGCTTGCCTGGCCTCTGACTGCTGTCGTGTATGGGCATGGTGGTAGTGCAGGCTAGGGCAGCATGGAAGGGGGCTTTGGCCTGGTGATGTATGTGCCTCACACGTGCATCACATCGGCTGCAGTAGGGATGGGAAAATGTGAAAATGGGGAGCTGGGGCTTTGTGAGCCGTGATGTCTATCTGTGGACCTGTGCTGCCACCTGGACCACAGTGGTCTGAACTGGATTGTGTCTCAGTGGGTGGGGGAGGATTGTGGCCTCACTTCCCTGACCTTGCCACTAGGAAATCTGTGGGGATGCCCGACTGTCAGGTAGGTCCTGGGAGGCAGGCTTCGGTCCATGGGGATGGAGATCGGGCTGATAAGCTGCCCCAGGTCCCAATGTGGAATAAACCCTATATTAAAAAAAAAATTATAATAATAATTAGTCATTGTCTGAGATCCGACCCTTCCGTATTTGGAGTGACCTTGCCTACAGCCTAGAAGTTCACAGATTTGAATCCTGTTTATGACAAATCTAGATTTTAGAAGCTCTTATTTGTGTGGTGCTGAATTTTCAACAGAGAAATTTGTGGCCCTAAGAACTATTATTTTGCATCCTATTTTGGAGAAGTGAGCTATTTTGAGATTGTTTATTACGGTTTTGGTGAAAACATGAATGTCTTCTGCATATCGGGTAGCCATGAGAATGTGAAGATTGGTTTTATTTATAACTTTAAAACATGATGATAGTGTGGAGTTGGGTCTTCTTGTCCCTTGAGCAGCTGATAATGCTGGGTGTTAAGTACTTCAATAGATAACATTTTTTAGCAGATAGACACAACTAAACCAAGTGTGCTATTTTGGCCAAAATGAACCTCACCCCATAAACTGTAAAATGTTAGAAGGACCATAAAACTTTTAAACAACCAGCCATTCTGTCTGTCAGCCCCAGCATGGTTTTGGTAGCCTGGGAGACTGTGCATGTGAAAAGTGACATGTTTGAGGAAGACACAAACCTGAAGTATTGTCTACAATAGCCCTTGAACACATTGGAGTATTGCCCCCAGTGCTTAATTAACTGCCTCCAGGAAGTTTCTTTTGCCCTGTATGGGGCTTCAGTATAAACAGCTATCTTGAACTCAGATGGGCTGTCTTAATGAGGAGAAAGGACCAGTGTGTCTCATGTGCTTCCTTTTACAGAAGCAAAGGATGAGTCACTGAGCAAGACTTATATCTCGGAGCTGCAGAACATTCGCTTCACCTGGAGGAGTGTGAGCAGAGGTTGGCACGAGAATTCAGTCCCCAACCAGTGATGAAAACCAGGACCAGAATAGTGCCTTCCGGATAGCAGAGCAAGAGGTAAGAGCAGGGAGCTTAGTACCTAATTTCTGCTGTTCAGCTGAGAAATCTCAGGTTGGGATACAGGCCTGTAATTATTTGAGTCCAGGTTTCTGTTCCTTTTTTTTCTGCCTGTCTTTGCCCCTCAGCTCGTCACTCCTTCGGGCTGCACAGTATCCCAGTTGCCAGCCAGTCTAGCCTCCGCTGACAGTTCTTGACGCCTGATTCCTGCACTGTACCTGAGTCCAGAGGGTTGCGGCTTCTCCCTACTGGGAGCGCCCCCATGATGGGGAGAGCATGGGGAGAGGAGCACAGCCTGACCTCTAGAATGATAGGGATGAAAATGGGGGACTGTGGCATGGTGGGACTTGCTGCACACATCCCACTGCCTGAGACAGTGATTGCCATTTTCTGTGGCCCCACCCTCCCGCTCACATGCACATGTCTGCAGTGGCGTCCTGGGGTGGGGTATTCTGCAATGTGAACCTCCCACGCTGCCAGGAGCCCTCCGTAGGCTACCACCAGGAGTCGCTCAGGTAACAGAACACCTGCCTTCGGAGGGAAGCATTGAGGTCACTATGACTCTTTCCAGCCGGCTTCCACTCCTGATGTCTGAGCTCAGAATGCAAACCTGGATCACCATGCCCATAGTGATGCCTCATTGCTCACCACCATGGAGCTGGCTGCAGGTTTCCATTTTTGGACCCATAGTGCATGCTCTAAGTTCAAGTCCTGTGACGTTGGACAAGTTTGACTAGTAGTGTTGGTGCTGAGTAGCGGTTCATGCAACGTGGACAGGTTTGATCGGTATACTGGCTTTGAATTCTAGCCCTGTGACGTTTGGGACCTATATTGTGGGTTTGAGAGTCCTCCCAACATGTGATAGGTTCAGCTTGTAGTGTTTGCTCTGAGTTTGCATTCCCACAATGTGGAACAGGTTTGTCTTGTACTGTTGACTTCTAGAGGAAGATGAACACTATTATTAGAAGTTTTAGGATAAGTTCTACTTTAAAATCCATTTTTTTTCTTTACAGCTTATGCAGAAGGAGCTGGAAGGGTTGAAATCGGATCTAGGTCATTTTTCAGAGAAGTGCCAGAGCTTTTTTACCAGTCACCCTCGGCAACCAGTATTCCCAGCCCGCCTCAGAGCTCAGTTTGGCGGTGGAGAAGATGGATCAGATCTATGCACTTTCTTCGTGTACCTGGACAAGTATGTGCAGCAGCTGTGCCATCTATGGTTGATCACTGTAATGTGTTGATATCGACCCAGCCATTAGCACTTGAGAGTCGACTGTAGGCAGGGATTTACCCTGTGTAATATACTGATTTCTATCATAATTTCTGCTGCTGTAACTGTTGCCCAACCACCAATGATCTTGAAAAGCAGACATTATAGATAGGTTGATGTACTATATTCTAAATAAATAATTATAGGAAAACAGCAATAGGCCTCCATCACCAAGTTGATGCCTGGGGACTGAGTATCCATCTACTAAGAGGCATGTAATAAATTGCACTTTTTTTTTTTTACTTACAATATTTCCTTTCATCTTTGTGGGCCATTTGTCTACCCTTATACTCCTTTATCCTGTCCATTGACTCATCCACACATTACTGAGTGGTCACTATTGAATTCAGGTACTCACTGCTGAACCAGTCTGAATTCCATCCTAGACTTTCTCCCTCCATCTGGAGTGGACTAGACTTTGGGGTTGGGGGAGAGTGTTGAGCTTGCTAGAACGCATCACATCAGAGCTGGGGAAGGAGGAAGGGACCCAGAGCTCTGACCACTGCTCTGGGAGGATAATTTATCATGCTGTCATCTGCCTTGGGTCAGCTTTATTTTTCTTCCTTTCTGAACCCCCAAAAAAAAAAAAATGGAGCATGACCTGTGGTGGAGAATTATCTGCCATGTTGGATATGGGCTGGGATTAAGCTCATCCACTGCACTCCAACCTGCATTGTGCTGTCAGAGAATTAGAATATATGACAACAGGTGTAGGACACCACCACCACCACTTCCACCTCCGCTTCGAATCTAGGATTCCTTCCCACACAATTTCCATGCATGGATCACCAGGGGACAATCTTGCAGTGGCATGAGCCTCCCTCCTTCACGAAGGTAGAAGGTGTTTGACAGGTACTCAACTCTACATCTGCTTCTCGCTGCAGAACTGCTCGAGTTCAAGACAAGAGCCATAAACTGCATTTTAAAAGTGAAATGTTTTTTTTTTTTTTTTTGTGTTTTACTAGATAAGCCAGTACCCATCTGTGTAATACCGTTCGGCCTTTATTGCTTGGTTTCTCCCTTTCCAAACTGCACCCATACAACATAAAGCTGAAAACCCCACATAAAGCATCATGGGCAGAAGTATGTAAATTCTAATTTGCGGCAGGCAGATGAGGCTTAAAGCCGCTATATTTGTTAGTAAACATAAAGTTTTTTTACCAGCAATACTATTTGGCTGGCAAAAATATCAAGTTACACAGCTTCTTTTCAATTTATTTTTCATTTTTGAACCAAGATACAGAATTTTGACGTTTTTAAATGTTCCTACTTTTGTGCCATGCCAGTGGAAAAATTAAATATCCTGATATAGTGTTTAAATATGTTGGCATAGTGTTGTACTGTTTACCATAAGAAATATATGGTAGCACCATCGTAATACATCTAGAGGAGGACTGTAGCACTTACCTTGAACAAGTAACCACAGATGAAGAGATTTCTAAAATTGTGAGTGGCCGCCATTTTTAATGATGTCAGTCAATCAAAAATTAGCTGTAAAAGCTGTTTTAACAATATCTGAGAAAAAATACCTAAGGATCAGTCTAAGGATGTCAGAAATACATTTTGCTGAAAAATATATATTTGATGAAATGTTTTGCTGACTAACTACCGCTGCTTTAGCATAACAATTCACCATTGATTCACACTTGTGGGTCTTAGCAGAGGTGCTAGCTCTGCGGGAACCAGCATCTTTCAGGAGGGCTGACAGCAAGGCAAGCTGCGTACATGTGCAGCACTACAAGACTCGCTCACATCACGTGGCTTTCCTCAGCAGCAGTCCTCAGCTGCCTTAGTTCCTTTTTTCCTCACTGTCAAGTGCGCATCAGTGACAATGTTGTTCTCACTGGGAGTTGGAACTTCATGTCTATATAACAACATTCATTTCTCTCAGTTTTAGTGTTTAAAGCTAGAGTTTATTATTTTTGTGTCAGTTTAGTAATTTTACAATTTTTTCTGTCAGTCTCTCACATCCTTACCCAGTTAACTATCGATGGTCATGGATGATGGTGGTAGGGAGCCTTCTCAGGCAAGCTGCTCTGGCAGCGGGGTCATGTCTAGTCCACTTTCCACATAGGAAGGGTTCTGATGATGGGTGGTCCTGTGACAGGAAGGACAGTCCTCCTGGAAGCACAAAAGAAGTAGGCCCATTCCTGATCGGGTTCTTGGTGCCATTTGACCTCAAGTTCTTCCTCTTTCCAATGAGAGGGAAGAAGCAGTACTGCTCAAGATCACCTCTCTGAGGTCTACTGCAGAGTCTGTCACTTCCTGGAGTCAGAGTCCCTCACCATGCTGTCGGCATCATGGGTGGCCTCTGGTACTAGGAGGTCAATATCTTGGGCCCAGTGCCCCCATCTGTAAGTGGGGGCTGATAGGCAGTTCCAGCATTGGGCTACTCTTCTAGAGCAGTGGGTGCAGCATCTGGCATGTTCCTCTGCCAGCGGAGCTGGTCCATGGTCATTCAGGGCTGGTGGAACTGGAGCCGCAGGCGGGCCTCAGCCAAGTAGAGCATTTGGCCCAGGCAAAAGTCCCTGCCCTTGCCGGTGACTGCTCTACCGACTTCTGTCCCACTGGTCGCACTCCAGTTCAGAAATCCCTCCAGCTATCCGCCTAGACGGCAACCCTCTTATTAGTCCAGATGTCTGAGCTTTGATGCAGGAGATTGTTGGCCTTCTGAGCAACAGAGCAGTGGCAATAGTACCAGAGTCAAATGAAACACAGGCTTCTAGTGCCATTACTTTCTAGTTCAAAGAAATCATTGTGATATAGACAATGATACAGAGGTTGGTACCAATTGCAACAGTACTGATGGTGCCAGTGTCATTTCAGAATGCTGCCCTTTGGGCTTGCTTCAGTGCCATGTGTCTTTACAAAGTGCTTCACTTTTCTAATGACTTTTCTCAGAAAACTATTGATCACACATCTGCACAGCAGGCTGTTTGAAGCATTTCTGAGCTCCAACGAAGGACACAGTTCAGGTAGCCCAACCTCTTAGAAACCATTAGAGTACTTTGAATTTGCCAAAGTCTCATATAGTCTGAGATCAGAGACTGCAGTTCAGGAAAGCACTGGGCCTTGTATTATTAAGGAGGCTTTGTCAAACCCTCCTCCTGGAGTCTTCTCATCCTTGCTCAAGCCAGACTAATGTTGGAACTTGGACAGTGGTTCAAAACTTTCACAGCTTGAGTTCTGAGGCCTAAAGGAGGAGGTTAGTGCCACGTGCAGTGGCACTGCAAGGTGTGATGGTCATCAGATACAGCAGGTTTGAAATGGAACAGTGTGGTTATAGTAAACTGATAAAATCAGCAAACAATACAAACAGCAGCTGCAGCTACGGTGAACTAGAAGAGAGATTTGTTGAGAGCAACGAGCATTTCTAGTAGCTGATGATGTACCGATGTGCTCTTTGACAGCATAAAAGAAGGAACTGAGGCAGTTGGGGCTGGCATTGCTTTATTTACTGACATCATGCACAGGGTGCTTTCTGTTTGTGCTGTGCATTGATATGGCTAGCAACAAAAGGTGTGGTTCCGTTAGGGTCCTAGTGCCGGTGATTAAGATCAAAGAGTGGGAGGCTCTATGGAAGAGGTTGACTCTGGAAGAGCAGGCCTTCACATTTATTGCAGTTTAAGCTGAGCAACAAATTACAGGCAATTTTTTTTTTCCTTTGGGATTCCTAAGTGTAGTACTGTCACTGTCACATGCAAGTCCTAGGTTGTCCCCAGTGGAACACAGACTGTTTTTTGTTGATCTATTTTCCTCCTCTGCTGCCATGCCCACTTTAGATCCGACCCTCTAGCCTCATGATCCAACTTCTTGTGGACTTAACTGTTGACCGCCTCCTCTCCATGGCTTTCCCCTGGTGGGTGCAGAAGGCTGCCTGAAGGGATACCAAGTTGGAGGGAATGCCACATCGCTGATGCAGCACCTGCAAGAGGTCGGACCACCATTGCGCTGTTGACCAGGTATTTACTTCCATCTTGCTGTGTGGGTGTTGACACTAGCTTGACAGGCACAGACGCACACAAGCATGTGGAGTGCGCACTGTCTGTGGCCCTCCCACTCTTTTTGTCTTGTTTCTGCGCTACCACCTGTGGTCACCCAGGTGGCAGTATGAACCGGAGTCAGCAAACCCTTCCTTCCGGAACAGGAGGAGAGTGTCCTTCACTGGTGTTATAAATGCTAACACTGCACCAACGGGCCAACTTGGAAAACACATTCAGTACACTCCGTTGTAGCATACAAATGCTGCTGTTTGCAAAAGAGCAGAGTATAGGATTCATAAAAGGATACAGGGCAAGAACTGGTGTTCAGATTGTTTGGTTTTGTATCCCTGTTCCAAATGCTTGCATGTACTCTAAAGCTCTAAACTAGTGCTAAGCAGAATGGGACAGTAGTATGCAAGTCATCGTGCTGAGCCAGAGACTTGTTTAAAATAATTTATTACATTGTCTTTGCAGTACAGAGTACACATCAGAAACTGACCATCAAAGGTTCATTTAATTTACCCTTTAATGGATGTCAGAAACTTCCACAAGTCTCAATTTGGAACTCATTTCAGTTATTTAGAAACTATTCCCCAGATCCCAACTTTATTCTAAGAGAGACCTGTTTTGGAATTAAATATAAATATTATTGGCAATATAGTTTCTTTCAGAAAAATCGGTCATTCGATGCTTTAAAAATATGTTTTCTGTTTGAAAGTCATTGACTTCCTCTCCCTTTACTTTGGAAGCTTTTATCTTATTTTTACTAGTCAAATACTTGCAAAATGGAGTTAACTGAAAGCTCTGTGTAGCGCGGTTGACAAGGCTTCACCAAAACTTGGCTATACTGGGCTGGCAGTATAGCTACAGGTTAGGTAACAAGCTTGGTACATCCTGCAGACCAGACCTAGGTTTGATTCACACAACCTCCACTTGCATACTGTGTGACTCTGAGCAAGTCACTTAATCACCCAGTGCTCCCAGGTCGCCCCTGAAAACAGGCACTTGTGTCTAGTGGGCCTTACCTGGTTACCAAAGACTAAAAACAAAAGCTGACCACTTTTTCATTGGAAGAGTAAAACTCATTGGCTAATCAAAATGTTTAGTACTAGTCAGTGTGATAGGAAAGGCCTGTTTGGGTATATGAGAAGTGTTTTCTGTCTTTGGGAGGCACATTACCTTAGGGAAGACTTGAGTTTATACAGTCAGCATCCATGTTATACTATGCTCTCTCATGGTAACACTATGCTGTCTCATGGCAATAATGTTCACGTGCTTATATAAATATCTGTAACCAAATATGTATATTTTATCTGTGAACAATGTCTATGTAACACATGACAGCTATACAATTGTAACTGTCTGTTTTCATTGTCCTCCATGTGACAAGGTACCTTTGTAAATGAGCCATTGGCTCAAAGGTTGTAAATCCGATACTTCAAATAAATAAATGTAGGATGAAGAAACAGGATGTAAAGGAGACATTACTTGAACTGATACTTTCTTCTCCCTTTTCCTCTGTCCTCTCTTGTAGGTTGAAGACAGTTGATGTTGTACTCGGAATGCACAGGGGTGGAGACACTAGTGAAGACCTATGAGATGAAGTTGAGTCAGGAGGACCCTGTCCCAGCTGACCTCCAGGCTATTCAGGCTCACAGGACATTGCTGCAGGTAGGAATCCTCACTAGGTTCATGGGACCCCTAGCTCTGTGTGGATACCATGGGTGTCTGCAGCTATGAAGGGTTGCATATGAAAGGTCTGTGAGTATCTTTCTTCATGTGGTTAGGCTGTATGTCTTATGTTTACACATTCAGGAGGACTGTATGTGTGCACACATGGAGGTGACTGTCTGATTGTATGTGCAGAACTGAGAGGTCTGTCGCTGTGCACACGTGGGACAACTGTGTGCTTGTTTGCATATGCACATGGGGTACTGTATCTATGTATGCACACATGGGAGGGCTGTCTGTCTGATTGTAAGTGCACACATGTGAGAGTTGTGCATATGTGTCCTGCTGATTTCCAGGCCATTCAGGTACACAGGACACAGTTACAAGCAGGAAGCCCTCACTTGGCTGCACGTGACCCCAACTGTGGTCTGGAGATGTGTCTGTGCAGATGTGATGGGGTGCATGTGGGAAGGTGTGTGATTGTTGTGTATGCCTGTGTGTGTGCACATATAGGAAGGCCTTGTCTGACTGTGCACTTTCAACTGAGCTGTGTTTGTATATGGGAGGAGCCGTGCCAGTTTGTGCATGCACATGTGGGAGAGCAGTGTGCTTACTGCCAGATGTCTAACTAGGAACTTTGTTCTGATAGAGAGTTATTTTCTTATTCTGTTAACATAACTGGTTGCACTGTGTGTGGCCTACAGTGCTGGGGTTTGAGGTGTGGGGTCATTCTGGATTCACATAAAGGGAGCGGGAGAGTCCTCTGAATGTCTCTGTGAGTGCGTTTATCTTTGAAATTTTGTCACTTTGGGCTATGAAATAAAAATTGGTGTGATATGCACGCATACTTGATTATTATGTCTAACATGGAATAACCCTCTTGTTCACAGAAATGGTTATGTGATGTGAGGGACAAAGAGCCACAATTTGCCACACTGGAGGATGAACTGATGAAGGCCAGGGCTGCTGGAGACCGCCTTCCCGACTGAACAACGAGCGAAATGTGGACCTAGATAAACAGCAGGAGAGAGTAGAGCAGCTGAGGGAGGCTGGCAAAGCATCCACAGGCAAATTGAAACATAGTGAGATGTCCATCCCCACCATACTAGCTGTGAAAACCCTTACAGTATTTCTTTGTTGTTCTGTGAAGTTTAAGGGTGCTTTGGAGGAGATGCATACATGAATTTACTCTTTGAAGTCCTCCCTTAGATGAAGCCTGTAATCTTTTTTTTTTTGTTAACGTGCTGTAAGTTACCATGGGTGCCATTGCTACCTTGCCTGCTCAGTGAATGAGACAAAACTCATGTGGAGAAGACATCCGTCACCCAAGAGACTTGTGACAATGGTGAGCAATACAGCAGTAGCATTGAGACCTCTGGAGAAGTTTAACCCCAAGTGGAGATATACTGCTGCTGCTATTCTAATGAAGAAAGCCATTCTCCTTTTGGTATTGAGGGTTTGATCTTCAAAGCCTCCTCCCCCAGAGTATTAGGTGATGCTCGGGAGGATATGGCTTCTCAGGGTAGTCATAACCTCACTCTAGCTGTCTACTGGGTGTCTGTACTACAGGAGGGCACCTTCTAGTTACAGTTCACTGTGATTGGGAAAGCAAGACAGGGCTATTTTATTTGTTTGGCCCCTATCCAGTGTGCTGCCTTAGAACACTAGAACATATACATAACAGAGTTTGGAACTGTTTGATTTTGAAAGCAGCACAAGGAAAGTCAGAGTTTGGAACTGTCTGATTTTGAAAGCACAAGGGAAATCACAGAGTTTGGAACTGTTTGATTTTGAAGAAGCAGCATGGGAAGTCACAGAGTTTGGAACTCAGTGCTTTGGCTTCTCAGAAGGAACTAGAAGGGGACAAGATCAGATCTACAGTACAGTAGCTTCTTGTTGTTTTATTTATTTATTTGTTTTTGTTAACCAGGTAAGCACACTAGACAATGAGTGCCTATTTTCAGGAGCGACCCGGGAGGTTACAGTACAGAGAAACAAGGTACAAATACAGGGTAGCATACAGGCCCACAACTACAAGTGGACGAAAGTGGAAAACAGTACCCAGGACATTGAATGGACAATAGAACATCTACACCCACACACAGGTGGGGCCAGGGTAACAGCATGAAGACAAAAGTACATGGTCAGAGCAACAAACGAGAATACAACTACAGGCTCATTAATACATAAGTTCACAAATTGTGGCAGGGTGTGAGAGCAAGATACAGGGGTAAGAGGAGGAGTAGGAGGGAGGGGTGAGAGGGAGGGGCAGAAATCTGCTGACCCCGAGGCGTCAGGAAAACGAGCAAGGGGCAAGATTTTGCAGAGGGCAGCATAGCAAGAAGGTGAGGAACCCACCCTGGAAGACCACCTCGGCAAGCAAGAGCAGCAGGGAGTACTGCCCGTCCCAGTGAGCCCTAGTAGAGGTCGGGATAGCGAAGGGACCTACAGGAGCTCCAAGAAGGAGCAGGAAGGGGGGTCCCAGACAGCATGGGGGGCGGCAGACTGAGGGAGCTGTAGGGATCAAGAACTGCTTGAGGGTGGGGAGTAGGGTAGCCACGAGAGCATTAGTGTGGGGTGGAGAGTGGTTGAGGCCGAAACCAGTGGGGTGGGGAGGGACAGGCAGCTGGGGAGGCAGCTACACGATTCCACAAGGACAGGTGGAGGCCCCATTGAGGAAGTTCCAAAGGGACGCTTGAAGCCGGAGGGAAGAGGCGACTCAACTAGAGCAGGAGGGAGTTCCAGAAACTGGGGGCATAGGGCGGAGAAGGCCCGATCCCAGTGCGGAGCGGTCCTGGGGACTTTGCAGGCGTAGAGTCGAGTTGGGCCTAAGCAGATAAGTCGTGTGCAGTGTTGAGGGGAAGGGTAAGTGCTAGGCAAGCCGAACGGACTATGTTGCCTACAAAGCCCCGAAGACAAAGGCTCGTGTTTATCAGGAGGAGCCACTCCAGCCGGGCATAGAGGCACACCGATGTGTAAGGCGAGCGGAGAGGGCAAATCGACAGACATTGTTATAAGTTGCGTCCCATTTTGTTGGCATTCGGGATGGGCACGAAGCCAACGAGTCTGAGCAGAGCGAGGTAGGAGGATCCCCTGGCTATGGCGAGCCGAGCCGCCAGGGTGAGGCAGTCTCAGCCCTGTAGGCGCGCTAAGCTTACTGTTTGTCGCTTTGCATGTTCCGAGATGCTCAGCGAAATCAAGCTGCGGGTCAAGGGGTCACCCTAGGTACCTACAGAACTCAGGACAGGCAAGAGAGAGCTGCTCCCACCATTTATAGTGAGGGGAGGGGCAAGAAGCGATTTTGGCTGCCGACCGAATAACATGGCGTGAGTTTTGGCTAGATTAACGGTAAGCTTGCATCCCACGAGCCAGTTTAGGATACGCCCAAAGTCGGGTTGAGCTGGGAGTTGATGGTAACAGGGTTCAAGCGCTAGATAGTAATACCAGATCATCCGCGATATAGCGTGGCAGACCCGAGGTTGTGACTGAAGGAGTTCATTGACATAGAGGAGAACAGAATGGGACTAGAGCGGACCCTGGGCACACCACAGCTAACTGGGAGAGGCCGAGAAAAGAGCGTTAAAGCAGGTGTATTGGTGTCTCCCCAAGATAGCTGGTAGAACCAATCAAGAGCTCGTGGGGAGAAACCTTGCCCAAGGATGGTGGAGATTGGGAGATTATGATCAACTCGGTCGAAGGCCTTAGAGGTCGACAAAAATGGCCTGATCAGTTTTCCAGCGTCTGTGGCGGCTCTGACCTGGGAGGTGACCACAGAGAGCGGTGGATGTACTATGCCCTTCCCGAAGCCGTGTTGGCAGGGGAGAGCACAGCATACTCTTGCAGGTAATGGAGATTTGTCCGGCCACAGCTTTTTTCGAGTAGCTTGCTGGTAGCAGGGAGAATGGCAATGGGACAGTAGTTATTTAACTCCTTGGGGTCACCGTGCTTGAACAACGGGACAACCTTGGCCACCTTCCAAATATCAGGTGCGATTCCAGAGGTGAGAGAAGAGTTAAATATGTGGGTAATCGGCGAGCGGTGGGGCACCCGAGGCTCAGGGCTTAGGCTCAAGGTGATCATAGCCGGCCCCTGAGTGGAGAGGGAGCCCGGCAAGAAGAGTTTTAGTTTCCATGGCAGAGACTTGCCTCAGGTAAAAAGGGCCGGGACAGGGGGTGGCTTCCTGTTCCTGGAAGGGGGAAGGGAGGTGAGTGAGGGAAGCTGGTGATCGGAAAACAGGCGGTTGAACGCAGAGGCGATAGTTAGTGGGTTGTTGCAGTTGGCCCCCCATGTTCATGTCAGCAGCCGAGTGCGTGGCGGACACACCACCATACTTTTTATGTTTTTCCAGAAACTCCGGGGTTGTAAGTCAATTAAGCAACGCTGATTTACAGAATTCACTCTTGGCAGCTGTGATAGCAGCCTTGCAAGAGTTCGAGTCGCCAGTATTCAAGGAGAACAAGTGGGTCGCCAGAAATTTTATAGTTGATCCAGCACTTGTCTCTCTGCTTCATGAGAGCAAGAAGTCCACTGTGCAGCCACTTGGTGACTGTGCCCCTCACTCTTCTTTTAGTAAGGAGAGCATGCTTATCCTGCAGGGGATGAGAATCAATAGGAATTGGTCTAATGCAATGGTCGTTACTGGAGCTAAGTACCCTGGCCCAGTCAGTACAACGAGGTCATTCAGGTAGTCATTTAGGAAATGTTTGGAGTAATCCCTGACCTGAATCACTCGACAGGGAATTTTTGGGCAGAGGATCCCCATACGCAGTAGATGGGAGAGGATCAGTTATCGCTGTCCGGGAGGGTACCAGAATGCAGGATTTTATCCGGACGGTTGCTAAGTAACCAGTCAATAAGCGAGCCCTTGTCCCCTGGGAGGAGATACGAGTGGGTCCGGAGATGGTCTGACAAAGGGCTAGACCAGACAGAAGCGGCTCAAATAGCTTGATATTGGGCCCCGACCAGTTGAGGTTAAGATCCCCAGGATAAGGACCTCATTAGACCCCACAGTGCCCTTTAGGTGGTCAAGCAGAAAGGATAGTCCGGTATGCCACCCTTTGGGGATTGTAGGCACAGACCAGGTGCACCTTTTGGAGCTACCAAGTAGCAAGAGGGAGTGAATGAACTCACAACCTGTGGGGTTGGGCAGAGATAGGGATACCAAGGATGCATTTAGGTGCCCCTGAAGTATAGAAGTACTCCCCCCGTTTGGTGCCAGTCCTGTCCCGCCTGATGAGGCTGTAACCCAGAATGGCACATGCGGAGTCAGGAATACCAGGTTTCAACCAGGTTTCCATAAGTCCCAGAATGTCAGGCTCATACAGGGTCACCCAAGCAGTCAGTTCAGCCAGGTTATGGAGGATACCATGGATATTTAGATGAGCAATTTTATCCTTTTTAGCAGCCAGGCAGGGGCAGCAGGGTGGGTGGGGGGATGGATGCCCAGGGTAGGAGGGAGTGGAGGCCGCGGCATGGAGGAGCCATGGTCTAGCCCTGCACAGGAGCAGTCCAGGGAAACCAATGAAATTTAGGAGCCTAACAGAGCCCCCTAGAAAAGGAGCAATGTCCAGCGAGCCAGGGTATTGAAGAGAGGGATCCTGACAGGGTCCGCTGACCTCCCGAGGAGAGAGGGTCAAGGATGACTAGGTACAGGGGCAGGGATAGTGGCTGAGGAGAGAAAACAAGGACAAACTCGGGTCAGGGGATTGGAGTCTTATAATAGACGGAGAGCCACAGTTCCACTGTGGCATAATAACATAAGCAGGGAGGGGAGAGCCTGGTTCCGCAACAGATAAAAAGAAAATGTGAGGAAAAGAGAGTGCCTAGGAGACACAACTGAATGGCAGGCTAGCAGGCACAGTGCGTGGAGGAGGGGGAGGGTGAGAGAAAAGACCTCTAGTGGCAGGCAGCTATAGCCTGCAGATGGGAAAGAGGGCTGATAGGATAAAACTACCCGTGGTAGCACCAAGCCGTATATATACAATACACCACCAAGGGTGGTGGTGGGGGCGGGCGAGGCTAGGCTACCGACCAGGTCACAGTCTGGCAGCTCGTGAGAGGAGGAGTGCAGCACGGCAAGGCTAGCAGCAAGGCAAAATGACTTGGCCAGGTGGGAGCTGAACAGGTACTGCAGGGAACAATTTACATTGCAGTCCAGTTTAAATGTTCAGGAGAGCTGTAGTCGCAGGAGTCGCTCCGACAGTAAAATTACCTTGCGGGCTTCGGGGTGGGGGTAGGGAGGGCCCGAGCAGGTGCCCACGACTCACGCCCCTTCAGGAGGTTAGGCACCTAGGAAGAAAAAGAGCAGGGGTGAGCACTTTATAGCAGTAGGCACTGGGGAGGGAAATAGGAGAGGGGTACGAGTGATCAACCTGGGAGTGGGGAGAAGAGCACAATGGTGGGATTACAATATTCTTAAACTGCAGATGTTCCTTCGAGGCTAATCAAACGGATTTCAAATAATCTTAAGCTGTAAGCGGCCCTTCGATGCTTGTCAAAGAAACAGCTGGCACAAGGTAATGAAGCTTACTGAAGTATAGTACACAAAGCGGCTGCTGCAACAACGTTGGGGCAACTGCAAACATACAGGGCTATCGTGGATCTGTACAAAATGGCCATTGCTAAAAGGCAATCACTGGCTTAGTAAAGGCTGTTAACAAATTCAGTGTACTAAACTGTAAAAGGTCCTTTAAGAGACTAATCAGAGAAAGCATAGCACAAGGTAATAAAGCTTACTGAGGCTGAATGCACTCATAAGGAGTTTTGTGCAGAGCTGGATGATGCAACAACGCCAGGGCAACCACGAGCATTCAGGGGGCTACTATGGGTCTGCACAAGATGGCTGTAGCTACAAGGGCAAAATCATAGGCTTTAGTACAGTAGGTATAAAGAACAGCAATTATATTGAGTACATGCCCAAATTAAAGTAACAGCCAGAATTTTGCCGAAAGCGTGTACCATATGCTCTTATCTTAAGGTAACAGTACCAACTGGCTTGCAGCTTGAGGAAACTCAGAAAGTAAATAAAACAGTCTTCATTCATACGCCGACACTTCCAAAACCACCAGGTCACAGTCCGGCAGCTCGTGAGAGGAGGAGTGCAGCACGGCAAGGCTAGCAGCAAGGCAAAACGACTTGCTAAGCGGGAGCTGAACAGGTACTGCAGGGAACAATTTCGTTGCAGTCCAGTTTAAATGTTCAGGAGAGCTGTAGTCGATGGAGTCGTGCTCCGACAGTAAAAATTACCTTGCAGGCTTGGGGGTGGGGTAGGGAGGCCCGAGCAGGCAGCCCCGACCCACGTCCTTCAGGAGGTTAGGCACCCTTGCGGGCTCCTGGGGTGGGGTAGGGAGGGCCCGAGCAGGCAGCCCCACAACCACATCCTTCAGGAGGTTAGGCACCCTTGCGGCTTCGGGGTGGGGGGGGAGGGAGGGCCGAGCAGGCAGCCCCACCACCACGCCCTTCAGGAGGTTAGGCACCCTTAAGGGCTTCGGGGTGGGGTAGGGAGGCCCAGCAGGCAGCCCCACCACCATGTCCTTCAGGAGGTTTCTTGTGATTCTACTTGTAGAAGGTTATTTTTTCTTTCTTACTACTAAGGGGCTAGCAGGGTATTGTTTGGGGCTGTTGAATTTTGAAACCTGTTTTGGTAGCTATAAGTGGGCTCATTTGTTTGATTCACTGTGTGGCAGGCTGCATTTGTAGAGACCTATTTCTTCTGTTTTAAAACATAATTGGTGTGATTTACCTGGGTCTGTTTCTTTGAATTGGAGACATATATCTTCTAATTCCAAGCCTATTTAGATGTGTTGTTGGTGAAGCTGTTTGAATTGGAGTCCTGTTTCTTTGGGTAGCAAACTTATTTTGGGGCTTTGAGTAGAATTGTGATTCATTGTTGCTGGCTTCACTAGCTGCAAAGTTTGAGTGCAGAGGGGAAGGGTGCTAATGGTCTGACCAGAGGCCTCAGCTACCTGATTGTTTCTGGAAGACTTGGGCTGGTCCCACCCTTGGTCCATTATTTCCTTTATACCAGGGGTTCTGACATCACTTCCTCAAACAGGCAAAGGATATGCACCTGTCATAGCAAAAGCAGACATCCAGGAAAGGAACAGCAGCAAGTGAAGAGGTGACTGCTCTCTCAGTGGAAGGGAAGTAAATGCAAATCTAGGAGCTTATTATTACTTCTTTGCATTGATATTGCATTGGGAAAGGAGGAGTAGGAGTTTGAAAAAGGTTGTGCAATGGCTACTTAAAGTCTGTTTTGAGTGTGGATAGGATGAAGGAATATAAAAGCAGTTGCTCAATATATCTAACGTGTGCAACAAAGGAGGTAGGAAATAAAGAAAATGTTTTGCACTGATAGAGGAGGAGAGGGAGACTTGGAAGTGTTGGTATCTGCATCTGGAAGGGTGGGGGGTCGCTGGTGAGCAAATCGACAGCAATGGGTAGGGTGGTAGGCTGCAACAACTGCGGTGCACCAGTCTTTCTAAAAATTGCCTGGAGTGTGGGAGGATGTTTAGTGTGCAACCACATAGAAAACTTAGAAAGGAGATTGAGGGTCTGCAGGAGGAACTAAGACAGGCAAGGCAGATTGGGGTGGGTTTAGCCCAATACTGGAGGGAGAAAGAAGGGGAGATGAGGGAGGCTATTTAAGCCAACAGTGGTGAGGAGAGGGTCAGAAGAAGGAAGCAGAGACAAAGGCCCAGGCCAGGAAGAACAATTGCCGGGAAACCAGGTCAAGAGACTAAAGACAAATGGAAGGAGGAGATAGAGACTTGTGAGGGAGGCAAGAAGTGGTAAAAAGTCATGGAGTGGAAAGGAGAGAACAGGTTACTATGTGGAGAGAGGAGCGGCATTTGTGAAGGGCCTTCAGAAAATAGTTGTGCACTGCCAGAGAGGAAGAAGGTGGAGGAGGAAATGATGAAATTAGTGGAGTGATTGATAAATGCCTGGACCAAACTGGAGCAGGGGAAGTTCTGCTGGGAGAATTGACAGGGTAAAAGGGGAAATAATGTGCAGGAGGAAGAAGAGGAGCTGGAAATGAGAGAGGGAGATGAATGGAAGCAAGCAGGAGTAAGAGGGATGGAATCTTAGTGCTGGGGACTCAATACTAAGAGGAGTTAGGTGGGGTAGCAAGGGGAGAGGCATGTCGCATTTGGGTGGAGGCCATGCCAGGAATGACAGCGGAAAGGGTGGGACAGTCTGTTCTGAAATATGCTAGAAGGGGTAGGGACAAGCCTCATTTAATTATACATCTTGGGACAAACGACCTGGCTGACAAGACAGTAGATACAGTCCAGAGGAGGTTTTTATGTGAGGGGCAGGAAGATCAGTAACTTTTTCAGAGATACTTCCCTGTGTCAAAGGCAAGCACAACAAGAAAGCTGAGAATAGAGGAATTAACGGATGGCTAAGAACCTGGTGTTGTGCTAAAGGGTATGGGCTGTTGGGGGTGGGGTGGGAGGGACCTGGGAGGACAGTAGTCTCTATGCCAAGGACAGACTACACTTGAGTGAGGAGGGAAAGAAAGTGTTGAAACAGAGGATGGAGGAGTACATAGAGGAAGTTGGGAATTTAAACTAGGAGTGGGGGTGGCAGTTGGGGAAGAGATATGCAGAGACCACAGGTTGGGAAACCATATGAGCTTACCCCATAACAGTGACAAAGGACAAATGGCAAGTACTGTTGGTGATGCCAGGAAAGGAGGGCAGGATGGGAGGGGGGAAAGGGTGGAAGGTGGTTACCCTTAATGCTAGGGCCTTGGGAGAAAACTACAGAGTTACAGGTTCTCATGGCAGAGGGAGAGGTGGACATTGCAGTCATCAAGGAAACATGGGCCACCCAATACAATGATTGGGACCTGTCTGTACCAGGGTACAGATTATTTCGAGTGACAGAGTGATTGGGAAAGGAGGGGTGGCACTATATGTGAAGGAAGGACTGAAGTGTGTAAGGGAGGAGGGAGGATAGTGGAGTCACTTTGGATGCAAATCCAAGATTCCAAGAATAAGATTCTTAGAATGGGAGTGGTGTACAGGCCACCATCTCAGACGGAGGAGTTAGACAGGAACTAGCGGGACAGATCAGGAGGACCTGAGAGAAGGGTAGTGTGGTGATTGTGGAGGACTTCAACATGCCAGAGTGGACTGGAGCACCCCAACAACCAGGAACAGAAGGGAGCAGGTACTGCTGGATGCCTTCCAGGACAGCTTCCTGCTGCAAATGGTCAGTGAACCAACCAGGTTAGGAAATACCCTTGACCTTGTGCTGGCAAATGGGGACTTTGAGAGAACTTAGTGGAGGAACCGCTGTCAGGGAGTGACCACCGCTCAGTATGGCTCACATTGGATATGGGCAAGGAAGGAGTGGAATCTGGCACAATAGTGCTGGACTTCAGGAGGGCCGACTTTGGGAGGATGGGGAAGTGGTAAAGGGTACCTGGCCAGAATTCAGTCTAGTATGGACACTAACCAGAGGTGGGAGCTCATAAAGCTGGGGATAGTGGAGGCAACCAAACCTGCTGCAAAGCCCAGAGCAAGAAGGCTAGGGCTAAGAAACCGATCTGATTGAGCAAGGAGGTCATGGAAAAGGTAAGGAGAAAAGAGCTGCCTTTAGGAAGTACAAGAAAATGGGGAGGGGAGGACAGGGAGGAGTACTTGACAGAATCGAAGGAGGTGCCAAAGCATCTCACGGAACTCAGGCTGGCACAAGGCATTAAGAAGGGGAGAAGGACTTCTTTAAGTACACAGGAGAAAAGGAGCTGTAAGGACCACATAGTAAGGATTAGGAAGGAGGGGTTGGGTGGAAGCAGGGTGCGATAAGGCAGAAGCACTAAATGAGTACTCTGCTCAGTATTTACTAAAGAGAAGAGGGGGGTGACACCCAAGGGGAGAAATGGCAGAAGCAGGGGGAGTGGTGACAGATGGGAAATCATGGAGAGCAGAGTTTGAGAGGGTTTGAAGGCACTGAGGGTGGACAAGGCACCAGCCCAGATGGCATCCACCCCAGGGTACTGAAGGAGCTGGCAGAGGTCCTTGCAGGACCTTTGGCAGAACCTATTTAATGCCTCACTACATTGGTGTGTACCTCAGGACTGGAGGATGGCTCATGGTGCTCCTCCACAAGAGTGGCCCCAAGGATGAACCGGAAACTACAGACCAGTGAGCCTCACATCCATCGTGGGTAAGCTAATGGAGACTATCCTGAAGGAGAGGCTGGTGGCCTCCTAGAGGCCAAAGGAATACAGGACAGCAGACAGCATGGCTTCATACGTGGCAGATCCTGCCAAACCAACCTGGTCGAAGTTCTATGACTGGGTAACTAGGCAACTGGACAGGGGCCATGCAATGGATGTCCTGTATCTGGACTTCAGTAAGGCATTTGACTCGGTGCCACATGGAAGGCTGGGAAGGAAGTTAGTAGGCACAGAGGCAGGTGCAAAGCTGGTGAGATGGGTAGGAAACTGGCTGAAGGGAAAGCAACAGAGGGTGTGGTGGGTGGGAGCTCTCTCACACCAAGGGTAGTGATGGCGGTGTTCCATAGGGCTCAGTGTTGGGACCAGTGTTGTTTGGGATATTCATTGCAGACATATCATGGGACATCAAGAGCAAGATCAGTCTGTTTGCTGATGATACCAAGGTAGGCGGTGGTGGATGATCTAGGGGATGGCAGGGTTGCAGGATGATCTGGCAAAGCTTGAAACCTGGTCAGACACCTGACAACTGGGCTTTAATGCCAAAAGTGCAAGGTGCTGCATTTTGGGATGAAGAACCCAAGGAGGAGTTACCAGCTAGGGGAGTGCAGCTAGCCCTGACAGAGGAGGAGAAGGATCTGGGTGTGCTCATTACAGGGTCAATGAACAACTCGGCACAATGTTTGAAGGCAGCTGCAAAGGGCAACAAATGCTGGGTTGTATTGCAAGGGTATATCCTCGAGGAGGAGGAGGTGATTCTGCCACTGTATAGGTCATTAGTTAGACCACACCTGGAGTATGCATTAGCAGTACTAGCGTCCGTATCTGAAGAGGGACATTAAGCCACTGGAGGGTGCATGCAGAGCCACAAAGATGATCAAGGGGCTGGGGACTTATCATACGAGAGGAGGTTGAAGGAGTTGAACATGTACTCACTGGAGGAGAGGAGAGACAGGGTGACATGATTGAAACCTTTAAATACATGAAAGGAATAAACAAGACGGGTACAGAGGGCTGTTCAAAGTAAGGGAGGGGAGGGCTGCCAGGGGCCATGATATGAGACTGGAGCGAGGAAGGTTCAGGAGGGAGATGAGGAGACACTTTTACAGAGAGGTGGTGGCTGGGTGGAATGCGTTACATGCTGAAGTGGTATGCAGTAGAACAGTGGACTGCTTCAAACGAGGATGGGACATGACAAGGGGAGGTTAATGAAGGGAAGGGTGGGAGGGAGGGCAGCTGCAGGAATAAGGGTGCTAGCTGCGCATTCAAGCAGACTTGATAGACCTCTAGGCCTTTATCTGCTGGCAAATTTCTGTATGTTCGTATAACAAGAATAATTCCAGAATGCTGATAATCAGTAAAGAACATTTTAATCTGAGTAGGCCTGGGGAATAAAAAAGATTTCAAGAAGGTATTTACTGGCATCTGTGGTTCAGGCAGAATGAATGTTTATAGGAGTATGTTCCATGACATTAGGACTGTGGCTGCAGGCCCTGTCCCCTAACTGCTTCAGGCAAGTGGGGACCAAGAGCAGGCCCACATCCGTGGGAACGGATAGGAAGGGTAGGTGTAGCACAGCAGGAGATCTTGTCAGGGCCCAAACCATTCTGGCCCTTGAATGTTGAGCAGATCTTGAAGGTGACGCGCCTACAAATTGATAGCTAGTACAGAGTCTGTAGGACCGGCAGTATTGATAGGTGGTGCTTACCCACTGCTGCCATTGAAAGGCCCTGAGTTTGAGTTGCAGCTCACCAGGTAGGAGGGTCACAATCTGTGAAGCACTAATCTCCAGGGAGAGTGAGGGAGCACTCAGGTACCTTAGGGCTAGCCCACACTTCCAGAACTGTGTGATCACAACCTATGAAGCACTAATTTCCAGAGACAGTGAGGGACACCCGAGTACCTTAGGGTTAGCCCACACCTTTAGAGCTCGTGTCACAATGAAGCGCTAATTTCCAGAGACAGTAAGGGACACCGAAAGTACCTTAGGGTTAGCCCACACCTTTAGAGCCTGCGTGTCACAATCTATGAAGCACTAATCTTTAGGAGAGTGAGGAACACCTGAGTACCTTAGGGCTAGCCCACACCTTTAGAGCTGTGTGTCACAATCTGTGAAGCTCTAATTTCCAGAGACAGTGAGGGACACCCGAGTACCTTAGGTTAGCCCACACCTCTAGAACTGTGGGTCACAGTCTGTGAAACACTAATCTCCACGGAGAGTGAGAACACCAGAGTATCTTAGAGCTAACACCACCTCTAGAACTGTAGCTGGCATTGGCAGTACACTGCTGTGATTTACACACATAATAGTGTTCCGCAGCGCAGCCAGCGGTGGGAGAGGAACTGGGGTGGTGTGAGCATTAGTTGGAATGATGGAAAGCTCGAGTAGCATGGCTTTGGGGGAGGATGAAAGTAAAACATGGGGAATAAAACAAACTCCATAATTGACTGATACTGAAAATTTGTTTTTTTTTTTTAATGTTTATTAATTTTCTTTAGAAAACATAGACAAGCATACAGTATAGACAAGGACTAACTAACAAAACAACCATTATTAAAAAGTAGGTTTTAAAATAGCTTAACTTAGGCTGGAGATTTCATAGAGACATATAATAAAGTCTAATAGATTCTCATCTTAATATAAAGAAACAAGGTAAGTTAGTTGAAGTGTAAAAAGGAGGGTCAGGTTCTCTTAAGATATTCCTGTAAAATAAAATAAAGTCTCTTAAAACTGTTTCACTTCCCAGTCTAAGGGGCAGTAGTATGACATAAATAATGCCTATAAATAGCATGTTAGACATGAAGGGCTCATAATTTATTTAAAAAAAAACTAGCTTCCTCCTTGTACAACAATTTGATTAGTCGAGTCTTATCTTCCTGCATGTCAAGGAACAAAATCCTGTCTTTGAGACATAATATGAATTACCCATCGCCTCCAGAACAGCTCAGAGCGCCCTCTGACGATTTATGAAAGCTGTGAGACTCTCCAGTTTATAGATTATCATGATATTGTGCCAATCCCTCCCAGTTGGAATCTCAGCCCTAAGCCATTTTTCTTGTTATAGCTTTTTGTGGCAAGAGATATATATTTAAAAGCTTTCTGTGGGAGGGGTCTCTTAATTCCCTGGTATAGTTAGAGAAAAGGAAGAGATCTGCTGTAAGCTGAATGGGAATACAAATAAATCAGACAAGGCTTCTTGGAGAGTCTGAATAAATGGCTGCAGGGATATACAACCCCAAAAATGTGTCCATGGGTTGCAGGTGAATGTCACATCCCTCCTGCAGGAAGCCTCCCTATCTGGAATGTATTTCACTTGAACAGCAGGTGTTCTAAAACAACAGAGGGCAATTTTCCAGGAAAATTATTTCCACATATATTAAGCTATGCCTATGTGCAGATGTTGTGAATGTTTTTTTCCCAGATACGGTCATCTAAATTTGTATGTAGGTCAATTTCCCATGTCAGCCTTAGTGGATCTAATGTATCTTTTCAAAGATAATAAAGCGTTATATATAAGAGAGCATGTGTTGTAACGTCAGTTTCATGCAGGGCCTTTTGGATGGTGTCTAGATTCTGAGGGGGGCTCCACCCGCAGGAGAAATCAGAGGTAGTGTTTTAATATAGTTTAATGCTTGAAGGTAGTGAATTGGTCCTGAAGATGAAAGCCATATATGTCTACCATTTCTGTAAATGATAATAGCCTTCCATCCTTGAAAACATGCAGAATTAAAAAGACACCCAAACCCACTCACCTATGAAAACCATGATCCAGCCTAGCCGGTTGAAAAGAATGGAGATAGGGAGGGACTACAATATGGAAGACGGAAATTGTTTAAACAGGAAAGGCACACTAAGCCAAAGCTTGTTTCCAGGTGCAACCTGGGAGCACAAGGAAGTTAAGTGACTTGCTCAGGGTCACACAGTATGCAAGTGGGGACTGTGAGATTCAAACCCGGTCTCCAGGTTTGCAGCCCGAGCCTTAAACCACTGTGCTATACTGCCTCATGCCTGTATTGTAATAATAGAATGGATCTCCAGCAATTGTCTCCAACATTGTAAAGTATTGGCAGTATGCATATTTTCGTAATCTCAAAAGGGATATCAGGACTGCTGAACAGGATTTGAAACAAATTAAGTCCTCCTCCCTCACCTCCGATTCCTTCCACTTAGCCGTGTATTGGCGATGGAGTCATAAAAAGATTATTCTGATTTGAACTGCTGAATAATACTCTTGTAGGTCAGGCTAGCTAGAACACCTAGTCTCGTAGGCAGTTGCAACACCAAAAGTTTCACCCTAGGGTGTTTGGAGTCCCATATACTGTATACCATGAGATCTTTCTATTAATCTCCCTGAAAATGTATTTGGGATAGAAATTGGCAGAGTTTGTGCTAAATGTGAAATCTTGGGAATAAATTCATCGCACTGCTTCCACTCTCTGAATCAGGGGTGGAATAGTCTCACCATTTATTCATATCTGACAGCAGGCTCTGCAAAAGGGAGAATAATTATATTGATATAAATGAGTTTGGGCCTTTGCTAAGTTTATCCCAAGGTATTTCAAAGATGGGAGGTCCCATTGAAAGGAACTGCCTCTTAATGGTATCTGAAGGATATCATTTAATTGCAAAACTTCAGCTTTTGTGGTTAATTTTATACCCTGCCAACTCTCCAAATTTGTCCAGGAGCTGCCAGAGGGGCAAAGATCTTTCAGGCGTTGTTAAATAAATCAATAAAATCATCCGGCAAAAACGCGGGGTTTATGATGTGGCTTCCCCTAGCGTCAGCCCCGTATTTCCTCAGACTGGCATATTGCCTGAGCCAGTGGCTCTAGATACAATGCAAAAACCGGGAGGCGACAAAGGCGCCCTGCCAATGCACCCTGAAGCAAAGCAATGGGAGCAGAGACAGATCATTAATTTTAACATAGGCCATTGGCCTTTCATAAAGACCCATTATTAGTTTTCATATTTTCCAGAGAAACCCATGGATTTCTGAAAATTCTATTTTAAAATCTTTGCATGCAGGACTTGTCAATAAGCATCGTTGGGTACCATAGTGTAAGTTACCATAGCTGCTCCCAGTATTTGTATTTAATGCAAAGTTAAAGTCTGGTGTTCCTCCTTGTTCCTCCCTCCTTCTCCTCTCCTTTCTTGTGTCCCTTCACACTCTTATGTCCTGTCTGACCCATCTCACTTTTAGCTTGTCCACCATTCTCTTTACCCTTTCCTCTCCTTGCACTTTCTGCCTCCTCCCTGTTCACTTCTCTACTCCTTAACCCCTCTTCTTCTCCCCTCTCTGCCACCTCTCTTCCACTCCCATCTCTCCTTACCCTGTCCCTCTTTCTCTCATTCTTCTCCTCCTTTGCTCTCTTTCTCTTTTCCTCCCTCACCCTTTCTTCTCCCCTCCTTGCCTCCCTCTCTACCCCACCAGCCATCTTGAAGGACCTGGCTTCAAGTTTGGATGCTATATGGCCCTTTAATACAATATGCATGCGCTTTTTCTCTAGACATTCAGAACAGGAGAACATTGAAGAGGTTCTAAGAACTATCGTGCCCTCATGGGTGGCTGATGCAGTGGATTGAGGAGACAGAGCCCAGCAGGAACAGATGAAGCCGGGACAGGGTGAGGATAGCAAGGTGCTGTCCGAGCAGCTAAACCAGCAGACGGTAATGCCTTAAACTTATTTCTGAGTAACAATGCGAATCTTCAAATCCTTAGAAAAACCATCGTTAGGCTGGCCCGCCAGCACAGCAGTAGCGCCACTGCTCGTGGACGCCTGTCGACCCGGGTTCGGGAACAAGCCTGGGAAGATGGAGATCCAGCCAGGGGAGAAGGCTTGAGCGTCGCAGGACTGCTCACCTTCTTCGGGAGGGATGGGGACTTGGCTCAGTGCTTGACTGTCCTCTGGCAGAAGCTGGAGGTTCAGCAAGCCCAGAGCAGACAACAAGAGGTTGGGACATGGTGGACATCGGCGATGACACCTTGATGTTGAGTGCACCCTGGTCCAGAACAGGTAAAACAGTGTCAGATCGCCATGGGGAAGGGGCACCAGTGCAGACCCTAATGGCTTCCTCCTGCCTGGACTGATGGAGACCCGATGAAACAAGACGCATCAGGGTGTTCGGGCTCCACCTCGTACCCGCCTGGGGGGTATAGCCACGGCTCCATGGGGTCCGTCGCAGAACCAGGTAAAGAGGCGAGCAGGGTGGCACTTGAGCGCCTCCCGACGGAGCGGGTTCCGTGCAGGGAGGAGGTAAAATAGAAAGTAGAAAAGAAAAGCTACTGTTAACTATAGTAATTCAGTTTCATATCAAACAAAACTTTTATTTTAATTGGAATGTTAATTGGCAAAAGAAAAAAAATCTTCACGAGCTGACATTTCATTCATTTTAGTTTTTCCATTTTTTCTGTTCTTTCTATTTATGGCCCCTTGTTTCCCGCCCAGAGGTGTAAGCTAGAGCCCCCATCCCTCAGTACCTCCAGGCACACCCTCCATCCCCTGCCTTCCCCAGTCATGGACATCTATCTCCATGTTGCCGTGATTATGCCCCTCCAGATGGTGCTAGGTTGAGGGTAAGTACCTCTGAACTTCTTTGGTTCTTCAGGCAGTGCCATGCTAAGGAGGCAGGGTCCTGGATATACCTGGGTCCATCATTGTGGGGGTGCTGTGGCCATTTTCCAGTTTTCCTTTAAGCCCCAGGGGATGTCACACTCAAGGACATCAAGGCTGCCTGCACATGCCATGCACATGTCTGCATGCCGACATCAGTGATGTCCCCACCCTCCCCTTAATCCTTCCCTGTACCCCCAGCTGTGGTCACCCAGGTGGAAGCATTGCGATGAAGGACTTAACCCACCCTTTCCGAAGGAAGAGAGTGTCATCTGAGATGCTTGATCTTCCACTCCCAGGCCAGCCCCTGACAACCAGAACTTGCTTCCAAACCCGATCACTGGCATTTGCGGTAGTAAGCGCTGCCACTGTACTGATGGGCAGGCAGTCAGTACAGTTTCAGTTTATTTGTTCAGTCTACCTAATCTTTTACAGTATATACAAATGCAGACTTGAAAAAATACAAAACATAAATTTCACATCAAATCTTAAAATTTGCAATCTTCAGCTAATATTTTAAAAATATACACTATGGTGCTTTGAATATGGTTATACAGAAAGATTAATCCCATCCCCTGTTGAGAAATATCCTTTAGCATTGTAAAATATTGGCCTACATTTTCAGTCAGACTGACTTGTGCACCAGCTCTGCAGTATTAAGGTGATGGCAGCTGGATTCAGGATGTTCACACGATGGCACAGAACTGGCCGTGGGAGAGAGCTGGGATCAGTTATTGTTAATCCTTGTTTTCCTTGTTGCTTTAGGCCCTGGTCGCAGAGATCGAGCAGAATCAGGCGAAGCTGGATGAGTGTCAGGCGACTCTCAGCAGTACTCTGCATCTGTAAAGGTATCTCAGCTTTTGTGTTTCTTCATTGTTTTTTGTTCTGCTATGGAAACGATTTTATTCTCCCCTCATAGCTAGCTAGGCTGATGACACAGAACGAGACTTCTTAGCCTGTTATGGAACCTGCTAGTTTTGAGTGCCATGGCCTAAATTTTCAGCACAATAGCCAAATACTCCCCCACCTTGTGTTTCGCTGCAAAGGGACAGGCTAATATCGTCACTAAATAATTAGTTATTGATCATTCACCCAATAGTTGCAATTCATTGTGCTGCTTCATGCTGTAATGTACTTTGGCTACTCAATATGCTGTTGTGATACAGTATGTATTATGAACCTAAACTGGGTGTCCCTGGCAAGCCTGATGGCCTAATGGTGACTGTCCCACACACCATATGGGGGATATTGGTTTGAATCTCAATCGCGAGTCTGAAGTCAGGCAGCAGGGACTTTGTGGCAGTCCCGTGAATGCAGATATCCGGGGCAGAGAAGATGACTGGATGCTGCTACACTTTTGTCCAGTTAGATACATGCCTCGCTGGCACCACAGTGGGATATCGTGGCTTACATCCAAACCTTGGTTCTCCCAGGCAGCAGAAAATCCCACATCTAGGGCCCTGAACATGAATAAAAATAAATCAAGGGTTCATACCAGTTCTCCAGGAAATGCAGGTTATCTATAGACAATGCTGTAATGAGACGTCCTTATCCAGGGATTTATTTGGAAATCCCACACCACTAACTGCTGACCAGGGTTGGGATAATGATTTTTTCATGTTTAATCCATACAGCAGCCGATCAAAACCATTTATATGATTTGGGGTTAATTTTGTTTACTTTTGCTTTTTCCTGTAGGACTACAGTTACAGCTCATGACATACCAGGCTTCTGTGGAGTCCCAACAGAAGTCTCCGTTAAACGAGGAGAATACATTCTCATCAGATGTCATTACACAGGAGGTGAGTAGAAGACTGTAAACTCTTTCTTCTCCCTCCCATGTCAGATTAGTTGATTATTAAACCAGAGCAGAGCTTCTGGAAGATGTTTTTGAAGCATCTATCCCTCTCACTTGCAGATTTTCAGTGGTCTCACCTAAGCATCTTGGAGCCACATTACAGAAAAATGTACTGTATCTGCCTAGAAGTGATGGCTAGGATAGTTAGCTTAAACAGTTGGGTGAAAAAATGGTGCAATATTGCATCCCTGCTCTCCTAATTGAGAGTTTCAAGTAAAATTCAGGGTCCTGGGACCATCACTGTAGGGTTAGTGGAAGCTCTGCCAGAGTAACCCTACTGGAAGAGATTAGCTCACGTAGCTATGTGAATGCCCTCTGCCTTCCTTGCCCAGTCTGCTAAATGCTCACCAGTCTGTTACCTGTAGAATGGCAAATTCCTGTCCACTAAATTTGTTTCCTTCTCAACATCCACACCAGAGGGATAAGTACTTCTACCTGTCACTGTGGGAAAAGGAGGAAGACCCCAACACCCTTCACCGTGGGAGGAAACAACCCATCACTGTGGGAGGGTATTTGCCTGATTTGCTGAGGCTGTACCAAGTGCTGCCATGCAAGAGTCCTGCTGAGCAGGGGCACATCATGGAAACAGCATACTTAAACTCTGAGGGAGGGAAGACTGACCTCTTTGTAGCGCCCCAGTGCCCTGTTCATTAGTAGCAAGGTTGTAGTAGTGTAGGGGACTTAATCCCCACAGCCAGGGGCAAAGAGCTGCATAAAGGTACATGTTGTGGAAGGTCATAGAGGACATGGGAGAAGCAAAATAGATAAATATTGCAGTGTGCTGGATGAAAGGAGAGACTGATGACCACTTCAGGCTGCAGTTTATCGATCCAGAGACCCTGCTTCAGGTAGTGCTGCTTTGAGACCTACTATATTAGCATGGTGGAATGCAGGGCATGTCACACAGCCTTTCTGCCATCGAGTGCAGCATCTAAATGTGAACTATTTAAAGCAGGAATGGCCCTGCATTTCCCACAAAGGCTACAGGTCATGGCTTTCTATTGTGCACAATTGGTCAAAAAGCGTCAAAGACCACAGGTCTTTTTGTTTTGCAGCATTTCTACAAATGGTTACTGACCAAGGCACTTTCTACTTTGCAACATTTCCCAAAAAGGGTTACACACCGTGGCTCTTTTACATTGCAATAGTTCTTGCAAAACTTCAAAATCATGCCTCTTTACCTTTATTTGCCCTGTGCTTTGGCAGAGTGTTTTATTTTGTTGTTTCTCCTTCCCAGTTCATGGACCTGCGAACTCGCTACACTGCCCTAGTGACACTGACAACACAACATGTGAAGTACATAAGTGATGCCCTGAGGCGGCTGGAGGAGGAGGAGGTAAGATAACTCCTGCTGTAATCAGCATTGCTCAGTCAGTGCCTGTCGCTTGAGATATATCAGTGCCAGTTCAGTGTACTAGTGCTTCTATGGAAACGTTCTGCTAGCCTACAGTTCTGAAAAGTATTCCTTGCTGTAGGACATAAGCAGTCCATCTAGGATCATACCAGTCTGCATTGGTATGGCGGTGTACAGAATTCTGCATCATTCCAGACCTGAGGATAAACAGAGGGTATGAATCCACAGTGCTTGTCAGGTCCTTACATTTCGTAGCAAAGGAGGGGAAAGAAAGCAGCTAGCAAGGTGTTAAAAAAAAAAAAAAAACTGTCATCCCCACATCATCAGGTCTTTGATGCTCCTCGGTAGGAGGCAGCCACTTCCAGCTTGCTACACCCCTGCAGGAATAAAACAGACCACTGAACAGATGGAGCTCGTAGGGTATCTGCAGGAGCTGAGTGAGGTCCACAGAGCATCCTGGACGGTCAGGCATGGTATGCGAAAGGAATCTGATACTAGGTGGCAGGATAACAAAACAAACAAAAAAAAAAACAGACCATTACAGCAGGGAGTGGCTGGGGTGCATTGAGGACTCTGTAGATTCTCGTGAGTCTAGAAATTGCACATTGTATGTGCCTACACCTCCTGCATCCAGTAAACGGGACTTAAGGAATTTGGGAATTTCCACCCCATGTCACCAAAAACAATGAGGTACTTTGCCTAGGTGACTTCATTCAGGATTGGCTTGGCCCAAGCTCCCTATCCTCAACACTAATGTGTCCAAAGCCAATCAAACTCAGCTTGTCACTAAACCTACCAGGCACTCCAGCATTGGCACTAGTCACACTCTGCTCGACTGGGTCCTCACCAATAGGCCAGACAAGATCTCCTCAGTTACTGTGTTGCCTGACTCCATTAGGGACCATTCTCCTGTAACCTGTGTCTGGGATGCCTGCCCCTTCATACCCACCCAAATTATCTCAGTGGTTAACTTCTCTGCCTTCGATCCCTTGGCTTTTCTATCCGATCTCCAGCAGGTTGACTCGCCTCCCCTTTTCACCACAGACAACACTGACCTGGTGGTGGAGTATTTCTCCAACACATTACGCTCACTGCAGTCCAAGCACATTCCTTACATTAGGCGCGGGGTAGGGGCCTTCCACCAAATGGTTGACTAGGCCCCTTCTCCGCTTGTTTAAATCTCGTGACAAGCTCTGGGCTGGTGGAAAGTCTCCTCCTTCTTTCCGACTTTCTTGCCTATCGCTCACTTAGGAACTCATGCAAAAAGCAATCCGCACTGCCAAAAGCAATTACTACTTACTCCATGCCTCTACTCATTTACCCCAAAAGATACTGGGTACATAGCGACCATATTCTGGGTAGCAATGCTTCTCAAGCCCCTCATGGCATGCTAATTGACAATGTCTCTTGTAACAACCCCAACACCACAGCCAACGCCTTTAACTCACTCTTTACCTCCCTCTTTCCTCGACCTCCAAAGCAGCCATTCCTTCCATTCCTCCTCCCCAGGTCTCCCTCTGTCCCATCCTCCCTTATTCTCAGCCCTTGTCTCTAGAACTGATGTCCTATGGATCTTCAACACTATGTCTCCTCATGGCAGCGCTGGTCCTGACAGTCTGGAACCTAGAATTCTCAAACTTGGCATCTCCATTCTTGCCACCCCTATCTTGCGCCTCTTCATCCTCTCCATTAGCTCTGGCACTGTGCCCTGCTCCCGGAAACAAGCCAGGATTATACCTGTCTTTAAAAGGTAACCCTAAAACCTAACAAACTACCTCCCTATAGCACTCCTGTCTGCCCTTAGTAAACTTCTGAAACACTCATCGTCAGGTGTCAGACTTGAGCCAACTAAGACCTGCTATCTCCTGCTCAGCACTGCTTCAGACCAGGCCACAGCACCTAACTGCCCTAAGCGCAATTCACTAAAGACACCCAACTACCATGGATAGAGGCCAACTTACGGGGTTGTTTTATTGTCTTATTAATGGCTTTCAACTCAGTCAACCATTCACTGCTCTTGCGGCCGGCTAGGTTCACTGGTGCCTCCCAGTCCACTATTGCCTGGTTCTCCAGCTACCTGCACAATTGCACCCAGTCTGTCTCCTACCATAGAGTCCTCTCCTCCCCTGCCCCTCTATCTCCTGGTGTTCCACAAGGTTCCATCTTTGTGCCTTGCTCTTTTCTATATTTATAAACAATCTACCTACCATTCCCGCCCACTGTCACACCTTACTCTACGTTGACGACTTGGTCCTGTATACTTCCTCTAGCTCCATCTCTGACATTAATTCCACCTCTCTTCCAACCTGCAATGAATCCAAACATGGCTCACATCTCACCACTTTGTATTAAATGTTGCCAAGACCCAGGCCATGCTTCGGTTCTCCAGGAAGCTCAGTGCCCTAAACCCCTCATTTCTGGTCTCTTGTCTCAATGGCTCCCCAGTACAAGTTACTGACTCCTTCAGATACTTAGGGGTTACTCTGGATCCGTGTCTGTTTCTCTCTCTCCATGTCAATGCGGTATGCAAGTCTGTCAGTGCCAAAATTGGGTTGGCTTATCATGTCCGCCATGCCTTGACCCTGCTGCTAGGATCTCTGTCATCCAGGACTTTTGCTCCCTGGTCTTTGCTATGCACTGCCAGTCTTTGTTCAAGTGCAGGCAAATGCCTTTCAGGCATGGGATGTTGCCTATAACAATGTTTGCAGCTTTGCATTGTCTGCCCATTGGCTTAAACACCACTGCACAGTTTACCCTGACCTCTGCTGGTTATTCCACTCCTCCCAGTGTTTATATTCCATAGGCTGCCTGATCGACAATATGATCGTTCTTCTCTCCTCCTTCCTTGGAACCATGTTCATCCCAGTTGACTGCCCGACTCCTTCGGTCCTAGACTTCAGCCTGGTCACTGTTCCTAATTGCTCCATCAAAATGGGTGAACTTGCCTTCTCAGTCTATGCTCCCAAATTCTGAAACTCCCTTCCGTTTTCCTTTAGAAGCTCCAGTTCTCACCTTGCCTTCAAGCATGCACTCTTTAATTGCCTCACCTCCCTAGATGCATGTAAGTGCAGCTTATCCGACTCACTACGGACATCCTCTCCTATATGGACCAAGGTTCCCCAACGGGCCCTCTTCATTGACCTATCCAGGGCCTTTGACTTGTTAGCCATAATCTCCTCCTCTCCAAACTCCAGACCTTAGGACTGGATCACCACTCACACTCCTGGTTCGAGAGCTACCTGAGGGACCATTCCCAAAGGTCCGCTGGAAGGTGCACAGTCTGGACCTAGATCGGTCTCTGCTGGGGTACCTCAGGGCTCAATCCTGGGCCCTCTGCTCTTCTCACTCTTCCTCAGTAATATCGAGGAAACCGCCTGCAGCAATCTCATTCTGTATGCTGATGACACTGTCATATACTGCAGTGACCCCCAACCTAGTGTCATCTCAACTAATCTGCAGAATAGTCTCTCCACCCTTGAGGCCTGGTTCTCCATAAACTCCCTTAAACTCAATGATGCAAAACTAAAGCCATACTGTTTGGATCGAGACGCCTGGGCTCTGACAGAAGCCAGTTCCTCCAGATCTGTACCAGCCAAGGAAAAGAATTGAGGTCATGCCTAGTTTCAAATATCTTGGGGTCCATCTAGACCAAGAAATGACCTACCATTCCATATCGACTCAATAACCAGGTCCACCGATCAAAAGCTTGGCCTCCTTTTCCGCCTGGGGAACTCCTTATCCTCTATTGCACGTCGTGCAATCGCCTGCTACAATCTCCTTCCATCCATCCTATGTGGGGCTCCACTTCTGCAGTTCCTCCTTGAGGCGGAATATAATAAACTCTCCGTACTCTATAACCGAAGTGGCCCATTTAGCCACTAATTCCTCTCCTAGGAGACATCACTCACGAGGCCCTAAGGGAGCTAAACTGGCCCACTCTCCGTCATAATCTAGCCTATCCGTTGCCTGCCTAGCTTTTAAGTTTACTTACCTAGGTCCCCCTCCCCATCTCAGAGAACTTCTTTCCCCAGAAAACATACCAGAACCTACGATCAACTGCAAGTCACTCTCTGCGTCATCCTAGAGCGTTATCAAGCCATGGCAAGCGCTCCTTCAAATTTGCTGCCCTGCCTATGGAACTCCCTACCACCTGGCTTGACAAACTCACCCACTCTCCCCAGTTCAAAAATGGACTCAAGCTATATTTTCTCAATCTTAGTCTCTGTGGCTGTAACTGCTAGCTCCCAGACCAGTCCCCTGGCCATTGCACTGCTCTGAACTCTCCCTTGACTTAACATGAAATGCCAATATGGACTCTGATTACTGGCGGAACTTATGTACATACTGTATATAAGTGTGAGGTCTAAACATACTGTTTATAATATGAGTCTATATGTGAACCCTTCTGCTACCCTTGTATAAATGATGATATTGTACTATGGTGTAACAAATGTAACTAATGTAATTGTTGTTTCTAGTGTCCTTTCTGTAACTAACCTCGGTCGCCTCTGAAAAAGGGACCATTGGTCTCAGTGGGTTTACCTGGTAAACAAAATCTAAATAAATAAATAAAATGTTTTTAGTGCATGTACTACACCTCTTTACTTGCTCTAGTTCATGGAACATACATCTTTCTAGGATCGTGGATATGTTGTTCATCCACACTTCTTGGCATTGTCCCTTTCCCTTTAAATCTTCTGGAAGGTCTTCAAGCTGGCTTCTCCCACCCACCCACCCGGTGGTGTAACCTCTGCTCTGCCCCATGATGCCAGATCTTCCTTTCTGCTGGAAGATGCAGGTTGCCTCCATCATGCTTTCTATTCTGTAGCCCTGGCTCTCAATCTTGATTATTTTGAAAATTAAATTTACTAGCATTATGATTGCGACTTTGCTTCTCGATTATGGAAGAAGTCTTCCCCAGATTTTACCGGTTGCCGTGCGGCCAGAAGATGTCAGCGTATGGACCTGCACACCAGCATTCATCACTGTCTTGGTGTTGGCCATGACACCACGACCTACAGTTCTACTCACTTTTCAGTCCTAACGTCCTCGACTACTGTCTCGCACACCTTAAATTGGGCAGGCCCAAAAAGCGGAACCCGCCGGTGAAATCTAAGGAGGCCGGTGGACGGTTTCCATAGCTATGGGATCCTCCGAGCAGTTGGAGTGTATGCAAGCTCTGGAGGAGGAAGCCGATCGCTCCGGGAATCTTCCTCTAGGATCTTCTTCGTCCCTCAACTTGGGCTCACTTTCTCGGGTTCCTTCTGAGGGTTGTGCCACTCTGTTCCGACTAAGGGTGAGTGTCCTGTGGGCACACTCCTCTTGATCCTGTAAGTGGGATAGCGACCGGGACGTCTTACCGTCTCGGCCGGAGGCGCTGTTGGATCAGGACAGATCTTGGTCCCATGAGCAGCCATTTCGACCTTACGTCGAAATTGACTCTTCAACAGCTAGCTTCTCAGCTTTGCCGTCCAGGCCAGTCAACCGAGTTCGATCGTGAAGTTGAGATTGTTCTCAAGCTGATCGACCTTTGTTGCCAACTCCGGTCAGTGACTCCTCAGTTGGACTCTGGTCCTTTCCTTCCCGACGAGGAGACCCAGCCCACTGGGAAACCTGCCGAGGAAGTTGTCCCTGACCTTCAGAAGTCTCCAGTTTTACAGGTGTCTCCTGAGCGACCGAGTCAGCCTGGCCGAAAAGGGGCAATGCCATGGTCGTCCTTGTCCCTCCTCAGATGAGCAGAGGCTTCAGTGGAAACTCCAGCTATGAGGAACCTTATGTGGCAGCAGTTGATTTTGTCTGGGCATAAGCGGCCCCAGCTCTTACCCGGCCATTACTTGGCTTTGCCTCCCAGGCGGAAGCGGCCGACTCCCCAGGGCGCCTGCGGGCGGCAAAATCTCTTCCAGTTCGGCCTAAACCGGTCTCTCCACCAGTTCTGGTGGAACCACCGCCTAGCCTGTTGGAGGGCTCATTCCAAGGAAGCTCATCTGGACACTGGGCTCCCCGGCGTCTTCCGGTCACTCTCACCCCAACCGCCCTAGGCAAGTCGAGGGTGATTTGAGCAGTCGACCGCTGTATCCGGATACTGGATTGGATGACACTGGCCTCCATTCTCATCCATGGGGTGACGAGTCGGCTGGTGATTTTGCGATGGAGGAACTCCCTTCGTCTTTTCAGGGCATTCTCCACCTCATTTCTGGAGTCCACAGGGATGCCCTGGAACCTATCCAGAAAAGGCTGAGTACCCTCTCACTGATATCCTCAAGAGAGGATACCTAATGAGAAGCTTTTCCTGTGGCTGGAAGCTGTCATTAGCCTGGCCCTTGAACTTTGGCAGCACCCTGCCACCTGTCCAGCTCCATCTGCCCGGATGGCGCGCAAGTATCGGTGCCCATGGGGTCCCTTGTGGGGTTCAAAGAGCACCCTTTGGCCAAGAGCCTTGTGACCGCCTCTGCGTTCAGATAATCAGGCAGTTCTGCTGATACTGACAGACCTCGGAGAAGGAGTCCAAGAAATTGGATCACTTGGCCTGGAAGGTCTATTGACCTCTTCCTTAGGCCTCCATTAGGCAAACTCGGCCGTTATCATGGCATACTTCTCCCATGTCCTTTTGGGGTCCTTGGACTGAGTCCTCCCACACCTCCCTGCGGACTTGCAGACCATGGTTAAGCAGGTGCAAGACCAAGGCCTTGCCATTGCTAAGCAGCCTCTCCAGATGGCCTTGGACATTGGGGATTCATGTGCCGATAGGTTGCCATGCCAGTTGCCTCCGCCGCAGGGCTTAGCCTGGCTCTCTTCCTTCGGTGGATACCCAACACAAACTGGCTGATGTGCCTTTCCACACACATCCATCTCTTTGTCCCAGGTGTGGCTGGTCATCTTAGCGCATCAAGTCCATTCCACCTTGGACACCACTTCTGCTCAGGGTTCTTCTGGTCCCAAGAAGCAGCAGAAGAAGATGAAGCCTTTTCAGCACTCTTCCCCTGCGGCTCAGCAACAGCAGCTCTCCTTTCAGGGAGGTCAGCAGCAGGCTCAGGCTTGGTGCCCCGCCCCATGCCTGGACCTTCCCAGCCCGTAAAGGAGGTCAGGGTTCAGGCCCTGGACCCTCTTCCTCCAAGCCTGCACAGTGACAGGATGGAGTTGCCACCCCTATTCCCATTACACCAGCTCTGGGTCCTCCCTTGGGGGCTGGCTCCGCCACTTCCTTTCCGCCTGGTCTGCTGTTACCACGGACAGGTGGGTCTTAGAAGTGGTCGGCCAGGGTCTGCCCTGGAATTCGAGCAGTGCCCGCCAAGCCAGCTAGCCCCACGGAGGAGAGAGTTCCACCCACACTCAGTCAGCTCTTCAAGATGACATTGACTCAGTTCTCCTCAAGGAGGCAGTAGCTCGAGTGGCAGATCTTCCACAAGACCCAGGGTTCATATCCAGGTACTTCCTGGTTCCAAAGCGGATGGGGCTGGCGCCCATTCTAGATCCATCGACATGAATCAGTATCTCAGGCCACGACCTTCCAGATGGTAACTCTGTCCTGGACCATACCATCCCTGGAGCAAAACATATGGTTCTGCTCACTGGATGTGTTCTTTAATGTCCCAATCCATCCGTCCCACCAGCGGTTCCTCTGCTTCAGAGCAGAGGAACCCTATTCGCCTGTCATCGCCCCACGGGTCTTCATCAAATGCATTGCAGTGGTGGAAGCCCATCTCAAGCGTCGGGGGGCAGAATATACCCCTACCTCGATGATTAGCTCTAGCAGGTTCCACCCAACGGAGGTGGAAGGTCCAGGGACCTGGCCCTCCAGACCTGCTACCAACCCGGCCTCCTGATCAACAAGGCCAAGTCGGAACTCGTGCCTTTTCAGGTGATGTGTTTCCTCGGGACAGGCTCTCACTCACCCAGCCAGAGCCTGGTTCCTGGCATACAGGGCAGAGGTTCTCGCCTCCTTTGCCCGATTATTTCTGGTTGGGCAATTGCGCCCTGCCGGGACTTTCTGCACCTTCTGGGTTACATGGCGGCCTGCACCTCCGTGGTCCGTTAAGCCCGGTGGCATATCGCCCCCTTCAGTGGGAGCTGGCCGCCCAGTGGACTCAGTGCCTAGGTCATTTAGACCAGCTGATCACTGTGACCCAGAAGATGTGGGATGCTCTCCAGTGATGGATCGTCCTAGACCGGTTGCAGGAAGGGATCCCGTTTATTCGCCCAGCCAATGGTTGTCCTCACAACTGAAGCCTCTCATGGGCGGGGGCCACATGGGGTACAACAGGGCCCACAGGTTCTGACCCCTGAGAATCCCGTTACCCATCAACCTGTTGGAGCTCAGAGTGGTCATGCATCGGCTGTCACGATTCGCTCCTCAGCTCTGGGGTCAAGTGGTTCAAGTCCAGACGGGCAACACCACCACCATGTACTACCTCAGCAAGCAGGGCGGCATGCACTCCTGGCTGATGTGCAGGAAGCGCTCTGCATCTGGACACTCGTGAGCTGACTGGAGGCAGATCTCCTAGCCATCCATGTGGCAGGAGCCTCTATTCAACTGGCGGATGCTCTCAGCCACATAGGCGAGACATCCCATGAGTGGTCTCTCAATCCAGAGGTAGCTTACAGCTTGTTCTCCCACTGGGGCAAACTGATGGTGGACCCGTTTGCCTCAGGAAAACACAAGCTGAGGCTGTTTCATGCCCGCCTCCCTCAGCAGGGCTCGCTGCAGGGGATGCCTTCTCGAGGCCTTGGACCCCAGGCCTTCCACGCCTTCCCTCCATTTACCTTGATCCATGATGTGCGCCTCAAAGTGAGGAGGGATAAGTCACGGTGATCCTGGTAGCCGCAGACTGGCCTCGCCAGTTCTGGTATTCAGATCTCCTCAGCCTCAGCAACAGGCTCCCAAGGTGTCTTCCAGCATGCCCAGACCTGATCTCAGTCAATCAGGGAAGGTTCTTCACCCGGACCTTCAATCCCTGCACCTGACAGCCTGGTACCTGGCGGCTAGAGTTCCAGGCTTTGGGTCTCTCTGAGGATGTACTCAAGGTAGTGGAAGCATCCAGGAAGGAGTTGACCAGGAAGTGTTATGCCTTCAAGTGGAAAGGTTTTCCATTTGATGTCAGGGCAAGGGCCTGGACCCTCTGTCCTACCCAGTAGCTAACATTCTAAACTACCTTTGGTCACTCTTCAAAGGGGTCTTCAGTCATTGACTCTTAGGGCACTGACAGCCATCTCTGCTTACCGGGCATGGGCCGTCAGCAGATGTTGGCGCAGGAGACAGGGGTCAGGTGCTTTTCAAGGCCTGATCACATATCCTCTGGTGCTTGAACCTCACCTCCGTGGGATCTACTGCTGGTCTTGGCACAGCTCATGGGCAAGCCATTCGAATCGATCCACAAGTGTGAGTTATCACACTTGTTGTGGAAGACTGCCTTCCTGGTGGCTATCATGTCTGCCAGAAGGACAAGGGAGCTCCAGGCACTCTCGGTGGACTCCCTTATCTGGTCTTCCACAGGGACAAGGTTGCCCGCGCCCCACCTGAAATTCCTTCTGAAGGTGGTGTCAGAGTTCCACCTTAGCCAGGTGTTGACTCTGCTGGTGTACTACCCAAATTACACTTTAGAGGCCGAGTACAGGCTCCATACTTTGAACCGGAGACGAGCTCTGTCCTATTATAAGGAGAGGACGGCAGAAATTCGGAGGGGGTTCGCCAGCTATTTATCGCTTATGCTGAAACTGTTTCTGGCAGACCTGCAGCAAAGGCGGACGATCGCAGGATGGATTACATCTGCATAAGTCTATGCTATGAGTTGGCGGGCAAGGAGCCTCCCAGAGGATAAGAGCTCATTCCTCCTGCCATAGCATGCATCAGTGGCTGCTTCCAGGACATTCCCATATAGGAAATCTGTCGGGCTGCTACCTGGAAGTCAGCAAACACTTTCATCACCCATTACCACATTGACCTTGAGTCACGCTGGATGCTGGTTTTGGGGTCTCAGTTCTCCAATATCTGTTCCCCAAGTAAGTATTCAGGGGTGCACTTGCCTCCTCCTCCCGGAGAACTGCTAGGAGTCTGCAAAGAAGTGTGGATGAACAACATATCCACGATCCTAGAAAAACAGGTTACTCACCTGTAACAGTAGATCTTCCACGGACTGGTCTCTTGTAGTAAGTCATAACTTATGGGAGTTGCCACCAGGTGGAGCTGTCTCACGGAAGTTTTTCAGCAGTCCAGTATAGAGGCCGCCATGACATCACTTCCTTAGATAGAGTATAAGTGGGGGTGGCCCCAAGTACCCTTTGTTCATTTTCTGCCAGCTTCAGCTCACACAGCAGCTAACTCAGTCTCCTGAGTTGTAGTCTTCGACACAACCCGAACCTGATTTTCTCTACTACCTGGGCCTGTTGCTTACTCCCAGGCCCTGGTTCTTTCTTTCCTTCTAGGTTCAGGCCTGGGCCTGTGCTCCACAGTAACCCCAGCTCTCTTGTGTGTGGACCTGTGTTCCTTTACAGTACCCCGCTACTCCTTGGCCCAGGAGCCTCTTCCATGGCTGACAAGGCAGCCCTTCAGACATCAGAACGAGGCTCGGGACCTGTCTCTGGGTACCCCAGGTAGTAGCTCGTTCCAGGCATCGGAGGGAGCAGGATTCGCACTCCTCACACCCTGCCGATCCTCTCAATTGTCGGTGGCTCCTCCGCCGACAGGGCAGCTCCTCTGTCGATGGAGCTTTCCTTATTCCTCTATCGTCAACAGGGCCTTCCCGTTGATGGAGCACTCACGGACTTGTCTCATCAATTTGCACTATTCCCCATCACGGCATGTTCCTCGTTGACGGGGAGCTTCCCTGCCCATCGACTGAGCTTGTTGCTCCTTCTTCCCTGTCAATGGGACATCCTCAACCTTCTCTCACCGATGGGAGCTCCTTTCCGTCGATGGAGTGTTCCTTGTGATGAGACTGGCCCTCTATTGACGGAGCATTTGTCGCCGACAGGGAGGCGTCCCGTCACGGGAAGTCATGCTATGCTTCCCTCGTCGACAGCACCTCCTGGCATTCCGCCCCTCCCATGGGCGACCTTCCTCTTCGTCAGAGGGTGCACTGTACCCGGCCCTTCACCGACCCGTGGGGTCCGCGTTGGGTCACCGCCCTTCCAGCCCTGGCAATGGAGCACGCTGCTCGGCGTCGGTTGGGGTTCACCCCCCTCGCCCTTCACCCACTTTGTGTCCCTTTCTGGTGCCCACCCCAGTTTCCTTACCCTCCTCCCGTGCACCCTATGGGCAAGGTGATGCCACCTGTTGGGGCTGCCAGTGCTCCACCACGTGGCAACTCTTCCGAGCACCACCCTTGGACGCCCTACCCTCCCAAGCGCTCTCTGCTCGACCCTCCGCTTCCTGCCTGGACCCCCACCCCCATGTATCTGACCTTCCTCTTGGAGCCTCGGACGGGAAGGACCCTTTTGGGGTCCTGGGCTCGGGACACTGGCTGTTTGGATGACGGGACCCGGGTCCCCCTTCCTCTCCTCTCTGCTGGCGGATGTCCCACCTTCCCTCCTGACGCCTCCTTCTTGGATCTTTTTGTGCAGATCCGGGACGTCTTCCACTTTCGATGAGGACCCAGATTTCATTAGCGGGACCTCGCTGACTACCTTGGCATTCGGTTGAGCCTGTCTGGGTTATCCGCCCATGATCCGCTTATGCCAGTGCCATCACCCTGGCATGGTGCCACCCTGCTTCTGCGCACCCACCCCCATGGGCCTGACCGGCTTTACCGTGCCCCCAGGATCGCCCTTGGTTGTCTGCTGCCCCTGCAGCTGACTCCGTGATCATTGCGGCAGCTCACGGTCGGGCTGCCCGGCCGCCATGCTAGTCTAGTGCTACTGGACGGTGAGTCCTGGTGCCTCAATCTTCTTGGCAAGAAGGTCTGTGCCTCCAGTACTCTACTGCTGCGCATCCATCCTTATTTGGAACACATGCCCCTGTCTACATGCCTTGGTGGCCTCGGGTTGCCCAGTCAGTGGCCACCCTGCCCTCCCTGCCGTCACCTTCTTAGAGCGGACTATGATGCGGTTGATTCGCTGCTCGCCTCTCTGCCACTGGCGTCACGTTGCTGCACCATGCTTGGCTTGGTGTTGGATTTAGCCCACGACATTCAATTGTTGGTGGCGATGCCCTGTTTTCCAGGGACCGTCTCTTTTGGTGCTGGTGCAAACCATTCTGGATTCTCTTCAGGTCTCCGGCATGCCCTACAGTCTATCCAGGACCTGTATTGGTGGTGTGGACTCTGTCTCCTGCTGGCGGGCTTCCGTTCTCGGGCCTCGTTCATGAGGTGTCTCCATGGCCACAGTCTGGCTTCCTGGCTTTATTCTCCGCCCATGTGCCCATCCCCTCCTGGAACAGGCTCTGTGCCTGCACTGTAGCCCTTCATAGGGTTTCCCAGTCCTCCCTTTGCTGGCCACGGAGGCATCGGGACTCCATCCACCTAATGTGGAGGCCTGCTCCTCTTATTGATTTGACACTCCATGTGGTTTCTTGGGGACCTCTGCTACTCTCCCTTTGGGAGCCCGTCACTGTCCCTTGCTTTCAGGTTATCCACTACCTCCCTGCTTTCCACGCCTTCGGAGCAGTACTGGATTGTCTATGTTCCATGTCCTCTTGAACCTTCCAATCACATATGGCATATTCCTTCCAGTCAGACACCCCAGTATATGGCACCCATATTCCCTTCACCATCCTTGTACTCATTATGTGTGACTGTCATGACCCTCATTGGGATATATATGTACTGTACATATTGTAGATATTAGTTTAACCTTCTTAACCGAGTTTCAACATCTGAATTCACTGTTTATTATTGTGTTACATACATCATTTTTTTTGTATGTATAACTGTCTTGTAAGTATGTGATGTAATTGCTGTGTATCAACTCGAACCTTGACCTTATCAGGTCCATCTTGTAAATGAGCCTTGCTCAATGATGATCGCCTGAATAAATAAAGATTTGATTGATTGATTGATTGATTGAACCCTGCCTCATTAGGAAGTATTGTGCTTGGGCCCCTGCAGCTTTCTGTTCCACCTCATCAGGCTCCCTGCCTGTCTTCCGGGCTTTGGATGCCCTGGGGTGCTTGCTGCAAGCCACTGTCTTTCGCACTCCTGCCACGGCAGGTTGTATCATTGGCATGGCCCTATTCATCCTATCCCTTCGGGATCACTGTTTTACTCATCACCTGTGGTGTGGTGTGTATTTACTTGATTCTGGCTCTGTGATGCCGTCCCTTGTCCGGGCTTACTCGGCTATCCATTGCATGGGTCTGGCTTCTCCATGGCTTTCGCTCTGGACTGTACTTTGCCTTTTGTGTTCTGTTCTTTCTTGAACAGTCCTCTTTGCTTTCTTGTCCCACGCTCTTGTGCCTGGCTCCAAGCATGGCTGCTCCTCCCTTATGGATCTTACTGCTTGGCAATCTCCCATAAGTTATGACTTACTGCAGAGACCAGTCCGTGGAAGATAGTGCAGTTCGTAGAACTTATCGTAACAGTAGATCTTCAGGGCGTGTCTCTTGCAGTAAGAGCCCCACCCTCTGTCCCCTGCCTTTGTTGTTTCTTGGTTTTTCTGAATCCTTGTAATTCCGGACGTTGGGTTGGGACTCCTTAGATCCCTCGGTTCCCCTCAGTCCTCGCCATGTGTGCACAGAGCTGACGGTGAACAAAGGGTGCCTAGGGCGCCCACTTATACTCCATCGATGGAAGTGATGTCATGGGGCAGACCCTATACTGGACTGCTGAAAAGCGAGAGACAGCTCCACCGGGACAACTCCTCATAAGTTATGACTTACTGCAAGAGATACATCCTGGAAGAGCTACTGTTATGGTGAGTTCTTACATAACTGCTTTATCTAGGCGTGGTATATGTTGTTCATCCACGACCCACCCGACCTCCCCAGCTCGGCGCACACACCTGGCTTCCAGCAGGTTAAGATCTGACATCATGGGGTGGAGTCGAGGTTATACCACCGGGTGGTGGGAGGAGCCAGCTTGAAGACCCTTCAGATTTAAAGGGAAAGGACAATGCCAAGAAGTGTAGATAAACAACATATACCACTCCTAGAACTACTGTTACAGGTGAGTAACCTTTATTACTTGCCATTGCACTCGCCTTATGCCACCAGCACTGCTGTTATGCACTTATGTTACTGATCTCTGCAAGCTGTTTTATCTCTTTGTACCATAATGCTTATGCTATGTATGTCAATACTTTGTGCAAATAATTCTACTGTCATGTAAGGCTATTGATCTCTTTATGTACTGCATTGTATCAGCTCCTCCTGTGCTATTGTTTGTAACATGTTTGAACTGCAATCTCCCGGGTTGTGCCTGAAAACAGGCAGTCCTGTCTAGTGTACTTACCTGGTTACCAAAACAATTAAATAAATAGATAGGTATAGCAGGTATGTGAGGAAGTTTCTGTAATGTGCTGTGTGGTCACCATCACTATCCCAGTGGGTGGGAGAAACCTACATACCAGTGGCAGTTGGTTTACTGATTCATTCCCAGAGTCTTGCGATGCGCGCCTGGCATAACAATGGAAGTAAAGCCATGAAAAAATTCCATGCTTAATAGCAGAGATACAGCTCGCTGCTGCTTGATCTGATTGGTTGACCGTACATCTGATGCTTATTCTTTCTATTGGTTTAATCTGGGCATGTGAGAACTGGGAATCCCTAATCAGGCAGACCTGGCAACCTCACTGCCCCATTACCCCTGTTCATCTACACTCTAGAATCTGGCGATCCGGTGAGGAGGGAGGGCCTAGGTGTCATGGCTCCTTCATCCTGGTGCTTAACATTTGTTTTGCTTCTGCATTTTCTTCCCACGCCCTGTCCATCCCCAGCCTGCCAATGCTGTGTAACTAGGCTTTACATCATGCCTCTGTGGGTGAGGTAAGCTCACTGGCCTCAACATAGGCATCACATTGGAGTAAGCCAAGGAGTCACTCAGCCCAGGACTGGGATACTTCTGCAGCCCCATCCTGCCTGATCCCAGAGAACCAAGTATACTCCTGAATCTGGGGTGCTAGCATGGTAGCAGCCATTGGGTGCCTTCAGTTTCTTCCCATAAAGCCTTTTATTCTCCAGCACTGATCCACCCGAACTTCAGGTTTGGGTTACCTGTGTGACCTCCCAGCCCCATTATTTCTCCCCATTCATCGCAATGGAGGTACATGTGGAGCGGGACAGATAGTGACTGTATAGACAGCAGCATGTGCAGACACCTATTTTTTTCCATTTTCTCCTCCACCAACTAGATGGCTGCCACAGCTGCTATCGACCATGGCTGCCACAGCAGAGTTCTGGGCAGGAGTTAGCGGAACAATCTCCTGGCCTCCACCGGGTTACTGTGGTGCTGGAAGTGATGCCTGGCCCCTACCACCTGCTAAGCGCCCAGGTCCACTCCTGAACCCAGGTTGCTTCAAGGTATTGCAGCTTGCTGGCAGATAGGCAGCATGATCTGTGGTGGCTTTAATTTCCTCTCCAGTGCCACATATGTTCCATCATGCCAGAAGGTTGTTTTGTTTGGTAGTAGCCACTGCCAAGAGTGAATCAGAAATAGTGGGACAGAGCTAGTGGATAATCCTATTAAGATGTTTAAGTCCTTAATTTTATTTTCTTTCCCTGTCTTGCAGAAAGTGGTGGAGGAGGAGAAACAGGAGCATGTAGGTAAGATGAAGGAGCTGCTCGGCTGGGTGATGGGTGTAGAGCAGGCTCTAAACAAGAAGGGTACATCACTGGAGAAGCCCAACCTGGAGACCTTAAGAAATCCTGCTCAGAGCTGCAGGTAATGAGCCACATCTTTTCATTACTTTACAGTGGGGTTTGCTGCTTCTGCAATGTTTTATTTGACTTTCCTGAGATCACACAGCTGAGCTGGAATTTGAGATCTGTGGCGCTGAATGGCTACGATCCATCCATCACTCCTGACACAAAGCTTCTCAGCCTTGCCCCTCCCTTCATGCATCTTACCGTTTGTTTCACTTCAGCCTTCCTGTGCCATCATGACAGTCTTGCAGTGAGGAAATGAACCATTCTTTCCCAAAGACGGACTGTTTCCTTGTGATGCTTCCTACTTCCTGCCATGTCGGGATGACAATCTGGGCTTTGAACGCGAACCTTGATTGCCAGCAAAGGCAAGCGCACGCCTGCCAATGTGCTGTCAGGCCTGCAGGGTTGCCTTTAAATGGGAATCTGCCCCAGCCACTTAATGTCCTTAATTACTAGACTTTGAGCCCCAAGTGCAGGGCTTAACAAATCTGTTGGCATTGACAGTACTGAGATCCTATCTCAAATTCCATTTGCTTTGGTTGGGTGATGGCTTCTGGTGTTGCACTGCAGACTCCTGGAGCAATACACAGTTCAGAGTGGGGGCCTGAAACCCTGCAACTGGCATGACACAAGAATCAACGTTAATGTTCTGGGCGGTGAGTGTCACTCAGTGTGTTTGGGGGCTGATCCCAGACCACTCTTGACTTGTCAGAAAGATCTTCACTTCTAGGTCATGCCCAATTGGGGTGTATATGGAATATACCGGAATGAAAATGCAATCGAAACAGCAGGTGTTCTAGACTCAGTCTAGTTGCATCATTATACAACCTCAGTATAACCCAGAAGCCTGCAGAATCGCATCATCCAACTGTGTGGAAGGAACCCTCCTTCCTAGCTTCAGCTGTTGCTGTATCCTGGGTGCAGCATTATTCAGCCTCACCATGAGTGGGGTAAAACCTGTTGTCCAGTGCACTGCTGAGACAAGTAATATTTGGTATAATCTGTAGCCAGAGGGCGAATTTTGCATGGAGCCTTTCTGACTCTTTAGAAACTGAATTTCTAGCCGGCCCACTGGTGCAACAGTAGAGCTGCTGCTTGCGACGCCACTGACCCGGTTTGGGAATGAAGCTGGGCCATTGGAGGGCCAATGGGGTGGGGAAGGTAGAGCATCCCACAGGGTTCTCTTCTCCTCTGGGAGGAAGACCTATGGCCTGCTGCATTACCGCAACCTGGTGACCACAGGTGGTGGTGAGGGTCCGCAACTTCAGGGAGGGGCCTTGAGAACACGGTCTTGGATTGGTTGTGTCGAGCCAATCCTGCTTCATCTTCTGGTAGAGGTGGAACACTAGAACAAAGAAAGGGATGTGCAGGATCGGACAGGTGAAGCCTCTGCCCACCTAAGCACCACTGGATCCGTGCCACCATCCAATGAGGACACCACCCAGTCTTCACCTCCGCTGTGGGTGGCCAAATGTCTGAGGGTAGAAATGCCAAAGGAGCTGAAGGCGCATCTGGCAATGGGGGTGTTAAACCAGGAGGCAGCACAGTGATGTATTGCAAGTGGGCTGGTGGTCTCATTGGATGGCTGTCAGGATCTCGGCTGGATCGTATTTGGGCATTGTCAGTGGACATAAGGAGGTCCCGACCTGGCCCAAAGCAAAGATAAAAAAATATGTTTATTAAAAAATAAAAGACCCTTAATTTCCAGCTGTCCATCGGCACAGCAGTAGCACTTTCACTCATGACACTGTTGACCCGGGTTTGGAAGTGAGCCTGGGTCATTGAGGGCTGGCTGTGGGACAAGGATTGAGCATCCCAGAAGATGCCTCTCCTCCAGGGAGGGAGGTCTGGCAGCTGTCACCTGGGTGACCACAGGTGGCAGTGCAGTTGGAGCTCCGTTGAGGGTGGTAGGACGCCAGTTGTACAGCACAGTATGTGCTAGTGTGTGTGCTGGTGTTTATGTACCCTGATCAGCCAGTGAGGGACAAGGAAAATTAAAACAGCAGAAAAATACCCCAGCTGACAAGATAATCGACCCTCCTAAGCTCCGCACCGTGACTCAGGCGCTGTTTCTCTGGATCATGTGAGTGCAGGATGAGCTAATGCTCTGCCACGGGCATGGGGAGGGGAAGCCATTGGGGTAAGAGTATGGTATGTCCAGGAGAAGCCGGGTGATGGGGCTATAGGGTGATCGGGTGAATGGGGCCTACCAGGCAGGGTAGAATAAAGAAATGAGCAAACAAAACAAGAAAATGCAAAAAAAGTCTAGATTAGACTGCAGTGGGACTAGTGATAGGCCATTTTTAAATGAGAAATGATGATCTTCTTTGAGGATACCTCCTCCATTAGTCCACACCTTTGGAACTATAGCCGCCATGCACTAGAATCACATGGAAATTTGTGCTAGCTGGGCCTACGACATCATGCGTCATTGTCTATATAAATGTGGGTGGCCCCATCACTCCTCAGTTCTTTTCCTGCTGTAGATCAGCATTGTGGGACCTGCTGAAGGAAACATTGTCAACTAGCCAATGCCATTTATTCTTTTACTTTATCTCACAGTTTACTTCATCGTCTCTGCACACTGCTGAAATTGAAGAGAAATATACTCCTCTGGTGAGGTCCTGGTCACCAGTGAGACTGGGTTATTCTACTGCATCGTTGGCGACTTCTGCAGTGTTGACTACAGTCCCCCTACTGAACGTCAGTGAGACACCAAGGTCAGGGTCTGGCTTAGGTGCTGCCGTGCATCTCCTATGAATGGTACAATGCCATCATCGTAAACAGCCCATGGTCACCACAAGTAGCCACAGCCCTGGCCATGGCATCATGGACTCTAAAGTTGTGCTGACATTGTTTTCAGAAATGATATGAAGCATTCTGCTTGGCTTGCCTATGCAGGCAGTTATCCTGTCAACAGGGCCTCACAGCATTCAACGCTGTTGACGCCTGCCACCTGCACATCACAGAATCCTCCTCCTCCTCCTCAGCAGCCAGTGGTGTCATCGGTGCCCCCTGCAGCTCCTGTCATCCACAGGAACATCAGTGATGAGGAAAAATATAATCCTAACCTCATGGTATTAGAAGAGGATTTAGAGGAGGAATATGAGGGAGAACAATATATGACACCTCAATCAAGTTCTACCCTCTTATCCTACAGTGAGGACTCGGTGGTCTGTATCCCAAGGTCTCCTCCTTTTCAAGTCACGATGCAGCAAATGCAAACTGCCATGGATTTTGCTGTGGAGGAAGAAGACTCCACAAAAGAAATCTTATGGAATTTTGGAGGTGCCTGTTCCCTCTTTGTTATAATTCCAGCTATATATCCTGCATTAGTGGATGCTGCCTTTGCTGCATGGTACAGATCAGACTCAGTGCCTGCAATGCCCAGAAAGGCTGATAAGTAGTATCAGCCCCATCTGATAAGCCTTATTATTCTAACGAGCCAGAAACTGACTCTGTAGTTATAATGGCTGCTCATGATAGGTATAAAACACCTAGACACTTGAGTATTTTGCCTCCTGATAAAGAATCTAGGAGACTAGATGTCATGGGCATGCATACATATGCCTCTGCTTCACTTGGCCTTAGAACTGCAAATTACTAAGCCGTATGATCAAATATCAAAACAGCCTGTGAAAAGCTGCAACATAGGCTTTGGCCTGAGGGCTGTACCAAGAATGAGTTACATAAAATCCTAACATCTGGTGCTGAGGTTGGCAGCTGCTTCTGGCATTTGTGTGAGGAGATTTTCTTGGCTCAGGGTAACTGCTTTTGCAAATGACGACAATAAGCAGTTTTAAATGCCCTTCTGGAGAGACAAAACTGTTAGGTTATGATGTTGAAGAAGTCCTAAGAGGTATCTTTGAGACATAGGTCAGGAAACTTAGGAGCAGTTATAAAATTCACAAGTAGTGTTTTATTATTATCAATAACAACAGAATAAAAATAAAAATTGTTCAGGATAGCGAAATACAGAGGCAGTACAAACAGAGAAAACAAAGTTCCTCATCTGAGGATTTCTTTCCAGTTTCCAAGTCTTTCTAGCAAAATATTGCTGCTCTTTTATAACAAGTCTTTGCCTGACAATCAACTTCTTCATCCTCAGCTCGTTAAGGAGACATCCTGTTTCTCACAAAATGTATCAGTTCTTGTCAGTTTCCTTGCAGAGCAGGCTTGCAAATGAGCAGTGTCCCAAGCTGGCCTCCTGCTGACAGCTCTGCAAAGAGTTTGCAAACAAGCCTGAGAGGAGCTCAAACTGTATCTCAGGTTGACTCCCTAAATTCCAAATAGCTTTGTGTAATCATTTCAGCAGTGTAACTATATACATTTCAAACCAAGGGATCCCAGTTTCACATATATTTTATAACTGCAGACATGCAAGGGGAAGAAAAGACAAACAGCAAGTGAAGGCAGAGAGATAGTGAGAGGCAGAGAATCACAAGACCATGAGAGTGATCAGTTTCTAGGTCTCACGAGAACATTTTGTTGCAATCAGGCAGATAAGAGACAGAAAAGGAGAAGATGGAACAGATCCTTGCATTTAGCCCTTTCTGCATAACAAATGGGACAGGGCATTATTCAACCCTGTCATAAGAGTTCTTCAGACATCAAAACTGACTCTAAGATCAGTCAAATCCCTGTATCTCACTCTGGCAGGGGGCATTGAGGGATCTCTTTCGTCAGCCTGCTGACAGAGGTGGATATGCCTACCATCAGCAAGGCCGTGGCAGAGGAGGTGGCCTTTACTGGGAGCCCTCCCCATGTTTATACAAAAGCACCCAAAACAGGTAGTAATGATGGCACTGCCACCACCAGATCTGCATGGCTGTCTTCCAGAAGCACCCCAACCCCACTGTTACCACCAGGGGTGGTTGTGGAAGGCATACTCTCCCTGCATCTCAAACAGTGGAGGTAGATCACAACAAATGAGTGGGTGCTGGAGATAATTGCAAAGGGGCATGCTCTGAAGCTGCTAGAAACACCTCCAGATCATCCTCCACCACCTTCCTGTTATCCTCCAGGCCACTTGGCCTTTCTGAATGAAGAAGTCCAGTTATCATTTCAAAACACGCTATAGATCTAGTTCCTTCTCAAGACAGAGACAAAGGGTTCTGTTCAGATACTTCCTGGTCCCAAAATGGACAGATCATCTGTGGCTTATATTGGATCTTGGGGTTCTCAGTTTCTACATTGAATACAAGATGTTTTGAGTGGTATCCTGAGCTGTGATCCCCAGTTTGCAAACAGGGGATTGATTTGTTTTCTAGACATGAAGGATGCATACCTGCATACCTTCATGTCAAAATCAGAACATCACACAGGCAGTACCTATGCTTTGTGCTGGAAGGGAACATTACCAGTTCAGGGTACTACCCTTTGGCTAGTCTTCTGTCCCACAGTTATTAACCAAATGCTTGGCAGTAGTGGGGTCAGCCCTTTGCAAGGAAGGCCTGTGTGTGTTCCCTGTCTGGACAACTGGCTCTTGAAGGCCAGCTCAGAGAAGCCTTACTACATACCTGCCTCTGACAAGGCAGTTGTTCAGAGATTGTGGGATTACAGTAAATGTGCCAAAATCTAAAATGATTCTCTCGAGTCTGCAGTATATAGGGCAGTCTTGGACACAGAGAAGGGTTGTGCTTTCCCACCACAAGGTAGGGCAGAACATTTGATTGCCCAAGCATAGATGATATACAGGAGTCACTATGTCTCTGCAAGAACAATGTTGTATCTCCTGGGACTCCTGGCTGCAGCCATTGTACATAGGGCATAAGAACCAAAGGGCGCATACACATTTGGGGAGAGGATGTTGTGATAGAGCAGGAGAGGGATCTGAGGTGATTATTTCAGACAACCTTAGGGTGGCAAACCAGTGCAACAGATGCGGTTGGAAAGGCAAGTGGTATTCTTGCGTGCATAGGAGCCGTATCACAAGCAGGAGGAGGGAGGTGATAATACCCCTTTACAAGTCAGTGGTCTGTCCCCACTTAGAATATGAAGTACGGTTCTGGAGACCTCACCTACAGAGGGATATTGATAGGATGGAGAGAGTCCCAAGGAGGATGACAAAATGGTGCATGGTATGCATCAGAGGACATATGAGGAGAGGATGGAGGAGCTTGAAATCTATCCACTGGAAACCAGGAGAGAGAGGGGGTGATATGATTGAAACTTTTATATTCCTGAAGGAATTAACAAGGTGAGGGAAGGGAGTATATTCAAGATGAAAACAATCCAAGAACTAGGGAACACAGCTTGAAACTGGAGGATAGTCAATTCAGAGGTAATAAGAGAGGAACTACTTAACTGAGAGAATGGTGGGCCCTGGAATGGGCTACTGGAGAGGGTGGTTGAGGCATCAACAGTGGGGTGATTTCAAGAGTGCATGGGATAACTACATGGGTTTAAACAAGAGAGGAGGATAGATACCTGATAGGAAAAAGGGTTGGGAATCTACGGGGCAAGTAAGTGGTGTTTGGGGTAGTAGTATCAGGGCTACCTATGAGAGGAACAAGGGCAGACTATATGGGCCAAATGGGTCCTTTTCTGCTGACAAACTTCTATGATTGTGATGGTGCTACTGGCTTGCCTACATATGAGAATCTTTCAGTGGACGGTAGGGTCCAGTGGGATCAGCTGATAGATGAGCTGGACTAAATGGTTATTGACATGCCTCTGCTTCACAGAGCATTGTTATGGTACATGGATTACGAAACATGTTAAAAGGCATTCCATTTATTGTACTGGCTCTTGTGCAGATTCTCCCATGGATGCTTCAGGATCCAGCTGAGGTGCTCACCTTGGCCATTGTCAGACGGAGGGATCTTGACCAATGTGGAGGTCAGGTTGTACATAAATGTCCTGGTGATGAGAGCTGTCCTATACAGCCTCAAGGCATTCCAGGAGCACCTGTGTCCAGGTCCACTGTTAATACAGATGGACAGTACCTGTGTGATGCATTGCATCAACAAACATGGGGTCACACATTCATATCCCTTGTGCAGGGAAGCAAAAGGGTGGGATACCGTGCTCTGTCCCACAGTCTACAGTTGTCAGCTGTGCATCTCCCAGGTTTCCAAAACATCTTAGCAGGCCAGCTAAGCAGGTCACAGTCCAAAATGCATGAATGGAAATGGCTGACCTTCGTGGAAGAGGACCTCTTCACAAGATGGAATCATCCAGAGTTGGACCTTTTGTTCTCACATTGCAAAAACTGCCACACTTCTGTCTGCTCCTTCTAGGGCCTGGAGTTTTCTGGCAATACGATCGTCCTTCTTTTGAAAGGAAAATTCCTGCAAGCATTTCCTTAATTCCTTTAATACAGAGGGCACTGCTTAAACTATGGATGGAGGATGCCACTCTCATCCTTGTTGCTCTGTTATGGCCTTACCAGATATGGTTTGCACTTCTGTAGCAGATGGCAGTGGAGTCTCTTATATCCCTACTTCTGTGTTGGGGTCTGTCGCCACAGGACAAGTGCTCCTCATCCATCGGGCCTAAAACCTGTACATCTGTATGCATGGCTCTTGAAGACATAGCCACTGCATGTTTGGAGTTCCCTAAGGTATATGAGAACTACAAACTCAGTGCAACCAAGCCCCTGCCAGGCATATTTTAAATCAAGGATGGAATGAAAGAGGAAGCGTGTGTCCCACGGTGAACCCAGACCCTGGTAATACCGTTCCAGTGCTCTAACCGCTTAGTTGTGAGCCCATAGCTTAAATGGTTAGAGCACTGTGGGACGGTATTACCTAGGATCTGGGTTCAATTCCCGGTGGGCCACACTTTTCCTTTCTTATTTCCATCCTTGACCTAAGGTATATGGTAATGCCCTGAGTATGCCATTCAGGGTGAGGCACTGCTCCATACTTTAGATGGACATAGAATACTCAGATACTACATGAATCACACCCAGGACTGCAGAAAGTCTTCTCAGCTTTTTGTTTCATTCACCCCACGAAGGAGGGTGCTCTTGTATATAAACAATACCTGTTCAAATGGCTTGCACTTTGTATTGAGTTCTGTTATAGGAAATGCAGTAGAACTTCCTGGTGTGACCTATGGCCATTTCACCAGGAGTGGCCACTTAAGTAACTTGTTTCAGAAATGTTTTCGCTGCTGACATTTGTGCTGCAGCAACATGGAGCACTGCCCATACCTTTGCTAAACATTACAGCCTGAACATGGTCTCTCCTAGATGTGCTGATTTTAGGCTTGCTGTATTGGAAGACCTAATATCCTGAATATGTACAGTGTGTATATGTATATGTATATATATATATATATATTATCAGACGAGCCGCCCCATTTGGTTTTCGGGACTGCTTGGGAATCGTTCCAAAGGTATGGACTAGTGGAGGAGATATCCTTGAAGATCATCGACTGTTATGGGAAGTATGTACTGTAACTGTTCTATCTTCCAGGAATCAATCTGCACCATTGATGCACACTAGTGAGTGTGAGCCAAAGGCACTAGGACCCTGTGGGAGACGAAACTATTCAGAAGGGCTAGTGCTGAGGTAAGCTGTGCAAATGCACAGTGCCACAAGACTGGCTTGCCACATGGCTTACCTCGGCACCAGTTCTCAAACACCTCAGTTCTTTTTTCCCGCTGTAGAGTGGCATCAGTGATGATGACAGTGACTCGCTGGGAGTCAGAGCTTTATGTCTGTTTGACAACAGCATTCAGTTCTTCGAGTTTGTGTTTAAAGCTACATTTTTTTATTTTTGTTTCAGTTTAGTGATTTTACAAAAACTTTTCTGTCAGTCTCTTACAGCCTTACCGACTCAACGGTTGATGGTCATGGATGCCAGTAGGGAGCCTTCCCAGGGAAGCTGCTCTGGCAGCGGGGCCATGTCCTGTCCACTTTCTGTGTCAGGGAAGGCTTCTGATAATGGACGGTCCTGTGTCTGGAAGGAAGGACAGTCCTTTCGAAGCACAAAAGAAGCAGGCCCATTCCTTATCCTGGTAAAGTTCTCTCACTGCTCTGCTTTGAGTTGTTCCTCTTCCCATCAGAAGAGGAACAAACAATCTTACTTCAAGTGGGAGCTCTTGAAGCAGGCTGTCACAATTAGGACTATGCCGCAGGCACTAGGACCCTCAGAAACTTCTCAGCCAGCAATACTCAGCAGGAACCGCTCTCGACATCGCTCCACCCCGGGGCCAGCTCCGTATAAAACGGGGCTTAACTCAGCACCACCCCAGTTCTTTTCCTCCACGCCCCATGCACTTGAAGAGTTCCTGCTCGCCTTGGCTTGCCAACCCAGCAAAACTTCTTTTTTTCTCTATTATTTGTGTTTCTCCACAGTTTCGATGGTCTATCGACACATGTCTTAAGCATCATCGGTCTCCTTGGAGGGCCCGTAAATAAAGTGTGGTTACGACCACCAAATCCCGATAGAAGACAGTCATCAGCAGTGCATTTTCTGCCTCAGGCCTAATCATGACACTGCGGCCTGTTAAACCTGCCAGAAATTCCGAGCGAACCGGGCCACCGCCTGAAGGCCTTAAGCGTTTCTGCTTGAGAAGAAGATGGAGGTGCACACCTCGGGGAGAAGCAGAAGAAAAGGACAAGACTAAGCGGTCCCGCTGAAAAGGACCTTAGTCGGTCCCGCACCGATCAGGTCCCAGTCGCTCCGCTCACGGCAGCCTTCTCCCAAGACAGTCCGTGGATCCAAGGGCTCAGGTGAGTATCCCAAAAGATCAGGCTAAGGCTGGGCCTTGAGAAGAGGCCAGCGAAGCCCAAGGTGACTCGCTCCAGGGTCACTGTGAGACCTCAGGCGTAAGCCGGCCCGCCTTCAAGGCACGGTGCCGCCCGTCAAGTCGCCCGATGAGTCTAAGGACACTCCAGCGCCCAGGTCGGTTCCCTGTCGCCGGTCCTCCTACTGACGCTGGGTGGTGGGCCTACGGATCCAGACATAGCTGGCGGAGGGGTTGCGTCCTCTTCCCCAGGTCCTCCTCCTGGGCTCAGAAGTGGGCTCTCCTGTGAAAGTCGATGTCCCAGATATTCCATTTCCAAGAAAAGTGGCTTCTCTGCTTTCAAAGGACGAGTACAAGGATCTGTTTTCCTTTGGTGGGGGCAGGTCCAGAAGCAGACCCCTGAAGCCGGCCGTCACTGGTCCAGGACCCTTCGGTGAACCACAGCCAGGAGGTGCTTCTTCCCGAGGAGGACCCCCAACAGGCCGCCACCTACTCCTCCTCCTAAGGCTTGTTCCTGGACACTGTCCATTGACCGACACCAGCGCTCTGACAGATCAGGTAGCAGATGCCTGGTCAGGTCTTACACAAGGAGCCATTCCTGTTCTGCTAGGCGGGACCACTCCAGCGGGTCCCTAACTGGCGCAGTCTCTGCTCCACATCGGTCCTGTGACCGCCAGTCCGCCTTAGACCGACAGCCGGGTCGGTGAGCTAATGACGCCGAGTGGGGCTAGACTATAAGGACAGATCTGCTACTGGCCACCTAGTAGCCATTCTATCTCTTCATTTTCGGAATTTGGGGGTCCCCAGGAGAGAAGGACCATCCCTGCTCGCCTCCTGACAATCCCACCTATATGGACATCATGAGGCACATCCAGGCCTCCAGTGAGTGGGACACGGAGGACCTGGATCCAGAACGACATTTGGCTAACTACCTGAGGCAAAGGAGCCCAAGCCCTGGTGGTTCCTCTCCTTTAGTGGACACGCTCCAGAGTGACCTGAAGTGTCCAGCTTCAGTCCCAGCAGTTCCAAAAATCAGACAGGCTGTATAGAGCCCCAAAGAATGAACCATTCTTGGCAGAGCACCCTTAGGCAGACTCTTCAGTTATTACGGCTACCCATGACAAATCTAAGTAGCCTAAACATCTCAGCTCACAGCCTCCGACCCAGAATCCCACTATTTGGACCAGGTGGGCAAGAAGGTGTTTTCTGCCTCCACCTGTTCAGTTAGGTCCCTGAATGTCCTCATGCACATGGTCCAGTACCAGAATGCGTTATGGGAGTGGGGACAAGTGCTGGTTAATGCCTTACCAGACTCGGAGAAAGCGGAGATCCTGGGCGTTCTCAAGTCGGGCTGGGACGTAGGCACTATGTGTTGCGCGTGCCTCAGTCGACACTGCAGACAGCTGCCAGAGCAGCAGCATCAGGTGTGTGTCTCAGGTGCCATTCCTGGTTGAGGGTCTCTGGCTTTCATCAGGATCTGCAGTCCGGAATCTGGGACTTACCATTTCAGGGTTCCGTGCTGTTTGGGCCGGAGATGGAGTCTTGATCACTCTCCTCTAAGAGTCAGGCAAATCCATCTGGCCTGTCTACCAAATGTATCGTGGAGATCAGCGGAGATGCGAGAGCAGCCATTTGGAAGCCCTCAAGTGGTCAAGCCCAGCGGTAACCAACAGGGCCAGAGAGGAGGCTTTCGGAGGAGAGCCAGCAACCTGGAGGCGCTCCTCCCCGTGGCCCCAAGTCCTCCCAGGCCTCTCTGCCCACCCTGGCTCCTCCCAATGACTCCTTCGACCCCTTCCTCCGCCAGAGGTACCAGGGGAGGTGGTAGGGGTCGCCTCCCTGTGTCTTTAGGGATGGAGCTCTATAACTATGGACAAATGGGTCCTGGACATTATAAAGAGAGGACACACTTTAGAGTTCATGGAGATTCCTCCAGATACTCCACCAAGGTCCTCCAGATATCCTCCTTCTCATATTCCTCTCATAGAAGAGATACAGGCCCTCTTGCAAAAAGTGCAATAGAACCAGTCCCTCTGCAACAGGGGGAAAGATATTACTCCACGTCTTTCTGGTTCCATAGAAGACCCAGGACCTTCGTCCCATTCTGGACCTAAGCTCACTAAATCTTTATATAGAGTACAAAAGGTTTTGGATGGTGACCTGCCAGGTCTTCTTCCTCTGCTGCACCAAGGGGACTGGCTTTGCTCCCTGGACATACAGGATGCGTACGTGCACAGCGGGGCCTTTTCCCCTCACAGGAATCCCTGAGGTTCTACTTCCAGTGGGAGCATTATCAGTTTCGAGTTCTTCTGTTCGGCCTCTCCTCCTCGAGTCTTCACAAAGTGCTTGGCAGTAGTGGCTGCGGCTCTAAGGCATCAGGGACATTATGTCTTCCCTTACCTGGACGATTGGCTGGAAGCGGCCCCGCCAAGGTCTCGCCTGCTTCAAGCTCTCAGAGACACTTGTACACTCTTCCAAGACTTGGTGATCACTCTGAATCTTCCAAAGTCTTCCCCAGAACCCAGCCAAAGACTCGCCTTTATTGGAGCGGTCCTGGATTCGGTCCAGGGCATGGCTTTTCTACCTCCGGAGAGGGGCGATCACCTGCAGAAGATAGCCAGATCGGTTCTAGTAACTCCTCAGTTCTTAGCAAGGACCTTCCTCAGACTACTGGGACACATGGCAGCGCCATTCCAGTCACCTCTGGCCCGGCCACATGCGAATCCCACAGTGGATGCTCAGGGTGCAGTGGGATCAGTGCTCAGACGATCTCGACCACATGGTCAGAATCACAGAGCCGGTAAAGAGAATGCTTCATTGGTGGATGGATCCACTCAATCTGGAAAGAGGAGTCCCCTTCTGTCTGGAGCCCCAAATCAGACTCTTACGATGGATGCCTCAGATTTGGGATGGGGTGCGCACCTAAGGGTCCACCAAATACAAGGCATTTGTACCTCCAAGGAGCATGACCTCCACATCAGTGTCCTGGAGCTGCGGCGGTCCTCAATGTGCTTCACACCTTTCAGGAGGACCTAGTGCCAGGCTCTCTTCTAGTCCAGATGGACAATATGGCGGCCGTCTTCTACATCAACAAGCAGGGGAGCTCATTCTCACTTTGCAGGAGGCGATGAGAGTCTGGTATTGGGCGGTGGTGGAATTTTTATATATCCTAAAGTATAATACCTTTATGTTCTAAAGCTTATTGTACCAGAGCTTATAACTGTTATATGTGATTATAGCCATATAGATATGTTGCTTCTCATATGCTCTAAAACTATCTGTTTTGTTATAGCCATATAGCCATGTTGCCTTTCATATGCTTTAAAACTATCTGCTTTGTAAAACAGCCATAATGAATGTGCAGTTCTGTGCTAACTAAAACAAAGGAGGTTGTTTGACAAAGATAAGAAACCTTGAAAATTAAATGAAGTGAAATACAGCTGGTTGTAACTAAGATAAAGGGAGACACATAGTAAGTATAAAAAAAACAACTCCTTATAGGAAAGTGCTGAATCTAAGGTTTTTGCTAAAGATAAGGAAAAGCTGTTGTTAAGCATGAGATCACTGTTAGACTGTGAAACTAAAAAGGTATATAAGCCTCTGTGAACAATAATCGAGGAGCTCTTGCCTTTAGTCGAGGCTCCCACACATGTGTGTACAGACAATAAACTGAGTTTATTGGAATAACCATTGGGTGTGGTTATTGAGTACATAGAAATTAAGGTAAAGTATAGACAGTAAAGAGAATCTGCGACCACAGGCGTTGGAGCGGCACATCACTCTTTCTGCAGTGCACGTTCCGGTGTGCTCAACGACCTGGCCGACTGTCTCAGCAGATCTCGGTCCAGAGTGCAGAGTGGAAGCTACTGCAGTCAGTAGCGGACCAGCTGTTCAACAGATAGGGTCATCCAGATCTGGACCTGTTTGCATCACCATGCAACGCCAAACTGCCGCTTTTGCTCGCGAGTCTTCACCTGGTGCTTTCTGGCCAGACGCTGTTGTCCCTATGTTGGGCAGGGAGGTTTCTTTATGCCTTCCTCCCTTCCTCTGGTCCAGAGGGTTCTGTTGAAATTACAGCTGAGGGGTGCGAATGATTCTGATCGCCCTGCTTTGGCCTCGCAGATTTGGTTCCACTACTTCAGCGGCCTTCCATGGCATCTCCTTTTCCGCTGCCAGTATGCTCCAGTTGATGTCCCAGGATCAAGGGTTGCTAGTTCATCCAGATCTCCAGTCCTTGCACCTTCATGCTTGCTCCTTCAGACGTAGCAAAGCACAGGTACGGGGATCGCCAGAGGTGGCAGATGTTCTTGTGTTGACGAGGAAGCCCTCCACGACTCCACCTCTGCTATGAAATGGAAGAGTTTTTGTTTGTGGGCCTCGCCTCACCATCTGGATCCCGCTTCCTGTCCAGTGAACTTAGCTGTTCAGTATCTCCTCTCCTTATACCAACAAGACTTGAGCTACTCCTCCATTAAGGTGCACATGTGGGCCATCTTGGCTTATCACACCCTTTCGGGTGACAGAACCTTAGCCCAGTTGGATGTGGCCCGACCTTTATGGGGGATTCTCCATATGAGACCTCCCATTCAGGATCCTGTCCCACCCTGGGACCTCCTTTTGTGTTGGAGAAGCTTACCCTGCCTCTGTTTGAACCTGCAGTGGATTGTGAGCTGCGATACTTGTCCTGGAAGGTTTGTTTTTGGTTGCCATTACTTCAGCTCAAGAGTTTCTGAGCTGCAGGCTCTGATGTGTAAAGAGTCAGATCTAATTTTTCACAGGGAAAGGGTTTCCCTGAGGACTAACTCTAAGTTTCTTCCAAAGTGGTCTCGAGTTGACCCTCAAGTTTACTTTCCTTTGCCCTCTAACAGAGGGAGGCTTTCTTCACACTTTGGACGCTCACAGGAAGCTTAGTTATTAGCTTAAGCATACAGCTAATCACAGTAAATCGGAGCAGCTGTTCATGGACTTTAGCCACAACATTTGGGTAGACCGTGCCCAAACAGACCATTTCTAAATGAATTGTCCACTGTGTCTCTTTCTGCTATGAAAAGTAAAATAAGCCCCTTCCGGGTCTGGTTAGGGGTCACTCCACCAGAGAAGTGTCTGCTTCCTTTGCTGCGCGTGGAATGTGTCCATTAAGGATATTTGCACAGCCGCTACCTGGAATTCAGTGCATACTTTTGTAAAGCACTACAGTTTGGACATTGCCTCCAGACGCCGGGCAGGCTTGCCTGGCAGTCCTTCAGGGACTTGTGTCTTGAGCCTATGTGTTCAGCTTTTTCTCCATCTCCTGGTGTCGATTACCTCCTTGGCGAGGGACTACTTGGGATTCAGTCCTAACTGTGATAGCCTGCTGCAAGAGCTCCCACTCAAGTAAGATAGTACAGTTATGTAAGAACTTGCTGTAACAGTAGATCTTCGAGAGGAGCTCTTGCAGCAGGCGCATTTCCCGCCATCCTTCCCTCTGAGGTGTGTAGATTCCATCTTCGTGCTCCGGCTCCATTCTCCTGTCACGGCTCGTACTCAGGACTTGTTGGGGAGCTGGTGTGAGCTGAGTCTGCCCCTTATACCAGAGCTGACGCCGGGTAGAGCCGACATTTATATTGCAGGCTGAGAAGTTTCTGGAGGGTCCTAGTGCCTGTGTCATAGTCCTAATTGTGATAGCCTGCTGCAAGAGCTCCTCTCGAAGATCTACTGTTACGGTTAAGTTCTTAGTAACTGTACTGTGCTGCTCAAGGTTGCCCTCTGTGAGGTCTGCTGTCGTGCATGCACACAACTTTCTTTGACACTAGCCCTTTGAAAAGTTCTGGCTCCTGTGGGGTCCTAGCACCTCTGGCTGAGACCCACTAGCGTGACTTAATGGTAGAGATATTCCTAGAAGATCAAGAATTACGGTGAGTATATAATTGTCATATTTATCTGAATATCTTCTCCGTAGATTTCCATGCCTGCTGACCATCCCCTGGACTCACTCCAGTGTTGTTATGTTATGGTCCTCGCCCCTTTGTACTTGGTTTGTGCTGTGAAGGCACTATGTTACTCAGTTCAGTGGCCCTTCTTACACGAGCCACCATGGGTTACCTTATGTCCTTCGGTTAAGTGCATAGGTTGCTTGTCTGGTTCATGCAGCTCACCTCCTCGGTTAAAAAAAAAAAAAAAATGTACTGAGGCATTGGGGCCAGAGCCACTGTATACCAGCAGGTGCCTGCAGTGATGCTTGTCCGGAACCTAGTCGCCTGCACTGATGTTTGTGCAAGGCCTTTTGTGCCACCAATCCTCCAGAAATGTTCAGGCTCCGTCTGGTAGTGGTCATCTAAGGAGAACATATTCAGGAAGATCAATAGTTATGGAAAGTACATAACTTTCATTTTGTCAGAAAATAGAGAATTTGGATAAAAAATAATGCTTAGGATGCTTAATCCTTTTTGAACTCCACAGTTGTTTCTTATCTGAGATGGTCGTTGAAAAGAACAGGTGTGAATTTATATCAGCTAACTATTTTATTTTATTGAAATGTTTCACCAGGAAGGCACATTGAGCAACAAGTCGCCTCCTCTCTTGGTGTGACCTAGTGGAAAGGGGTACAATAGGAATGAGACATTAAACATATAAGTTACAAGATCAACATTAACATACAATTGTAAGGCAGGTGTTACAAACAGTGTTACAACAGTGTTACGATAACAGGTAGAAAGAGTGGACAATAATAAGTGCTGGGTTAGTAATTAAAAATTGCTTACATGAAAGAAAAGGGGAAAGGAGAGGGAAGGATGAGGTGGGGAGGAAGAGTCGTGTCCCTGGAGACCCCCTCAGGATGCGAGGAACCTGCAAGGGACTGGTGGAACCAGAGAAAGGGATAAGGCAGTGTCCCAGAGAAACCTCTTTAGGACGGTGGGGAAGGAGTAGATCAGAGATACAAGCCCCTTGAGATGGTAGGTGAAGGTGAGGGTAGAGGTTAGGGTTTATCCAGGGCTTAGAGGAGGGAATTAGGGAGGGACATGGCAGGAGCAGCTAGGTGCAAGATAGTTTTGAGGGCAGAGCTGATGGAGTAGGAGCAGGATGAGTGCCGGATTTGAGGTGGAGGGAATTCCAGATTTTGGGAGGCGTGAGAGTAACCACATTAGCTGATTTAAGGATCTGTGGGGACAACACTAGGGTGTGGGAATTGGTCAATATAAGGGAATGGGAGGGTGGAGGGTGTTATAAAGGAGGAGGTGAAGTAGAAGGGAGCTCACCCATCCAGTGCTTAGAGGTGAATTTAGCACAGTGGAGAGGTGCCTATTTGTATGAGAGTGGAAGGATAGGGCACGATAAAGATTGCAGTGATGAGTGCGGGGGGATCCAGGGCAGAGCAGCAGAAGGAATTGAAGAGGGTGTCCAGTCTAGCCACGAGGACTTAGTGGCAGCACCATAGACTACGCCACAGTATCGAAATGGACAGTATCATCTTCTGAACAAGTTCACGCCAGAGCTATAGGAGGGATGCAACTCACGGTTCTTGAACAGGGCACCAATTAGAATCATAAACCAGGACACACAGGAAGGCCAAATTGTGCTGCTAACAGATTATGCTGTGCTTACTAGGGAACAGTGAGAGCAGCTAAGTGGGACAGGGCCAGGTCGGGGGACCTTAACCATCACCTTTCTCAATCAAAAGCAGCACAGGTATCAACGGAGTGAACATTAATAATGTTGAGTGTGGCATCGCTGTCCCTGGGGCCCACTTACGTAATGAGGGGATATGCACTTGTTGGCTTTTGTTCCACTTTATACTGCTTGACTGTGCTGTAATCACCATCGACTCCTCGGACCTTTCCGTACGACCCAGAACTTTGTACCTGAGGTCTCCTTGGTATGATGGAGATCTTAGGAAATGAAGAAGATGGGTCGGAGATTAGAGCGTGCTGGAGGAAGTCCTGTCTGGAGACGGACAGACTGGTCCTGCGTGCACATTATTGCGCATATCAGAGGCAATCAACTGAAAGAAGACAGTATTTTCGCCTCGAGATTGCTGCCTGGAGAAACCGACCAGCCTCACTGTTCTGGACTGTTGATAGATTCTCCATCCTGTCTGTCTCCAGCCCGAAGAATTTCCTCAAATGAAGATTGTGAGGATTTTGCTCGCTTTTTCTCGGACAGTGTGTCTTTGATCCGCGGAGGTTTCTTCAGCCAGCAATACCATTGCTGACAGTGGTCGCCAGTTGTGTTCTAAGTGCACTCCGCCTAGTTGGGGAGAGTTTAGGCCAGTGGAGGACCGTGAGGTTATTGAGGTGGCAGCCAATCTGAAGCATACCTTCTGTGAACTGGACCCAGTGCCAGCGTTTCTTAATGAGATGGATTGACTCTGTTGGCCCGTGTTTGCCCTGATTGTCCGGTGCTCCTTAAGTCAGGGTGTCTTTCCAGATGCCTGAAGGGAGGCTCTGGTGAGACCCCTTTAAAGAAATCTTCTTTGGACCCAGAGATCAGGGCAATTACTATCCCATCTCCAATCTCCCATTCTTGGGGAAGATTGTTGAGAAGGTGGTATCGCTTCAGTTGGAGGAACATCTCATGACTCACGAGTTGTAACGATCCCTTCCAGTCGGCTTTTCCGCCAGACATAGCACTGAAACTGCATTAGTTCGGGTGCAAATGACCTCTCAGGGCTAGAGACCAAGGGGACAGGACAATTCTTGTTCTCCTCGATCTCTCCTCAGCATTTGATACTGTGGACCATTGTATGTTGCTTCTCCACCTGAGGGAGTTATGTGGACTCACCAGTATTGTCATAAAGTGGTTTGAGCTCTTTCTCACCAATAGGATGCAACGGGTTGTGATGGGAAATTTCTCATCTACACCCTGCCTCCTTTTGTGTGGAGTCCCTCAGGGTTCGGTATTGGCCCCAATGTTGTTCGGTGAGTTGTAACCCCTGCAAATGGGGGTTCCCAAAGACTTCCAGAGCTTGCTTGAATGCTCCAAGCCTGAATGGTGTTTGGTGTTTAAGCCATTTATCAGTGAGTGTTTTAGAACCTCTGGTACTGTCTCTTTAAGAGCTGTCTGCTTGCAGACATAATTAGTTTGTATGGGGACTGTGTGCTTCTCGAGTACCACTCGAGCTGCTGCCAATTCACTTCATTTTGCAGTCACTAGGAGTGCAAAGGGAACCTATCTGAAAGATGTAACTGTTTGCCAGAAATTATTTAGAGTAATAATGAAATTACAGTTTGTCTAACCTGCTTTTTTGCAGTCAGAACTGTGTCTGCTAGTTCCCCATTCTAGTTTTGAACTGCTGAACTGGACCAATCAGTGTGGGTAAGCTAGCTCTAAAATGGTGCCTTGGACGAATCAGAACTTGGACTCATAATCTGAGCCAGCCACAAGAGGATTGTATGGGCAGTGACTCTGGGAGATGTAGTTTAGACTTCAGTGCCTTTTGGACCAACAGCAGCAGTCTATTGTGAGTGACAGCCAATCCAGTCAAGAACTGGGAGGAACTCAAAGGAAGTGCCCGGTTTTGTCGGTTGGAGTTTCAGTTGAGCTTTGGCAGTGAAGAAGGAAGGAGCCCTGTGCTTTTCAGTGTGCAGTTTTAGTCAAAACGTGTAAGGCCCAGAGTTCCGTCTGCAGCTTGTGTAACAGCTTGTTAGGACTGAATCTGTCCTGTGAAAAGAATCAAAGGATCTCTGAAGAGTAGAAACCAGGCTCACCCTGTAGAAGACTGGAGGAATTGCTGAAAATTGCACTCGGTCTGTCAGGAACTGAATCTGCTGTGTGTTCTCCGGTATTGTGCAGTAATTGCATCGGATACAGATGCAGCCTGCCTGGTATAGTGCTTTCTTTTATATGGATTTGTGAAGAGGTTTGTGTACCTCAAGTGAGCCCTGCTGACATTGAAGGACCCTATCTTATTTGGAGGTCGTGAGTACTAATTCAGGGTCGCTCCCTGTTGAATTGCCACATTAAATCCAAATGGAGTTACTGTACTGCTGACTGTTTAATTCTCCTTTTCTCTGTGAAAGGGCCCTACCAGCTACTACGGTTTGGACTAGCCACTAGGGCTTGGGTACCCAGGGACAGTAACTGATGAGGGATAGGCCTGATACACAGAGCCATAGGTAGATTATTAGAGTGATAAGCTAATTAACCTGATTTCCCCTGTCCTTGTTATATCCCCTAAATAAATCAGAGCTGCTTGTTTCAGCAAAGTTATACTGCCTGAGGTATTTGTCTATGTTAAAGTACTGTACTGTGATTGTTGCACTGTATCTCATTTCACAGGAGGTCCCAGTGCCGAAACCAGACCTGGGGGTAAGTGTATACTGTGAAGGTAATTCTGATATATTGTGTGGGCCACTAGTGGGAAGAAAGGGGTTGCAGTGTCCCAGAGGGCTGTGACCAAGTTAGTTTAACTATTGCAAACCCTGACCTCTGGGTGGAGGCACCGCCATTGGATCCAGGCCCCTCAACCTGTTAGTGGCAAATCAGGCAGGGTAGTAGCCCCTGGGATAGCGCCATCTAGGGGTTACACAGTATATATGCTGTCCCTGGGGATCATTAGGAAGTATGGTCTGAGTTTTCATTGCTATGCTGATGACACTCAGCTATTCTTATCGCTTTGCCCAGGAACATCAAACGCAGTGGATGTGTTAAATATCTGTCTGGCTGAGATTAATGACTGGATGGCCTCCAGCTGGCTACAACTGAACCCTGACAAGACTGAGGTATTGGTAGTGGAATCGAACAGAGTTCGTGATGTGATGGCCTCTGACTCTGCAACTGGACTTGTGCTAGGAGCTGCGTCATTGATGGCCTCCCTTGGTGCGAAATCTTGGGTGATTCTTGACAGGAACCTGTCCATGGAGGCTGAAATATCTTCCGTGGTTCGCTCCTGTTTTTTCCATCTTAGAAACATTGCCAGGATTAAGCCCCTTGTTTCGTCTCTGACCTCCCTACCTTGACACATGCCTTAGTCACTTCTAGGCTTGACTACTGTAATGCCCTGTATCTCAGGGTCTCTGGGGTTCTCTTCAGTAGACTGCAGCTAGTGTAAAAGCTGCTGCCCGGCTTTTGACCGGCAAAGTAAATTTTGTCATATTACACCTGTATTGTACGAATTGCACTGGCTGCCTGTCAGATGGAGAATGGGTTTTCTCACTTATAAGGTCTCTACACGGCAGGGCCCTGGTTACCTGTCAGTTCTCCTGGTACCCTCCTCCTTTACCCGTGATCTCTCGCTCCTCTAGTGGTGGCCTCCTAACTGTTCCAAGAGCGAGACTAAAATCTGCAGGGGACCGAGCTTTTAGTGTTGCTGCTCCCACTCTTTGGAACTCCTTACCAACTGTAGTTAGGAGGCCCCACTATAACTGCCTTTAAGGTTCGCCTGAAGACTTTCCTATTTTTGCAAGCTTTTGGGTGTAATGTTGATTATATGTATGTATTAATTTTAATCTATATATTTATGCGGTATGGAAATGCTGTAAAGCTTTTGTGCGGCGCCCAGAGCCTTTGGGATTGGGCGCCTTTTTAAATAAATTGACTTGACTAATCACCCCGGTCATGTCTGATAATGAGCCTTGACTCAGTGTGCTTTTCCCAGTCCAAATGCAGATAAACAAATTACCCCTCACTGTGGTTTATGCTGATGTGAAACATGTCAAGATGAGTCCTCTGGGCAAAGATGGGGAAGGATGGGAAATTCAGCATAAAACAAGTACAATTATATTTTGGCAATGCTTAATGTAAACTTGGTTTCATTTCCAACAGGCGTTTACCGACGAGCTGACGGCCAAAAAGAGTCCATTGATGATGCCATTCGAACAGCAATAGATCTTCCTCATGAAGCACGGTCACAAGTAAGTAAAACTGGAAAACCCAGCTGCTTATGTACGCGCTCTCCTGCTGCATTATAGGTGCTTGATAATTGTGCCTTCTCCTGACCAAGAAGGGATTCAATTTAATGCTTTTCAGACCTGGTCCTCTTTGTATCATTATAAAATAGTGGAAGAAAATTAACCATTCTGATCAGCTGCCATGCATTGTGAAGTTATGTTCTTGGTCCAAAATCTTTATGTACAATACGAATTTAATGTATAAAACAAAAATAAAAAGTTTGAGTTTAATTATGCCATTAAGTCATGCCACATGTTTTGTAACCTTGATGTCTTTCAAGAATCAGTCATCTTCATAGAGCATCGCCTGTGGGTCTCAGCCAGAAGGCACTAAGACCCGCGGGAGTAAAAACTTTTAAGGCCTGGTGGCATGGTATGCCCGTGTGTAAGCCACCTGTGCGTGCCTGCTGGTGCACTGCGGCACCCACCTTCAACTGCCTTATTTCTTTTTCTGCTATTGCCTAAGTGTCATGTTTACCTCGTCCTCTTTGGGGCCAGAACATCTTCAAATTGTCTACAGTAGTGTTGCATCTAGTTCGCCATGTTCAAACTACATTAACTACAACTAGAATTTGTTATTTTTATGGAAGTTTAGTTTAAACATAAATAAAATAAAAAGTTTCTCCACAGCACTACCTTTGACAATGGTCAATGACATGGCAGGTAGGCAGCTTGAACAGGCCAGTTGCTCAGGCGGCGAGGTTGCATCTGACCACCATTACTCTCTGAGCGTGTGTACTGACTCTGGGTAGTCTCATGCCTGGGATTCAATCAGTGGTTGAAAAACTGGTGCGGAGCTCAGGAATTTGGCTTCACTGGGACTGGGCATCCACCTGGAGGGATGCAGGCCTATACTGTTGTGACGTCTGTATCGCTCCAGGAGGGGAACCAGGATCCTAGGTGTTGGGTTTAAATGCTTCATTGGCAAGCATTTAAACCAGCCAAGGGGAGGCACTGGCGAGGGAGCAGGGAAATCCCACCCCCGCCCAAAATCAGGGTACTAAGTGAGGCAAACACCAAGATAGAGATGTCGATAGAGAAGGGCAGGAGGGTACCTAAGGATTGGCGAGAGGCCATGGTGTCAGTCCATCAGGGGGGTCAAGGGAAGTACTAGGTAACTATAGACCCATCAGTTTGACCTCGTGGTGGGAAAATTAATGGAGAGTATACTAAAGGAACGATTGGGGTGTACTTGGAGGAGGTGGAGGTCTGGATAGTCGGCAACATGGGTTTGTGCCAGGTAGATCATGTCAAACCAATCTTGTGGAGTTCTATGAATGGGTAACATCAGAACTGGACAGGGAAAGCCTGTGGATGTATTATTCTTGGACTTCAGCAAGGCGTTCGACTCTGTCCCCACAGTGGTCTGGTGGAGAAACTGACGGGTTTGGAGTAGACCCTTTGATGGTCAGATGGATTGAAAACTGGCTAGCTGGATGCACTCAGAGAGTAGTGGTCGGTGGGGAGCTCTGAGCCCTGGAGAGGTCAGTAGTGGGGTACCACAGGGCTCAGTCCTGTTTAATGCATACATTTGGATATCAGGGAGGTATAGGGTGTGAAATGAATCTCTTTGCTGGACACACCAAGATGGGAGCAGTAGTTGAGGGGAAGAGGGAGGTTGGCCCTGCAGTGGACCTGGACACCATGGAAAGGTGGGCTCACACATGGAAATTAAATTTCAATATCACCAAGTGCAAGGTGCTACATCTTGGTGTGGGAAACCCTAAACACAGGTACACCCTGGGAGGGAGGCGGTGGAGGCCTCAACAGGGTAAAAAGACCTAGGGGTCATGGTGGATGCATGTATGAATAACTCCGAGCAGTGCAGGAGAGCGGCTAGCAAAGCAAACAGGATGTTGGGATGCATCGTAGGGGGATCACCTCTAGGAGAAGGAAGTGATTCTGTTGCCAATGGATTGGTTAGACCACACCTTGAGTACTGTGTACAGTACTGGAGACCACACTTGAAGAGGGACATACAGCTCCTGGAGAGGGTACAGAGGAGGGCAACTAAGATGATCACGAGGACTAGGGGTTTGACCTATGAGGACAGACTTGAGGAGCCCTGCCTGTTTCCATTGGAGGAGAGGAGAGACAGGGGGACATGATTGAGGTCTTCAAGTACCTAAGAGGAATAAATAGGTAAACACGGAGGGATCTTTAGACTAAAGCTGGGAGGTATCACCAGAGGGCATGGTTTGAAGTTGGAAGGTGGAAGGGTGAGGGGGAAGGAGGAGGTTTTCACTGTGAGGGTGGTGGATCCTTGGAACGTGCTGCCTGCGAGCTGGTTCAGAGATCCACAGTGGAGGGCTTCAAGAGAGGGTGAGACAGACACAGGAAGTGGATGTACAGATGATGGCCTGGCCTGGGGGTGGGGATGGATAACAGGGGTCTTGGAACACAAGGGGGCCTCAGTACCCAACTAGGGATCTGAGGTTCGAGCAGACTCGATAGACCGTAAGGCCTAATCTGCTGGCAATTAGTATGTTAAATGGAGAAAATGACAAACACAATAAGGACAGGGATGGGGCAAAAGGGTAAGGCCATCAAGAAATGGAGGGTAATGAGTACGAATGCAATAGTCTGGGCAACAAGCCCTGAACTGGTGGCCTTGATGGAAGAGGGATTCTGGATATCGTGGCAGTCACAAAAACATGGTACACAGAGAACTATGACTGGGATGTTAACGCACTAGGGTACACAACCTACAGGAGAGACAGGAGTGGAGAGAGAGGGGCAGAGTAGCTTCATGTAAAGGAAGGGATAAAAGCAACTGAACAAAAGAGTAAACAGGGAGGAGAGGAGGCACTGTGGGTCATCTTAGAGACTGGAAATGGCACCACAATCCGCACAGGGGTTGTATACAGACCCCATGTCAGAGGAGGGACTGGACAAGGATATGATAAAAGGCATCCTTAGGATGGCAGAGAAAGGGAGATATTGTTGATGGGGACCTAACATGCCAAATGTTAACTGGAATACCTTTGCTGCAGCCACATGCAAAAGCAGGGCCATTCTCAATGCCCTTCAGGTGGCATGCCTCAGACAGCTAGTTTTGGAATCCACTGCGTGAGGGAGCAATCTTAGACCTCATACTCTCAAATGGGGACAGTGAGAGGATCTCAGATCTAGAAGTGGGTTGCCGTCGGAACAAGGTGACCACCGAACAGTGTGGTTCATGATAAACTCAGCTACAGAGTCAAGCCATACAAAAGTGAGGGTTCTGGACCTCAGGAGGGCTGACTTTGGCAAGATGAGAGAGTGCCTAGAAAAGCACTAGCAAACAGGCTAGAAGGAGGGGTGGAGCAACAATGGGGAAACATCAGAACTGCCATCACAGAGGCAATAAGCCTTGTGTGAAAGCAAATAAATCAAAATGAAAGAAAAGCCACTCTGGTTCTCAAAAGAGGTATGATGATGGTTAGAGAGAAAAAGATAGCATTTAGGAAGTATAAGGAAACACAGAAGGAGCAGAACAGAGAACTATACCAGTTAAGGCAGAAGGAAGCAGGGAGTGTAGTTGGAATAACAAAGGCCCAAACTGAGGAAAAGATAGCCAACCCAGTTAAAAAGGGGGATAAAACCTTATAGGTATATCAGGGAGCGAGAAAGACAAAGGGAGGGTTAGTGAGGCTGAACAGAATGGACGGTGGGTGGGCAGAGAGGGACAGTGAAAAAGCAGGGATACTGAACGAATACTCTGCTCAGTATTCACAAAACAGGAGGAGGAGAGATGCCTTATCCAATTAACAGAAGCACTTTGGATAGGGGGTTGATCCCAGTCCTTTCACAAAAGAAAGGGTTCTGAAAGAACTCCTAAAACTGAAGATGGACAAAGCAATGGGGCCGATGGAATTCACCCCAGAATTCAAAAGAATTAAGGTGAGAACTAGTGAAACCACTGACTACCCTTTTAACAAATCATGGAGGATGGTGTGGTACCCGAGGACTGGAGGAAGGCAGATGTGATTCCCTTCACAAAGTGGGACCAAGACAGAGGCAGGAAACTACAGACCTGTCAGTTTGACCTCAGTGGTAGGGAAAGTGATGGAATCACTTCTGAAGGAAAGAACAGTTGAGTACCTAGAGGCCAGTGGGGCACAGGACCCAAGGCAGCATGGGTTCACAGCGGGAAGGTCATGTCAGACGAATCTAATTGATTTCTTTGACTGGGTGACCACAGTAGTAGACCAGGAGGGCTGTGGACATGGCCTACCTAGACTTTAGCAAGGCATTTAACACAGTCCCACACAAAAGATTAATAGTCAAATTAACCAGCCTGGGAAAACATTAGCTGGACAATGGAACACAGAAGGTAATTGTAAATGGAGTCCACTCTGAAGAAAGAGGGGTTACTAGTGGGTACCACAGGGTTCAGTACTGGGTCCAGTCCTTTTAATGTCTTTATAAGTGACGCTGCTGAGGGACTGGAAGGAAAAAGTATGTCTCTTTGCAGATGATACAAAGATCTGCAACAGGGTTGATGCACAAGGAGGCGTGGAAAGAATGAGAAGGATTTGGCAGGGTTGAAGGAGTGGTTAGAAGTATGGCAGCTTGGATTCAATGCAAAGAAGTGCAAAATAATGCACCTGGGAAACAAAACCCAGGGAAGATTACACAATGGGGGGAGTAGTAACAACAACAAAATGGAAAGGGACCTGGGGGTAATCATATCAGATGACCTTAAGGTTAACAAGAAATGTGAAAAGGCAGTAGGGAGGACTTGGGGTGGGGTGGGGATATACTGGGATGTATAGGAGAGGCATCATCAGCAGAAAACAGAAGTTGTTATCCCTCTGTATAGACAGTTGGTGAGACCCCATCTGAGTACTGCATCCAGTTCTGGAGACCCCATCTCAGCAAGGATATAGACAGGATGGAGGCAGTCCAGAGGAGGGCAACTACAATGGTGCGGGTCTGCAATAGAAGCCATAGAGAAGAGACTAAAGGAGCTTAATATGTATACCCTTGAGGAGAGGGGACATGATAGAAACTTTTAAGTACCTCAGTGGAATCAACAAAGTCCAAGAGGGTAGCATCTTTCAGAAAAGAGATGTGTAAGAACAAGGGGACACAATTTGAAGATACTGAGGGACGGCTCAGGGGCACTGTGAGGAAGTATTTTTCACAGAGAGGGTGGTGGACGATGGAACAGCCTTCCTGAAGAGGTTGTGGGGTCTAAAACTGTGGGGAACCCAAGAATGCATGAACAGACATAAGGCAATTTTTTTGGGGGTAGGAAGAAATAGACTGTTCGTTAAATAGGCTATGCAGCTTACCCTGTAGGTAGGGAAGTGGGCAGACTAGATGGGCCAAGCGTTCCAAAGTCTATGTTTCTATGAGAAAGGGCAGTCCTCCTGAGTCGCAGAGAAAGAAATGATCCCAGTCTTGCTCATCACTGGGGACTAGGGAACGCTTAGCCTCACCACTTCTCATTTAAAAAAAAACATAAAGAGAAGAAAAGGTGCCAGACTAGTCAGTGTTAGCTCACACCATTCTGCACCAAGGCATTTGATCCCTTTATGCCCAGAATGTCTAGATTTGTCTCCTTGACTTTCTGAGGTCTACAAGCCTAATGTCTCCATTCCCAAGCCTCTTCCTCTCCACCGAGGAGCCCTTTGGTGAACAGTTTAATCACTATACTTCTCTTATGGCGAGTGGTTTCAGTGCTGCTAGGTGTGCAGCACCATTGGCAGTGTTGGCACTAGCCCATATGGCTCTTTGCCATCGGGCCTATCTTGGTGCTGCCTTGGGTACCATCATCCTTGGTGGGTCGACTCTGGCTTGTGGTGCTAAGGCCTTCAGTGTCACCATTTGCAGTAACGCTGATGGCTTCTATTCCGCTGGTGACATTATCATTGTCGAACCACAGTCGGTACTGTGGTTGGTACTGCAGTTTGTGCTGTCATTGTTGCCACTGTCCTTGCCACCATGGATTTGGTGCTATGCAGGGTACTGCATATGGTCCCAAGGCCTGCATCTTCACTGCCATCCTTGCATAGTTGTCGGGCCACCAGCAGTGCTGCACTTTGGGACCACATCTCATGCCTCCATATGCAATACAGATGAGCATGAGTATGACTCAGATCTTGTTCTGAATTGCAGCTCTAGTGATGATGATTCCTTGGTACCTTTGGAGTCTGTCGGCCCTGTTAAGGTACCCCGAGTATCTCATTCTAAGCACTGCTGAAAAGCTTACATGATACTTTGCAGTTTGAAACAGCAAGTTTTGCTCAGTTAAGCTACTTCAGTTACAGTTTTGACTGTGCATAATATGTCAGTGTCCTTGTTTCTGCCAGAACAATCTGCTCTGGAAATCCTCGCGGAGGTGGCCTGGAGCAGGCCAGATTCTATTCCCACTGTCCATAACCAATAGGGTAAGAAATATTTGGCTTCCAGTACAGAAGTGGTGTACTATTCCAAGCCTATAGCAGATGCTGTTGTGTTATGGCTAGTAATGACAGGGCAAAATCCACAAAAGTAGTCACTGCACAACTCACTAACAAGGATTTGCATAAAGTGGACAGTATGGGGAAAAAGGGTATTTCTAGGATCATGGATATGTTGTTCATCCACACTGACTGGCATGTCCTTTCTCTTTAAGAATCTTTCAGAAAGTCTTCAAGCTGGCTCATCCCACCGGGTGGTATAACCCTTGCTCCGCCCCATGATGCCAGATCTTCCTTTCCACTGGAAGATACAGGTTCCCTTCTTCTTGCTCCCGTGTGTAGTAGGTCCTTGTGCTCCAAAATTCAGTTTTACCGTTTAATATTCTTTGAATCGCTCGTAACAAATTTGTTCTCGCGACTGCGATGGAGAGCAAGTCCTTGCTTGAGTTCTGCTGGTTGTCCTCAGGGGAAAATGTCCCGGATGGATCCGCATGCCATGTGTGTGTACTGCCTGGGTCACGATCACGATACACAGGCCTGTGACTTATGTCATTCCTTTCATCCAAACATTTTGATGATCGCTCGCGTGTCTCTAGCTCGGATGTCTGGAAAAACAACACCCGCCAGTCAAATCAAAGGATGCCCGCCGTGCAAACTCCGTGACTGCACGGTCCATGGAACAGTTGGAACAGATGAAGGCCTTTGAAGAAGAGGCAGCCCATGCTGCTGAGCTTTCGTCTAGCCTCGGTTTTCATTCTACTCAAATTGGGCACCTTTTCTCTGGATCCTTTGTTGGTCCAGTCCTTCCACTTGCTGGGAAGGCCCTGGTTCTTATATCTCCAGATCCTGCAAAAGGAATCCAAGGAACTGAGAGAAACTATGCCTTGTCACTGTCGCCTTGGGACAGAGAGCAATCTCAGTCCCAGGAGACTCTTCTTCGACTGGTCAAAGTTGTGGCCTCGGCCACCGACCTCATTGTGCCCCCATCAGGTCAGCCAGCCCAAACACAGGATTATGATCCCATCGAGATTATCCTCAACCCTGTTGATCCGCTGTTGACCGAGGAGGCTGACAACTCCTTGTGTAAGACTAAGGTCCTTTTGGACCTTGCTGATGAGGCAACCCAGCCAGCTGGGAAGCCTCTGGCGGTGGTTGTCCATGACTCGAGGAACTGGGTTTCTCCCGACTTCTCCGAGTGTCCCCGTTAGTCCTTCAGACATTCAACGTCCAAGTCAGGAGGCAGTATAGGCGCAGTGGTCTAAGGCTCTGAGCTGCAAATTTGGTGACATCCAGCAGACCAGACCTGGGTTTGAATCCCACAGCTTCCACTTGCATACTGTGTGACCCTGAGCAAGTCACTTAACCTCCTTGTGCTCCCAGGTGGCTCCTGTAAAAGCTTTCAGCTTAGTGTGCTATACCTGGTTAAACAACTAAATAAAAAAAAGTCTGGGACATCCCGACCGAAGGTCGGTGAAAGTCACATAAGCGCACACCAAAAGTGGTGCCGGCCTCGGGTTTATCCCGAAGATGAGGGAGGCCCGACGCAGTTGCATCAGTGCTACAAGGACATGCTATGGCAGCAGCTAGTTGTGGCTGGGCCAAAGGCAGTACCTTTATCCTGGCCATTATCTGGCTGTTACCTTGGCCCGTCATCAACTACTCTGGGGTTGGTGGTCACCCCCTACACCTGTGGGGCGGTGTCACTCCCAACTCTGCCAAAGCTGGTCTCTCCATCTATCCTGGTGGAGCCACCACTGAAACAGCCTCCCTCAGGGCTCCTCCCAAGAGTCTTGGACTGGTCAGGCCTTCTGCACAGGCTGTCTGTCACTCTCACTCCTGACCACCCGTGGCGGGTTCTCAGTGACTCGGTAGCAGACCACTATACCCAGACTTCTCGAGTCTGAGGACTCAGAATTGGCATCTCGTTCTCGGACGACGATGCCACTTAATCCTTCTGCCAAGGAGGAACCCACTCCTTTATGGCCATCGCCTGCCTCATCTCTTAGGCTACGGCGATGAAGCTGGAGCCCATTGAGAAATGGGTAGAATACCTCTAACTGACATCCTCAGAAGAGGGATTTCTGACCAAGGCCTTTCCAGTAGCTGAAGCCATTGTCGCCCAGCCCTGGAGCTCTGGCAGCACCCGGCCTCCTGCCCCGCACTGTCCACCATGACAGTCTGCAAGTACACGGTACCTACTGGCTTCTTTGGGATTTATACAGCATCCCTCAGCTGAGGGAGTGGTGATCAAATCTGTGTTCAGATGGTTAGGGAACTCAGGAGACTCCAATAGACCACTGGACAAAAGAATCCCAGAAGCTGGATCACTCCGCCTGAAAGGTCTATGCGGCCTCATCACTTTGCCTCTGTCAGGCGAGTTCGGCTGTGATTATGGCACACTTCTCTCACACCCTGTTGGGCTCCTTAGATGAGATGCTTCCTCACCTTCCCACAGACCTTCAGACCATAGTCGCTACAGGTTTGGGACCAGGGCTGGGCTGTTTCTAGGCAACAACTCCAGAAGGCCTTGACATCGGGATTCCTGTGCCCATTCAGTAGCAGCCACGGGTCACCATGCACCGCTAGGGCTTGATTATGGTCTCAACTCTTCATGGCTGACACCCAGCACAAGTTGGCAGATGTCACGCTCCTGGTACCGACTTGTTCAGTCCAGGAGTGGACAGCCACCTTGAATGCATCGAGAAGTCCAGTACCAAGTTGGACTCCACTACATCTGCCCAAAAGGAATCCCAGGGTTCCAAGAAGAAGAAGAAGCCATTTCTAGGATCATGGATATGTTGTTCATCCACACTATTTGGCATGTCCCTTTCCCTTTAAGGATCACCAGAAGGTATTCAAGCTGGCTCCTCTCACCCACCCGGTGGTATATCCTCAAGCTTCCCCATGACGCCAGATCTTCCTTTCCATTGGAAGATTCAGGTTGCCTCCTTCATGCTCCGCATTTTGTAGGTCCTGGCTTCAAAACCTTGGTTATTCTGAAAATTCGTCTAATTTGCATTAGCGATCACGACTGCTTATCTTCGATTATGGAAGACAAGTCTTCCTCTGGATTTCGCCGGTGTTCGTGCAGCCAGAAAATGTCACTCACCGATCCTCACACCACATGCTCTATTGCTTGATGTCGACCATGACACCTTGAAGTGCAATTCTTTTTTTTGCATTTCACCCCAACGCCCTCGACGACCGCCTTGCACCCTGAAGTTGTGGAGGCTGGAAAATGGAACTCTCCAGTGAAATCAAAGGAGGCCGTTGGCGGTTTCGATGGCCGCGGGATCCATCCAAGCATTGGAATGCATGCAAGCCTCTGAGGAGGAAGGGCTCATGCCACGGAATCTTCCTCTTGGAGCTTCTTCGATCCACTCAACCTGGGATCCACCTTCTCGGGTTCTTTCCGAGAGTTGTGCCAGTCTCTCCAGACTAAGGAGAGGGTCCTGCGGGCATGCACTCCTCTTGGTCCCATAAGCGGGAAAAGGACCGGGATCGTCTTTGTCTCGGCGAACACATTCTTGGAATCGGAGAGATCCGACCGGGAAATCACTGGTCCTGCTGGTGTCTCCCAAGTGACCGATTGGCCCATCTGATCTTGATTGAGGTCTAGGACCCGCTTGACCGGCAGGCCGAGGAAGAGCCACAAGCACTCAAACAAGAGGCAGTGCCATCGATCGTCCTCATCCTCCTCGGATGAGGAGAGGCTCCAGTGGAAACTCCGGCGCCATGAGGACCTCAGGTGGCAACAGCTGATTTTGTCGAGCACAAGCCAATCCCAGCTTCTATCCCGGCCATTACTTGGCTTTCACCTCCTAGAGCCCGGAAACCTCTGGTTAAGCCCTAAATCGATCTCTCCACCAATCATGGTGGAACCACCACCTAAGCAGCCTGTGGAAGGGGCTCCTTCTGAAGGAGATAGACCAGACACAGGCTTCCCAGCGTCTTTCGGTCACTGTCACCCGGACCGCCCTCGGCAGGTTGAAGGTAATCTGGGCAGTCGACTGTTGTATCCAGATTCCTTAGATTTGATGAGACTGGCCTCCAGGGATGACGAATCGGCTGGTGGAATAGAGATGGAGGAAGGTCCTTCGTCTTTTGGGCATTCTTAGCCTCATCTGTCAGTCTGCAGGGATGCCCTGGAACCTATCCAGAAAATGGTGGAGTACCCTCTCTCAGACATCATTAAGAGAGGGGCTACCCTGATGGAGTCTCTTCTGTGGCTGAGGTCATAGTTGGCCCGGCCTTAGAACATTGGCAGTGCCCTGGCTCCTGTCCAGCTCCATCTGCCTGCACGGCCTGCAAGTATGCGGTGCCCATGGTGTCCCTTGTGCGGTTCACAGAGCACACTTCAGCTGAGAGCCTGGTGACTGCCTCTGTGTTCAGGTGTACTGGCAGTTCTGCTGACACTGACCAACCTCCCAAGAAGGAATCCAAAACCTGGATCATTCAGCTGGAAAGGTTTGTGTGGCCTCATCTTTAGGCCTCCATCAGGCAAGTTCGGCCATCATGGCACACTTCTCCCGTGTCCTCTTGAGGTCTTTGGATGAAGTCCTCCCACACATCCCCGCGGACATGCAGACCACGGTCAAGCAAGTCCAGGACCAGGCCGGGCTGTTGCCAAACAGCAGCTTTAGATGGCCCTGGACATTGGGGATTCTTGTACCCGCTGTTGGCAGCCGTAGTTGCCTCGCCGCAGGGCTTGACTGAGACTCTCCTCTTTCCTGGCAGATACTCAGCACAGACTAGCTGATGTGCCTTCCTGGGCACCAACCTTTCAGCCCAGGTGTGGCTGGTCACCCTCGGCGATTGAGCAGTTCAATGCCACCTTGGACGCCACCTGCTAAATGTTCTTAGAGTAAGAAGCAGAAGAAGAAGAAGCCTTTTGGCACTCTTCCCTGCAGCTCTCCTTTCAAGCCCAGGCCCTCCCAGGTCCGTAGAATGAGGCAGAGGTTCAGGTCCTGGATCCTCCTCCTCCAAGCCTGCTCAGTGACCGGGGGCTGCCACCCCTCTTCCCTCACGCCAGCTCTGGGTCCTCCGATTGGGGACCGGCTCTGCAACTTCCTTTCTGCCTGGTCCGCTATCACCATGGACAGGTGGGTCCTGGAGGTGGTGGGTCAGGGACTGCCTCTGGAATTCGAGCAGTGCCTCCAAGCCGAGCCAGCCCCATGGGAGGAAAGAGTCTCCATCTATACTCAGTCGGCCTTCCGAGACGACATCCTCAGCTCCTCCTCAAGGAGGCATTAGTTTCAGTGGCGGATTCTCCAGCAGACCCAGGCCTTGTCTCCAGGTACTTCCTGGTGCCCAACTGGACTGGTGGCTGGCGCCCATTCTAGATCTGTGCGACCTAAATCTGTATCTCGGGTCACACACCTTTCGGATGGTCACTCTGTCCCAGATCATACCGTCCTTGGAGCAAAACGTGGTTCTGTTCACTGGATCTGCAGGATGCATTCTTTCACGTCCCAATCCAGTCTGTCTCATTGGCGTTCTTCTGCTTCAGAGCGCGAAGGAACCCTATACAGGTTCGAGCCATGCTGTTTGGCCTGTCATTGGCCCATCTCAGGCATCAGTGGGGTCAGAATTTACCTACCTCGATGATTGGCTCTCAACAGATCCCACCCAGCAGGAGGTGGAGAGGTTCAGGGATCTGGCCCTCCAGACCTGCTCCCAACTCGGCCTCTTGATCAACGAGGCCAAATCAGAACTCGTGCCTTCCCAGGTGATGTGCTTCATTGGGGCAGAGCTCACTCTCGTCAAGCCAGAGCTCGGCTCCAGTGGACAGGGTGGAGGTCCCTCCACTTTGACTAGTCATTTCTGGTTGGGCAATTGTGCCCTGCCTTAGACTTTCTGTGTCTTCTGGGTTACATGGCGCTTGCACCTCCAAGGCACGTTAGGCCCAGTGGCACATGCGCCCCCTCCAATGGGAGCTGGTCGCCCAGTGGACTGTCGCGCCATGGTCATTTCGACCAGCTGATCACTGTAACCCTGAAGATGTGGGCCACTCTCCAGTGGTGGGCCACCTCAGACTGGGTGCAGGAAAGGATCCCATTTGTCCGCCCGAGCCGATGGCTGTCCTCACAACTGATGCCTCCCTCATGGGCTGGGAGCCACATGGGGACAAAGGGCCCACGGGTTCTGGACCCCGAGGAGTCCCGATACCACATCAGCCTGTTGGAGCTCAGAGCAGTCAGACTGGCACTGTCAGCTTGCTCTCAGCTCTGGGGTAAAGTGGTTCATGTCCAGACGGACGATACCACGACCATGTACTACCTCAACAAACAGGGTGGCACACATTTCTGTCTGCTTTGCAGGAGGAGCTCTGCATCTGGACCTTCATCAGCAGATCTCCTAGCCATTCATGTGGCAGGAGCCTCAAACCATCTGGCGGATGCTCTCAGCTGTTTAGGTGAGACATCTCACAAGTGGTCTCTTCATCCAGAGGTAGCTTACAGACTGTTCTCCCACTGGGGCAAACCAATGGTGGACCTGTTTGCCTCCAGGGACAACACCAAGCTGAGGCTGTTTCATGCCCACCCTCTTCAGCAGAGTCGCTGCAGGGGATGCCTTCCGAGTCCATGGACCCCAGGCCTCTTCTGCGCCTTCCCTCCATTTCCCTTGATCCACAAGGTGCTTCTCAAGGTGAGGAGGGACAAGGTGCAGGTGATTCTGGTAGCCCCAGACTGGCCAAGCCAGTTCTGGTATACAGATCTCCTCAGCCTCAGCTGCAGGCCCCGGAGCGCTTCCAGCACGCCCGGACCTGATCTCTCTCTGTCAGGGAAGGTATACCATCTGGACCTTAAATCCCTACACCTCACAGCCTGGTTCCTGAGTGGCTAGAGTTCCAGGCTTTGGGTCTTTCTGAGGATGTCCTCACCGTGGTGGAGGCATCCAGAAAGGAATCAACCAGGAAATGTTATGCCTTCAAATAGAAAGATTTTTAGTTTGGTGTCAGGGCAAGGGTCTGGACCCTCTGTCCTGTCCAGTGGATAACATTCTTGACTACCTTTGGTCTCTGTCCAAAGGGGTCTTCGGTCATCGACCCTTAGGGTGCACCTGGCAGCCATCTTTGCTTAGGGCATGGGCTGGTCAGCCCGCGTTAGCGCAGGAGACAGTGGTTGGGCACTTTTTCAAAGGCCTGAATCACTTATCTCCTCCGTGCGTGAACCTCCACCTGCATGGGATCTACTGCTGGTACTGGCAAAGCTCATGGGCAAGCCATTCAAACCAATGCACAAGTGTGCGTTGTCACACATTAGTGGAAGATGGCCTTCCTGGTGGCTATCATGCCTGCCAGAAGGACAGGGGAGCTCCAGGTGCTTTCGGTGAACTCCCCATATCTGGTCTTCCACAGGGACAAGGTTGTCCTCGCCCCCACCGAAATTCCTTCCAAAGGTGGTGTCAGTGTTTCACCTAACCAGGTGTTGACTCTGCCAGTATACTACCCTAATTACACCTCGGGGTCGAATTCAGGCTCTATACCTTGGACCTGAGATGAGCCCTCTCCTAACATAAGGAGAGAACGATGGAAATTTGGGGAAGAGGTTCAGCCAGCTGTTTGTCATCTACACTGAAGCCACTTCTGCAGACCTGCAGCAAAATGGACTGTTGCAAGGTGGATTACATCTTGCATAAGTCTGTGCTGTGAATTGGCAGGCATGGAGCCTCCCAGAGCCATACTGCTACATCCTGGGACATCTCTATCCTGAAATCTGTCGGACTGCTACCTGGGAGTCTGCAAACACCTTCATTACCCATTACCACATCGACTTTGAGTCACTCCAGGATGCTGGGTTTGGGGCCTCAGTTCTCCAGTCTCTTTTCCCAAGTGAGTATCAGTGGGGTGTGCACCTGCCTCCCTCCCTCCTCCCGGAGGACTGCTAGGAGTCTGCCAAATAGTGTGGATGAACAACATATCCACGATCCTAGAAAAACAGGTTACTCACCTGTAACAGTAGCTCTTCCACGGAATGGTCTCTTGCAGAAGGTAATTACTTCTGGGAGTTTCCTTCAGAGGGCGCTGTCACACGGCAGCTCTTCTAGCAGTTTTCACCTGGGACCCACACATGATGTCATCTTCCTGCTTCCTATAAGTGTGGGCAGTCCCTGGCATCCTTAGTTCATTTTCACGCTGTCTTCAGCTCGTGCAGCAGCTAGTTCAACTTCTATGTAGCAGTCATCAATGAGAAATTGAATTGCAAAACTAATGTCTAAAGATTCTTCAATCAAACAAGCTGTATTTTGTTCCTGCCCTTACAATAGGAAGATATACCTCTCTGACAATCACACATCTTGTGTACGGTGTCTGGGACCCACACACGACACCAATTCCTGCAGCTCCTGTCAAAAGTTTGAGAGTAACCCATCAACGATAGTTAAAAATTCAGAACCTTTGTATGGAGCAGAAATGTCTCTGTTGGAGGAACCGGGGCTCATACCAAGGGCTTCCCAGCTCTGGTTCTCGTTCTCGGCAGGGAAAGGAGCAGGATAAAAGCCCCTCACTCCTGGCCACATAACCCATTGACAGCCACTGTTTCTGTGGTTCCTCCATCGACGGAGCATCTTTCTACAGCTTCCTTGTCGATGGGGGCTTACACCTCTCGTCAACAGTGTTTTCCAGTGCTTTGAGTGATGTGCAGGCTTTGCCTGCTCCATAGATGGTGGCCTATACCATCTTATCGAGATGCTGCCTAGCGATTGAGTAGAGCCAAATACACGGCTGCTCGACGACGGCTCCTCTTCCGTCGATGACATCTGTCATCTTTCAGGATAATCATTCAACAGGCTTGTCGATGAGATCCCGTGTTCCACAGGGCAAACCAGTGGCTTTTGCCTTAATGAATGCCCCTCTGCCCTCACAGGTGCTATCTGATAGAGGGCATGCGGACAGAGATCGAGACCCTGGTTTATTCTTCCCGGGGTGAGACCAGCGCACACTGCCAGTCCCATACCCTCTATCACCCCATTATTTCTCAACCCGGCTTCTTATCGCCCCCTTCTTCCCAAGAACAGGACATCACCAAGATTGTAATGCAGGTCTTGCATACCATAGGTATACCCAGCCCTCTGACCCAGGAGGGCTGGGGATCCTTCTGGTCTTACTCCTCCACCTAAAAGATTTCATGGTGAGAGGGATACACTGCCACTCTGGTCGCCTCCTCCTACTATGGAAGATTATTTGTCAGATGAACCCGAACTACTGGTGAATCTCGCGGTGATATTGATAATGAAGTATTCCTAGATCTGGACTTCCATAACCCGGAGTCCCCTACTTGAAATTCTCCTTGGATGAGGACCTGCCTTTGCCAGTTGCCACCTCTCCTCCTGATGACCCATCGCTTAGCTAGATGATGGTTCAAATACAAAAATCATGGGGTTCTCTATCACAGAATATGACAAACAATGTAAGGATATGACAGAATATCTGGAACTGCCAGAGGAGCCAGCCTTAGTGGTGCCCCCACTGATTTCCACCTGTCAAATGCCATGCTGGCTGCCTGGCATCAACCGTCAGCTGTTACTGCTGTCCCACGAAAAGCAGATAGCTTATATCAGGCTCCCTGGATCATCCCTTTCTGTCCACTATCCCAGAAACAGATTCACCCCTGGTCTATTTTCCGGGTCATGTATTCCACAGGACCCTGTTACATATCCCTATATATACATATATACATATATATTAATTATACTGGCATGGTAGCACCAGTATAGTTAGGGTTGAGTGCACACTTTTGTGTTAAAGCCAAGTGTTTTAACCTAAATAACTTCAACGGTTTTGCATGCATAATCTCTTGGGGTAGGTCTGTTGACGTGGTATAGTTCATGTGAATCCGTTGTGGTTTCTGAGCTATGGTGTCAAAATCCCTACATTTACATGTTTTTGCCATTTCTTTGTCCACCTGTATCTCAGAAACTGTTTTAGGCTATGGTCTGAAATGTTCAGGGTAGAAAGCCTTTGCCTCACAGATATGCATTTTGAAGGTTTGGTGAACATATATTAATCTGTTCCAAAGTTATTAAATGTTAAAGTTTCCCATTATTTCTATAAGAAAAGTTAGATGTTCTGCATGAAAATAGTTTTCACAGGAACTACTGTATTTTCACAGACAGGGTCAGATAGTGTCACAGAGAGGTAATATATTTTCGCAGAGCTCTGTTGTGTCCGCCATCTTGTTTTTCAGTTAGGCAGAGACAGAAAATAAAGAAAATTGGTAAAATGAATGGAATAGAAAGAAGAAACAGCACAAGTTAGGAAAATGTGACCCCTTTAGCTACATTGTGATGTTTGTTTTTTTGTACTATTCATTTTTTGCGTTTTGTTTATTTTGTGTCTCGCTAACTGAAAACAAGATGGCGGTTATAGGTGCGGTCTTAAAATGTATTGGGTTGTGTGCGATACTGTATGACCATGCTTGTAAAATATAGTAGTTATCGCAAAAATAAACGAGTGATAACACACAGGATTGAAGAAAGAACACTAGGAAAGGGGAAAAAAAAAGGAAAACAGTTTTGAACTTGGGACGCCTGGTCGGGAAATAGTCACTTGTCCTCTACACCACTGAGGACATGTGATTTAGATGGTGTTTTGTTCTTTTGTAATACAGTGTTTTATGTGTTATGAGGTGCACACTTTGATCAATGTCACAGGAGCTACTGTATTTTCACAGACAGGGTCACATAGTGTCACATGGAGGCTAATATATTTTTATAGAGCTCTGTTGTGTCTACTATCTTGTTTTTAGTTAGCAAGAGACACAAAATAAAACACGTAAAATGAATAGAATACGAAAAACATCACAGTGTAGCTAAATGGGTCCGTTTACCTAAGTTGCAATGTTTCTTCCTTCTATTACATCCATTTTATCTGTTTGTTTTCTTTTTGTCTCTCGCTAACTGAAAAAACAAGATATGGCAGTTAAAGGAGCTGTCTGGGAAAATCGTTGGGTTGTGTGCGATACTGTTTGACCATGTTTCTATGAAATATAGTAGCTGTTGTGAAAATAAATGAATGAGAACACATAGGATTGAAGAAAGAACACTATGGAAAAGGTAAAAAGAACTGTTTCAACCTGAGACTTCTGGACCAGAGCATGCTGTCACTTGTCCTCTGCGTCACAGAGGATGTGAAATTTAGATGGTGTTTTGCTCTTTAGTAATGCAGTGTTTATGTGTTGTGATGTGCAGACTCTGAACAAAAGTGAATCTCAGATTTACAAAAATGTTTCTTGTACAGCCATGGATGTAGCTTGTTCAATATGTGCTCAAATGGGTAAAGTTTGAAGACAGAAAAATAAGGAAAGAAAGCAACTGAAATAGGTAGCATTGAACCTGGGACCCTAAGGATTCATTGTCACGTGCTTTTGCTCTGTACCACAGAAGTTTTACAGGTGAAGGGGTTGTTTGTTCTTTAGTAATGAGCGATGTTATGATGTGCATGGCTTGTTGCAAGTGGATAGTGTATGTGCCGCGAAAATGTGGCATGTGCAAAATGGATAAAGGTACATCGTAAGTGGATATACTGTGGTGCAAAATGTGGTAAGTGCTAAAATGGTAGGTAGATTGCAACTGGCTATTCTTTGTGCCCTTGAAACAAGCTGTTTGAGCCCAGTGTGCCTTTCTTGGTCATAAATTGCAAATAAATAGTGGATTTTATTTTAAATATCTTTTTCAGGCTATCAGAGGAAGAGAAACAAGGAGTGACAGCGCAGCTAAATTCTCTTAGAGAGACACATGCGCAGCTCTGTGATCAGTCCACTAAACAGCTCCAACAGCTACAGAGCACGCTAACACATCTGGCTGAGCGTAAGGTACTGTACATTGGAGAAACAAGGGTTATGTTTGCCCTTTACAAAATGTATTTGAAGTGTGTGTGAGTTGAGAGGAGGGTGAGGATGTAAGTTGTTAGGATTGCATGTCTGCGTCTCACCACTGCCACCTACTGACGTTAAAGACGATTAATAGCACGATGCCAACTTGTTTCATCCATGCGACATCACATTTCATGAGCTGTGCCTCCATTGAGGATGGACTGAGTTTCTCAGGCAATACCCCAGAAACATAAGAAGCCCAGCAGAGTGGGTTCCTAATGATTCGCTGCTCCTTGAGGTGTTTTCAATGACCTGGAGGGAGGGAGCCTCAGTAATACTTTCTGAATGTGTCGGGGTGGAAAAGGGGTGCAGGCAACATCAGACATTATAATGGCCCTTCACAGCAGTGATGTCAGTATTGCCTGAGAAATGTGAGTATATTTTTTTCATCTGAAGTATTGTTTTCATCAGCATCGACTGAATGTTCTTCTCAATGTGTGGATGACTTTGGAGCAATTTGAATTTAGAGCTCCCAGCTCCTGCAGCTCTGCAGTAGCCCTGTGCTTTTTCTCTGTACCAGATGTCTAATTTTCAGTGCTTATTTATATGTGTGTATATATATATGTATAGGTGTGTGCTCCCCTAGTACAGTGAAGCACCAGTGGGTTGTACCTTTGGTTGACAAAGCCCTAAGTTGAAAGGCCCTGGGCTCTGAATAGCTATAACCAGTGAGACAACAGGATGCATTTATTGATGCAGCAAAATTACGTCTCCACCCACCTGGCCAAGTCTGTCCCTTCTAGGGGACAGTGGGGACCAGAGTACTTTATCTAATATCCTGTTTGATCTGCAGTTGCATGAAGCATTGGGAGTTACAAGAACCAAGGAAGAACCTTGAATCCCCAGCAGCTACTTCTGCTGTTCTGCATGTTAGGCACCACCAGCCAGTTTGCTAGGGGACTGGGCTGAGAAGCTACTGAGATCATTTCCACAGCATAGCCAGCTCAGTAGCACAGAGGCAGTTCCCCATCCAGTTTGGTTCCTCCCATTCCTATAACTGCGTCTGTTTGAAGGAGAACCCGCATCTCTCATTTGTGCACTAACTGTGTAGAGCTGCCTTTTCCAGTCCCTGTGTGGAGCAGTAGCTCTACCACCATCCCTTGGAAACCTGGCTTTGTCTTTTTCCCTTTGAACCCTATACAAGGTTTTTGTGTCTCACACAACTCATTCAGATCCTTCTCGTACTGATTTTTCTTTGGCTTCACTGTAAAGGGGAAAAATAAAACAACAAAAACATTTTTTGCTTGCTATAAACACCTGTTTCTGTCTTCCTGTTGTGAAGGGTTATGGATACCAACTCCACAGCAGACATTAGGGTTGAGCATGGTGTGTCTCTGATCAGTTTTGAACATTAAGGTCTGATGGTGTTACCAGATTAACTAGCATTCTTGCTTCTGAGTTTGACTAACCCTCCTGGATTTCCCAGGAGGCTGTACGGGTGTTCGCTTTTATCTGTGTTTATTTTGCAAAAAACAAAGAGCCGCATGCTGAAGCTAACACCAAGCTTACACTGTGTGTATGGTACCGCTCAGCTGCTCCTACTAGCTCTGTTACTTACAGCGCCAAGCACCACCTACAGGCAGCTCTGGTAAGTAAAGCCTTTTTTATGTATCTTGTAAGGTGTCACAAGCCTTCTGTGAAATGCTTCCCTTGAGTTGGCACTGCTGTTTGACACAGTTTTTTTCCCCTGAAGTTATTGGCCAATTTCAGTAAAATTTGCTGTACTGTAGCATCTCACTTACACTTTTTATCGAGAGAGCTTTATGGAACCTTGGATTTGATACTGGTAGTGTACTGGCTGCACATGAGTAAACACTGCAGCCATGATATTCTCAGGAATGTTCCACCGTGAGCCATTGATGTAATTTATATTTTAAAAGCTGGTCACTCTTGCATAAGTGTTTTTCTGGAATTCAGTCTTTGGTGACAGTGATCCATCAGTGCAGCCCCACCCACTGCTCCAGCACTGTATTGTATCACCAGCACTGGATGTGAATGCAAGTTCTGGTCCTTGAGTTAAGCGTATGATGTCAGCCACTTGAGCATCTCATTGTTTCTAGTTTTTTGGATGTTGTTGGTTGGCTTTTATAAGAGCGAAAAAAATAGCTAATTGGTGTAATCGCATTAAATGTTTATTGTTTCAATTTTCTCTGTATCCTTCCTGAACATTAGGAATACCAACACACAGTCAACCATTCCTGATGCAGTAGTCTTCTCATTGTATAATGAGTGCCTAGATGGTGTGCATGTGTGTAGGGGGTGTTTCTAAGTTTCAGGAGGTAAGGCGTCGTAGTAGATCAATGGCAATAAATAAAGAGGTTTTAGTTTCCAACTCTTAACTGGGTAGGCGGTCCGTTTTTCAGTTTTACTGAGAGAATGGAAATGGCTACAATACAAACAACTACATCAGCAAATTCCACAGAAGGTAATCAACAATGAAAATGCTTTATAAACAAGGGAACATAGCGGTCTGCTGGCGCAGCAGTAGCCCTGCTGCTTGTGATGCCAGTGACTCGGGTTTGGAAATGAGCTTGAGTCATTGGAGGGCTGGCTGGGGAGGATGATGAAGCATCGATGAACACTCACCTGCGTCAGGGGATGGAGGCTACCGTTCCCTGCTGTGCTACTGCCACCTGTTGTCCCCAGGCTGTGGCTGCGAGCAGGGATGATGGAGGAAGGAAGGGGCATTGCCATATGCTGGCATCCATACACCCTCTGTGTGTGCATGCTGATCAGGGGCCTCCGTCAATCTCCAGGGATAGAAAATGCTGGTTGAGCATGATGCCATCCGTTGCTCCTTGCAGGCCCGCTCCGTTGATCAGGGCACCATTGCCAGATCAACCATTAATGCCACCAGAAGAATTGGGGTTCTGTCAAGCGGCCCACCCTGGGGGCAATCAAGGGAGGACCATGGTGAGAATCAGGTCCCAGGGTTGGCGGGTGATGGAGCTGCAGAGTGACACTGACAACAGTAGTGGCCAGCTGGATGATCGGGATTAAAATAAAATATAAAAAATTAACACTGAGCATTTGAAGCCTAAAAGGGAGGTGGCAGTGTCCCTTTTGTTTTTTATTTGCATTTTATTTTTGGCCCTGGACATCTGGATAGGACCTTCCTCTGCCATTGCCAGCACCTTTTCCTGTATGTCAGGACCTTCATACATGGACTCCTGGGGACAACCATGACTCACTAGTTGCACCCCACTCCCTAGATGATGACCTCCAGAGTAGGCCCTGCTATTCAGCTTCTTCAGCAGCTCCACCCCCATATCCAGTTGCCCACTGCAGAGGTGATAACCTGGAGCATACCCAGGAGTCAAGAGATGGATGCGAGATTGTGGACATGGGAAGCAGTTAGGGCTTCGCCTGCAGGCCAATGTCCGATTTCCCACCCCCGACATTTAAGGCACGCTGCAGCTCATATGCAGGTTATGCCAGTGCCGGCCATGTCCTAACCCCTTCCTGCATCAGTCGACCTAGGTAGCAGTCAAACAGCAGGTCATGCAGGGCTCACCCCTGAAGGAGGAGAGCAGTTCATCGGATGTTCCATTCTCCGTCCCCAGACAACTTGAGCTGACTCCTGAACTCAAGTCCCTGGCATCACGATTGGTAGCACAACCACTGCACTAGCTGGCCTGCCACTGCTGTGTCACTTTAAACCTGCAAGCTTTTGGCTCAGATGCCAGAATGCTACCAACTCAGCTGCGCTCATATCTTCTTTCCATATAATGAGCTGCTTCACAGAAGGGTTCTTCAACCGTAAAGTAAAAAATTAATCCTTCTCTTTCTTGAGGAGACATTTTATACTGTTGTCAAAACATCAAGAACTGTTAGATCAAACAAGTGCCTTGACCAAGGAGAGCAGGTTCCTGTGTATGTTTTCCTTCTATTCTTTTTGTACCTTTGTGGTACCATTGCTTTTGTCTTTTGAGTAATGTGCATGCTGTTTTGTCTCCAATGACCGTCTGTGTAATTAAAACAGTGTAAACTCTCCTTGAGGCAATGGGACCTGTGGTTGGTCTGTTATAGGGTGGGGGACTGGAGAGATGTAATGTGAGTCTGCTGCGGAGGAGTCAGGTTTTGAATCGATATGACCCAAACTCTGGCCTTCCACACAGCCTGTTGTTAGGAAATAGTCCTTTACAGCTCAGAAAACCACAATCTGAAGGGGTATTCTGGGAAGCTTTGGTGGCAGGCATACCTCTCAAGTGCTGCACATAAGGTATAGATAACCTACACATTTTAAATGCAGATTTACTCCTGCTCCTCAAAATGCTAATGTTTCTCATAATGCTGGAGTGGTTTCTTGAAATATAAAATGCTAAAATGAAACTAGGTTAATAGAAACATTCCTTAACATTAAATATATAGGACCTACAGTTTTCAAATCCTTAAGAAATGTGATAAAACAGTATGGCCATTGGCTCTGCACTGGTAGGTCCGTGCTACGTTATAATACTGATAGGTTTAGGGGTAGAGTGGATGGTGATGCATTCTAAATCTAGAGTCCTCCAAGGTGGAGCTCCATCCTGTGGTATTTAGGGACAGATCTACAGGACCTTGCATGGCCCTCTGCAAGCACATAGGGTTTACGTGGTCATGGGATGCCCCTCCACATGTGTGGTACTGCCTGCGTCATGATGAGCACGGCATGCACACCCATCCAGTACCCAGTTTCTGAGTCGAATGCCAGACTCCACACATGGCTGGGATAGGGGTGGGTGGGGAACATTGTAACGGGGCAATTTTACAACCTATCCTTGTGGTGCAGAGAGCCAGCAGAGGTGCTACAGGCTAAGTAGACTAGGAATTTGCTGTAGCACTTATGCGCTCTTCTACCTGACTGCAGAATGTCCCTGGTGCACAATCGATTTCCCTTCAGAGGTTCGCTGTCTCCAAGCACACATGGAGGGCTGCTGGTCAGTTTAGCATAGTTAAATTTGTTTCAAAAGAGTAGTATAATAGTCCTTGGAAGATTACCACATTCCCGATTCTTCACTGTGTCTGGAAGGGGTCCACTGAAGTGTGGATTGTGGGACTACAGTTTTGCCTCAGCATCTCCACTCACATCCGCTCTGAGTTCTGCCCTTGCACAGTGGCGAGTGGGAGTCATGAATGGCATCCATTGTGAACAGGCAGTGGGTAAGGAGTGCAGCAGCCAGAAAATATACAAATTGCTCGGATCACGGGACGCATTGTGGTTCGGCCTTTAGTGCTTGTATAGACTAGAAGTATTCCCTTCTGTTCGTTCCATCCATCAACCTTCTATAAGTACTCATCATCAAGAGATTTAGCTTCAGAAATGTTAATAGTGCAGCAGTAACAATTCCATGCAATTGTTAGAATTTATATACTATCTACATTAAGTTCACTATCTACACTCTGGCAGAGCCCACTGAGCATGCTCAGCTACTGGAAGCTGTCTTCAAGCTTAACTCCTACCACCCAGTCCTATGTCCTCTGGTCTCCTCCCCACTGCACTCAGATTTTCTTTCTGCTGGAAGAAATAGGTGTTCTTCTTCACAGCTCCTGTTTTTATTTTTCCCCAGACTCCGGCTTTTTGTGAGTTTTAAACTCTGCTTGCCTTTTCTATCAACTTGTCCTGTGCCCTGCATCTCTGTCTCATTGCTCCGTTGATGCAGTGGACTAAGAAAAGAATCCTGATTTTAAGAGGTGCATTATTTACAATTTTGCTGTTGGACATGGACTGGCATGACACCTGAATGCACTGTTTAGGTCTTTCTGACAATAGAGAGGCCAGGACTGGGTCATGGGGCCTGCCAGTGGCAGCAAGTTCCATGGTCCAGCTCCAGACTTAGCTGGTGTGGGAGGTGCACTGCAGGCTGCTTTGATGAAGATGTCTCCATGGTCAATTTCCAGGAAGGGAATCTGAATCTTCAGGTTGAACAGCCTGACCCACAGTAAAAAGGAATATTTTCTTCCAGCTTATATTTGTCTCTGAAAGTATACGTTGGGAAATCTGTTGTCATCTTTGCTATCACAAGTGGAACCAGTGCTCTCTACTACAACGAGGAATCACCTTTCCGCCATTAGAAGGACTTAAAGAGTTTGTGTCACTTAAGAGGCTGTCCATTCTCAGGAGACACCACCATTATTGATTGGTCTCCAGAAGCCGAACCACCGTGGGTGTGCTTAGCCTGCTCAATGAGATTCTGAAGGGGCAGCCAGACAACTCAACCAAGAGTAGTTACTGCTGGGAAAAGCATGACTTTGGAGAGCCAAGGCTGGTCAACTCCTCGATATCTCACTCAGCTTGAGCTGGACTCCTGTTGATAATGGGGTGGCAGTGTTGAGATCAGTAGCTGCAACCGTCTCTGGTTGGCCCGCTTGACAGGACATTGCCTGCCAGTCCAACCTGATCAGTGCTGTAAATCATCTGCTGCATCGACCCCTGCATCAATAGCAAATGTGGATTGAGGTTCTTTTTTTTTTTGCACCCTAGGCCCTGACCAGGAACTTCTACTATCCACCAGTGCTCACTCTGGCCATCCCTTGCGACTTCACCAACCAGGGCTCCCAGCCCACTTGCAGTGTACCACTGTGCTGCCTCCTGACTAATCCCTCAGGGCTGAGGTTGCCTACAGCTTATTGGTGGTTCTTCCCCTTCTATTCAGCCACATGAGGTGGAGGTGAGGCTTGGAGTGTCCTTGTGCTGGCGATGTGGCCTGAGGTGAATATGGAGGGAGTAGTTGGAGGTTTCATCTTCCATGATCAGTGTTTTTCCGATTTTCAGTCCTGCTTACCCCCATTCCCCGTAGCACGGTGACATCAGAGTGCACCAGAATGCCTGATGCACCCCCAGCTGCCACGCCCAAACTCCCTGCCCTGCATTGCTCCTCTGCATTTCTACCCCAGGTGACGGTATGTGAGCTGGATGTGGATCCCCACCCCCAACCCCCATCCAGAGGAGGTGAGCGTCTGCTGGGACACTCAATCCTTCCCTCCTTATCTGGCTCTCTGACAGCCCTGGCTTATTCCTGAACCTGAGTTGTCTACATCAGTAGGCTGGCTCAAATTGAGTTTCTTATCTCGAGCTATATCTGATCCCACTCTTGGCATCAGTATCACTGAAAGAAAGAGGGTGAAGCATTTGTTGTTGCCCTCATCATTGGCACCTGTAAGATGAATCAGCTCGACCCAGCTGGTTGTTACACCAGTGACAGTCCCAGTACCTGGAATGCCCATTTGTTCCTTTTTTTTTTTTAATACACATTTTCACCTGGTATTTACCCATTTTCTCCCAGCCCATTGCCTGGCTCTGTACGTGTGCGTAGACACATGCACGCTGCGGTACTGGGACACCCTTCCACTATTTTTGCCGTCTGTTTGCCTGCACTGCCCATGGACCTCGACACAGGGGCGGTGGAACTACAACAGGCAACAGAGTCCCTACCTGGGCGAGAAGAGCTAGTTGCTCGATCTTGCCCCGCTGGCCTCTCCGAAAACTGGCTCGCTTTCTGAACCCGGTCACCGCCTGATGCCAGGTAAGGGGTTCAGCGCTCAGCCCTCAGTGCCACCAGGCTGGCCGCCATATGTTACTTTTCTGACTACACGAATGTGTACCTGTTTCCATCCAGTCAGCCAGGCACCTTTGCTAGGCCAGTAAGATCCACATGCCTACCCTGCCAACAGCCCAGGGCTTGCCCCATAGCCTCACCCAGGTCATTACCCAACTCTGCAGCCAACCTCGGGGCTCTTAAATAAAGCCCACTCAATCCCAAAAGGAGTCCGAGCAGTGTGCTTTCTGTAGTGGTCAACCCTAACCACGGGTTGTTCATTACCCCAGGAAGCACCTAGAGTCGCACTACCTGGACTTGGATTCTGACTCATTTGAATCCGCCTCCCTCAGAGCAGGGACCTGTCACTGTGATAGCCTCTCCTGATTGGGCTTCCTCCTTTGGTGAGTTAATGTACTGCTCCTGGACAGGATGTCTGTGTCGCTACATGCTTTTTGTAGAAATGCGAAATCAACTTTTACCCCTGTGGACATTCTGAAAAGGAATCCTCCTGGGGAGTGGCCTTGCCCCTCTCCTGGAGTGATGGACCCTATGCTTTGCATCTGGGAGCACTCTACTTCCTACCCACCTCCACTGGGAAGGTTGGCCGTAAATGTGCAGCCACTCCAGAAGGGTTCACATGGTTTCTTGAACACCTCTTTCCAAAAGTTCTGGCCATGGATGTGGTTCCTGGGAACAACAGTATGCAGGTAAGTCTCCTAAGCCTCTGGACAAGGAGTCCAAGTAATGGGACCACTTTGGCTACAGGGTGTATATGGCTACATCTCTATCCATTTGGCAAGCCAGTAATGTCTACCACATGACTGTACAGCCATGAGCTGTTTAAAGGTTATGTGATCTGGGGCCCCTCCTACCATTGCAGGATTCATGGGTGCTCAGTCAGTCAACAAGCATCAGCTCTAGGTCAGCTTTGACTTGGTGACAGCTGAAGTAACGATTTGCAGCCTTTTGTGGCTGCTTATTTCCTGGGAGATCAGCAGAAGGGAGGATTTCCAATTTATGGGAAAGGAACTGTTTTGCTCTGAAGTAGAGGGCTACCTTACTAAGATTAAGATTGCCAGTGTTGTCAAGACAGGTGACTCCAACTTCCATGGAAGACCCAGGTTTATGAGCTGAGTCTTATGTGAGCACCATAAATGCGACACACTTGGGCCCAGCTTGTTGCTACTGGTCACTCTGACCATTCTGAGTCCTCTCCACTGTGATAGCTGGATTGGTGGGTAATACTAATAATACAACAAAGTCTGTGCAATCAGTCGATCTTTATTTTACCAGACGAAACACCATTGAGCAAGCTCATTTGCAAGGTGGACCTGGACAAATACACATAAGCAGCAGAACAATATAATACAGTATATAAAAGGTAGAAGTACAACCAAGGATTACAAATGTAACAGAGACAACAAACTTAGTACAGTATTAGGCAAGGTCTATACAGTACTACATGGTAAATGAACAGTAAAATAGCGATATATGCAAAATGCTCAAAATACAATATGTACAATACTACACAGTATATACATGAGTGGCTCAGGGGAGGGATCAGAGGGTGGATGGGGAAGAAAAGTAAAGGGAGTGGTAAAGAGGAAATCAGCAAGGCCTAATGATGAATGACCGACACTAATTTCACTGGCCGCCAGGAAACAGTTACAGGATTCATTGAAGGAGTGTGAAAATAGCTTTTGAAGGAAAAATTTTGTCGGGCAGCCAGCTTCAGGGTTTTGCAATTTATTCCACAGGTGAGGAAGTACATAGCTTATAGATGCTTTACCAAAGTGTGAGTTAACTTTAGGAATGGATAGGGAGATTGGAGAGGCTGCACAAGAAGTAATTGCAGGCAGTCCGAGATATACAGAGGAAGCTTATGGGTGAGGACTCTAAAAGTCCAGAAGGTGGCATTCTTTTGCCTTCTGAACATAAGGGATGTCCAACCTGCTGGGATCCGTACAGGGAGCAGTGGTGGGTGAGGTATGGTAATCCAGAGATAAATCTCAAAGCGCAGTGTAGCGAGTCTAGTTTAGAAAGTGTGGAGGCAGGGCCTTGGCTAGAGGAAGTCGGCATAGTCCAGTAAAGATAGAAAAGTGGTTTGACCAGTCTTTTTGGCATCATGGGTTAGGAGGTGCTTAATCCGGAAGGACAGGCCCAGTCTCTGCCTTAGCTTTGAAAGTTCCTCAGTGTGATCAGAAAATGTGAGCTTGTGGTTTATCCAAACTCCCAGATATTTAAATTTAGACACACATTCAGTAGGTTCCTAGAAGCGATAGAATTTGAGGTGTTAGGCCATGTAGCGAAGGATTTTGACCAAGAAAAAGGTGAGAAAAATATAACCTTTGTTTTTGCATTTAAAAGTAGTTTTTGGCTCAATAAGTTTAACTGCAGCTGATTAAAGTCCCATTGTAGGCCCATGCAGGCCTGCTCTGGGGTGAGCCTGGCAATGTATATGACCGTGTCATTAGCGAGAGGTGAATGTCGGCTGATTTGATTCCTGAATCAATGTTGTTAATATATAGCATAAAGAGCAGTGGTCCTAGAATGGACCTCTGCGGCACTCTCTTTGGAGCAATTTTAGGGTGAAAGATCGCCTTGTGCTTTAACCTGTTGAAATCTGCCAGTAAGGTAAATGGTGAACCATTTTAGTGCAGAAGAGTCTAGACTAATGCTCGAAGAGTGTTGAACAGCAAGACATGATATTCTGTATCAGATGCCTTGCTTAGACCAAGGAACAAGGCACATACATATTCTTAGCATCCAAGGATTTCTGCCAGTCATTGGTGACCTTTGTGAGTATGGACATTGTATTGTGGAAGCTCTGAATCCTGACTGGGCAGGATTAAGCTGGTCGGTGGAGTCCCAAGTACTTCCTAAGCTGCATGTTAACCATGTTCTCTAGCAATTTAGAGAGGATTGGAAGTAGAGAGATTGGTCTGTAATTGTTTTGGGCAATTAGATCGCCAGATTTAAATAGGAGAATAACGTGGGCACTTTTCCAAATAGATGCGCAGATCTCCTTGGGCAAGGGATAGATTGAAGAGGTGGGCAATAGGTACAGACAGTACATGGGAGGCGAGCTTTAGGAAATACGGGTCAATAAGATCAGTAGCTGCACTTTTCTAGTGTCCAGTGCTAGAAAGAGATCTTCCACTTGTTTCAGTGATGCGGGCTGAAAGAGAAGGCCATATCAAGATCTGAGATGACAGTAGTTGGTCTAACAGTATCCTGGCTGCAAAGTTTTGAGCGGAAGTTAACAGGTGAGGAATCAAAAACCAGCCCAGCTGTGGCACAGTGATTATTGAGGAGATTACTCCGTTCATCCATTACTGTGTAATTGACAAATAGTCTCATTCCTCTTCTTTGCTCAGGATGGCTTTATTAAAACATATCACAGTTAAAGCGAAGGTCATGAACACAAGGTGACAAGCGATGACATTAGCCCCTCCAGCGTTTAACATATGCACTGCATGCTTTGTCAAGGTAAGAGCCTTGGCCAAACATACAGTGTGCATGTGAAATGTTGGTGTGGTCTAACTCTCTCTTGTCTTCGTCGACTTGTGTCTGCGACTTCAGTTTTATTCGTGATATGTTTTAATAATAAATAGTCTTACTGAGCAAGAAAAGAAGAGTGAGTCTACGTTGATGATTACACAGTAACAAATGAGCAGAGTGGTGAGTGGACAGATTTTCTTGTTTCATCAGTATGTTCTGACTGATTCTGTGTTTCCCTGGTGCCGTCTTTTCTCTATTGGATAATATTGCTTGACTGTAGCCAGCCTCACAAATTGGGGGAGGGGCCATGGGATAGGGGAAGGAGATCCTGTAAGTGCCCAGGAAATTGAGTGTCAGGGCAGGGCCTGTCAGGCAGGATGGGATGTGGCATCAGAGGTGGAAAATATGAAGAAAAAAAGTTGTCTTCCACGGTCACCATGCACTCCCATTACCTCTGTCACTATGGTGACTGCCCAACAATGTTAGCAAGATGTGGAATCATTTTGAGCTGCTTTTGCTGCTCAACAGAAGCAACAATTTCATTCCACCAAGTCAGTTCACTCCAGAGGTTCAGGGCAAGGGACCTGTAAAGCCAGGAAATAATGGCTCTAGAGGGCAGACATCTGGCTCCACATCCAAAACAAGAGGTGATGGGAGGCAACCCTCCATCTCCATGCCACAAACTCTGCTTCGCTCCCAGTCAGTGGCCAGCTCTACTTTTTCCCCAGTGGTCTGCTATCACCACAGACAAATGTATCTTGAGAGTGATCAGCTTGGTTGTGGTCCCACTATGCTTTGCCTTTAAATCATTTTACTGAGGCAGTAAAAGGATTTAAAAGCAGACAGACACTAGGGGTCAGCGATTAAAAAAATAATTTAAATGCCAAACCATGAGGTGTCTCCTGTATGCCTGTTCTTTTTCCCCTGATCCACAGGGTGCTCCTCAAGGTCAGAAGACTACACTGTCCTCCTCCAGATTGCCATGGAATAGCCTTGCCAGTTAACCACCTCAGCTGTTCCCATTAGGCCAGACCTCCTAATGGAGGTCCATGGGAATGGTCTGGCACACAGACCTGAATTTCCTTCACCTGACAGCCTCGTTTCTGAGTGGCTAGAGTTGCAGGTCTTAGAGCTTTCTGAGAATGCTTTCAAAGTACTGTAGGCATCTCAGAAGGAGTCGTTGCAAGACCTGTGGGTTTAAATGAAAGAAGATCTTGCACTGCTGTGAGAATCATGCTGTCACCTCTCTTCTGCTCTATGAAGCACATGCTGGACTACCCCGATCCTTCTCAGTCTATACCTCAAACCACGCCCTCAGGGTACACCAGGCAGCTATTTTGGCTTACCATGCTAAGATTTGTGTTCTGTCGGTGGTGCAGGAGAAAAGTCTACAAATTTTAAAGTGTTGAACCACCTGTTCCTCTGGTGTGTAATCCCACCACTGTGGGACCTAATGCTGATACTTTATGGCTCATGAAGGAGGCATTTGAGCTGATGGACAAGTCTCAGCTGTCGATTTGTCACTGAAGACGCATTCCTGATCACCATCCACTGGCCAGCCTGAACTGCAGGCACCTCTGTGGACTCGCCAATTGTTTTTTTTTGTTTTTTTACAAGAACAAGGTTGTCCCATGTCCCAGTGTGAAACTTCTGGCAAAGGTGGTATCAGAATTCCATTTGAAACTGTCCTTAGTGCTACCTGTGTCCTTTCTGAAGTTCCATGCTGTGAACAATGAGCAGATGCTTCATTCTGTAGATGTTTGCAGAGCCTTACTTTTCTTCAAAGAATGAATGGCAGAATTATGTGGTGACAGGCACCAGCTGCTTGAAGTGTAAAGAAAACAGTCCAGGTAGACTGGTAGCCAAGTAGACCTGTAATGGTGAATCACATCATTCGCTGCAGTGTGCTATCAGTTGGCTGGTCAGGAGTAGCCAGTGTGGTTAAGTGGTAACTCAACCAGACATAATGCTGCCACTGTGATTTCTGCCAGGAGCATCTCCACTGCTGAAATCTGCAGAGCTGCTACCTGGTCTTATGCACACATGACTATTCCACTACAGCAACTTGCTCAGCTGCTAGGCTGCTGCTTTTGAGACCTCAGTCCTCCAGTTTCTGTTTATCTGAAACCTTTATGGTACACGCCCTAGCCCCTCTTCCGAAGGACTACTGGGAGGAGCTGCCTGAGTGTGGAAAGTGAACTGAATGTAGGTAGTTGTAAGAAGCAGTTACTTACTTGTAAATGTAGTTCTGCTACTAGTATCCAGTTCACATCTACACAATCCGATCAGCCTCCTCTGGCCAGGCTTGCTCTTCAGGTCTATTTTTCCAATGTCTGCATCTAAGAGCAGTAGAGTGGAGACCAAAGGCATTTATTTGTTAATTGATTGATTGAATTTAAAAGTTTCACCAGGAAGGTCACACTGAGCTGGTAACAGCTCATTTCCAGATGCGCCCTGGGAAGGACGAAGAGAGGGGAAGAGAATGTGTACAAGTACTGTGCATTAAATAGTGCAATAAAAGTTGTAAATAATATATGTGGAAATAATAAATCAAGTATACAATCTAAGAACACTTAAGAATAAATGGTCAAACAGTAAACTTACCATAAAGTAAATAGTGGAAGGGCAAAGAACATTAAACAACAACAAAAAGAACAGGAGAAATGAAATGAAGAAGAAGACGTGATTGGATGGTTCTTTTCTGTTGATGGTGCATGCATAGTGGATTCTGCTTAAGTGTGGATGTGAACTGAATACTATTAGTAGATCTATGATTACATGTAACTTTGTTAGCTATTCTTATAATGCACACAAAGCCATCACCTCCTTCTGTGAGGAGGACTATACCTTACAAACTCTGTTTATCTAGGATTGCTGGGTGTTACGACTCAGCCCTGTTACTGGAAGGAGAGGTTTACCCTGCACCTGGCTTCTCCAGATGAATCCTTCATGCCTCAGGGATGGTAATGCATGTTTCCAGTCTTTCTGGTGGAGGGCCTCCTTTTAGGCTGAAATCACCACAGAGACAACAGAACAACATGGCCCTTAACTGCAGACGGCTGACTGACTCAAGGTTGCATGCCTGCTGCTCCTGTTGATGGCGCTGTGTGTGTTATTGATGAAGTCTCTTGCTTTTCCAAATTCAGATGGCATTTACTTGGCATACTGGAAGGAAAGGGATTGCTTTTGCATTTCTGGGCAGTATGGTGGATGTATGTAGCATTTCTGAAAGCTCGTGCAATATTCAGAATGTTGATCAGGGTTTTAAATTTAGTTGTAGCACCATATTTTTCACAAAAGCTGATGTAATGTTCATGGAAATGGCAGAGTATACCTTTTTCTGCTTCTTGCTTTCTGCTGCTTGCTTCTGAGCTTCTAAAGGGAACTGCAGGGACTTGGGTGTGGTGTCACAGAGCAACAGATTCACTGTCAAAATACTGTAGGAAAGCAATTTAGTTAAAAAACAAACCAAATTCTATTCTGCTTTTACAGCTGAAATACAGAGCAAACTACTGGCTGACTGAGTGATGTGGAGGCAGCTTTGTATGGTGTCAGTTTTTCATATGATGTCATTTTTTCCTCTCTAGGACTCACATAATCATGTAGGTGAGGTACTCATGCCCAGAGAGGGAGTTACGGTGCTGCACAGTATTCAAACACCCCTGACCTCTGATCACGGAGCATTATAGGCATCAGCAGTGAAGGCCATTTCTTCTTCTGCACTCCCAGCCTGTAGGTCAGGATGCAGCTTAGGTGTTAAGTTGGGGTTGGGATACAACATAAAAGGGTGCCCCTCCCAAAACCTAATGGGCATCTTGTATGCATTTTGGCAAAGGTTATAATTTGGTCTATGGTTTGAGGTTTGAATTAAGCATGAAGCTCATTTTTGACAGTTGTATATCTGCTGCTTGTGACATCCACCTAACTGAACTGGTGGTTGTTGTTTGCTTGGAATTCTCAGTGTCTCTAACTGACTTTTTACACTTTTTTCCTTAGACTACTCAAGCGATTGCAGGTGTTCTAGACCTGGGAACAGTGGAGGTATTTCCAGTTTTTCAAGCCATGCAGAAAGGACTCGTAGATCAAGACCACGGGTCTTGCACTGCTGGAGTCTCAGGTTGCCACATGTGGGTTAATCATTCCAGAGACTGGGGAAGTGCTGTCAGTTGAGGATGCTCTGGAGAGAAACATCATTGATGTGAGAACAGCCCAGCTTCTGGAGAAGATGGAGAGCACCCGAGCTGATAGAGAAAACAAGTTTCAAAAACAAGCAACTTCTACCAGTTGTTGCTGCAATGGAAGAGGGACAGATCATTGAGCATGTTGGACTGAAAATTCTTGAAGCACAGCTTGCTGCAGGAGGTCTCAGCATTTCACCAAGGGTGGCCAAATGAACTTGGAAGAGGTTTTTGCAAAGGACACATTACTGAGCTGGTGTGGTCTAAGCTGCAGGCCCAGAAGAAATTACAAAGGGACCTCATTGACCCCAACACAGCAGAGAAACTTAATGTGTCAGATCTAGCACTGAGGTGTATTATCACCAGGAGACACACTTGAGATTACTTCCTGTTAAGCAGCTTGCAGGAGGGTCAGTATGTCTTAAGTCTGGTAAGAAGGTGAACATTTTCGGCAGTTCAGGAGGGTTTAATAGATAGGCAAGTCACAGTTAGGCTGTTAGAGGCCCAACTTTTGCTGGTGGCATAGCAGACCCAAGGACAGGTCACAGGCTAACAGTGGATGAAGCAGTGAGGCATCACTTGATTGACCAAGACATGGCCTGTGCCATATTGATAAGACAGCTCCAGATGGGTGGAATTATTGACACTGTCACAGGCCAGCGACTGACTGTGGATGAAGCTGTGAAACAAGACCTGGTTGCATCCAGAATTGCCTTAGTGATTCTGGAGTCGTTGTGTCATTCATGGGTCTCCTATGGCCCGAATCAGGAAATCCTTCCAGTCGCAGATGCCTGCAACAGGGTATTATCTCCACAGAACTGGCACATAAAATTTTAAGAAACAGGCAGCAGATTAAGGCTTGTATATCCCAGAAACCGCGGAGGTCCCGTCGTGAAGAAAGCTGGAACGTGGAATTGTGGACAGTAGACGCTGCTAAGTCCTTAAATTCCATCTTGATACCTGATGTGATGCCTAGCATGAAACTAGCAGACTCCTAACTGTAAACACAATAAGCTGGGGCTCTGCAAATGGGAGCCCCCGCATCATGAAGAAAAGTCTTTGAGAAAGGACGGTATGGATTCTCAAGCAGACGATCATCAGAAACTGTTGTTTCATTTAATGACAAACAGCTATATGAATGTCCACAATGGGCATAGGTTGCTTGTGGTAGATGGTGAACTTAATGACTTTATTCAGAGGTTTATAGAAACAAGAAATAATGAAGGCTATTTCAGAGATTACTGGGAAGACATAGATGAACACAATGGAGACATTCCTATGAAGATGGAGGACCCTGAGGAAATGGAATCTATACAAAATAAAACCTTAACCATTAAAGTAAAGGAACAAGAAGATGTAAAAATGTCCAGTGTCAATACATGTTACCAGCACAAGAAAAATCTGTTGACGTTCAGAAGACCTTTGATAATATGTAATGCAGCACGGGTGATCTGGAAAACCGAGGACAGTCTCTCAGGTAATGTAGGAGATGGTATGAGAGAGTTGGAGCAAGAAATAGAACTGCAGTGTTGATGTAGCAGAAGGTAAATCAGAAGCACCTACCAAAGTCCAGAAGAAGACCAAGTGGAGATGAGAGTGAAAGTCAAAAGGAACAGCTGAGGGAATCATCTGTTGTTATTGCCTCTAAATACATGTTAGAGGAAGTGCCAATAAAAGATTTTCCCATGACAAAATAGAGTCAGTTCTAGCCCCAGGAGAAATCAACCAGTTTCAATAGCAGAGATTGATACAGGTTCTCTGCCTGAGGTTTGTAAAGGGCAGCCTTTTGTAATAGAAACAGATGTAGAAGGAATGCAGACATTTGAACACTCCAGTGTAAAGGAGCTTCCTAAGGAGAAAATTATACCATTTGAAAAGAGACTCAAGAGCTTGGGAACTCCTAGCTTCCACAGTGCAGCCCTGATACAGGATCTTCAGTTGCGAGTCATGCAGCACAATCAAATGTAATAGAAATATGGAAGATGAATTTCAGAGCTCTGAAAAGGAAGACTCCAGTGCTAAAACCAAGAAGGCCATATTACTCACAGAGCAAAACACATGTAAAAGGATTGCACAGTACTGAAAGCATGAAGATCTTCCAGTAGAAAGCAGTTACTGTTGCAGAAGGTATGAGACAACTCAGAAGTTTCCAGTTTCCATAACACACATTGATACAGAAGCTCCAGTTTATGGAATTGATCCTCATGTAGTAAAAACACAGGAAGAAGACCTGCAAAGGTCTGAAACATCTAGAAGACAAGATATTCCTCTGGTTAAAATGATGGCATTTACAGAGTCGGGCACTGCTGCTCAGGAATTTGCAGTTTCCATAGAAGAAAATGACACATAACTCCAGCTAAGGTTCATAAAATGCAGGCTTTTACAGCAGCACAGACAGATGGACTGTCTAATACTGAAAGCTCCAGAAAGGGTGTCCTTCCCACAGAGCCATCAATGACGACTGTAGAGAAAACTGAACCAAGATCTCTTAATGAAACCTACAGAGTTCCGTCATCAGCAGAAAAAGCACAGGAAAAAGGACTGCAAGGGTCTGATAACTCTAGCAGACAAGGTCTTCCATGATGAAAGAGATATCAATTGCAGGGAGATATCGTGGTTGCATATGAACCTTCTGTTTCTGTAGTACAAATAGATGCAGGATCTCAAGTTGAGGTGTACAAACTGCAGTCTACTATAATACAAACACAGGAAGGAGGAGGACCTCAAAGGTCTGCAAGCTGTAATGAAATCAAACTTCCAGTGGAGGAAAATATAAGAGATACTACAGTAGATCCAACATTGACAGTACTTCCCATTCCAGCACAACTACTTAACAAATGCATTTCAGATGGCATTTACACAACACAGCCTTCTTTAATAGACACACCAGTAGAAGGACAGCAAAACACTGAAAAGTTGCCTGAAGAACAACTGAAAGCTAAAACCGGAAACTATAGTTCACACAGAGCATACATGGGTACAGGGATTGGAAAGTGCTGAAAAGTCAATTGAAAGAGAGAAAGTAATTGCACTAGTGGAGTCACATCAGACAGCTTCTGATACTCCAACTGGGATTTCTACTATCCAATCTTCTGTATCTGCTACACAGACAATAGGACTGCAAAGTATTGAGAGCTACAGTGAAAGAGATCTTCCTATGGAGCAAAGAATGGCTTTTGCAAAGACACATCCAAATGTTCTGGAATCTGCAGGTTCTACACTGCATCTTTACACAAGATCACATTATGAGGTTCACACACTGCAGACTCCTACAACAGAAACACAGGTAGAAAGTTTTAAAAGTGAGTGGAAACTCAAATGGAAGAGATCTTCCCATAGAAGAAAGAATAACAGTTACAAAATAGACCCAGGCACTCAGAAATGTTTCTATTTCTGAAGTGCGTTGGACACAAGGTTTTCAGCTGAAGATTACACTGTGCATCAAGCAGTAAAAGACACATCAGTAGAAGGACCAACAAGCTCTGTACATCTGTCTGAAAGTAGGGATTCAAGGAAAGCTAAAATCAAGGAAACATCAGTCATAGAGCAAACAGAGGAAGATGAATTGCAGAGTGCTGAAACCCCAAGTAAAAGAGGTCCTCCCAAGCAGAAAGCCCTATCAATTGCAAAGAAAGACCCACAAACTCTAAGAAACTCTGCTTTTGAAGTACAGCTAGACACAGGATATCCAGCTGATGTTCATACAGTAAAAACCTCTGTAAATAAAACACAGAAAGAAGGATTGCAAAGCACTAAACAGCTGCCTAAAATGGACTCTCAGAAAGCTAAAACCAAAGGTGAAACATCATTCACCGAGCAAACACAGGTAAAGGGGTTGCATAGTGTTAATAAATTCAGTGAGAGAGATCATGCCACACAGAAAGGAATACCTGTTTCAAGGATAGACCCAAAAGCTGAAGAACGTGCAGCATCAGAACTTGACACAAGATCTTCAGCTGAAATTATATTATGCAACCTTCTGTAAGAGGAAAGCATAAAGGATTGCAAAGCTCTGAACATTTGCCTAACAAGGATGTAGGGAAAGCTAAAACAAAGATGCCACATCATTCACAGAGAAAACACAGGTAAAGGGGTTGCATAGTGTTAATAAATTTGATGAGAGATCATGCCACAGAGAAAGGAATACCTGTTTCCAAGGATAGACCCAAAAGCTGAAGAACATGCAGCATCAGAACTTGACACAAGGTCTTCAGCTGAAAGTCATACTGTGCAGCCTTCTGTAAGAGGAACACGTAAAGGATTGCAAAGCTCTGAACATTTGCCTAAAAATGATACAGGGAAAGATAAAACCAAAAACGACATCCTCAGAGCAGACACGGAAGATGGATTGCAAAGTGCTGAAAAACTCAGTAAGGGAACATCCTAAAGAAGCCAGTACCAGTTACAAAAACAGGCCCACAAACTCAGGAGCTCCCAGGTTCTGTAGTACAACGTGACACACAGTCTTCAGCTGAAGTCCGTACTACGCAGCCTTCTGTAAAGGTAACACAAAAAGGATCGCAAGCCTTTGAACAGCTGCCTAAAACTGACTCCAAGAATGCTAAAACCAAGGATGCCACACCACTTGCAGAGCAAACACAGGTAGAGGGATTTCAGAGTACTGAGGAAAGGGAGTGAGAGAGATCATCCCAAAGAAAAGGAAATTCCAGCTTCTGCAGTACAATGTGACAAGATCTTCAGTTGAGGTTTGTACTATGCAAACATCTGTGAAAGAAACATTGAAAGGAGGAGTGCAAAGCTCAGAACAGCTGTCTAAAAGGATTCAAAGAAAGCTAAAACCAAGAAACTGCATCACTCCAAGAGGAGACAAAGAAAGATGGATTGCTACATACTGAAAAACCGAGTAAGAGGGATCATCCCAAACAGAAACCAATACCAGCTGCAAAGTCAGATCCACAAAGTCTGGAGCTCCCAGGTTCTGCACTGCTGCTTGCCACACAAGTTTCAGCTGAAGTCTGTACTATGCAGCCTTCTGTAAAAGAAACACAAAAGAAGGATTGCAAGTCCTTGAACAGCTGCCTAAAAAGTTGCCAAGAAAGCTAAAACCAAGATACTACATCACTAACCGAGGCAAGCACAGGTAGAGGGATTGCATAGTACTGACATATTGAGTGATCTAGACCACCCACAGAAAAAGAAATGCTAGCTGTATCAATAGTTCCAAGAGTTAAGGAACATGCAACTTCCGCAGTGCAACTTGACGCAAGATCTTCAGTCAAGGTTCATACTGCACAACAACCTATGAAAGAAACACTGAAAGAAGGATTGCAAGCTCCAAACAGCTACTTAAAACAAGGTCTCAAAGAAAGTAAAACCAGTGAAACTACATCCCTTACTGAGAAAATACAGGCAGGACAGCAAGGTGCTGAAAACAAAGTATGAGAGATCCTCACAAGCAGAAGGCAGTACCAATTGCAAAGGCAGACTTGCAAAATCCAGAACCTCCAGTTTCTGTAGTACAACTTGATATACAGCCCCCTGCTGATGTATGTAGTATGCAGCAGTCTGTAAAAGAATTACAGAAAACAAGATTGCAAAGCTCTGATCAACTGGGGAAAGGTGCAAAGAAAGCTAAAACCAAGAAACCTGCATCAGCCATAATGCAGACACAGGTAGTTGTACTGCAAAGTGCTGCAAACTCAAGTGAAGGAGATCATCCCACAGAGAAAGGAATACTAGATGCAGAAACAGACCCAAGAGCTCAGGGACTCCCAGTTTCTGCAGTACAGCTTGACACAACAAATTCAGTCAGTATGCTGTGCAGTCATCTTTAAAAGAAACACCAAAGGAGGGTTAGAACTGTCTAAAAGGATACAAGGACAACGAAAACTGCATCACTCACAGAACACATGTGGATAGAGGGCTTGCAAATGGCCAAGAACTCCATGAAGCAAGATCATCCTAATGAGAAAGAAAAACTGTTGCCACAGTGGACTCACAAGCCCAGCAACTTCCAGTTTCTGCAGTACAGCTTGACACAAGATCCTCAGTTGAGATTCATACAGAGCAGTTATTTGTAAAAGAAACACAGATAGGTGTAGAGCAGGTATCTGTAAAAGCAACACAGACAGGACTGCAGAGCTCTGAAAAGCTGCCTAAGAAACAAGACTCGAGAAAACAAAACTAATCAGGCAATATCTCCTGTAGAGCCAACACAGACTGGAAAAATACAAAGTGATGAGAACTCCAGTAAAAGAGATCTTCCCAAGGAAAAGGGAATGAGTGTTGTAAATGCATCTATGCCATCTCCGGAACTCCTGTTTCTGCATTTCTACTTAACAAACAGTCCACTACAATGCAGCCTTCTATTATAGAAACACCATTAGAAGGACTGCACGCTCTGAAAAATCTAGTAAAGAAGATCTTCTGACCAAGAAAGTTGTGACAGTTGCAGAGAAACTGATACATCACTGCAAGCGTCTGTACAGAAACTGCAGGGATTGCAAGGTACTGAAAAGGTGCTTAACAAGAAAGACTCAAGCAGAGAAAACCATGGAAATTCCAGCTTTTTACAGTGCGGGAACAGATAGAAGCAATGCAGAGTACTGACACCAGTAAAGGAGACCTTCCCATGGAAGAAGCTAAGACGTTCACTGAGAGAGTGCTGATAAACCAGAATCCTTATGTTTCTGTTGTACAAACTGACATGGGATCTCCAATTGAGGTTTATAAAATGAAGTTTCCAGAGTACAAGCACAGGAAGAAGGGTTGAAAGTCCCTAGTCTTGCCAGTGAGACCACTATAACTGATCTAAAGGTAGTCCCAGAACTTGAGCTCCAGGCTTCTGCACCACAACATGATACAGTATCTTCAGATGAGGTTGATACAGTTCAGCCTTCTGTAACAGAAGCACAAGAAAGACTGCAAAGTGCTGCAAGTTTCAGCAAAGAGATCTTCCCATAGAAAGGAATAACAGTTGCAGAAAAGATTGGATAACTAAGGAACACCCAGTTTCTATAGTACAGACTGACACAAGCTTTCCTATAGAAGTTTGTAAAGTGCTGTTTCCAGTAATAGAAGAACATGGAGAAGCGCTACAAAGTTCTAAAATCTGCCTGAAGAGGGAGATGTGAGGAAAATTAAAACCAAGAAAACATCACTGTGGAACAAACTCAAGCCACCAATGAGTCTGATAAACTTGCACTGGGCATCAAAACAGATGAAGGCATGAATATGTAAGTGAGGAGACACTCAAGAAAGAGTCGCGATCAAACAGAATTGGATAGTGATAGAGGCATATCTGGAGGAGGATTCGAGGATGAAAAGCAACATACAAGACTAAGACAGAATACAAATGGTAGAAGGAATTGTGTCCAGGCTACGTCTGATGTCGAGCAACATATTGAAGAACATATCCCTTTGCATCGCATTCAGAAGATGATGATGATGACGAAGAAGCTACTTTGGACTGTTTAACAGCACAGCTTCAAGATGGTGGCATTGTTGATGAAGTCACTGGACAGAAACTTCTCCTCAATGAAGCAATGGCCAGGGGTTTTACATGGCTACACAGCTGTCAAAATAATGGAGAAACTGGGTATGTTCCATGGCTTCTATGACTCTCAGGCCTGTGAATCACTAAGCATCAGAGAGGTGATTGAGGAAGGTCTTATGGATGAAGAGTTCATGCAGAAAATATTCGGTTCAGACAGAGTTGCAGCTGGTGTTCTAGACTCATTCAGTAACACGGTCTATTCTATTAAAGATGCAGCTGAAATTGGTCTTCTAGATCCAGAAACTGCTGCCAAACATTTAGAAGTGCAAGTTGTCACAGGTGGAATCATTGACCTTAGCGAAACAAAGGGTATCTGTCACTTTAGCATCAACACTTGGCCTTGTGGACAGTGCTCATCAGAAAGAACTTATTAAACTGGAGAAGGCCTTTAAGGTAAGGCGACTGATGAAAACTCGAGACAGAAACTAGTTGGGTTGCAGATCGAAACTAGTGGAATACTAGATCCGAGACCAAAGAACCTTTGACTGCTGTTCAGGCTCTGGAAAAGGGATCATAGATAGAGAACAGGCTCTAACATTATTGACTAAGCAAGTGGCCAGTGGAGGAATCATTCACCACATGTCAGGAATGAGACTATCTGTGACCGCATGCCTTGAACCATGCATTGATTGATGAGAGCTTGGTAGTGAAGCTGGTGGTAGAAAGAGCATGTAAGCATCAGTATGTCCATCCAGAGACCATGGAACCAGTTACCATACCCCAAGCAGCATCATTGGGTCTAGTTGACTCAAATCTTTCTTTACAAGTGCAAGAAATGCAGGCTCTAAGTGGAAGTCTTACTGACCTACCACTATCCAGAGGCTGACATTAACTGAAGCTGTGAGAAAAGGTTTGCTAGAAAGGAAGATTATGGATAAAGTAATGACTTCTTCAGAAATTCAGCAAGGAATTATTGATCCAGACTTGTGTGCAATTGTTCCTTATTCAGAATGTATGAAGAAATGTGAATTGACATAGAATCTGGACAGAGGTACTTAAAGATCAAACCTTTTATGGGAATCAAAGATGAAGTGTTTGGGAAAACAATGAACATTGTCCAGGCAGTGAAAATAGGAAAAGTAGACCCTGTCCCTGCCTTGAGATTGTTAAAAGCCCAGTTTGACACTGGAGGAATTGTGGATGTGGCCACAGGCAAGAGAGTAACTATAGCAACAGCACTGCAGCAGGGATTAGTGGATGAAGATATATCCAGATCAATCATGCCTAATCAGTCGTTGGTTGGAGGAGCACTAGATGTTGCTAGCTGTGAAGAACTGCCTTTAACAGAAGATATTGAAAGAATGTCAGAAAGTTATACTCTCGCTCAAAAGATCCAAATTAACCAGTCACTAACTGATACAGAATCAAAAAGTAAAGAGATTATGGGGCAAACAGAGTCTAAGGGTAGTGCACTAACAGTACTACAAAATGGCACCTTAAAAGAGATCAGGGTAGGCATCAGTGGTCCTGCTGTTCTGTCTGCCTTGAGTGCATCCTGTGCTGGACTGGATGCAACACATTCCAAAGAACTGGAGATTCACAATTTCACCTTGTGATGTTTCACAAAAACATCAAGTGCAGCAGTAAGGTATGATCCAGAGACACCCTTGCATGCTAAAGAGCATAGTTTAGAGCTCCTACTTTCAGGAGATCCTAGTCAGTCAGATGAACAGTCTGCGCCCCAAGAGGCAATGCCCGATCTAGCAGAAATTGATGAAGTACTAAAAGTTCAGGAAAGTCAGATTGAGGAAAGTAAGGATAAAGCTGAAGAAATGGTCAGGAGGGAATCAGTAGGAAGTGGGGAGATAAGCCAGGAGATGAAGGAGGTTACTTTTAATAAACTGGAACAGAAAGTTATTCAGAGACCGTGGTGACAGGAGAAGAATGTCACAGGAATATGAAAATGTGCTTATGGAGCAATGCAGAGGTCAAGATGAGAGGGAGGGCTCTTTTCCAAAAGAAAAGATAGGTGTGGAACTTCGTGATCAACTAGAGCCTGCAAAAGAACCTCGGACACAAATGAAAGTAAATAAATCAGTCTATACAGAGACAGATGCTGCTCAGAGGAAAAACATTCCCATAGACCAGCAAGAGAAAGACATGCTTCTTAGGAAGGCAAAAGAGGCAATACGAAACAAAATACAAGAGAAAAGGTTGAAGAGAAGCAGCTTGAACCTGTACTGGTAACCAAACAAAGAGATACCCTGCAGCAGCTACCAGATGCAAAGTCAGTACAAGAACTTGAAGGAACTGTGTTCACTCCAGCAGAGGCGCGGCTGGTTATGAAATGACACTAACAGATAAAGAAGAAACAGCGGGCACTCTGAGCAAGGGACAGGTTAGAATTTCTTTACTAGAACAAGACAGTAAATCCAAGAGATCTCCAGAAGAAAAGAAAGTCCTGCTCGCTTCATGCCAGTGGCAGACCAGCAAAGAAGGTCAAGGAAGAGCTGGCAGTGAATGTTGTGGAGCTGGAGCGAGAAAGGGATCTTCAGACAGCACTAGAAAATTCCAATAAGTGTCCCAACATGCAGATAGCTGGCAGAACATTGTACTGGAGGAATGCAGTGAGGCTTCTGAGAGGCCAGAGTGTCAACAAGACCCAGTGAAGACTCAAATCCCAGAACACCAAAGGCTTGAGAAAGGGAGAAACCAAGATGCAAGCAAGGAGCCAAAACGCAATCAAGGTAAATGGGGAAAAAGTATTCAAATAGTTGTATTGTGATATATGAGTGACATCATGGGAGGTCAGCTAGGTCTCTGTGAGCATATCAGGAAGCCTGGACAAAGGAAGTTCAGTTCAGAGCCTGTCTTGGCATGTTTTGGTTATAATCAGCCAAAGGAAAAAACACGATGTAGAAACATAGACAGTGTTGACAGAAAAGATCATCAGTCCATACAATATGCCCCGTTTTACCATATCCTACTCCCGGACCTATTTTTGCTGTCACCCCTGCTCCCAGCCTTTGTGTTATCCTCCCGAGTAATAATTATTGAGCCCTGTGCACTGTCTCAGCTGTGCATGAACCCACTTGTGTGTTTTTGCACCAACCACATCAGTCAGTAGGCTGTTCCATGGCTCAAGCACTTTCTCTCTCTAAAGTAACACTTTCTTACATCCCTCCTGAATCCCCCACATCATCCCCCACTGCCAGCTTCCATATTTATCTCCTTGATCTTCCAAGAATCAATCTTAGCCATTGATTGCTGTGACAGGGGTGAATAAGGCCCTGCCCCATTTTTATGCAGAAAGAGTTTAACCACAAGGTCTATTCTATCCTCTCTTTTCTGTCTCTTCTCTGTCTGGTTGCGCAACCAAATTTTCTTGTGAGACCTAGGAACTGATCACTTGACAATTTTGCAATTCTCCACCTCTCTCTATCTCTGCCTTCCCTTACTATTGCTGTCTTTCTTCCCCTTGCATATCTGCAGGTAGAAAAATATGTGAATCTTTATGTGGAAATGTCACGGACAAGGGATCCTTTGGTTTTAAATGTATATAGTTATACTGTTGAAATGATTGTAGAAAGCTATTTGGAATTTAGGGGTTAACCTGAGATGCATTTTGCAAAATCTTTCCAGAGTTGTCAACAAGAGGTAAGTTCTGGGTCACAATGATCTTCTGGTTGCACCCACAAGGACTAAAACACAAGAACATTTGGTAAACTTACAAGAACATTCTGTGAGAAGCAGGATCTTAACGAGTTCACAAAGACTTATAAAAAGAGCAGCAGTGCTTTTGCTAGAGAGAGACAAGGAGAGTGAGAGACTGAAGGACTGAGATTTGGAATTAAGAGATACTCTCAGAAGGACTTAGTTTTCTCTGTTTGTACTACCTTTGTAAATAGTTATACTGAATAATTTTTATGTTTTATTTTGCTGTTATTGAATAAAATAAACGCTATTTGTGAATTTTGAAACTGCTCCTGGTTTTCCTATGCTTCCTGACCTGTGCCTCGATAACAATTCCCATAGGGTCTAAGCCAGAGGCGCTAGGACCCAGTGGGGCTAAGCCTTCTATAGCCTAGGGGACTGGATGTCGGTGCCAATGTCACGCACGAGGCAGATGTAGTGACATCATGCTGTGGGTAGGCCAGCAACAGTACCGCCCACCACCCTTCCTCAGTTCTGTTTTTCCTGCTGTCAGTGCACACCATGGGAGCTTCAGCAGTCGCTGGAACTCCATCACACCACTTCCCAGTTTGTTGCCACTACAGCTCAATGCTGTTTTACCTTGGCACCATGTTTTGTGGTGCTGTTTGTTGTTTTCTAGAGACATGGATATGGTGTACTATCAACACTTCTGGCACTATCCTTTCCTTTTAAATATCTTGCTAGAAGGTCTTCAAGCTAGTTATTCCCACCCACCCACTTGGGTGGCAACTCCTCTGCACCACCCGTGACATCAGATCTTCTTTTCTGCTGGAAGACAAAGGTTCCTTCCTTTGCACTCTGTGTTTGAGTAGGCCCTTTGCTTCTAAAAATACTTTTCTTCAAGTTCGTTGGATTTAGTTTGAAAAATATATATATTTTTTGACTTTGTGTTTATCCATCTTACTGCCCTACTTATCACTCAATCAGACTTCCTCTATTACTGTGCGATCCTTTTCTCCCAGGGACTGCCCCCAGAGTACCTGGTGCCATAGACCTATAAAGCCTCGATTACCCCAGGTGTGGGGTGTGGAGAACCCTAACTCCCAATTCTTGATTTTCTTTTTGTGGACCTGTACAGCGGAGTCTGCCCTGACTATCCGAGGCGTGCAGTAAGGAGTCGGGGTGTTTTCCTTTACTTCCTTGACGCTGCGGCAATGAGGGACAATGAGCAAGGAGATGTAGTGAGACGCACCTCCTGTTCCGCCTCCTCTGCCAACGCCTGCCGTGTTCCCATACTGCTACCTCCCTCTACTGCACCGACCACCCAAGCTGTCCCAGGAGGCGGTATCTCGGCAGGAGCTTGCAGGTTGTCTCTCCCCGAGAAGGTGAGCTGTCGGCGCTCTATCCTTCTCTTCCCGGTCGACCCCCGTGGTCCGTGTTCGCCCTGAACTTGGATCACTGGCATTGTGCGATGTCAGGCGCCCAGCGCCTCAGCCTCAGCGCCACCGGCCGGCGAAAAATCATTCTTGTTGGCATGGGCGACTCGGAGTTGGCACCCGGTTTTAAAAGTGCGACCAGGCAAAGATGTCCCAGACGGATCCACACACCTCATGTGTCTACTGCCTGAGCCATGATCATGATCCCCAGCCTTGTGCCTGTGTCGCACTTGAATCTGAACACCTTGGAGGAGCAGCACGCTTGTCTTCTTCTCGGGTGCCCAGATGAATAGGACCCTCCTGTTCTCTTGAAAGATGCCCTCTGGGCAGTCTCACGCTGTGGGGTCCGCTGAACAACTTAGGTCTTCAAGGAGCTGGCGGCTTAGGCTGTGGAGCATGCCTCTTCAGCTTTGGCTTTGTGCCACTTTCCTTTGGTACCACCTTTACAGGGGCATTCTGGGATTTATGATAGTCCCTCCCACCCTTGGGCAGGGTCCCTATAAGGGCACAAAATTCTCTAAATCTTCTAAAAAGAGTCACCGTCGATGATCTTGGGATTGTGGGTGCTCTCGGGAGCCTCGGACTCTGTGCTTCCTTAGAAGTTTTAACTACGGTCGATCCATCCGGTCCAGGCAGCTGCTCCACAGATCTCCTCATTGTGCCTGTCAGCCAAGGCGCAGTCAACCAACCAGTCAAGATTTTTCTTGAGTCGGTCCACACGTTGGCTCAGAACAAGAGGGGTACCTCCCTCTCTAGGACCCTGGTCCTACCTATCACTTCGAGGAGAGTCCTGACTAACTTTCTGATCTGGTCCCAAACCCCGGGAGCCCATTCCCTTGGAGGAGTCTCAGCTTTACCAGCTCCTCTCTTTCTTGACATTGGGTTTCCGATGGTTAGAGGTCAAGATTCAGTAGCCTGAGTCGAGGCAGCCCTTGCTGGTGACTATGCCTTCGTGGACACTTTCGAACAACGGTGCTGCCACTGTTCTTCCTCTCCTCCTCCTCACGTGAGGAGAGGCCCTGATATAATATGTGCTGGCACTATGAAGAGCTCATGTGGCAGCAGCTCATGCTATCCGGAGTTAAGCCCATTCCGGCCCCCACCCTGGCTGTTTACGTGGGTGCTGCCATCAAGGCCCCAGCCTGCTCTGGCTTGGCCTGCTCTGGCCTACCTGCCCATCAGGTGGAGCTGCCTCTGTGCAGTCAAAGGATGGTCCCCTCCTAAGGATACCTGTAATGCTCCCGGGCTTCCTTATCAGCTGTCAGTCACTCTTATTCCTAATAGACCCTGCAGAGTCAGTGGGGATTTGGGAGGTCAACTGCTGTTTGACAATCCTCTGAGTTTGAGGACTCCTCCCTGCGTTATCATCCGCTGAGTGTGGAATTGGGGAGGTTTGTCTATGGGCACAGTCCACTTCTTTTGGGGGCTTGCTCCATTTTAATTTGTAATCTACTGGGATTCAAATGGAGCCCATCGAAAAACTGACCAAGTATCCCTTGACCAAAATTCTCGACTGAGGTGACTCCCGGGTTGCCTCCTGGTTTCTGAGGTTATTCTTGTCCCGCCTGGAGCTGTGGCAGCACCCCGCCTCCTGCTCTGTTAGCTTGTATGTCCCAAAAGTATGCAGTCCCAATGGATTCCCTATCGGGTTTCACTGAACATCCCTCGGCTAAGGGTTTGGTTGCCAACTTGGTCTTTCTGTGTTCTGGCAATGTGGGGACATGGATAAACCTCCGACAAAGAATCCAAGAAATTAGATCACATGGGCAAAAGTTCTATGGGCCTCTTCTCTTAGTCTTCGGCTGGTGAGTTTGACTCTCTTGATGGCCCATTTTCTCATACCTTACTGGGCCTCAGTGAGGTGCATCCCGCTCCTGGCTGACTTATAGTAAGTAAGCAATCTCATAAAGCAAACTTCTCCTAAATGGCAAAAAACTAAGGCTATGATTTTTCACGTATACCTCCTTGGCTCTCTCCCTGCCCTTCCGAAGGATTTTATTGTCACCTCCTGGGAGAACCCCTAGAAGTCATACCTAAATTTAAATATCTTGGCATCTGGTTAGACAACAAGCTCTCCTTTCATGAAACATATCGAGGACTTAGCCTAAGAGGCTCAAAGCACGCCTCGGGATTCTTTTTTAGGAACAAGTCTTTCTTCCCTCTTGCGAATTCGCACCAGGCTTGCCCAGGCCACATTCCTTCCATTACTTGATTATGGAGACTTAATCTATACCTCCTCTGCAATCTCAAACCTAGCAAGCTAGGCGTTCTTTATCACCATGCCCTTAGGTTCATCACTAGCTCCCTTTACCAGAGCTACCACTGTGATCTTCACGCAGCTGTTGGTCGGACCTCACTCGCCACCAGACGCCTGCTCCATGCTGGTATCTGGACCCTTAAGATACTCCGCCACAACTAACGAGTTACTTAACGTCTCTTATCCACATCAGCCACAGTGCATACTCCCTTAGAAAATCGACTACATCCTGCTAGCTGTCCCTAGGACCCGTTCTACCTTTGGCCAATGAGCTATTTCAGTATGCACTGCCTACTGTTTGGAATAGTCTCCAATCTGTACTGAAACAAACTAGCCTCATCTCCATTAACTTCTACAAATCACTAGCAGCTTCTAAAATGAAAGATAATTGCAGCTGCCATTAAGCGTACCTTACTCTAAGACATTTACATGTGTACCGAATGGCCTTGTCCTCTCCTTGTCAGGAAACGAACTGCTAATCAGCATATGATTTACATTTGCTAAATGTTAAGACCCCTTTACCTGCTCTCACTGCCCTTAGCCCCAGGTCTCCTACCTATATCATACCCCTGCCCACTCTTCCTACCCCCCAGCCTTCCCTGCTAATCCTCTATCCTACCCTTCCTTTTACCTATTTTCACTTGTCCTTGTGTTTTAGCCATATGTATTTCCCATACCTGTGCTATATGTAAATTCCATCCCTTGTGTCAGCTTGGACAGAAGAAACAATTTCTTAACTGGACCTAGCGCTGCAGGTAGCACCTTATCATGAAATGTGTTTTTGTAATGTATGTGTGCACTTTAATCAGTTACTTATAGCCAATGAATCCTTTGTGTAATTTCCTCATGACTGTGTATATGTCTCAGGACCTCCTTGTGAACGAGCTTGCTCAATGGAGTTTTTCCTGCAATAAACTTGAACTTATAGACCATGGTCAAGCAAGTCTGGGACCAGGGCTGTGCAGGGCCAGACAGCAGCTCCAGACGGCCATAAACATTGGTGATTCCTGTGCCCAGTCTGTGTCCACCGTGGTGGCCTTGCATCCTGAGCATGGCTGCAGATTTCTACTTTCACGGCAGATACCCAGCACAAGTTGGTGGATGTCCCCTTCAGGGGCACCCGACTTGTTCGGGCCAGGGGTGGAAGGACACTTCACTAGGATTGAGAAGTCCACTGCCACCCTGGACTCTGTTACCTCCTCCCAGAGGGATCCCAAGGGCTCCATGCTTCAGAGGAAGAAGCCCTTTTGGTCCTCTCTACCCCTGCCACCAAGCCATCCCAGCCCCAACTGTGCAGCAGGCCCAGGCTTGGTGCCCTCGGCTGAAATCTGTTGCTTCAGTCATCCGCAAACTAGGTGGTCGAGGCCCTGCTGCATCCTTAGCTGGTCCATCCTCTGCCTCCAAGCCTGCCAGTGACTGGCTCACGATGCCTCCTCATGCCTGTCCCATCTCTCCTGGGGTCTGGCTCTGCCACTTTCTGCCTGGTCCACTGTCACCACAGACAGGTGGGTCCTCTCAAAGTGGTCGGTCAAGATCTGCCTCTGGAGTTCAAGACTTCTCTCTGTACCGAGTCCAGACCCCCACCAGAGGACAAGATGTCCACCAACATGCTGTCAGCCTTCGGTAGACATCACCCAGCTCCTACAGAAGGAGGTAGTGGTTCAAGTCCTGGACCCTTCAGTAAGCCCAGAGTTTGTCTCAAGATACTTCCTGGTTCCAAAGCAGACAGGAGGCTGGCACCCCTCTTAGATCTGTATCACCTGAACAAATTCCTTTGGTCGTCACCTTCAGGATGGTCACTCTGTCTCCGAAAAATTTGATTCCTGGAGCAGAACATGTGGTTCTGCTCCCTAGATCTACAGGATGCCTTCTTCCTCATTCCATTTATCCATCCCACTGTCGGTTCTGAGCAGAAGGAATCTCTGCAAGTTCCAGGCCATGCCCATCGACCTCTCCTCGGCTCCCGGGTCTTCACCAGTGCATTGCAGTGGTGGCAAGACTACCTGACATGTAGAGGGTCCAGGTGTATCCCTACCTTCATGGTTTTATTTAACTCTAAACATTGATTAGCGCTTGCTTATAAAAGTTCAACATTGTGAAAATGCATAGCACCTGCCTTACTGTGTTTAATAAACATAAAACTCTAGAAAACCTATATAAATGCTTTCTGTACAGTTAGTATTGTCCCAAGAAAAACTGCTAATCAATTATTTAAAACCCTGACCTGGATGACTGATACCAGGTCCCTCCAGGTAGGAGGTGGATCGGTCCAGGGACCTGGCCCTCCAAACTTACTTGACCCTCAGCCTTCTGGTGAATGAGTCCAAGTCAGAGCTCATATTTTTGCAGGTGATGTACTTCATTGGGCCAGAGCTCAACTCTTGCAGAGCCAGAGCTTGACTCCAAGTGGACGGGCAGAGGTTCTTTCCTCCTTTGCCCGATCATTTCAGGTTGGGCAGTTGTTCCCTTCGAGTTCCTGCACCTCCTGAGATTCATGGCAGCCTGCACCAGCATGTTCCGTTGGTCCCAGTGGAGAATGCGCCCTGCAGTGGGAGCCGCTTGTCAGTGGTCCAGTGCAAGGGTCACTTGACCAGCCTGATCACTGTGACCCAGAGGATGTGGGATTCCCTCCAGTGGTAGTTGGTCCCAGAACATCTGCAGGAAGGAATCCCCTTTGTCTGCCAGAGCTGACGGGTCACCATCATGTCGATGCCTCCCGATGGGCTGGGGTGCCCACCTGAGGGAACACAGAGTCTGTGGTCTCTGGATGCCTGAGGAGTCCCAATGCCATATCATCGTGCTGGTGCTTTGGGCAGTTTGGCTGGCACTGACCGCCTTTGCTCCACACCTTCAGGGGTGAGATCATTCAGGTCCAGACAGACAACACACCACGACCATGTACTTCTTCAACAAACGGGCATCTGGACCCTCATGCACAGCCTGAGTGCTGAACTCCTGGCCATTCATTTGGTTGGCATGTCCAGTCAGCTGGCAGATGCCTCAGCCGGGTGGGCGAGGTGTCTCACAAGTGGTCTCTTCATCAGTAGGGTAGAGTGCAGTCTGTTCTCTTGGTGTGGCACCTCTCTGGTGGACCTGTTTGCCTCCAGGAGAATGTAAGCTGAGGCTGTGTGCCCCACCCCCAGCAGGGAACACTGCAAGGGATGTCTTCTTGAGACCCTGGACCCTGGATGTCATGTATGTCTTCTTCCTTTCCACTGATCCACAAAGTGCTACTCAGTGCCAGGAGGAACGAGCTTGAATGATCCTGGTGGCTCTGGACTGGCCCTGCCAGTTCTGGTACCCAATCTCCTCAGCCTCAGGTTCCTGTCTTGCTCTGTGCCCAGACATGCTCTCATGCAATCAGGGAAGATATTCCATCTGGACCATCAATCCCTGCACCTGACAGCCTGGTTCCCAAGTGGCTAGAGTTTCAGGCTTGGGTCTCTCCTGACGATGTCCTCCTGTGGTCGAGTCTTCTCAGAAGGAGTTGACTCGAAATCCAATGTCTTCAAATGGAAGAGATTCTCCATTTGGTGCATTCTCGGTTACCTTTGGTCCGCTCCCAGTTGTGCTCTCGTTCGATGACCCTAAGGTGCACCTGGCAGTTATCTCTGCATACCAGGCGTGAGCTGGTATGCAGTTGGTAGCGAGGAGATGGTGGTCTTCTGCTTTTTTAAAGGCCTTTACCATATTTCCCTATGTGTGAACCTCCTCCACCATGGGACTTGTTGCTGGTGTTGGATAGCTTGTGGGCAACCGGTAGCACTGATGCACAGGTGTGATATTTCTCACCTGATGTGGAAGACCGCCTTCAAGGTGGCGATCACATCCGCTAGAAGGATCAGTGAGCTTCAGGTGCTCTTGGTGGAGTCTCCTTACTTGGTCTTCCATAGGGACAAGGTTGTCCTTTGCCTCAACCTGAAGTTCCTCCAGAAGGTTGTATTGGAGTTTCACCTTATAAGGAGCGACGGCTGGAGTTCGGAGAGATTCGCCAGCTGTTTGTCACCTACGCTGATGCTGCACCAGGCAGACCGCAGCAAATTGGATGATTGTCAGGTGGATTTATACTGCATCGACCTCTGCTATAGGTTGGCTGGTGAGGAGCCTCCCATAGGGCGAAGGGCTCATTCCACCAGACATACCGCCTCCTCCGTGGCTGCCTTCCAGTGATATCCCTATCCAGGAAATCTGCATGGCTGCTACCTGAAGTCAGCGACACCTTCATTTCCATTACCACATCGACCTTGAGTCACGCCTGGATGCTAGTTTTGGGGCTTTGGTTCACTAATCTCTGTTCGTTGAGTGGGGGGTATCTTGCCCCCACCTTCCTTGAAAACTGCTAGAGTCTGCCAGAAGTGTGAATAGTAAACCATATCCACGCCCCTAGAAAACAGGTTACTCACCTGTAACAATAGATCTTCTACAGACTGGTCTCTTGCAGTAAGTCATTACTTATGGGAGTATCCACCAGGTGGTGCTGTCACATGGTAGCTTCTTCCAACTGTCTTCCATGGGGCCGCCACACAACATCACTTCCTGTGGATGTGTATAAGAGTGGGTGGCCCCATACTCTCTGTTCATTTTCCTGCCGGCTTCAGCTCCTGACCTCCTGGGTTGCAGTCTTCAACTCGAACTTGAACCTATTGTTCTACCTTCTGTTCCGGCCTCAGACCTACTCAGAGTACCCCAGACTTCTTTATACAGCAGGTCTTCCATTAGAGCTCCTGGTACACCTGCTACACTCTTGCCCAGGCACTCTTGCTGGGTCTGGAGATTCACTAGGGCTGCTGTTAACAGACCAGCCTGATTTTGCTTCTCTCTGCCAGGCCTGTGGAACAGTCCCAGGCTCTAGCTCTTCTACTTCCAGGACCTGAGCCTATGCACCACTCGCTGCACCCCTGTCTCCTGCCTCTGGTCCTGGGTATGTGTACTACTCCAAGGCCCTGGCTGTTCTACTTCTACTAGTCGGGCCTATGCTCCTCACAGTGCCCCTGGTTCTACTTGCTCACAGCACCTGCTGCTCCTAGCTAGGCTTTCTTGCTGGGCCTTGGCAGTTGCTTATGGCTGATCATCCATCCAGAATGGACCTCGGGGCCACCGTAAAGGCTCCCCAGTCAAGGGCACTTGTCTCCAGGCATAGGAAGGAGCAGGATTCACACTCCTCACACTCCTCCGCCTTACTCCATCGATGGTGGCTCTTCCATCATCAAGCAGAGTGTTCCCTGAGGACTGAGCCTGCTGGGCTTGTTTTTCTTCAACAGGCCTGCGTCCCATCGATGGGCTGTTACCCCATCAGTGGAGCGTTCCTCATCGATGGGGATGCCTTCCCGTCAACGACGATGTTCTTTCCCTGTCGTGCAGGACATGATTCTGCTGTTCTGTCATCAATGGAGCTTATTCTCCATTGACGACACTCGTTGACAGGAAAGCCTCTCCCATCGACAGAACAGTGTGTTTTGCATGCCTCATCGATGGGACAGCTTCCACCGTCAATGGAGAGGCTTGTTTCTGGTCTCTTGTTAATGGGGATGATTCCACCATCGACTGAGAGCCTCTCCTCCTTCCCTCCTCGACAGGGATGCTTCCTTGGCAATAAGGGACTCCACCCTGGGACTCCCCTGCTCGGGCTTTGCTTCCGTGTCCCCACTCTTCCAGCACCTTGTTTTGACATCCTCGGGGTCCCGTTGCCCATTGCGCCCTTTGGGCGTGACTTTCCCGGGTCTTTGGCCCGCTGAGGACCCAACCCTGAGATCCCTTACCCCTTTGCGGTCCCAGACCACAAGGGTCGGAGTGCCTTCCCTGCTATTCAGGGTCAGCGGTTCCTGGGATGGCTCGCCTCCTCCTAGCGTCACCCTTGGCACCCTCCGTTTCTGGACCTCCCACAGTCACAAATGCTGGGCATCACCTGCATTGTGCTGGAGGTCCCACGTCTATGGGCCAGGGTCCAATCTTGTCCTGTTCCCTTCTCCTCTGCCCGGTGCCTGCGCCCGGATCTGGCGCTCCTGACTGGTCCCTCCTCCTCCTCCTCCTCCTCCTCCCATTCATTTGGACTCCCTTTATGGAGATTCCAGGGTGAGGGATCCTGGCGGGACTCTCCGACCATGGGGACCTTGGTCCCCCCAATCCGCGTCCTTCTTGAGGCCGCCCGCCTGAACCCCTGATTCCCCTCTCCCAGATCCCTCCTTCATGGAGCTCATGTTGCAGATCCAGCATGCTTTTGGCTTCCTGCTGCGGATCAGGACTCCTTTCATTGGGACATGGCTGCCTACCGATGTTCCCAAGGAGCCTGCCATGGTTGTCCCGCCTTTGATTCCTGTGTATTTTCATGCACTCTCTCTCATATTTGGTCTCATCTTGCTTCCGCTCAGCCTGTCCCTCATGGCCTGATCAGCTCAGCCGCTGTCTGTCATGCTCTCCCTTTCCCATCACCTGCTCCATGCTTGCTTTGATGCGGTTGACGCATCAGCCCACCTCTTGGCCTCTGGTGTCACCCTTTGCGCTTCACCTGGCTGGTGGTTTGGGTTTGCAGCCCTGTGTCCAGCTGTCAATCGCCGATGCCCTTTTCTGGGAACCTGCTGTTTGGACCTGGTGCTCATTCCATCCTGGATTCCCTTCAGGCTTCGAGGCATACCTCTGGTCTGTTCAGGACCTCTGTCATGCCCCAGGTCCCTCCTATGCCCCCATGGGCAGGCCACCTCATGCCCAGCCCCCTACCAGGGGTGCGTCTTGGGACCGTGGTAGGGCCTTCGGGGCAGCTCAGTCCTGCCCCCTCCACGGCTCCCGCCCCTCACGTGTGCGGGACCCCTTCTGTGCTAAGCCCTTTTCAGGGTTCCCCCTGCCTCCCTCTTGCAAGCCTCGGGCGTCTGGGATCTTCTGCCTTTTTGGAGGCTTGCTCTGGACTGGATGCTTCACTCCTCCATGTCGATCTGATTGGAACTCCTCTACTCTCCTGCTGGAGCTCCTCAGTTGTTCCTTCCTCTGACCATCCAGGATGTTTTTTCCGGTGCTCCTCTTTCTGCTTTCTGATCCGTTCTACTTGTCTTTCTACTGGATTTGACTTTATGCCAGAGCCTATCGACCTCTGCCTCGTCAGGATGAATCACTGTGCCTGTCCACCTACAGTTTTTTCTCCATCATGCCTCCTGCATGCTGTCCTCACCCACCTTAGAGCCTATCTGCCTGAGCGGGTGTGGTTTGAGTTGACATTTCTCTTGATTTCATGCCAGTTGTCTTTGCCTAACCATTGGCCTGTCTGCCTCCATGGAAGAGGTTTGAGTTGACATTTCTGCTAGCTGTCATACAGGTTGTTTTCCCACCTTTGGCCCATCTGCAGGAATGCGGTTGCAGTTGACATATTTACTGTGAAGTTAGCTTCTTTGGCATCGTGGACAAATGAGTTTGCTACAGGCTTGACAGTAGGGCATGTCCTCTGACCCAGCTTCCAGCCTTGCCTTTCCTCCCATTTGGCTTTTACTGCTTGGTAATCTCCATAAGTAATGACTTGCAAGAGACCAGTCCGTAGAAGATAGTACAGTTACGTAAGAACTTACCGCAACAGTAGATCATCCGAGAACTGTCTCTTTCAACAAGTCCCCTGCCCTCCATCTCCCTGCCTTGATGCCTGGAATCTGCAACCCAGGATGTTGGGTGGGATCCCTGTTCTGTGTTTTCTGGTCTCGTTCACTTGTCCAAGCCGTTTGCCGGTTGACGGTGAACGGAGGGTACTGCTGAGCCGCCACTTTATACACACATCCACAGGAAGTGATGATGTGTGGGCGGCAGCCACAAAAGACTGCTGGAAGAAGCTGCCGTGTGACAGTGCCACCTGGTGGATACTCCCATAAGTAATGACTTACTGTAAGAGACAGTCCTCAGAAGGTCTACTGTTATGGTAAGTTCTTACGTAACTGTACTTTCTAGGAGTGGTATGTGATGTACATCCATACAACCCACCTGACCTTCCCGCAAGTGGCACGCTGATCTTGCTTCCAGCGGTAAGGGCGGACATCAAGTGGCGGTGCTGAGGAGTTACCACCTGGGTGGGTGGGAGGAGCCAGCTTGAAGACCTTCCGCAAAATATGCAAAGGAAAGGATAGTGCCAGAAGTGTGGATGTACACCATATACCACACCTAGAACTACTGTTACAGGTGAGTAACCTGTTTTTATTGTTCAGTTCACTGTCAATCTCTTTTAAGTTATTTTTCCTAGTCTTCCTGTGAGGCCCTTCGAGTGTAAGAAGCCCAAGAAGAACAGCAGCAGCAACTCCTCCCTCCCCACATTGGTGCTCCTGTGGGGATCATATTGCCATCCAGGACCGACATGAGGACTGCTGGGCCTACCTTGGCACTAACCATGACATGGACAGGTGCAATGCCTGCTTCTCCGTTGATTGCCACACCCTTGAGAAGCACGTGTTGCACTGGGGTCGTGATCCACCCACCTTCTGAAGCAGGCATTGCACCAGGGATGTCAAACAAGGTTTCTGGGCTGTTCTCCTGAGTCCCTTCCCAGTACTATATTACTGAGGAAGACCAAGGCACTCCCTGCATTCACCTCACTGAGACATCGGAGGTCCTGGTGGGATCCAGTGGACATCAGGCTCCCTCCGAGAGGCTGGCTGAGCATCCCCGTCCATCCTTTGGGGCAGTGGAAGCCCCTGCTGGTGATAAACTGGTGGGCACTTGACGTGGCCTGGTGCTGCCTCAGCAGCTAGTACTGGTACAAGACCTGTACCAGTGAGTTGGGCAGTGCTGGCTGCAAGGCTAGGCCCTTTTCTGTCGCTGCTTGCAGTGCCAGAGAGGGAAGTTTTCCAGAGCTACCGTGTTTCAGATATTCGGAGATCACTGTTATCTCTTCCCACGAGCACCCTAGTGAGGGTGATGACATCAGCCTTGGGCCTGGGGATGGGGCTAGTGAGGATGGAGGCCTTCCTGGGCCTTGTTCTGAGCCTCACTCAGGGTGGAGTCACTCCTGGGATTGCCTTCAGGCTAGTGCCAGTTGGAGCGCTGGGACCTATTCTGGCTCCATTTGCAGTGCTGGTTCAGGTTCCAGTACTATTCTCAGTGCCGGGTCTGATTCCAGTGTCATCGCGTGTGCCTGGTTGGGTTCCAGTGCCACTCGTGGTGCCAGTTCTATGGCTGACTCTGTGGAAGGCTTTGGTCTAGAGACTGGTCTTGGTCCAGGGGCAGGATCAGCTGTGGTGAGGAGTTAAGGCAGGGCACTGACCCACTCACCTCCCTTGTCCAGAGATGGTAGCAACTCTAGCAGGGACGCAGCACTGAGCTGGGGGCCCAGTTTCTCCACTTGGTCACAGATGAGTTTACCAGATCATTCCCCTGGGTGAGGTCCCTGAGCATTCCCCGCAGCCCTGGCAGCGCACCTGGCCTGATCATCCATGACCCCTCCTCCTCCTCCTCACCCACCCTCTCTGCTGTGCTCCCAGCTATTTCTGGTCTTCTGGGGTCCATACAGGTCAACGGCTGGTGTGTTCCACCAGTAGCACCTCAAAGCCTGAAAGTCCTGCACCACCATTGCCTGAATCCAACTCCTCTCCTGCTTCCTCCTCTGGGGAGAGTGTTTCTGTCCATCTCTCTTCTGATGCTGAGTACTCCCAGTACCAAAGATTCTTGTTGGAAATTATGCAAGAGCTGAGTCTTCCTCATTTGTAGATTACAGTACTGCTACCTTGGTGCTGTGTTTCCTTGGGATGACAGTGATGATGCTTCTGTCATCTCTCCGTGGCTTTGGCCATTTATGGAGGCATCCAGGAATGTCTGGCCCATTCTTTTGCTCCTTTTCCAGCTCCTAGTGATGTCCAGCGCAGATATTGTACCCCCACAGGATCTCCTGGTGGTACCCCTCATCCCACCTCAGGATTCTGGTGCTGCAGATCTCCTCTGGACCTAGGTGCCCGGTGTACAACAGTCCTCCCCCTGACACCGACTTTGTGGAGAGCGATGCTTGGGGCTGGAGATATTTTGTGGTGGCATGCACTGTGATGTGAATTTCTGCACATCACGCAGCTTATCACATGCACCTGTGGGTGACACTGAGTAAGCTTTTGGCATCCATGTCTGATCGTGGGTCAACCAGCCAGGCCATTCACCTTTCTGCCAGAGCTTGGAGCTGGTGAAGCATCAAGCAAGGGCATCTTTGACGCTGAGGGTTGAGGTGCAGGACACCACACTTCGCGCCACACTGGCGACCGGGTTTGGGAACGGACTTGGGTTGTCGGAGGTCGGCAGGCAAGGAGTAGGATTGAGCATCCATAGGACTGCTCTCCTCTTCTGGGAGGGTGGGTGTTGCTTGCCGCAGTTCTAGTGGCCTCAGTGCAGACTGGGGCACGGCAGTTCTCGGTAGCTCTTACTTGGGGTAGGGGGTGTCGGCAGACATCCTGTGCATGGATGCAGGAGTGCACCTGTCGTGTGCTGGGCATCATTGCATCTCCGCACCCCAGGGGTACACCAGCACAAGAGGAAATACCTGGGAAGGTGAAGGCGAAGGCAGGATGCACGGAAGGCACTCACGCTCACTGTTGGACCCATCCAGCTGTCCTCCGGCTCCCACCCTCACTCTGGCTGCCCACAGATTATCAGATAGAGTGCCGGAGAGTGGTGGTCCCGCCTCGGGATCTCGAGCCAGTGGGTCAGTAGGTGGGGTAGGTCTGGGAGTGGCTGGGCGAAAGTTAGGATGGGGGTCTGGGCTGAGCGGGAGAAAGTCAACCTGATGTGCCTCACTGGAGAGAGTCCTATGAGGCCAAAGAGAAGGAGGGATAACTAGAGTTCACAAAAAAAAAAAAAAAGGCAAGGGCATCTTAGGAAGCCAGTGAAGTAGTTTCTGGGCTGTTGAGAACAGCAGTTTGCATTTGACAGATGGCATGGCTTCACCTTTTCTGGTTGGCACCCCTGGCCTGGTCGGGTGGTCAACCCACTTCCTGCGGACTCATTTTTTCTCCTGTAGGGACAGGCATGAGTTGTCGCGGCACCGCCCTGCTTCCAGGACATGGAGTCCCTGCCTGCCCTTCACCAGTATCGGGTCTCGCCGGACCTGTGAGGGGTCCTTAACTCCAGTGGTCATCCCTCACTAGAGGGCTTAGGATACATTTTTTCCTCAGGGTGAGCCAACTCCTGGCATTTGAGGGAAGCTTGGTACTTGAGCTGTAAGTGGAAATGAATGGTGACGATTGATTCCTGGAAGATATGAAATTACGTTCTCACCATAATTGTTGATCTTTAAAAATATCTTCACCATTCATTCACACACCTGTCCACTGTCCCTGTGCAGGTAAGAGTCAGGGCCTTTGGGCAGCTTACCCTGTAATGCCATCTGGTGGAATGAGGCCTCCTACCCTCTTCCATTAAAAAAAAAAATGTTTTTGAATTGTTCTTTTCCTAGATCTTCCAGGAGTCAGCCTTCACCATTGATTTATATTAATGGGTCTGAACCAGAGCACTAGGACCATGAGGGGCCAGAATTTTTCAGGAGGCTGGCACAAGGTAAGCTTATGTGCATGCGTGGCACCGTGTGACTGGATCGTACTAAGTGGCTTACCTTGGCACCAGCCTCAACCACCTCATTTCCTTTTTTCTACTGTTGCGCAGCAGATAGTGATGATGTTGCTCACCTGTCATGAAGTCAGAACTTTACATCTGTATGACAACAGCATTCAGTTCTATTCAGTTTTAGTGTTTAAAGCTGGAGTTGTGTCAGTTTAGTGATTTTACAAAAATCTTTGTCAGCCTCTCACAGCCCAACCGATCTAACAGTCGGCCATGGACGATGATGGTCAGGAGCCTTCTCAGGCAAACTTCTCCAGCAGTGAGGCTGTGTCTGGTCCACTTTCTCCTTTGATGAAGGATTCTGACAATGGGCGGGGGCAGTCCTCTTGGAAGCACAAAAAGTAGCAGGCCTGTTCTCGATCCTCGTCAGATTTTTGTGTCACTTGACCTTGAGTTCTTTCTCTTCCGTTGGAAGTGGAAGAAAGCAGTACCACTCGAGGTCACGCTCTGTGAGGTCTACCACTGCGTGTCTTGGTTTTCCAGAGTCAGAGGCTCTCACCAGCACTGTCAGTGTCACCAAGGGCCTTTGTTTCTAGATGGTTGAATTCTCAGGCTCAGAATCCCTTTTGTCTGTTAGTGGTGACTCCAGTGGGCAGTTCCACCATGGGCTACTCTTATGGAGCAGTGGGTTCAGCGTCTGGCTCATTTGCTTGCATGGGCAAGGCCTTAAGCCATGTGGAGCATTTGGCTCCAGTAACAGCCCTTGGGTCCATGTTGGTGACTGCGCTGCCGACTGCTGTCCCACTGGCCACCTCCATCCAATGTCACTATGATGGGACTGGCCACAGTACCATTGATGGTCACTCCTGTGCAGTCTGGGTCATTGTCGATGGGGTGGGGCCCACTATCAGTGCTGGGCTTAGGCCTTCCAGAGCCTATCCTGGCATTGGATTTGGTTCTGGTTGCATTGGCATCATTGGTGCTGGTCCTTACAAACCGGGTCTGGTGTTGCCATGACCACATTCTGGATTGAGGGCTTATGCTCACCTCCCTCCCTCGACCCTCCTCCCAAGGAGGAAGTGGAGGGATGAGTTGATCCTGACTTCATCATTTCTGAAGGTAGTGATGAAGACTTTTTGTGGTCTGGAGTCTTTAGACCCAGATCCTGCTTCTGTTCCACAGGAGCATCTCACTTATCAGGCTTTGCTCAGGAATATGCATTCTACGCTTTATTTTGAGCCTTCAGCTATTGACCCAGGTAAGCGCCTCCGCTTGCAGTTGTTAACGTTGCTACCATGCTGGTCAGTTTGATTCCTCTTGTTCCACCAACATTTGAGACCTTGTCAGATGTGGTCTGAAATAGACCTGCTTCTATTTCCTTTATCTGCAAGATCATAAGACAGGAAATATGCTGCCCTAAGGGATAGACCAGTGTACAGTATGTTTCTCAACCAATAGCTGATGCCATTGTTATTCTTGCAGAGAATGACAAAGCCAGTTTTCCCCAGGAAGTCACTGCACACCATTTTAACAAGGAGTCCTGCAAGATTCACAATATGGGCAAACAGGCTTTCACAATAACTATTCTTGGCATGTAGATTGCTTGCTGCCAAGGGCATTTTCAATGAATATTGCTTTTGGAACTAGCTAAAGCCTCAAAGAGTCCTGCAAGACTCTGAAACTAAACAGAAGATTCTGGAGACTACTTACTGTGTCATTGAATCTAACAGTCATCAGCTCAAAGTGGCTGTGGATGCTTTTAATCCTGCCTCCTGATCTGCTGCGGCAGGCATCTGTATCAGAAGGCAATCCTGGTTATGTACTTCCATTTTTCTCAGCATGTCCAGCAACAAGTAATGAATGTCCCCTTTGATGGCACTTACCTATTCGATCAGCAGGTAGAGAAGTCTCTTGAGGCATCTCAGAAAACTAGAACGACTCTTAAGACATTCAGGCCAGCTTCTGCTAACCCTCAGAGGAAGAAGGGACATAGTTTCTTTCAAAACTGGCAGTCCTTTTGTGGGAAAGTCAGGGGCCCAAACAGAGCTCTCAACCTCCCCCATCCTCAAAAGAAGGTGCAGCCAAAGGCACAGACATGGAAGCACCCTGTGCAGCCCTCTGAAACTTCAGGCCTGGTCCTGCTTCAGCGGCCCAAGGAAGACCTCCCTCCCAGTAAGGGGGGAGCATTACCCATTTTACCATCTGTGGGAGTCCGTCATGACAGACAAGTGGATTATCAGGACCATCCAAAAGAGATACTCCCTGATTTTACAGAAATTGCTCCAGACTATCCACCAAGAAGACAAACCCTCTTATCAGCCCATATGTCAGAGCTTCTTGTGTAGGAGTGCAGGTTTTCTGAACAACCAGGTAGTGGAGGGTAGTGCTAGAGTCAGAGCAAAACATAGGCTTCCTACTACTTCCTAGTTCGAAAATCGGGGGGATGTGCCCCATTCTCAACGTCCAGAAACCTAAACAAGTTCATGGATTGAGAAGAATTCAAAATAACTTATCTGGAGTTTATGCTTTCCTTCCTGAAACCACATAATTGATTAGCTTCCTGGATATGCAGGATGCATACCAACAAATAATGGTGCAACCCAGCCACTACAGATAACCTCCAATTTGTTGTGTTGTGCAGCATTACCAGTTCAGAGTCCTGTCTTTGGCTCTCCTCAGTGCCTCAAGTCTTTAAAAAGTGCTTTGCAGTACTCGAGCACACCTCAGAAAACTAAGACTCTCTTTACCATCTTACCTGGAGGATTGGCTGATAGCCATTCCATCCAGATAGAAGACGGAACAGGCAGTGGCCACGGCCTCTCAGTTCCTTACCTGCACGGTGTTTCTGCTGAATTTAGAGAAGTCTCTGCCCAAATCTCACAGCAACTGCTCTTTATAGGAACTCTTCTGGATACCACCAAGGCCCAGACCTTCCTTCCAGAGAGCAGAATGCAGACAGTCCTGCAGATGGCATGCTACGTACTGGAGTGTGTATCTGTCCACGCCCACTCCATGCAATGTATGTTGGGTCTGGTAGCCTCCTCAGTGTTCACAGTGCCCTAGCACGACTGCACATGAGAATAACTCTAGATGCTCAGCGCACAGTGGTCACAAGCATCACATCCTCAGACCTACCCATACAAGTGACCAAGCCCTGGTTAGGTCACTCACATGGTGGTCAGTGGAGGCATTCTCCACCAGGGCTTGCCATTCTCCCAACCGGAGCTTCAGGTGACTCTCACCACAGATAGCTCCTTGTTGGGTTGAGTGTTCACTGACAGGGCCTCAGAGCACAAGGTGTCAGAGACCCGTCACAGACTCATCTCCTGTTGTATGGCTTACGAGCCCTAGTGAATCTCATGAGCTAACAAACAGTCGTCCTCCAGACAGACAAGAAGTTTGTGATGTATTACATTTTATTTATTTTATTTTATTTATTGAGATCTCGAAAATACCTTTGATCTAGGAGCTCTTTGCAAAGGTTCCACATCAAACTAGGAAAACAAGGCACACGACTTGAAATATGAACAGTTCATTTACATAGATTTCACATCAACAAGGCATACAAATCAAAGTAGGAAACAGTTCTTTTACATAGATTCCACGTCAACAAAGGAAAACAAGATATACAATTCAAATGGGAACAGAGCAAGACAGTAAAGTGCAGTGTTGTTCGGTAAAGCGGCAATCAAGAGAAGACAATTTTTTTTTCTTTTAATATACTTATTCTTTTCCACAGCCCCTCTCACCACCGGACTGCCACTCTTCAGAAGCCCTATGCTGTGAATCCCTCTGCTCCACCCCAGATAACTCCCTTGGATCCCACCCCCGACCGACCCCCATCCTGCCATGGTTTGCCTTCCGGTGGGGAATGGAGGGAACCCTTACCTCCACAGTCCGTAAGTGTGCATCAGGTGGTCCGGGGACCATCATGGAGTCTGGTCATGGAGTCTAGGGGCAGCTGGATCTTCTCTACCAGGAGCCAGGGCGGGGTTTTCCTTGTTCCGTGTGTGCCTCCCCAGATCACCAGCACTCAGGGAATCGGAGGTGGAGCACACTGAGACATGCCACTGCCTCCAAATTCGGCCCTGCCCTCCTCCCACGTATTCATGCTTCGCTGCACCTCCACCCATAGTCACCCAGGTGGTGGTAATGCAGCGGGACTCACAGCCCACCTCTCAGGAGGAGGAGAGCAGCCCTGGTTGCTTGATCCTCCTTCCCTGGCTGGCCCTACAGAATCCGAGATCCCTTCCAACCCTGGGTTGCTGGTGTCACAAGCAGTAGCTTATTGCTGCATGGGTGGGCCAGCGAGAGGAGACAGTTATTGAATATAGTTTAGTACTGTACATAGTCAACAATTACGTACAGGGATAATAAACAAAACTAGTTCAAAGTAAATATGTCTTTGTCAGGCATAAGGAGAGGGGTTGGGAAGAGAGAGTGAGGGAGGAAATAAGTGCCTCAAGGGGATAGGAGATGATTGAAAGAGGGTGGATTAGTTGGGGCTGGGATGGGGAGGGAAGGGTCAGACGGGCTGAGGGAGGGAGGAGAGATGGGTACATCGACGGGCATGGAAGAGCACATTCTTTCCCTCTCTGCAGGAAGCGATGAGAGTATCGAATGGTGCCTGGAGCAAGGGATACTGCTCCAAGCCATCTAACTGCCAGGAGTTCATAACACTTTGGCAGTGAACTCAACTGAACAGAGGCCAATCCTCACAAGTGGTCACTAGCTCCAGACATTGTCAGATCACTATTCAATGAGTGGAGCACCCAGTTGTGAACTTTTTCTATCTCCAGTCAAAGTCAGACTGCCTTGATTCTGCTCCTGCAAAATCTGTTTCTGTATGCATTCTGTCCAATCCATTTAGTGCAGAGGTTATTTCTCAAACTGAGGTGCATGGGGACAGGATGATATGGATGGCTTCTACTGGCCTCAACAAATATGGTTTCCCTGTTGAACAGAGCATCAGTCAGCAAACTGAGGATCCTTCCACTCAGTATGAACTTACTGAGTCAGGGTCACCTGATCCGTCCCAACCTGCTCTCCCTTCACCTTTAGGCCTGGCTCCTGAAGAGATAGAAGTGAATAGGAGTGAATAGGTACAGGGTGTCTCAGAGGGTCTCTGAAATACTTTTGGCTGCCTGTAAGCTTTCCACTAGGAAGACTCTCACAGCCAAGTGGAAAAGATTTTCCATCTGGAGCTCCAAACCCACATGGACTCCTTTTGGTGCCCACCTGGTATGGTTCTGGAGTACTTACTGGACCTTTCTAATGCTGGATTGCAGTATTCCACAGTCATGGTCAACTTTTGTGCTGATTCTGCATATCACAAGCCCATTGGTAGCCTCTACCTGGTGCAGCGCCTCTCTTCAAGAGGTTCTGTAAGGCATTTTACACACAAGGCCTCCCATCAGGAAGCGGTGGCTAACTGGAACATCAGCCCTGTGCTAGATATTCTCATCCACAAGCTGTTAGAACCCCTTATGACATGTAAGCTAAAGTTTTTAACTTGAAAGCTGCTTTTCTAGTGGCCATCACCTCTGCTCACAGTGTGTCCCTCAATATACGATGTTCCTAAGGACAAGGTAGTTCTCCTGCACACACCCTAAAGTCCTTCACAAAGTGGCATCAGAGTTCCATCTGAATCAGCAATATTTGCTGCCTACCTTTAACATTTTACTTTAATTTTTGTATATAACATCTACAGGGACACCTTGTAAACAGGGCACTTGTTGCCCTAATGGTGTGTAAACCATTACTTTTGTATAAATAAATACTTTTACTACTACTGCCACCTACTTTGCTAACTTACACAATGAAGGAAAATGCACAAAATGTTTTCTGGATGTTAAGAGGGTCCTTAAATTTTGAGCTCCAGTATCCGGCTCAAGACAATCTCAGCAAAAAAAGATAAACATTTGTGTGAGAGAGAGAGGCCCAGAACCAATCCAGGCTTCTGAAATGTTATGGACAGATTGAAATAATGGGCCCACTAACCAATACTAAGTTATTCAATACTGTTTTATGTTTTTAACAGCATCCAGACTATAAACAAAACACTCTTCTATGTTTCAGGGTAAACCCCTTTATCAGGGAGTCTGATATTGCTAAAACTTGAAGATCTTTTAATTCTGTTGAGTGATGGTACTACCATGTAGGAACATGGAGAGCCATATGGAAAGTAGTATTAACACTCAAAGAAAAGAAAAACTTCCATGAGGGACAGTGTTTCTATGAAAAATTAAGAATTTACAACCCTAGGTGGCTAAGAGAGTGTCATGCTGTGGAGTTAAAGAACATGAACTGATATCAGTATCAGACTCCTGAAGGAGTTTTACCCTGAAACATAGGAGACTATTTTGTTTATGGTTTGAATGTTACTAGATAAATATAAAAGCATTGAATAACTTAATATTGGTGAGTGGATCCTTAAGTTTTACCTGGATAGAACTAAGATCTTACTGAGCTACAGCTCCTGCAGCAGGTAACACCATTAGGACTGAAGCCGGCAGGCGCCAGGACCCCACGGAAATCTTCTAGCTAGCAGTCTTCAGTGGGACCGCTCTGACGCCGGTCCCTCCCGACGCCAGGCGTAGTACATAAGGAGGCGGTCCCGTCCAGATTCTAGTATTTTCCGCCGCCGACTTGCATGTCTCGACCCTTCGGTCCGCTTCAGCGCGACACCTGGTAAAGTTATTCCGCTTTGGAAAAAGTTTGTTTTCTTCATAGTTGCTGTCTGATGTCCTCTCCAACCTCCGTGGGAAGGCCATCCGCCGGCGCCTGTGGAAGCAAACCTTTTAAAGATCCGCATTCGCCTGCGCCCGTGCCTAGGCCCAGATCACGACACCCGGCCTGTACCTTCTGTCAGGGATTCAATAGCCAGACCCGGATCCATCGCCAGAAGGCCCTGCAGGTGTTCCTGCTCGAGGAAAAAGCTAAGGCCATGGACTCAGCCTCCAAGGGGAATCGCCTGAAAAGCCCGAGACACCTTGAAAAGCATAGGAGAGGGTGAGATCACAGTCCCTTCTAGGGCCTCTGACTCCGTAGCTCGGCTCCCGGTCCCACCGCCCCTTCCCGGGCCCGCCTCAGCCTCCCCTGCTGTGGTGAAGACTTCTTCAGGTTCTTCCTCTCTTCCTCAGGCCAAGACCTCCAGGCCCTCTCTTCAGCTTCAAGGCCCTGCTGAGGTCTGGGGTCCGCCACCACCACCACAAGTCCGTTCCCGTCATCCGGACCTCGACGCCCGTCAGTCTCCTCTGCCCTCCTCCCAGCGGAAGACCAAAGAGCTGACTTCACTCAAGAGGACGTTGATCCGACGCCGGCCCACCCGACGGCCGCCAAGCACCATCGGTCCCGAGAACAGACGATCGCCAGACGCCTGCTGCTGGTCAGGCCTCGCCACCACGGACACCAGCCGGGGATCGACGCCTGCTCCAGAGAGAGGAGAACCCCTCGCCCCCACCGCACGTCAGCCAGGAGGTGCTCACGGAGGAGGAGCTGACCCAGCCCGAGGACCAGACGGGCGAACCCGGTCCTGTCGCACTCCCGGGAACCCTCCTGAACCCGAGACCCTGGGGAGCCGACGCTGAACCCGATGACCACCACCGGGCGCCTGTCTGTCATTGGGCCTCAGCATTCGGGTTAAGAGCTGGTCACCTACTGGTGGGATACCATAAAGAAGGATGTGGTTCCACATCCTCCTCCTTCTCTCCTCCTCCTCCACCTGCGACTCCACCGCCCCCGCGCCTTACTCCATCCGGGGCTGCAGGCCGAGTACCTTCCCCAGGAGCCTGTGGATCCTCCTGGGGTAGACCAGACAAGAGGAGACCTCCGTCCAGATCCTCTTCAGGGTCACCCAGCCCAAAGAGACCCAGAAGACGCTGCCATTCGCCTTTGACGGAGGACACAGGATCGACTTCTCGGACGGATCCAGATCCCCTCTCCAATCAGCATCCTTCTCTGGACCCACATGAGCTCCCAAGATCTCTCCGGATGACCCATCGCTCGGAGATTATGAGGCATATCCAGAAGAACATGGGCTGGGACGCAGAGGAATCTCGACTCGAGAGACTACGCCTTGCCAGATATCTTCGTCAAAAAGATCCAAAGCCTGTGGTGGTGCCACCTTGGTGGACACCTTCGGATCGCCACTAAGGCAGTGTGAACGCCCACACTGCCTCAGCGATGCTGAAGAAGGCTGACCGCCTGTAAAGGCCCCTAGAGGACCAGTACTTGGCATCACATCCTCTGGCCGATTCTCTAGTCATTACAGCCTCACATGACCGGTTCCAGAGGTCATAACATTTGAGCACCCTGCCACCGGACCCAGAGTCCAAGCAGCTGGATGCTATGGGGAGGCGCTACATGCATCCGCTACCTGCGCCATTAGGTCCCTCAACTACTTAACCCACATGGTACAGTTTCAGAATGCCTTGTGGGAGTAGGGACTGGATCATGGAAAAGATGCCAGAAGGTGAGCAGAAGGAGAGTTGCTGCACTCCTTCGCACGGGTTCGGACGGGGAACCCAGGTGCTGTGAGCCGCACACCTCAGACTTCCCCGGCCAGAGCAGCAGCCTCAGGCGTCATGCCTCCGAGACGCCTGGCCCGCAGTGTCTCTGGATTTAGCCCCGACGTCCAGAAGAACATTCTGACCTGCTCCACAGAGAGTTCTTTTCGGTGAGTCCTCGGAGAAGGTCCTCACCAAACTTCAAGAGGCCAGGAAGGTGTGCGGTCTGTCCAAGCCATGTACAGACCCAAGCTTAGTTCCTTTCAGAGGAACCAAAGCCGCTTCGAGGCCAGATGCAGAGACAGCAGTCCCGCACCGGTCCGCAACAGAGGGGCTCTTTCCGCAGAGCCCAGGGAAGTCGTCCAGGCCTAAGCCAACGCCCTGCAAAGTCGGCCCAGCCTGCAGGACCCTCAGCCATCACAGCATGACTCCTTCCCCGCCCCTCAGGATCAGCGGGACACCAAGGTCGGGGTCAGACAGGACCACCTGCCAGGGTGGCAGTCCATAACCACAGACAGGTGGGTTCTTCAATTGGTCAAAAAGGCCACTTTATAGAATTCGTGACAAGCCACCCACAAGGCCTCCTCTGCTCTCCGCTACTCGGGTCAGCACAGATCACTCATCAGACAAGAGGTACTCACAATCCTGCAAAAGGGAGCGGTGGAGTATTCCCGAGAACCAGAAAGGATCCGGATACTATTCCCACTTCTTTCTGGTTCAAGAAAACAGGGGACCTCCGTCCACCTTGGGACCTCAGCAACCTCAACATGTCGGTCGCCTACAAACGCTTTCACATGGTGACCCTCCAGGACTCATTCCATGCTTGAAAAGGACGCCTTCTAGCGTCCCTGGACATGCAGGACGCCTACCTGCACATCCCAGTAGTTCAAGCGCACAGGAGGTTCCTGCATTTCAGTTTCTCTGCCACCACTTTCAGTTCCGGGCTCTTCCGCTTGATTGTCATCGGCCCCCAGGGCCTTTACCAAGTGTATGGCAGTCGTGGCAGCATCTCTAAGGAGACAGGGCCACTACATGTTCCCATACCTGGACAACTGGCTTCTCATGGCCGCCTCCAAAGAGGCGCTGTTGCTGGCTATTCAGAGCACCCAGGATCTGTTTCAGTCTCTGGGCATTCTTATCAACTACGAGAAGTTCTCTCGCACCGTCCCAGAAGCTGCAGTTCATGGGCGCAGTTCTGGACACTGCCCAAGGGAAAGTTTTCTTCCCAACAAAGAGCTGAACACATCAGATCCCTCATCAGGGATCTTCGGCGAAGAAGACTGTCCCCGCCAGGCTGGTCCTTGCTTGCTCGGACACATGGCTGCGGCCATTCCAACCGCCCCTTGGCAAGGCTCCACATGCGGGTAACTCAGTGGATGCTCAAGGTGCAGTGGGACCAAAGGCAAGACCACATGCAGCATCCGGTCAGAATCACGAATGCCGTGATTCGAGACTGGCAATGGTGTTAGACCCAGGGACACTCTCTGCAGGTGTCCTGCTTACAGCGCCTGCCCCGAGGCAGTCCTCTCCACAGACACCTCAGGGCTGGGGTGGGGAGCGCACCTGAATGGGGTGAGGTCCCAGGGAACATGGACCCTCAGGAAGCCCACCTCCACATCAACGTGCTGGAGATGAGGGTGGTCCTTTCGCCTGCAGGCCTTTCAGTCAGAAATCCCGCTCGAGTACTCTTCTGCTTCAGACAGAGAACACGGCGGTGATGTATTACCTCAACAAACAAGGAGGCGACACTCACCCCTTTGCAGGGAAGCTATGAGGTGTGGGATTGGGTAATCCGACACTGGTGAGCCTGATTGCAGTTCACATTCCCGGAGTGGACAACACACCGCAGACGGCCTGAGTCGCTCCCAGGCCAGAGTCCACAAATGGGAACTCTTCAGGAGGTAGCAGAGGATCTGTTTCTTCGATGGGGCACTCCAGAGTTGGACTTGTTCGCTCCCATCCAATGCAAACTGCCCAATTTTTGCTCGCTAGATCCAGGGCCTGGTGTTTTTGCGAAGCGTTGTCCCTCTCCTGGGCAGACAGATTCCTCTCGCTTTCCTCCCTTCCCGTGATCCAGAGAGTCCTTCTCAAACTTGCAGGAAGCACGCAACAATGATCCTGGTAGCGCCTTTCTGGCACAGGCAGATCTGTTCCCATGCTGATGCAATTGTCCCGGAACCTCCACTTCGCTGCCTTTCAGCTCCCATCTATTGTCTCAAGAGGAGGGTTCACTAGTCCACCCGGACTTATGCTCACTGAACCTGCATGCCTGGCTCCCGAGACATAGCCATTATGCGAAACCGGTCTCGCAAGAGGGCGAAGTTCTTCGCTGCCAGAAAGCCGGCAACGCATGCGATGTACGCCATGAAATGGTGCCGATTTTGCTTGTGGTCACAGGCACGTGGCCTCTCCCCTTTAGAATGCCCAGTGAATTTGGTTCTGGAATACCTGCTTCCCTCTTCCACTCGGGTCTCGCCTTCCCTCTATTAAAGTTCACCTCTGTGCGATCTCGCCTACCACTTCCCAGTAGGTCAGCGCATTGTGGCACAAGTAGATGCTTCGGGACTTCCTGAGAGGGGTGTTGCACCTAGGCCACTCCATCAAGGATCCCGTCCCTCCTTGGGATCTACTCTTCGTCCTGGAACAACTCACGCCCCTTTGAACCTGCTGCAGATTATAGCTGCGCTTCTGTCGTGGAAAACGTTATTTTAGTTGCTGTCACGTCAGCAAGGAGAATTTCCGAGCTTCATGCTCTCATGTGTAAGGAGCCTTATTTAATTTTCCACCAGGACAGAGTATCTTTGAGGACTAATCCTAAATTCCTGCCTAAGGTGGTCTCTGCCCTCACTCTAACCAGGACATCGATCTGCCTGTGTACTTTCCCAAGTACTCTAATAGAGGAGAGGCATTGCTTACACCCTGGATGTTCACCGCCTCCTTAAGGTATTACTCTGAACAGGACTAAACAGCTTTGCTCGCTGGAGCAGCTATTTGTATCCTTCGCTGAGAGTATGTTGGGCCAACCAGTCTCAAAGCAGACCCTTTCTCGCTGGCTTGTCCAGTGTATTTCCTTTGCTACAACAATAAACAGAAGCCCCTTCCGGTACAGTCCGGGGCCACCCGACAGGGGTGGCTACCTCCTTGCAGCACTGCGCAATATCTCCACCCCGGCCATTTGTGCTGCAGCTACTTGGAGCTCAGTGCACACATTTATTAGGCACTATAGCCTGGATATTACATCATGGCGGAGAGCCGGTTTTGGCCTGCTGCTCTACAGGGTCTCCTATCCTAGAGTCAGGACTTGCTCAAGATCTCTCCTTTTGCCTCCTCCCAGAATGCTTAGAGGCGATTGCTTGGGAATCAGTCCTAATGAGTGTTCTGCTGCAAGAGCTGTATCTCAGTGAGATAGTACAGTTACGTAAGAACTTACCCGAACAGTAGATCTTCGAGAACAGCTCTTGCAGCAGGTACCTTCCCACCCACCATTCCCCCTTGAGGAGGGTATGGCCTACCAGGCCTTGGCAGGAGCTAACGCTCTTTCTTCCTTTTTCTTCTGATGGCGGATCCTCGGTCTCCCCTTCTGATGTCATCCTGTGGCGGGAGTCTCTGGCGGGAAGCAGGGGAATCTGGGCGGGACCGCCTCATATGTACTGCCTGACGCCAGGGGCGGACCGATGTTGGAGGTCCCCGCTGAAGACTGCTAGCCAGAAGATTTCGGTCCTGACGCCTGCCGGCTTCAGTCCTAATGGTGTTATCGCTGCAAGAGCTGTTCTAAGATCTACTGTTACGGTAAGTTCTGCGAACTGTACTTTTTCAGATTATCCAAACAGCTCTGTCTCCTTCAGTCCCAGTCATAAGGATAGCCTGTTACAATCAGTGCATATCTTCCTGGATTGTGAGCTGTTTGCTCACTGCTGTGCGATGGCGAAAGTCAAGTACTTGCCCACTCCACCAGAGCAGTTGCCACGCTCCTGGCAGAGATTCACTCTGTTTCTATTGGTGATATTTGCAGAGTTGCAACTTGGAGCACTCTGCACACTTTGTTAAGCACTGTGCCTTGGATGTTCATGCCAGGCAGCATGCCACCTTGGCATGAATGGACTCTGTTCTGAGTAAGCCCTCAGCTCCTACTACCCTACCAGGGGGTTTTGTCTGAGCTTGGTACTCTGACTCATTAGTGTGAATCAGTGGTAAAGATTAATTCCTGGAAGATATGAAAGTGCTTATCACGTAATTCTTGATCTTCTAGGAGAATCTTCACCATTGATTCACACACCCATCCGCCACTCCCAAGCTCACTCCAGTTCGTTGATTGGCCTCACCTCCTGTCTTTGTTTCGGCTGTGAAGACATTATGTTACTGGGTTGTTGACCCTTCTCACACAGATCATCAGGGCTATCCTTATGCCCTTAGTTTTAATGCATAAGTGCTAGTTAGGTGATGCTGTACCACCTCGTGAAGAAGGTTGAGGGCTGGTGCTGAGTTAAACCATGCAGCGTGGGCCAGTCTCTCATGTGCCATGCATGGTTGCAGCTACCTCTGAGCCAGTCCTCCTGAAAAGTTCTGGCTCCCACTGCATCCTAGCAGCTCCGGCTCAGACCCATTAGTATGAATCAATGGAGAAGATATTCATAGAAGATCAAGAATTACGGTGAGTATCTAATTTTCATGTCTCTCCTCTCAGGCTGTGTGGTCCCCTAGAGCCACTGGCCTTCACTGTCAGCTATTTTTATGTCTCCAGCCTCCACCAACTGGCAGCTTAGCCTCACAACAAGGTACATACTCCACCTCCTGTTTCAGGGACAAGCAGATGCTAGGGGTTTATTATATAGTAGTATTCAGCCTGTCAAGCAGTACTGTGCATCACACCTCAGTGCTGGGTCTCTCTTATTTTCCTTTTCTCTCACTTGAGTGGCAAGAAGATACTAGCTATGCTCTAGGACTTGTCCAAGCTCTTCTACTATCTCTTATTGGATTTTTGTTTAATTCCTAGGGTTCTTATCCCCATTAGGCTTGTTCACATGACTGCCTGTGAGCAGTTGTCACTGGCTTACAGCGGCCAGATCGGTGCTGCTGCAGACATGTGAACCTTCCTGTTGTGTCAGGTTTCCGTTGCATGGTGTTGCCACCACTATCCCTCTTTTCTTGGGCGTATGATGTGGGTGGTTTCTGTGCCATCAGGACAGGCAAACCACCTGCATCACTACAAGGCCCACCAACCCAACAGTGACCAGAACAGCACCGAAACATTGGTGCCATGTGAACGCGGCTCTCCAGCCATTTCTTAAAATTTTTTGAACCTTTGAAAGTGGCTGAGTGCAAGGAATGAGCCATTGAGTACAAGACCCTTCTAATTTGGCTTCTGCCATCCTAACCTCCAGAGATTCCCTAGGTTTCTCCTGTGCCAACCAAAGCTATATTCCAGGCTGCTGCCTCCTCTCCACCTTCCTGTCCAGGAGGCTGAAGTAGGCTTTGGCTCTTACATCCGCTACCCCTGTGCCACTTAGGCCCATCCCTTAGTTGGTAGTCGGGTTGTATTATTTTTATGATTTTATATCCTATATCCTTTCCCTATCCCTTGGTCTTGGTGTCTGTAGCCCTCTCTCTCTTTTCTCTTCCACCTATTTTCTCTCTGGCAAACAGAACCAAGAAAGGGAGGGGCTGGCATTGTTGCTGGCCTACCCACGAGCGTGACATCACTATGTCTGCCTTGTAGGCAGCACCAGCACCGACATTGGTCCTCTTGGCTGCAAAGGGCTTTGCTTTTGCTGGTCTACACCTCCAGCTTAAACCCATAAGTGTGAATGAATGGTCAACATATTCTGGAAGATCAAGAATTACGGTGAGAACGTGATTTTCATTTTTGACCCACCATTCCTGTTGAACAATTTCTTGCTGTTTACCTTGTTTATTCCTTTCAGAAATGTGAAGGTCTCAGCCATGTTGCCCTCCTCTGGTCTCCAGTGAGTACATATTCAGTGCCCTAAGCTGATTCTCCAGAATCTGCCCTGTTGGGCCTGAATAATTTTGGTTATCCTTCACTGCACTGTCTCCAGCCTGTCTCTGTCTTTCCTGGTGGGGACTCCAGAACTGGGCGAGCATTCAGACAGGGTCTCACCAGTGATCTGTAGAGAGGCAGTATTACTATTTTACTCCTGCTATTGAATGTCCTCCCAATACACCCCAAGATTATGGTTGTCTTGCCGCAGTCCTTGTTGCATTGTCTAGTTTGTTTTAGGAGTCACTTATGATGACTCCCAGGTCCTTTCTTCTAATGTTGCACCCAGCTTGACCCTCCCATCAGTATTCTGTTTTAGGTTCTTTTTCACTGTATGCCTTGCCTTGCTTATTTTGGTGTCTAATTTTAACTGCCAAACCTTGGACCACCTTTCTGACCTTTTCAGGTCCCTCAGCAACTCCTTAGCCCCTTCTCGCTGTCTACCCTGCCACAGAGCTTAGTGTCATCTGCGGAGAGACACATCTTGCCCTCTGTTTCTTCTCCTATGTCGTTGATGAACATATTGAAATGCACTGGACCCAGGACTGAATCCTGTAGTACCCCACTCATGACCACCTTCCTATCCCTGATTTGATCCTGTTTACCACCACCTCTGTTGTCAGCTTAAATATCACACAAAAGGAAACCTTCAAAGCAAACAGCATGATCTCCATTGCCTGTGTCCATGGGAGAGAGGTTTTATAAGGGGTTTAGTCCCAATTACTTAATTTACATTCCTCATTTACTAATGGAGGAATGTGTAGTCCAACTCTCATACACTGCCTGGTTAGTTAGTTGGTTAGAAGCCCACTCATTTCAGTTACATTTCATTCTACTTCTGTTTTCTAAGTAAGTTTTTCATGTGCTAGCTGCCCCACTGACACCCTTATTCAACAGTTCACTGTAAACAGGCATTGTTCTGGAGGACTGGAGAAGAGCTGACGTGGTCCTCTACATAAGAGTGGAAGGAGGGAGGAGGCTAACAACTATAGGCAGGTCAGTCTTACTTCATTGGTAGGGAAATTAATGGAAACCGCATAAAGGTAATGATATGTTTCTACCTGTCAGGCAGCTTACAGCAAGCGCTAGGTCAAGCTAGGCCAGGTCCTAACTTCTGTGCCAGACTACAAGATAACTAGACAAGCATTTCACCCTACTGCCAGGGTCTAGGGCTGGTGAGGCACCAGTCAAGGGTGTGGTATGACGCCAGTGAGGTTCCAGGTTGGTAGGAACAGCAGTCTGCATTCAGTGGATGGCATGGTTTCGCTTTCACGGTTGGCACCCTTGACATTGCATAAGGTGCTTAACTGCATTTCCAGGGGACTCATTTTTCTCCCACAGGGTCAAGCATGAGTTGTCAGGGCACCTTCCTGTTCCCATATCCACAGGAGCCTCTTCTCTGCCCCTGACCAGTCACTGGTCCCACCAGACCCATAAGGAATCCTGCCATCAAGTGATTCTCCCCACAGAAGGCTGAGGATCTTTTCCCCAGATTAAGCCAACTCCTGCCTAGTTTTGGGAAAGCTTGGTACTCTGATCTATTATGGACTTTATGGTGAAGACTGATTCCTGGAAGATATGAAAATTATGTACTCATAGTGATTGTTGCTCTTCCAGAATACCTTCACCATTCATTCACATGCCCACCATGATCCACTCAGGTAAGAGCCAGGCATCTGGGCAGCTCATCCTTTTTGTGCCTCTGCACACAGATATGCTTCTTGCCACTCTTTTCAGAAACTGTTCCTTTTGGAGGTGAATCTTCATTTCGTTTTTATAAACACAAAATTGGGCTGTGGGTCCTCATGCCCTATATATGAAATTATTGTAGTGTATTTTACCCTCTTTAACACACTTTCTCTCCTAGTAGGATATCTCTTTGGTATATCCCTATTGCTACCTGGCAGTTGGCTCCACCTTGTGCATACCTCTGAGCTTTTGCTGTGTAGCAGTACCTGGCAGTTGAGACAAGGTGCAGTTGTTAATTTTCTTGTATTGCAAGGAGAGGCAGATGCAGTAGGATTCTCTGCGCCATATTACTCAGCCTGTTGGGCAAGGTGTTAATTTCACACTTAGCTGTTAGAATTTTACTTTTTCACATCTTCACATTATCATGTTCTTTCTTTCTTTCTTTTCTTTGCTCCTTTTGGAGTGGCAAGAATATAGTATTTGTACTCCTTGACTCTGTCTGATCACATCTGCTATCGGCTTCTCTGGAGTACTGGTAGGTTTTTACCCCACCAAATGTTTTGTCCAATTGGTGCACAAAGTATTTTTATTTAGATGGCATTTTACCATCTTAACTACACAAAGGTCCCTCAGGCTCTATGTACCAGCCAGAGCTATATGCCAGGGATGCTGCCCTTTTCCACCTTCCTGTCCAGGGTGATGAATTAGGCTCTGGCTTCAACACCCACTACCCTTGGCCACCCTTAGGCCCAATCCTTCACTCTACCAAGTTGGTAGTCAGGTTTTATGTTGTTGTTATTTTATGTCCTAGATCTGTTTCCTGCACCTTTGGGCTAGGCATCTATTGCCCTCTGTCTCTTTCTCTCCCCACTTGTTTCCTTTCTTCTGGTAAACAGAACTGGGGGCAGTGTCAGCTCTTCCAATAATCAATCTTCCCTATTCATTACTGCATAGGTCTGTATCGGAGGTGCAAGGACCCCACAGGAACTTTAAAAGCTTAGAACTAGGGGGCGATATTAGTGACTGCGCCACCCACGAGGCTGATGCATGATGTGGCGCTTGTGGATCTAGCGAGTAACTGATGCCAGCCCCTGCTGATCTCAGTTCTGTTCTTCCTGCCATCAATGCTGCACCCATGGGAGTGTTCTCCATTTTGACTGTGTCACTTGGTTCATCGCCACCAGCTCGGTGCCGAATCTTCTAACCCTTTTTGGCACTGCCTTTTTCTCTCTCGTCCCTTTTATGGTGCCAAGCTTTTTTTGCTTGTTTTTATTATTTTCCAATTCTGTAGTCATGATGGGTCTACAGGGGCCTAGGAAGAAGGATAACCCAAGAAGAAGATGGATACTCCCCTATGTGTCTGTGCCCTGGGAGGCCTATGTCTGTCCGGAACCATCATGACTCTTCTGGACCTGTCTTGGAGTTGACCATGATGTGGACCACTGCAACCCCTGCTTCTTGATGGACTACCGTGGACTTGAGATCTGTACAACGAAGAGTGGGTCATTATGCCCCCACTTTTCAGAGGCAGGGCCACACTAGGGACTCCAAGGTAAGGTCCTGGGCTCTTCCCATGTGCTTTTCCCCAATATTGTCTACCTCTCAGCACCCAAACATCCACTGGGAACCTTCATCAGAGATGACTTCCATCTCCTATTTTACTTAGCTTATCTTGGTCCCGGAGGCCAAGAAACACATAAAGAAGATACTAGGGAAAACCAGGAAAAGTAATGATAACTTAGGTATGAAAATAGTGGCTCTAACCCTGGATGAGGTAATAGTACCCATCACAAAAATTTTCAATAAATCCTCAACCTGGCCAAATTCCCTAAACTCTGGAAGCAAGCACATGTCACCCGAGTCTACAAAAGCAGAGCTTGTCCAGTACAGCAAACTACCAGCCAATCTCCATCCTCTCCCTCTCCAAGGCCTTGAAGAGGATAATCTCAGACTAGCTCACAGACTACCTGCAAAGTATAACATTCAGTGCCCACAGCAACATGGCTTCAAAAATCACAGTACTTTGACAGCCTTAGCTGAATTCTCTGACTGTGTCCACCATGCCCTAGACAGAGGCTAGATTGTGGGTCAATTTTATGAATCTCACAAAGGCCTTTTACACTGTCAGCCACCACCTGTTGTTACCGTAATTGCTGCAGTTAGGCCTCTACCCTACCTCGGTTGAATGGTTGAAAGACTACATCTCCTGCAGATCACAATCCATAAAAATTGGGACGCCAATTTCTGCAACAAGAGAAGTCTCGGAGTCCCCCAAGGATCTATTCTGGGATCCATTCTGTTTAGACTTTTCTTTAGTGGCCTGCCGAAAGCCTGCCCCAGTAAAATCATGCTGTACACGGATGACGCAGTCATACTAAGCTGCAACTCCCAACTCAAACAACTCACTAAGGCTCTTCAGGCCACCTTCAGCCAGTTAGAGGTCTGGTTCGGCAAGCATAAACTTCTGCTCAACTACAGAAAAACCAAGACCATGCTATTTGCTAACCACCAACAAAAAAAAGAACCTCAACTTACCACCACAGTGGTGCCGAGGGTTGAGACGCTGGATGCCACACCCGCCACGCCAGTGACCCGGCTCGGGAGTGAGCTTTGGGCCGTTGGGGTCGGTAGGGGAGGGAAGGAGATCGAGCATCTGGAGGACTGCTCTCTCTCCTCCTGGGAGGTTCTAGAGGATGTGTCGCACAGGGGCGACCTCTGGTGGAGACATGGGAATGCAGAGTCTGCGCTGCCACGCATTGCGAGGGGCAGTGCTGTGGACGGGCCGGCAGTAGTGCTATTGACGCCATTGCATGACTGAGCATCGGGGAAACCAGAGGGGAAAAATGGAATATACTGCCCTCGGGATAGGCGACAGCACCACCTACCATCAGCCACACTCCACAGGCCAGACTACCTCCTGTCCTGGGCCGAGCCCAGCCCGGCCCGATCCAGATAGAGCACCCTGGGCAGATAGGGGCGCCTTTCCTCAGGGGCTCAGAGCCGAGGGATAGCCGGCTGGTGCCAGGATGCAGGGGAGTTTCAAGCTAGGAGGTAGAGTTGGGGGTAAGGTGGATGCCTGAGAGAGTTCCCGTAGAGGCAATGAAGAAATAAAGTGTAAAAAAACAACAAAAAACTTACCACCACAAACAATAGAGCGGAGCCCGTTAACTGGTCTAGTGATCAAATATCTGGGGGTCTTAATCGATGATACCCTTTCATACACACTTCACATTGACCATGTGGTTAAATCAATCAACACCAGATTGGGGTCCTGTAGACACACAAATTATCTTACTTTAGCAGCACTCGACTCTCCATAGCCAGCTCTGTACTATCAGTCATAGACTATGGTCTAGTGGTGTACAGCACTGCATTGGACACGGCCCTCAAAAGAGTATCCACTGCCCTCAGTGAAGCATGCAGACTGGTCCTGGGGCAGACAAGCTCACACATACTTGCAAACTCTATGAACAAGTCAAATGGCTCAACCTGAATGCAAGTACTAAATTCCAGCACTGCCTACTGAGTAAATCCACCAAGTTTTGAATCCAGCCCATTTATAGCACTTCACCAGAGGCAGTGCCCGTGACGCTTCTCTCCATGTCTCAGTAAGGAGAACATCGCTAGGACAAATATCATTTACCTATAGGGCACCACTCTGGATGAATGAGCTCCTGCCTCTGTAACTAACACCAAGACTCTGCCTGCATACAAGTGTAAGCTGAGGCAGCACCTAGCAAATGACAGTACCTGTGAGTGCCGCACAGGAACCTAACACCTCCTTGGTGCCACTGTTTCCTCACTTAGTATTTGCAAATGCCTATAGACTGATGATCCCTAGTAATAGACTTTCCCCAACTCTGCACTTTGCAATCCAGGGTCCTTCTCTTAGTCCTCTAACTCTACTATTGACTAAGCCAGTCTTCCTTATCCTATTATAGTTACCTCCCACCATCTCCCTCCAATGCTCGTACGCCTACATTACTCTCCCTTTTTCAACTCTAACAATTTCTTCATGCATCCCTCCTCCTAACGTTTCCTGCCCTCCTTTCCTTACACAACCTTCCCAGGGAACTCCATTTATGGCAACATACATGACAAAGCTGTTTTCCAGCTGCTCCAGATGCATTATAGGTGTTCAGCCATGTACACAATTCCTACGAAATCTTTCCCTGTAATCTTGAATTGTTTCTGTTTGTTATAATTTGTTCTGATCTCCTACTTGAAATTTGAACTTTGTGTTAATGTTTACCATGTCCAAGCTCTGTGTTTGATGGGAAACTTTGTAAACCAGCTTTTCAGCTCAAAGGTATTTTCTGAATAATAAATTAAAGTATATGTACTGAGGGAGACCAGGAGTCTTCCAGTCCTCATCTTGCCAAGGTGGAGAGCCTGAGGGAGGGTTAGTTGTGCACCTCTCCCAGTCGGTGACCCTTTGGGGCAACAGATACCCCAGTGCTGACATAGGAGCTATACGCTGGGCCTACAGTGGTGGGCTTCTGGGTTGTGGTCTGGTGTTGCGCTTCAGCTCCTGGCACCACGGCCAGTGCCAGTGAGTGAGGTGATGCCAGCAACACAGCCAGGTCCCTCCTGACACTGCTTGTGGCACTGGGAGAAGAGGCCCTGGAATTAGATGCCCTTTGAGATCTTCTGGCTCTCATCCCCATAGCTGTCAGATGACCCAGAGGATGAAAGCCAGGAGTTATACTGGGAGATCCCGACGCAAAGCCTGACAATCCTGGCACTGAAACCTCGATGGACAGAATCCCAATGGTAAACAGCCACACTCCAGACAGTTCCATGGGGGTTCTGCCCCTGCACCCTGGTAAATATCTGTACAAACTCTGGCTGCCATACCGTGGGGAATGTGGCTGTCAGGAGGTCCACCATACCATCGAATTCTGTCCATCAGGATTTCGACACCGGACTGTCAGCCTCAGGGTTTTGCGTTCAGGATCTTATTGTGATACCATAGCGGGATGATCCCAGTTGACTGCGGGCGCTGATGAGGAAAGGGTTTTTCTGGGCCTAGTTCTAGGCCTCAGTTGGGCTTGGCGTCATCGGGAGCAGTTCCTCTGTCAGGCGCTGTTTGTGGTGCCACCCTCTTCTGTCTTCCGTGCGCCACCTGTGACATTGGTGATGGCCTTGACACCAATTCTAGCACCAGTGGGTGGGGAGGTCAGTGCTGGATCTAGCACCAAGCAGGGTTCGGCTCTGTTCTTGGCACCAGGCAGGGTTCTGGTGCCATTTGCGTGCTAGGGCAAGTTCTGTTGCCATCCACAGTGATATCTCTCCTTCAGCTGATTTAGAGCCCATTGTTATGCCTAGCCTGGGGAGCAGAGCCTTTTAGGTGAGGTGGTGGCTGGTAGATCTCGTTTGGTGCCTCACTCTGAGTCCCGAGTATATGGTGGCTCTGGCAGGTGTCATAGTGGCAACTCGAATCCTCTGGCCTTACTGTAACTGTCTGAGCCTGTTGTAAATGGGGATAGGGGCTACCTAAGGGACCTCTGTGACTCCAGTCTCCCCACCTGGGGTTCCCCAAGGGCACCACCTAGATTGCTCCTCCACGTTTGAGCATTCTCTTGTGGTCAAGTTTGTCAGGCCCTCCCTTGAGTGAGGTCCCTGTATTGTCTTGTAACCCTGGCAAAGGACCTGGCCTGGTTCACCATGACCCTCCTCCTCCTCCTCCTCCTCCTCTCCCTCGCATTTGGGTCCTTCAGGGCCCTGACCTGAGAACAGTCCAAGGCATCAGTGACTGCTTTTCCCACCTACCTCAGCGCACTAGACCAGGTCATTTTCTGGCCTGAGACCCCAGCACTGCTACCTCCTGAGTCCAGCTCTTCATCATCTTTGTCTTCTTTCTTCCCTACATATCTCCTCAGATGCAGAGCATCGTCGCTACTAACAGTTCCTTTTGGAGATGGCGAGGGAGCTGCTAGTCAACCATTTTTCAGGCACCAATCCTGCCTGTCTGATGCTGTCCTTCCTTTGGGAGTGCAGTCATACCTCCTTGGCCCTAGGCCCTTTGTGGAGGCATCTAGAGACATCTGGCTCTGTTCCTCTGCCTCCTCTTCATCCCAAAGGGACACCCAGCACAGGTATTGTGCACCCATGGATCTCCAGAAGTCATGCCACACCCTCTTCTGGGGTCTTCTGCTTGACACCCCTCTGGACATGGGTACCCTGTACATGACCATCCCTCAGAGTCGAGTCTGGGGAGTTTGATGCCTGGGGTTGCAAAGTGTTCTCGGTGACACACACCCTGTTATGCATCTCAGCGCCCAGGCAACCTGTGGCAGGCACCTGTGGTTGACTGTGGGACAACTCCTATCATCTCTGCCAGATTGTGAGGCAACCAGGCAGGCCATATGTCTGTCCATCCAAGGCCTGGAGCTGTTAAAGGCACAAGCGAGGGCATCTTATGACATCAACAAGGTAGTCTCCAGGCTGGTGGGAACCACATTCTGCATTGGGCAGACAGCGTGGCTTCATCTTTCCCAGTTGTCACCTTTGGCCTGGCATAGGGTGATTGCCTAACGATTCCAGAGGTCCCACTTCTCCCACAGGGCCAGGCGTGAGCTTGCAGTGCACCTTCCTGCTCCCATGTCATGGGAGCTCTGCTCCCGACCAGTCTCTGGCGTTGCCAGGCCTGTAGAGGCTCCTACCTCTGTGTTTTTCCCCACAGGGGCTGAGGAACAACCTTTTCCCACAGGGTAAGCCAGCACCACCCTTTGGTGGTAGGCTTGATACTCTGAACCATACAGTAATGAATGGTGAAGATTGATTCTTGGAAGATATAAAGTTCGTAGTCACTGTACTTCTTGATCTTCAGAATATTTAAACCATTCATTACTGCAACCCCACCACCACCACCACCACTACCATCCCCTGCTATGGCCTGACATCTGGGCAGCTAAACTGTCTCCTCCTCCTTCTTCTTGCCTTTCTCTCTTTCCTTCTATCTTTTACTTGCCTCCTTCAGGAGTTAGATAAAGGGGGAGCATGGCTTTTGGATAGGCAGCCCTTGTTCTGCCCTTTTATTTAACAAAAACAATAAAGAAAGGGCAGCTAAGGGTCATCAGCTCAGACGACTTAGCATAGTAGTTTTGCCCCTACCTGTCCTCAGTGGCAGGTCTTTGCTGCCAGTCAGTCAGTCTTCCTCTAATTTCCTTGTTCCCCCCCTCTGCGGCAGTGAAAAAAGGAGAAAAGCGGGGAAATGGAAGGATATCAGACTTTAAAACTCTCCGAGTTGCACCTTCCCTCTTTAGAGCGGGATCTTCTCAGTGGCTAGACTGGAAATGTTTAGGCTTTTATCTAGATTTATAGGTGGGCAGTTGTCATTTCTAGGTAGTGGCAACTTCTATACTAGTCTATGGAAGAGAATAACAGAGGTGGTGGAACTGTCATACAGTCTTTTAAAAGATGTGATAGAACGGAGTTCCTGTGGGCTCCTGCCCAGTTTAATACTTGGATATTCTTCATACTTATTTCTTCCCTTGCAGGGTATCTACCTGTTGTTCTTAAGCTTTAGGTGCCTCTCTGATCTCCTCAGGCACTTTTTGTTGGCAGCACATCTGCTACAGAGAACATGTTGATCTTGTTCGAGGTATCTCTTGCAGAAGGTCATACACTTTGGTGTCCACCAGAGGGTGCTCTTGTTGATGGTAGCTTTCACCGGCAGTGTTGAATGGGGCGCCCACTATGACGTCATATCATGCATGTGTATAAATACATGGTCGCCCCTAGCACCCCAGTTCTTTTTCACCATCTCCAGCTCACTTCACGTGCCACTTCCGCTGCAGGTGTACGACGCCGCCGACTAGGAAAGTTCACAATTTTTATTTTCCATCTGTCTAGTTCAGATTCCTTTTCCGTAAGTGCCATTGTGGAAGAAAGATTTACCAATACGATAACCATTCTCTCTTTGTCTGGAGGCTGCCCACAAGTCCGCTCCTGTGCTTAGTGCCAGGAATTCAACCAAGCTACATGCCGTCGATAACTCCAGGAATTAGAATCCTACCTCATGGAGCAGAAGGTTGCTCTCCTGAAAAGGAAATGCAGTCTTGCTCTTCATCTCAGCCACCATCAATGAACTCCAGACCTCTCAATTGAAGCACCATTCATTTGAAGCACAAGCACCAAGGCAGGGCGCCTCGGTGGATGCAATGAAAGGACCTCATCGACAGCTTCCACCTCTGGTTGGTGCGTTGATGGTTTGAGCCTCTCCGCTCTGCTTCAAAGACTCAGATGGTCCTTGCAGTTCAGGCCCAAAGTATAGAGGCCTCCCTCTGACCATCACTCAGCTCTATCGACAACCTCTCAAGAGGCATGTCATGTCGTCAAAGACCCTTACAGAGGCTTTGTCTGTCCTGGCTACTACCCAGGCCCCTCCGTTGATAACTCGATCTTTATCAATGACTCATCCCTCCAGCATGGGACAGGGTTCTTCATCATCAGCTATTACTTTTAAGCATTCACCAGCATTGGCTTTTTCAAACCCTACTAAACAATCCTCCAGCATGGATCCAGGGTTCACTTCGGTGACTCTACCATCTTTACTGCCACCATCTCAGCCCGTCTCGTGCCAGGGCTTGGCAAGTTCAGCATCGGGCATGGCTTCCCAGGCTTCGGGCTCTCTGCTCCATCCACTGCCCAGGCCCAAGCCCTCAGTCCTGCCCCTCTCTAGCATGGAGTCTACAGGAGCACCTCCTCCATACTCTTCAGCCCAGTCGATGTCTCCTACCGCTGACCTGGCTGCTGTGGTCCATACTGTCCTGGATGTCATGAAAGCCATGCAGCAGCCTCCTCCTCCACCACCCTCCTTACCCACGCCCCACCTTGCAAGTGGGTTTGCCTTGAAACCTACTCCTCTTCTGACATTTCAGCCACTGGAAGAGGGGATCTAGTTTATGTTGAAGAAGTAGAAGAGGAGGAGGAGGATCTCGATGATGGGGATCATTCCCTTCTAGTGCCTCTACTGTGTCCTCGGGGAAAATCCTGGGCTGTATACGCTGTGCTCTTCTCTGGATGACCCCAGTTTCCTGGCATCTGGCCCAGCTGCAACAGATCATGGGGTTCACAACCACTGACCTGGACGGGCACCTCCAAAACTTGGCAGAGTATTTGGATTTACCAGAGAATCCAGCCATTGTGTTCCTCCTCTCATCCAGGCCTACCGTGATGCTGTTTTGCATTCTGGCACTGCCCTTCTATGGTCCCTCTGGTTCCAAAGAAGGCAGATCGCCTTTACCAGGCTCACTGACCACCCCTTTTTGCCTCGGCTTCACAGGCTGATTCGGTGGTCATGAATGCTGCACATGATCGGACCAAGTGAGCCTCTGCCTCCAGACAGAGAATCTGAAAATTGGATCTGATAGGAAAAGGGTCTCTGCCTCATCCACCCATGTTATGTGTATCCTCAGTTATATGGGGCATATGCTAAGGTACTAAAAACATTCTGGTCTGCCGCCTCGGAGTGGCAGTAAGGCTTTCCGGCATCTCCTCTGTGTGGGTTATGAGCTGTGGGTGCCTGTGCACAAACCTCAGCGATGGGTATTACCCTTCACTGGGATCTCCTCCGTGTGGGTTATGATGCTGTGGATGTCTGTGCACAAACCTCAGCGATAGGTATACCTTTTGCCGCCATGCCTGGCTCCATGTTTCGGCTTTACCCCAGACGTGCAACAGAACATCTTAAATGCTCCTGTTAATGGGCACAGACTTTTGGTTCAGACACAGAAACTATTCTTAGTGACTTACATGCCTCAGGCGCACACTCTGTACTCCACACACAATGTACATACTCGCATGGCTGTCTCCCAGCGGAGGTTATACCAGTCATTTCAGTTTCATGGAGCTTCTCACCAGCGGGTACAGCCTGTCAGTCCACAAGAGGCTGACAGCAGCCCCAACCTCTTGGCTGTACCTCCTCCTCTGCCCCCAAGGGTGCCCAGACCACCCCTCCTGTGGCCGCTGCTGCCCCCTGTCCTTTTGACTCCTCCAACAGCCTCCCCACCCTCCTCTTCCAGCCTTGGAGGCAGTGGGTGGTTGCCTCTCCCTACAATTGGAGGCCTGGCAATGGATTACAGCAGACAAATGGATCCTGCAGATTATTTGCATGGGCCGTACTCTGTAACTTATTACCCTCGCCCGCCCCCAACACCCACCTGGCTCCTGTCCTATCCTCCAGACCATGTTCTGGTGCTGCTGGAGGAACTCCATTCTTTGATTCAGGAGCAGGCAGTCCAGTCTATGCCTCCTGATGATCTGGGCAAGGGCTTCTGCACCCATTTCTTTTGGTACCCAAATGCACAGGCGATCTCCACTCTGTCCTGGACCACAGAGACCTCAACTGGTTCATCCAGTACAAAAGATTTTGAATGGTCACCTTGACAACAGTCCTGCCTTTTCTAAATCAAGGGGACTGACACTGCACCCTCGACATGAAGGACACTGTTCCAGCTCCTTTGCTTCCATTACCAGTTCTGCGCTTGCCCTTCAGCCTATCCTCAGCACCACAGGTCTTCATAAAGTGCCTGGCAGTCATGGCCACTGCCTTCATCACCAGGGCCACTACGTGTTCCTGTACTTGGACGACTGGCTCATCAAAGCATCATCTCAAGGAGAGTTGCTACACTCCTCGCATGCACCCTCAGGCCCTTCATTGATATTGACATCACTGTAAATGTTGCCAGATCTCACATGGAGTCATCCCAACGTCTCCAGTACACCTCATGAGTTTGGATATGGCCCAAGGCGGGCCTTTCTCCCAGAGGACAAGTGTCAAATGCTCATCTCCCAGGCGTGGCAATGTCAAGCAGCTCAGTAGATCACCGTGTGCCAGTACATGTGCCTCCTCAATCACATGGCCGCAGCTATTTCCACAGTGCCGTGCAGCTCACCGACACATGTTCCCAGTCCAGTGGGCCTTTCACTGCCAAAACACCAAAAGACGGGACTTCAATGACTCCATCCAAGTGACCCTTCCTGCAGCAGGCCCTCTCCTGATGGTTTGATCTGACTCACCTGCAGATCGGCATGCCCTTTCATTCAACACCCCCTCCCGTCCCAAACCCTCATAACAGACACCTCCACCCTGGGTTGAGGTGCCCATGTTGGTCCACATCAAACACAAGGCCTCTGGGGCCTGACACCATGTCTCTTCCCATAAACCTGCTGGTGATGCAGGCTGTTCGTCTGACTCTTCAAGCTTTCAACTGTTCCTTGTCCCTAGACCCCAGCTGATCCAAGCGGACAATACACATGTGGTATACTACATCAGTAAGCAGGGGTGCAAAATCACAAGCTCTGTGCCACAAAGCAGTGTAAATTTGGACTTGGGCTCTAGCTCTCCAATTTCACCTGGTGGCAGTCCACATTCCGGACCTTGGCTCTGCAGGTACTCCATGACATATTCCTTCTGTAGGGCACTCTGGACATCAATTTATTTTCCTCTCCAGACAATCACAGACTTACCGTTGCTGCTCGATCATTCCAGACTCAGGGACCATTCCTGGACGCCTTGTCCATCTCCTGGCACAGGCACTTCTTATATGCCTTCCCACCCATTCTCCTCCTCCAGCAAGTACTTCTCAAACTCCAACTGGAACAGACTTCCATGATTCTTATTGCTCCAGCAGATCTAGTTCCCCTCCTACAGCAACTGTTAGTCGCGAATCCCCTGCCCCTTCCTCTCCAACCGATCTCCTCATGCAGAATCAAGGAACCCTTCTGCACCCCAATTTCCGGTCCCTTCATCTTCTTACTTGGCTCCTGAGGATGTCTTTATAACTCAACAAAATGTCTCTGCCGCTGTAACCCCATTCTGCTGGTATCTAGGAAGACATCAACCAGAAAGATATATGCTGCCAAATGGAGCGTTTTGCTGTCTGGATGGCCAGCAGATGCTTGAATCCATACTCCTGCCGTTACCTACAATTCTGGAGTATCTTTCCACCCTCTCAGTAAGGGCCTAAGCTACTCCTCCATCAAAGTCCCTGTAGCTACAGTCTCAGCTTTCCATGAACCCATTGGGGACCGGCAGATCACCCAGATGGTCCTCATCAAGATGTTTCTCAAGAGCATTCTCCACCTCAAGCCCCTTGTCCAGAATCCCATTCCACCCTGGGACCTCAATTTCATCTTAGAAAAATTAACTCTTTTTTTAAACTTTATGTTTATTGTTTTTAATAAAACAAACATACGGTTTGAGTTACATGCTTGAAAATTTCTAATTACTACACAGAGGGCCCTCCTCATTAATACAATCATGTGGTACATCCGTGCATTTAGAGAGGGGTTACCAAAAACTTCTGTTTAAAACATGAAAGAATCGATTCCAGAATCTGTGAACTGAGCCTGTGAGCAGCATGGTGAAAGTCTCCCAAAGTCTTTAAAACAAAAGGCCTTAATGTTCATGCCCTTCAAGAAGAACATTAAGATTACCATGCATTAACTTAATTATGCCTAAATGTGTCATTCATTATTGATGGATTTTACAGCCAGTGAACAAAACTAATATCTGTCATTATGTCAGCACTGTAACTGTGCAAGAGAACAGACAAGAAATATTTCAGTTACATAGTCTCAGGCGCTAAAGGTAGCAAAAGACCCAAATTTTTTAATTTAACAAGGAGACTGAATAAACCAAACATCCCTCCCTTCAATAAGTAAAACATATTGGTATACATATAATATCTTGAGTTCAGACTGTTATTTTTTGTTATTACTAAAATGAGATACTGCAGTTAGTATTAGAGCAGGAAAAAAACAATAGTTTAAATCAACTCTGAGACACCAGCGAGATCGGCCCTGGCCTAATATTAATTAAGTCCCAGTGAAGTACTCACTTTACTTTCCAAACCATCAAACTCAGGTTCCTCTTCATCCATGGAAGAATCAGAAGCTCTTCTGGCTCTACTGGCGCAATCCACAGGAGCTGCATATTTTTGGCTCTACTTGAGAGCCTCTCCTGGTTCAGAAAACATATATGTTTTCCCCTGATGCACAATTCTGAGTCGGGCTGGAAATATCATCTCATGTGGGATTGAGGAGTCCAGAGATGGCTCTACTACCATCAATTTCTTCCTTGCCTTGTGGAGAAACTGATGTCTGAAAGAGCTTAATCTGCTCACCGCTGTGTAGAAGAACACCTTTATGTCGGGCGAGTGCCAGCAGAAATCACGTGAGCCTGACCCATCTGAGATCACCATGGCCAGTGCGAGGAGCTTCAGAATTCTCCGGGCAGCTGCGCTTGAGTAATCCGATAGGCTTTCTGAAACGTCGCTTTTGGTGCTGCTGCTTCCCAACTGTTGGACGAACCACTCCTTCAAAAATAGAAGCAAATGATCACCTTTGCTGCCTTGAGTAACTCCAGGATATGTATATTCAGGGATCTTATTTGGTTCTCTAGTGATTCAGTGTGTGCCTTCCATTGAGTACTGTCCTTAATCATCGTTGAGACTGCTCCTAAAGCAGCGTCTGCCCGCTTAGCTGTATCTACTGGGGCAGTTTGTATATGCTCCCAGTTCATCTCAAGTGAAAATTAGCTCTTAACCCATTTGAACCAGCAGCTGCCTGTGACCTGCACTTCCTGCCCTGGAAGGCCCTTTTCCTGGTGGCTGTCACATCAGCCAGGTGCATTCGAACTTCAAGCCATCATGTGCCATAAACCATACCTGATCTTCCCAAAGACAGAGTCTCACTCGAACAAATCCCACATTCCTGTCGAAGGTGATTTGAGACGTCACACTCAACCAATTGATTAATTTGTCTGGCCTCACCTGGCTCCTTCTCATCCAGGGAACTCTCTCATCCACACTCTGGACATACACGCATCCTGCATTATCATCTCACTCATATGACGTCCTCTCAGAAGTCCAAGCAACTCTTTGTTGCCTTCACTCCTGGTAGGGACAGACACCTTGTCATGAGGCAAACCGTGTCCACTTGGTTAGCCCATTGTATCACCTATTGCTACAATAAATACAGCAAGCTTCTTCCTGGAACTGTGCAGGCACGCCTGCCAGGGCTATTTCTACCTCTGCTGCCTGCTTCAGGGTGTCTCCATCACTGATATCTATGCCACCACCACTTGGACTATGATTCATACATTTACTAAACACTATAGTCTTGATTTGGGCTCCTTTGCCTGTGCCATGTGCAGGGCCTCCTGTCCTAACCACTCTTTTTGTTTGCGGTTTGTGAATTGTCCCAAGTGTATGACCTGCTGCAAGAGATACCTCGAAGAAATTAGTACAGTTCATTCGCATACCGTAACGGTAGATCTTCAAGAGGATCTCTGCAGCAGGTCACATTCCTGCCCTCATTCCCTTCTTCTCTGGGAGAGCTGTTTTCTACTTCTATACTTATCATCCTAATGGACAATGCCTCAACCTCCTTGGTTCCCCTCAGTGTCCTGCTCTGTAGAGCTGGTCGTCGGCCAGGAACTGAGGCTGATAGGGCCACCCACATGTTTATACATAAACATGGCATGACATCACAGTGGGCGGCCCCCATTCAACACTGCTGGTGAAAACTACCATCGATGAGGAGTGCCCTTTGGCAGACACCTAAGTGTATGACCTGCTACAAGAGATCCTCTCAAGATCTATCATTACGGTAAGTACAAAACTGTACTTTCTAGGGATATGGATATGGTGCACTAGCCACATTCTGGCAGTCTTTCTTTGCCTTTAAATACCACTGGAGCGTCTTTAAGCTAAGTTCCTCCACCCAATTGAGTGGCATACTCCTCTGCTCCGCCCAGTGATGTCAGATCTTCCTTTCCCGCTGGAAGATTTAGTTCTTACTTTGAGAAACAGCTCTTTCAGCAGGTTACACCATTAGTACTGAAGCTGGCAGGCAGCAGGACCCCACAGAAAACATCTGCTACCTACATACAGGGGGTACCACCCCTGATGTTGGCCCTGCCCCGGCGTTGCATACATCATAAAAGGGCAGTTCTCCGGCATCCTCAGTTCTTTTCCGCTGTCGACTTGCAAGCATCTGCTCCATGGCGCCTTCAGCTAACGAATGATGCCATCACTTAAGTATAACTATTTTATTTGTTTCTTTTCCCAAAAGTCAGAATTTCTTTCTTGTATGTCATCTTCCCCAAAGTCATCCATTGAAAGGTACTCCTCAAAGTGTACTTGTGGCAAACAAATTCCTTTTAAGGAGAAGCACACGTGCCTGTTTCAGGTGCCAAGGCCAAACCCATTTGCCAGAATTTAAACAGCCACATGAGGATCCCCAACAAAAGTTTTGGAGACCTTCCTTTAGAGAAAAGATTAGCAGCTATGTAGAAAGTTCCTCCTGCAGGAAGAGTCCTTACATAAGTCGGAAACCGAGAGAAAAACAGAGGAAAGGGAGAAGAGCACTCCCCATCTATACGGACATCTGACTCCAGATGGAGCTCAGACTCCATCTGCTACAACAGATCTTCATCTCAGACAAAGACCCAACTTCCGCCAGCCAAAGTCCAGACATCTGGTGGTACGGTGTTGCATCCACCCTCCAGACCCGAATGAAATAATATTCTCACAGTCAGTCTTGGGTTCTACAGGCCGATCTGCACCATTCGCCCAGCCACGGAGTACTCACGTCAGCTGCTACTACAGGCCCGACTCCCTGGACCAGTGCGGGACTCCGACCACTTGAGGTCAACCTCCCAACCCCCAGAGGAACCTCGGGATGTCCCTAAATGAACCTCCGATCTGACATCCCTTAGCTGACATCAGACCCTAAGCAGATGTTTGAGCACCCACCCACAAAACATCCAAAAGACCACCAACCACCAACAGAGGTCCACTCTCAGAGAAAGGACATCACCTTGTCCATACTAGACATTGGCCCATCCAGACATTCGGAGGATGAAGTACCGACGCTGGGTCGAACGACTAAGTGATGACCAAGCGAGAGGAGACGGGAAGGAGGCAACCTCCCTTGTGACCCGACATCACCCAAGGATCAGATGACTGGTGTATCAGGCCACGAGACCGTCAGACATAGGAAACTGTCAGGCGGCACCTCGAGAGGGACAGATGCCAGGTCAGGCGTCGGGTCTCAACATTTCTGAGGTAAAAGAATTGTTTTCCTATTGGTGGGAAAGCATTAGGAAGGATGTCATTCCCACCAAACCACTGGTGGTGAACCGACCTCCTCCAAAGAACAAAGCCCAGTCAGTCCATCCCTAGAGAGGAGAGTCCCAAACCTAAGGGCCGGTCTAAGGACAAGAAGTAGCCATCACACAAAGAAAAACAGCAGGCAGGTCTCCACAGACTTCTTCCGCTCTCACCCAGCATGCACAGGACCAGAAAGCATCACAAGAAGTCAGATTCCTCTTCCTCGGATGAGTCTCACTCCTCCTCTGTATCTTCCAGATCAGGCTCTCTATTCAGCATCCTTTCACCAGATCCAAGGGATTTGCCTAGGTCCCCCGATGACCCAACATTAATGGATATAATGCAGCATATCCAAGACAACATAGGTGGGACATGGAAGATTTAGGTCCTGAGAGGTGTCTCCCTGCCAAGTATCTAAGGCAAAAGGATCCCAAACCAGTGGTAGTCCCACCATTAGTAGACACTTTCTAGGATGTGACCAAGGCTGCTTGGAAGCACCCTTCACTTCTCAGCAGTCCCTAAACAAGGCAGACCACCTGTAGCCAGGGGCCCCTTGGAAGATCGTTACCTAGGAGAGCAACCAGTGGCAGATTCCATTGTGATCCCTGCCACACATGACAGATCAGAGGCCATAACGCCTAAGCACCCAACCCTCGGACTGGGAATCAAAACAGCTTGACTCCATGGGGAGGAAAATGTATGCCTCAGCAACATGTTCCATCCACTCATTAAACTTCCTGTCCTACATGGTCCAGTTTCAAAATGCCCTGTGGGAACAAGGCCAAGATTCTGTTAAGAACCTTCTGGATGGACTGCAAGAGGAAGAACTTACAAAGCTCCTCCAAACAGGCTCTGTTGTAGGCACACAAGTACTCAGAGCAGCATATGACTCCGAGACTCAGCAGCAAGAAGTACAGCATCAGGACTGTGCCTAAGACAGCACTCCTGGCTAAGAGCATCAGGCTTTACGTTGGACATCCAGAAAGGCATTCTAGAGTTCCCCTTCAAAGACTCTGTTCTTTTGGAGAAGAATCCGAGAAGATAATTACAAATTGCAAGATGCCAGAAAGGCGGTAAGATCTGTACAGGCCATGTACAGACCCAAGCCATTTTGGAGACGACAGAACCACTTTAAAGACAAGCAGGGACAGTAACCCTGATTTGGACAGCAGCAGAGAGGCGGCTTTAACTGCAAGGGCCCATCTCGAGCTGCAGGAGGTTCAGGTGCCAGGAACACAAAAACTCTCAGGCAACCCTCCCTCCCTGCCACTGTCTGACTCATTGCAGACCCCTCCTGCCCCTCCGGCTCAAAGTGAAGAGAAGGTCGGGGGTCACTTCTCAAGACACCTGACAGGATGGCGACAAATCACTTCAGAACAATGGGTGCTTCAACTAATTCAAAGAGGGCACTCTGTTGAATTCACTGGGCAACTCACCATCAGACCACCACTACAATCTCAGTATTCAAGACAACATGCCACACTGATTGAGAAGGAGGCCATAGAGAAGGTGCCATGGATCCAGAGAGGAAAAGGTACTATTCACACTTCTTCTAGTACCCAGAAAGACAGGGATTTGTGCCCCATCCTAGACAACAGTGAACTGAACAACCCTGTGGCATACAAGCGCTTCAGGATGTTCACCTTGCCAGGCTTAATCCTGATGCTGCCCAGATGCTTGGCTGCATCATTGTACATGCAAGATGCCTACCTCCACATTCCAATTGCGAAACATCATCAGAGGTTCCTGTGATTCGAATTCCAGGGTCACCACTACCAAACCTGGGTAGCAAAAGACTCAAGGACTATGGTCAGGATGGAAGTAGCCCTTCACATAAATGTCCTTGAGATGAGGGTGGTCCTTACGCCTTTCAGGCCTTGCAAGCGGACTTAACCCCAGGACATCTATTGATACAAGCGGGCAGCATGTCAGTAGTGTTCTGTATCAGCAAACAAGGGGCACTCCTCATACCAGCTCTGTCGAAGTGATGAAACTGTGGTACTGGGTAATACAGTACAGTATCACCCTGTCTGCAGTTCATGTTCCCGGTTACAGAACACGCTAGCGGATCTACTCTGCAGATCTTGATCTAGCACACACGAATGGGAGCTCCTGCAACCAGTGGTAGAAACTCTGTTTGCAAAATGGGGACACCAGAATTACATATGTTCGCCTCCCCATGCAATGCAAAACTGCCCAGTTTCTGCTCGCTAGATCCAGGGCCTGGTGTTTTCTGGCAAGATGCGTTGTCCCTCTGCTGGACAGGCAGGTTCCTCCTTCCCTTTGATCCAGAAAGTCCTGCTCAAGCTGCAGGACTACAGAGCAATCACGATTCTGATGGCTCCATATTGGTCCAGACACATATGGTTTCCTCTTCTCCAGTACCTGGCAAGTGAGCCACCCTTTCCTCTTCCACTCAGCTCACACTTGCAATAAGACAACTGGTCTCTGATTCACATCTCAGATCCTTACACCTGCATGCCTGGCTCCTAAGGACCTAGCAATGTCTCGCCACGGAGTCTCAGACAGTGATGCCGATGTCCTAGTGGCAAAAGGAAACCTCTGCTCAGCCATGTATGCCATGAAATGGCTCAGATTTTGCTTTTGGTCCTTGGCTCGTGACCTGGACCCTTTAATTTGCCCAGTGAAATTGGTATTTGAGTACCTCCTTTCCTTATCAGAAGCAGAGCTGAGTTATTCCTCAATAAAGGTGCACCTCTCTGCAGTATCTGCTTACCATGCACACTTTGGGGACAAATTCTTGGCTCAACTGGACTTGTCACACACCTTCTTGTGTGGCATCCTCCACTAGAAGCCACCCATTAGAGATCCAGTCCCTCCTTGGGACCTTCTCTTTCTTTTAGAACAGCTCCTACTCCCTTTGAACCAGCCGCAGATTGCGAGCTACACCTTCTTTCTTGGAAGGCGTTGTTTTAGTTGTTGTTACCTCTGCAAGGAGAAATTCTGAGCTTTAAGCACTGATGCAAAAAACATATTTGATTTTTCATAAGGACAGGGTGTCCTTGAGGACCAATCCTAAGTTTCTACCCAAGGTAATGTCAGAGTTAGTCCTCAACCAGGATATCGACCTCCCAGTTTACTATCTAGAGTATTCCAAAGGGGAGAGGCTTTCCTGCACACATTGGATGTGCACAGGATACTCAGTTTCTACCTGACTAGGACCAGACCACACCATCGGAATGACCAGTTATTTTTGTCCTTTGCCCACAGGATGTTAGGGGCACTGGTGTCTAAACAGACACTCTCAAAATGGTTGGTAAACTGCTTTGTGTTCGACTACCAGAAGTGAAACAAACCCTTACTGGGACTGGAAAGGGTCACTGTACCAAGGGATGGCAACATCATTTGCTTCCCTTAGAAATGTTTCAGCTTCTACCATTTGTGCAGCAGCTACATGGAGCACAGTGCACACATTCATCAGACATTACAGTATGGACATTGCCTCCAAACACAAAGCAGGCTTTGGCCTTACTGTCCTGCAGGGGCTTCTGTCATGAGGGTTCCCTTTCACCCTTCTCCTATCCTCCTCCCAAATTTGGGGTAATATTTATCACTGCTTGGGACTCAGTTTGAATGGTGTAACCTGCTGCAAGAGCTGTTCTCAGTAAGATAGTGTACAGTTAAGTAAAATTTCCTGTAACAGTAGATCTTGAGAACAGCTCTTACAGCAGTAATTCCCATCTTTCCCCTCAGGAGGTCAGCTGCTTTTGCAATAATAATTTCCATTGGTCTTCCTTTGGAGGCGGATCATCAGTCTCCCACCTGAATCACATCGCTGTAGAGAGTCTCGGCGGGAGGAGAACTGAGGGATACTGGGGACCGTCCCTTTTATGATGTATGTGGCGTAGGGGCAGTCCCCGCTGTTTCTCTAGCTAGCTAGTTTTTCCGTGTGGTCCTGCTGCCTGCCATCTTTAGTCCTAATGGTGTAACCTGCTGCAAGAGCTGTTCTCGAAGATTTATTGTTACGGTAAGTTCTTGCGTAACTATACTATCTTCCTTAGCAGTTCCGTACCGTGGTGAGGCCAGTGTTTCAAAATGTTCAAATGTTTTCAAGTGTTTTCTTTTCGGTGCTTTGTTCTAGTATAAAGCATGACAAACCCTCGGTCTGGTCCTGGATTTAAGCAGGACAGACTGGCAATCCTTGTGCATTTACTGCCTCTGGGCAGAGGATGACCCTCAGGTTTGTGGCTTGTGCAAAACCTTGCTGCCTTCCTGACTCGAGGATCAGTACACCTGTCTCTTCCTTGGCCAGCCGGTCAAATGGGACCCCCAGTCCATTCTAAGGATGGCCATAAGGTAGTGTCTGCGGCTGTGGGTTCAACTTCTCAGATTGTGGCTTTAGAAGAGGTAGCTGCCCAGGATGCAGCAGTTTCTTCATTAGCATCTGTGCTGCTCCTGCTTGGCACTAGCACTGGGGCACTTTTCATGGGCAATTTTCAGGAAATATGCCAGTCTCTGCAGACCCAAGGGGAGGCCTTTCCCAGGGTGAGAAGTCAAAGAAGATGTTGAGATCCCACCATCGGGTCGTGGATCAGGAACAAGCACCTTCCTGCTCCTGCCGATTCCCTCAACTGCTCAGTGGCTGTCAGCTTCCGCCGAGCTTCCCATGGTCGATGGTCAGGTCGCTAGCTCCATTGTACCCCATCAGGCTTGTTGGTTGTGATGCAGTCTGACCAACTGGTCAAGATGTTTCTTGACTCTGTCGACCCGTTGTTGGAAGAGATTGAGTTTGACTTGACCACGAGGGCGCTGGTCCTTTCAACCCTATCTCAGGAAGGTCGGAGAAGCTGGTCAAGCAGACTGTCTGTTCACAGAGATAACCCTTCAGGAGTCCAATGGAAGGAACCAGGTGTGTCTTGTACATGGTCCCTTCTCCTGCTTCCCATACCATCGATGTTCTAGTCATGGTCGAGGTCAAGGTCTGGGTCTCGATCGAGATCGTGGTCCTGGGAATCTTCATGTTCCTGACTTCAGTTTTTGGCCAGGAAGCTCTGTTGATGCTCCTTTTTCTCTTCATCCATGGATGAAGAGGCTCCATAAGCAAGTTTTTGGCTGTGAGGGAGCTGATGTGGCAGAAGTGGGTCCTTAGGCATGGTAGGCCCTTTCTCAGACCTGGGTGCTTCCCTGGTCTCCTCCGATCTGGCCTACTCCGGTCCTGCCAAGTCCAGTCGGCGCTGATACTTGCTTCTCCACCAATTCAGGTGGAGCCACCACTAAGCAGTCATTGTGTGGGGCTCCTTGATCATCGCTCATTCTGCTACAGGGCTTCCCGGCTGGCTGCCCATCGAAATCACTCATTCGGATGAGTCTAGGGTGGTTCATGGTGAAAAATGACCAAGGGCAGTATTTCAGGAATCTTTGGACTCCAAGGGGTCATCTGTGCAATTCTTCATGACCCTGGGCTTCAACTCTTGAATCAGCCAAAGAACTCACTATCGAGCATGGACTGGTCTACTTCAGGGTTCTGCTTTGGCTGATTCCAGATTGATGGAGATCCCTTTGGAGCTAGTCCAGAAGTGGGCCAAGTGCCCCTTATGGAGAACCTTGATCAGCATGATTCCCGTGGGGGAGGTAGTCTTCCATGTAGTGGAGGCCATTTTGGGTCCTGATTGAGCTTTGGCAACACCCAGCTTCATGCATGCAGGGTCCTCAAGTAAATGGTCCCGGATGGTTCTCTTCCTGGTTTCTCAGACCATCCCTCGGATAAGTGGTTGGTGGCAGACTGTCTTTTGTATGATGGGCAGCGTTGGTGCTGTGGACAAGCCCCCAACAAGGAGTTCAAGCAGCTGGACCACACCCAAGAAGGTCTGTGCTGCATCTTCCTGGTCTCCATCAGGTGAGTTCTGCCATGATGATGGCCAACTTTAGACATGCCTTATGGGGTCTTAGACTATGTCCTTCCGCCTTCCTGCGGACATGCAGTCAGCAGTCAAGATGGTTAGAGAACTGGGTCACTCCTACACAAGTACCAGCTGGCCATCTTGGACATTGGTGACTCACGCCCGGTCTGTGGTGGCGGTCACTATGCGCCATAGGGCCTGACTGCAAATATCCACCTTTACGGTGGATAACCAGCACAAACTGGCCAATGTCCCATTCTTGGGCACTGACCTTTTGGCCCCAGGGTAGATGGGTACCTCACCAGGATTAAGAAATCCAGTGTTGCCCTTGATTCATTGGCGTCTTCACAGAAGGACCCCAAGGAACATAACACAAAGTAGTCTTTCAGTTTTGTCCTTTTCTGACTCGGCAGCCCCAGCAAGGGCAATCCCAGGTGACCCAAGTCCATGTTTGCCAGCCAAGGTTCCAAGTAACCCAGAGATAGGGGCTGCAGGGCCCTCTGGTGACTAGTGCCAGGGTCTACTCCAAGGCTGCTCAGTGATGGGTTGAGGGGTGTCTGCCTCCCACCGTCCGTCCCTGCCTCAGCTTCCTGTGGAGCGTTGGCTTCTTCATTTCTGGCACACTTGGTCCGCCATCACTTCGGACAAATGGGTGCTAGAAGTGGTGGCACGTGGATTACCTCTCGATTTCAAGGCTCTCCTGCCCTACTAAACCCTTTCCTCATGGGAGTCCGTGATGTCACAGGACACACTGTCTGCCCTCATGGAAGACATCGCTCAGGTCCTAGAGAAGGAGCCGCAGCCAGTGTTCTGGATATCACGGCTGCCCAAGGCTTTGTATCCAAGTATTTTCTGATGCCCAAACGGACAGGGATTGGTACCCCATACTGGATTATCATGATTTGAACCAGTTCCTGAGGAATTGTAAGTTCAAGATGGTCCTCTGAACCAGATAATACCATATCTGGAACAGGGCATGTGGTTCTGCTCCTGGATCTCCAGGACACATTCTTCCACATTCCAGTCCATCCATCCCACTGGTGGTACCTTGGGTTCCATGCAGAAGGGTTTTCTACAAGTTCCAGGTCATGCCTTTTGTCCTCTCCTTGGTCCCCAGGGTCTTCACCAAGTGCATCACAGTGCTGACAGCCTTCCTGAAGCACCAAGGGGTTGGTCTCTCCATACTTGGCTGATTGGCTGATTGCTGGATCATCTTGGAAGGCAGTGGAGCAGTCCAGGGACCTGGCCCTCTAGACCTGCTCAGCCTTGGATTTTCTGATGAAGCTGGCAAAGTCAGAACTCAACCCCTCGCAGGTCATCCACTTTATCAGAGCACAGCTCGACTCCCTCTGGGCCAAGGCCCAGCTCCAAGCTGACTGGGTGGCGGATTTTATCTCCTTTGCCCGATCATTTCAGGTTGGCTGCTCACACCCTGCTTGGGACTTCCTGTGGCTGCTGGGGTACATGGCAATCTGTACTAGCATGGTCCGGTGAGCCCACTAGTTGATCGCCACATGCAGTGGGAACTGGCCCGCCAGTGGTCTCAGCACCTAGGTCACTTGGACCAGCCAATCCGGGTAACCTGGCCGGTGTGGGATGCCATCCAGTTGTGGCTAGTCCTAGAACATCTAGAGAAAGGAGTCCAATTTGTCTGTCCAATGCCGACTGTCATTCTGACAACCGAATACATCTCTGGTGGGATGGAGAGTGCACCTGGGGACCATGGGGCCTGGCTCTGGACCCCAGGAGTTCTGTTAACACATAAACCTGCTGGAGCTCAATGCAATACTGCTTGCTGTGATGGAATTTTCTGTTTGTCGGGGTCTGGTGCAAGTCCAGATGGACAGTACCACAACCATGTACTACATGAACAAGCAGGGGCGGAAGCACTCCATTCAGTTATATTGGGAGGCCCTCTGCACCTGGACCCTCATGTGCAGCGTGGTTGCCGATCTCCTGGCAATTAATGTGTTGGAGCCTTCAATCAGCTATGGACACCCTCAGCTGGGTGGGAAGCATCTCATGAATGGACTCTGCATCAGGAGGTAGTGGACCGCTTATTCTCCCAGTGGGGCAATCTCCTGGTTGACCTGTTCATCTCCAGGGAGAGCATAAAGCTGAGGCTGTTCTGTGACCACCCTCTTCAGTGTGGGACACTACTGGGGGATGTCTTCACAAGGCCTTGGACCCCAGGCTTCCTGTACAGCTTCCCTTCCTTTCCCCTGGTCCACAGAGTGCTGGTCAGGGTGTGGAGGAACAAGGCAGAGGATGATCCTGGCAGCCCCAGACTGGTCATGCCAGTTCTAGTACCCAGATCTCCTCAGCCTCATCAACAAGCCTCTGTGGCACTTCTTCTATGCCCAGATCTGTTTTTCAGTCACAGGGAAAGGTCTTGAATCCAGACCTTCATTCCCTGCACCTGACAGCCTTATTCCTAAGGGGCTAGAGAGTTCCAGGCTTTGGGTTTCTCCAGAGAGGTTCTCCAGGTTGTGGAAGCCTCCCAGAGCCAACCCCAAGTACTGCTTAAAGTTGAACCAGCATAATATTCTGTGGTAATTTGCATATGCAGCCGTGATGCTTTGCAATGTGAGGGCATGTGTGATTTTGTATTTCTTTGTAACTTGGGTCCCTGGCCAAATGCCCTTTAGGGTAACCATTGCCTCAGTGCTAGCACAGAGTGTCCTTATCTTTAAATTGTTTTTTGTTTTAATTGGGTTCACCACAACATAACCCAGATAGACCATCTTAGGGTAGCTGGTTCAATTCCACTGGGATGTCAAACAGGCGAGCCATACTGATGAGTCCTGGTAGGACAAACACATGTCTATGTTTCTGTTGACACCCTTTTGCAAACTCGTGAGACGCCTTTCGGCACCATGCATTTCTGCTTAAACTTGAAGCAGCATAGTATTCTGTGGTAATTTGCATATGCAGCCCATGATGCTTTGCATTGTGGAGCATGTGTGATTTTGTATTTCTCAAGTACTGTGCCTTCAAATGGAAGTGATTTTCATTTGGTGCCAGGGCAGGAGCTGGACCCCCTGTCCTGTCCCTTAGCTATCATTTTAGGGACATGGATATGCTGTTCAATTCACACTTATTGGCAGGTTCCTTGCCACTTTAAATCTTGCGGAAGGTCTTCAAGCTGGCTTCTCCCACCCACCCAGGTGATAAAACTTTCGGCTCCACTCCATGATGTCAGAGCTTCCTTACGCTTGGAGCTCAGATTCCTCATAGCGCTCTGCATTTTAGGTCTGGATCCACACTCTTGGTTAACCTGAAATTAATTCTAAAATTTACAAGACTTCAGTCTTCTTTTTCCCCTCACGGCTCGTTGGACAAATCGACTCTCAGCTTTCATTGGTGCCCCTGCGGCAGAAGATGTCCCGGACCGATCCGCACTCCATGTGTGACTACTGCTTTGGGCTTGGCCACACGATTCGCAGGCTTGCGCATTTGTGTAAATTCTTTTCGCTTCGTCTTGAGGACTACATGCTTGACTTCTTCTGGGGCAACTTGAAAACATTATCCGCCAGTCAAGTCAAGGAGACCTTGCTATGGTGTCCACAGGGCTCCGTGGAACAGTTGGAGCAGATGAAGCCTCAAGGAGGAAGGCCCAGGCTGCATCTTACGTCCTTCTCAGTCGCAGCATTTATATTGCTCTCCTTGGGCTCTTCATATACAGCTTCTTTTTAGGAGCTTTGTCAATCCCTCTCCACCAAGGAGAAGGACCTTTGGGACATTCCAGTCGGTCCAAGAAGAAGGACTCAAAGGTAAGTCCCACCATCAACGTTCGTAGGAGCAGGAGAGATCCCTTCACTGGATAGTTGACTTTCGGTCGAGGTTGCGGCTAAGGCAGCTGGCTTCACGGTGTCCCGTCAGGTCAGCTGGCTGAGACACCCGTCAACGCAGTGAAGATTTTCTTGACCCGTTGACTGGTGATGCCAACAACCCTACTTCACCAGTTCCCCGGTGGAAACCGAGGACTTGCCTGTGCCTCCTGTGCCAGAGTCCCTGGTTAAGGTCTCTGTAATGAGGGAGGAGCAGGTTCCCTGTCCCTCTCTGATCCACCCCGGAATCCCGAGGTCTCGGTCTCAGACCTCTTCCAGGTCCAGCAGGTCCTGCCGACATCGGGTCCGGCATCATGGAAAGTGGCGTTGCTGCTCATCCTCGTCGTCCTCTTCAGAGGATAGGCTCTAGGCGCAAGTTGCGTCAGTGCTACAAGGATTTAATGTGGCAGCAGCTCTTGTTGTCTGGGAATAAGCCGACTCTGTCACCTTCTCCGGCCACTAAGTGACTGTCATGTGAGTGGCCAAAACAACCCCTCATAGTAGTCGAGGGCGAAACGGTGCCAGTTGTTCGGCCAAAACCGGCTGCTCCACCCATTGTGGTGGAACCTCTGCCTCACAACAGAAGACTGGGGCCCCAACCAAGGATTCTCGGTGGTCAGGGCTTGCCCCACAGGTTGTCGGTCACCCTCACTCCCAATCGACCTCAGCACGAGGAGGGTGGCTCAGGCGCTCGGCAGCTGTTCGCAGACTCCTCGGATTCTGATAGCGACTCCTTGTTCTCCAGGCCGCTCGACCTGGAGTCGGCAGGGTCAGTCACTGGACAGAGCCATCCTCTTTCTTGGGAATGCTTGACTCATCTTAGAGTCCACTGGGATGAAGCTCGAACCAGTTTTAAAATGGCAATGTCCCTCATGGAGATACTGGACTGAGATTCCCTAAGGAGGCCTTTCCAGTGGCGAAGCCATTGTTGGCCAGCCCTGGAACTGTGGCAGAGCCAACATCTTGTCCTGCACCTTGGCCAGGATGGCTCGAAGTATCACGGTCCCTACCCAGTTCACTCTCTGGTTTCTCAGATCACCCCTCTGCGGAGGGTTAGTGACGATAGCATTTTCCGGCATTCCGGGGCAGCTGGATGTGGGCAAACTGCCCGATAAGGAGTCAAGAAATTGGACTACTCAGGCGGAATGTTACTCTGCTTCCTCCCTAGACCGTCATCAGGCTAGCTCGGCCATTATGATGGCACACTTTTCACATGCCCTTTGGGCTCCCTGGATGAGGTGATTCTCATCTCTGGCTGACCTTCAGATGATGGTCAACCAGATGCGGGATTAGAAGAGCTAGCTAAACAGCAGCTCCAAACCGTTAGGCATTACTGATTTCTGTGCCGGTCAGTAGCACTGCAGTGGCCATCGCCACAGAGCTTTGCTGGATCTCCACCTTTATGGCTGATACAAGCTGGCAGATGTCCCTTCCTGGGTACTGACATTGTCGGGCCGGGTGGACGGTCATCTCCAGTGGATCGAGAAGTCCAACTCCACCTTGGACTCGCTCCGTCTGCCCAGAAGGACAAAGGCTGCCAGCAACAGCGTAAGCCCTTTCGTCCTTCAGCCCCTATGTTACATCCGGCCCAGCAGCACGTATCAGGGACAGCAGGCTTGTGCTTGGCACCCCAAAGCCAAGCCTGCCTTCTCTCAGCAGGAAGCCTGGAGGAAAGGCCAGGCGCTCCTCAGCCGGCCTTTCCTCCAAGCCTGCCAGTGATGGGTTGAGGGTATCACCCCCAACCTCGTCACTCCTCCACGGAGTTCCCCGTGGGGAAAACTCCGCCACTTCCTTTCCGCCTGGTCCGCTATCACCACGGACCGCTGGGTGTTGGAAGTGGTAGGCAGGGGTCTGCCTCTGGAATTCGAGCAGTTCCCCTCCCTATCGAGCCATCTCCCATGGCGGGCTGTGGGTTCCGCAGCCTCTCTGTCTGCTCATCGAGCCGACATTGCCTTGCTCCCCAGAAGGAGGTGATCAGGAGGTGGCGGACCCCTCCAGACTCAGGGTTTGTGTCCAGCTACTTCCTGGTCCCAAAACAGATGGAGGCTGGTGCCCTTCTCGACCTACGATCTGAACAAGTTCCTAAGGTCTCGCACCTTCAGGATGGTCACTCTGGCTCAGATAATTCCATCCTGGTACAGGCGTCTGGTTCTGTTCTCTGGACCTTCAGGACGTGTTCTTTCACGTCCCAATCCGTCCATTTCTCGCGATTCCTCCACTTCAGAGCAGAGGATCCCTTTACAAGTTCGGGCCATGTCCTTGGCCTCTCTCCAGCTTCCAGGGTCTTCACCAAATGCATGACAGTGGTGACAGCATTCCTCGCGGCGCCGAGGGGTCTGGGTGTACCCTTACCTGGACGACTGGCTGATTGCAGCCCAATCCAGGTTGGAGGTAGAGTGGTCCAGGGATGTGGCCCTCCAGGTCTGCTCTCAGATTGGCCTCCTCATCAATGAGGCCAAATCGGAACTCGTGCCATCGCAGATGATTCAGTTCATCAAGGCAGAGCTCACTCTTTTGAACCAGACCACGACTCCCCGCGGACAGGGCCGGGGTCCTTTCCTCCTTGCCCAATCATTTCTGGTTATCCCTCGCCCCTACCCAGGACTTCCTGTGCCTTCTGGGCCTCATGGCGGCTTGCACCAGCGTGGTCTGTTGGGCCTGCTGGCATATCGTCCCCTGCAATGGGGGCTGGCCTGTCAATGGTCACAGCACTCGGTCCTTTGGACCAGCCAGTGACAGTGACCGGGAGATGTGGGCGGCCTCCAGTGGTGGCTTGTTCCAGCTCATCTGCAGGAGGGTAACCTGTTTGTCCGCCCGAGCCAACAGTCACTCTGAAGATCGGCGCCTCTCTGATGGGTTAGGGTGCCCATCTGGGGAGCTCAGAGCTCACGGTCTCTGGTCCCCTCAGGAGTCTCAATGCCACTTCAACCTGCTGGAGCTTCAAGGGGTTCAACTAGACCTCCTGCCTTAGCTCCGTTTATGCGAGTCAAGTGGTCCAGGTCAGATGGACAACACCACGACCATGTATTACCTCAACCGACGGGTGGGACGCACTCCTTGCCTCTGTGCAAGGAGGCTCTCCGCGCAGTCTCTTGTGATCAGCCTGAAGGCGGATCTCCTAGCTATGCATGTGGCAGGAGCCTCCAACAGTCTGGCCAATGCCCTCAGCGGATAGGCGCTGCATCTCACGAGTGGTCTCTCCTGCTGGAGGTAGTACAAGATCTTCTCCCACTGGGGCACCCCTCAGGGGACCTGTTCGCCTCCAGGAGAATGTGAAGCTGAGAGCTGTTTCACGCCTGCCCCCTCAGCAGGGCTTGCTGCAGGGGATGCCTTCTCGAGGCCGTGGACCCCGGCCTCTTCTTCGCCTTCCCTCCATTCCCTTGTTCCACAAGGTGCTTCTCAAGGTGAAGAGGGACCAGGCACAGGAGATTCTGGTAGCCCCAGAGTGGCCCCGCCAGTTGTGGTATCCAGATCTCCTCAGCCTCAGCTCCAGGCTCCCAAGGCGGCTTCCAGCCCGCCTGGACCATATTCAGTCAACAAGGGAAGGTACTCCATCTGTAGCTTCAATTCCTGCACCCGACAGCCTGGTTCCTAAGCCGCTAGAGTTCCAGGCCTTGGTTCTTCTGGCGAGGTCCTCAACATCGTTGAGGCATCCAGTAGAGTCGACTGGAAAATAGGGTTACCACCTTTTAGAAGCCAGTGGGACATTTCTTACTAAAACATGATTTTTGCAAGACAATATGTAACCTCAACCAACACAACAGATTTTTTCTCTAAATTATCAAATTAAGACTAAGTGTTGCAGTTTTTAGGTGTTCCCTAGTGTTTCGTATCATTTTAAGGTATTTTAGTTAAGGTACTATAGTTTTGCAACATTTAGAAGAAAGTCTGAAACATTTTTTCTACTATAATGTCAAAACATTTTGTATTTTCATGTTTTTAGCAGGACACAGCTGCCCAAGTCAGGACTGTCCTAAGAAATGAGACAATTAACCCTACCAGAAGATACTCGCTTCAAATGGAAGAGATTCTCCATTTGGTGTCAGAGACGGGGTTGGACCCTTCCTCCTGTTCCTAGCTAGCATTCTGGACTACCTGTGGTCCCTTTCTCAGCTAGGGCTTCAGTTGTGACCCTCAAGGTGCACCTGGCAGCCATCTCTGCTTACGGTAGCGGTCTGGCAAGCAGTCGGTGGTGCAGGAGAAGGTGGTTTGGTGCTTTTCAAAGGCCTTGATCACATATCTCCTCTGGTGCAAGAACCTCCACCTCTGTGGGATCTACTGCTGGTATTGATTAGCTCATGGGCAAGCCATTGAACCAATGCACAGGTGTGACATCTCTCACCTGTTGTGGAAGACCACCTTCTTGGTGGCTATCATGTCAGCCAGAAGAATGGGAGAGCTCCAGGCGCTTTCTATCGAGTCTCCTGATCGGTCTCCACAGGGACAGGGTTGTCCTCGCCCCCACCGAAATTTCTTCAGAAGGTGATGTCGGAGTTTCACCTTAACAGGTGTTGACTCTACGATTTCTGCCCCAGTCATACCTCGGAGGCGAATATAGGTTCCATACTCTGGACCCTAGAAGAATGCTCTCTTATTATAAGGAGCAGATGGCTGAAGTTTGGGAGAGGTTCAGCAGCTGTTTGTCACCTACGCTGAAACACACCTGGCATACCTGCAGCCAAGCAGGCGATAGGCAGGTGGGTCACCTCCTGCATAGATCTATTATAGGTTGGCGGGCATGGAGCCTCCCAAAGGGATAAAAGCTCAATCTACCCGCCATACCGCAGCATCGGTGGCTGCTTCTAGGGACATACTTATCCAGGAAATCTGCAGGGCTGCTACCTAGAAGTCAGCACACACCTTCTTTACCCATTACCACATTGACCTAGAGTCACGCCGGGATGCTGGTTTTGGGATCTCTGTTCTCCAGTCCTTATTCCCTAAGTAGGGGTGCGCACCTTGCCTCCCTCCTCCCGGAGAACTGCTTGGAGTCTGCCAGTAAGTGTGGATTGAACAACAATCCACGTCCCTAGAAATTAAGGTTACTCACCTGTAACAGGGGTTCTTGGGTGGTATGTATTTGTTCATCCCAACCACCAACCTCCCGGCCCGGTGGCATGGACCTGGCTTCCAGCAGGCTAGATCTGGTGTCATGGGGCGGAGCCAAGGTTTTACCACCTGGGTGGGTGGGAGGAGCCAGCTTGAAGACCTTCCGGCAAGATTTAAAGCAGCAAGGAACCTGCCAATAAGTGTGGATGAACAACATATACCACTCCTAGAACTCCTGTTACAAGTGAGTAACCTGTATTTCTGGACTACCTGTGGTCTTTCCCCAGTCGGAGCCTGAGGTCAATGTCCCTCAAGGTGCACCTGGCATCCATCTCTGCATATTAGGGCGCAGGCTGGTAAGCCAGAGATGGTGCAGGAAGAAGGTGTCGTGCACTTCTTTAAGGGACTTGACCACCTGTCCAGTTGGTGCATGAACCACCCCTCCTTGGGACTTCTTGCTGTTGCTGACAAAGCTCATGGACAAGCCATTCGAATCAATGCACAGGTGTATCTCTCACCTGTTGTGGCTGTCACCTCTGCCAGAAGGATCAGTGAGCTCCAGGTGCTCTTGTGGAGTCTCCGAGATTTGATGTTCCGCAGGGACAGGGTTGTTCTCTGTCCCAACACGAGTTTCTCATAAAAGTTGTTTAGAGTTTCACCATATTCAGGTGATTAACCTCTCAGTGTACTTCACCATTCCAACCTTGGAGGCCGAGCACAGGCTTCTTACACTGGACCTGAGGTGAGCACGTGCTTATTATAAGGAGTGCGGCTGGAGTTTGGGGAGAGGTTTGACAGCTCTTTGTCATTCTGCTGAAGCCGCACTGGCAGACCAGCAGAGAAATGGACAACTGACAGGTAGATTATATCCTGTAGAGAGCCTCCCATAGGGCTTAGGGCTTATTCCACCAGATATAGTCCTGCCTCGGTGGCTGCTTCCAGGGCATCATTATCCAGGAGCTCTGCAGGGTTGCTACCTGTAATCAGTATATATCTTCATTTTCCACTACCAATTGACCTTGAGTCATGTCAGGATATGCTGGCTTTGGGACCTCAGTTCTCCAGTCCCTATTTGCTAAGTAGGGGTGTGCTCCTTGCTCCCTCCTCCGGAGAACTGCTAGGATTCTGCCAGAGTGTGGGTAGTGTACCATATCCACATCCCTGAAAATGAGGGTCACTAACCTGTAACCGTAGCTCTAGGAGTGATATATGGTGCACATCCACACAACCCACCCAACCTCACTGGCAAGTGGCACATGGACACCTGCTTTCAATGTGCAAGATCTGACATCATGGGGCGGAGCTGAGGCATATACCACTCAAGTGGGTTTGAGGAGCTTAGCTTGAAGACATTCTTGTGGAATTTTAAGGAAAGGAAGACTGCCAGAGTGTGGATGTGCACCATATATCACTCCTAGAACTATGGTTACAGGTGAGTAATCTTAATATCCCAGCTACTCCTTGCCCTAACAGAAATTTCTCTTCTCCTGCCCAGATTGTTCTGATCATCCTTTCAACCTGTTACCTAGGCCCTTCCTCCCAGCCTCCTCTCTTTCTCTGGTGGACAAGTTTTATTATTTTCTTATATTTATATCTTATATCCTTTGCTCTATCCCTTGGGCTACCTTATGCCTTTTCTCTTCCACTTGTTTCCTCTGGTGGTGAACAAACTGAGATAAGCAGAGGGTCAGCATTGGTTATTAGCCAGTCTCAGAGTGCCATATCAAGCATTGGCCTAAGTGGCGGCACTGTCATTAACATCAGCCCCTAGCTCTAAGCTTTTAAAACTCCTGTGGGGTTCTAGCGCCTCTGGCACAGACCCATACAGTAATGAATAGTGCATATATTCTGGAAAATCAAAATTATGATGAGTAAATAATTTTCATTTATTGGCTGGCTCACTTGCACAATGTCCATGAAATCAGCCTTGTGTGTGGGCGCTAGCACCGATGTCAGTCCTTCCTAAGCTGCGAAGACTTTGCTGCTGCAGGCCCTAGTGATTCCTTCTGAGACCCATTAGTGTGAATGTATGCTGAAGATCTTCTGGAGTAACAATTACAGTGAGTGGGTAATTTCATTATTTACTCAGTCCAAGATAGCTCATGGCAATAGCAGAGGACAATTAATCATGCAAGCAAGCAAACTTTATTTCATATAGCACCTCATACCTAAGGCTCAAATCCTTTTAAAAACATTAAAATCAAAACAGTTCAATATTTAAAACACACAAAACCACACAGATCAGAGCACAGCAACCTTAACCTATATACATCAATCTGAACAATTTATTAAAAGATGCAGTGGGTTAGAGGATGATAGTCAAGGCATTGACTAGGGTTGTCCTTTGTACATGAAGCAAGTTAGTATTCCATACAAATCCATAAATAGTGGGAGATGGATATGAGGGCCATTTACATTAGAGGGCATCTATGTGGATCTTTGAGCTGTTCAAGCAGCAACCTTTGGAAAGTAGAAATATTAGTAGTTTATTGAAAGTGGAGGGCTGGTAGGCTGCTAAATTATACTGGACATAAAATGAGAAGGCCCATATGTTGAAATCTGTATGGAATTGGGGTAGCTCCTCTTTGTACCTTAGAGAACAGGCCGGGGTGAAGAGGGACGTAAGATATGTGGGGGCAGTGGAGTGGGTACACTTACGGAGAACTGTGCACCTCTGGTAGTCTCTTTGTACAAGGTAACTGTGTACTAGTTCTGTTCCTCCTTCATACCAAGTGTGACACCACAACTGATGAAAAGTCTGTCACTGTATGTTACAACTGCATCACAGTATTAGTGAGGTATGAGGACTGAATGGGCAGACTGGATAGGCCGCATTACCTTTATTAGTTGACACTGTCCATGAAGAGGAAAGACACTAAATACATCAACTTTCAGGTGAAGTTCATTTATCATACCTTGTACTGCCAGGTATAGCGTCATCTAATCAGGAAAAGGAAAAAAAAAGATGGCCAGTTTGAGTTTTACATAGGGTGCAATTATATGTACAGTATTGGGATGAGAGTTTAGAATATATTTAGCCATTCTGTTCTAAAATATATTCAATTGGCGCTGATCAGAGAAAGTCTGTGTACTCCATCTCTTGGGAAATCATGGACTGAATGATTTGTATGCAGAAATCGGAGGGAAAGAAGCTTTTATATTTATATAAAATCCCACTCTGTCCTACAGTTTTCCTGACATGTTCTGCATGAAAATTACTAGTACATAGTGAATCAGTAGTCAAGATACTTGCATTTGTCCACCACTTCTAAAGACCTTCCAACTAATGTGTGTTACATTGGGATGTTGAGAAACATAATTTAGTTTTGGTTGAGAACCAAAAACATAACTTTGTTTTTCAGTATTGATAACAAGCTTAGGGTTACTCAGATGTAATAGGAATCTGATAACTCTACATCAAGTGTCTTGTGAACACTGGAAATGGAAGTATCTGCTGTATACTGAACTGTATCATCATCATGTAATTGGTAAGTTAAAGAGCCAACCTTAAACCCAGTGTTGTTTCTGTAATACAGTGATAGACATGAGATGAATCCTAGAATTGCCTTTACTACCTTTAAAGCTTGTCTTTCCATCCATTAAGCATTACCTTTGACTCCTGTCTTTCAAGTAGTCCTCAAACCATGTTAATATGCTGGAGCATTATCTTAATAGAGCCAGCCTATCCAACATTAAGTCATGTTCCTCCATGTCAAAGACGTTGGACAACTAAAAACATCATTTTTCCAGTAACCTTGCCAATATCAACCACCAAGACAGTGTTAGACTCTCGACATGGCCAACATTGTTGAATGAGCACAGGTATAAAAAGTGGAACATTAATACAGAAAACCTATAAAATACAATGCTGACTTATGTATAATGGGATGTTTTTCTGCTGATCCTGTGGTTCAGAACTTTAAAAGCTTGATTGGATGGTCATTACATCACAGTTAAAAATGATCAGTGTAGCTTATTGCTGCACATACTACCAAAAGGAGACACTGCTGTTGCCATCAGTTTCTTTGATGATCATGAGTTTTCACATTTTGCAGCCTGCCTACACTAAACAGAAGTGTCTGGAACATGATGAGAAGCTGGTGGCGTATCTGTCCCAGGTACTGGATATTGAGGTTCGACTGAAAGACATCACACCAGATGGAGTTCACTTGGATGCAATTCAGGAACAGTTGCATCATGTAGAGGTAAGGCTTTGTGTTGAAAGCAGGAGCAAAATACATGAACTGCCATCTCCCCACCTGCAAAGCTGTACCTAAAGTTGTTTTGGTCAACATGATGGTGACTGGGTCTGATCAGCGAGACCTAGGAGTATTCAGTACCAGACAGGAGACTTTTTTTCCAGCTATCTAAGTGATTGTTACTACTTTCAGGAGTTAGTGCGACCCTGGATCTGATATCAATTTGCATACCAGTACAGTGTGGAGAACATTTTGTAAATACTAACTTTGTACTGTTTTGCATAATTGATTTAAATGAGGACCTGTGAGGTAGAGACCTCTACAGTTCATTATATTTGTTGATGAACTGTTCATGGATCTCTAAGATAATGACACAAAGCTAATGAGATTAGAAGACTCCAGAAGAAGACTGTCTCTACAGAGGACTTGCATTTACTGGGACAGTGGGCCAGCATGTGGCAAATGAATTTAAATGCAGGTAAGTGTAAGATCTGGGTTGCTTTTAAACAACTAGCAGCAATGCACATGAAAAGACTTAAAGATCACCATTGCAGGGAAGCTAAAGCTATCTCCAGCAGAAGGCAGTAGAAATAGAATGCTGAGGTGCATTAAAGGAGTAGTATACCCTCATATTTTGTAAATGCTACTTATTTATTTGTCAACGGATAACTCCTTTCATGTAGTTGTTGGGGATATATGTGTTTGTTTGACTTTGTTTTCACTGTTCTTACCAGCCCTGTAATTAGCTTGGGGGTCTCCATTTTCTGGTTGTTGTAATCTCATTGTGCCGAGAACTGCATTAGCATATCGAAAAATTCCTGGAAGAAGAGTGGACCATGCAGCCAATTAGAGGATTTATTATTGTGGAGATTTCAGTTACAGAATAGGACACTGTGTTACACTGTGTAATGATGTTGTGGATGTAGTAATTATTGCCTGTAATCATTTGTTGTATAAAAGAAATATGTTCAACAAAGGGTAATTCAAAGGGAACTGTTTAAACTTCAAATTGCTTAATGGCAGACCTAATAGTTATAAGGAAGAACATCGTACTTGTGCAAAATGGAAATGTATCCATTGATTTAATTTGGCCAGGTCTGAATATTATTGATAGTCATTCTGACTTAAGAATTGGCAACAGAGGGAAGCGAGCACCTGCCACTGGAGCTGGAAGTAGCCTTACTCCACAAATTAAAGGAACCGTTACAAACCCATGTAACACAAAACAAGAACCTAATTAAATACAAGAGGTATAGAATGGGATCTAATGGTGCAGAATTTGGGAAGCATTGACCTATAAAGGGTCAAAGATAAAATGGATATATACATAGAATTGATTAGGAGCCTGACTATGTAACAGCGTTCAGTATCCTAATAACAGAGGTATCGGACATACTGAAAAGAAGTTAAAATCTATGCAAGGAAACCTGGTGCACCTTGATATACAACAAGGAATGCCAGATAGCTAAAAGAAGTTTAAACAGCCAGGCAAAAACAACAAGGAAAGACTCAACAAGGAAAAATAAATTCAAACTGCAAGCCAGGAAAGTATATTCTAGAATCTCTACAAAATTTTAAGAACAGCACAGAGAAAAGGCATGGTGTGAATTAGAAAACCAATACATAAGGCTAGCCGCTGGTGCAGGGGCATGGTGCCGACCTGGCATCATCGACCCGGGTTCGGGAAACGGACCGGGTTGCCAGAAGAGCCAGCCGGAGAGAAGGATCAAGCATCCTGCGACTGCTCTCCTTTTCAGGGAGGGCAGGTGTGTGTGTCCGGTGCACTATGGACACCTGGCAGAGGCCAGGTGTGCACGCAGCACTGATGCCAGCGTCGGGGTGGGCGACGCTGGTCATCACTGCACGTCCCCACCCCATATACAGGAGAAACCCGCACTGCCTGCGATCTATGAGGCCTGCCTCTCTGCCTTATGATTAGCCTCGGGCCAGCTCCCCGTCCTAATACCAGTGTTGCGGCACTTGCTGGAGGTGCTGCAACCCCTGCCCTGGGGGGCAAGCCAGGGGGCTTCAGGGGAGGCGTGGCTAATTGGGGTGGAGCTTTCCAGCAACAGCTGGTTAAGGAGTCCACTGGGGACAACATACTGGATCGGTCCTCACCAATGGAAATAGTGTGGAAGAAGTGGAGGTGGAGACTGTCTTTGTACGAGCAACCACAGCACAGTGAGTTTCAGGATAAAAATGGGTAGTGAAACAAACTGAACCAACACAAAGGTTCTGAACTTCTGGCGAATGGACTTTGCAAGAATGAGGGGATTTTCAGGGAGGAAATGGAAGGTAAAGAGCTAATTGGGAACATAGAGGTAATGTGGAAGTGCATTAAGGGGAGATTCTGCAAGCCATTGAGCTCTGCCTCAAGAGGGTGGAAAAACAAAAGAAGGAGGAGGCCACTCTGGTTTTACCAGTGAGGTGGTGGGGGCAATTAGGAAAGAAGGATGGTTTCCAGAACATAAGAAGACCCAGGAGGGAGGACAGGGAGATTTATAGAGACAAGCTGAGGGTGGCAAGGCAAAAGCAGACACAGGAGGAGAGAATTGCTAGGCAGGGCAAAGGGAGATGAATCTTTTTGGTATGTAGGAGAAAGGAGGAAGGCAGGGGATATAGTGAGGGTGGGGGCGGTGGTGGAGGGAGACTTTGAGAAGGCAGAGGTGTTGAATAGCTACTTTTGCTCGGTCTTTACAGTGGAAGGAGGGAGGGAAGGGACCTGAGTTAAAGAAGAAAGGAAAGGATGACAAAGGAGTGGATCTTAGCTCATTCAGTAAGGACAGTAAAGAAGAACTAGGAAGGTTGAAAGTAGACAAGGCAATGGGGCCAGACAGCTTGCACCTAGGGTACTCAGGAATTGAGGGAGGAGCTGGCGGCACTACTAATGAAGCTGTTTAACTTGTGCCTGGATACTGAATGGGTGCCAAGTGATTGGAAGATGGCAGATGTGGTGCCACTGCATGAGAGACAGCAGGAAGGAGACTGGAAGCTATCACCTGGTAAGCCTCATCTTGGTGGTGGGAAGTGATAGAAGTGCTTTTAAAGGAAAGAGTGTAACCAACCTGATAGACAGCAGACTATTGGATGATAGGTAGCATGGCCTCACAACTAGAAAGTCATTTCATACAAACCAAATTGAGTTCTTTAATTGGGTGAGGAAGGTGGTTAGTCAGGGAGGGTGGTGGACATGGCCTATCTGGACTTCAGGAGGCCTTTGACTCCATCCCTCACAGAAGGCTGGTGAATCAGCAAGAATGCTTAGGGGTGGGACAGAAAATAACTAGGTGGGTGGAAAACTGGTTGAGGGACAGAAACCAGAGAGTGGTGGTTAATGGGGTCCATTCCTGGGAAATGAGGGTGATGGTGGGGTGCCCCAGGGTTGGTACTGGGACCCCTCCTTTTTAATATTTATATTAGTGGTACAGTGGATGGGCTGGAGGAGAGGGTGTGCCTGTTGCAAAGCGATACAAAGGCTGCAATAGGATGGACACACCAGGGGTGGAGGCGATGAGGGAGGACCTGAAGATTCTGGAAGGGTGGTAGGAAACTTGCCAGCTGAAATTCAGTGTCAAGTGTGCAGTGATACACATCGGGTGTAAAAATCTGCTAGCAGCTTACACTCTGGGGGGAGTAATTAAGCCCACTGAGCAGGAGAGGATCTGGGGATTATAAGTGTCCAGCAACCTTAAGGTAGGTAATCAGTACTGCAAAGCAGTGTCAAAGGCAAATACAATGTTGGTGTACATTGGGAGGGCATAACAAGCACAAGGAAGGAGGTACTGATGCCTCTTTATAAAACCATGGTGAGGCACAACTGGACTATGGGGTCTAGTTCTGGAGACCACACTAAGCAAGAACATAGATGGATTGAGAGGGTGCAGAGAAGGGCAACCAAGATGGTGCATGGTATGTAGGGGAAGCCATATGAGTAGAGGTGGAGGGAATTGGATTTGTACCCATTGGAGACTAGAAGGAGAGGGGAACATGATAGAAACATTTAAGTACGTGAAGGGGATCAGTAGGGTGAGGGAGGAAGCTTATTTAAAAGGAAGATGGGGTCAAAACTAGAGGACATAGTCTGTTAGAAGGAAGAAGATTTAGAGGCAGTGTGAGGGCTGGTACTTCACGGAGAGGGTGGTGGAGACCTCGAATAAACTACTAGAGGAAGTGGTGGGGGCTGAAGCAGTGGAGGGGTTCAAGAAGGCATGGGCTAGACATAAGGGGTTGGCAGTGGAGGGAAGGGAGGTCCCATGACAGAGGTGATGAGTAAGGGGATGAGGCAGGCAGACACGATGGGCAGAAGGTCCTTTCCTGCCATGAGATTTCTATGATTCTTTGCTGTGTGCCATTCAGTGACTTGGTCCTTTGCTCTGCTCAGCTGGCATGTTTTCTTCTGTGGGGTACTTTGGCCCTTGTGTCCCAGACTCCAAGGCAGCTTAGGGAGACTGGCATATTTTTCTCCTTTGAGCTGGTAAGCTGATAACCCTGCAATGTCACATGCACCAGTAACCTATAGTTCTGCTCTATCCCCCTCCCGGTGGGTGCCATCTTGACTGTCTGGGGAAAAAAAATTTTAATCTCTGGTGACATGCAGATTACTTACTTTTGTTGTAACTTTCAACCTTGTTTTGGCACACACTGTACCATCTTATTTGCAAGAGGGTTTTGCCTTTGGTTAACCCCTTCTTACCTGTTAGCCAGAGCCCACGTCACACAGAGCTGCAGTCTTATGCCTTCTACCCCTGTTGCCAGTCAAGCCTTGCTTGCTGTGCCAGTGGGTGACTCTTTAATGTGGCTCAGTAACCCAGACCACCCTTATCGTGCCACCATAGGTGTGTCCTCCATCCTCTTTTTCTCTCTGAGAGTTGCTAGTCTAGTTTTATTTAGATGTGTATTTTCTTGTATCCTTTTCCATTATCCTTTGGGCTGATTGTCTATGAGTCCCAGCTTCACTTTTCCACTTTTGCTTCTCTTCTGACAAACAGAAGTGAGGTAGGTAGACCAGGAGCTGCAATGTTTTGCAAAGGAGCAAGACAGAGACTGAGATTGGAAATTGAGAAGAAACCCAGATGTACTTTTTCTGTTTATACTGCCGTTGTAAATAGTTATACCGACACTTTTATTTTTAATGTTACTGTTAATAATAAATCACTTGTTGCAAATTAAAAAATAAATACAATGGTTCAGAATAACTATTTACAATGGTAGTAGAAACATAAAAACAAGACCCTCTTAATTTTTCTTCTCAATTTCTAATCTCAATCTCTCTCTGTCTCCTTTGCAAAACATTGTAGGTCCTTTTATAAGTCTGCAGGAGCTCATTAAGAAAATAGCATGCTTCTCACACAGTGTTCTTGTAAGTTTCCAGTGTTCTTGGCAGTTTCAGCAGGTGCAGCAAAAGAACATTGTAACCCAGAACTGACCTCTTGTTTACATCGTCTGCAAAAGTCTTAAAATTGCATCTCAGGGTAACCCCTTGAGTTCCAAATAGCTTTTGCAATCATTTCAACATTATAACTATATACATTTTAAACAAAGGGATCCCAGTATCAGTTACATTTTCACAAAATGATTAGCATATATTTTATACCTGCAGATATGCAAGGGAGAAAAGACAGAAACAGCAAGTGAGGGTAGAGAGACAGCGAGAGGCAGAGAATTGCAAGACCATCGGGGTGATCAAGTTCTAGGTCTCAAGAGAAAATCTGGTTGTGCAACCAGACAGAGAAAAGACAGAAAGGAGAGGATAGAACAGACCCCTGCATTTAAACTCTTTCTTCATAACAACTGGTACAGGGCCTTGGTCAACCCTGTCACAGTCCGCACTAAAACACGTCTGTCAAAGGATAGAGTCAGGGGTGTGTCTCAAATCCTGTGCTCTAATTGGCTATAGCTCTCAAAGGGATTTATAATTGGTGCAACACATAGCACTGATTCTTGTTTACGTGTTTGTTTTCTAGGGTTTGGACTCGGAGCTGCACACTGTCCAGCCCTGTGAACCAGGAGCTAGAGACAGTGTCTCGAATCCTTGAGTGACCTGCCACAGGTTCCCGAACAGTTACTGAAAGCTCTGGAGAAGGATGCCAGAAGCCTGCAGAAGTCATACAGCTCTGTGTGTGAAGTCTCAGGTCTCGGGTGCAGACACTGAGAAGCACAGTTGCATCAGAGAAGGTATGTATAGTAGAATCATTTTTAACATGTTTCTTGCAGGGCATTAAAAAGGCAGCACAAATTTTTTTTTTTTTTTTTTACTTTCTTTTTATCCCCTCCCATCGCCCGTCATTCCACTCCTTCAGGCTCGCTCATGCTACCTACCCCTACACTGAGTCTGCCCCTAGAGTGCCTGTGGGTGACTCCTACCTTTCCTCCTGTCTTTCGTGGAACACCCTGGCTGTGAGGTCTGCCCATGGTTCCTGGATAGGGCAACTGGGCGCCATCATCTAGGACCTTGAGGTTAGCTTCCGTTTTCTGTGCTTCCCGTCCCCCCTTCCCTGAGGGGCCGTTGGCTCAGGCAAGTGCGTGCTGACACCGCCTGCCAAGTGCCTAACAACATCCTCCCCTCCCTCCCTGACTCCAGCCCTTCTGAAGCCGCCAGTGCCCTGTGAGAGCCAGTGCTTCCACCAGCCCCAGGGACGTCGGGTGCATACAGCACCCTGGTAACCACCCGAAGGAGGAGGCTCCATTAGGGAGCGGCTCAGTCCTCTCCTTCCCCGGCAATCCAGTCATACCCGAACCGGGTGCGGCGTGTAGTGCGAGTGTGGCATCCAGCGCCTCAACCCTCAGCACCACCGGGCTGGCCCAGCACATTTATCTTTAATTTATCTATTTGTAATTTGTGATCAGGAGAGGCACACTGTTTGAATTCCCTGTTTCAGGTGTGTCCGGGGGCTGGGTAGTGGACTTGTTTATTGACAGGAGGAATGTTAGGCATGACACAGAGGATATTCCCTACTCTTCTTTGACAAGTGCCATGAGGTATTTTGCTTTCCCGGACAGTGACCAGAGGTGGTCAGAAGGGGCGTAAATTTTAATGTTTACGTCAGAGAATGGCACCTCCACAATAAGTACCTCCCTCGTACTGCACTACATTTGGGTATTGCCCCATATTCTTGGTGTGGGGCTAGAACCTTCTGATCTTCCAGCCCCAAAGAGGGTGTGCTATGTACTGAGCCACTGACATAGATTCCAATGTTTTAAAGAAAACTTTTAAGAGGCCGGCCTGTTGGCACAGAGGCAGTGTTGCCGCATGCAGTGCTGGCAGTCTCATTTTGAGATGACCCCAGGACATTAGAAGTCTGAGCATCCTAGAAGGTGCTGTCTGGGGAGTGGGGAAATGCGAGTCCCACTGCTCTACCCTCCACCAGTGTGACCATAAGTGATGGTGCAGCTTGAGGCTCTTTATAGGTGGGAGGATTCCACTAGACTCCATGCTCTGCATGCACGTGACTGGAGCCATTGTCGTTTGTTCCACGTGCCCCATAGGACCCAGTGAAAAGTCCGGGCCTGCATACATGATCCAGGAACACAAAAGAAGCAAGCACTCCTACTGACTCAGACTAATTTTTATTTATTGCTAAAGTGCATAGTGCATCAGAAAATAACAGCTGGTGTCTGATCAGCATACAACAAGCCGTGACACTTGAAGGTAACTACCTCTTTCTCAGGGGACATGCATATATGATGCATCTGATAATCTTGAGCATAAAACCAAAACCTGTGACATTCCACTAGATTGAACACCTAGGGGATGCTTCCCAAAGGTCCGTCTCAGGGAGAAAGTCATGCAGCAGTGCAAGGAGGCACTGAGAGGTTGCCAGCAGGGTCAATGGGGAGGTTTAAGAAAAGATAAAAAGCATACAGTAAAACAAATGTTTTAAGAAAATGAATTATGACTGTTGTCTAAGGTACCCCCTTCCATCTACATCAGCTGTGATTTGTAATGTTCTTAGATGGTTTCTGTAGGCCCCAAGCCCTAACTGGTTGTACTTGCTGAGATTCAAATCTCGATGATGTGAATTATTCTGAGTCATTTTTTCTTTTTGTACTTTGTATTCAGACTGTGAATGATGGATGTTTGTGTGTGAGATCAAAATCCTGCTTTACTAGATCCCTCTTTCATGGCTACTGAAGGGTTCTGGCCAGATCTGAAAGCAGTATGCTGACTGACTTCTCTTCCTCATCAAACAGGATGTAGCCCAGCTCGGTGGTGCTGAGGGTTGAGCTCTGGCGCCACACCTCGCGCTATGCGGCAACCCCAGTTTGGGGCGAGTGCTGGCGCTGGGGGTTGGCAGGGGTGGGTGAAGATTGAGCACCCACTGGGCTGCTCTCCTCCCTGGGGAAAGGACGGACATTGCTCAGCATGCCAGCGGTTCCTAGTGGAGACCCGGGGTGCTGCAGCACACTGGGCAACACGTACATAGCATGGCTCACCCTCAGCAGGGTTGCCATGTGCGTGCTTATAAGCATACACACCCGGCCGCATAGGAGGGGAGCACACCATAACAGGAAAACACCGGTCTGTGGGTGGCGACAGCACCTGCCCCCATGCCCACTGCCATGTCTAACCTGCCTGGCCTGCCAGAGTCCCTCCACCCGGCTCTCACCCACAAGCTGGAGACTGACTGTACAGAGTACCCAAGAGGAGGCGACCCCACCCTGGAGGGGTTAAGCTGGGGTGCTGGCTGTGTGGGCTGAGAGGGAGGAGAGGAGACTCAGGTAGGAAGACTTCAGGCAGGGCAGGAACAGGTAGGATGTCTGAGAAAGGCTCTGCAGACCATGACCAGAAGGAAAAATAATAGGTAAAAACCAAAAACAGGATGTATACCATCCTGGTATGGAGTGAACAGAAGCAAAGTTGAATCTATGTACCCAGGGCTGCATTGGACCCAAGTCTTCTAATTAGATCCCTTAGCGGTGAGGGAGCCTAAAGGGTGAACTGAAACAGCACAGCCCAGGGGTAACAAAAAGTAAACAAGAAATTTTAGGTATGTAAGTGAAAGAGGACAACTAGGGGAGGGATTGTGTGGTTAAAAATGCGGTTGGGGACTGCGCAGATGAAGATCAGGAAAAAAGATAGCCTGAACAGATACTTTCGCTCAGTCTTCACGGAGGAAGGGGTGGGTCACAGAAGAGCAACAGGGACATTGGAGAGAAGGAGGTAGACACAAGTCCTTTTGCCGAGAGAAAATCCTGAAAGAACTCTCAAATCTGAAAGTGGACAAAGCTATGGGGCCAGACAGGATATACCAAAGGATATTGAGGGAGCTCAGAGAGGTACTGGGTGTACCTCTGACTGTCCTTATAACAACTCACTGGAACCAGAAGTGGTTCGGAGGACTGGAGAAGGCAGATGTAGTCCTGCTTCACAAAAGAGGTAATAGGGAAGAGGAAGGAGGGTTTCAGTGTGAAAAGCTTAATCTGGGGATAAGCTTTCGGGAGTGGGGAGCTTAGTATGTGCACAGTTCTCCTTTGAATCTAATAGATTACAAGACCCAAGATAGCACAGATTCATGGGGCTCATGACAGAGAAATCTGATAGCTCTTTACTGGGTGACCAGGAAATAGGATCAGGTGGGGCAGTGGATGTCGTCTACTTAGATTTCAATAAAGCTTTCAACACTGTTCCACATAAGAAGTTCATAAGAAACTTGACAGCTTAGGGGTGAGTTCTAAGGTGGTAAACTGGATAAGAAACTGGTTACGGAATAGGCGGCAGAGAGTGGTGGTAAGCGGAGTTAACTCCAGGGAAGGGAGGGTGACCAGCAGGGGTGCCTCGGGGCTCAGTACTGGGACCATTCCTCTTTAATATCTTAATAAGTGACTTTGAAGATGAGCTGGCAGGAAGGTCTGCCTCTTTGCAGTTGACACCAAAATCTGCAGTAGGATAGGGAGTGGGTGGAGAGAATATGCAGAGACCTGAGAAAACTCAAGGAATGGTCAAGGACATGGCAGCTGGGTTTCAGTGCCAAAAGTGCAAACTCATGCGCTTGGAGTACAAAATGGGGAAAGAGGTTTTGATGGTCACCAAACATGAGGGGGACCTGGGAGTAATCCTATCTGATGACCCCAAGGTAGCGAGGCAGCGACAAGGCGACAAGTTGGTAGGGCCAGTGCCGATTGGGGTGCATTGGGAGGGTACCACCAGCAGAAGCAGGGAGGTGGTGTTACCACTTTATAGATCACTAATGAGACCCCACCTGAGTACTGTCTCCAGTTCTGAGTTCTCATCTCAAAATGACATAGACAGAGTGGAGGCTGTCCAGAGCAGGGCAACTAAAATGGTGCAGGGTCTGCATCAGAAGTCTTTGAGGAGAGACTGAAGGACCTTAGTATGTACACCTTGGAAGAGAGAGGTGACATAATAGAGACCTATAAATACCTCATGGGAGTAAATAAGATACAGGAGGGGTGTTTTTAGAGAAAAGATGCACAAGAAAAAAGGGCGTGCAAGGAATCTGAAGTGAGTAAATTCAGGAGAGATGTGAGGAAGTACCTGGGTCCTTAGCTGGGGCACATACAATTTGTATCTACCAGCTGAACTGCAAACTGGGCAAATAGGGCACATTAGGAGCATTTAACAGGGTAAATATGCATATATAACATTTGTTGCAAACAAAATCTCCACTTTTAACCACGAGGTGAAACAAGTGTTCTTAATGTCACTTGGTTTCACGAGGTTAAAATAACAGACTAAGCGAGCAGAGGCAATATAACGCCTGTGCTGTCACTGAATGCTTACCAAAAAACTTTATTTTGAACTTGTATCTTGATTTCTTTTAAGAAACCCACATGAGGGTGTGATTTTTTAAATCTGAAACTTAACCTTCTGTCAGACTGTAGGTCTTAGCGAGGCACTGAAGGTGTCGCTTAGCTGGGGTACATACTGTGCGATCTACCAAAAACTAACTGCAAACTGGAAAAATAGAGTACATTAAGAGCCTTTAGCAGGTAAATCTGTACATATAACATTTATTTGCTAACAAAATCTGCACTTTTTACCATAAGTGAAACGGAGGTGTTCCTGACATCACTTCGGTTTCACAAGGTTAAAAGTAGCAGACTGAGTGGAGAACATCATGGCAGAGGCCAACAGTGTCTGCAGGCGTCCCACAGGAGAAGCAGGGAATGGGGCCCAAAGCTTTAGTACACATCAGCACACTAAGGAAGTACACTGTTGGAGTGAACTGCCAAAGAAAATGGCAGGTAAAAAGCTTCTAAAACTAATAAAGTCAATGTGGGAACATACTTACATTATTGTATGAAGAAGGTACTATAAGTATGTAACCCTAGATGGCGCTATCCCAGGGCTACTACCCTGCCTGATTTGCCACTAACAGGTTGAGGGCCTGGATCAATGGCGGGTGCCTCCACCCAGAGGGTCAGGGTTTGCAATAGTTAAACTAACTTGGTCACAGCCCTCTGGGACACTGCAACCCCTTTCTTCCCACTAGTGGCCCAACAATATATCAGAATTACCTTCACAGTATACACTTACCCCCAGGTCTGGTTCGGCACTGGGACCTCCTGTGAAATGAGATACAGTGCAACAATCACAGTACAGTACTTTAACATAGACAAATACCTCAGGCAGTATAACTTGCTGAAACAAGCAGCTCTGATTTATTTAGGGGATATAACAAGGACAGGGGAAATCAGGTTAATTAGCTTATCACCTAATAATCTACCTATGGCTCTGTGCACAGGCCTATCCCTATCAGTTACTGTCCCTGGGTACCCAAGCCCTAGTGGCTAGTCCAAACCGTGGCAGCTGGTAGGGGCCCTTTCACACAGAGAAAAGGAGAATTAAACAGTCAGCAGTACAGTAATTCCATTTGGATTTAATGTGGCAATTCAACAGGAGCGACCCTGAATTAGTACTCACGACCTCCAAATAAGATAGGGTCCTTCAATGTCAGCAGGGCTCACTTGAGGTACACAAACCTCTTCACACATTTATATAAAAGCACTATACCAGGCAGGCTGCATCTGTATCCCGATCGCAATTACTGCACAATACCGGAGAACACACAGCAGATTCAGTTCCTGACAGACCGAGTGCAATTTTCAGCAATTCTTCCAGTCTTCTACAGGGTGAGCCTGGTTTCTCTTCAGAGATCCTTTGATTCTTTTTCACAGGACGGATTCAGTCCTAACAAGCTGTTACACAAGCTGCAGACCGAACTCTGGGCCTTACACATGTTTTTTGACTAAAACTGCACACTGAAAAAGCACAGGGCTCCTTCCTTCTTCACTGCCAAAGCTCAACTGAAACTCCAACCGACAAAACCGGGCACTTCCTTTGAGTTCTCCTAGTTCTTGACTGGATTGGCTGTCACTCACAATAGACTGCTGCTGTTGGTCCAAAAGGCACTGAAGTCTAAACTACATCTCCCAGAGTCACTGCCCATACAATCCTCTTGTGGCTGGCTCAGATTATGAGTCCAAGTTCTGATTACGTCAAGGCACCATTTTAGAGCTAGCTTACCCCACACTGATTGGTCCAGTTCAGCAGTTCAAAACTAGAATGGGAACTAGCAGACACAGTTCTGACTGCAAAGAAAGCAGGTTAGACAAACTGTAATTTCATTATTACTCTAAATAATTTCTGGCAAACAGTTACATCTTTCAGATAGGTTCCTTTGCACTCTAGTGACTGCAAAAATGAAGTGAATTAGCAGCAGCTTGAGTGGTACTCAATCAAAGAAACACACAGTCCCCATACAAACTAATTATGTCTGCAAGCAGACAGCTCTTAAAGAGACAGTACCAGAGGTTCTAAAAACACTCACTGATAAATGGCTTAAATGCCAAACACCATTCAGGCTTGGAGCATTCAAGCAAGCTCCTGAAGTCTTTTGGAACCCCATTTGCAGGGGTTACAAGTAAATGTATGTTATGTCATATGTTTACAGCACTAACAAACAAAGAAGATAATGACATTAAATGTAGTAAATGTGAAACCATAATAGGGCTTACAAAGGAGAAAAGAGGGCTGCAAAATGAAATTCCGGTTTAAAGCATGAGTTATAAGAATAACATGGAATACACTTACAAGGAGGAATTATACACCTCAGTTAGCTAACAGGAGTAAAGAGGAAACACAAAGTCCCTGTACACCTACAGAAGAAAGCCCAAGGACAAAGAAACATAAGGAGAATGTCCCGTCACTCCCAAAAGAAAATTGGTGACAATAAGGAAAAAGGAAAACAAAAGGGTCAGTAATTAGAACAGAAAACAGATTTACTCCACTGCAAAGGAGATGGAAATGCACCCACCCACTACATTAGCTCAGCAACCTAAAAAGTCTAGAGAAATATGCCTTAAGTGACTCGGTTATAAAATATTGTGACTCAGCAATTTGTAAAGATGATAAAGAGAACACCACAGTGTTGTGTTACCCAGGCTAGAATAAAACATATTAAAGATAACATACAAAAGATTAAAATACCACAGCATTCAAAGATAATGTTACATGTCAGAATGAATGATGTGGGATTGGGCTATGAAAAGGATATTTGTACTGAGTTGATTACCGTGGGAGGAATTAGTACAGAATGAAGACAAGTGGCAATATCAGGTATATTGCCAATACTAAGACACATAAGAAAAAAAATCAAACTTTCCATAAGACTTGAGAATTGGTGTGGGATAGAAATATTGCATATATAGATAATGGGATTCGTTTACTTAAACAATGACATATACTGTCAAGATGGCTTGCATTTGAATTGCTGGCAGTATAGTCTAGAGTTAGAGGAATGAGGTGTGAACAAGCGATACATCCAGCAGACCAGACCTGAGTTTGATTCTCACAACCTCCACTTGCATACTGTGCGGCTCTGAGCAAGTCACTTAACCCCAGTGCTCCCAGGTCACCCCTGAAAACAGGCACTTGTGCCTAGTGGGGCCTACGGTCACCAAAGACCAAAATAAAAAAAAAAAATATGGTACCAAAATATTAGCTGAACATCTCCTTGACTTTTGAAACAAAGTAATCTAAACTAAACAGGAAAGAAAATAGGACATCTGAGTCTGAAACAAAGTGAGACCACAAAAAATCCAAGTAGAGAATATAATAAAAATATTCAAAATATTCAAGTATTAGCAAATGCAAGAAGTATGAATCATAAAATATACAAACTCAGAACATTAACAGAGGAGTCACCTATAGCTATAATAGAGATAACAGAAACCTGGTGGAACTCAGAAAAAGATATAGGGGAACGGAGATTAAGGATATAAATTCTACAGAAATGACAGAAATAATTAGAATGGAGGGGTGTTGCATAGAAACATAGACTTTGGCAGATAAGGACCACTTAGCCCACCCAGTCTGCCCATTTCCTACTTACTGGATAAGCTGCAGATTCTAGTTAACCAACAGCCTACTTCCTGCAACCACCCACTATAATTGCTTTATGTCTGTCCCATGCATGTTTGAATTCCTCCACTGTTTAGACCCAACAACCTCCTCAGGAAGGTTCCATGTATCTACCACTCTCTCCGTGAAAAAAATTTCTCACATTACCCTGAGCCGTCCCCATCTTTAATTTGTGCCCCTTGTTCTTAAACATCTCTTTTTCTGAAAGATGCTACCCTTCTGGACTTTGTTGATTCCCTTGAGGTACTTGAAAGTTTCTATCATGTCCCCCTGTCCCTCCTTTCATCAAGTATACATATTAGCTCTCTCAGTATCTTTCATATGGTTTCTGATGCAGACCCTGCACCATTTTAGTTGCCCTCCTCTGGACTGCTGTGTTGCAATGTATGTGGCATCACAGATAAATTCTATCAATGTCTCAGATAAAATTAAACAAGCAAAGAACACTGAATCAATTTGGATAAAGATTCAAGGGATTCTCCGATACTGTAATAGTTGGTTCATCTATTGCACCCCAAATATTACAACAGTTACACAAACCATAATCGGTGAAAGTGAATTGGGAGACCTGATATTAATAGGAGATGTTAACATTGGTGATATTGATTGGGTGGGGAATAAAGCAAGAAGTAGCATAGGTCAAATGTTTTTAGAAAGTTGTAATATTTATCACCTAACATAGCATGTTAAGGAACCAACTACAAATAATAGCTTACTAGATGTCGTCTTGAGCTCTGAGAAAGTACAAATTAATTCATGTAAAGTAGGCCCACCTCTTAGTAACAGCAATCACAATACTAGCTCATATACAGTAATATTTCTAAACATCCCATTAAAAATTATACAGACATTTATCTGTTTGAAAAAGCCAATACAAATCGGATACAACAGCAACTAAATAGAGTAGACTGGGTTGAGGAGTTACATAGTCTAACCAATCAATCAATCAAAATCTTTATTTATTCAGTGGACATCATTGAGTCAAGCTCATTTACAAGATGGACCTGATAGGTCAAGATCAAAATAAGGTACTGTAGCATACATAAACAAATACAGAGAAGAGGCAAAGACTTAAATATAAATAAACAGCTATAATAATAAAAAACGTATATACAAGCAAGGTAGCTAATGATTTTGGACCACAAAACAAAATAATTCAGACAGGTTTGACGAGATGACTGTGAGTATTGGGATTGTGGAATTGGTCAGGTTGTGTTGTAATGGGTAGATACTTAAGCAAGTAGAAATGGGGATAAAAAGAAAGGGAATGGCAATGGATTTTAGGGTATATTGTAGCTAAGTTTAGAAAAAGTATATAAACTGTGATAGAAAAGAAAAAAGGGGGGTAAAGGGTAAGGGATTAGGCTTAGTGAAAGCAGTTGCATCTCTCAGGAAAGAGACTTATAAAGAGCTTTTTAAAGGATGCTATAGGGATGAAGGTGTTCAACTTTAGGGTCTTCTGCAGAGAATTCCAGGTAGATGCTAAGAAGTAGCTGATTGCAGATCTCCCATGCGGTACAGGCTTTAGGTATCTTCAAGGTGATAAGGTTATTGCTTCTTAGGCATATGATCTAGGTGTAGCCAGGGTAAAGCAATCAGAAATATAAGATGGAAGTTTATTTGACAGAGCTTTGTAAATCCATAGTGCAGCATTTTTATTCCTTCTAAGGTGTAAGGATGTCCAGCCAACAGCATTATAGAGAGAGCAGTGATGAGTGTTGAAGGAAGATCTGTGATGAATCTTAAAGCTCTGTGATACAAGGTATCCAATTTACTTAAATAGGACATAGTACAGTGGCCATAAAGGAAATCTGCATGATCGATGAGAGATAGAAATGATGCCTGTATTAGTCTTTGTTTGGACTCTATGGTTAGAAATGTTTGATTCTGAAGAATAGGCGAGCCTCTGTCTGAGTTTTTTAAGGAGTTCCTCAACATGTTGAGTGTAATCAAGTCTATTATCAATCCATACCCTAGATATTTGAATTTATCCACATAATCCAGATTTTCTCCAAGGATGCTGGATAGTTGGGGAAGAATGTTTGTTGAGAGAGTGGTAGAATATATATTGGTGGAAAAGAACATAGCCTTTGTCTTCTTGGCATTTAATAGTAGTTTCTTTTCAAGTTGTTGATGTTGCAGCAGGAGAATTCTGATTGTAATAACTCACAGGCCTTTGATGGTAAGGGGTTACTGACATACAAGACAGTGTCATCAGCAAAAAGGTGGACATTGGCAACAGTGAGGTGGAATCAATATTATTGATATAGACAGCAAAGAGGATAGGGCCCAGGATGGATCCTTCGGTACTCCCTTAGAAGTGGTTTTGAGGAGGATAGGGCACTTCATCTTTCACCTGCTGTATTCTATCAGTGAGGTAACATCTGAACCACCCAAGGGAGGTTGAATCCAGGCCTAAGGAGTGCAGTGAGGAAATTAGCAGCTCATGATCCACTGTATCAAAGGCTTTACTTAGGTTCAGAAATACAGCACAGATGCTGTTTTTTTGTCTAACTCAGTTTGCCAATCATTTGTTACTTTTGCTAATGCAGAAATGGTACTGTGTCCGGTCCTAAACCCAGATTGAGCAGGGTTAAGTAGGTTATTAGCATCTAGGTAGTCTCTTAGTTGGATACTCACCAGCTTTTCTAACATTTTAGACAGCACAGGTAGGATGGATATAGGTCTATAATTGTTGAGATCCATGGGGTCCCCTGATCTGAGGAGGAAACACTTGTGCTGTTTTCCACAATGTAGGAACACAACCAGTGGATAAGGACAGATTAAAAAGATGAGTTAGGGGAACTGCAATGGCATGTAGAGCAATTTTTAAGAAATAGGGGTCCAGAGAGTCTGCACCTGCACTTTTCTTGGTGTCTAGATGTAGCAATAGGTCTTCCACTTGTTTTAATAAAATGGGCTTGAAGGAGAATGAAGAGGCAGCCTTCTGACCATCAATAGACTGGAATTTAAGTTGTGACCGTAATAGATTTGCTGGGGAGGTCAAAAGCTAGGCCAGCCGTAGTGAAATGATTATTGAATGCATCTAAGATTTCCGCCTATCAGTGATAACAGCATTGTTAAGGTGTACCTAGGATGGCAAGGAAGTACTGGAGTCCTGCCCTAGGATCCCCTTGATGGTGCCCCAGAATCTGGCTGGGTTAAGGTAGGAGGCATCAAGCTCGGCTGTATAGAAGGCAGCTTTGGCTTCTTTTACTATTTTGTGCAGCTGTTTCTGGCTTTTCTGAACTGAAGCCAGTCAGACGGATCCTTGGTCTTTCTAGCCCTTTTCAGAGTTTATCTCTAGCAAGCAGTGCAGATTTAAGATCGGCAGAAAACCAAGCGGCAGGATTTGCTTTTATTCTAACGCTAGTGAAAGGTGCATGAGTATTGAGGCGCCTATGATAATGTCATTTAGCACCTTGAGTGCTGATTCCACAGAAGCTGTGTGATAGAATTCTTGCAGCGTAAGAATGATATAGGTCACGGAGATATCCTCGATGTTAAGGTTTTTAGACCTTCTTATAAGGAATTTCGCAGGGTTGGATGGCTTGACTGATGATTTATCCCTGCAATAAGACAGTGGTCGCTATATCACTGAAAAGCACTCCAGCATGGGAAAACAGGTGGTTTGTTTACCAACATAATGTCAAGTAGGGTGCTGTTAGTTTTGTTTTTGAGTTAATTCTTGTCGGTTCATTTATTAATTGAGTGAATCCATATGTGTCACAAAAGATACTAGAGGTGCAGATGCGTTGGAGAGCCAGTTAAGGTTCAGATCACCTAAAATGATGGTGTCCTCGGGGCCCCAGATTCATTATATTTCCCAAGTGATTTAGGAGCTGAAGGCCGGCAGAGGGGGCCTGTAGCAGCCAACCAATTGAAAAGCTGTCATATTGGGGAGAGCTATTTTAAGGGATAAACATTCGAATTCTTTGGGCACTGATGATACACTGAGGCAAGATGCAGAAATGTTTGATTTAACATAGATAGCCACTCCACCGCCCCTTGTCAGGTGGTCCGATCTGAATAGCTGGTAGTTGGGTAGATTTATTTCCCTGTCATATGTAGCAGGTTTAAGCCATGTCTCAGAAATTACCAGAAAGTCTGGCAGGGTGTGGTGACCCAGGCCTGGATTAATGAGATCTTTTAAGGAGGCTGCATGCGTTGATGTGAAGGAAGCTTAAACCTTTAATGGAGGCTAGGTCTGACAACGGAAGAAATCGCAGGTGATAAAGACTAAAATAAAAAGTACAGCTGATGAGTATACACGAAAATAAGGAAGTATAAAAATAATAAGAGAAGATCAAGATGGTTAAATAAAAGATCAAGAGATTGCTCAAGAGAAAGGATAGACTATATAAAAACAGAAAATGGATCCAACAACGAAAAAAATCAGCTTGTATAAACAGCAGCTAAGGAAATGTAAAAAGTAATTAAGAAAGCAAAGAAAAATATGGAAATAACCATGGCAAAAAATGCGAGAAAGGATAATTTTAAATAATTTTTACATATATTAACTCACTAAAAAAAAATTGACACAAGTAGCCCAGTTAGAAAGAATGACTTATTACAAACAATAAGTAAGTGGCAGAACTTTTAATACGTATTTTTGTGAAATTTATAATAAAATGTAAACACAGTTAACATACAGTGTCAACAAAATAAAGACAAGGCAGGATTCACAAAAGGATGCGCCTAGCGCATCTGAGATGCACAGGCATCCCTGACATTCACGGCGATTCTAGTTGGGGACTAATGTGCGGAACCCGATGCACCGCACACCACCAGCAATGATATGCAGCGCATCTGGAGAGGCTGTGAAGGGTGTGCCCATGCATACCTGGCGAACCCATTCATAGCTCCATCCGTGGCACATCTGCACCACAGAAAGATAAGTCTAGGTTTTCTAGACTTAAGTGGGTGGCCACCACAGGCAGGCTGCTGTACTGCAGGTAGCAGCATGGCAGCCTGCCCACCTGGCAGTCCAGTGTCCCCCAACCCACCCCTGACCCCCTGTCGCCAAGCCGCTCTGCGGCAGTACAGTTAGAAACACAGAACCCCCAGCCTAATCACACTGAAGAGCCGCTCTCTGCGGCAGTAGGAATAAGAACAGTAGAGACATCCGTATGATGACTCTGAAAACCTGACATGTTCATATGCCCGCATTGAACAAAACCCACAATACAAAATACCGACAGAATGTTGGCGAGCAGCGTTTGTTACATCACACAAGTGTTACTCATCGTCGGGTCCTGGACCATGCATTGCAAGAACAATCCCCCAATACCCTCCCTCTCAGCTCTGCTGCCTTCCGTAGGTATTACAATGTAATAATAACTCTCCTTTGTCCGCTGCCTGCTCCTGTACAGATCCCCACCCCACCAAAGCACAGGACAGCCCAATGTGTGGTGTTTTGTGTTACAACCAACTGAGGTTTGGCTCGAGCTCAGGGTTCTAGTGCTTGAACCACGATCATTGCAAGTGAGGATTCCAGTCTGCACGAGCAGGGATGAGCTGGTCACCAAGAAGGAGCACCAGGAACCCAGGGCTTCCCTTGAGTTGTTGAAGCCAGTTCTGTTGGCCCTGCTATGGTGCCTGTCCTCCGGTCGATGGTCTTGTCTGTGGTCAACAGTTGAGGCGTTCCCGTGGTGTGTCAGTGGCCAGGTGGTGTGGTCGCTGGTGTTCTGTTCCACTAAAGGTGTACCAGCCCCTCATCAGTTGCAGTTTAGTTCGGCCACAGCATGTCCAGGAGCGGTCAGAGGAGAGAAGGCCCAGAAGGAGGAGCTGATTGTTGCACCTTGCCATCAGGTGGGACTGTATGTCCCACTTCCAGGCTCCCTCCTCCATCAGTCTCACAGTCCTGTCAGCACCCTGGACCAGGGTGGTGTGTCACTTTGCATCCTTACATCAGTGCCATCCACAAGGCTTGGTAATTCGTTTGGTGATCGGGATGTCAGGGGTGATGACTCGGGATGGCAAACTATCGGTAAGATGTGTATCGGTATTTCAGTTGGGTTGGGAACCTGGAGGCGGGATACTGAGCGAGCGATATTGAGGATGTCGATCGATCAAACCAGACCCACCCGATCGAACCACACGGCCTCCTCAACCCCCGTAGCCAGCGGACCCTCCTCATCCACCCCATCCCACCCTCTCCCCCATCCCAGCACGGTCCCACTGTCAGCAGGCTGCTCATTCACCGCATACCATCACAGCTGCCTGCCGGCGGTTGGGACCGTGCTGGGACTGGGGAGAAGGGTGGTTGCAGTTCGAGCGGGTGGGGGTCTGGCCACTGGGGTCCTGAGGCATACCGGTGGTGCGAATGGGTCAGGGTGGAGGTGAGGGTTCTGTTCATACATTCCTTCTGCCACAGAGAGCGGCATCCTGGCGGGATTCTGCTGGGAGGGAGTTCTGTGTCAAACTGTGCTGCCGTGGGGGCAGCCTCCTAGCGGGGATTCGGCTGGGAGGGGTTCTGTGTCAAACTGTACTGCCGTGAGGCAGCATCCTAGGTGGGGATTCGGCTGAGAGGGGTGTTCTGTGTTGAACTGTACTGCCGCAGAGAGCAGCATGTAACTGGGGATGTTGGGGGGGTGGGCGACCAGGGATGCGTCCTGGTCTGTCCACGGGATGCAGTTATGCCAGGGAAAGGCGGGGGTTCTACTGTTCTACATGGGGCTATCCATGTGGACCACAGCCACTGCAGGGTAGCAGGTGCATTCCACTGGGTGCATCCTGCGAGGCGCAATGCAATCGGACCATAATGGCATGCTAATGGCTCCATTGTGCCATGCATGCCTAATAGCTTCATTGCATGCCCTGGCTATAAATAGCGATTTTGGGCACAGCGCATCCCAAGATGCACTGCCCAAAGGGTTCCAGCCTAACATGGGGATCTTGTGGGGCATGCTGGGCGTTCCTGTGCTATTCACAGAGGGGATGCGTTGGGGCACCTCCCTGCGCCTCTTCTGTGAAATCGCCCAATTGCACTCAGTGCATCTCCCTACGCATGATTCCACGGTGTCTCCCGAAGCGGCCAAGTCGGCCTCCCGATCTCAGTCGAGGTCTAGAACCCCTCGGTCAAATGGCCAAGGAAGAGCCACAGCGCTCCAAAAAAGCGCGCCACAGGTTGTCCTCATCCTCCTTGGATGAGGAGAGCTCTGATGCAAACTCCTGTGCTACAAGGACCTTATGTCGCAACATCTGATTTTGTCCAAGCATAAGCCGGCTCCGCTGCTTACCCTAGCAATTACTTGGCTTTTGCCTCCTAGGCAGAAGCCGACCCCTCGGAACCAAGCCTTAGGTTCCCCGCCCGTCCTCCAGTTCAGCCTATACGGCCTCACCACCCGATAGTGGTGGAGCCCCGCCTAAGCAGCCTGGGAGAGCTTCCTTCCAAAGACTGACCAGATACGGGCTCCCCGACATCTGTCGGTCCACGGTCACCAGGGCTGCCCTTGGCAGGTCGAGAGTGATTTAGGCGGCAGACTGCTGTACCCGACTCTTGGACTCTGATGTCACGGGCTCCCTCTCATCCTGGGGATGATGAGTTGTCCGTTAGCACAGGGTGGAGGAAGGCCCTTCCTGCTTCAAGGGATCCTTCATCTCATCTCTGATTCTACAGGGATGCCCTGGAACCCATCCAGAAAAAGGCAGAGTATCCTCTCATGAACATCCTCAAGAGGATACCCAAGCGGAGTCTTTCCTGTGGCCAAGGCCTTTGTTGGTCTGGTCCTTGAACTGTGGCATCGTCCTGCCTTATGTCCAGCACTGTCTGTCCGCATGGCCAGCAAGTATCGGTGCCTATGCGGTCCCTTACGGGTTCACAGAGCACCTTTCAGCTGAGAGCCTGGTGACTGCCTCTGTGTTCAGGCGTACTGGCAGTTCTGCCGACACTGACCGACCTCCGACAAGGAGTCAGGATTTTTGGGCCATTCGGGCCAGAAAGTCTATGTGGCATCTTCCTTGGGCCTTTGTCAGGCAAGATTCCATGTCGTTCTGGCACACTTCTCCATGCCCTTCCGGGTCACTGGATGTCCTCCCTCATCTCCCGCAGAACATGCAGACCATGGTTAAGCAGATCCGAGATCAGGGCCATGCTGTTGCCAAACAGCAGCTCCAGACAACCCTGGACATCGAGGACTTTTGTGCCTGCTCTCGATGGCTGCCGCGGTTGCCTCTCACCCAGGGCTTGGCTGAGGCTCTCCTCCTTCCCAGTGGATACTCAGCACAAGTTAGCTGATGTGCCTTTCCTTGGGACTGACTTGTTGAGCCCAGGGTGGCCGGTCACCTACAGCGCATAGAGCAGTCCAGTGCCACCTTGGATGCCACTTCTGCCAAGAGTTCTTTGGGCAAGAACCAGCAGAAGAAAAATAAGTCCTTACACTCTTTCCCCTGCGTTTCAGCAGTCCTCCTACCAAGGAGGACATCAGCATCAGCAGCAGGCTCAAGCTTGGCACCCTTGACCCAAGCCTGGACCGCAACAGGCTGGCAGAGGAGGCCGAGGCTCAGGTCCTGGAGCCTCCTCCTCCTCCTCCTCAAGCCTGCTCAGTGATGGGATAGGCGTTGCCACCCTATTCCCGTCATGCCTGCTCTGGGTCTTCCCGTAGTGGGCAGGCTCCACCACTTCCTTTCTGCCTGGTCCACTATCACTACGGATAGGTGGGTTCTCGAAGTGGTTGGTCAGGTACTGCCTCTAGAATTCGAGCAGTACCCTCCCAGCTGAGCCCGCACCCTCGGGAAGAATGAATTTCCGCATGCACCAATCGGTTCTTCAAGACAACATTGCTCAGCTCCTGCAGTGCTCTTGTGGTGGATCTGTCTGCAGACCCAGGCTTGTCTCCAGGTACTTCCTGGTGCCCAAGCGGATGGGGAGCTGGCGCCCATTCTAGATCTCCATGACCTGAATCTCAATACCTCAGGTCACACACCTTTTGGATAGTCACTCTGTCCCAGATCATTCCATCTTTGGAGCGAAACATGGTTCTGTTCACTAGATCTGCAGGATGCATTCTTTCACGTCCCAATCCGTCCGTCCCATCAGCTGTTCCTCCACTTCAGGGTTGAAGAGACCCTGCACGAGTTCTGAGCAAGTCGTTCGGCCTGTCATTGGCCCCTCGGGTCTTCAGCAAATGCATTGCAGCAGTGGTGGCCCATCTCCGGCGTTGGGTGTCAGAATTGCCCCTACCTCGATGATTGGCTCTGACGGGTTCCACCAAACAGGAGGTGGAGAGGTCCAGTGATCTGGCCCTCCAAACCTGCTCCCAGCTCGGCCTCCTGATCGAGGCCAAGTCGAACTTCGTGCCTTCTCAGGTGATGGGCTTCATTGGGGCAGAGCTTGACTCTTGTCAAGCCAGAGCTCGGCTCCCAGTGGACAGGGCGGAGGTTCTCTCCTCCTTTGCCGAGTCATTGTTCGTTGAGCACTGCGCCCTGCCCAGGACTTTCTCGCCTTCTGGGTTACATGGTGGCTTGCAACTCAATGGTTCGTTGGGCCGGTTGCACATCGCTCCCTCCAGTGGGAGCTGGCTGCCCAGTGGACTCAGTGTCATGGTCATTTGGCCAGCTGATCACTGTAACCTGGAAGATGTGAGACACTCTCCAATGGTGGACTGCCCCAGATCGGTTGCAGGAAGGGATCCCGTTTGTCCGCCCCCAAGCTGACGGTCATTCTTACGACCGATGCCTCTCTCATGGGCTGGGGTGCCCACATGGGGACAACAGGGCCCACGGCTCCTGGACCCCGAGGAGTCCTGATGCCACATCAACCTCTTGGAGCTCAGAGCAGTCAGACTGGCACTGCCAGCTTTCCTCCTTTGCTCCGGGGTCAAGTGGTTCAAGTCCAGACAGACAATACCATGACCATGCATTATCTCAACAAGCGAGGCGGCACACACTCCCGTCTGCTATGCAAGGAGCGCCACTTCTGGACCTCGTAGGCGGTTGGAGGTGGATCTCCTCGCCATCCATGTGGTAGGAGCCTCAACCAGCTGGCGGATGCTCTCAGCCGCTTAGGCCAGACATCCACAGTGGTCTGTCCATCCAGAGGTGGTTACAGTCTGTTCTCCCATTAGGGCAAACCGATGGTGGACCTGTTTGCCTTCAGGGAAAACACCAAGCTGAAGCTGTTTCATGCCTGCCCTCAGCAGGGCTTGCTGCAGGGATGCTTCTCGAGGCCGTGGACCCCAGGCCTCCTCTCGCTTCTTCCCTCCATTTCCTTGATCCACAAGGTGTTACTCAAGGTGAGGAGGGACAAGGCAAAGAGTGAGTTTAGTAGCCCCAGACTGGCTGTGCCAGTTCTGGTATCCAGATCTCCTCAGCCTCAGCTGCAAGCCCACGGGTGGCTTTGTACATGCCTGGACCTGATATCTCTGAATCAGGGAAGGTTTTCTATCCGGACCTTCATTCCCTGCACCTCATAGCCTGGTACCTGGCGACTAGAGTTCCAGGCTTTGGGTCTTTCAAAGATGTCTACACCATGGTGGAGGCAGCTAGAAAGGAATCAACCAGGAAATGTTATGCTTTCAAATGGAAAAGGTTTTCCATTTGGTGTTGGAGTGAGGTCTGTACCCCTTATCCTGTTATGGGGCTAACATTCTTGACTACCTTTGGTCTCTCTCCAAAGGGGTCTCGAGTCATCGACCCTTAGGGTGCACCTGGCAGCCATTTCTGCTTACCAGGCACGGGCTGGTCAGCCGACATTAGTGTAGGAGACAGTGGTTGGCATTTTTCAAAGGCCTGGATCATATATCCCTCTGATCGTGAATCTCCACCTCTATGGGATCTACTGCTGGTATTGGCAAAGCTCATGGGCAAGCCCTTAGACCAATGCACAAGTGTGAGCTGTCACACTTGTCGTGGAAGATGGCCTTCCTGGTGGCTATCACATCTGCCAGAAGGACAGGGGCTCCATGCGCTGTCAGTGGACTCCCCTTACCTGGTCTTCCACAGGATGGGTTGTCTCGCCCCGAAATTCCTTCGAAGGTGGTGTCAGAGTTTCATCTTAACCAGGTGTTGACTCTGCTGGTATACTACCCTAATTACACCTCGGAGGCCGAGCACAGGCTCCATACTTTGGACCTGAGATGTGCTCCTCTCCTATTGTAAGGAGAGAGGGCAGGAAATTCATGGAGAGTTTCTCCAGCTGTTTGTCACCTATACTGAAGCTGCTTCTGGCAGACCTGCAGCCAAACAGACCATAGCAAGATGGATTACATCATGCATAGATCTGTGCTATGAGTTGGCAGGCAAGAGAGCCTCCCAGAGGATAAGAGCTCATTCTACCGCCATAATGCTGCATCGGTGGCTGCTTCCAGGGACATCCCTATCCAAGAAATCTGCCAGGCTGCTACCTGGAAGTCAGCAAACACCTTCATCACCCATTACCACATCGACCTTGAGTCACGCGGGATGCTGGTTTTGGGCCTCAGTTCTCAATCTCTGTTCCCTAAGTGGGTGTGTACACCTTGCCTTCCTCCTCCCAGAGAACTGCTAGGAGTCTGCCAAAGAGTGTGGATGAACAACATATCCACGATCTTATAAAAACAGTTTACTCACCTGCAACAGTAGTTCTAGGAGTGGTATATGTTGTTCATCCACATGGACCCACCGACCTCCCTGACTCTTGAGACGCACAACACCTGGCTTCCAGTGGGCTAAGATCTGGTGTCATGGGGCAGAGCCGAGGTATATACCTCCGGGTGGGTGGGAGGAGCCAGCTTGAAGACTTCGGCAAGATTTAAAGGGAAAGGGACATGCCAAACAGTGTGGATGAACAACATATACCACTCCTAGAACTTTTGTTACAGGTGAGTAACCTGTTTTATGATAGATCAGAAAGTGCCTTGCGACATCATTTATCTTGATTTTGCTAAGGCATTTGATCTTACACCACACTGAGCAATTATTACCAAATTATATAAGGCTAATGTTGACGCAATATATATATATCAGGTGGATCAGTGAGCGGCTCAATAATGGGTACAGAGGGTTGTGGTAAATGGTAGTTTACAGCCGGGCACTGGGCCAGGTGATGAGTGGTGCCCATGGGGCATTCGGTTCTAGAGCCTGCACCTTTCCGTATTTTTATAGCCGATCTGGCAAATGACCTTGAAAGTTGGGTGTCAAAATGCATGAGCGACACCAAGCTGGGTGGAGCAGGAAGCTAATTGAAGGAGGTAGAAATAATACAAAAAGGCACAGACAAACTAACAGATTGGACAACCCAATGAAGTATGACACTAAATGTAAATAAATGTAAAGTATTACATGTGGGTAGGGAGATAACCAAAATAATTATTACATGCAAGGTACCCACTACCAAAATCAAACAATGAAAAATATCTGGGTATCTATATCACAGATCACTTTGGCACAATAATGCAAACAACAGAGGCAATCAAAAGGCAACAAATCAGCTGGGCAATTAAATGGAGCACAACATCCAGAAATAGCAAAGCAATGGTCCCCTATAATAGGGCCTGTGTTAGCCCACATCTAGAATTTGCTTCACAATTGTGGAATCGAAAAAGAACTAATAAGATCGAAAAAGTCCAAAGGAAATTTACTAAATCCATTAATGGACTAGTCAACAAAGTTACATGGAAATATTACAGTCACTTAAAATGATGTCATTGGCCACTAGGCGTGTCAGAGGAGATATGTTACTTATGTTTGACATAATGCAGGACCAACATTAATCAACGAATTGAACTTAGAATTCAAGGAGGGAACTATGTAGACAAGGAGACACCCCTTGCAAATCAAGGCTCTAAATTTGTGAGCAAGTTGAAATATTTTTACACAGTGAGAGTGGTGAATGTTTGGAATGGGTTGCCAGCTGACATCATAAGTAAGACTGACAGAATTTAAATAGAAATTGGATAAATACATACTTGAGAGAGGAATTTAAATTACTTATAAATTACAAATCTATAGGACAAATATGGGCAAATGCCTTCTTGCTCCTAAACACCTCTTGGTATGAACCTTAGTATAAGTAGTACTTCACTGAAAAGAGTGGTGGATGCCTGGAGCTGGTCTTCAGTAGAGGTGGTGGGGACAAAACAGTGGTGGCATTCAAAATGCATGGGATAGGCATAAGGAGTCTTAGTGGAAAGCAATGGGGAGGGCCAGAGGTCAAGTAGGGTCTGTTGTTACAATATAGGCAGGAAAAAATGGGCAGACTGGATGGGCCAAAGTTATCTGCCATCAGATTCTGTTTTAGCCATGAGATCACTGAACCGAGAAAGTGAGCGTGGCTCTTGGAGAGATCCCTTTAGTACCATTCTCTCACTCCCTTGCAAACTCTAGCTACATCAAGCCCCATTAGTCTCACCTGTCTAGGCTACTTGACTCATGCCAGTGGGAGTTTTACAGTAATGTTTGTTTTACTTTTTAGGCCAAAGTGATAAGTGAACATGAAGGGCTGCAGGGAAGACTTCAGAGTTCTGCTGGACTGGGTCCAGAAGACACAGAATCTCTGCACGATGTTGAGTCCAGGAGTGGGGACGACACTACCAGCCTGAGGCAAAGTCTGCAGCGTACAAGGTAAGTTCTGTAAACTGACTGACCAATGTGGAACTTTTCACATCAGTTCTGTGTGCGGTAACTCTAGTTTCACTCCTGAATTATTCTGATCTTCTCTTGTCAGTCTTTACCATTCATTACTGCTTGGGTGTAGCTGAGGCGCGCCTGCCATGGAAGGCTTTTTTCTCCCCAGAGAGTCGGGCGCCGACTGCACGCCCCGAGTGGCGCATCGCGTGATGTGCGAGGTGGCCGTTAGGCACAGCAGACTCCTCCTCCATCCCAGTTCTGTTTCTCCCACCGTTTTGCTGCACCTGCTGCACGTGTGGAGAGTTTTAGTACTACACCATTGGCCTAGTTTGTCGTGCTGGCTGACTCGCCGTCCCAGTTAGTTTTTCCCCGACGCATTTGACTCTGGTAAGTCCGTTCCATTTTCTTTTACGTGGCGCTGGGAGCTTTGCTGTGTTTTAGGTTATTTTCGCATCATGTCCAGTTAAGGGAGCTAAGCGAAAGTCGAAAGTGGGCGTGCCGCTATGCGTCGATGCTTCCGTGGCGGCATTTTCCATGACGGACTGGCATGATGTCTGCCTTTGCTGCCTGGGATCTGCTCATGACATGGATAGATGTGACCCTTGTTTCTCGATGGACATACATTATCAAAGTCCAGCGTGTTCAAATCGGCAGAGCCCGCCGACTTTTGGAGGATGAGTGTCACTCTCGGGCCTCCCAGGCCAGATCTTTAGACCCTTCCTCTGGGTCCCCTCCCAGGCCTATACGGTCTGGAGAAGAGGAGACCTCATCTTCAAGTCTTGCCGAGGAGGAGGAGTCTCTTTCACGAGTGGGGGGAACGCTGTGGTCCCTTCGGGGCTGTGGTGGGGACACCTTGGCAGTACACCTCTTCAGAGGTGCAGGCTCCCCAGTGTCATGGCCCATGGCTGCGGAACCAGCGTGGGTGTACCCTTGATTCCGGCTTTCGGGCGCCATCTCAGCATCGATGATCAGGCGCACCACCCGGGCCTGGTCGACTCCGCTGGTGTCGTCGTGTTGGGTCCGGCACTGAGGGTGGTGCCGGGGACTCAACTGGAGATGTGGGTGAGTCGGGACGGGTTCTGGCGTTGTCTCGGGTGTCCAATGCGAGCGGCACCATGGGTATTTTGGCGCCATTCTTGGTAGCGTTTCTCCAGGAGACTTCTGGGGTGGCCAGTATGAGGTCCTTCTAGTGGCCTCTTCCTCAGAAGCGGACGACTCAGACATGGACCGTCCTGGTTCCCGATTCCTCAGGATCGGAGTCTTCTGTGGGACACTGTGTCAAGCAGCCCAGCGTGCCCATTCCTCAGTCTCCACAGCGTCTTCTTCTTCTGAGGACTCCCAGGCTGGGGTGGCCTGAGGTCCTTGGGGCCTATTCTCCCAGAAGGGCTGTAGCTGCCATCTCCGGTGCTGCTACACTTTCTCAGGGTGAACTAGGGGTCCTGTCTTCTGGGGCTCCCCTGGAGAACCCAGGATTGACAGGCTCTGTCGCTGGCGATGAGGAGGAGGGCGTCCTCTGGAGTCCACAGGGGTTGAGGGCCGGGTGAGGCAGCAGTTTCACTTGCTACCCCTCGATGTGGGTAGGAGCACGTGGGCGAACCCTGCCTCTCTCTCTTAGGCTCAAGGGACTCCTCCAGTGGCGTTGCTGTATGCTGTCCTTCTGGATCCTTGCAACCCCAGGTGCGTCACAGGGAGGATCTCCTTCAGGCTCTTCCAATGTTCACATCCCCAGGGTTCTGTTCTGTGACCTGGTTTGTTATCCAGGACCCTGCCAGCTTGGGCTCCGTTCCCCAGATTCCAGAGCCTTAGCAGAGGGCAGGTTGCCTCTTTGTAGATGCCCTACTCCCATTCCTCTGCAGCCACCTCCTCTCTCCCAGGCCATGTCGGCCCTACCGGTCTGTTATCCTGGGAGCGTTCTGTGGCATGAGCTGGTGTTTCGCCTGTCTCCACCACCACAGGAGTCCTCTGGACATTCGAGTTCCCATCCTCCTTGTCTCCCTCCTCAGAGGAGAGGAACCCTCTGCTCACCTCTCTTCCAGTGGTTTCACTAATTATCAGCACTTCCTTTCAAGGATGGTTGGGGACCTCCATGATCTCCTTTGTTGCGAGACAATACTGAATGGGAGATGTGTGAATTCCTCAGTGAATTCAGCGCCAACATCTAGTGGTGCCATCCTTTCCAGGAGGCATCTATCCGTTCCTGGCAGTCTCCAGCCGACCCTATCCCAGCCCGGCAAACTGCAAGAGGAGGTATTGTGCACCATCTGAGTCGCTAGGTTCTCTTCCCAACCCACCTTCAGGATTGGTGTCCCTAGAGACTCCTTCGGGTGCTGCCACCTGGGCATGACCGACCACCGGACTCAGATTCTCTACAATTTGACGGTGGGGGTGAAGATGTTCTCTTCCTCTGGGTGCAATGCTGTGTATTGCATCACATTAGAGTACACCATGCTGCCTACAACAGGCATCTATAGGTTGATGCTATCTCCGCTTCTAGCATCAATGCCTGTGCGGAGCAATCCAGACAGGACATTGCCTTCTCTGCTATAGGCCTGGAACTGGCAAGCACCAGGCAAGGGCATCTTCTGATGCCAATGAGGTGGCCTCAGGCTTGCAGGTAAGCTATTTGCATTAGGCGGATGGCATGGCTTTTGTCTATCAAGATTGTCACCCTGGCCTAGCAGTAGAGTGATTACAGCTCTGCTTTCGGGGGACCCGTCTTTACTCCACCAGGGCTAGGAGGCTTCTGCAAGGGCTTCCTCAGTCTCCCTCCGGAGAACACCTCCTAGCTCTCCTCAGCTTTAGGCTTTTCGTTTGATTAGCCCAGGGTCTCCCCTTCTGATTTCCACCAGCAGGAAGCTGAGGGTCTTGTTCCCTCAGGGTTTCTCTTGTCTCCCCTCCTTCAGGGGGCTTAGCACTCACCCAAGCAGTAATGAATGGTGAAGATTGACAAGGTAAGATATAAAATTACATACCTACCATAATTCTTGATCTTCTCTTGTATCTTCACCATTCATTACTGACCATCCACCTTCCCCTCAAGGGCCTCCTACTTCTGCCTCCCTCTCCCTGCTTGTTCCTCCTCTCTTCTTCTTTGGCCTTTAAGCCAAAAAAACAACTTGATTCTCCGTTCTCCCTGGGCCGGATCCTTTTCTAAGAAAAGAGTGAATGAGTAGGACTTATCTCTATCCTGGGGAACTGTTTCTGATTGCCCCTAGGGTGACCTTTTGGCCCATTCTTAGCCATGTTGTTCAATTCACAGTTTAGGAGACCGTCCCTTAAATTGGCTCAGTCCCTTTTTCTAGGTCCCCTCTGGCAGGTCTCTATCTCCTATTGTGTCAGCTTCTACTGGTTTGCGCTGTCCTGCTTCTCAATTTCCTTGATCTGGTGGTCGTTGCCTTGCCTTCAGGGAGTCGATTGAGTTCCCACTCTATCCTTGACATAGAGAGTACCCTCTGTGGGATTCTCCCACCACCCACCCAAACACATCTGTGTTAGCATTTAATAAGGTGCTAGTGGGCTTCTTTCCCCTCCTAGTTGAGGCTCTCCTTCGGAACAGAATTTCTGCCTTGGCAGTCTGTGAGCTCTCAGCTAGAGTTTATTTTTATTATTGGAAACAATCGGAATTACAAACCTTTGAGTCACAGACTCTTTTGTAAGAGCTCCACGTCGGTAGGGGAGTTAAGGGGTTGATGATGGCGGAGGTGAGAATCTGCCTTTTGTGTCAAAACTGTGCAAGCGGTTCGGTTGAACCATCTCTTCAGCTTTATCAAGTGGGATCCTTGTTCCCTTGTTTTTGGTTTCCAGCCTTAAACCAATATCTCAATTGGCAGAGTTCTCCCTCCCAACAACCCTCTTTGTCTTCCTCCTCTTCTTCCTTCTTCTTTCTCTTCTTTGTCTGCTCCTCCCCTGAGCCGCCCAGGAGTGAGGCCCTGCGGTCTCTTAAGGTAAGCACCCTTTTTCTGTCCTCTACCGGCTTATTCCTTTTTCAGTTTATATCCTTTCCTTTTTCTGTCACTGGCTCTCTTGCCTCGCTCTCTTTTTCTTGTCCTTATTTAGCCTCTCCATTAACAGAACTGGATGGAGGAGGTCTATGGCACCTAACGGCCACCACTCGCACATCACATGATCGTCACACCACTGAATTGTCTCCCACTTATAGTGGGGTTATTTCCCAGTTCATTGGCCAGTAGGAATTCGTTTAACACTTTTTTTTTTTTTTTTTTTAACTTTCCAGTGTTGCCTCGCTAACTATATCAGCCTGGGGTAATGCATTCATTTTCTGGCAGTACTTATAATAGTGAAATTGTTTCAGTATTCACACATGGTATACTAATCTGTTTGTGACCTGAGATTTTATTTCTAAACGTGGTTTGAATACCTCATTGATTCATCAAAAAGAATCCTGCATAATTTTGTACGTGAATAGTAAATCTCCCGAGTTCATCTGGTCTCAAGTGAGAACAGTTTGAGTTTGTCCAATCTAGCACTATAATCCAGATTTTTAGATCCTGTATGGATTTTGTCAATCTTCTCTGAATTGTTTCAATTATTATAATATCTTGTTTAAGATGAGGATTCCATAGTGGAGACCCATAATCTAAATGAGGTATAATATATGATCTTACTTTGAGGCCTCTTGCAGTAGGTAATTACATATAGGACTGACGCTTGGCGGTGGCAGGACCCAGCAGAAAAATTTCTAGCTAGCAGTCCCTGGCGAGGACCCTTCCACGATCAGGTGACCGGCGTCATTCGACGTCGGTATAAAGGGTGGTCCGGTTGCCCGCCTTCCAGTTCTTTCCACCGTTAGCTTGTGCAGCACCTCGCAGTAAAGTTCGTGTTTACGTCAGCCCTGTCTTTTCGTCGTTTTTACCGAAAATCAGTTATTCTTTTCAATGCGTCAGGTACGCCGTCAGTATATATGGTCCCCTACACCCTCCGAGCACAAAAACAAGTGCGACCATGCGGCGCCAACTGCCACAAAAGGACGGCCATTCCTGTGCCTCTTCTGCCTGGGCCCGATCACCTGGTCGACAAATGCCAACATTGCCTCAACTTCAACGCGGCCACCAGTAAACAGCACCAACAGTCCCTGGAAGCCCATCTCCTCAAGAAAAGATGTCTTCTATGGAGAAAGAGTTGAAAAAGTTGAGGCAGGCGTCCACTTCCCGGAAGGACATCGGAAAAAGGACAAGGAGAGAAACCGGGAGAAGTCCTCCTCTACGCGTCCACCTCTGGAGTCGCGGCCTAGTGTATCCCCTCCGAGGGACCATTCGGCAGCCTCAAGGGTTTGGAGGCGTGACCCTATATAGGCTCACAGGCCTTGCGGCGCCTCCGGAAAATGGAGGCCTCGCCCCGGTTCGACTGCAGGTTCGCGGCCTACTGGCATGGGCAACTCCTCTAAGTCGGATGTGGCTCCTCCGGCGTCTGCATGGAGAGGGTCGATAAGGCTTTCGACCCTTGAAGGGCGCCGACCACTTCCCATCAGACTGGCCGCCCCTCTCCCTCGGCCGCCTCCGGTGAGGGCTCCCGTAAGCGGACGCCCGGCTCCTCAACGTGACGCGGCCGACATGGAACCCTCCGAGGGACCCCACTTTGTCCGTCGCACCAGTTCCCGCAGCCTTCGCTGTCCGTCCGGGAGCCCGAGTCACCCCAGCCTGACCCGGGATTTTTCTCCTTCCCCGGGCGACGCTGGGATCTTCCACTCCGGTCAGACCCTCCTCGATGGAACGGATCTGATGTTGGCCCCGACGCGGTACCGATGCGGCACCTCCGGCGCCAGCTCTGCCGGCGCCGGCGGGATGTTCCCCTTCTGTCGGGCCCCTCCACCCCGGGCCCATTAACGTGGATCCACCCGTGGGGCGCCGACCACGACCGTCTGCTCTGGCAGCTCCCCTGCTCCTGGGTACCCGCCGTCTTATCCGATGCCATCATACCGGGACCGCAGTATCCAAGCACGCCAGTACCCGGCACTGGATTTCCTACAACGCCCGGGCTTCCCGCGGCGAGGTTACGGATACTCGCCTTATGGGTACAACCCGTACTCTTTTCCCCCTCCTCCTCCACCTCCACCACCCCGCGGCGCGGTGGATCTGCAGGAGACTCTGGCCTCTTGGTGGGCTGAAGCCAAGGCTCAGCTCACCAAGGAGGTAGAGAGAGCCGCCTCACACGGCATGGTGCTGCCCCGGCCCCATACGTCCGGCGGCACACTCACCGCCTCAGACTCCAGGGCTCTTCCATCTGGATCCAGAGGGGCAGGATACAGCGTTCACGGTACCACCCAAGGAACCTGTGCCTCCCCTAGTCATGTGAGGGAGTCTTACTCTTCTTCTGCTTCTTTTCCTCTCAGATTCCTCAGATTCTTCCGACGGATGTTCCGAGAGGACGACGAGCCCGCTCTCCGTCTAAGCCCAGCCAAGGACCACTCTGAAGTCTCCTCTGGAGGATCCATCCTTCACGGAGTTGCTTGGAAAATCCAGGAAATTCACCAGTGGCGCTCCTTGGAACCAGATCCCCAGCGTTTAAAACTCGCTGAGCATCAGGAACTGCCCGTGACAGCTCCAACTTTAGTGCCACCCTGGATCGAGCCTTACGCCCACCTTGTTACCACGATTTGGAAACAACCATCGGCGTTAGCCCCACTTCCCAGGAAGTCTAACAGGCTATACCAGGTTCACGAGGGTGTAGACTACCTTGACTCTCACCCCGTGCCAACTCAGTCATGATTAGCCGCTCATGGCGGTCGGCACATCCCAAACATCTGAGCTTGTCTCCTCCAGATAAGGAATCTCTCCTCCTGGACCTGTATGGAAGAAAGATTTATGCCTCTTCCACACTGGGAATTCGGCCCTGAATTACTGTCGTCGCCCACATAGGGGATTACCAGAAGGCCATCCTTACCCAGGCAGAATCTAAACTAGACTCCTTACCTGACTCCCAAGTCAAACAGGAGCTAGCAGATCTTGTCCGTTCTGCTCGTTCGGCCAGTCGCCCATGTTCGGGCGACATACGATGCAGTGAGCACTGCTGGGCGAGACTCCGCTTCGGCGTAAGTCTGGGCGTCATGCCTGGCTCGCGTGTCAGGTTTGGTCCCGAGGTGCAATCCGCCATTCAAGAGGCAACTTTCAGGGGTCGGTGCTTGGGGTGATGTCAGAGCCATCATCACTGACTTGCAGAGAAGGGACGGCCCTGAAATCCATGGATTCGTGTACTGCCCCCATCCTCGGCAGCGCCCTTTCAGAGACGCCCTGACTCGGCCTCAAACGAACACCCAAGGAAGGTGGGCCACTAAGCGTTGGGTCCCGCAGCTGCCAGGCACCTCCTCCAAAAAGCAGCGGGTGCCTCAGCTGTAGCGCTGCCCCACACCACCTGACTCCTTCCCTCCCACCGCCTCCGGATCCTCCGGAAGGCCGGTAGAAGGAGATTCTCCCTCCACCTTCCGGGTTGGGAGAGGATAACCACGATTCTTAGGGTGCTCCAGCTTATGAGCGTGGGGCACTCCATAAATTTCTTCAGAAACCACCCGCCACCCCTCCTCCGAAGTAAGTCGTACTCCAGAGACCATCTTCCCTTGGTCCAGGAAGAAATCTCGGCCCTTCTTGAAAGCAAGCCATAGAACCTGTTCCCCTTCATCTTGAGGGACAGGTTACTATTCCCATTTCTTCCTGGTCCCAAAGAAGACTGGAGATCTCAGACCCATTCTAGATCTCAGCTCCTTGAACCTTTATTTGGAATACAAAGGTTCAGGATGCTCTCTCTGCAGAGCCTTCTGCCTCTTCTTCACCCGGGTCAATGGCTTTTGTGGCTGGATATGCAGGATGCCTATCTGCACATTCCCATTCGCCTTTCTCACGCTAAGTATCTTAGCGTTTGCGTTTCAGGGGACCACTACCAGTTCAGAGCACTACCATTTGGTCTTTCCTCGGCGCCCATTTTACCAAATGCCTGGCTGTGGTAGCAGGCCACCTGCGTACAATGGGAGTTCAGGTGTTCCCTTACCTGGACGACTGGCTCCTGGCAGCCTCGTCCAGGGAGGAACTCCTGCATTTTCTCTCCCTCACCCAGCAGGTTTTCACTGGCCTGGGTATTACCATCAACCATTCCAAATCCATCTGGATCCCTCCCAGAGACTACAGTTCATCGGGGTTATCCTTGATACGACGATGAGCAAGGCCTTCCTGCCTCCAGACAGGGTGGCCTCTCTTCAATCCAGATTTCTCTGCTATCAAAAGCAGGAGGGTTCGGCGAGTCGGTCCTTACGTCTTCTGGGCTCATGGCGGCTGCTATTCCGGCGGTCCCTGGCTCGACTCCACATGAGGATCTCTCAGTGGACTGTTCGCTCCCAGTGGGATTAACTGTGGACGACCTAGATCAACTAGTTCTGATCTCCTCGCCCGATGGCATGGGACTTGCAATGGTGGATGGTTCGAGAGAACCTTTTTCGTGAGGTCCGATTCTCTATCCTCCCCCCTCCCAGACTCTGACCTACGGATGCATCAGGCAAAGGATGGGGAGCCCATCTGGGCCCTCACCGGACCCAGGGCTTATGGTCCAGACTGGAACTAGCTCTCCAGATCAACATGCTCGAGCTTGAGGCTGTCCTATAGGCTCTCCAAGCCCTTCACCAATACATTCTTCCCGCCACCTAGCCGTCCAGATGGATAATATGTACATGGTGTGGTACATCAACAGAGGAGGAACTCGTTCCTACCCTCTATGCAGGGAAGCTATGAGGGTTTGGGACTGGGCGACTCTTCACAACCTTCACCTCATGGCGATCCATGTTCCAGGAGTCGACAACACCCTGGCAGACAAACTAAGCCGCCCTCTGCCAGGGCTGCAGTGGGAATTGGATCAAAAGGTGCTCGACAATATCTTTCAGCTTTGGGGACTCCATGGTAGACCTCTTCGCCTCTCCTAAGCGCCAAAACTTCCAGCTTTTGCTCTCGCTCGCTCCAGAGCAAGAGGCTTTCGAGGCGCTCTGTCTCTAGACTGGAAGGACAGATTAGTCTATGCCTTTCCCCAATCCCTCTGGTCCCAAGAGTTTTGCGAAGCTATCCACAGAAGGAGCGAGAATGATTCTCATAGCTCCTTTCTGGCCCAGGCAAATCTGGTTCTCTCTTCTACAACAATACTCAAAGGTTCCTCCTCCTCCTCGTCCTCTTCCTTTATCTCGAGTTTTGCTGACCCAGGATCAGAGGACCCTGGTCCATCCAGGTCTCAAGTCCCTTCAACTTCATGCATTGCTCCTGCAGACCTAGCCCAATCCTGTTTGGCGTTTCTCCAAAAGTGGCGGAGATTTTGGTGGAAGCTAGAAAACCCTCCACTAGGTCCACTTATGCCATGAAATGGAAGAGATTCTCCATTTGGGCATTCCAGGAGCGTGAGCCATTCTCCTGTTCAGTGGCTGTTCTATTGGAATACTTACGACACTCTCTTTTGCCTGTATTCACAGTATCCTAACTTTCAGTACTCAGAATGTCAACGTACTTATTACATGCTGTTTTATGCTGTTTTGTATTGCCTCCATGTGCTCGTCACGTTTTGTTTCTCTGTAAAATGTTTTCTCCGAGTCATGCCTGAAAATAGGCATTGTTTTGCCTAGTGCACTTACCCGGTCACCAAAAGCAAAATAAATAAATAAATAAGTCTCTTCGACCTGGGTCTCAGTCATTCCTCCTTAAAGGTGCACATGGCTGCTATCTCAGCCTACCATACTCCCTTAGCAGATAAAGCCCTTGCCCAACTGGAGGTTTCTAAGACCTTTCTCAGAGGGTCCTTCATCTGAGGCCCCTATCCAAACTCCTGCTCCCCTTGGGACTTGAACTTTGTTCTCGAGAAACTTACTGTTCCCCCTTGAACCTGCAGCAACTGCAGATCTGAAGTTTCTTTTGGAAGGCAGCTCTTCTTGGTGGCCATTACTTCTGCTCGAAGAATTTCCGAGCTCAGGCCCTTATGTGTAAAATCCCTATTTGATTTTCACAAAGAGCGAGTTGCTCTTGCATGAATCCTAAGTTTCTACCTAAAGTAGTAGCTGAATCTACCTTAAATCAGTCCATAGAGTTATCTGCCTTTTCACGCAGTACTCTAACCAAGGGAATATTTGCTCCATACCATGGATGTTCACGGATTCTGAGATACTACCAACAGGACAAAGGATCTCAGAAAGACTGATCAGTTGTTCGTCCTTTTGCTCACAAAAGGGAAGGCAATGCTGTTTCAAGCAATGCCTATCAAAGTGGTTGGCTCATTGCATCACTTTCTGTTATGACAAGTACAACAAGACCCTTCGGGTCAAGTCAGAGAGTCACTCCACTCGTGGAGTAGCGGCCTCTGCAGCTTGTTTCAAGATTGTGTCTGCGGCAGACATCTGTGCTGCGCCACCTGACTCGGTTCATACCTTTATGAAACACTACAGTTTGGACATTGCCTCTCGCCTAGAGCAGGCTTGGCTAGTTGTTTTGCAAGGCCTCCTGTCTTGAGGCTTGCACGTGTTACTGCTTCTTTCTGAGTAGTTCCCTCCTCTCAGTGCCTCTTATTTGTTCCAGACTGCTTGGGATTCAGTCCCTGTAATATGATACCTACTGTAAGAGCCCTCTGAAGTAAGAAAGTACAGTTACGTAAGAACTTACGTAACAGTAGATCTTGAGAGGCTCTTGCAGTAAATAACCTTCCTCCCTCCTTAGGCTTTTCAGCTTCTTTTCCAGGAATGGAAACATCTGCTTCTCTCTCATCCGGGCCTTCGGGCCTGGCGAGGAAAGAACTGGAAGGCGGGTGACCGGGACCGCCCCTTTATACCCGGCGTCTCATGGCGCTGGTCACCTGATGTAGGGGCAGTCCCTGCCAGGGACTGCTAGCTAGAGAATTTTTCCGTGGGGTCCTCCGCCGGCCGGCGTCAGTCCTATATGTAATTACCTACTGCAAGAGCCTCTCTCGAAGATCTACTGTTACGGTAAGTCTTACTTAACTGTACTTTTGTAAACTTAAGAATACAGTCCTTGTCCCTGGTAAGAAAGGATTTATTTATGGAACGGATGAGACAATTAGTTTTCAAGCTATCTTATGACAATGAGCAGATGAAGTCAGGTTGGAATTGACACTTATCCCGAGGTCATTTTCGTTTGTGATTGATTTGAGAACCTTCCCATTAAGATAGTACTTGTAGCCTGGGTTGTTTTGCCAAAATGCATCACAGAGCATTTTAGTTAATTGAATTTCATTTGTTTTTATTCTCCATTGTTCAATAGCCTCCAAATCTTTACATAGTGTTATGTTTGTTGTAGTAGGATACATCACCACCAATCTTTGTGTCATCCATAAATTTTGAGACAACACTACCTATTCCTTCACCCATATAGCTTGTATATAGTCCAAACAACACGGTCCCAATACCGACCCCTGCGGCACTCCACTCAAGACCATACTATCTTATGAGTAAACTGCATTAATTCTCATACTGTTTTCTGTCAACCAGTTATGTTTCATCTAACAATATAGTTGTTTAAACCCAAACAGTCTAATTTTACTATTGTGTCAAATGCCCTTCTGATGTCCAGAAAATAACATCTATGGGTATTCCTTATCCATAAGATCACTCACAATATTGTAAAATGAAATGAGGCCGATGATGAAGAAAGAACCTTTTTAAAGCCATGCTGAGCATGATCTTGAAGCCCTAAACTAGCTATCTCAGTGTTAATGGTGTTTTAATTATCTTTCCATAAGTTTGCAACAGACAGATGTAAGGCTAATCGACCTATAATTGGTAACATTAGCTTTGTTGCCTTTTTTATGCATAGAACAGCGTGGCCATTTTCGGTCTAATGGAACCAAGCCAGTCATCAGTGACTTATTGAATAGCATGGTTAACGGTTGTACCAGGCTATGTGCAAGTTCTTTCAGGACTATGGATCCTATGTTATCTGGTCCAGGTGAAGATGTAGATTTCAGTTTGCACAATTTCTCTAATATGGTTTCAGATTTTGGATTATAGGTTCAGATCCATCAAACTGGGAGCTTAGGATACAGAGTTTTTGTGACAAAATACAGAAGAAAAATAGTGATTAAAGCAGTTTGCCATCTCTTTGTTGTCGCTAATAGATATCCCATTTTTACTACAGTACTTATTCTGTTATTGGTCTACTTATTGTTATTAACATAAGTATAGAAGCTTTTGCAATCTTTTTTTTTTAATTTTATTTTTCCTCCAGTCGCAGTCTGGGGGTGGGGCCTCTTTCAGGCATCTTGCCTGCTCCTGCCCTGCCTGAAGTCACCCTACCTGTGCCTCCTCTCTTCCCTCCTCCTCCGTCCGCAGTCGGCACCCTTGGCTTAACCCCTCCGGGGTGGGCCGCCTTCTCTTGGGCACACTTTTCAGACTCTGATGTGGGAGAGGACCCAGGTGGAGGAACCAGGAAGGCCAGGCAGGATGGACCTGGCCCGTGGTCATGGGGGCAGGTGCCGTCACCTACCCACAACCGGGTTTTACTTGTTCAGTGATCTCCCCCTCCAGTGCATGTGGACATCCCTGACGCGAGGTGCAGGCATCCCTCGTGTGTCAGGGCACACTGATACCGTGCAGCCAAGCATGCTGCAGCACCCTGGTCTCCACCAGGGCCGCTGGTACACGGGCGATCACCAACCTCCCCTGGGGAGAGAGCAGCCAACAGACACTCAGTCCTCACCTGCCCCTGCCGTTCCCGGCGGCCTGAGCTCGTGCCCGAATCCGGGTTGCTGGCATGGCGCTAGGTGTGGCATCCAGAGCCTCAACCCTCAACGTCACCAGGCCGGCCCACTTTTGCAATCCTTTTTCAGTGCTAGTCTGCGTTCCAGTTTTAATTTCTCCATTTTAATTTGGGATTTGAGCAGTCTTTGTTGTGACCTATAGTTTAGCTGATTTATAGGAGAGGGTTGTGTTTATATTTCTTGAATGCTTTTATTTTTTCCTTAATTGTTGTTTTATAGAACCAAGGTGGAATATTTCCTTTACAATTGGCCTTCCTCTGCTTTGGAATATGGTTTTCCATAACTTTGTATCATTTTGTTTTAATTTGTTCGATCGCTAGCCCTTCAAAGAAACTGTCCCATTTTGTATTGCTAATTCACTGCTGAGTTTTGACCAGTCGGTACTTTTGTAATCTGGTAAGAAGTACAGTCCTTGATTTTAGATTTTATTAAGTTAAGGGTACATTCAACAGTTTTATGGTCACTTGTCCCCAATTGAGCTCTTTCCCCAACCTTGCTTAGCGCTCATTACAATTGGTTATTACCCAGTCTAAAATATTCATGCCTCTAGTAGGTGTTGTCACATGCTGTTCATGCCCATAAGATATTATAGTATCGATTAGAGCTTTTTCAAATATGGTTTGCCCTTTCATCAAGTTCAGGATATTCCCAGTACATGAAAGTCCCTGACTATAATAGTGTCACCCAAGCTAGTGACAGTCTTGATTTCATCAATAAGTGCAAAATTATAGCTTAAATTACTGTTGGGTGGCCTGTACAAATACCCAGCCTACCTAAATTTTCCCCAGGCAGAGGTCAGCGGTATACCAAACCAGCCCAGCTCGGGAACCAACGCTGCTACAGCATGACTCCTTCTCGGCCCCGCCCTCCTCTGGATCATCGGGAAGAAAAGGTTGGGGGTCGCATCGCTTGCCACTTTTCAGGGTGGCAGTCGATTACCACCGACCGGTGGGTACTTCAAATGGTCAAGAGAGGTCACTTTATAGAATTCCTCAACCATCCACCATCAAGACCTCCCTGCTTTCCTGTTATTCGGGTCAGCATGCACTGCTCATACAGCAGGAGGTGCTCGCGCATCTAGGAAAGGAAGCTATAAACACGATGCTGAGGAACCAGAGATGCAGGTTACTATTCCCACTTCTTTCTGGTTCCCAAAAGGACAGGGACCTCTGTCCGATACTGGATCTCAGTGATCTCAGCGCTTGGTCCTCTACAAATGCTTCCAGCGTGGTGACCCTTCCCAGTCTGATACCCCTGCTCAAGCAGGGCACCTTCCTAAGCGTCCTTAGACATGCAGGATGCCTACCTGCACATATCCATTGCTCGGCGCACAGGAAGTTTTGCGCTTAGAATTTCTAAGTCGCCATTATCAGTTCTAGGGACATGGATATGTTGTTCATCCACACTCTCTGGCAGGTATCCTTGCCACTTTAATTTTGCGGAAGGTCTTCAAGCTGGCTCCTCCACCCACCAGGTGGTAAAACTCTTAGCTCCCCCATGACACCAGATCTTCCTTACCGCTTGGAAGCTCAGGTTCCCTCCTTAGTGCTCTGCGTTTTAGACTGGATCCTAATTCTTGGTTCATCGAAATTGGTTTTGAAGTTTTCTAAACTTTGGTCTTCATCTTCCCTCGTGGCTGCGATGGACAAATCTGTTCTCGTCTCGGAGGTGCCCTTGCAGGCAGAAAATGTCAGGACAGATCCGCACTCACGTGCGTCTACTGTAGGCCTAGATCACAACCCTCAGGCTTGCGGTTGTGCGTTCTTTCTTTGCCAATGTTCTGGATGATCGCTGCCTGTTTGAAGCTCGGGCGCCAGTAATTTTTCACCAGTAAATCAAAGAGGCTCATTGGTGATTATGCAGCGGCAGCTGGCAGCTGAGCAGCTCGAGCAGATGATCGCCCTCGAGGAGGACGGCCCAGGACGCATCTTCTTCCTCCTCGGCCGCAGTATTTATCGCCTCTCTCTGGGTTCCTCATATATAGCCGTTCAAGGAGCTTTGCCAGTCCCTTTCCATGAAAGGAGAGGGGCCTTCGGGACATTTTTCGGTCTAAGAAAGGGAATCGAGGTAGCGTCCCACCGTCCAGCGCTAGGGAGGGAGAGGAGGTCCCTCCCGGGCAGCCGACCATCTACTTTGGTTGAGGTTGCGGCTGAGGCCGCTGGATCATGGTGCCCCGTCAGGCCAGCCTGCCGAGACTCCCATCGGCGAAGTCGAGATTTTCTCGATCCGTTAGACAGGCTGTCGACTGGAGAAGCCGACAACCCTACTTCGCGGTTCCCGGTGGATACCGAGATCTGCCTGCTCGCCGGGACCGCGGTCCCGGTTAAAGTTCAGAGCGAGGGAAAAGCATGTCCCCGCCCCTTCCCAGACCCACCTCGGTTCCCCTGAGGTGTCTGGTCTCAGACCTCTTCTCGGTCCAACCGTTCCCACCTACGTTGGCGGTCTCGTTGCGAAGTTAGCGGCGGCCGTTCTTCGTGTCCTCCTCCTCGGGTGAGGAGGGCTACGGCGCAAGTTGCGCCAGTGCTACGAGGATCTTATGTGGCAGCAGTTGCTGTTATCTGGGCCTAAGCCGACCCGACCATCAAGTGGCTGTCGCCTGAGCGGCCGAAGCAACCACTCGTTCCAGTCGAGTTGTCTGCTCCAGGGCGGTTGCTAAGCCCGAAACCAGCTGGTCCACGATTGTGGTGGAACCTCCACCTCCACAACCAAAGTCGGGGCACCGACCAAGAATTCTCGGTCGGGTCATGGCCTGCCCACAGGTTGTCGGTCACCCTCACTCCCGACCGTCCTCGGCAGGTGGAATGGTGGCTCAGGGCGAGGCAGCTCTTCACAGACTCTTCGAATCCGGCGAGGATTCCTCCCTATTCTCAGGCAGTGTGATCTGGAGTCCTCCGGGGACCAGTCAGTGGACGATAGCCCATCTTCCTTTTTGGGTCTGCTTGACTCATCTCGGAGTCCACAGGGATGCAGCTCGAGCCCGTGTCCAAATGGGCCAAGTATCCCTAGCGGAGATTCTGGACCGAGGATTCTCCCACGGAGGCCTTTCCAGTGGCTGAGGCCATTGTCGACCCAGCCTTGGAGCTTTGGCAGCGGCCTGCTTCCTGTCCTGTGCCCTCGGCCAGGATGGCCAGGAAGTATCGGTCCCTACCAACTCTTTACCGGTTTCTCGGAACACTCCTCTGCCGAGGGTTAGTCACCGACAGCGTTTTCTGGCGTTCCGGTCCGCTCGGGATGTGGACAAGCCCCGACAAGAGTCCAAAAAGCTGGACTTTGCTGGGTGCAGGTGTCGCTGCATCCTCCCTCGACCTCCGACAGGCCAGCTCGGCCGTGCTGATGGCACACTTCTCCACGCCCTCATGGGCTCCCTGGATGAGGTTGTTCCTCACCTCCCACCTGATCTGCAGACCACGGTCCGCCAGTGCGGGACCAGGGTAGGCGGTGGCGAAACAGCAGCTCCAGACTGCTCTGGACATAGGTGATTCCTGTGCCAGGTCAGTAGCGGCCGGGTGGCCATGTGATGCAGGGCGTGGCTGAGGATATCCACCTTCACGGCGGATACCCAGCACAAGTTGGTGGGCGTTCCCTTCTTGGGGACTGACCTCTTGACCCTGGAGTGGAGGGGCACCTCCAGCGGATCGAGAAGTCCAAGACCACTCTGGACTCAGTCACCTCCGCCCAGAGGGACAAGGCCGCCGTCAGCAGCAGAAGTCTTTTCATCCTTGGTCCCTGCCTCTCGACCCGGCCCAGCAGCACCAGCAACAGGGCTAGCAGGCTCGCGCTTGGCGTCCCAAGCCAAACCAACGGCTTCCTCAACAGGAAGCAAGGAGGTTCCTCGGCTGGTTCTTCCTCCAAGCCTGCCCAGTGGCGGGTTGAGGGGTGCCGCCCCAACCTCGTCCTCCCCTGGGTTCCCCTGTGGGGGCGGCTCCACCACTTCCTTTCCGCCTGGTCCGCTATCACCACAGACCGCTGGGTGTTGGAGGTGGTAGGAAAAGGCCTGCCTCTGGAGTTCGAGCAGGTTCCACCTTTTCTAGCTCGCCCCTCGAGGGCCAGGAGTCCAGTAACCTGCTATCGGCCCACTGGGCCGATATTGCCCTGCTCCTCGAAAAGAGATAATCAGGAAGGTGGCGGATCCTCCTCCAGACCCAGGGTTTGTGTCCAGGTACTTCCTGGTCCCAAAGCAGACGGGGGCTGGCGCCCCATTCTTGACCTACACCTGAACAAGTTCCTAAGGTCTCGGACCTTCAGGATGGTCACTCTGGCTCACATAATACCATCCTTGGAGCAGGCGTGTGGTTCTGCTCGGGACCTCCAGGGCAGCGTTCTTTCATGTCCCAATCCATCCGTTCCATCAGGGGTTCCTCCGCTTCAGAGCAGAGGGATCCCTTTACAAGTTCGGGCCATGCCCTTGGCTCCTTAACTCCCAGGGTCTTCACCAAATGCATGGCAGTGGTGACAGCATTCCCTTCGGTGCCGAGGGTCGGGTGTCCCTTACTTGGACGATTGGCTGATAGCAGCCCCTCCAGACTGGAGGCGGAGGCGGTCAGAGATCTGGCCCTCAGGTTTGCTCTCAGGTTGGCCTCCTCATCAACGAGGCCAAGTCAGAACTGATGCCAAAGCAGGTGATTCTGTTCATCGGGGCAGAGCTCGACTCTCTGCGAGCCAGAACGCAGCTCCCGGACAGGGCCGAGGTTCTTTCCTCCTTTGCCCAGTCATTTCTGGTTGGGCAATTGCCCTGCCGGGACTTCCTCGCCTCCTGGGCCTCATGGTGGCCTGCACCAGTGTGGTCCGTTGGGCCCGTTGGTACGTCGTCCCCTTCAATGGGACTGGCCAGTCAATGGTCTAGCGCCCGCGATCCGTTGGACCGGCCTGTGACAGTGACCCAGGAGATGTGGAATGCTCTCCAATGGTGGATCGTTCCAGCACATCTGCAGGAGGGTATCTCGTTCGTCCGCCCGAGCCGACGGTCTCTCTCCGACCGACACATCTCTGATGGGTTGGGGTGCCCATTGGGGAACACCAGCTTGGCCTCTGGTCCTCTCAGGAGTCCCGATGCCACATCAACCTGCTGGAGCTCTGAGCGGTCCGTCTAGCTCTCACTGCCTTCGGCTCCGTTTCTCCGGGGTCAAGTGGTTCAGGTCAGGCGGACAACACCACGACCATGTACTATCTGAACAGCCAGGGCGGGGCGCGCTCAACTGTTATGCAAGGAAGCTCTCTGCATTTGGTCCCTAGTCGCAGCCTGAGGCCGATCTCCTAGCCATTCACATGGCAAGAGCCTCCAACACCCTAGCCCGATGCCCTAAGCTGGATAGGGGCTGCGTCTCCGAGTGGTCTCTCCTGCCGGAGGTGTACAAGATCTCTTCTCCCACTGGGGCACGCCTCAGGTGGACCTGTTTGCCTTCAGGAGAATGTGAATCTGAGTCTGTTCCATGCCCGCCCCTCAGCAGGGCTCGCTGCAGAGGATGCCTTCTCGAGGCCGTGGACCCGGGCCTCTTCGCCTTTCCTATTTCCCTTGATCCACAAGGTGCTTCTCAAGGCGAGGAGGGACAAGGCGCAGGTGATTCTGGTAGCCCCAGACTGGCCCGCCAGTTCTGGTATCCAAATCTCCTCAGCCTCAGCTCCAGGCTCCGGGCGGCTTCCAGCCCGCCCGGACCTGATCTCAGTCAGTCAGGAAGGTATTCCATCCAGACCTTCAATCTCTGCACCTGACGGCCTGGTTCCTGAGTGGTTAGAGTTCCAGGCTTTGGGTCTTTCTGCGAGTCCTCAACATCGTTGAGGCATCCCGTAAGGAGCGACCAGGAATTGCTATGCCTTCAAATGGAAAAGGTTTTCCATTTGGTGTCAGGAAGGGCTTGGACCCTTCCGACCGCCCTGGCAAGCATTCTGGACTACCTGTGGTCCTCTCTCAGCAAGGGCTACAGTCGACGACCCTTAAGGTGCACCTGGCAGCCATCTCTGCTTACGGGTGCGGGCGGGAAGCAGTCGGTGGTGCAGGAGAAGGTGGTGGGCGCTTCTTCAAAGGCCTTGACCACATTTCCCCTCCTGTGAGGCCTCCACCTCCGTGGGATCTACTGCTGATATTGGGCAAGCCATTTGAACCAATGCACAGGTGTGATCTTTCACACCTGTCGTGGAAGAACCGCCTTCTTGGTGGCTATCACGTCAGCCAGAAGGATGGGAGAGCTCCAGGCGCTTCCATCGAGCCTCCCTACCTGGTCTTCCACAGGGACAAGGTTGTCCTCGCCCGCACCGAAATTCCTTCGAAGGTGGTGTCGGAGTTTCACCTTGACCAAGTGTTGACTCTGCCAGTGTTCTACCCCAATCACACCTCGGAGGCCGAGTATAGGCTCCATACTTTGGACCCTAGGCAGGCACTCGCTACTATAAGGAGCAGGCGGCTGAAGTTCGGGAGAGGTTCGCCAGCTGTTTGTCACCTACGCTGAAGCCACCTGCCAGACCTGCAGCAAAGCAGGCGATAGCAGGTGGATCACCTCCTGCATAGAGCTCTGCTACAGGTTGGCGGGCATGGAGCCTCCCAGAGGGATAAGAGCTCATTCTACCCGCCATACCGCTGCATCGGTAGCTGCTTCCAGGGCGTCCCTATCCAGGATATCTGCAGGGCTGCTACCTGGAAGTCGGCACATACCTTTATTACCCCTACCACATCGACCTCGGTCACGCCGGGATGCTGGTTTTGGGGCCTTGGTTCTCAGTCTCTCTTTCCCAAGTAAGTATCGAGTGTGCCTTGCCTCCCTCCTCCCGGAGAACTGCTAGGAGTCTGCCAGAGGTGTGGATGAACAACATATCCATGTCCCTAGAAATACAGGTTACTCACCTGTAACAGGAGTTCTAGGAATGGTATATGTTGTTCATCCACCATTCTTCGACCTCCCGGCTTTGGACGCACAACCTGAGCTTCCAGTGGGCCAGATCTGGCGTCATGGGGGCGGAGCCGAGGTTTTACCACCGGTGGGTGGGAGGAGCCAGCTGAAGACCTTCCGGCAAGAATTAAAGCGGCAAGGATACCTGCCAGAGAGTGTGGATGAACAACATATACCATTCCTAGAACTCCTGTTACAGGTGAGTAACCTGTATTTCGAGCTCTCCCTTTCAGACTGTCATCGGCACCTCGGGTGTTCTGAAGTGCACGGCAGTCGTGGCGGTGGCTCTAAGGAGACAAGGCTACTACGTGTTCCCCTACCTGGACTACTGGCTCCTCATGGCACCCTCTCGGGCAGCCCTGATGTCCGCAGTTCACTGTACTCAATCCCTGTTTGGGACGTTGGGCATCATTATCAATCAGGAGAAGTCACGCCTGGTTCCGTCACAGAATCTGCGGTTCATAGGTGCAGTTCTGGACACTGTCAGGGAGAGCTTTTCTGCCCCAGGACCGGCGGAACATATCAGATCCCTCATCAGGGACATCTTGGCAAAGAAGACTGTCCCAGCCAGACTGGTCCTTTGCCTGCTTGGACTCATGGCTGCGGCCATTGCAACAGTCCCGCTAGCCCGTCTCCACATGCGGGTGACCCAGTGGATGTTATGGGTACAATGGGATCAGAAGCCAGACCATTTGCAGCTTCAATTCGGATCACGAATGCCGTTATCCGGGATTGCAGCGGTGGCTAGATTCAAAGAAGCTTTTGGCGGTGGTCCTCTTCATTGTGCCGTCTCCAATTGTGCGCTCTCCATGGGCGCCTCCGGGTTCGGTTGGGGAGCACACCTCGACAGGATCAGGTGTCAGGGCTCATGGAGGCCCCAGGAAGCTCATCTCCACATAAATATTTTGGAAATAATAGCAGTTCTTTCTGCCCTGCAGTCCTTCTAGTCGGAGATCCCACTGGGTACTCTGCTGTTACAGACAATACAGCGGTGATGTATTACCTCAACAAACAAGGAGGCACCCATTCCTATCCACTTTGCAAGGAGGCCATGAGGGTGTGGGATTGGGTTCTACAACACGGCGCAAACCTCATTGCTGTTCATGTCCCAGGGGTGGACAACATCATTGCAGACATCCTGAGCCGCTCTCAGTCCAGAGTCCATGAATGGGAACTACTCCAGGAGGTAGTAGAGGATCTATTTCACAGATGGGGCACACCAGAGTTAGACCTTTTCAAATCCCCATTCAATGCAAAACTGCCCAATTTTGCTCGCTAGATCCAGGGCCTGGTGTTTTCTGGCGAGGCGCATTGTCCCTCTACTGGGACGGGCAGATTCCTTTATGCATTCCTCCCTTCCCGTTGATCCAGAAGGTCCTTTTGAAACTCTGCAGAGGCAGGCGACACTGATATTTATCACCTTTTGGCCCAGACTGATTTGGTTCCCTCTGCTGCACCAGCTGTCCCAGGAACCTCCGGTTCCTCTGCCAGTTAGCTGTCACGTATTGTCCCAGGAGGCAGGTTCTTTGGTCCATCCGGACCTTGCTCTCTGAACCTGCACGCCTGGCTCCTAGAACATAGCTATCATGCGATCAGGGGTCTTGCAAGATGTAGCAGATGTTCTGGCGGCTGCTAGAAAACTGGACACTCATGCCACATACACCATGAAATGGCACAGATTTTGCCTCTTGGCTCAAGCACAAGGTTTCTCCCCTATGGATTGTCTGGAAAGGTCGGTCCTGGACTACCTCCTGTCTCTCTTCCAGGCAGGCTTGGCCTACTCCTCAATAAAAGTACACTTTTGTGCCATCTCAGCCTATCATACACCTATGGGCGGCGTTCCATAGCTCAGTTGGACACAGCACGAGCCTTCCTGAGAGGTGTTCTCCACCTTAGACCTCCGATTAAGGATCCTATTCCTCCATGGGATTTATCCTTTGTCCTGGAGCCGCTCATGCTGCGCCTTCAGACCAGCCACGGAGATTCGAGCTCGTCTCTAACTTGGAAGGCGTTATTTTAGTTGCCGTTACTTCGGCCAGAAGGATTTCTGAACTTCACGCACAGATGTGCAAAAGAACCTTATTTGGTTTTCACTAGGACAGGTGTCCCTAAGGACAAATCCAAAGTTTCTACCTAAGGTAGTCTCAGCTCTCACCCTCAATCAAGACATCGACTTACCAGTGTACTTTCCTAAATACTCTAATAGAGGAGGCCCTGTTGCACACTCTAGATGTGCATAGGTGTCTAAGATACTACCTGACCAGAACCAGCACCACCATAAATCTGATCAGCTGTTCGTCTCTGTCACACATAGGATGATGGGGGCTCCAGTTTCTAAACAATCGCTGTCAAGGTGGCTCATCCATTGTATCATGTTCTTTTACCAGAAATGGAACAAACCTTTACGGGCTCAGTTAAGGGTCATTTCTAAGGGGTTTCTACCTCCTTTGCAGCCATGAAGAATGTGTCCACTTCAGCCATCTGCGCGGCAGCTACTTGGAGCACTGTGCATACCTTTATCAGGCATTACAGCCTGGATGTGGCTTCACGCGAAGAGCTGGTTTTGGTCTAGCTGTCCTTCAGGGACTACTATCCTAGGCTTGGGTTCAACTTGCAATCTCTACCTAGCCTCCTCCCACCTGCAGGTGATTTCCACAGTTGCTGGGAATCAGTCCTAATGGTGTAACCTGCTGCAAGAGCCGTTTCTCAAAGTAAGATAGTACAGTTCGTAAGAACTTAAACAGTAGATCTTGAAAACAGCTCTTGCAGCAGGTAATTAGTCTCCAACCATCCCTCTGGAGGTAGAGTTGTTCCGATATCTCTGTTCTAGCATTAGGTGTTTCTAACACGTTTTGAATACTCTTTGATGGCATATCCTCAGTCTCCACTTCTGATGTCATCAAATGGCGGGAATCTCTAGCCCGGGAGAAATGGGGATTCTGGGGGACCGCCCTTTTATGCGATGCCTGGCGTGCCGAGGCGGGCCGGACGTCAGGTGCAGGTCCCCGCTGGATACTGCTAGCTAGAAAATGTCCGGGGGTCCTGGCGCCCTGCTGGCTTCAGTCCTAATGGTGTAACCTGCTGCAAGAGCTGTTCTCTAAGGTCTACTGTTACGGTGTAAGTTCTTACGCAACTGTACTTTCTCGTGTGAGGGCAACATTACTACTTCAGAGTCTTACCCTTTGGGCTTTCCTTGGCAGCTCAGATTTTTACAAAGTGCTGTGCAGTACTCATAGCACCCTCAGAAGCTAGAACTCCAAGTCTTCCCATATCTTGATGACTGGCTAATTTCAAGCCTGTCCAGACAGGAGACAGAACATGCAGTGGCCACTGCCTCACATTTCCTAGCATTCATGGGAGTCCTGCTGAACCCTTCAGCATCTCAGCTGGAACCCTCCCAGGAACTGCTTTTCATAGGAGCTGTTCTGGATAGCGACCCTGGCTTTGGCCTTCCTCCTAGACTGCAGACTACAGGGGCAGTCTTGCGGATGGCATGCTACCATCATGGAACGCAACTGTGCCAGCCCACTCCACATAACACATGCTAGGCCCAATAGCCTCCTGTGTGCATAGTGCCTCTAGCAAGGCTGCACATGAGGACAACTCAGTGGATGATCAGTACCCAGTGGTCACAGGCATCGCACCCTCAAAGCTATCCTATTAAGGTGACAAAATCCCTGGTGAGGTCTCTGATGTGAGTGGTCAGTGAAGAACAGCCTTCTCAGGGTTTCCCTTCCCCCACCAGAGCAAGAGATGACTCTCACCACAGCTGCCTGCCTGCTGGTGTGGGGAGCCCATAGCCAGGGTCTCCAGATGCAAGGTATCTTGAATTCATTAGAAACACATCTCCACATTAATGTGAGATGCGTGCAGGTCTGTACAGTCTGAAAGCTCTAGTGGACTTGGTCAACTGAAGACATTTCTCCTGCAGACAGGCAACGCCTGTCATGTACTATACCAACAAGCAGGGAGGAGCACCCTTCCTGCAAGGAGGTTATGAAAGGGTTGAAATGATGCCTGCAGCAGGGATCTTGCACCAAACAGTCTATCCACAGAGGTCTAGATAACTCTGTCAGATAAATTAAGTTGAAGAGGCAGATCCTCAAAACTGGTCATATTCGACAGTGGGGCACTCTGGATGTGGACCTTTTGCATCCCCACTCAATGCCAGGCTGCCTTAATTCTGCTCCAGAAATCAATGACATGGCATTTTCTGTCAGGATACATTTAGACTGCCATCCAGAGTTGTTTTCAGATTGGAGGCACACAGGGGCAGGATGATCCTAGAAACACAGAAGGATAGAAACATAGAAATTGACAGCAGATAAGGGCAGCTTGACCCACCTAGTCTGCCCATTTTCCCTACCAACTGTAATACCTAGTGGCCTCCTGCTGTCCTCTGCAGATATGGTTTCCTCTGTTGAATCAACTTTCAGTCAACAAACGGAGAAGTCTGCCACTGTGGTTGGACTTATTGACCCAGAGTCAGCTAGCCCATCTCAGTTTGCACTCTTTTCACCTTCTGTCCTGGTTCCAAAGAGATGGGAAGGTAACAGTTTCAAGGTATCTCACATGGTCTCTGGCAGCAAGACGGTCAGTGAATCTCAAACAGGCATGGAACAGACAGTATAGTCACCAGAGCAAGACAAATTGATGGTGGGGTAGAAAACCCAGGCAGACTAGATGGACCACATAGTCTCCTTCTGCCGGCAAATTCTTATGTTCTTATGTAAATATTTTTGACTGCATGTGAACCTTCCACCAGGAAGAGATGCACAGCCAAGTAGAAAAGATTTTCCATCTGGTGTTCAATGTCCTCCTGAAAATGTTTTGGAGTACTTCTGGCCCTTCTAATGCTGGCCTGTAGTATTCCACAGTAAAGTCCACCTCTCTGCTATATCGCATACCACAAACCTGTTAGTACTCTCTCTTTGGCATAGCTGCCACTGTTACGAGGTTCTTCAGGGTATTCTGTACAAAAGTCTCCCATCAGGAACCTGGTGGGTCCCTGGGAGCTCAGCTTGTGTTGATATGCTCACTTTCAAGCCCTTTGAGCCTGTTACAAATAGTGACTTGAAGTTCCTGACTTTGAAAGCAGCATTTCTGGTAACTGTCACCTTTGCACGGTATAAGACATTCATGCTTTGGTCACAGATTCTATGTATACTGTTTTCCATAAAGTTAAGGTAGTTCTCTGCACATACCCCAAGTTTCTAACTATGATAGTGTCTGTGTTTCATCTTAATCAGGCTATAAGCTTGCCTGCCTACTTTGCCAACATCCAGAATGAGGGAAAAGAGCTCTCCTCACTGGATGTTAAGATGTCTTTAGGGTTTACCTGTACAGGACTAGACAGTCAAAACCGCTCCTTGTCTCTTTCAACCATAATCAAAGGGCAGCCTGTCAAAATCTAGTGCATTTCAGCCTAGATTGCAAGCTGCCTTCACCACTGCAATAGTTTGGCTCAGGTTAAGCTGGAGAACAAGGTATCGCTCACCCCACCAGATCAGTTGCCATTCCCCTGGCAGAAATGTGCTCTGTGCCTATTAGAGAATTTGCAGAGCTGCAACTTGGAACACAGTGCATATCTTTATCAGTGCATATTATTTATGGATGCCCATGCCAAGCAGAATGCCACCTTTGGCAGGACAATTCTAAATGGATTCCTATCCTGAGTGAACCCTTAGCTCCAACATCCCTATTCTTGGGGACTTTCTCTGAGCTTGGTACTCTGACCCATTAGTGGGAATCTATTGAGACTATTGATTCTTGGAAGATATGAAAGTTATGTACTTACTGTAACTGTTGATCTTCCTGAATATCTTCTCCATAGAAACACAGAATCTGACGGCAGTAAGGACCGCCTGTCCCATCCAGTCTGCACATTTCTCCTTACCTACACTATTAACTCAGACTGGGCCTGATCTTCAGCTGTTTCTCCTCCCCCTTCCGTCTACTATGATTCCTTGTGTTTTCCCATGCATTCTTGAACCTCACCATGGTTTTCACCCCACCACTTCTGCTGGAAGGCTATTCCAGGAATCCATCACTCTTTCTGTGAAGTACTTCCTCACATCTCTCCTGAAGCTATCCTCCTCCAATTTCATCATGTCCCTTTGTTCTTGAGCATCTTTTCTTCTAAAAATTCTTCCTCCTGCACCTTATTTACCCCATGAAGTAGTTAAAGGTCTCTGTCATATACCACTCTTCCTCCTCCGTTCCGGGGCATATATATTGAAGTCCTTCAGTCTCTCCTCGTTGGACTTTTGATGCAGACCCTGCACCATTTTAATTGTCTTCCTCTGGACTGCCTCCATTCTGTTTATGTCCTTCTGGAGATGATGTCTCCAGAACTGGGCAAAGAATACTCTAGGCAGGGTCTTACCAGTGATCTATACAGAGGTAACACCACCTCCTTCTTTCTGCTGATGATACCCCTCCCTGTGCACCCAGCATCCCTCAACCTCTCTACTGCATTGTCGCACTGCCTGACCACCTTAATCCGATATCAGTCAATCAATCTTTATTTAACCAGGTGAGCATCATTGAGAAGAACTCATTTACAAGATGTGCTTGGGCATTCACATATATAAGTACAGGCAACTGTATATGCAGTGTTTCAACAACTGAAAGGACAACAACACAGTAATTCACAGGGCAGTGATATATACAGTGTTACAACAAATTAGGGTTCATACCATGCAGTAATGCTAGAGTAAACAAGGAGAAAGTGCACACATCTTAGGCGAAGTAGCATACATATTATGGTACAAAAACCTGTGTACATTAGCTGCGACAGGAACCTATGCAGCAAGAAAGGGTAAGGAGAAGGGGAGTAGAAAGAGGAAGAGGGCAAAGGCAGAGGGGAGGAAGAGTGATACGTTTCGGGAGGGCATTATATAGTTTAGGAAATAGGTCAGGGTAATGCTACGATGTGAAAAGGGGCAGGACACGGAAAGAAATAGGGAGAGGGAGCTTATAATAGAGAGGTCCTAATCCTAGGATAGGTGTGGTAAGAGTGCCATTAACGGAAGCAAGTACAGGTTTCTGAAGAAGAACATTGGTAAAGGGATTTGAAGAAGCTCAGTTTCATAGGGATTGACAACTATAGAATTTTCTGTATTGTGTTCCAAATGACAGGATGACTTATTGCAGATTTGCCATATCTGGTTCTCACCTTAGGGATGAATAGTGAGATGTAAGACACTTCTCAAGGTGTTGTTTCCAACCCTACAGGTGAGCAGGCAACTCACAGTATAATGCGGAAGCATATTAGTGATTGCTCTGTAGGTCCAGAGCACTGTGTTCTTTTGTTCGTTTGAATGTTAGTCCACCCTACCTTGGCATAGAGTTCACAGTGGTGTGTGGCATAAGGGAGATCAGTTATTAATCGTATAGCTCGATGGTAGAGTACATCCAGGTTAGAGAGGGAGAGCTTTGGGCCTTGGCCATACGTGAAATCAACAGTCTAAAGGAGGCAAGAATGTAGTCTGGACCAACTTTTTTTTTTTGCTTCTATTTTATCCCCAGGGCCACTGATCTGCTTACCTGCCACGTCCTGGCATCCGCGGGTCTGTCCGTCCGCCTTCCCCTTGGACTACCCGGCCACCCTAAGACTAGGCCGCAGCGGCTACCCGGTGGCTTGCCCCTGTGGCGGGGTGGGGAGCACTCTCCGGAGCTCAATCCACCCATACCGGATCCAGTATTGCCACGCACCCAGGTACCGGGAGAGTCACAGGAGGCGGCCGTCATGCCGCCGCAACCAGTGCCCCTTTTCCACTTTTTCTCCCGGGCTGCAGGCGTGCACTGATGCCAATGGCAATGGCGTGCGTCGTCCGCACATTTGGGCCAGGCATCTGCCTCCGGCTGAGCTTGTGCTCCCAGCAGCAGAAGTACCCCGGTCTCCACGGGGTCACGCCTGCACCGGGATGCCCTGGATCCCCGCCCCAGGGAGAGGAGAGCTGTCCTCGGACGCCGATCCTACTCCTCCTCAACCGACTCCCAGCACCGGGCTCGTTCTAACCCGGTCGTACTCAACTTAGTTTTAGCTTCGGGCTTAAGTAGATTTCTAATACGGAAGAAGAGACCAAGTCTGTGTTTCAGTTTTTTGACAGTTCGATCTGATTGACTATCTAAAATCCAAGATACTTAAATTTCTCCACGAACTCCAGTGGCATACACAGTAATGTGTATACGAAGAGGACAGAACCAGGGAGAGCGGTGTTTAGTTGCAAGGGTAGAGGAGCAAGTATCATATCCTTGTTTTTTTTGCATTTAGGAGGAGCTTTAATTGAAGTAGATTTTTCTGTAAATGATCAAAGTCTCATTGGAGATCACTACAAGCAAGATCCAGAGTAGGTCTGGCAATGTACAAGACAGCATCATCAGCAAACAGGTGGATGTTTGCTGCAGAGATACCAGTATTAATCCAGTTAATATAGATGGCAAATAGTAGCGGGCCTAAAATGGGTTGAGGGGTTTTCTGAGGGAGAGGCCCTCCTCAACCTTAACCAGCTGATGACGCTCAGTAAGATAGTTAATAAACTAATTCAAGGCTGGTTGGTCTGCTCCAATATTTCTTAGAACACACAGGAGTAAGTCATGGTCCACAGTATCAGAAGCTTTGCTCAGATCAAGAAACAAAGCACACACAGTTTTTTTATCCAATGCACTCTGCCAATCATTTGTGACCTTAGCCAATGCAGATACAGTGCTGTGGTGAGGTCTAAAGCCTGACTGAACTGGATTCAACAGGTTGTAGGTCTCCAGATAGGACCTAAGTTGCTCACTGACCACCTTTTCTAATAATTTGGATAGGATGGGCAACAGTGATATAGGTCAATAGTTATTTAGATCACTGGGATCCCAGTTTAAACAGGGGAACTACATGATCTATCTTCCAGACAGGGGACTGCTCCTGTGCAAGGGACATATTAAAGAGGTGGGTAATAGGGAGTGACAGAATATAATATCCAGCTTTAGATAATAAAGTTCATTATAAAATAGGCATCAAAAATCTAGAAATCTCATTGGCTAATTGCCCTTAAGAGCCGTGTTCTTATCAGAGAATATTATAGCTGACCGGCACTAATCTGCCCACTGCGACCACATAACCACACTATATCACTGATCTCGACCACTGAAAATAAAACTGGGCGCAATCTTAAAAGTCTACAGCCTATCGCAACCCGACCGCAAAACCAGAAGCTGGTCCTCAGTGCTCACTTGCATACAAATCTCAAAATAACAGCAACAAAACTGTTTCAGAAACATAATGAAAAGCAAATGTATTCATGTATTTTTCTTTTCCAGGGCTGCTGTTTCTTTGTTTTCCCCTTCCACTCTCCTTCATGTAATCACACCCCTTTTCAAAACGACAGCGACAAAGTTTTAAACTGCACAATCTCTGACTCTCTTTTCTGACCACCTGTGTTTTTAAGAAGCCTGCCAGCACTAGAAAGAAGATTATAAACTTACTGAGTCACACCTTAAAAAAATTACTGGCAAATGTCAGCAAAGCGTTGCCATGGCAACACTCGCTCCTACTTCCACCCGTCTCAACTGAGGGTTCTCCCCTGGATGATTTAAACTCTCAGCACCTTATTTTTAACAAAACAAAGTAAAAGTAACCCAAAATACATTTTTTAAAGAATTCCAACTGAGCGAGCACTCCGTCCTAAAACTAATAGCGTCAGTGTGTTCTTCCATGACAGCGGTCAGTCCGCTTTTGCAACGATTTCTAAACTGTACTGTTCAAGTTGCTATTTAGCTGTCGGCACCTACTTTAAAAAAGAAACCAAAATGTAACCCCAAATACAACTTAAACACATGCCAGGTTAGTTTAAATATGACACAAGACAGCATATTATACCAGTGATGGCACTCTGTTACAGGAGGATGCCTGTCACTAAAACCTGCAGTCACTCTGAAGCAAGCAGGCGCTGAGCACTTGCACTAGACACTATAGAAAAAAAATAATGTGTATGTGGGGAGTCTAATGGTAGTAAAACTAACAGAATTATATAGCAAAGAAATACATAGCTAGCCCTCTCCTGCTGATGAAACACTTGCCAAATGGGACTATTGTTTCGTTATTTTGACCTATTCAAACTTCTTTTTCACTTTTTATTCTTTTTTTAGTTGAACACCCATTACTTGGAGAGCCCATTTTATAAGCGCAATAACACACTCTGAGGTGTGTTTATCTCCCTGATAAAACACGCCCAGGTGTATAAGGCACTCGGCGCAAGCACCTCGTGCCTAACAACACACCTGGACGTGCTCTTATCAAGAGATAACCCACACCTCGTTGTATGTTATTGTTGCATAATGTCAGCTCCTGCTGACTTTCTGAGTGTCAAGGCTCAGTAATAGATCCTCTACTTGTTTTAAGGCAATTGGAGTGAAGGAGAATACTCCTTCAAGGGAGGGATAGCTGAGGCCGCAACACGCTAGGTCATGGCTGCTCAGTTGCGAGCAAAGTTTAGATACTGGAGAGGTGTCAAATGCCAGGCCAGCTGTTGCAAAGTAGTTATTGATAAGCTCAAGGATCTCATTTTTATCCGTGGTGGAAATACCACCAAGTGATTTTCTGGGGTAACAAGCTGGCTGGGCAAAATCCTTCAATGTCCTTGAGTGTTTTCAAAAATTTGGTTGAGCAATTAGATACGGATTCGAGTTCAGCACAGAAGTAATTAGCTTTCTCAGTTCTGATTAGCTTAGTGCACATGTTTCTTGCAGCTCTAAATTCTGCCCAGTCTGCTGGTTGCTTAGATTTTCTCACCCTTTTCATAAAGTAATCCCTGTTTAGCAAAGCAGTTTTTAGGCTAGCCATGAACCATGGACAGGACTTCTTTTAGTACGTACTTTGCGCAGAGGGGCATGTTTGTTTATAGCATCAATGACTATGGATTTGAAAACTTCGTATGCTTTGGATACCGTGCTAGCCAGATACAAATTTTGCCAGTTAGGCGTTGGAGATCAGAAAGGAAGGCATAAGGATCAAAGTTCGTCGACTTCTTTTAAAGATGAACCTAGACATAGAGATAACTTCGGGGCAGACCTCACACAAGCAATGGTACAATGATCGCTAAGCTCATTAAAAAGTGTGCCAGAGTGAAAAATAATGTGAGGCTTGTTCACTAAGATTAGATCCAAAAGTGTACTGTTCTGAGGATTTTTCGGTTTGGCGGGTAGGTTCCTGAATAAGCTGGGTGAGCCCAAACATATCACAGACATCATTCAGAGGTATCAGATAGCCAGTCCATGTTGAAGTCGCCCAGGATGATTAATTCAGAGGCTACTGTAGGTAGAGTCTCACTCAAGAAATTCAGGATTTTGCCCTGCTGAAGGAGGCCTGTAGTATGCAAGGATGTGAAGGGGGGTTGACTGATGTATTTGAACCTTTACAATAACACACTCATATACTTTAGACAGTGAGGTGGACTTGACTACAGAAGATGTATATTTGTCAGCAACATAGATAACTATGCCCCCCCATTTGTCTGTCCGCCCTGAATATGTTATAGGAAGGAATATTGATCTCATGAGCCTGGTTTGTAGGTTTCAGCCATGATTCCGTAACCACCAGGATATCTGGATATGCATGACAGATCCACGATTGTATAACATTGAAATGCCTTAGGCTACGTGAATTAATATGTAGAGCCCATACACTTTAAGTTAGCCAGTTTGTTAGGGGCTGCTCTGGGGAGAGTAGGGCCAGGGTTCAATTCCATGTTACCTGCGCAGATGAGCAGCAGAAGAAGCTTTTGATGGCATTTAGTAGTAACTTTATGGCGTGTTCTTCCCTTTTGTAGTTACTGGCATGCTGCGGTGTCTGAGGAGTGCAAAGGCCCAGAGAAGCAGATAGCAACACCTTGACAGAGATATTGCAATAGTGTAAAACACAGCGAGTAAGTATCACTTGTTCAGTGAACCTCCCGTGGTGTGAAGATTGGGTGCCATGAGGCACACAGAGCTAGGAAGTTTCCATCAAGGGTTAACAATGCAGCAGGTTCAGCAATATCAGGACGGGGAGGCGTGTGCAATAGAATTTATAGATGCTGCTTTTGGAGGAGCAGAACAGGGTATCAGGGAGTAAAGAAGCATACCTAGTATTAATCGGGAGCCATGGTTGTGCAAGGCATTTTGTCTGCATAAGCTAACTATACCAGACGTTTTTGCAGGCTCATGTAGATTGGTGAAAATAATATTGTTAGCTACACAGGTCACCAAGTCTTGTAGGTCACACAGCACTCCGCTAAAGGGAAAGGTTAGCTTTGAGAGAGCACATGTGCAGCTTGAGAGGAGAGTGCCCTTTTAAGTAAGAAGAGCAGCCGACTGCCAAGTGACTGCCAATTGAGACAATCTTCCTCATGAGTATTTTAGTTATACAAATCTACAAGCAGTTTCAGTATAATCAGCAAGCTACTGATGAAATATGCATGATTACCCCCAGGGTCTCTTTCCTGCTTGTGGTCATCATTACCATTCCACACATTTTGTACTCCATCCCTGGGTTTCTGTGCCCCAATTACATTATTTTGTACTTTTCACATTAAAACCCAGCTGCCATTCCTTGACCACTCCTGTAGTTTTCTCAGGTCTCTGCTCATCCTTTCGCACACACACACCCCAGCATCCACTCTGTTGTAGATTTTGGTATCGTCCATAAAGGGTAGACCTTCCCCTCCAGCTCCTCTGCAGTGTCACTTATAAAGGCATTAAAGAAGACCGGTTCCATCACTGATCCCTGAGGCATACCTGTGGTCACCCTCCTTTCCTTGGAGTAAGCTCCATTTACCACCATCCTCTGTCGCTTATTCTTTGCCAATTTCTTATGTAGTTTACCACCTTTGGACCCACTTCTAAGCTACCCAGCTTGCTTTACTAGTCCCTATGTGGAGCAGTGTGTTGAAAACCTTACTGAAATCTATGTAGACCACATCCATCGCTCCACCTTTGCTAATGCCTCTGTCACCCGTAGACTACTGCACCCACCCACCATCTCTCTGACTTTCTCCAGCATTGTTGCATTATGGTCTTTACCACTTGGTACTTGGTTTTGGCAGTCTTTTTACAGGGGCCACCAGGGCTATCTTATTGCCTTAGGTTAAGTGCATAGGTGACATGTTAGGGTCAGGCTGCTCTCCTTTTGGTAAAAGGTACTGAAGTGGTTGGGGTTGGTGCTGCTGTATACCAGTAGGCATGTGGGGTGATGTGCATGTGGGGCCTAATTGTGCCGCCAGCCCTCCAGAAAAGTTCTGGCCCCTGCAGTTCCTAGCAACTCCAGTACAGACCCATTAGTGGTAATCTATGGAGAAGATATTCAGCAAGATCAAGTTAAGGCACGTACAGTACATATCTTTCATATCTATGTTTTGTATTGCTAAAATAGTGCCAGTGATGAGCAGGAAAACATTTTTATCTATTGTATTTTTGTCTTCCTGTTACTCTCAGAATTGAAACAGCCATTCTCTAACACCAAATCCAGCTGGATGCTGTAGCCTTTGATATTCAGTTCTTTATTTGGAGAAAGCCAGGACCTCACTCCACAGCAGAGCAGGCAGCTACTGAGGCTGCTGAATGAACTTCAAGGTTCCTTCCGGAATCTCTCTGAGAGGATGGCTGCACGTACAGAGGTGCTGCAAGTCCAGCTTGAGGAGAAAGAGAAGGCAGACATTCGGAAGGTTGGACTGAATCTGGATTGGAATTCTGGGTGATGCTGAGGGTGGTTTGCAGAATCAATAACCTTTCTAAGGCAGAGGACCATAAGCCTCTTCTGTTGCTGTGCTTCCGGGATAGGCAGGGGTCTTTGTAGGGGTGAATTTATTATATCTGGGGTTGCACAGTATAGCATCCTGAAGCAGCCTCCTGGTTTAGAGCTGGCCCTACAGATACCATCCATCCTGTTGAAGGTGTGGTTTGGCTATATGGGTGTGTCCAGCAACAGGAACCACTCCATTTCACAAAATGCACTGGAATGGGGGCAGTAAGGGGGGACTCAATTCTATATATCCCCAGCAGGCAGCATGGCCTGATGCAAATCTCACCAGTGCAACTTACTCACTGTGTGACATAGTACATTGAGCAGATACAGTACCCGACTGAAAGCGAGATGCTACATCTCATCTGGGCTGTTCTGGGAAAAGTAACATTTCCTCATGGGTAATTAGAGGTGTTCACTCTCACATTGCTTTGTTCGTGTGATGGTGACCTTGGCTTTAGGGAGAAACAAAATCTCAAGCTTGGAGGGCTAGTAACACTGCTAGGACACCCCCTATCTTATCTATGGAACAAGTGTTTAGCTTACAGAATATGCTTAACGTAGTGTACTTCAAAACAAAAGCCAAACAGTCTAAACATAAAACCCCTAGCTTCTACAATAAGGCACAAGAGAGTTTGTCTACTAACATAACCTTGTTCCTTTACAAGGACTAGAGCCTTATGGAAAGTTATAATGCATGTGTTCTGACGGTGAACAGGGTGTGTGTGTGTGTATATGTATGTTTTAATGAATGCAAAATATAGTAATGCATTGTTTATACAAGAATGAAAGCCCATGCAGTGTTACCCCCATTCTACAGCACATGTAACTAAATGCATAGTGATTCTGTAGACCCCCGTTATGTTTCTCACCACTGTGGTAACTAGCCCCAGTACTGGAAATGGGCAGTATCCTGCAGGGACTTGACTATGGGAGCAGAGTTCAAAGACCAGCAAAAGGTGGGAGAGCAAAGCTGCTGTGCATGGGAAGGATACAGATTTAAAAGTATATATATATTTCATAGAAAATATTCTCCCAAAATGCATAAATGGGCACCAGATAAAATGTAAGAATATGTTACTTTTTATTTCTTTGTCCCCAGTCTTTTTTTATTATCTCAATCCCATGGCTGCATTTCTCTACTGTTGGGTGAATGTGCAGCTGCATTCAAAGCCGATATCAGTACATATCCTTAGTGGGCCAACATGGAGTACACAATTGTCAGGTGACCCTTGCCCTTCCTGTAAGGCATATGCCTCATCTCCACAGTGTCCCTGGCCCCAGCTAGTCCCTAGCGTGAGATTCTGGGCCATGCATCCTGGTCTCATAGGTGGCAGTACAACATAATGCTGCACCACTTGGTCAGCCAAAAACTGAACTTTGTTGGGGGCCTGTCCTTTTGATTTTATTCTCCGTTACTACATGAGTTGTTTTTCATTTCTCATAATCTTATCTGTGTCAGTTTCACTGTTCATCACTAGTGGGTTATAGCGCTGGAGCTAGGACCCTGCGGAGACTTTTTCTTTCTTTCATTTTCTGTGTGCAGAGTCAGCAGGGGCAGGCGCCACCCTCAAGCCTGGCGTTCTACATGGCGCTCAGCGGGTTGGCCGTTAACTGCTGTCGAGTTCGCCACAGCCCCAGTTCTTCTTCTCCTGCTGTCGGTGAAGACTGAAGGCCTTGTGTGAAGACTGTTTTGAATTGCGTTGCTGCCTAGTTCGTCGGCCTGCTCCGGTGTTGCCTCGATTCTGTTCGCCCTGCTCGGCGTTGCTTCTGGCGGTAAGATCTTTCCTTTTCTTTAAAGCAGCGTCAAGTACTGTTTGTATTTATTTGCTGAATGGTCATGTCTCGTCCGAGGGCAAAACTGTGAAGCGGGCGGTCTCCTGCGTCGGTGCCCTGCATCCACCTCTATTCCATGATGGTCCAGCATGACCGCTGCCTTTCCTGCCTCAACCCGGACCACGACATGGACAACTGTGACCTTGTTTTTCCATGGACCGCCGAGTTATCAAAACCGCGCATTTAAAGTCGGACATGCACTGATGCCTTTTCGGAGGATGAGCACACAGTCGGCAGGCCAAGGCACAGATTCTTGGCCCTTCATCGGGTCCCCTCCGGTCCTATATGGCCCATAGAGAGGGGCCCCGCCTCTCTTAGCCTTGCGCGGCAGGGAGCTTCTTCAGCGGTGCAGGAGGCCCAGTCTGTCTCTCTCAGGGGACAGTCGGGAGGCACCGCTTTGGCAGTCACCTCTTCAGAGGCAAAGGCTCCCTCTGTGTGGTGTTCGGGCCCTCTGAGTCTGGACCGTCTGGTGGTACCACTCTTGGTCCTGGTGCTGTTCGCGGCGCCATGGGCTTAGACAACATTGCCACAGTTGTCACGGGCCCTCTCGGTGCTGCTGTTGCTTCTGGTGTTGTTTGCGGCATTGGCTTTCAGCAGTGCGGGATGGTGTGATGGTGGTTTCTGGGCCTGTTTCTGGTTCTGGCGCTGTGCGCGATGCTAGGACTGTAGCTGGCGTCGCCCTTGACTCCAGTGCCATTAAGCACCAGGAATGAGGCGGTGCCACTGTCAGTGCCGACAGCGCCGAGGTGGTGCATGGCCCATGCTCGTCCGCGCCAAGTGGCACCGGGTGGGTGCCAGTGTGGCCATGCGCTCACTCTGGCTGGAAGGTGCTCTGACTCATGATCCAGGAACTTTGGGGAATCGGGCAGTTGTCTGGCATCGGACCTCGAGTCTACCTCCTCGGAGGCAGACTCTGGGTCTGATCGGATTGGCTCCCAGGTTCTTCAGAATCCTTGGATCCTCCGTTTCCAGCACCTCGGCCCAACTCAGCCTCCCGCTGGGGTCAGTCATTTCAGTGAGCCCTAGGGTCAGTGGTACTGACCAGCCAGCTGTGGTCCCCTTGGCTACCGCAGCAACCTGGGGCCACTGGCACTTGCTCCTCCAGTTGGGTTCCCCTTCCCTGGTGTGTTTGAACAGTCCAAGTTTGGGACAGCCCAGGGCATGCCAGGAAGGGAGTGTACTGCTCCCTGAGTGGACTCCTCGGAGACTGCCCGGAGTTACCAACTGCCTAGGCTGATGGCTACAAGGGCGAGGTCCCTCTCTGATTCTGAAGGGTTAAAGGGTAGGGTGTGGTGCAGCAGCGCCCTCACTGGAGCCTGGCGGGTTCTGGGAGGTCACAGGCGCAGACCCTCGTTCTTCCTGGACGAGTCCTCAAGAGGGACTTTACCTTTGAGGTCAGGGGCTGTCCTTCTGGACTCACATGGTCCCGTTACCTCACGGGGATTTCTTCCTTGGGCAGCGCTGTTACTGTTCTGATCCAGTTGAATGGCTGTTGGCTGGGGCCTTCAGATCTCCTCCCTGTGGGGAGTTTCCGGTTAGCCCCCCTGCCCTGACAGACCATTCTCCTGTTGCTAGGAGCTTGTCCCCTAGCCTCTGTCTCCATCCCCAGCTATTCCAGGTATTCCCTGTTCTGGGGACCCATCACCTGGGAGCAGTTCAGAGGTTCGCTGCACATTTTCCTACCTACCTCCATGCCCTGGACCAGCAGGTGTTCCACCATGCTCACGTGCAGCCGGACCCTGAACCTCTGAGCTTGCCTGCATCATCTTCCTCCATCTCGGAGGGAGAGGAACCATCTGTTCACATCTCCCCAGTGTCTAATCTCTCTTCTTATTAGCTTCCTCTGCAAGGATGTTGGGCGAGCTCCATCTTACCCCAACCCCACTTAGCAATCCGAGCATGTGACACGCGCCTTTCTAGGCTAGTACAGTGTGCCCACCTGGTGGTTCCCACCTGGCCTGTTCCTTTTCAGGAAGCATCACATCGGCTTTGGCTACATCCCTTCTCCACTGTTCCAGCCCCAAGGACCTACACCAGCAGTGCTGTGCCCTCCCTGGGTCTCCAGGTTCTCTGTTTCATCCCTGTTCGGTTTGACCTCCTGGACACCCTCTCTGGGCCTTGTGCTCTTCACCATGGCGGCCCCTGGACTCACGGACTTTGATTTCTGGGGAGAAGAGTTTCCTACTTGGCACGGCTCTCCTTTCTATTACAGCACATCAGGCCCACTTTGCAACCTACGATAGGCTCTTGTGGTACAGACTAGGACAGATCCTAGCCTCAATGCCTGATGCTGAGGAAACCAGGCAAGCCATTGTCCTCTCTGCTCAAGGCCTGGAGCTAGCAAGGCACCAACAAGGCATCTTATGGCGCCAGTGAGTGGCATCACAGTGGTAGGGACAGCGATCTACCTTGTATCCCGGACGGCATGACTTCTCCTGTCGGTTGTCACCCCAGGCCCGGCATAGGGTGATCTACTCCACATACCGGAGAACCCATCTTTTTTCTCCGTAGGGTGAGACGGCATTGGGCACCTTCTTCCCCACTGGGGCTCCGTTCTCACCCAGACCAGTCTCAGGCCCCCAGGCCTGTAGGTTCTCTCCTCCAGTGTCTCACCCACTGGAGGCTAAGGCTTAGCCCCTTGGGGTGGTTAGGGCCCCTTCTGGGAGCTCGGTACTCACCACGTTAGTGATGAATGGTGAAGACTGGCACAGATAAGATATAAACATGACGTACCGAAATGAATTGTTGATCTTCTGTGCATCTTCACCAGACTAGGTGGGCCAAGCGAGCGGTCCTTTCTGCCGGCCAAAGTCTGTATCTATGTTTCTGTCCATCACTAAGTCCCACCCTCCTTCCCCTGGGCCTCAGTCTCTGGCTCCTTCCCCCCGTGTGTCTTTCTTTCATTTTTCTCCTGCTCTCCTCTCCTCTCCCTCATGGTTGGAGGAAGAGGACCCTGGAGAGGCACAGAAGGATTATTCTCCTTGGGGGATATTATTGGGGTGTATATGGGGTTCTTTCCCTGTCTTATTCTTTCCCTCATTTCTTTCGGGAGTGAGCTGAGAATTGGGGCTCCATTTTTGTTTATGATCTCAAAGCTTTTGAGGTCCATTTCCCTAATCCCTCCTGGCAGTTGAAGTTTTGGGAGGGAGGGAGGAATACAAGACACACACCCATTCTGACTCCCTCTTAAGGTTAGCCCTTCAGGTAATGCTGCTTAATAGCTCAGGCTTTGGCCTCCTGAAGCTTTTAACCTGTAGTCAGACTGGTCTGTCGTTATTGTCAAAATCCCAGGATGCAGGATCCTCTCTGGGTGTGGTCCTATTCCCCCATCCCTCCCTCCTTTCTTTCTCCTCCTCCTTCCAGAGATTGTGGCCCTTCCCTTTCCCCAATTTCCCATATCTGGTTTCTCTCTCCTGTCTCCTCTGTTGTTTATTTCTCCTTTTAGTTTATTATATCCTTTCCTTTATCTATCCTTGGGCTCTCTTGCCCCACCCACCTCCCTTTCCTTACACTCTCCAGTTTCAGAACTGGGGCTGGTGTGGAGTCAACAACAGTTAACAGCCAACCAGGCGCCATGTGAGTACACCGACCTCATGGGCAGCGCCCGACCCTCGTCAACTCCGCTCACAAAAAAAAAAAAAAGTCTCCCGTGGTCCTATTTCTGTGCTATAACCCACTAGTGATGAACGGTGAAGATACACAGAAAGGTCAACAATTACGGTAGGTACATAATTTTCATTTTGAATTTTCCATTCCCGCCACTGAGGCCACCTCTAACACTTCTGTTCTTAATATGCGTGCATTGTCTGTCCATTAACCTGTCTGCTTTGCTTTTTACAGATCCACTGCCTGGCCAGCCTAACTTAGAAGAGGTCGCTTGCATAGGAGGAGTTATAAAAGAATTAAATGTTTTAGAACATTTTATTAGAAACCCAGCACTTGCTCACAGTTTTGTCCTCGTCCAAAGAGCGGTGGACGTATTTTCACAAAGTGATATTTTAAGTCCGTATGCACGTTACTAGTAGTCATTTAATGGAGACACACTATGCTCAACCTAATTCTGAGTCTGCTCTGGTCTTGTGAAAAGGAAATTGTCTTTAGGACTGGAACAGATATCAAAACCTGATTGACTTAAACCTGGTTCATCAGTTTAGGGATCGTTGGCCCATTTTATGACATTTTGGGGATGGTGGATAGGATTTTCTGTAGAACGTAACATGCATTGTATGCTGGTCCATATGTGAATACACACTTTGACCAGTCACCACACATAATATAAGCAGTCAGTTATCAGTTTGAAAGCCACTTTATACACTCACTGACTATTATTGTACTGCAGGTGTGTTTGTCTGAACACACACATTGTACACTTAATGCACATTACGGTACTCCGACCGCTATTAGTCTCAGTACACACCTTGTACACATACCACACACAATTGTACATCAGTTGGTTATCAGTCTGAATGCACACATTGTGCACTTACTGGGCATCATTATATACTAGTCTGTTAGAAGTGAGCATACACACCTTGTACAATTACAGGACTTAATTCTACAGAGATTTGTTAATAGTATGCTTACACCATGTACACTGACCTCATGTCTGAGGCTGTTTTCATCTATTGTGCTTTTCATCGGGAAATGCTTTTTTTTATACATCCTACACCCCGGCATCCTTCAGGAGTGCCCACACGGATCTCCACCCACTCCCAACCTGAACCCTCGCATCTCCCTAGCTCCTCCCGAGCGACCACCAGTAGACCTGACCCCGGTACCATCTCCAAGGCCGATTCCGCCTCCCTCAGTGGCTGCTCCTTAGTGTGAAGGGTCTTACCGTGAGTCCGTCGGAGTCCTCCAGAGGGGTTCCTGGGCACGTCTGGGCCGGTATGTGGGATGTGGGAGGGTCCACTGGGGCCACCGTCATCTCACCGTCGAGTAGGAGGCTTTATTCCCTTGCTTTTTCCCCACCCCTGCAGAGCTCGGCTCAGCACAGCAACGTAACGCTGCAGCTCCCCTTCCCTCGCCGTGTACCGTGCTGCTCAGTTGGCAACCCCAGCTACCGCCAGAGTTCACTTGGTGAGCAATCCCCCCTCACACCCTGGAGAGAGAGCAGTCCTCGGACGCCTCACCTCCCCCGCCACTTCCGGCTCGCTCTCGAATCGGCCGCCGCATGGCGCGAGGGCGCCCAGCGCCTCAACCTCAGCGCCACCGGGCCGGCTACATCAGGGAAATGCTTTGGGATGTCCGACAGTACTTGCAAGACAGTTGTGCTGTTATAGTATTGCTGCAAGTCAACCTTCAAGCACCCTGATGATGGCATGCGTGAAGACAACTGGCAGGGCTGCCATGTATGTCACCTTATTGTACTTCAGGTATGTTATCATTGTGGTACACACACTTTCTAGACTTACCATACATCATTGTACACAGGTAGGCCATCAGTCTGAATACTCACTTTGTACATTAGCCGCACATTATTATATGCCAGTCAGTTCTTCTCTTGAATACACCCTTCTACACTGAGAATACTTCACTGTACTGTTGTCGCTTATCTGTCTGAACACACTTCTTGTACATGCACTGCACATAGCTGTAAACTGGTCAGTTCTTAGTCTGAGTACACACCTTATACATTTTCTTATATCATTGTATTATCCTGGGAAATTAATTCAATTGACTTGGGAGGGTTTGAGCCACTGCCACTTATAAGATGGAGTCTAAAAACCAAGCTGTTAATGAGGTATTGATATGCCGTGTCCAGGCCCTGTTTGTGTGTAGTGTTTTTGTTATGTCTTTGAGTCATACCAAAGTTGTGCTGAAAGTTAATCTGAATGTTCTGTAGGTACAAGTATATATGTGCATTTGTATCTATTCACTTTATGTTCTATAGGTACAAGTATATATGCATTTGTGTCTATCCACTTTATTGAAATTAGGTTGTGCAGGAGCAGCAGGCAGAATGCAGCCGTGAACTGGACGAGTGACGCCATGGCTGACCCAGGCCGAGAGCACACTGAGCAGTCAGCAAGGGCGCCTCCATAATGGAGAGTTTTCCAGCCTGCAGCAGAGACAGGATGACATCCAGGTTAGTAATGAACTAAAATGTGGGTCAGCCTTGATGGTAGTGCAGTAGCAGTGTCATCTAAGTGACGAGCTTTGCCTCTAAAGTGGGAACATTGTGTGTCCTTCCTACCTGGCTCCCTCATTTTGAAGGCACCAGGGGGATGGACAGTGAGGATAAGGAGAGTGAGCAGGGGAGGCTGTCTAGATGACCAAGAAAAGCATCCTGAACAGGTACTTCTGCTCAGCCTTCACAGTGGAGGGATGGTGGATGTACCACCAAGGAGAAGCAGGAACAAAGGGGTTGGAGGTGGACACAAGTCCTTTTCAGAGAAAGGAGTTCTGAAGGTGAACAAGGCTATGGGACCAGATAGGATACATCCAAGGGTACTAAAGAAACTCTGGGAGATGCTTGCTGCCCCACTGATGGTATTATTCAACAGTTTACTGAAAACAGGCATGGTTCTGGAGGACTAGAGGAGAGCAGATGTGGTCTCTCTATATAAAGCAGCACCAGGGAGGAGGTTAGCAACTATAGGCTGGTCAGTCTTTCTTAAGTGGTGGGGAATTAATGGAAACCCTGCTAAAGGGCAGGCTGGTAGAGTATCTTGACTCCAGTGGGTTGCAAGATCATAGACGGCGTGGATTCATGGGTTGGGGAGGTCATGCCAGATGAATCTGATTGATCTTCTAAGAATCAACCTTCACTGTTTAGTTCCACTTATGGGTCTAGGCTAGAGGCACTAGGGCCCAGTGGGAACAAAGTCTTTGTAGCCTGGGAGGGGACCAACATCAGAGCTGGCACTGCCCGTGAGGCAAACATAGTGATGTCACGCTTAGGTTGGCCAGTAACACTGGCCCCTTCCTTCCTCATTTTTATTTTTCCGGCTGTCGGTGCACACTCTGGGAGTTTTAAACATTGAAACTGCATAACAACTTCCTTGGTTTATTGCTGCTTTAGTTTGACACCATTTTTCCTTGGCACCATGTTTTCTGGTGCTGTTTTTCTTTTACCACTGTAGTTCAGTGCCAAACTCTCTTTCTGTTATTTCGCTTTTTTTTCAGTCATCATATCAGGTCCTGAGGATGTAAGAAAGCCAAAAAGCAGCAGCAGAAGCACAATGGCAGTCCACCTATGTGTTGATGCTCTGGGGGGCCATATGCCCTCCGGACTGACATGACTGCTGGGCCTGCCTTGGTGCCAACTATGATATGGACAAATGGGATGCCAACTTCTCCGTGTACTACCGCACCCTCGAGAAGTGCACATTGAAGTGGGGCCATGGTTCACCCCACCTTCAAGGCAAATGTCACACCAGGGATGCCAAGGTAGAGTCCCTTTCCAGTACCACTGGTACTGCAGAAGTACAGGGCACTCCAGCGCCACCTCACTGAGACTTCAGAGGCACTGGGGTGGGGTCAGGTGGACAACCGGCTCCCTCAGGGGACTGGCAGAGCATCCCGTCTTAGGGCAGGGGATGTCCCCAGTGGTTATGCTGAAGCTATGGGCTTGATCTACACCAGTGGGCACCTCAGTATTGCAGCCTGGTGCTGCCCCAGCTCCTTGTACTAAGGCTGGTATCAGTGAGTGGGGCGGCACAGGCTGTAAGATCAGGACCCCTTCTGGCATGGCACTGCTGCTATTGATGGGGATTCCTGCTTCTGAGACCCCGCTGACATCCTTGGCTGGTACACAGCAAGTACCTCCTGAGCAGCTGACCTTTGACATCACCAGTAAAGGTCTTCAGTTCCTGTCATTGACAGGGATGCAAATGACAAGGAGAAATATAATCCAGACCTCATAATGGAGGAGGATTACGATGAGGAGGAGGTTATGGAGAGAAACATCATTCTGCACATTCCAGCTCCACTGTAGTCTCTTGTATTGAGGATTCTGTTATACCCAGATCTCCTCCTGAAGACCCCACCTTCCAAACAGCGATATAGCAAATGCAAATTGCAATAAGTTTTGCTGTGGAAGAAGGGATTCTACCAAAAAGAATTTTAAGATTTCGTAAAGGTCCTCTATGCTCCATCCGTCGTCATTGTTCCTCAATTTACCCTGCATTGAAGGATGAACATTTTTGCAGTGGTACTGTACAAATACTATTAACAGCTGTACCCAGAAAGGCTAACAAGCACTACCCTGCTCAGCGGCCAAGCCTTATTATGTCAACCAGCCAGAAACAGATTCTGTAGTCATAATGGCTGCCCATGATAGATCCAAGGCACCAAAGCATATTAGTACCCTGCCTTCTGATAAGGAATCCAGGAGGTTTGACATAATGGGCAAGTGAACATATGCTTCTGCCTCATTAGGCCTGTGTATTGCTAACTACCAGTCTCACATGATCAAGTATCAAAATAGACTCTGGAATGCTGCCAAAACTGCATCTCAGGCCCTTCCAGAGGGCATGGCCAAGAATGAATTACTTAAATGTGACTGTTGGGGCTGTGGTAGGCAAACATCTGCCACACTCAGCATATGATGTTTCAGATGCATCTGCCACAGCTGCCACTGATATTTGCATGAGAAAGTTCTTGACTTAGGGTGGCTGGGTTTGCAACTGATGTGCAGCAAACAGTTCTGAATGCTCCTTTTAGGGCACCAAACTATTTGGATACCATGTAGAAGAGGCAGTAAGATGCAGTCAAGTCTCTACAATGACTTTAAGGTCATTCAAATCATTGTATCCCAAGCCTGGTAGAGGGCAGGGTGTACAGGATCCTTCACCAGCCTGCTGCCAGAGGTGGCCATCAGGCCTACCACCAGAGAGGCCGAGGTAGGGGTAGTGGAGCCTTGACAGCTCCCCTCCCTTAGGAGCTCATTCCAGAGCATCCAAAAGCCAGTGGCTCTGCCCCACATTCTCGGCATGATTTGTGTCGGACTTCACACCATTTCAACCACGGGTGGTGGTGGTAGAGGGTCACTTATTTTTTCATCTAACACAGTGGCGGAGATAATCACAGATGAGTGGATCCTGGAGATAACTGCAAAGGACATGCCCAGGAGTTATTAGAAACCCCTCCAGAGCATCCTCTGTCTCTTTGAACTTATCCTCCGGACATCTGTCTCTGCTGAAAGTGGAGGTACAAGCTTTGCTAACTAGATGCACCATAGAACCTGTACCTCCATGCCAGAAAGGCAAAAGGTTCTTCTCCAGATACTTCTGGTCCTCAAATGGACAGGACATCTCAGGCTTGTGCTAGACCAGTAGACCTAAACTTCTACATAGACTACAGGAAGTTTTGTAAGGTCTTCCTTCCAAATCTGATTCCCTTGTTGCAAGCGGGACTGGATTTGCTCCTGGACATGAAGGATGTATACATTTATATCAAGATCCATCAGCATCACAGAAAGTATTTACGATTTGTCCTGGAAGGAGCATTTCCAGTTCAGAGTATTGCCCTTTGGCTTGTCTTCTGTGCCATGGTTCTTTATCAAATGCTTGGTGGTAGTAGCAACAGCCCTTCACAGGGTAGGTTTTTATGTCTTCCCATGCCTGGATGATCGGGTTGTTCAAAGTTAGTTCCAGGAGCCAACTTGAACACACCCTGTCCCGAACAAGGCAATTGCTTGATGACCTGGGGTTACAGTGAATGTACCAAAGTCAGTACATACTCCTTGCCAGAGGCTGCAGTATTTATTTATTTATTTGAATTTTGGTAACTGGGTGGGCCACTGAGACAGTACAGTCCCTTTTTCAGGGGCAACCGGGACAAAGGTACAATGTAACAAACATATGTACAATAAAATAGCCAGTAAGTAGCTAGAAAATAACAAAATACAGCAAATAAAACACAAATGAATACAAAGCAAGTAAGTAAAATATACACAGTATATATACATTAGTGCAGAGGAACAGATAGTGGTATTAAAGGAGTATTTTACTACCAGTTTTGCATGATTTACTCCCACTTTCTGATTTTAGGAATTTGTTTCCCAACCTGTGTATTTACAGTATGTTGGTACATATGCACAGACTTGGTAGCAGCATTCAATGCTATTAGCCATGGATCCACATACCAACAGACTGTCAGCAGTAGAGGTGAGGTCAGAAACAGCATAGGTATCAGTTCCGTGCATGCAGGAGACTGTTTGACGAGTTGTGCACTGTATGGCAAGAAGGGTAGTTGCAACATAAAATGTTAAAAATAGGGTCACCGCACTACATAGCAGTGGGACAGTAGATCAAGACTCCTCACTGGTATCAAAGGAGGAGGAGGATTGGTGGTTGCAGACACCCAGTGGAAATGTGACCTTTTCAGACATAGGGGTCCAAGAAAGGTCAGTGCATGGTATTACTACCATGTTGATGAAAATACTACCAGGTGAAAGCAGCTAGCAGTAAACACTTCCCAGTCCTAAAAATTATCTGGAACCCCCTGCATTAGTGCATCGAGAAAACAGTACAAAAAGTAGAACCATACAGAGTATTTCAGAGTACATCACAACATATTCATTGTTATGCAGTATAAAGGTACAGTCCTGGACACAAAATAGGTGGAGCATTTCTGCCTCTGGACAGGGAATAATGTTTCATGGCTCAAGCACAACTGGTGTACAGCAGTCATTCGTCAAGCCAGAATGTTTGTGTCTCCTGGGATTCATGGCAGTGGCCATTATGACTGTGCTACGGGCTCGCTTGCTCATGCATAAACCACAGTGGATACTGAGTGCAGTGGGACCAATTGACAGATGACAGACCAAAAGTGCTTGTCATGTCCCAGTTACGAGTACACTGATGTGGTGGATGGACCATAACATCCTCTTGAGGGGCATTCCATTCATAATTCCAGCTCCAACTTAGATTCTTGCCTTGAGTGCTTCAGGATCCAGGTGGGGAGCACATCTAGGCCCTTATCAGACCCAAGGGTCATGGACCCATGTGGAAACCAGATTACACATAAGCGTCCCTAGAGACGAGAGCTGTCTTATACCGTCTTCAGGCTTTCCAGGAGCATCCAACTGTGGGTCATCTACTAGTACAGATGGACAACATTAGTGTTATGCATTGCATAAACAAACACGGGAGACTTATTCTATCCGTGTGTTGGAAAGCAATAGGTGTGATACTGGGTGCTAGAACATAGCCTGGGATTGTCAGCCATGCAAAAGTGGAAGGAGGCTGGAAACTATAGACCTGTAACCCTGACCTTGGTGGTGGGGAAAGTTATGGAATCGCTGCTAAAGAAAGGATAGTGGAGCACCTTGAATCCAGGGTTCGGGGCAGGGGAGGGATACTATTTTATATTGCCATCGTGCTCCATAAAGCACTTTTTTTTTCTCAAGGTTTCCCTCCCTCGACATGCAACCCCTCCCGGAGTAAGTAATCTTTAAGTAGGAGTGTGTGTGTGGAAACCTGTTTACTGTCGCTGATGTTTCTTCGCTGGAGTACACATTGCCCTTTTTGGCTGATGTGCACTAGCAACCAGACATAGAACCATGGCTGAGCAGAACTTGGAGGGTGTGAGATAGGCGATACAAGAGAGGGAGGGAAGGGCGTTGCTTATATTGTTTTAAATGTTGCACGTGACACTTAGCAAAGTGCCACTTTATGGATTTTTCTTCATAAAATAACCACTTTGTAGACAAAGGTAAAAATACCACAAAGCGTGCCACGTGCCTTGCCCCAACAAAGTGGCACTTTGTAAATCCCACCCCCAAAGTGCTAACCTATTTGCAGAAAATGACATCAATTCTCTGTGAAGTGTAGAAACTGCAAATTTCTTTATGAAATGAGTGCAGCCATTTACGCACCTCTAATATGGATGCATATTCTCAATGGGCTCTGCCGCCAGGTAACTGTAGGGTATTTCAGCTGTACAGCAAGTGAGTGCAGAGCTGGAGATTGATATGGTGGCTGGGAAAGGCGTGAATAATATTGAAAACAGTAAAGCCTAGGGATGGAAATGTTTATGAATTTATGATGTTTTGGATTTTCCTTTCAGGAGCTCCAAAAGGACCTTCAGTCACGGGCAACTGCTATTGCTGGCGTGATTAAAGCCACCAAGAATTTCTGAGGAGAACTGTGGGAAGTTGAGCCCCGAGGAGTTAGCTAGAGTGCAAGATCAGCTCCAAAAGGCAAAGGAGAAGCACCAGGCACTGTTGCAGAGCACTGAGACAGTGCAGAAAGAGCTGGACAGTGCTGTCAGTGCTGCTGTACAGAAGGAGGAAGCAAGGTAAGTATCAGTACGGCTGATTACTAGGACTTGGTTTGGTCTTTGAGCCAAGTACTGTAATAATTGAGAGTCTTATGGGCTAGGAAAATGTCCCTGCACTGCCATCTAGGAGAAATGGGCTTGTAGATGGCTCAGGCTTCCCTGTCTATCAGAAGTTAGCCTTACAGTATATCAAAGGTGACATTCACTTTACTCCTTTTCTGGCTAACCTCAGCTAGGTGCCTGTTCAACAAATGGTACTACCTAACATATCTGAGCTAAAATGGTGTGCTTAGAAGATATGAGGAAAGATAGAGGGGAGGAGGATAGGAGGTATATCAGGAGAAACGGAGAGACGAGGAAAGCAGTAAGGAGCGCAAAGGCACAAACTGAAGAGAGAATAGCCCAAGTGGTGATGAAAGGGGACAAGGCATTTTTGGGCATGTTAGTGAAAAAAGGAGCAGGGAGGGATTGTATGGTTAAAAAGGATATGGGGACAGTGCAGAGGGGACCAGGAAAAGGCAGACATCTTGAACAAATAATTTTGCTCAGTGTTCACAGTGGGCGAGAAGGAGAGGCCACAGAAAAGTAACAGGAGCTCTGAAGGGAGTGATAGGGATGTTAGTCTTTTTTCAGAGGAGAGTCCTAAAGGGACTCAATAATCTGAAAGTAGAGAAACCAATGGCACCAGACTAGTACATCATAGGGTATTGAGGAGCTCAGATAAGTACTGGGTACACCTCTGACAGTCCTGTTTAATAGCTCACTCAAAACAGGAATGGTTCAAGAGGACTGGAGGTGGGCAGATATCCATCTTCACAAAAGTGGGAGCAGGGAGGAGGCTGGCAATATAGAACAGTCAGCCTGACATCGGTAGTACTGGAAGTTACTACTGAAGGAGAGGTTAGTGGAATATCTTTTTTTTTAATTTATTTTTATTAAATAAAGGTGAGAACAACATGCGTACAGTCTTCGTCATGTCAAATTGTTACTAATTGCTTGATCATTGATGTTCAGGTTATAAAAGTAATAACATTAACAATGTCTTCATATCTGTGTCTGTATAATTCTTTCTAAACCATGACTGATTCATTTGACCAATGGGTTTAACACCCCATAGATGTTATCTAAATTATATTCCTCATGAAACAAAAACTTTATTAGAGCAGATGTGATGGCTACATTTGCAGGACCTCACTTGGTCCAAAATCTCCCAGTTGCAGCAGGTTTAGGCTATGTGGAGATTCTCAAGGGACAAAATCAGGGTCATATCTAGAGAGTGTATCACCCAGGGTCTCCACCGACCTTGAATGCAGGACATTTATTATGTAGTTTGGCGTAAGGGATTCCATGTAATAGATTTCTAAAATCAAGCTTCTCCAATCTCCCAGAGTAGGAATAGTCAAGGTGCCTCATCTTCTGCTTATTGCCTTCTTGGCAGCCAAATAATAAATAGCTAGTAAAGTTCGATACCAGGAAGGTCTATTGGGGGTTACAGATAGGAGGACCATCTCAGGCGAAGCTCTGCCACTCTCCCGGACAATCCGCTATCTCCTGCTGCAGCAAGCACCAAAAGGTGACAACTGTGGGCAAGTCCAAAAAACTTGGCTGAGGTCAGCGTGTGGGCATGAGCATTTCCGCCAGCATCTACCATAGTGAGAGGGAGATATTTAGTTAGAATTGTCGGAGAACGTAAAAAATAGGCTGCAGCATTTCCAGGCAAACTCACACCATTTAGTTGAGTGAGTTACTTTGTATGCCAGGAGATGTTGTAGCCATTCCTGTTCTGAAATATCTAATTCTAGGTCCCTGTTCCAGCTGGTCAAAATTGTGAGCAAGGAATCAACCATCCCCTCTCTAAGAATTTTATAGACATCCTATTTGGTGACCCCAAGCTCGTCCATTAATGTGATCTTCAAGAAACTTCCATGCCATTGAAATGGGTCTGGTAACTTAGATGTTACCTCTCTTTGTTGTAAAATATAGTTTCTAACCTGGATGCATCAGTTTTGATCTGTGTCGGATAAGTCATAAGTTATTTTAAGGTTTCAAATGGAATTATCTCCTCCACTTAGAGAAAGTATGATCTGTGGCTGCCAGAAGAAACTCATCATCCCCAGATATGTGAGTGTAATAAAAAAGAATGCCCTGAAACCTTTGTGTTTTAACTTATACCATAGTTTCAAAATTTGGTCTGTAAGGCGTATTATCCCGTATAGGTGGTGCCTTGGCTGTCATGGATAAAGCTACCTTAGTTATATCGTGTAGGTAATTTACTGCAAACTCCAAATCCTTCCAAGGTGTCTCATTTGTGGGGATAACCATATAAATAATATCTTTAAAAGGCTGCTAGTGCATAAAGTTTCAGGTTGGGTAGTTGGCACCACCCAAGGAAAGCAGGAGGCAGTAGAGACATCCTAATTCTTGGTCTTTGACCATTTCAAATAAAGTTCAATATAATTTTGTCCCATGACTGGAAATAAAACTTGGAAGGAAAAAAGGGAATATTTTGGAAAACATATAAGAGTTTCGACAGTACTATCATACGAATAATTTTGATTCTTTGGAAGAAATTTAATGGTAATTTGGACCACCCAGCCAAATCAGATTGAATCTGGGTTGATAAGGGTTCATAATTTAGCAGCTCCAGGTTATCCAGATCCCTTGAGATATGAATTCCCAAATATTTAAATTTAGTTTGATGCCACTTTATGGGAATTTTTATTTTATTTTTGTTTTTACTTTTATCCCTCCTTACTACCCCTCAACCCACTCCTTCTGACCATTGATCAGTCCTGCAGGTCCTCTTCCCAGAATCTGCCCTTAGAGTGCCAGGCAAGCTCCTTTAACCCTCCTACCTTCTCCTATTCCTAGGAGTGCTCTGCACAATGAGGCTGTCCTTCGATTCGGTGATCCTGAGGTGGATTGACTGTCATCTTGGCCCGAGAAGGGTCTGTTTTTCTTCCCTTAGCCCTGTTCCAACCCTCTGGAACATCAGTGTGAGGACATACATCCAGAGACGATTGCTGACGACGTCTTCTTCGCTCCAACAGGCCCCTCCTGACTCACTCAGCATGGAACCGCTAAGCCCCCAGAGCCTGTGCTTCCACCGGCTGTCTGGGATGTGGGTGCTGGTAGCACTCTGGTATCCTCCCCAGAGGGAGGAGAGCATCCGCTGGAAGCCAATCCTCCTCTCCCACTGACCCCTGACGATCCAAGTCCGCTCTCGAACCTGGGTCACAAGCGTGGTGCGAGTAGGTATGCCCAGCACCTCAACCTTCAGCGCCACCGGTTGGTGCAGAAATTGTTTTTAAGGGTTGTCGAGGAGTAAAATAGTGTGAGGAGGTCTGTTTTAGCTATGTTTAACTGAAAGCCAGATATAGTAGCAAAATGTTCAAGGGTGTCCCATAATGCAGGAGGGAGGTCTCTGGAGAAAGGGCTGTCACCAAAATATCGTCAGCGAGCAAGGCCACCTTATGTTCTCTCTGACCTACTGGGACTATCTGGATGTTCTGGCAATGGCTTTGGCCAGAGTTTCAACATAAAGCGCAAATAATAATGGAGATAGGGGCACCCTGTCTAGTACCCTTGTACAGGTATCGGTTGAGACAGAGAGCGTTCACCCGAATATTGGCCTTTGGATGGGTATAAATCTGTTGCAAGCAAGAGGAAAAGAATCTGGGAAAGAAAATTTAGAAAGAGTGGCTCACAGGAATTCCCATCCCACTTTATCGAACTTTTATTGGCCAAGCTTATTATAGTGGAGGGAATTTTTCTAGCGTGGATATATTCCAAAAGGAGTAAAACTCATGTAAATTATCAGATGTGCTTCTCTGTTTAATGATGCCCGATAGGTCTTTGTGTAATTAACTGTAACAGTATGGGTTCCAGCCGCTTGGCCCACACTGCCATAAATATTTTGCAGTCCACATTCAAAATCGAGATGGGACGATAGGATGAAGGAAGAGTAGGGTCTTTTTGGGTTTGAGTAAGAGAGAGAATGGCATAGCTCCAAGAGGGTGGCGGTGTTTTCCCTCGGCCACTGCTCTACAGGCTGGTAAAAGCTGGGGAGGAGTTGTGGCACAAAAGTCTTGCACCACTCCGGGCTAAAGTCATCTGGGCGGGGCACTTCAGAGGTTTCAGATCCTTTATCTGCCTGAGTATTTTCTCCGTCTAATTGGCGCATCAAAGTGCTGGTTTGTAGCTCCGACAACTGGGCTAGGTGAAGCTTTCTAGGAACTGTGATATCAATCTGGTTTGAATTTGCAATGGATGAGGAGCAGCATAAAAGAGATTCATAAAACTGTGTAAAACTTGCCTGATTTGTTCTTCCTTGTATGTGGCTGTGCCTGTTGCATTAGTTTTATTTTTAAGATAGTCGAGGCCCGCTTGTTTACTCTAAATTTCCGTGCAATACCCTAGCTCCCTGGCACCCCTTGTAGTGGTAATGCATGCTCTGGAGAGTTCTATAGTCCAAAATTTGTTGTATTTCTTGTTTTAGACTTTTTTTTTTTGTATTTTCTTCATATACCCCTCGCCATCGCTGAACCCCTACCACTTCTGGAGCCTCCAACGGCCTGATTCGTCCTTGCTCCTACTAACCGACATCCAGTGCAGTCCATCCCCTCACGGAGCCTTGGCTCTACCTCCCAGGTGGGTAATGGGTGGCCCTTACACTTTTATCGTCTGTATTTCGTCGGGGATGCTGGTACTGGCGCTCGTAGGGACATTGTGATCGTGACCAGGAGCTCCGCTCTACTAGGAGTTCAGTGGGTATTTCCTGGTTTCTTCCTGCCCTCAGGCGCCCGCGACGCCTGGGGAAGCCTAGGCGGCACGCCACGACGTGCTCGATGCTTCGCCCCGCAGACGCCCTCCCACCCTATTGCATGCAGTCTTGCTGCACCTCCACCTGTGGTCACCCAGGTGGTGGTATTGCAGCGGAACTTGCATGCCCACCCCACCTGAAGGAGGAGAGCAGCCGCTGGGTGCTCAATCCTCCTCTCCCAGCCGGTCCTCCAGCTGCCCGAGTCCGCTTCCGGTGCCCGGTCACTGGCGCCGTTGCAGTTCCTACCATGGGTCGCTCTTGTTTTAGACTTCTAATCCGACATTGTAAAGTTACATCTCCTCCTATATAAGAGTTGGTATGAGGCTAAATATTCTGTTAGAAAACAAGTCTTGCATTTATCTTTTTTTGGTTTTCGGAGGCCTATTCCAATAATTCTCGAAGAACCGCTTAAAGCATCCATTGTACAGTATTGGGCGAGAAACTTCAGAAGATGAATTGTCTGGATTATCTGTGGGATGTGTTTCCTGAATTGATCTAGAAATTCCTGATCCGAAGGAGGGAAACAATGAATCTCAGGGCCTGAACCTCTTTTGTTTGCCCAGGTCAATTTTGAGAATTACTGGATTATGATCGGATAGCACCCTTGGCTCGATTAATATATCATGTATTAATGTAAGGTGTTCCCATAATAAAAAATAATCAAGCCAATAATATGTGTTCTAGGGACATGGATATGTTGTTCATCCACACTTATTGGCAGGTATCCTGCGCTTAAATCTTGCGGAAGGTCTTCAAGTTGGCTCCTCCCACCCACCCGGGTGGTATAACTCTGGGCTCCGCCCATGACGCCAGATCTTCCTTACCGCTTGGAAGCTCAGGTTCCCTCCTTAACGCTCTGCGTTTGAGACTGGTTCCTATTTCTTCCCTTTGCGAATTTAAAAGTTTTGCTAAAAGACTTCAGTCTTGATCCCTACAAGCTGCGATGGACAAATCGACTCGGTTTTGGAGATGCCCCTGCGGGTCAGAAGATGTCTCGGACGGATCCACACTCCACGTATGTCTACTGTTTAGGCCTTGAGCACGCACCCGCAGGACTGCGACTTGTGCTCTTCCTTCGGCCTATGTCCTCGAAGACCGTGCTGCCCGATTGCATCTGGGCCGTCCGAGCGTTTCTCCGGTGAAGTCTAGGAGGCCCAGGTTGGCGGTGTCCGCGGCGGATCAGCTCGAGCAGATGATCGCTTCGAAGAGGAGGCGGCGCGGCCAGTATCTTCCTCGGCCGCGCATTTATCCCGCTCTCTCTGGGTTCCTCCTATACAGCTTCCTTTAGGAGCTTTGTCTGTCCCTCTACTAAAGGAGAAGGGCTACGTCTGCTGGACCTTTTCTCGGTCCAAAAGAGGACAAAGGTAAATCCTTTGTCGGCGCTCTTGGGAGGCGGGAAGGCCCCTCTCCCGAGTCGTCGGCCGTCGACTTGATCGACCACTCAGCCGGCCACTGGTCTCACGGTGTCCCCTGCCAGGTCAGTTGACTGAGACTCCATCGATTAAGTCAGATTTTCTCGATCCGTTGGACGGGTTGTCGCCTATAGAAGCCGAGACTCCCTCCCCGGTTCCCCCCGGGGAGTTGGAGGATCCCGTGGCTTGCCTGCAGCCTCCGTTCCGGAGCTCGGATGAACCTCCGGTCAAGGGAGGCCGTTCCTGCCGACCTTTCCGCATCGACCGAAAGCTGGTAGCTCTCGGTCTCGACCTCAGGTCCAGCCATCCCGCCATTAGCGGCCCGGTCTCGCACCGCTGTAAGCGGTGTCGCTGGCCTCGGCCCTCCTCCTTCGGACGAGGGAGGCTTCGCGAAGTTACGCCGACAGCATGAGGACCCCTGTGGCAACAGTTCTCCTGATCGGGAATAAGCCGACGAAGTCGCCTCCCGCCATTAGTGGTTGTCACCGAGCGGCCGACACAACCCCGACTTGACCGATGAGCCTGTACCCAGGCCGGTTGTTCGCCAAACCAGCTTGCTCCACCGATTCTCGTGGAACCTCCGCCCACAGCCACTATTTTGGGGCCCGACCAGAGATTCTCGGTCGGCCAAGGGTCTACCCCATAGGTTGTCTGTTACCCTCACTCCCACCCACCTGGCAGGTAGAGGGTGGCCCAGGCCAGAGGCAGTTCTCGAGGACCTGCCTGAGTCCGAGGACACCCTCCTTTTCTCCAAGTTAATAGACTTGAGTCCTCAGGAGGACAGTCAATGGACTATAGCCCGTCGTCCTTCCTAGGACTGCTTCGCTCATCTCGAGTCCACCGGGATGAAGCTCGAACCCGGCTTCCAAACGGGCCAGGTATCCTCACCGAGATTCTGGACCGAGGATTCTCCAACGGAGGCCTTCCAGTGGCCGAGGCTACAGTGGGTCCGGCCTGAGCTTTGGCAGCGCCTCAGCTTCCTGTCCTGCGCCCGGGCAGGATGGCCTAGGAAGTATGCGTCCGTACTTCCCTGTCCGTTTTTCGAGCACCCTCTGCTGAGGGGTTGTTACCGACAGCGCTTCCGCCGCCAGCACCGCCAGGGATGTGGATAAACCTCCCACAAGGAATCCAAGAAATTGGATTATGTCGTCGAAGTCTATGCTGCCCCTCTCTCGGCTCAGGCCAGTTCGGCCGCCCTCATGGCATATTTTTCTCATGCCCTGTTGGGCTTCCTGGATGAGGTCATCTCATCTTCCCGCTGGATCTGCAGACTACGGTCAAGCAGGTGCGGGACCAGGCAGGGCAGTGGCCAAACAGCAGCTCCAGACTGCTTTAGATATTGGGGACTCATGCCACAGGTCGGTGGCGGCCGAGTGGCTAAGGCTCGACGGGCTTATGGCTGAGGATATCCACCTTTACTGATACCCAGCACAAGTTGGCGGATGTTCTTTTTGGGACTGACCTCTTCGGCCCTGGGGTGGAAGGTCACCTGCAGAGGATCGAGAAGTCCAATGCTACCTTGACTCGGTTCTTCCGGCCAGAAGGACAAAGGCCGCAAACCACAGCCTAAGCCTCTTCGGCTTCTGCTCCCGGCGCCTGCCCAGTAACGCCCAGGGCCAGCAGGCTCGGCCTTGGCATCCTAAACCAAGCCGCTTCCTCTAACAGGGAGGTGGAGGAAAAGGCCCAGGAGGTCCCTCGGCCGGTCCTTCCTCCAGCCTGCCCAGTGACGGCTGAGGGGTGTCGCCTCATCCCCGCCACTCATTTCCCTGGTTCCCCTGGGGACGGCCCGACACTTCCTTTCCGCCTGGTCCGCTGTTACCACGGACAGGTGAGTACTGGAGGTGGTGGGAAAAGGCCTGCCTCTGGAATTCAGCAGGTCCCAACCTCAGAGCCGCCGCCTCGGGGCCTCGGTCCAGAGTTCACTGTCGCTCGTCGAGCGACATCGCCTCCTCCTCCGAAGGAGGTGATCAGGGTGGTACGGAGCCCCCTCAGACCCAGGGTTTGTGTCCAGGTACTTCCTGGTTCCAACGGACGGGGCTGGCGCCTATTCTCTAATTCCACGACCTAAACAAGTTCCTAAGGTCTCAACCTTCAGGATGGTCACCTGGCTCAGATACTACCATCCTTGGAACGCGGGCGGTGGTTCTGCTCTCTGACTTGCAGGACGCTGCTTCCACCGTCCCTATCCGTCTGCCTCACCAGAGATTCTTCGCCTCGAGCCGAAGGATCCCTTGAGTTCCGAGCCATGCCCTTCGGCTTGTCTCCAGCTCCCAGGGTCTTCACCAAATGCATGGCAGTGGTGACAGCACTCTCAGGCGCCGAGAGGTCCGTGTACCCTTACCTGGACGACTGGCTCATAGCAGCTCCTTCCAGGCAGGAGGTGGAGTGGTCCAGATCTGGCTCCTCCAGGTCTGTTCTCAACTGGGCCTCCTTATCAACGAGGCCAAGTCGGAACTCGAGCCGAGCAGGTGATTCTGTTCATCGGGCGCAGCTCGACTCTTCGAGCCAGACGCTGCCCCGCGGACAGGGCCGAGGTTCTTTCCTCCCTTGCCCAATCATTTCTGGTTGGACACCGCGCCTGCCCAGGACTTCCTGCGCCCTGGGTCTCATGGCGGCCTGCACCAGCGTGGTCTGTTGGGCCCGCTTGGAACATGCGCTCCCTTCAATGGGACTGGCCAGTCAGTGGTCACAACGCTGCGATCCTTTGACCAGCTTAGTCGGTGACACAGAGATGTGGAATGCCTCCAGTGGTGGATCGCTCCAGGTCATTTGCAGGAGGGCATCCTGCTCGTCCGCCCGAGCCGACGGTCTTCTATCGACCGATGCCTCTCTGATGGGTTGGGGTGCCCATCTGGGGAACATCTGGCTCACGGCCTCTGGTCCCGCGGAGTCCTGATGCCACATCAACCTGCTGGAGCTCCGAGCGGTCCGCTAGCTCTCACGCCTTTGCTCCGCTCCTCCGGGTCAAGTGGTCCGAGTCCAGACGGACAACACCACGACCATGTACTATCTAAACCGCCAGGGCGGGACGCGCCCATGCTTCTGCATGCAAGCTGCTCCTCACATTTGGTCACTCGCGTCGCAGCCTGAGGTGGATCTCCTAGCATTCATGTGGCAGGAGCCACCAACACCCTGGCCGATGCCCTAAGCCGGATAGGGGCTGCATCCCACGAGTGGTCTCTCCTGCCGAGGTAGTACAGCATCTGTTCTCCCATTGGGGCACACCTCAGGTGGACCTGTTTGCCCCAGGAGAACGCTGGGTTGAGGCTGTTCCATGCCCCGCCTCAGCAGGGCTCGCTGCAGGGGATGCCTTCTCGAGGCAATGGACCCCGGCTTTTCTACGCTTTTCCATTTCCTTGATCCACAAGGTGCTTCTAAGGCAAGGAGGACAAGGCGCAGGTCATTCTGATAGCCCCAGACTGGCCCTCGCCAGCTTCTGGTACCCAGATCTCCTCAGTCTCAGCTCCAGGACTCCATGGCAGCTTCCAGCTCGCCCGGACCTGCTCTCAGTCAATCAGGGAAGGTGTTCCATCTGGACCTTCAGTCCCTGCACCTGACGGCCTGGTTCCTGAGCCGCCTAGAGTTCCAGGCCTTGGGTCTTTCCGACGAGGTCCTCAATGTAGTTGAGGCGTCCCATAAGGAGTCGACCAGAAAATGCTATGCCTTCAAATGGAAAAAGGTTTTCTATTTGGTGTCAGGCAAGGGCTTGGACCCTTCCTCCTGTTCCTTGGCAAGCATCTTGGACTATTTATGGTCCCTTTCTAATCAAGGGCTTAGGTCGACGACCTTAAGGGTGCACCTGGCAGCCATCTCCGCTTACGGGCGCTGGCCGGAAGCAGTCATGGCGCAGGAGAAGGTGGTCTGGCTGCTTTTTCAAAGGTCTTGATTACATTTCCTCCTAAGTAGAACCCTCCACCTATGGGATCTACTGCTGGTACTGGCAAAGCTCATGGGCAAGCTATCTTAACCTATGCACAGGTGTGCTCTCTCTCACCTGTCGTGGAAGACCGCCTTCTTGGTGGCTACCGTCAGCCAGAAGGATGGGAGAGCTCCAGGCGCTTCCATCGAGTCTCCTTACCTGGTCTTCCACAGGGACAGGTTGTCCTGCGCCCCACCCGAAATTCCTTCCGAAGGTGGTGTCGGAGTTTCACCTTAACCAGGTGTTGACTCTGCGGTGTTCTACCCCAATCACACCTCGGAGGTCTAATATAGGCTCCATACTCTGGACCCTAGAAGGGCGCTTGCCTATTACAAAGAGCGCACGGCTGAAATTGGGAGAGGTTCGCCAGCTGTTTGTCACCTACGCTGAAGTCGCATCTGGCAGACCTGCAGCCAAGCTGGACGATAAGCAGGTGGGTCACCTCCTGCATAGATCTCTGTTATAAGTTGGCGGGCATGGAGCCTCCCAGAGGGATAAGAGCTCATTCTACCCGCATACTGCTGCAACGGTGGCTGCTTCCCAGGGACGTCCCTATCCAGGAAATCTGCAGGCTGCTACCTGGAAGTCAGCACACCTTCATTACCCATTACCACATCGACCTTGAGTCACGCCTGGATGCTGGTTTTGGGGCCTCGGTTCTCCAGTCTCTTTCCCAAGTAAGTATTGGGGGTGTGCGTCTTGCCTCCCTCCTCCCGGAGAACTGCTAGGAGTCTGCCAATAAGTGTGGATGAACAACATATCCATGTCCTAGAAATACAGGTTACTCACCTGTAACAGGAGTTCTAGAATGGTATATGTTGTTCATCCTACCTCCCACCGACCTCCCGCTCAAGCACAACCTGAGCTTCCAGCTGGCCAGATCTGGGCCATGGGGTGGAGCCGAGTTATACCACCGGGTGGGTGGAGGAGCCAGCTTGAAGACCTTCCGCAAGATTTAGCGGCAAGGATACCTGCCAATAAGTGTGGATGAACAACATATACCATTCCTAGAACTCCTGTTACAGGTGAGTAACCTGTATTTATGCCTGCCTGAAAATAAGTATATCCGGAACTGATGGGAAGAGTTTCCCCAAGCATCTTCAAAACCCAGAAACATAAAGTTCCCTTTAAATATTTAGCAGCCCTGAAGAGCCTATTAGGTTTGGGATTTGAGGAATCAAATGAGGATTAAAGGAATATTGAAATCCCCACCCATTATCAAAATTCCTTGAGCCTCTCCACCACCCTTTGTAAAAAGGTCCGTATAACAGGGAGCGATGTTTGTGGGGAAGATCGGTATTAACTAAGATCACTGTTTGAGAGTACAATGACCCTGTCAAAATTACATATCGACCTTTGTGGATCTAGGTAGGAATCATGGATTTCAAGGGGTTGAGGATGGGATCAAAATAGTTGTTCCTCTATGCCCCTTGGATGAGAGGATGCTATCACTTGGTATTAGCCTAATGCAGTTTGGAGTGCTCAACCACAGAGAGGTGAGATTCCCGTAAAAATGCAAATCTGCCTTTGCTTTCCCAAATGCTGCATAATCTTGTACCGCTTCACTGGGAGTGCTAGCCATTCGTATTCTGCTAACAAATTTTAACTGGTACATTAACCATTATATCCTAGGGGAAATATTGTAGTTATGAACCAGGAGGATCATGAAACCAGGGGACTTAGAAATAGACATAGGGACTAATATTTACTTCCCACCCTGTATCTGGTGGCCTATCGGGTCATGTCCAGCAGTTCCGGACCAAGTGGTGATAACCAGTGCAGTAGCCTCCAGGGAACGAATCCTCCCAACCTGAAGGGTGCCCTGAATATTCTTGAAAGTTGTCACCTTCCTTTTAAAATGTAACATACCAAACACTAACGCCAACCGTAGTAACAACATCAGAAATCTTTGCCTAATAACATATATACTAATAGGAAAACTAAATACAAGCATTCTTCCACAATTGGGAGAGACATAGCGCCCCCACCCAGGTCCCAGGGAAGGAAAATACCTTAACCCTAGGAAAGTGAGGTACCACCCACCCAGTGGATAAAGACTCACCTGAGGAGGAACACCTCCTTAAGGAACAGTTCCACTAATAAAAGAGAACCACTCCTGTAGTGGCAGCGACATGGGTGTAACGCTTCAGATGATCATAGAGTTAAGGGGAAGCAGACGCCCACTTTCTAAAGAAGGAAACCAGATGCCCTCAGGAGTTGGAATAAAATATGTGAAACGACTTGGGACAGTAGGCTGGGACTACACTCCTGCACGGGTGTAATCCTAGGATTAGTGGCCCTAAGGGAGGGCAAATGAAGGGCTTACAAGATGAGAGGTCACCACGCCCATAATAAAGACTCGAGGCAATCCTTGGGAAAATCGAGCATTGGTGCTCTGCCTGGCTGAATAGTAGTGTAGAGGCGAGGGGGTGGAGTCGATGGAGCCAGATAAGTTAAAATGTCCTTTTATGTCAGTTGGCCAAGGAATGAGAAAATTTAGTAAAGGACATAAGGTCTAAATAAGCCTGGCTCTTGGTGGGGACACAAGTTTTAAATAAGTGGTATTAGACCCAACACAAGGGGAGGGACATGTGAAAGGTCAGGACGGGGTCCCAAGCAGACCCCAGATTTAACTTGGTGACTCTTGTCCTCTTAATATCTGTGAATTATAGTCCATTAACTATACAGGACTACCTATTCCATGACATGCCACTCGCTTCCTCACATTACCCTCCCTCCCCTCCAGTCCAGGCAAGCGTTTCTGGTTTGTCTTATGGCCTCCTTACTGAGCCTCCTCACCCACACCCCAAAGTCACCCTTCTTGATCCGCTATAGATTTCCAGTTACTCAGGTTCATCATTTAACTGGAGGGTCCATTGTCAATAGTCTCTGAATAAATCAACTTTGAAATAGTTAGCCAGCAGGTAGGTGACTAGGTAATGCTGTCCGCCCATCCCCAACAAGTGGGTCGGAAGGAGAGCCCTCCAATGCTCGGAAAAGGGAGGGAAGGGGGAGCCTACTCAAACCAGGCCACACCGAGGAGAGGGACGAGCAAGGTGCCTCACAGGCCTCATCTATCTGCCAGATCTGTATTAGAGGCAGACCTTGATTATTCTGTAATAGCCGTGAGACCTAAAATGAAGCAATTACCAGCCCTCTACCCCTCACTACATAACGCCCGGGCTCCCACCCCTGACCCCAACAGTACCTTAAACTGAAAGTCCAGCTTCTAGTCGGCCTGCAGTGTAGGATTCCTCAGAAAGCGCTCCTGTCCATTAGCTTCTGAAGGTGGAATCTCCGATCTCCACATGAAATCTTTCTTGGGTGCTAGATCTGAAAGTGGAGATGTGGCCCTCATCGCCAGTTTTGGATCATTTTGGGACATCATCCTCGTGAAGTAGATAAGTTTTAGCCTCGCCGCTGTATTTTAAGTGACCAATCCAGTGGGATACAGAACTATCAGCTTTATGGGATGAGGGTATGAAATTTCAAATTCTTGGCCCTTGGGAGGGAAACAAGGGGAGTACTGTCGTCTCAAGCGCTGTGTGGCTGGTGCATAGTCGCCGAAAATTGTCTGATGGTTGCCCAGCATTACTTTCTGTTTACGCCAGGCTTTTGTAAGAAGTTAATCTTTCTGGTAGAAGTTGGCAAAGCGTGACAAAGGATCTGTGTCTAGCTTCTGGCTTCATGGTCGGGGCCCAGCGGCCCTGTGAGCCCTTTGATGTCAATTTGGAAATCAGGGCCTAACTCAAGCACCAGGTGCAACAAATAGTCTGTAAATGCACAGGATCATTCCCTCCTCCCTTCTGGAATTCCGTAGACCTTTATATTTTCCCTCCTCCCCGATTCTCCAAATCCTCCTGTCCCATGGAGGTGTAGAGCTGTTCCTCAGCTAATGCCTGCACAGCCCTTTCAAGAGTTTCAGTTTTGGCTGTGTTCTCTGTAATTTGGGCATCAGCCTCCGTGACCCAGGTCTGTAGGTCTACCAGGTCTGTACAAAAGTCCTTGAGGGCATCTCTCATCTCAGTATGAAACTCTGAGATTGCAGAGAGAATTGCCTCAGATTGTGACTGAGACTCACTGGCCATTGCTTTCTTTTTGTCCCCCTTCCCTCTCGACTAGCAGACTGCGGAGTAAGGAGAGAAGCAGGAGCTAGAGGAGCGGTGGAGTCTGTCAGGCTGTGATCTTCGCTGCCTGTAGCTCGGCAGGGGCTGGTAGCGATTGTGATCCCGATGTGCCATGCTTCTGGGGATTTCACTACTGCCTATTTCTGCCCTGATGAAGAAAAGAGTAAGTCTCTCATTTTAGGTGCTGGTTATTAGTGGAGAGGGGTGGAAATGTCTTTTCTTCTGAAGCAGGGCGAGAGTTTTCTTCCTGTGTGCTTGCAGCACCACATGTCCTAAACGGAAGTCTGTTAGTGGAATATCTTAAATCTAATAGGTTACAAGACCTGAGATAGCATGGATTCACAGTTGGAGGTCATGTTAAATAAATCTGATAGATTTCTTTGTTTGGATGACCAAGGAATTAGATCAGGGTGGAGCAGTGGATGTGGCCTAGTTAGATTCCAGTGGTATCCATTGTTAGGGCGCCGTGATTAGGGTGCCATAATGTGGCACTGCAACAAGGGCATAAGTGATGGGGCAATCTGGATTTTAGATCATCCTGCACTCATGCCGTGTTGGCATCCCACAACTTTATACCCCTTTCATGGCATGCCCCGCGAGGTTGTTATATTTATTTTGGGGATGTGGGGCAAAGCCCTGAAAAACTAACTTTTTCTCGGGACGGTCCTATGGCACTGTCAGTTTAGGGTGTCAGAATGCTGCCTGCGATAATTCTAGGCAACATAATTCCAGTGCCCTAAACAACTTTGCCCATTGCCCGGGCACCATCATGGGTTTCATATAGAGACTATCAAGCAAAGCTGGTAGCTTAGAAATGGATCAAAAGGTGATAATTGGGTAAGAAATGGTTAGTGGATAGGGCGACAGAGCGGTGGTAAATGGAGTTCACTCTGAGGAGGGAGGGGACCTCAAGGATCAGTGCTGGACCAGTCCTCTTTAATGTCTCTATAGGTGACATTTCAGAGGAGCTGGAGGGAAGGTCTTCCTCTTTGTGGACTGACACCAAAATCTGCAGTAGGGTGGATACTGGGGGTGGAGATGATGAGAAGAGACCTGAGAAAAATCATCAAGGAGTGGTCAGGGGTATGGCATGAGTTTTCAGTGTGAAAAGTGCAGAATAGCGCACTTAGGACACAGAAACCCAGGGGCGGAGTACAAAATTGGGGAGTGTTATCGACGACCACCACACAGGAGAGAGACCTGGGGGGTAATCATATCGGATGACTTAAAGGTGGTCAGGCAGTGCTCCTTTCAAGATAGGAAAGAAAAGAGGCCAGGAATACTGAAAATTGGAAAAGCCTACTAAATTAATTGTGAAACTGAAAACCTCAAGATAAAAATACAGCAATAGCAATTAATTTCAAGAACAACAAAGGTTAAAGTGTGAATTAACTTCATTGAGAAATGCCTTCCACCCTGAGGAAGGGCATATGGACACCCAAAATGTTAGTGTGTTTAGGAGTATTTTGAACTATAGATGAAATCATTTGACTCTTAAAATAATTTCCTGGGTCAGTGGTCCTATGCTGTATGATTTAAAGTGGCCTCTTTGGGGAGCAGACTACTCCTGATTTAGTTTTGTTTGCACCTAGGGAAGATCTGGAGAGTTCCTTGAGTGTTATTGATGACCACCAAGCAGGAGTGAGATCTTGGAGTAGTAATTTCTGATGACCTAAAGGGGCCTGGCAGTGTGACAGGACAGTTGGGAGGGCTAGTGGATGCTGTGGTGCATATGGAGGATATCACCAGCAGAAGGAGGGGATGTAGCTGCCTCTGCTTAGATCACACTGGTAAGACCTCAGTTAAAATACTTTGTAACATGGCAAAATGCTTCACGGTGAAGACAAAGAAACTGGCTGAAAGCAACCACATGATACTACTTGGACATGACATTAATCCCTAGTAAGGCCTGCTCCAACTTGAATAATGCAGTGTCCAAGTTGTATGATGTTGTCGAAGCACGGGTACTAAACCATGTAGCAGTTTCCAATAGGTGGCGCTTGTACCCGAACAGCACTTTGTAAGGCACTGAACGGGCATCTGAAATATTCTGCCTAGTATTGAGTTGACGTACTACCGGTGAATGCTGTTAGTGGAGCAGTGAGTGTCGGCATGCAGCGAGATGTTGCCGGTTAGAACACAGGGCACTGAAAGTGACTGTTGCAGTAAAGAAAAGCAGTGAGAGCAGGTTAACTATAAAAAATGATCACAGTGGTAAAAGACTATCTTGTTGGAGAAATTGTGTTTAGCCCCACAATGCACCACTGAGATAGAAGAGCAGTGTGGAAACGGACGGCAAAACATCCGAACCGTCAATGAGAAGTATGAAATGTTACCAGTTTTGTGAGTTGTAGATGTAAATGTACAGTTCATGTGTCTCAAAAATATCAGACACAACATTAATGCATGTTCATTGTGCAACGTGCATGTGCACGCCTGCAGATGTAGACAGTGTTTGAAAGCTAGTAAAGTAAACATGCTTTGGAACTACAATTAGTGCCTTCTCTCATCTTTCTGTACTTGTAAATTAACCATCAGTTTAAGAATCCTAACCTTGCACTTACTTATGTTAAAAGCACTTCTACTGGGAATTAATGCATGGTTAGATTAGTTATGAAACACTAAAACCTTCGTCCTCATACAACCCCTCCCCAAACCATGTATTAATTCCCCAGTAGAAGCCTCCTTCGCCGGGCATTAGTGCTTACTTGTACAGTTCTGGAGTCCGATATCTCCAAGGACATTGACAGAGTGGAGGTGGTCCAGAGGAGGGCAACTAAAATGGTGCAGGGTCTGCATCAAAACCCTACCAGGAGAGATTAAGGGAACTCTCTATGCACAGCCTGGAAGAGAGGAGGAGAGGGTGGATGTGATGGAGACCTTTAAATACCTCACGGAGGTAAATATGGTACAGGAGGAAATTATATTTCAGAAAAAGGTGCACAAGAACAAGGGACGTGACATAAAGCTGGAAGGTGGCAGATTCAGAGAGATATGAGGAAGTACTTTTCACAGAAAGAGTGGTGGATTTCTGGAACAGTCTACGTGCCAGGTGGTGGGGGTGAAAACAGTGGTGGGGTTCAAGAATGCATGGGATGGGCATAAGGGAATCTTAGTGGAAAGGAATGGAGGAGTGAGAAAGAGCCGGAGATTAAGTATGGTCTGTGGTGATATTGTAGGTAAGGAAAATGGTAGATTGGTTGGACCAAGTCGCCCTTACCTGCTGACAGATTCTGTGTTTCTGTGTAACCTAGGTCTCATGGTTCTCAAGCCTGTGCTTTTGGATAGAATGTACTGCCTCTTTCTTACTGTGCTATTTTATGTGAATTAATTAAATTTTTCTAGGCGTGGATATGGTTGATTATCCACACTCTGGCAGTTCCGCTGCAATGGTTTGATTGGCTCCATGTCTTTGAGATGAGCCTCCCACCGCCTGGGTGGTATATCCTCAACTTCGCCCGTGACTTCAGATCTTTTCTCCACTGGAAAGAACAGGTCACCTCTTTCATAGCTCTCACTTAGATTTTCAAGCTCCATAGGCAAACTTTATGTCAGAGTTCTTTGCATTCTTTGTAGCTATTTCCTTGGTTCCTTTGATTCCTCAAGCAAGATCTGCAATGCAGCAGTGGAAACCAGGGTTTAAGTTTTGTATTCAGTGCTGGCAGAAGCTGTTGGTCACTGACCCATCGAACACGATATGTATTGCTTGGGCGGGCAGGGCACGCCATGGCCAGGTGTGGCCTTTGCCTTCCATGTTTCCTGAGTCCCTTGAGGAGAGGAAACTGTGGCTCTTGCTAGGTCTGCCTGTGAAATGGGACCTGAAGGGCCAACCTAATGGCCACAGAAAGGCCTCAGCTGCATCTGGGTCTGCCCAGCAGCAGTTGCTGTGGCAGGCACCTCCTGGGTCTTGGCACTGTTACCTGGGGCCAGAGCAGGAGGGTCATTCACCGGAGGCTTCTGGGAGATGCGTTGGCCCTCTAGACCTTAGGGAGAGCCTGCCCACCGTCTGCACCGTTATCAGACCAGAGAAGAGAAGTTTCTCTGTCCCTCAGTTTACTCAATTGCTAGATGGTGGTTGAGTGTCCTTCAGACAAGGGGCAGGTTGGGTTGCTCAAGGACTCTTCTGTACCCCTATTGAGCCAGTAAACTTTGACTCTGGTCAGGCAGGCCTTGGAGATTTTCCTGAAACCTGACGACTGCTGTTGGACAAGGTAGGGTTGATCTCTCAGATCTCGGTGCTCACAGTCCTCACCCAAGAGGATATGGACTGGTCAGTGTTCCTGACTGGCCAGCTGCAGGAGTGGACTTCACTAGCAATCAAGTCATACATGCCTGTGTTGGTCAATACTGGCCATCATGTGGTGTACCACAACCAGCCAGAAGGCTTACTTTGATGTAGATCATCCAGTCTACATTGAGGTCGATGTTCGGCTGTTGAGCTCGCTTGACTGGGAGACGTCACCATCAGCACTGCTCTTGCCTTTGAATGAGGAGAGGCTCCATCACAATTTGTACAGATGCTATGAGAAGCTGCTGTGGCAACAGTGGGCTGTTACAAGGCAGGATAGAACTCTATTCCTGAACCTCTGGTCACCTGGCAGCCACCCGTTGGTCCAGTCAACTTTGGAGGCCCTTTCATCAGCCACCAACTTGCCAGGCTGGTTGTCTGTCCAGATTACCCGGGAAGATACCTGGGTGGTCCATGGCAAGCTGACATAGGTCATTTTGAGGCATCCTCAGACCACGAGTCCATGGCCTTCTCTGGAACTTTCCTTCTCGACCAGGATCAGTCAAGGAGTTATGAGAGCATGGGCCAGTGTCTTTGGGAGCTTCTCTGATGTACTTCAGAGTCCATGTCAGTGCTGTTGCACCCAGTTCAGAAAGGGCCAAGTATTCTTTACGGACATTCTGAATAGGGGTGAATCCCTGGTGGTTGCCTTTCCTGTGGCTGAGGACATTTTGGAAGCAACCCTGGAGCCTTGGCAGTATCCAGCATCCTGCCTGGCAACCTTTACCCATATGGTCCACAAGTATGTGGTCACTTTGGGGTTTTTGGAGCACCCTTCCGCAGAGGGGTTGGGTGACTGATTCAATTTTCTGTAAATTGGGGAACCACATGGACAGACCTCTGAACAAGGAGTCCCGTAAGATTGACCACACCACCAAAAGGTGTACATGGCGGCGCCCTTGGGTCTCTGTAAAGCTAGTCATGCCACAATGATGGCCAATTTCTATCACTCCCTAATGGGAGTGTTTGACACTGTTCCCCTCTCCTTCCAGCTGAGCATCAGTCTTCATGGTTATCAGAGACCAGGGCCAATCACTGGCTAAACACCAGCTCCAGATGGCCGTGGACATGGGCGGTTCTGTGTGCCTGTGTCATGGTGTCAGCTGTCCCCATGCTGCATCTGTCTACCTTCTCAACAGACACTAAGCACAAGCTGGCTGATATTCTATTCATGGGCACAGAATTATTTGGTCCTGGGCTGGAGGGACATCCACTAAGTCCAGCACCACCCTGAATTCTGTGGCATTGTCCCAGAAGGACCCAAAAGAAGCCGGCTTTCCAGTACTGGTTCTCTCAACCACAGCCTATTCGGTAGCAGCCTCAGCGGGGCAGTTTAGGCCTGGTTCCCCAAACCTACATCCGGGGCCAGGTCCCAAGAAAGAGGGGAATAGGAGTGGTGATGCCACCTAGCTGTAGCTACCTGTGTCCCCATAAAAGCTGCCCAGAGATGGGTTGGGGGTGTCATCTATCCACCCATTCTGGCCCTGCTTGCAATCACCGTAGGAGGTCAGCTACATTACTTCTTGTCACGTTAGTCCACTATCACAATGGACAAGTGAGTGTTGTGCATAGTGGGCAGAGGGTTGCCTCTGGACTCGAGGCTCTCCCGCCTTACTGCTTCCATGTGCCTCGGGAGTCCAGGGTGTTGCAGGACATGCTGTCCACCCTTTGGGAGATAATTGCTCAGCTCCTTACAAAAGAGGCAATAGCCTGTGTCCCGGATGCCCTGGCTAGTCAGGGTTGTGTGTCCAGGTGCTTTTTGCTTCCAAACGGATGAGGGTCTGGCACCCCATACTAGATCTGCACGATCCTGAACCAATTCACATGGAAGTGCAAATTCAAGATGGTCACCCTGAATCAGATCTTTCTGTCTCTGGAGCAGGACATGTACTGTAGTTCAGCTCCCTGGACCTCCAGGATGTGTTCTTTCACGCCCTAGTCTGTCCATCCCACCACTGGTTCCTCAGTTTCCAAGTAAAACGGGTCCTGTACCAGTTCCAGGTCATGCCTTCGGACTCTCCTTTGCTACCAGGGTCTTCATCAGGTTCATAACAGTGGTGGCAGCTTGCTGAGGCACCTTGGTGTCAGTGTGTATGCCTGCCTGGATGACTAGCTGCTAGCCTGTCCATCCAAAGAGGTGGTAGAGTGGTCCAGAAATCTGGCTCTCCAGACCTGCCAAGATTTGGGACTTGTGGTCATCCCAAACAAGTCTGAACTGGTACCCACACAATGATTAAGTTCACTGGGCAGAACAGCCTGCAGGCCAAGGTCTGCCTCCTGCAGATGGGGCTTGGATCTTACCTACTTTGCATGATCATGTCAGATTGGCTCTGCGTCCTGCCTGGAATTTCCAAATGCTGCTGGGGTACATGGTATCCTGCATCAGCATGGTCCAGTGGGCCTGCTAGCAAATGCACCACCTGCAGTGGGACTTGGGCAGTTATTGGTCCCAGTTCCAGGCCACCTGGACCAGCTGGTCACAGTGTCTCAGCTAATGTGGGATACCATCCAGTGGTGATTAATCCCCAAACACTTGGAGGAAGGAATCCCTCTTGTTGTCCTGGAACTGTCTATCATGCTCATGACAGATCGTCTCTGGTGGGGTGGGGAGCATCTAGGGACCACAGAGCCTACAGCTATGGTCAGTATCCAATCTGTATACAGCTATGGTCACCCTGTGAGTCCCTCAACACATAAACCTGCTGGAGCGCCATACAGTGCAGCTGTCTCTGACGGAATTCACTCCTCTCATCGGTTCAAGTCGTACAAGTCCAGATGGACAACACCATAGCGATTCTGTCCGAACAGGCAGGTGGAAACACTCCCTTCCTTTGTATTGGAGGCCCTCTGCACCTGGACTGTCATGCGAGCCTAGGTGAAGATCTGGCGATTCATGTCACAGGAGAGAACGTCTACTGACAGATACTCTCAGCTAGATTGGAGAAAAGTCACATGAGTGATCCCTGAATCAGGAGATGATGGATCAACTAAGATGGATCAACTAAGTTTCTTTGAAGATGTCTCTTTCAGCAGATCACAGCTTTGGAACTATAGCCACCACTAGGACCACACAGAAACTTCTAGCTAGCAGTCTACAGGGTCCGCCTGTAGTCACGTCATCACGTCAACGTCACTCGTTATTAAGCTTTGGGCAGCCCTGTGCCCTCCTCAGTCTTTTCCTGCCATTGACCATCGTACATTGGATTCCACGGAGCCTCTGCCACTTCAGTTGACCACCAAATTTCTCACATTTTCTATTACTGGTTTCGCTTCTTTTCTCACCCTAGTCCTTCCATCACCATATATCCTTTAAAGTGATTTTTTCTTCCTTTTATGCTGACTGACTGTGAATCTCTTCAGACACTGCAGCTGCAGCAAGAAGATATCCAGCAAGGATGACCACAAGACCTGCATCCGCTGCCTCAGCACCGACCATGCCATTAAGGCCTGCCAGATCTGCCAAGGCTTCAATCAGGCCACCCAGGCGTGCGTCCGATGGTACCTCGTCAGTGAACACACTACCAGAATAGTCACACTATACAACGCCAGTCTGGTAAGCCACATGGGATTTCATAATGCTTACTGTAAGCACTCCCTGGTTGCTGTCTGTGGTGCTGGTGCATCACAAGGGCACCAGAATCCGGAAGGCTGGCTGAGCTGCTCCTGTGGTGTGGAGGGCAGGGGCATCGGGCAGCTAGCCCAGCACTATTGGAGACCAGGGTTCTAATCCTGGTCTCCAAGCTTTACATTCCTCAGGACTTAGATTTATTTTTTACATGGGGCCATAACGCCTTCAAGAAATTCTAACTTTCCCCGGGATCCATCAATCTCAGAGTGAGAATCCTAGTTTTGGGGGGCGGATTGTGCCATTTTTCCACGCGCACCTTGCGATGCTGCTCTGGTTTGCACTGTTTAGACTCAGTGTCACACCTGACAGCCCTAGAAGCATACGTTATGGAGCAGAGGGTGGCCGAGATGGAGAGGAGTGCCAGGCCGAGCGCCTCTGCTTTCCTGCCCCATCCATGAACTCCATGCCCCAAGGCCCGGGAAACGCCAGGATAAAGAGAGGCGCCCCGGAATGCTGTCAGTCACTGCTTCCAGTGCCGACCACTCCAAGGTCATCCGCCAGGTCAGCAGTGATCCCCATTGCCGTCCACCTCCCTACTTGGGTCAACTCTGGCAACTTTCCCACCAGTTCCTGTCTGCCTGGTGGTGGTGCGTCTTGGGCCTTTCAGCTGCCATCATCGATTCCTACTACTTCTCTCACTCTGGCAGTGTGGCCTGTTGGGTCCACTGTGGGCAATGTTGGCTTATCATTGATGAGGTCTTTTTCCCCCACTGGCGCCACCACCCCTGTGCCCGTGTTCTGTCACTATCGGGTGGCGACCAGGGTGCCTCGTTAGCCAGACCTTGGCTGTCATCGCCGGGTTTCAGGCCCATTCCTACAACACCACCGCCATTCCTCAGTCACAGAGAATACAGCCTCCCAACAGTGCCTTTGCCTGACTTGTTGACGCCTGGGCCCCAGACCCCATCATCGCATCTCATGCCTACTCTGTTGATTCCACAGGGCCTCAGTACTTTCACTGGCACTGTAGGCCCCCTTTACCACACCACTTACCATCAATGTTCAGATGTTCAAACAGTGCTTACCGCCTTCTGGGAATTCATGGACCCAGTTGCTCCTCCCTGGCCTGTCGCCAGCAGTGCTGCTAGACTAGTCCCTGTGCCGACACCTTCTAATTCATCATGGCCACAGTCATTGGTGTCCTCAGCACCCATTTCGGAGCCAGGGATAAGGATGACTATAATCTGGACCTCATACCCCTGATGAGGATGTTGATTATGAGGGTGAGGGGCCCAGAAGTCCCTCCAGCAACTCCACAGTTTCCTCAGATGGTGAGGACTCCACCGCTACATGCAGAGGTCTCCTCCAGATGACCTCTCCTTTACTTTGGTCATGAAACAACTCCAGGCTGTTATGAGGTTTGATGCCACAGAGCAGGGCGTTACCAGGAGAAATCTGGTGGAATACCTGGACTTGCCAAATTCTCCTCCCTCATCGTCCCCTTATGGTTAGTGCCTATGAGGATGCCACCATGGTTGCCTGGCACAGACCTAATATGATCCTGCCCATGCCCAGAATGACAGACTAGTTGTACAAGGCTCCTCTGGGAAGTCTTCTTTGCCCAGGCCCCACAGGCTGATGTGGTGGTGATAAACATGGCTCATGATAGATCTAAATGGTCCCAGCACCTTAGTTCTCTCCCCGGACAAGGAATCTCAAAACTGGACTTTATAGGCAAGAGGGTTTTCCCTCTAACACACTGGCCATTAGAATCCTTAATTATGTGGGCCATATGCTCAAATACCAGAATTTTTCTGGAAGAAGTCCAAAGCAGCAGCTCGGGCTGTTCCTGAGAGCCCCAGAGGCAAGCATTGCTTAAGGCCCTTTAGTCCAGGCAGATGTGGGCAAACTCCTTTTGAGAATGGCATATGATGCCTCTGCCAGGGCATCTGTGTGGGCATTTGCTTGTGGAGCTATTCCTGGCTTAGAGTATCAGGCTTTGCAAGCGATGTCCATCAGTCTATCACGAATGCCCCTTTCTGAGGTTACAAACTCTTTTGGGTGGACATCCAGAAGATTCCTAATGACCTGCAATCCTCCGGGAGGACTCTGCGGTCCATTCATTCCCTCCACTACACCCACCTGAAATGTGGGCAGAAGGTACCCTTTTGGTGTGCCACTCACAGAACTAGCTCAGGGTCCAAACAGTCAGGCAGTAGAAGACGGCACAGCCTTGCCTGCCACTACCTCCACCACAGGAATATTCTCAAGCAGTAGAAGAGCAGCCCGGCCGCAGCCCCAGCTTCAGCCTAACACCTTGCTTGACCTCCCCCATCCGTGACCCAGGATGCGTGGTAGGAGGTTGCTTCTCTTTCCACTTCAACGGGTGGCAAGGGATTACAACAGACCCCTGGGTCCTGCAGCTCATAAGCCAAGGACACGCTCTAGAATTCCTGGAGATGCCCCAGAATTTCCTCCATACCTCTCGACTTACCCTCCAAGCCACATACCAGTGCTGCTAGACAAAATTTGCGCTTGTGCTTCAAGAAAGGGCCATAACACCTGTCCCAGGGATGAACCGAAACAGGGGTTCTACTCCCATTCTTTTCTCATTCCCAAGTCTATGGGAGACATGAGGCCCATCCTTGACTACAAAACCTGAACTTCACGTCCAGTGCAAAGGTTCGGATAGTTACCGTGCTGGGTCTCTGCCCCTTCTGCAGAAAAGTGGACTGGATATGCAGGAAGCCTACCTGCACATCAGGGCCTGCCTTACCCACAGGAAGTTCTTTGGGTTCCTGTTTCAGGGGAGCACTACCAGTTCAGGATCTTACCCTTTGGCTTGTCTTCAGCGCTCAGGTCTTCACCAAATGCTTAGTGGTAGTGGCAGCAGCCTTCAGGAAGGAGGGGTCTACATCTTCTCCTACCTGGATGAATAGCAACTTAATGCTGAGTCCAGAGAACAACTGTCCCTGACACTAGCGCATACCAGGCAGGTGTTCAGCACTTTGGGAATCACTGTCAACCTATCCAAGTCAGTTATGACCCATGCCAGCGACTCCAGTACCTGCTCACCTGCCTACCCCTTAGATCTGCTGAAAAGTCCTACCTTGCCCAACTCAAGTGCAACACTAAAATGAGTGAAACGCCTTCTCTGTTAGTGCTTTGAAAGTGTGGAACTCCCTCCCGCTGGCTCTCAGGAACTCCCAAACCCCCAGGAGTTTCAAGCGGGAACTCCATAAGGTACTTGCCGGTTCGGAACTCTGCTCCTGGTGGTGTAACCACTCACTGGCTGACCCTCTTTAGCGCTTGCCTTGGAACGTGTTCCTATTCTCTGTGTCCTGCTCACCCAGAGCCTTAACAGAACCATTATTTCCCTCGCACTTGCCCTCTATTTGTACAGTGTTAATAGTGTCATGTTCGGGGCAATGCTTCTGTCTTTTTCTTTGTTTATACCAATATAATGTGTACGTTTGATATAATTCCATGTCTGACTCATTGCTTCATCCTGTGGTTACCGGACTAATGCTTATGCTAGATTTGTACTGCTTGTTGTCACCAGATTTATTCTTTGTATTTCATTGCTGCTTCCCACCTCATTTAATGTAACCTCCTGGTCGGCTCTGACAGTAGGCAGTTTTGCTGTTCAGCGCACCTACCCGTCAACAAATACTAAATAAATAAACATAGAAGCTATCCTGGACACTGCCCAGGAAAGGGCAGAACGCCTGATAAGCGCAGGCACAGGAACTGCACAACTGGTATGTCACAGTCAGGACATTCCTGCGGCTACTGGGCCTGATGGCAGCAGCCATTGCCATGGTTTCCTGACACGCTTGCTCTTGCGGATCGCTCAGTAGTCTTTGGGGTCCAGTGGGATCAGTGCTACAGTGACCTAGAACAGCAGGTCCTAGTCTCCCTTGCCTGTAGAAGGTGGTACTTTGGTGGATGGAACCCAGCAACCTACTCAAGAGGGTTCCCTCCTTATCTCTTCCCTCGAGAGATTCTCACCATGGATGCCTCGGGGCAGGCTTTGGGGGGCACCAGACTCTGGGAACATAATCTGCAGTGGAGGCTTCTCTCCACATCAGCTTCTCAATGAGAGCTGTCCGTGCGGCCTAAAGGCCTTCCAGGGCCATTTGTCCCTCTTCTGGTACAGACAGACAATATCAGTGTGGTGCACTACATCAACAAGGTGGTACTCATTCTTAGCCCCTCTGCCAAGAGGCAATGAGAGTTTGGTACTGGGCTCTAGAAACTGTCAGTCATATGTTCCAGGTGTCCAAATGTCTTGCAGACAGACTAAGCAGATTGCAGTCCAAAATGCATGAACAGGAGTTGCTCACCTCATTAGTGAAAGACCTGTTCAACAGATGGGGCCATCTGAGTTGGACCTTTTGCATCCCCACACAATGCAAAACTGCCACGTTTCTGCTGACTTGATCCATGGCCTTGAGTCATCTGGTGAGACGCTGCTGTCCCTGTCTTGGAAAGGAGGTTCCTATACGCTTTCTTCCCTCTCCTCTTATTCAGAGGGTACTTATCAAGCTCCAGACGGAGGGCACCACCCTGATACTGGTGGCCCCTTTGGCCTCTCACAGATATGGTTTCCACTGCTGCAACAGTTGGCAGTGAGCCTCCAGTTATCCATTCCTATGTGCAAGGGCTTGCTGTTCCAGGAGCAGGGAACCCTAGTTCATTTGGACCTCTGGTACTTTCACCTTCATACCTGGCTCCTGAAGACATAGCCATTGCTCAATTCAGTGTATTTCCCTAAAGTGGTGGATGTCTTGGTGGCTGCACAAAACCTTCCACCTAGGCTACTTATTATTCCATGAAATGGAAGCGTCCTGTGGGCTGCTTCACATCACCTGGATCCCTTCATTTGCCCAGTGAATCAGATTCTAGAGTACTTGCTGTCTTTGTCAGGCCAGGACTAAAATACTCTTCTTAAGGTGCACTTGTCCACCATATCTGCCTTCCATGTGCCCATCAACGGCTGTATAGTGGCTCAGTTAGATGTGGCCTTACATTTCTGACAGGCATTCTATATTTGAAGCCTCTTAGCCATAGTCCAGTCCCAGCCTGCGACTTGAACTTTGTTTTGGAAAGCTCCCTTTGGCCACTATTGAGCCAGCTGAAACTTGTGAGCTACGCTTTCTGTTGTGGAAAGCTATTATTTTTAGTTGCTGTTACTTCTGCTCAAAGAATTTCAGAGCTGCAGGCTCTCATGTGTGAGCAGCCTTATTTGATTTTCCACAAAGATAGGGTGTCTTACGCATCAATCCTAAGTTTTTACCAAAGGTGGTGTCTGAGTTTACTTTAAATCAAACCATCCACCTGCTTGTTTATTATCCTCAGCATGCCAATCCAGGGGAAGCATTGCTCACACCGTAGATGTGCATACAATATTTAGATACTACGACACCTTTATGAAGGACTGCAGGAAGTCCTCACAGTTGTTTGTTTTCACCTGGGAAAGAGGAGCATCTGGTTTCTAAACAGTGTTTGTCCAAATGGTTGGCCAACTGTATTATTTTTTGTTACAGGAAGTATGGTAAGGAATTTCCTGGCACAGTTAAGGGCCACTCCCCAGAAGTATGGCCACTTAGGTTGCTTGTTTCAGAGGTGTCTCATCTGCTGAGATCTGTGCTGCTGCAACTGGAGTACTGTCCACACTTTCACAAAGCACTACAGTCTGGACCTTGCCGCTAGGAGGAGGGCAGGTTTTGGCCTAGTTATTTTACAGGGCCTCCTCTTAGGCATCTGCCTTCCAACCACCCAGAATGTGTTCCACTAGTACAGCACTGCTTGGGACTCGTTCTAAAGGTGGGATCTGCTGAAAGAGATAGCCTCAAGAAGATAGAACAGTTACGTAAGAACTTACCTTAACAATAGATCTTTAGAGAATCTCTTTCAGCAGGTCATGCTATCCCACCCTCCTTCCCTTGCTCTCTGAGTTTCTCCTCTCCTGTCTCTCTCTCTCTTCTCACTCTCTGCAGGATGGTAGACCTTCTGTGTCCTTTCTGACATCTGGCGGATATCTCTAGCTCTCCTTGGTTCCTCATGAGTGTATCCTCAGTGGTTGATCTCCAGCAGATAACTGAGGACAGCGTAGAGCCACCCACGGCTGTATACAAGAGGACGCCGATGTGATGACATTGCCATGGGTGGCTCCAGTAGACTGCTACTGTTTCCATGTGGTCCTAATGCCTGGCAGCTATAGTTCCAAAGGTGTGTCCTGCTAAAAGAGATTCTCTCAAAGATCTACTGTTACGATGCGTTCTTATGTAACTGTTCTTTCTCTCTGTGGGACCGCCTCTGGTGAACCTTTGCGTCCTGGAGAGAACCCCAAACTGGGGCTGTTTTGTGCCTCTCCCCTCCGCAATCTGGGACAATGTTGGGGATGCCTCTGGAAGACCCTGAACTCCAGGACTTGTGTACAACTTTCGTTGATTCACAGGGTGATGGTCAAGGCATTGATGGTCCTGATCAGTCCACACTGGCCAGGGCGGTGCTGGTACCCGGATCTCCTCAGCCTCAGCAGCAGATATCTGTGGTGATTGCTTCCTCCTGGATCTGCTGACCAGACAGCAGGGGATGGTTCTGCAGTCTTTGCACCTCAAGGCCGGTTCCTGAGAAGCTAGAGTGCCAGGACTTGATCCGTCAGATGATGTGCTTCACATTGTGTAGGCCTCCCAAAAGGAGACAACTTGCAGATGCTGTGCCTTTAAATGTAAGAGGTTTTCCATTTGTTGTCAGGCAGGAGCTAGATCCCTTGCCTGCCCAGTGGCTAGCATCTGACTACCTCTGGTCCTCTCTCAGTTGGGATTGCCGTGACGACTGCTGTGGTGTACCTAACAGCCATCTCTGCTTGCTGGGCACTGGCTGGTAAGCCAACAGTGGCCCAGGATAAGGTGGTTGGGTGTTTTTCAAGGGCCTGGGCCACCTGTCCTCTCTAGTGCATGAGCCGCCTCCACAATAGGACCTACCACTGGAGCTGGCTGTGAGCTTATGCACAGGTATGATATGTCACACCTGTCATGGAAGATGGCCTTCCTGGTGGCCATTACATTAGCCAGAAGGCTGGTGAACTCGAGGCACAATCAGTGGAGCCTTCCTATGGATCTAGTACAAGATCCCGACACCCAAAACCCGAGGATCCAAATCCCAGCGGTAAGAAAATGCAGACAGCACAATTCCTGATACTGTTCCACGGGGGCTGATATGTAAACACTTTGGGGTCACCATACCATGGGGAATGTGGCTGTCAGGAGGTCCCCATACCATTGGGATTGTGTCCATCGGGATTTTGATCATCTGGATTTTGGGTGTTAGGATCTTGTACAGATACCCTTCCTATCTGGTCATCCATAAGGACAAAGTCATCATTTGCCCCAGCCTGAAGTTCCTCCCAAAAGTATTCTCGTAGTTTTACCTTAACCAGGTGATCAACTTACTGGTCTTCTTTACTACTTCCCTATCAGAGTCCAGCTGCAGGCTCCATACTCTGGACCTCACGGAGGCACTGTCATATTTCAAGAAGCGCGGCTGGAGTTTGGGGAGAGGCTCGCTAACTGTTTGTTACATCGCTGAAGCCGTGCCTGGCAGACTGGCAGCTAAGCAGATGATTGACAGGTGGATAACATACTGCATTGACATCTGCTGTAGGTTGGCTGATAGGCGCCTCCTGCAGAGCTTAGAGCTCATTCCACCAGACATTCCACTGCTTCCAGGGAAAATCCTGTCCTGGAAATCTGCAGGACTGATACCTGGAGGTCAGCACACATTTTTTTTTGTAGTATTTAGTTTTATTATTTTAAAATGAAATATAAGTTTATAGCAGTAAAGAATATGTTGTGAATGTGCAATACAAAACATATATATTAGTCCCATAAATTAATATTGCCATTAGGTCACATAGACAGGAAGTAATCAGCATGCATGCAATAGAGAGGTCTGAAAATACAAGCACATTATCCAATGAAAATTTATAGGACATCAGAGCAAAACACTATGGATAAAACGAAATGAAAATTATATCAATAAAAGCAATAAATCAAGAAGTTAACAAAGCTAGATATTAAAAGTATAGAGACTACATGAATGGACCACGCCTGCCGATCTAGGCACAAACTGAGGATCTGTATTCTTATAATATAGTTGCTGTGGTCACTAAATCACATGAAGGGCATTGGCCTCCCTTATTTCAAATGTAAGTTTTGCATTCAATAAATTGATAAAACTGTTTGCTATCACTGTGATAATGTGGAGCTGTAGTTTGTAGTCACAATCTAGTGACTGCTTTGTTTGCAGCCAAAGCATTACAGGAGCCAAGGACTTGGGCACTAGCCTTGTTCTGCAGGTGAAATAGATAAAGGAGCATGGGGGGCAAACCAAGGTGGAGTCATGGAAGAGATCTAGGAATTGTCATTTTAGGTCCTGCCAAAACCCACAGTGCATTGGGCACAACAAAAGACATGGGCATGATCATCCTCCAAGATTCTGCACTGTCTCCAACAAGCACTATGTTTCTGTGCCATGTATTTGCTTGTATCTGGGGTGTACGAATCAGCACACACCTTCATTTTCCACTACTGCATCAACCTTGAGTAACATCGGATGCTGATTTTGGAACTTTGGTTCTCTAATCTCTGTTCACCAAGTTGGGGTACGTGTTTGGCCCTTCCTCCCGGAGAACTGTTATGAGTCTGCCAGAGTGTGAACAGTGATCTTTATCCATGCCCCTAGAATAATGGGTTGCTCACCTGCAGCTGTAGTGTAGGAGTGGTATATGGTTTACATCCACACAACCCCCCGCCCCTGGCAAGTGGTACATGGCTCCCAACTTCCAGCGTGCAAAGATGTGACATTATGGGGTGGAGTCGGGGGTGGGGGATGTACCGTCAGGTGGTGTAAGGAACTTAGCTTAAAGATGGCAGGCAACAGCATATTCCAGTGGAACTGCCAGAGTGTAAATGTGAACCATATACCACCTGTGAGAACTATGGTTCTATGGACATGGATATGTTGTTCAATCCACACTTATTGGCAGGTTCCTTGCTGCTTTAAATCTTGCCGGAAGGTCTTCGTGGTTGCTCCTCCCACCCACCCGGTGGTAAAACCTCGGCCCGCCCCCATGACTCCAGATCTTCCTTACCGCTTGGAAGCTTAGGGTTCCTCCTTAGCGCTCTGCTTTAGACTGGATCCCAACTCTTCATTTGTCGAAACTGGTTTTGAAGTTTTCTAAACTTGATCTTCATCTTCCTCGCGGCTGTGATGGACAAATCTATTCCGGCTTGGCAGGTGCCCTTTGCGGCAGAAATGTCCAGGACGGATCCGCACTCCACGTGTGTCTACTGCCTAGGCCTAGATCACGCACCCGCAGGTGGCGTAGCGCCGCTCTTTCTCGCCAACGCCCTGGATGATCGGGCTGTCTAATTGCAGCCTCGGGTGCCCCGAGAAGCGTTTTCCACCAGTAAAATCAAAAGAGGCTCATTGGGCAGTGTCTGCGTGGTTGGCTCGGCTGAGCAGCTCAGGCAGATGATCGCCTCAAGGAGGAGGCGCCCCAGGTCAGATCTTCCTCCTCCTCCCGGCCGCTGCATTTATTCTGCTCTCTCTGAGTTCCTCGTACACAGCTTCATTCATGAGCTTTTGTCAGTCCCTTTCCACGAAGGGAGAGGGCTATCGGACATTCTTCTCGCCCAAGAAGAAGGGAGTCAAGGGTAAGTCCCACCTGCTATGCGCTGTGGGAGCAGGAGAGGTCTCCTTCCCGGACAGCCACCGCATCAACTTCGTCAAAGTTATGTGCTCAGGCCGCTGGCTTCACGGTGTCCCCTGCCAGGCCAGCCTGTCGAGATTCTGCCGACGAGTCGAGATTTTTCTCGATCCGGCCGGACGGGTTGCCGACTGGTGAAGCTGGACAACCCACCTTCATCGGTTCCTCCGGTGGAGACCGAGGATCTGCTCGTGCCTTCGGGGCCACAGTCCCCAGTTAAAGTGCTCGAGCTGAGGGAAGAGCGAGTGTCCCCGCCTTCCCAGACCCGCCTTGGTCTCCCGAGGGTCTCGGACTGACTTCATCTTCGCTGTTCGCTCACCGGCGATCGGCGGTCTCGATCCGTACCAAGTGTTGACGACACCGCTCCTCCTCGCCCTCTTCCTGATGAGGGAGGCTCGGCAAATTACGCCGGGCCTCGAGGAGATTATGTGGCAGCAGTTACTTGTTGTCCTGGTCTAAACCGACTCGGTTCAGACCCCGCCATCAAGTGGCTGTCACCCGAACGATCAAGCAACTTCGCCCCAGTCGAGTTGCCCATTCCAGGGCCGGTTGCTTGGCCAAACCGCTGCTCCACCAATTCTGGTGGAAACTCTGCCCACAAACGAAGTCTGGGGCACCAACCAAGGATTCTCGGTCGGGTCACGGCCTGCCCCACAGGTTGTCGGTCACCCTCACTCCCGACCGTCCCTCTGCAGTTAGAGGGTAGCTCAGGGCCGAGGCAGCTCTTCACAGACTCTTCGAATTGACAACGACTCCTCCCTGTTCTCCAGGCAGGTCGACCTGGAGTCCTCCGGGGCCAGTCATTGGATGATAGTCCATCGTCCTTCTTGGGTCTGCTTCACTCATCTCGAGTCGACCGGATGCAGCTTGAGCCTGTGTCCAACGGGCAAAGTATCCTGACGGAGATACTGGACCAAGGGGATTCCCCACGGAGGCCTTTCTGGTGGCTGAGGCCATTGTCAGCCCAGCCTTGAGCTCTGGCAGCTGCCTGCTTCCTGTCCTGCACCTCGGCCATGACGGCCAGGAAGTATGCGTCCCTGCACGCTCTTTGCCCTTGCCGGAGCAACCGCCTGCCAAGGGGTTAGTCACTGACAGCGCTCTCCGGCGCTCCAGTAACACTCGGGACGGGATAAGCCTCGACAAAGAGTCCAAAAGCTGGACTTTGCCGGGCGCAAGGTGTACGCTAGCCCTCCTCGGCCTCCGACAGGCCAGCTTGGCCGTGCTGATGGCACACTTCTCCCATGCCCTCTGGGCTCCCTGGATGAGGTTGTCCTCATCTTCTGGCGACCTGCAGACCGCGGTCTGTCAGGTGCGGGACCAGGGTAGGGGCGGTGGCGAAGCAGCAGCTTCAGACTGCTCTGGACATAGGTGATTCCTGTGCCAGGTCAGTAGCGCGTGGTGGCCATGCACCACAGGGCGTTGCTGGAGGATATCCACCTTCACAGCGGATACCCAGCACAGTTAGCGGACGTCCCCTTCTTGGGGACTGACCCTCGACCCTGGAGTGGAGGGACATCTCCAGTAGATCGAAAGTCCAGTGCCACTCTGGACTCGGTCACCTCCACTCAGAGGACAAAGGCCACCGTCAGCAACAGCATAAGTCCTTTCGTCCCTCGGCCCTGCAGCCTCGACCGGCCCAACAGCACCAGCAACAGGGCCAGCAGGCTCGCCCTTGGTGTCCCAAACTCAAGCCGGTGGCTTCCTCCAACAGGAAGCAAGGAGGTAAAGGCCCAGGAAGTCCCTTAGCTGGTTCCTCCTCCAAGCCTGCCCAGTGACGGGTTGAGAGGTGCCGCCCCCAGCCTCGCCACTCCCCTGGTTACCCGCGGGGAGACGGCTCCGCCACTTCCTTTCCGCCTGGTCCGCTATCACCACAGACCGCTGGGTGTTGGAGGTGGTAGGAAAAGGCCTGCCTCTGGAGTTCGAAGCAGGCTCCTCCCTCGAGCCGCCCCTCGGGGGCCATGGGGTCCACAGCCCGCTGTCGGCCCGCCCGAGCCGATATTGCCCTGCTCCTCGAAAAAGAGGTGATGAGAAAAGTGGCGGATCCTCCTCCAGACCGGGTTTGTGTCCAGGTATTTCCTGGTCCCCAAACGGATGGGGGTGGTGCCCCATCCCGACCTGCATGACCTGAACAGGTTCCTAAGGTCTCGGACCTTCAGCATGGTCACTCTGGCTCAGATAATACCATCCTTGGAACGAGGCATGTGGTTCTGTTCCCTGGACCTCCAGGACGCGCTCTTTCATGTCCTGATCCATCCGTCTCATCAGAGATTCCTCCGCTTCAGAGCGGAGGGGTCCTCACTTAGTTCCGGGCATGCCCTTCGGCCTCTCTCTAGCTCCCAGGGTCTTCACCAAATGCATGGCAGTGGTGACAGCATTCTCTGCGCCCAAGGGTCCGGTTGTACCCCTACCTGGACAACTGGCTGATTGCAGCCCCTCCAGAGCAGAGGTGGAGTGGTCCAGAGAGCTGGCCCTCCAGGTTTGCTCTCAGATTGGCCTTCTCATCAATGAGGCCAAGTCGGAACTCGTGTCAAGCAGGTGATACTCTTCATCAGGGCAGAGCTCGACTCTCTCTGAACCAGAGCTCGCCCCAGTGGACAGAGCCGCGAGGTTCTTTCCTCCTTGCCCAGTCATTTCTGGTTGGGCACTGCGCCTGCCCGGGACTTCCTGCGCCTCCTGGGCCTCATGGCGCCTGCACCAGCGTGGTCTGTTGGGCCCATTGGTCACATGCATCCCTTCAATGGGGACTGGCCAGCCAGTGGTCACAGCGCCGCGATCCGCTGGACCAGCCTGTGACAGTGATCCAGGAGATGTGGAATGCTCTCCAGTGGTGGACTGTTCCGCACATCTGCAGGAGGGCATCCGCTCATCCGCCCAGAACCGATGGTCTCTCTATCGACCGATGCATCTCTGATGGGTTGGGGTGCCCACCTGAGGGAGCACAGGCGCATGGCCTCTGGTCCCCTCAGGAGTCCCGATGCCGTATCAACCTGCTGGAGCTCCGAGTGGTCCGCCTAGCTCTCACCACCTTCGCCTCCATTTCTATGGGGTCAAGTGGTTCAGGTCCAGACGGCCAATACCACGCCCATGTACTATCTGAACTGCCAGGGCGGGACGCCGCCATGCTGTTATGCAAGGAAGCTCTCTGCATATGGTCCTCGCAGTAGCCTGGAGGCGGATCTCCTAGCTATTCACGTGGCAGGAGCCTCCAACACCCTGGCCGATGCCCTAAGCCGGATAGGGACTGCGTCTCACGAGTGGTCTCTCCTGACGGAGGTAGTACATGATCTGTTCTCCCACTGGGGCACGCCTCAGGTGGACCTGTTTGCCTCCAGGAGAATGCGAGCTGAGTCTGTTCCATGCCCCGCCTCAGCAGGGCTCACTGCAGGATGCCTTCTCGAGGCCGTGGACCCCGGCCTCTTCTATGCCTTTCCCATTTCCCTTGATCCACAAGGTGTCTCTCAAGGCGAGGGGGACAAGGTGCAGGTGATTTTGTAGCCCCAGACTGGCCCCGCCAGTTCTGGTATCCAGATCTCCTCAGCCTCAGCTCCAGGCTCCTGAGGCGCTTCCAGCCCGCCTGGACCTGATCTCAGTCAACCAGGGAAGGTATTCCATCCGGACCTTCAATCCCTGCACCTGACAGCCTGGTTCCTGAGCGGCTAGGTTTCCAGGCCTTGGGTCTTTCCAGCAGGGTCCTCAGCGTCGTTGAGGCGTCCCATAAGGAGTCGACCAGGAAATGCTATGCCTTCAAATGGAAGAGATTCTCCATTTGGTGTCGGGAAGGGCTTGGACCCTTCCTGTCCCTTGGCAAGCATTCTGGACTATCTGTGGTCCCTTTCTCAGCAAGGGCTTCAGTCAACGTCCCTTAAGGTGCACCTGGCAGCCATCTCTGCTTACCGGGCGTGGGCGGGAAGCAATCGATAGTGCAGGAGAAGGTGGTCGAGGCTTTTCAAAGGCCTTGACCACATTTCTGCAGTGCAAGATCCTCCACCTCCGTGGGATCTACTGCTGGTATTGGCAAGCTCATGGGCAAGCCATTCGAACCGATGCACAGGTGCAGTATTTCCCACCTGTCGTGGAAGACCGCCTTCTTGGTGGCTATCACGCCAGCCAGAAGGATGGGAGAGCTCCAGGCGCTTTCTATCAGTCTCCTGATCTGGTCTTCCACAGGGACAAAGGTTGTCCCTGCGCCCACCCGAAATTCCTTCGAAGGTGGTGTCGGAGTTTCACCTTAACCAAGTGTTGACTTGCCGTGTTCTACCCCAATCACACTCGAGGCTCAATATAGGCTCCATACTTGGACCCTAGACGAGCGCCGCCATTATAAGGAGCGGACGGTTGAAGTTCGGGAGAGGTTCGCCAGCTGTTTGTCACCACGCTGAAGCCACACCTGGCAGACCTGCAGCCAAGCAGACGATAAGCAGGTGGGTCACCTCCTGCATAGAGCTCTGCTCTAGGTTGGCGGGCATGGAGCTCCCAGAGGGATAAGAGCTCATTCTACCTGCCATACCGCTGCATCGGTAGTTGCTTCCAGGGACGCCCCTATCCAGGATATCTGCAGGGCTGCTACCTGGAAGTCGGCACATACCTTTATTACCCATTACCACATCGACTTGAGTCACACCGGGATGCTGGTTTTGGGGCCTGGGTTCTCCAGTCCTTATTTCCCAAGTAAGTATCGGGGTATGCTTCTTGCCTCCCTCCTCCGGAGAACTGCTAGAGTCTGCCAGTAAGTGTGGATTGAACAACATATCCATGTTTCTAGAAATACAGGTTACTCACCTGTAACAGGAGTTCTAGGAATGGTATATGTTGTTCATCCACAAACCCACCCGACCTCCCCAGCTTCGACGCGACAACCTGGCTTCCAGCGGCTAGATCTGGCATCATGGGGCGGAGCCGAGAGTTTTACCACCCGGTGGGTGGGAGGAGCCAGCTTGAAGACCTTCCAGCAAGATTTAGAGCGGCAAGGAACCTGCCAATAAATGTAGATGAACAACATATACCATTCCTAGAACTCCTGTTACAGGTGAGTAACCTGTATTTACAGGTGATTAACTTTTTTTTGCAGCCATGGCTTACACTTGGACATCCGCTGCAGATTTATATTCTTTCACATCCATTATATGGTTCCACCAATAATTAATTTCTCATCAAAATCTAGTGTATATTTTATGTAGCTGGGCTGCACTTTTATTGAAAAGTGAGGAACTTATACTCTTCCTCATATTCCGTTGCTGGTTTTCCTGTACTAATTAGACACCACTTACGTCGCTGATCTCACTTCACCTCACCTTCTGGTGCTCACCTAATGGCTGATGCAGCTGTTTCATGTCTCGTACATTGATTTGGGATATAGTGTATGAAAGGGACTGTCTATATGTATAAAAAAAAAAAAATTCCTGTCCTTTCCATTGTTTCCTGTCGGCATTACTTTACCATCCTACACTTTGTTTCTGTAGGCGAAGACGACTGAGGAACTGTTGGAGAACCAGAGTAAGATAGACAGCCTCCTAGGATGGATAACCACTATGGGTCAGGTGGAACCACTGGAGCTGGGAAACATGCTGAAGGCAGAATCTGTTTCAGGGCTACACCAGGCAGTGGGCAGTGGCATACACCAGCTATCTGTTGGCCATGCGGAGGCAGTAAACAGCGATGCAGACACAGGAGACCACCTAACACAGCAGTATGAGAAACTAAAGGTAGTGTGATATGTCTGGTAAACATTCCTCCTATGCAGTCTGAGCACAGCATTGTGTGTGTACTATAACTGTTGGCAGTCTGTATAAATGAAAGTATTGTATATCCACAAGTTGCAATGGATTGTGAGGTGACCACTCTGGTTTATAAATGAAGGTCAGAGACCCTCCTACCATCACACCATTGAGTATTTGATATATTTATATAAATTGCAACCAAAGGCTGAAATTTACACATAACATTCAACACAGCATATTACATAAACAGAATAATAGAATTTAAAATGATTATACAGAATGTTGTTAATTATGTTCATAATACCTCAGGAGATATAGTTGTAGTTCCTGTCAGATAGCTAATCACAATTTTAGCACACAAAGGCCAACACTCTGACACATTCCTGGTGTATACAGACACCCACATAAGGATTTGCAGTCACGCCCTAGTACTGGCTGTTACTCCCCACAATATGGTCCTAATACAGGTGAGGTAGTCACTTCCACAGTCTGTTCATATTACAGACAGTCACTGCACAGTCCTGTCTTAATACAGTCAGTCACTGGCTCCTTCCTGTCCTAGGCCATCACTCCCACAGTCCTGTCCTAATCCAGGCCGTCCACTCCACTGTCCTGTCCTAATCCAGGCCGTTACTCCCACAGTCCTGTCATAATATAGGCATGTACTGCATAGTCCTTTCCTAATACAGGCAGCCACTTGCAGAGTCCTTCCGTAATATGGGCAGTCACTCGTCAGTCCTGCCCAACATAGAAACATAGAATTTGACAGCAAAAAGGACCACTTGGCCCATCCAGTCTGCCAGAGTGTTCACTGCCTATTCTGCCAGCACAGACCTGTCTGGTCTCCATCAACCCTCCCTGCCTCTTTTCTAATAAACCTTATATTTATCACATGTACGCCTATAGCTCTCCACCATTTCTGCTGGCAGTCTTTCAGATGTTTACCAGTTTACCACTCTTTCAGTGAAGAAATACCTCGCTTCATCACATGTCCCTGGTCCTGGTGCTCATCCTCCTTTAAGAAAAAGACTCCTACCTGCACCCTGTTCACCCCTGTGAGGTATTTTTAGGTCACGATCATGTCACCTCTCTTCCAGGGTGTACATGTTGATATCCCCAGTCTCCTCGTGAGGATTTCTCATTCAAACCCTGCACCATTTTAGTTGCCCTCCACTGGACAGCCTCCACACTGTGTGTGTCCTTTCTGAGGTGCTATCTCCAAAACTAGACACAGTACTCCAGGTGGGGTGTACCAGGAGTGATGCAACAGTTGCACCACCTCCTACTCTTGCTTGAGATACCCCTTCCTCTGCACCCCAGCATCCCACTAGCCCTGCCCATAGCCATGTCACAGTGTGCTGCCACCTTAAGGTTCTCAGATATAATGACTCCAAGTTCCCTTTCCTGTCTAGTGACTGTCAGTAGCCCTCCCCCACACACATACCCCCATACTTAGCACTGGGGTTCCTATGCCCTAGTTGCATGATTTTGCAGGTTTTGCATTGAACCCCAATTGCCATATCTTTGACCACTCCTTGAGTTTCCCAAGATCCCCTACATTTTCTGTACCCCTCACTGAGTGTTCACTCTATTACAAATTTTAGTGTCATCTGCAAAATACATACCTTTTCCTCCAGTTTTCTGCTATGTCACATATGAAGATACTGAAGAGGATAGGTCCCAGTACTGACCCTGTGGGTACCCCACTGGTCACTTTCCCAGTCTCAGAGTGAGTGCAGTTAACCACCACGTTCTGTCTCCTAGCAGTTAACCAGTTCCTAGCCCAAATTACCACTGTGGACCCCACCCTAAGCTGGTCAACTTCCTGATCAGCCCATGTCCACTGCCTTCCCCAGATCTATTTGCCTGGTCAGGCAGTCAAAGAAATCTATCAGATTCGCTTGGCATGACCTTCCCCTTGAATCCATGCTGCCTCCGGCCTTGCAGCCCATTGGATTGTAGATGCTCAACCAGCCTTTCTTTAAGCAGAGTTTTCATTAATTTGCCCACCACTGAAGTTAGACTGACCAGCCTGTAGTTGCTAGCCTTTAATCTGCTGCTGCTCTTATGTAAAGGGACCATGTCAGCCCTTTTCTAGTCCTCCAAACTACACCGTTTTCAGTGAACTGTTGAACAGGGCTGTCAGCATGACTGCTAGTACCTTCCTGAGTTCTGTCATTACCCTGGGATATAGTCTGTCAGGTCCAATAACCTTATCCATTTTCAGGGCTGCGAGTCCTCTCAGGTCACTTTCCTGTGAAAATGAACTTTGTTTCTACCCTCACCATTTCTGCTGCTCCCGATCATCCATCCCTCCCCTATCTGCTTTGAAGACTGTGCAGAAATTACTATTTAAGAAGTAAGCTTTTTCTTGGTCCCTTTCTGCAGTCTCCCACTTCTGCCCTTTTGAGCCTCACTATCCTCCCCTTGGTTTTCACTGGTATCCTCTTGCTTGGCTCTGCAAGAAGTCATGCACAAGATATGCTTTTTCCTGTTGTTGTAATACAAAGACACACACACGCATGACATGCACATTTCTCTTACACTTTGAAACACGAGACGAGCAGTCCAGTTATTGCTCAGTTTGGTGCTGAACTGAAGTCTGCTAATTTGTTTTTCTGTAAATGTATTTCAGGCTCATCACCAAGAGCTGCTCTTGAGCAGCCAGAGTTTCTTCTGGCCATTCAGTCAGCTCAAACCTTCCTGGATAAACATGGTAAGGACCTGCCACCAGAGGAGCGGGAGAGACTGCAAAGAAACCTGGAACAGCTGAAGGCGAATTACGAGAGATCATGGCACAGACAGAGGTATCACTCAAACAGATGCGACTCTTGCAGGATGAGCTGCAGAGTTCCTCACCAGCACACAGAGTTTGAGGCCTGGCTGCTGCAGTCTGAGCAGAAGCTGGAACAAATGAAATATGACAGAGCTGATGCTGATTCGCTGCGGTCCATGCTCCAGCAGCAGGCCAGCTTCTCTGAGGATGTGATCTCCCACAAGGCGACTCTGCGGTACATCACCATAGCTGGACAGAAGGTGCTAGATATGGTAGAGCAGCTGGAGAGAAAAGACCCTGGAGGAGCTAAAAGGAAGCCCTGATTACTCAGCAGCCAGCACTCTGGTGGAGGGAAGTTAAAGAATGCCACAGACCGTTACACTGAGCTGCATTCTGAGGTATGTAGATCTTTTCATACCTGAGCTACATGGACTCTTAAAGGGAAGAAAAGCATTGCTGCATTCCACAGAGACAACAAAATAATAAGGAGTATTGAGGTTAAAGGCTAGAAGGAGAGACCCAGCTAAGAGGAGAAGTGCTAATGGGGAGGTTCAGAAAGAATACGAGAAGCGTTAACAGAAAGAGTGGTGGACAATGGAACTGGTTGCTCAAGAAGGTGGTAGAAATGGAAACAGTAGAGAGCTTCAGGGGAGCTAGGACAAAGATAAGGGGATGGTTAGCAGTGGGTGTGGGGGTACTAAGGAAAGGGAGAGGTGGATGAACTACCACAAGGAGCTCAGTCATGCTCGCAAGTGCTAGGCTGGTGGGGCACATTTAGATAGGAACAGCACAGACTAGATGGACTTTGGCCTTCTGTCTGTAAATTTGTTTTGGTGTTTATGAGACTATAGGCCTTAACTTATTCACCATGGAGAAAAGGAGGCTGAGTTGACACATGATCTCAGTCTTTCACATAGTCCATGGTATCAGCAGGGTCTAACAGATGAATGTTTGATCTGGTGTGCTCCGGCAGGATGTGGAACATTTCCTACAGCTGAAAGGTGGTAAATACAGGGCTAATATTAATATACAAGTTAGCCAGCCTGGGAGTGGATCCCAAGATGACAGCCTGGATAAAGAATTGGCTGGAGAATAGGACACAGAGAGTAATAGTAAATGGAGTCCACTCTGAAGAAAGAGGGGTTACTAGTGGGGCACCGCAGGGTTCAGTATTAGGACCGGTCCTCTTCATTGTCTTTATAAGCGACATTGCAGAGGGACTGGAAGGAAAAGTATGTCTCTTTGCAGATGACACAAAGATCTGCAACAGAGTTGATGCACAAGGTGGGGTGGAAAGGATGAGAAGGGACTTGGCAAGGTTAGAGGAATGGTCAAATGTATGGCAGCTTAGATTCAATGCTAAGAAGTGCAGGTAATGCACCTGGGAAACAAAACCCAGGGGAAGAGTACAAAATGGGGGGTGAGATACTAACAACAACAAAATGGAAAGGGACCTGGGGGTAGTCATATCAGATGACCTAAAGGTGGGCAAGCAATGTGAGAGGGCAGCAAGGAGGGCTGGGATGCATAGGGAGGCATCACCGGTAGAAAACAGGAAGTTATTATCCCTCTGTACAGACAGTTGGTGAGACCCCATCTGGAGTACTGCGTGCAGTTCTGGAGACCCATTCTCGCAAGGACATAGACAGGATGGAAGCTGTCCAGAGGAGGGCAACTAAAATGGTGTAGGGTGGTGTAGGGTCTGCACCGAAGACATATGAAGAGAGACCTTAAGGAGCTGAATATGATAGCCTCGAGGAAAGGAGGGAGAGGGGGACATGATAGAAACTTTCAAGTATCTCAAGGAATCAACAAAGTCTAAGAGGGTAGCATCTTTCAAAAAAGAGGTGTGCAAGAACAAGGAGGCACAATTTGAAGATAGAAGGGGGCGGCTCAGAGGTAATTTAAGGAAATATTTTTTCACAGAGAGGGTTGTGGATGCATGGAACGGCCTTCGGAGGAGGTTGTGGAGTCAAAAACAGTGGTGGAATTCAAGCATGCATGGGACAGTCATAAGGCAATTCTAGGGGTGGGGGTAGGAAGAAGTAGACTTCTGGTTAACTAGGATCTGCAGCTTATCCATTAGGTAGGGAAATGGGAAGACTGTGTAGGGCCATGGGTCCTTATCTGCCGTCAAAATCTAAGAGGCATGTCATCTCTCAGAGGATGGGAACTTGATAATAGCCTACCAGTGGAGACAGTGGACATGAGTACAGTGCAGGCCTTCAAGGTAAGCCTGGACAAATGTCTGCATACCGAGGAACCACTGGATCCCATGGATCGCAGGGTGGGTGGGAGAGCTCAATAATTTAGTACTTGTTTGCATAGTATACTTGTTGATCCCTGCTTATGAAGTAGGGGACGGACATGATGGACTTAGTGTCCCTCTGTCCTGAAAGTACCATTTACTATATTTCCAATTCGTATCTGTTTATATGGTATGTCACATTGTGTTGACAATCGGGAACAGTCTGCACATGTGTGCAACTTGATCAGGTGGCCTTGAAAAGGCCACAGTGTGAGAGCATGATCCGAGAGAAGGCAGTGACAAGAAAACTGTAGTAAGGATCCGCTTTCTTGTTTTTAAACATTAATGGTACCATACACTATAAAATATAATGTATGGTACATCGATCGTCAACCGTTTTTAAACCATCTCAAGGTTGCCATGGCGACATAAACTTCTGGAGCTGTGCTCTCAAGATTTACATGGTTGCCCTGGCAACCTCTTGATGATTAACAAACTGGTTAATGATCGAAGACAATACATTATCCTCTGTCTCTGTCTTGTCTGTGTATTCACACAGAAGCACAGAGGATGGGTTGTCCACATGGGCATTGGCAATGAAGCCAGATTTCAGAGAGATATAAAATCACACATACTCCCATAATGCGAGCTTCATTGGCAGTATATGCAAACCACCATGAAAGAATTTAGACAGGTTCTGCTTTAAAGGAAGAGATTATGAGGGAAGGTTTCATTACAATCTGCAAAGGCTAAAACAAAAGCACCTTAGCCTTTGCAGATTGTGTGAGAGGCCTTGATGCCATATTCTCCTGCTTGAAGGAAAACAATCAGCTTTACCAGCTGGTGCCAAACGATGCTTAACACTTTTAAGGAATTTTTAAAGTATCTCTACATGTTTTTTAATCAGAAACAGCGCCCGCAATTTCCGATTTCCATTGCTGGAAACTACCATTTCACAAACAACTGCCTTCCTTTGCTTACCGAGAAAGGGTCCTGAAGGAACTGGAAGTAATAAGAGTCGATAAAGCAATGGGGCCAGATGGGTGCACCCAGGGTCCTTAAAGAACTAAGAGAGGTGGTGGCTGAACCTCTGGCTATCCTGTTTAGCCGATCACTGGAAACAGGGAGGTACCCAAAGACTGGAGGACAGCAGATGTAGTCCCCTTATACAAAGTGGGAACAAAGAGGAAGCAGGGAACTACAGACCAGTCAGCCTCACCTCGGTAGTGGGGAAGATCATGGAAGCACTACTGAAGGAGAGATTGGTGGACCATCTGGTTGTCAATGGACTACAGGACCCAAAGCAGCATGGTTTCACCAGGGGAGGTCATGTCAGACCAACCTCATTGAATTTTTGACTGGGTGACTAGGGAGGTGGATCAGGGAGGGCAGTGGACATGGCCTCATCTGGACTTCAGCAAGGCCTTGACACCATGCCACATAGAAGACTATTACACAAACTGGGGAATATGGGTGTGGGCAGGACAGTAGTGTGGTGGGTAGGTAACTGGCTGGGTGATAGGGCACAGAGGGTGGTGGTAAATGGCTGTCACTCCACAGAGGAAGAGTGACCAGTGGGGTACCACAGGGATCAGTGCTGGGACCGGTCCTATTCAACATCTTCATCAATGACATTCGAGGACCTAGAAGGTAGAATTTCACTGTTCGCTGATGACACGAAGCTCTGTAACAGAGTAGACACACCAGAGGGTGTAGACAGAATGAGAAGCGACCTGCAGAAACTTGAAGAATGGTCAGGGGTTTGGCAGTTGAAATTCACTGCAAAGAAGTGCAAGATAATGCATATGGGGCACAAAAACCCTGGCACAATATATCAGTTGGGGGTGAGGATATAGCATGCACCAAGCAGGAAAGGATCTTGGGGTTGTCATCTCTGATGACCTCAAGGTAGGGAAACAGTGTGACAAGGCAGCGGGTAAAGCAAATAGGATGCTGGGATGTATAGGCAGGGCATCACCAGCAGGAAAGGGAGGTCATAATTCCGCTATACAAGACACTAGTGAGGCCCCACCTGGAGTACAGTGTACAGTTCTGGAGACCATACCTACGTAAGGACATAGACAGGGTAGAGAAGGTTCAGAGGAGGGCAACAAAGATGGTGCATGGATTGCATCACAAGTCCTATGAAGACAGGTTGAAGGAACTGAACATGTACTCCCTGGAGGAGAGGAGGAGAGGGGATATGATAGAGACATACAAGTATCTTACAGGAGGCACAGGGTGCAGGAAAACACTATTTTTAAGCAAAAGATGTTCCAGGACAAGAGGGCATGAGATGAGGTTGGAGGAGGACGATTCAGAGGAAACATGAGAAAGAATTTCTTCACAGAACGGGTGGTGGACAAGTGGAACACCCTGCCAGAGGAAGTGGTGGGGCTGAAACAATCACGGGATTTAAGAATGCATGGGATAGACATAAAGGAATTCTGGAGGTCAGGGGTAAGGCAACAGACTTCTGGGAAAACAAACTGAACTTACAAGCTCAAATGGGCAGACTGGGTGGGCCACAGGCCTCTGCCGACACTGTCTATGTATTTATGTACTTTATGCTAATATGCCCTGCCGACTTCACCATTGGTCAGCAGGGCATATTAGCATAAAGTAAGTGAGGAATTGCGCGGTTGCTTGTGAGATGGTGGTTTCCAGCAATGGAAATCAGAAGTGTGTGCTGTTCCGCTAATAAAAAATTCCTTACTGTCTAAAAGTGATAATCGGATGATCTTATCTGTGTCAGTCTTCACCATTCATCACATGTGGGTAGTGGCTAGAGGTCATAACCATGCGGGAATTTTTTTGATGGGCCGAGCCGATGTACCGACAGCACCACCCTCGAGGGCCGGCGCGCTGCATGGTGCTCACGTTGGCTCGTTAGGTGTCACGGCCCCGCCTCCCATCAGTTCTTTATATACCGCCATAGAGGTTATACCTTGTATGGAGCTCAGCTTGAAGATCATCGTCACAACTCGGCCTAGTGTTTCATTCAGCCTTACCATCGAAAACAAATCTCGTCGATTCCGCTTTCTCCACTTACTTGACGCCGCTGACTGGAAAGACCATTCCTTTTATTTTTACAGCGACGTTGAGTCTGTTTTTACTTTATTTACCATTGATCATGTCTGGTCATGGGGCAAAAGTCATCTAAAACAGGGCAGCCTACCATGTGTCTGTGCCCGTGCGGCCATCAATATTCCATTACTGGGGCGCAGGAACAACCTACTAACAAGATATGTTTAGAGAGCTCTTACATCTGGAGTTTTAAAGTTAAAACTTTGTTTCTAGGAGCGTGGATATGTTGTTCATCCACATTGTTTGGCATTGTCCCTTCCACTTTTAAATCTGCTGGAAGTCTTCAAGCTGATTCCTCCCACCCACCTGGATGGTATAAACCTCGGCTCTGCCCGTGATGCCAGATATTCCTTTCTGCTGGAAGATACAGGTTGCCTCCCTCGTGCTCTCACTTCGTGAGGCCCTGGCTTTCAAATGATCTGTTTTACCAAGCTCAAACTCTTCACGTTAGCGATCACACTTTTGCAGCATCGATCATGGAGGAGAAATCTTCCCGGGATTTCGCCGGGTCCCTGCGGCCGAAGATGTTGTGCACCGATCCCCACCTGACGTAGTGCCTACTGCCTAGGTGTTGGCCATGACACCTCGTTGTGTAGCTTTGCTTGGCATTCCATCCCACTTCCTGGCGACCACAAGGCTCGCCTGAAACTGGGGACACTGGGAAAAAAGGAACCCTCCAGTGAAGTCAAAGGAGGCTAGTGAGCGGTTTCATGGCCATGGGCTCCGCTGATCAGCTGGAACAGATGAAGGTGCTCGAGGAAGAAGCCACTAATGCTTTGGCCAGTCTAAGCTTTTTTATCCGCTGAACCTGGGCTCCACCTTTATGGGATCTTTCAGGGAGATGTGCCAGTCTCTCCTCACCCGGGTGAGGCACCCTCTGCCTCGCACTCCTCCCACCTCGGAAGAGGGAGAAAGACCCGTTGTCTTCGTCCCAGCTGAAGACGTTTGGGACTGAGAAAGGTTCAAGTCCCAGGAACAGTAGTCTTGACCTTGGTCGAGATCGCATCCTCGATCAAAGCGGCTACGGATCTTGGTCTGGCCAAGGGGCCGAGAATGTGGCGAAGAGTCCTAAATTATCCTAGACCGGATCACCTTTGTCGCCGCCGTACGACAACTCTATAGAACAGACTCCGTCCTGGTATTTCCTGATGAGGAGACCCAGCCCGCTGGTGTCCCCATCAAGGACCCAGTTCCGAGCCTAGGGTTTCACTGATCACACTGGTGTCTCCTGATTGACTGAATCGGCTTCCCGATCTTGGTCATGGTCCAGGACCCTCGACTGAACAACCGAGGAAGAGCCATAAGCACTGAAAGAAGAGGTGACGCCTACAGGTCGCCCTCATCCTCCTCGGATGAGTAGAGCTCCGCGCTACAAGGACCTTATGTGGCAACAGCTGATCTTGACCGGGCAGAAGCCGCTCTGCTGCCTACTCCGCCATTACTTGGCTTTCACCTCCCAGGCTGACCCCTCCGAACCGATGCCTCTGGTTTCCCAGTGGAGCCGGCCCGTTCCCTCAGTTCGGCCTATTCTGGTCTCCCCACCCATTAGGTAGAATCACTGAATAAGCAGCCTGTGGGAGGCTCTCGAAAGAGGACCGACTGGACACTGGGCTTCCCAACTTCTGTCAGTTACTGTCACCCCTGACCGTCCCTCAGCGGATCAAGGGTGATTTCAGCAGTAAACCGCTATCACAACCTCGGACTCTGATGTCACTGGCTCCACTCTCATCCGGGATGACGAGTCGTCTGTTATACAGGGATGGAGGAAGACCCTTCCTCCTTCCAAGGGATTCACCGCCTCATTTCCAACTCCACCGAATGTCCCTGGAACCTACCAGAAAAGGCAGAGTACCCTCTCACTGATATTCTAAAGAGAGGGATACCCCAACGGAGGCCTTTCCACTGGCAGAGGCCATTGTTGACCCGCCGTTGAACTTTGGCAGTGCCCTGCCTCATGCCCAGCACCATCTGTCTGCATGGCCCGCAAGTGCATGTCCATGGGGTCCTTGTAGGTTCACAGAGCACCCTTCGCCAAGCAGCCTAGTGACGGCCTCTGTGTTCAGGCGCATGGCAGTTTGGCCGACACTGACCGCCTCCTCCGACAAGGAGTCCAAAATATGGACCACACTGCCCGAAGGTCTATGTGGCCTCTTCCTTGGGCCTTCATCAGACCAGCTCAGCAGTCATCATAGCACACTTCTCTTGCCCTTCTCAGCTCATTAGAAGAAGTTCTCCCTCATCTCCCCGCAGACATGCAGACCACGGTCAAACAGGTCCGTGACCAGGGCTGTGTTGTTGCCAAACAGCAGCTCCAGACGGCACTGGACATTGGGGATTCTGTGCTTGCTCGATGGCCACCACAGTGGCCTCTCACTGCAGGGCTTACGGATGCTTTCCCTCCTACCCAGTGGATACTCAGCATAAGCTGGCTGATGTGCCTTTCCTGGGGACTGACTTGTTCGGTCCAGGAGTGTCCGGTCACCTACAGCGTATAGAGCAGTCCAGTGCCACCTTGGGCTCACTCTACAAAAGGTTCTTCGGCAAGAACAACCAGAAGAAGAAGAAGAAGAAGCCTTTTGGCACTCTTCCTGCAGTGGCAGCCCTCCTACCAAGTAGGACAGTAACATCAGCAGGCTGAAGCTTGGCACCCGGCCCAAGCCTGGTCCCCAAGGAGGCAGAGGCTCAGGTTCCAGAACCACCTCCTCCTCCTCTATGCCTGCCCAGTGACAGGATAGGGTTGCCACCCCTATTTCTGTCATGCCAGCTTTGTGCCCTCCCGTGGGGGTTGGCTCTGCCACTCTTTCCGCCTGGTCCACTGTCACTTCAGACAGGTGGGTTCTGAAGTGGTCGGTCAGGGACTGCCTCTGAATTTGAGCAGTACCTCCAAGCCGAGCCTGCGCCCCTTGGGAGGAATGGATTTCGCATGCACCCAGTCAGCTTTTGAGATGATATGGCTCAGCTCCTCCATGAAGGAGGCAGCCCATGGCGGAACCTCCAGCAGACCCAGGCTTTGTCTCCAGGTACTTCCTGGTGCCAAGCGGACAGGGGTTGGCGCCCATTCTAGATCTACACGACCTGAATCAGTCTCTCAGGTCTCGCACCTTCCAGATGGTCACTCTGTCCCAGATCATACCATCCCTCCAGCGAAACATGTGGTTTTGTTCACTGGATCTGCAGGATGCATTCTTTCATGTCCCAATCCATCCATCCCATCAGCTGTTCCTCCACTTCAGGGTCGAGGGACCCTTACGAGTTCCGAGCCATGCCGTTCGGGTTGTCATCGCTCCACGGGTCTTCACCAAATGCATTGTAGTGGTGGCAGCCCATCTTCGGCGTCTGAATCTACTCTTATCTCGATGATTGGTTCTTGGCAGGTCCCAGCCAACAGGAGATGGAGAGGTCCAGAGATCTGGCCCTCCAGACCTGCTCCTAACTCTGCCTCCTGATCAATGTGGCCAAGTAGGAATTCGTGCCTTCCCAGGTGATGGGCTTCATCGAGGCAGAGCCGGCTCTCGTAGGCCATTTCGGCTCGGCGGACAGGGCGGAGGTTCTCTCCTTCTTTGCCCAATCATTTCTGGTTGGGCACTTGCACCCTGCCCGGACTTTCTGTGCTTTCTAGGTTACATGGCGGCATGTACCTCGTGGTCCATTGGGCCCGACTGCACATGCGCCCCTTCAGTGGGAGCTGGCCACCCAGTGGACTCAGCGATATGATCATTTCGACCAGCAGATCTCTGTAACCCAGAAGATGTGGGATGCTCTCCAATGGTGGACCGCCCCAGACAGATTGCAGGAAGGGATCCCATTTGTCCGCCCCAAGCCAACTGTCATCCTTACGATCGATACCTCTCTCATGTGCTGGGAGTCCACATAGGGACAACAGGGCCCATGGGTTCTGGACCCCCAAGAAGTCCCGATGCCACATCAACCTGTTGGAGCCCAGAGCAGTACGACTGGCACTGTCAGCTTTCACCCTCAGCTCGGGTCAAGTGGTTCAAGTCCAGGCGGACAATACCAAGACCATGTACTACCTCAACAAGCAGGCGGCATGCACTCCCATCTGCTGTTCAAGGAGGCGCCCACATCTGGACCCTCGTAAGCCGGTTGGAGGTGGATCTCCTAGCTGTCCATATGACAGGAGTCTCAAACCAGCTAGCGGATGCTGTCAGCCGCCTAGGCCAGACATCCCACAGTGGTGTTTCCATCCAGAGGTAGCTTACAGCCTGTTCTCCCTGGGGCAAACTGATGGTAGACCTCCAGGAAAAACACCAAGCTGAGGCTGTATCATGCCCGCCTCGGCAGGGGCTCGCTGCAGGGGCCTGCATTCTCGAGGCCGTGGACCCCAGGCCTCCTCTACGCCTTCCCTCCATTTCCCTTTGATCCACAAGGTGAGGAGGGACAAGGCTAAGGTGATTCTGGTAGCCCCAGACTGGCCGCACCAGTTTTGGTACCCAGATCTCCTCAGCCTCAGCTGCAGGCCCCGGAGTGGCTTTGTACACACCTGGACCTGATATCTCTCAATCAGGGAAGGTCTTTCTTGGGACCTTCAATCCCTGCACCTCACAGCCTGGTACCTGAGCAGCTAGAGTTCCAGGCTTTGGGTCTTTCTGAAGATGTCTTCACCGTGGTGGAGGCATCTAGAAAGGAACTGACCAGGAAATGTTATGCCTTCAAGTGGAAAAGTTTTCTATTTGGTGTCAGGGTCAGGGTCTGGCCCCTTATCCTGTTCTGTGGCCAACATTCTCAACTACCTTTGGTCTCTCTCCAAAGGGGGTCTGTGGTCATCGACCATTAGAGTGCACCTGGCAGCCATTTCCGCTTACAGGCAGGCCTGTCAGCCGACATTGGTGCAGGAGACAGTGGTCAGGTGCTTTTCAAAGGCCTGGATCACATATCCCCTGGTGCATGAACCTCCACCTCCATGGGATCTACTGCTGGGTCTGGCAAAGGTAATAAAGCAAATGTTCAAAACTATTGTCCGATAAGCCTGACATCCGTTATCTGTAAAATCATGGAGAAGATTATTAAATTGTTGACTGAGAGAGAAATGGGAGAACTTAATTTAATTGACAATTCACAGCATGGGTTTAAAACTGGGTACTCATGCACCACTAGTTTGGTGGCTTTTTGTAATAATATAAACATTGGTCTAGATAATAACATTCCATCGGATGTTGTACTTTTGGATTTTAGTAAAGCTGCTCGATAAAGTACACACATAACAGATTGGTACATAAATTGGAATCATTTGGGCTGTCAATTTGTCTTACGAAGTGGATAAGAAACTGGTTGTCAAATAGAACTAGGGTACATTTTAATAACTCTGTATCCAACTAATGCTTAGTTACTAGTGGTGTCCCCTAGGGCTCTGTATTGGGACCTACACTGTTTAGTCTATATATTAGTGATATGTCAATTTCATCTTGAAATTAGCTCTAAATTTGGGATGATTCAAAACTTGGTGGTTATGTGGACTCAGTGTCTAATTTAGAATGTTTAACTTCGATTTATTATCTGTTGAACAATGGGCAATACTGAATTCCATGGAATTTAATATTGATAAATGTGTCGCCTCATTTTGGTAGAACAAACAAAAAGATATATATAAGATAAATAATCTCCCATTAAAATCATCTTCAGTAGAAAGATATTTAGGAATATGTGTCAATAACAAACTTCACATGATCACTGTATGAAAATTACTAATCTAGCACATTCATTGTTGAGCCAAATCAGAGCTCATTTGTTAAAAGAACCAAGAAGTGCTTGATTCCACTGTATAGATCACGTCAGGCCCCATTTGGACTATGGATCTCCGTTTTGGAATCCCTACCTTGCAGGTGATATAGTTTTATTGGAGCAGGTTCCGCGAGAGCTACAAAAATGGTCTCTGGATTGACAAATAAATCATATACTGAGAGGTTGGAGGAGATGCCTCGAGACCTCCAAGCTAGACATTGTAGGGTGACATTTTGTTTATTCACAAAGTGCTACAATCCATCTTTGTAAGCCCAGTGTAATCTTTCTATTTGTTTAAACAAAAAATACTTAGGTCACATAACAAATTATTATTAAGAAAGCTAACTTAAACAAAATAAATAATTACATAACTATACATGCATCTAGACTTTGTAATTTATTACCTCAAGTACTGGTGGATATTTTAAATGCCATACCTTTAAAAATCATTTTGATAACTGGGCTAGTTAAATCTATCTTATTTATATTAACCCATATGTGTGGGGAAAGAATCTAGATGGGCCCTGGCCTCCTTTTCTTTCCATATAGAAACCTAGTAAACTCATGGGCAAGCCATTGAATCCATGCACAAGTGTGAGCTGTCACACTTATTGTGGAAGACTGCCTTCCTGGTGGCTATCATGTTAGCCAGAAGGACAGGGGCTCCGGCTCTTTCAGTGGACTCCCTTGTCTGGTCTTTCACAGGGACAAAGTTGTCCTGCGCCCCACCCAAATTTCTTCCAAGGTGGTGTCAGAGTTTCACCTTAACCAGGTGTTGACTTGCCGTGTGCAGGCTCCATACCTTGACCTGTGACTTGCAATTTCCTATTATAAGGAGGGACAGCGGAAATTGTGGAGAGGTTCGCCAGCTGTTTGTCACCTATGCTGAAGCCACTTCTAGCAGACCTGCAGCCAAATGGACCATAGCAAGATGCATTACATTATGTATAGGTCTGTGCTATGAGTTGTCAGGCAAGGAGCCTCCCAGACGGATAAGAGCTCATTCTACCGCCATACTGCTGCATCGGTGGCTGCTTCAAGAGACATCCCTATCCGGAAATGTGTCAGGCTGCTACCTGGAAGTCAGCAAATACCTTCATTACCCAATACCACATCGACCTTGAAGTCACGTGGGATGTGCTGGTTTTGGGGCCTTGGTTCTCCTATCTGCTTCCTAAGTAGGGGTGTGTGCGCTTGCCTCCCTCCTTCCAGAGAACTGCTTGAGTTCATTAAACAGTTGATGAACAACATATCCACACTCCCAGAAGAGCACGCCACTCACCTGTAACAGTAGTTCTAGAAGTGGTATATGTTGTTCATCCACACGGACCCACTCCCGACCTCCCTGGCTGTGGATGCACACAACCTGGCTTCCAGCGGCTAAGATCTGGTATCATGGGGTGGAGCTGAGGTATATACCACCTGGTGGGTGGGAGGAGCCAGCTTGAAGATTTCTGGGGATTTAAAGTGGAAGGGACAATGCCAAACAGTGTGGATGAACAACATATACCTCTCCTAGAACTACTGTTACAGGGAGTAACCTGTTCTTTCTTGAACTGAAGTAGTGATCTACTACTCAGAAACAGATCCTGCTTGAAGAGCTGAATCGATCTATATAAAACTTGAACGATGGGTCTCACTAGTAAGGCAACGGGACCGGTCAAAAACAGCCTCCTGCAGAATTGACATCCTCAGCAGAGCTGCAACCCCAGTCAGGGTCTGACCCTATGTGGAAGGCTCCTACAGAAATTCTATGCAAGCCATAGATAGTAAAATAGAATTTGCTCTAACTTGCGTGGGCTGAGCAGGATATCAGAATCAAAGCCGCTACCAAGACAGCTGGAGTAGCTGAGTCGATGGCAACAAAAGCCCTGGCATCCACCTGCAAACGGCCGAAAGAAAATTTTCAGATGAGGTATCATCTAGAGGCCTTTGAAAATGCACAGTGAACCCAGAATGTTCGTAGATTGGGTTGCCGGAGAACTGTGGAGGAGAGAGTCTGCTGAATTTTACTTAACATGGCTACCGACTGCTTTTACAACTTGAAGTAGACCTCCGCCAAGCAAGTTTCTGAAGGCTTACCACATTTCTCCAAAGGCCACTGCAAGCCAGGGAGATGTATCCAGAACAGTACTGTTAATCACGGTCAGAATGGCCACGAGGATCTTATGCTGCAGGCTGCCAGGGAATCAGGGTCCCTGACTTACCGAGGCAAAATGGTCCATTTGTTCCAGATCTGTCCTTCGCCACTCGAGCCCGAGAAAGAGATTTGATGGTGTGGGGCAAGACTCGCGTGTGGGTATAGCCCATTCTCTGCTGATGCCGTCTTCACTTCAGAATTTTTCCATGGTGGGAAAACATACCAATTCACGGATCCAGAAGAAGCAGGGAAACGAGCTGAGATCATCAGTAAGGAGTTAGAATGAACTGAGGCAGTAGAATCGAGTCGGATGAAGATATCTGAAAAAAATATTTGAGATTTTTATTCAAGTAAGTAGCAGCTTTATAATAACTCTATAGCTTTATTTAATCAAAGACTATTTTATTTCATCATAAAATCATTAATGCATGATTAAAACTATATATTTGTACAGGAAATGCAACAACTACTTGAAGTAGTCTATGACAGACTTTTTTTACTTTCAAGTGACTCTATCCATGCTCATTGCTTCATCGCACGTAGAAGCATAACCTGTACAGGATCTGAGTTAGCTGACTCTCCAAGTACAGGATACAGTTAGCGAAATGCTCCGCAGTCTCAGAATGACTCGGCAGCAGGGGGTTCAGCACTATCATTAGCCTCCTCCTCGCCCTCAGTAGGATCTGCTTTGGCTTCCTCCTTCAGGACAAACTCGATGATTGCATCATCTGTCATGATCTCCTGCCCGCTCTCACCAGCATCATACTTCCCCACTCTTTACGTCTTCATCTGGGATTGGGTCTGGCATCAATGCTGCCAGTCATGGATCTCCTCGAACACAGGGCTCGAGATCAGCTTGCCGCTGATTCTTGGTCAGGTGGAGTTTCATCTCTTGAGGTTCAATCCTCCCTTTGCCCATGATTTTTATCGTTTCAGGCAGTACAGCATTCCAAGCCACTGCACACATGTAGAGAACGCCTTCAATGTAACAGACTTGATGATCTCAGTGAGGGACAGTTGTTGATTAGATTTGGCAGGAATTGTCTGCAGTAGTTTTACGGTATCCCCGCTTGAAAACTTCTAAAATGCCCTGGTCGCAGGGCTGCAGCATGCTTTGTTGTGTTTGCCGGTAAGAACAAACATCTAATGTGCCCATCCCAGTCCTGACATCAGCAGTCTCTGGATGTGCAGGCGAGTTGTCCACCAGCAGTATGGCATGGATGGGGAGATGTTTACTCCTAAGGTGTGCTTTTACCTCTGGGACAAAGTGATCTGTAACCATCTTTTGAAAATCACACTATCCATCCAGGCATTGTATTGTGTGCCTCATAGTGCATTGGCAGTGCACTAAGGTTCACATACTTAATGCACTGAAGCTGCCTGGCTTTTCCCACAAGGACATGTTTTAGTTTATGCGTGCCAGCTGCATTTACACAGTGAAGATGGTAACCCTGTCTTTTGGTTTTTAACCGGGGAGCCTCTGCCCCCATGTGCCAAAGTATGTTATCAGACAACATCGCTAGAACAGCCTGGTCTCGCCTGCATTATAATCTGCTCTTGGACGAGACCGTGCTGTCAACAATGTCAAGGAAATTTTCAATGAATGGTGAAATGGACTCTTCAGCAGCGCTAAGCTTTCTCCACAAAGGCGCGGCTGCCGAATTCCATGACATTTAAAAGCGTATCAACCACCCCTCGCTAGCCACAAAGGGCTCTGTGTGTCCCATCCGTGAGTGGAACATGAGGGTTTTTCTTGAGAAGGAGACCGGACAGTGGTGTCCCTTCTCACGCCCTGGCAAACCACATAAAAGAGCCCTATCACGCTGCTCATCTTTACAGGATCGCATGTTCTTGCAATCCTCTGCCCCAGCTACTGATTCCATAATGAGAGCAAAGTCTCGCAGTTTTTATTTTGCAGTTTTATACCACTAATCGTGGACTTTCCCATGCCATATTCTGCTCATGGGAATTGAAGCTCTCTCCCATTCTCCAGGCGCCTCCACAATCCTAAGATCTTCCTGTGTCAATCTTCACCATTTATTACTGCTTCAGTAGTGTTGGAGCACGCATCCGCTCACGGGAGATTTTTTGGAGTTGGCTCCAGTGGCGCCCGTAGAGCGACATGCTGCGTCATGCAGTGGTGGCCAGATATGGGTGCACAGACTACTCCCCTCCATCTCAGTTCTGTTTCTCCTGCCGTCGAGGCTGCACCTGCTGCATGGTCAGATTCAGTTTTAGGCCTAGTGCGACATCAACCTTTCCAGACTCCTCCTCCTTTTGTTCTTGGCGTCATCACTGGTAAGACCGTTCTTTTCCCTTCTCTTTTTCGTGGCACCAAGAGCTGTACTTGTATTGGTCTTAATTTTTTGCATCATGTCAGGCTCAGGGGCAAAATGTAAGTTGAAGGCAGGCCATGCCCCTATGCATCGATTGCTCCTGTGGCCAGCATTTTCCGTCACGGACCGGCATGATGTTTGTCTCCGTTGCCTGAGACTCAACCACAATATGGATCGTGTGACACCTGTTTCTCGATGGACCATCGCATCCTGGAAGTCCGCGTGTTCAAGATCGGCAAGGCCCGCCTGACTTTTGGGGGACGCCTCCCAGGATTCCCAGTAAGGTCTCTAGACCCTTCCTCTGGGTCCCTCTCAGGCCTATATGGTCTGTAGAGATGGCTTCCTCATCTTCTCTTGCCAAGAGGAGGCTTCCTTCGCAGTGTCTGAGGAGTAGCCTTGGTCCTCCCGGGGCAGCGGCAGGGACACCGCCTCAGCAGTCACCTCCTCAGAGGTGCAGGCTCCCCAGTGGCGAGGCCCAGGTCTGCTGGGCCCGGCATCGATGGACCCTCGATCCGTCTTCAGCACCATTTGGATCCCGGCGCCATTCATGGTGCTGGTGATCAGAGAGACACCGTTCGCGCATGTGTTGGCTCTTGGCGCCGCCGTGGTGCCATGGGCCCAGTGGATTCTTCTAGCGGTGCCGGGTCAGTCACGGCGCGAGGCCATGCCATAGGTCTGGCGGCACCGTTTAGAGTCAGGGCCGGGTCTAACGTTACAGGGGTCTAGGGCCGTCCGGGCGCCGTCTGTCAGTGCCTGTCACTGAGACCCCAGGGTGGCCAGTATTGTGATCCAGCTGGTCTCTTTCTCCTCCTTGCAGAAGGATGATTCAGATGTGGACCTGTCCTGGCACCCTGACTCTTGGTCAGGGTCTCGGTGGGACGAGGTGCTGTTGACCCCAGCCCAGCGCCTATTCCTCTGCCTCCGCTGCTGTCTCCTCCTCTGAGGTCTCCCAGGCTGGGGTGGTCTGGGGTCCCTGAAGAGAGATGAAGCGGAGGTGGAGGAGCGGCTCTCCTCCTGAGGGGTCGTGGCATCTGCCGATCCCGGTGCTGCACCCCTCGGGGTGGGGGTCGCTGGCGCCGAGGAGGAGGGCTTTCAGAGTCCGGGGTCAAGAGACAGGGTTCGGGCCCCTCGGTCTTCACCTGCCATCCCTCAGGGGGTAGGAGCCATAGCGCTGACCCTGTCTTTCCCCTCGAGCCCCAGGGACCCCTCTGGTGGCGTTGCTCTTGGGCTGCCCTTCTGGATCCATGCAGCCCCAGGTTGTCACAGGGGAGGATCCCCTACTAGGCTCTTCCAGGCTCGCACCCCAGGGGTCCATTCTGCGAGCCTGGTTTGTTGTCCGGATCCCACCAGCTTGGACTCCATTCCCCAGATTCCAGAGCCCCAGCAGAGGACAGTTGCCTCGCCTGTAGGTGCCCTCTCCCATTCCTCTGCAGCCCCCCTCTCTCCCAGGCCATGTAGGTCCCACAGGCCCGTTATCCTGGGAGACGTTCAGAGGCTCTGGCAGCCTTCCCCCATATGTTAGTTACATGCATGAGCGGGTGTTTCACCTATCCCCACCGCTGCAGGAGTTCTCTGGACATTTGAGCTCTCCATTATCCTTGTCTCCCTCCTCTGAGGAGAGGAACCCACTGCTCATCTCCTCCGATGCTGATTTCACGAATATTAGCGATTCCTTTCGAGGATGGTGAGGGATCTTCGTGATCTCCTTTGTTAGAAGAGACAATACCAACGGGAGATGCGTGAATTCTTGGTGAATCAGTGCCCAGCATTTGGTGGTACTATCCTGGCCTATTCCTTCCAGGAGGTGTCTATCCGTTCTGGCAGTCACCAGCCACTTTTCTCCAGCCCGGCAGACTGCGAACGAAGGTATTGTGTCCCATCGGAATCTCTGAGTACTCTCCCAACCCACCTTCGGATTGGCCTACCTAGAAACTCGCTTCTAAGCGCCTGGCTGTTTGGTGCATGGCCATCCACTGGACTCATATTTTCTTCAATTTGACCAGTGGGGCTAAGAGTGTTCTCTTCCTCTCGTGTAATGTTATGCATTGCATCACATCAGCTCACCATGCTGCTTACAGTAGGCATTTGTGGTCGATGCTTTCCCAAATCTTTGCATCAATGCCTGATACGGAGCAAACCAGACAAGCTATTGCCCTCTCTGCTATAGGCCTGGAGCTGGCAAGACACCAAGCAAGTGCATCTTATGACCCCAGGGAGGTGGCTTCCAGGCTTGCAGGGACAGCGATCTGTATTAGATGGACAGCATGGCTTTGTCTATTCAAGGTTGTCACCCCTGGTAGGGTGATTCACTGCGCTTTCGGGGACCGTCTCTTTTCCTCCAGAGCTAGGAGACTTCTGCAGGGCTTCTCCATCTCCCCATCCTCGGGGACACCTCCTAGCTCTCCTCCACCATAGGCTTCTCACTTGATTAGCCCAGGGTCTTCCCTTTCTGTTTCTTACCAACAGAGGCTGGGGGTCTTGCTCCCTCAGGGTTTCTTTATCCCCTCTTGGGGGAGTGGAGCTTATACTCACCCAAGCAGTAATGAAGATGGTGAAGATTGACAAGGAAGATATGAACATTACGTATCTACTGTAATTCTTGATCTCCTCTTGTATCTTCACTATTCATTACTGATGCCCATCCACCTTCCCTCAGTGGCCTCCTACTGTGATGCCTCCTCCCTTATTGTTCCTCTCCTTTGGCCTTTATGCCAAAAAAAAAAAATCCTGATTTCCGTCCTTCTTGGGCGATCTTTTTCCTCAAGGTAAAGGGGAATGAGTAGGACTTTTCTCCCTATCCCGAACTCTTTCTGACTGCCTCTAGAGGTGACCTCTAGGCTCCTTAGCCACGATGTTCAGCTCACAGCTGAAGAGACCGTTCCTCTTGGCTTGGCCTCAATATTAAGGTTCCCCTGTTGGGCATTATTTAATTGTCAGCTTCTTCTGGTTGGTGCTTCTGCACTTCTTAACCTTAGACTGCTGCCCTTACCTTGCCTTCAGGGAGTCCGACTGAGTTCCCACTCTATCCTTCATACAAAGCTACCCTTTGTAGGGCCTAACCCCTACCACACACTCTTTGGTGTTAGCACTTAAGGTGCTAAGTGACTCTCCTACCACCCCCATTAGTTGGGCGCCTTTCCAGAACAGTTTTCTGTCCGGTAGTCTGTAAGCTCTCAGCTAGAGTGTAGGGGTTGGGATGATGAGATTATAGAGAACCTGCCCTTTGTGTCCAATCTATACAAGCGGTTCAGTTGAACCTGTTCTCACTCCGACTAAGAGGATTCTTGCTCCCTTGGTTTTGGTTCCACGCTATAACCCTCTCAACCAGTATATCTATGGGCAGTGTTCTACCTTCTCAACATCCCTTCTTTCTTCTTCTTCCTTTTCTCTTTATCTGTTCCTCCTTAGAACCGCCCCAGATGGGAGGCCCTCGGTCCCTTAGGGTGGTAGTATTCTCCCTCTTCCATCTGTCCTCTACCGGCTTATTCCTTCTTCAGTTTATATCCTTTCCTTTTCTATCCCTCGGCTCTCTTGCCTCGCTCTCCCTTTTTTCCTTTACCCTTTTCTTGCCTCTCCAGCTACCAGAACTGAGATGGAGGAGGAGTCTGTGGCACCCAACAGCAGCCCTTGGCGCAGACACAGCGTACACTTGTATGCCTTGGAGCCAACCCAAAAAAAAAAATCTCCGTAGCAGGTGTGCATCGCACTACCCAAGCAGTAATGAATGGTGAAGATATAAGAGAAGATCAAGAATTACGGTAGGTACATCATTTTCATTTTTTGAGACACTAAGGACAACATGTTTTCTTTTGATAGCCATTGCAAAGTGAGTACAACAACAGACTAAACTGGTTGATTGGTGCTTAAGTACAGAGCAGCAGCTGGTGCTAGTAGGTGTCTGATAGTTAATTATAGTGTGAAGTAGTAGGCGGATCAAAGCGGTACTAGTGATGCCAAAACTGAACATTCTATGGGGACAATCACAGTGTCCATTAGATGGGGAGATCGGATAAAAGGGGTTGGATAAACGAGAGTGTACTATAATGTTGTTTCTATATGATGAGGGCTTAGTGAGCTTCATGCATTTATGACCCAACAGTTTTATTTTTATTGTTGCCTTTGGATAACGTGTTACTATTGCAAATGTTTAGGGTTGTTGTTTTATATGGCTGGCATAAGTTTTTTTTTTTGTTAGTAAAACCAGTTCAGAGTTTGTGTGGGTTTTCAAGGCTGAATCTGGCTAATCATTTATAACTTGCACAGAGTCAGGGATAATATCTGCATAGTACCCTGCGTGGTTCTCCCTTAGCCTCTAGATTACATTTTTAGCCGTGGTTTTAAGGCTCTGCATTTTTGAGTGGCTTCTTTATATGTTTTCTCCCACAGCACATAATGTGTTTGCAATGCATATATAGAGAGGGGTTCATATCAACACAAGAGGTTGAGTTTACTTTTTTTTTTTAGTACTGTTATCATTGGAACGACCACCCATAGTTTTGCAGGTTGCAGCATATCTTGGACAATATTTTTATTTTGGACTTGAATTTTGTTTGAATACCTCCATATCCTAATCCAGAGTGCATAGACTACAAACACTAATTACATCGAATGTATCATGTGTTGAAAATTGTGATCTCTTGCATGAGATAATCATATGTCATTGTTTTTATTATACAAGCAATAAAATATAATCACAAAAATATATTCTGTTACCGACCAGCATGATCGTTGCCTTAAGTGTCTTGGCCTGCTTCATGACATGGATTTGTGCAACACCTGCGTTCCATGGACCGTCGAGTTCTTGAGTAGTGTGTGGGGAAGTTGGACGAGCCCACCAACATTCAGAGGACAGACACGCACTCCTCAGGCCAGGCAGCAGTCTCTTGGCCTTGCCTCTGTGTCCCTCCCAGTTCTATCTGGACCGTGGAGGAGGATGCTCCTGCCTCTTCTAGCCTTGCCATGGCGGGGTCCCTTCCGCAGTGCAGGAGGCCCAGTCTGTTCCCTCAGGGAGGCTGGGAGGCACCGCTCTGGCAATTGCCCCATTCGGGAGAAGGCCACCCATTGTCATGTCCTGTGGGCCCGGCCAGCACTGTCCTTCTGTGTCGCCTGTCGGCGCCATTTTGGGCCCTCGTGCCGGTCTGCCGCTTGGTGCCATTTCTGCTGTCGGTGCTGCTCTATGGTGATGGTGCCGTGGGAGTTCTACAGTGCGTTCTCTGATGGTTTCTGGTCTCATTGCCGTTCACAGTGCTGAGACTGGAGATGGTGCCATGTCCAGCTCCAGTGCTGTTCGGATCGCTGTGGCAGGTGCTGGCGCCATTTGCAGCACTGAGGGGCTGCCTGTGCCAGTGCTGTCTCTGCTGCCATTCACTGCGTCGTGGGGAGACAGTGCCATGTCTGGTGTCAACTCCAGCCTCAGCACCGTGGTGGGGTTATCTTCTTCCTCCGCACCATTCACGGTGCCAGGGAGGAGGTCAACTGTAATCGTGGTGTGGGGCTCTGGATTGGCACTTCTCTCAGTCCTGCTAGGAGCAGGCACCTCGGGGTGGTCTGGCATCAAACCTCTGTCTCCTCTTCGGAGGAGGAGGATTCCAGGTCTGATCTGAACTGGCTGCCAGATTCCTCGAAGTCTGCAGCTTCCTTGTGCACCTCAGTAGATGCTTTGATGGTCCAGACCCAGCCTTTCTCTTAGGAGCGGGCAGTGGTCCCCGAGTCTAGGTCAGGGGCTCTGACCAGCAGGCGGCAGTTGCCCTACAGCCTGGACTTGGTGGATTTTCGGCTCCCTCAGCTGGCGTTCCCCCTCCTGTGGTGTGCCTGATTGCCCAACTTTAAGGTCGACCAGGGCACCCACAGAAGGGAGGGTGCTGCACCCTGGGTGGTCTCTTTTGGGGCTGCTCAGAGCTGCCAGCTGCCTAGGCTGGTTTTCTTGAGGCGGAGAGCTCTCTCGAGTCAGAGGGTCGAGGGGCCTGAGTTTGACACGGCGGCCCTTCTCTGGGACCCACCGGGTTCACGGAGGAGCCACAGTCCGGACCCTGGTCTTTTCTTCTCTGTCTCCTGGAGAGTGCCCTTTTCTTTGGATGCCAGGGGCCATCCTTTTGGGCTCACATGGTCCTGGTCGTCCTCACAGGGGGATTCTTCAGGGCACGGTCTAGGCAGTCCCAGTGTGGTTGATCAGCTGTCGGCTTTTGGGCTTTCCGAACTCCTCCACCCTTGGGGCTCTCCTGCCCGGACAGAGGACGTCCCACTTCTGTAGTGGATCTACATAGATATATACATACATACACAGTGTCGGCAGATAAGGGCCTATGGCTCACCCAGTCTGCCCATTTGAGCTTGTAAGTTCAGTTTGTTTTCCTAGAGGTCTGTTGCCCTTACCTGACCTCCAGAATTTCTTTATGTCTATCCCATGCATTCTTAAATCCGTGATTGTTTCAGCCCCCACCACTTCCTCTGGCAGGGTGTTCCACTTGTCCACCACCCGCTCTGTGACAAAATTCTTCCTCATGTTTCCTCTGAATCATCCTCCTTCCAACTTCATCCCATGCCCACTAGTGCTGGAACATCTTTTCACTTAAAATAGTGTATTCCTGCACCCTGTTCCTCCCTGTAAGATACTTGTTATGTCTCTATCATGTCCCTTCTCTCTCTCTCTCTCTCCAAGGAGTACATTTTCACCTTCAACGTGTCCTCATAGGACTTGTGATGCAATCCATGTACCATCTTTGTTGCCCTCCTCTGAACCTTCTCTACCCTATGTCCTTATGTGGGTAAGTTCTCCAGAACTGTACAGTGTACTCCAGGTGGGACCTCACTAGTGTCTTGTATAGTGGAATTATGACCTCCATTTTCCTGTTGGTGATGCCCTCATGTATGCATCCCAGCATCCTATTTGCTTTACCTGCTGCCTTGTCACACTGTTTCCTACCTTGAGGTCATCAGAGATGATAACCCCAAGATCCCTTTCCTGCTTGGTGCATGCTATATACTCACCCCACCAACTGATATATTGTGCCAGGGTTTTTTGCCCCATATGCATTATCTTGCACTTCTTTGTATTGAATTTCAACTGCCAAACCCCTGACCATTCTTCAAGTTTCTGCAGGTCCCTTCTCATTCTGTCTACACCCTCTGGTGTGTCTACTCTGTTACAGAGCTTCATGTCATCAGCTGAACAGTGAAATTCTGCCTTCTAGGTCCTGCACAATGTCGCTGATGAAGATGTTGAATAGGACCAGTCCCAGCACTGATCCCTGTGGTACCCCCACTGGTCACTCTTCCCTCTGTGCAGTGACAGCCATTTTACCACCACCTCTCGTCCTGCTGCCCAGTCAGTTACTTAGCCACCACACTACTGTCCTGCCCACACCCATATTCCCAGTCTGTGTAATAGTCTTCTGTGTGGCACAGTGTCAAAGGCCTTGCTGAAGTCCAGATAGGCCATGTCTACTGCCTCCCCTGATCCACCTCCCTAGTCACCCAGTCAAAAATTCAATGAGGTTGGTCTGACATGCCTCCCCTGGTGAAACCATGTTGCCTTGGGTCCTGTAGTCCATTGACAACCAGATGTTCCCACCATTTCTCCTTCAGTAGTGCTTCCATGATCTTCCCCACTACCGAGGTGAGGCTGACTGGTCTGTAGTTCCCGCTCCTCTTTGTTCCCACTTTGTATAAGGGGACTACATCTGCTATCCTCCAGTCTTTGGTACCTCCCCTGTTTCCAGTGATTCGCTAAACCGGATAGCCAGAGGTTCAGCCACCACCTCTCTTAGTTCTTGAAGGACCCTGGGTGCACCTTACTTCCAGTTCCTTCAGGACCCTTCTCGTGTAAAGCGACTTGTGTCCATTTCTGTACCATTCTCACCCCTTGTACTCCTTCAGACCCATTATCCTCCTTTTCCTCAGTAAAGACTGAGCAGAAATACCTGTTCAATATGTCAGCTTTACTGTTGTTATCTCCATGCGCCCCAATCCCCCTTCAATCTCACTATCCCTCCTTTGCCTTTTTTTCATTTATGTACCTGTAAAGGTTTTGTCCCTCTACCCACTGATTTTGCAATGTTCTCTTCTGTCTGAGCTTTGGATTCCTTACTGACCTCTCCTGACTCCTTTGCTTCTCCTGGTACTTTTCCCTATCCCCTCTGCTCTGTGTCTTTTGTATTGCCTGAATGCAATCTTTTGGCTTTCACTTTCTTTGCTACCTCTTTGGAAAACCATAATGGTCTCCTCTTCCTTTTCCTCTTGCTAACCTACTTAATGCATAATTCTGTTGCTCTTGTAATCCCCATTTTAAGTACTGCCCACTGTTCCTCAACCCCTGATTCCTGCCCCATTCCCCTTAATGCCTCTTTCAAGTATCTCCCATTTTCCCAAAATCCCCCTTAAAACTCTCTCTCTCTCTCTCTCTCTGTCTCTCTTTCCTCCCTCAATCCTTGTCCTTGGGACTAATCCTTTTCCTTATTTTAAGAAGGTTTTTTTTCTCACCTACCCTTATTTTGTTGGTCAGGGAGAGGACAACCCCCGGTTCATGGTCCCTCTCGTATCTCCTCGACCTTGAAGTCGTTCTGCTGGAGTGCGTGTTGACAGTCTAGCCACACTAACTACTCCTGGGCAGTAAGTCCATCTCATTTCAGGGATCAGACCACGAGTCTGGGGTTTGTCCTTTTCCCCCCACTTGCTGTTCCCCTCCTTCCTTCGCTGCCTTTTCTTCTTCCAGAGATTGGGGCCTCTCCAATCCCCTTAATTTTCTTCTCTGTCCCTCGCCTGTCCTCTCAGTCATTTATTTCTCATTTTAGTTCATATATCTTTTCCTTTGTCTATCCCTTGACTTAGTTGTCCCTCCCTCCCAGCCTTGCTTCTTACTCTATGGTGACTCAGACCTGGTGGGCGGGGGGCGGGGTCGACTACACCTAAAGGCCAACCCATGAGTGCCATGCAGTGTGTCGGCCCTCGAGGGCGGCACCGCTATGGCCGGCCCTCCCATCAAAAAAGAGCTCCTGCGGGGTTGTGATCTCCAGCCACTCACCCACATGTGATGAATGATGAAGATCACAGAAAGATCAAGAATTATGGTAGGTAGTAATTTTCATTTTGGCACAAACTGGTAGGTTTTTTTTTTCCTTTAAAGTAGAACCAGTCTAAATTTATTCACAGTGATTTGCATATATTTCCCATGATGCTTTGCATCATGGGATTATTTTTACACTTCTATATATGTTTATACAGTATGCGTATATAAATTAAATCTCCTTCTATCTCTTTCCTGTATTAGCTTATATGTTCTTTTTAGCGTTCTTTTCTCCTCTTATATCCTGCAAGCATAGCTTGCCCCACTTTCTCACCCTCCTGGCAAACAGAACTGAGGTAGGTGAGGGGCCAGTACCAGTTGTTGACAGGCAGGCATCACCATGTGATGTCATATAGGCATCATCGCGGAATGACTGTTGGCCCTCTGGCCAAATGGCTTGCTCTCACAGGGTCCAAGGGACCTTCTGTTTAGAACCAGAGTGGTACTTCATGGAAAAAGATATTCAGTTATGGTAGGTACCTAAGTTTCTTTGTATGAGGGATCATGTGGAACATGCCTGTTGGTGCAGTGGAAATATTGTCACTTGCAGTGCTGCCAACCTGGATGTGGGAATGAGCCCAGGATGCTGGATGGCTGATGGGGATGTTTTGAGCATTCTGTGGGATGCTCATACCCAAGAAGTGAGGCTGTGCATTCCCCACCATTCCAATGCCATCTGGGGTATCACAGGTGATGTAGCAGTTAAGCGGCTGAGGAGTGGAAACACAAGGTTCCTCCCACGTAGTCCATTGCATGCTTTGTGAACTGTTCTGTGTCAGCATCTTAAACACACAACAAACCTCAGGATGTTGTATGCTCCTCTCAGACCCTGCACTGCCAGCTGGATGTCTAAATGGAAGGTGAACCCCAGAGATGGCAGTCGACAGGGCTGGGAGGTCGCACTGGAAGTAGGGAAAACTAGTGTAGAGCCGTGGTTGGGAGTTTAAAAAAAAAAAAAAGGGTCTCAGGTAGTGTAAATACTTTTTTTTTTTTATCAATATGTGACCTTGGCTTTTCTCTCCATTTCTTAGTGTTCCAGACTTGGGTCCCACCTCAGCAATCTACTGGAAAGGTTTCAGCAATTCCAAGAAATCGCAGATACCCTGGAGTCCTGGCTTCAGAGACCTGAGAGCACTGCTGAAAGGCTGCTGTCTGAGGCCGTTGCATCTGACCCACACATCCTGTCTACACAGCTGGAGAATACCAAGGTGATGAGCTTAGACACAGCACTAGTGCTGATGCAACAGTTTATAGGGAATTGTAACCATACAGGAGAGCCGTGACACTAATTAATGTAATTTTTCCACAGTCTGATAGTATCTTGTTTAAAAAACACAGATGTAGCTGTACTCTGATTTAAATCTCTGCAGATAAATCAGAACAGGCACATATTTTATTTTATGTACGGGATAACGGTGAGGCTGGGAAATATGCCCTCCTATAGGGAAATAGAATGTTCTGTCCTGCTAGTTGGGCTACAGGAACACAAAGAGAAGCTGAGTGATTCTGTCAGCCCTAAATAGAATGAGAGAATGTTCTTATGCAGTAAGACACTCCTCAGTACATGTATAAACATATAATAACTGGAGAGCATTTTCTCCCATAGGGAAACCCTGTTATAATTCACCGTTCTAACTCGCGGTTATAACGGTGAGCATGCGCCAGATTTCCTTGCTCCATGCATATGCAAGCCTCCTCTCTTACTTTCTCAATGCTCTCTATTTCATCGCCAGTAGCACTCGGTGGTAACTAAATAAAAACTCACCTCTCGTATTAACGTTCAAGAATCCTTCCTTAAACAGGTGTTCCTTGAATAAAACATTTTCTAAAAAGAAAAGAAAAATAAACGGAAAGTTTTCAGCAGCCACAGACTGCAGACCATGCCTCAACCAAACTGGACAGCGGCTGAACACTGAAGCAGTTGTATTTTATATTATTGCTGTGTGAGAAAAATGCTCCCCAGCAATTATATAAAATAAAACATGGGTGGTGTGTAAAGCTTCGCTCTGGGTTTATATACTGCAGCATCCAACACCCCGGTGTGTGTAAAATTCTCATTAAACACACCACCCATGTGTTATTCTATATAGTATATATTTATTTGATTTGGCTAGAGTGCATTATAATAGGATTTTCATTTTTTGTTTAAACAAAATATATGTCGTTGCCTGTATAGTGAGTGCAAAAATAGGCTCGCCATTTCTTTAGAATTTTCTTTTAGTTCTGCTCCAACAACAGGTGACTGCTACTGCCTTGTCAGGATCTCGCTTCAAGAGGATGTCTGCCCCTCCATAAAAGAAATAAAATTAATTGAAACTGTAGTCTTATCAGCAAAAGAGTAACTTAACCCAATATTTCACTAAGCTGTTTGTTTTCTGGAATGCCCTGACCATCACTCTTTTAGTAAAGAAGTACTTCCTCACATCCCTCCTAAATTTTATCCTTCCAGCTTCACTGCATGTCCCTTGTTCATGTGCACCTTCTCTTCTGAGAAATACTATGCTCCTGTGCCTTATTTACTCCTCAAGGTTATTTATAGGTTTCTGTCATATCCCCAGGGTGTACATACTGAGAACCCCCAGCCTCTTCTCACAGGGCTTATGATTCCGCCCTCGCACCATTTTAGTTGCCATCCTGTAGATAGCCTGTACCCTCCCTATGTCCTTCCTGAGATGTGGTCCTCAGAACTGGAAACAGTACTCCTGGTTGGATCTCACTAACAGTCGAGACAGTGGTAACACCACCTCACTCCTTCTGCTGATGAAATACCCTCCTTATGCACCCCAGCATTCTGTTGACCCTGCCTACTGCTTTGTTGCACTGCCTTGACACCTTGAGGTCATCAGATATGATTACCCCACGGTCGCTTTCTTATTTAACGACCATGAACACCTCTTCCCCACGTTATACCCGCCTCTGGGCTTCTGTACTGTAGATGCATGATTTTGCACTTTTTCACATTGAAACCCAGCTGCCATACTCTTAACCACTCCTCGAGTTTTCTTAGGTCTCTACTCATTCTCTCCACCCTCTCCGAGTATCTACCCTATTGCAGATTTTGATGTTATCTGCCAAGAGACATACCTTCCTTCAAACTCTTCTGCAGTGTCCATTATTAAAGACATTGAAGAGGCCTGGCCCCAGTACTGAGCCCTGAGGTACCCAACTGGTCATGCTTCTCTCATTAGAATGAGTGTCGTTTACCACCACCCTCTGTTGTCAGTCCATCGTCCAATTTCATACCTAGTTTACCACCTTAGGTCCTACACGCAAACTGCCCACTTTTCTTATATGCCTCCTGTGTGGTATGGTGTTGAAGGCCTTGCTGAAATCTAAGTAAGCCATGCCCACCACCCCACCCTGATTAGTTTCCCTGGACACCCAGTCAAAGAAATTGATGCGGTTCGTCTAACATGACCCATCCCTCATGAATACCCTGTCAGTACCCCTCTTTACATCAGCATGAGCACACAAATACTCTACATTCCTGTGGCAGTGCTTTTTCAATGTTAAGGTTCCACTTCCTTGGTAAAGTTTCTGGTTTGCTATCAGGGAGGGACTGGAGCACTATCCCCACCCCATCCCAACCAGGCCTATCTCGACTTCTGGATATAATGTTGTTTGCTGTTTAGTGCCACAGAGCGGCCTTTTGTAACCCACTGGATTGTTTGTTCCACACAAGCCAGTGCTGAATTCTGCCAGTCTGCGCGAGACTCAAAGCTGTAATGAAGCCCTGGAAGCGTGCAGTGGCTCATGTTCTTCTCTGTGCTGTGCAGGTGCTGCAGGGAGAACTCGCTGAACACCAAGTACAGGTGGACAAGCTACGGAAGCAGCTGCTGCCTGCTGGAGCTGAAGGGGGATCCTTCTTTGAACCATGAGCACATTCAGCAGTCCACAGGTACTCCTTGATAATTTTCTTAAATATTGGGCAAGATTTTGTATTGTTCATAGAACTATTCATGCAGAAATGAAATTTGATTACTAAGGATAGCATACGAAGGAGCAACGCTTACAGATTATGAATACAAACCCTCCACATTTAAAACTTTGATTCAGATTTTAAATGTTTACAAATACTATGTACCCCGAAAAGATCTCATTCTTTAAATTGGGAGCCAACAAAATATGTCTGTCAGTACTCGCTACTGGGCCAGAGAAGGCCTTGGGTTCAAGTCTCACACCAGGGTCTTGGGCTCATACACAGTGCTGACACTGCAGTACAATACTGCAGGGTGCTGCAGTTTTGGAGGTGGCGTCTGTTGGTTGAGATGGCACAGCCCTCTCTGGTGGTGGTTTTAGCTGGAAGTTAAAGATCTTATGGCACTTTTCATAAGGAGCAGTGGTTGTCCTCCATGTCTTGGCCAACATTCCCATTCCCAGTAAACTAGAATATTCTTACAGGGGCTGTGGGAGAAACACTGCCATGGTACAACATCCTGAGCTACAGCTTGGGGAGGGGATCTCCTCACACACAATGGAGTAAGTGGAGGGAGAACCTAGACAAGATAGTGTTAGCAGGAAGTAAAAGTTTTCCACATCGGACATCTAATGCATATTGTGCCAGCAACTCATGTCAAGCCAGGAGTCAGTCATTTTAAGTCTTAAAGAGGAACTTCCCAGGACTTTTGACTTGCATGCATAAATTACCCCTTCTTGCATTGATTCTGGAATTGTATTTCATTACTGTCCGCTACAGTTAGTTTTGCACTCTGAGCTGCAAAAACTGCAGGGTGTACCAGAGCTTCTATAGCAAGCCTGGTGTTGCTGTGGGCCCAGGGTTGTACTGTTGACATCACTATTGGACAGAGTCAGTTTCACACAAAAAAACAAACAAATTGAGAAGGCATTTGAATTCTGGCATAATGCATTGCTAATAGGGTGTCTTGGGATAGAGAAACCGTATGTACACTGAATACTGGTAGGTTTCCTTGCAGCATTGTTGCAACTGCATGGTACTGCACAGTGTGAGTCTCTCCTCTACCCTACAGCGATGTCATCATGAGCTAGCAGACCAGCAGCTGAACAGCAGAGACAAGTGCAGCAGGGCTCACAAACAAATCCAGATTATGGAAGGCAGAGTAAACCCTGGCCAAGAATAACAAATGCACACATTTTTCAGGTCCAGTACTGCATATAATGACTATAAGCTGTAACTTTTGGACCATAATGAAAGTTCCTCTTTAAGGTTTCATGGTTGTCTTGCACCAGACCCTGGTGGGCGAGGACCACTGAGGTGCTGGATGGAAAAGGTGACACATACATAGATATGTATGGGTGACTGACTACAACATTCAGGATTCCACATTAAGGATGGTGTTTGATGAGAAAAATTCCACTGTTTGAGGAACTCTTTGAAGCAAAATCTTAAGAGTTTCTGAGTTCCGAGCACCATGCGGGCTTCTAGGCAAGCCTGTTGAAGAGGTTAGTGCACTGTGATAGATGCTGTAAGTTACTTATATTAGCTTCTTGTATGCACGATTTCCTGTTGCACAGCTGTACTCCACCTCCCTCAGGTCGCTACTGGAAACAAGATTTGTAGTTTTATTCCTGCTTGCCTGCCCTTTCCCTTTCTTTACATGCCCCCTCCCCTTAAGAGTCCCTCTCCGTTCCCTAGACAGTCCCTTGTGGTTATCTCAAGCCCTCTTGAATCCCTCCAGCATTCCTGCCTCTACCACCTCCACCATCAGACTGTTCCAGGGTGCCATCACCCTCTCAGTAAAGTAATGTCCCCTCACATTCCCTTCAACCTACCCCCTGCATTCTCAGTCCATACTTCTAGATCTTACTGAGAAACAGCTCTTGCAGGCAGGTTACACCATTAGAATTGAAACGGCGGGTGCCAGGACCCCATGGAAAAATTCTAGCTAGCAGTATCCAGCAGGGGACTGCACCCGTCAGGCATCACATAAAAGGCGGTAGTCTCCAGCATCCCCAGTTCTTTTCCACTGTCGACTCACCAGCATCGGGCTCACAGATGCCTGAACAGACAGAGCGAGTGAAATCTTCAAACAAAATCTTCTTTTTCTACAAAACTCCATGTCTACTTCTCCTACTCCTTCTATCGAAGGACACCTCAAGTGCGCCTCCGGCAAGCAGATCCCGTTGCCGACCACCACATGGCCTGCATGAGGTGCCTAGGCCTGGAACACGATACCTAGCCTGTCCTATTTGTCAACAATTTAACAGTAGTACCAGGATCCGCGCCAAAAGCCCTTCAGGGGTTCCTTCTCGAGAGAAGCTCAAGAAGATGGAGAAAGGCCCTACCTCCAAGAGGAATCCTCCCATAAATCAGGGAAGCACTGGGACAAGCATCGGACTCTGGTAGCTCGAGATCCCAAGCTGGGCCTCAGAGTCTAGGACCAGTTCCAGCTCCACGCAGTCTGATCGATCGCCTTCCCGGCTCGCTCTCAGCCCCTTCCGTCAAGGTAAGGTCTTCAGGGGCTCTCAGCCTTGCTGCATCCGCTAAAGACCAAGGATTCTCGGCGCCCAACTCCGCCACCCAGCCTGGATCTTCAGACTGGCACAAGGCCAAGTTGTCTTTAAAATCAAGTGGGCATCAGACTGATGCCGGGACACTGACCCGGTCAGTCTCCCAACCTACAAAAGCACCGGACAGGAAGGCGACGGAACTGACATCCCTTAAGCGGAATTGGAGTCTGAGGGTGACTGATCCGACACCCACCAAATGGATCAGAGAACCGACGCATGCACCACAGATGCCGCTGACACTGGTCATCAGGGTTCTTCTGGAGAAGAGGTCATTGCACTGTCTGATGACCAGACAAGTGACACAGAAGATGCCGGCTTGCCCAGGGAACCATCTCCGGATTCGGTAGTTCACAAGGGCCTGGCGCCCGACGCCGAACAGGCCTACACCACGCCCAGCCCGTTGTCAGGTATGAATCTGCAGGAGGTCAAGGACCTGTTAACTTTCTGGTGGGATACCATTAAAAAGATGTGGTGCCCACCAAGCCTCCTCCACCTCGAGGCTCTTGAGGGTGAAAGCCCCAACCCCAAAGGGCCAACTCCACCTCCCGGGGCAGGTCCAGGAGCGGAAGAGACACCCATCAGGGTCTCTTAGCCCTAAATGACCCAGAGGCAGACGACCCTCCGGAGGATGACTCCAGGCGGAAACATCCGACACTTCCAGGTCTCCATCCCCTTCAGTCCCCATCACTCGACCTCACGAGACCTTTCCAGGTCACCACCAGATGATCCCTCATTCTCAGAAATCATGAGGCACATAGAAGAGAGCATGGGGTGGGAGACAGAAGATTTAGACCCTGAGAGACAACGTCTTACCCATTATCTCGGGCAGAAAGACCCGAAGCCTGTGGTGGTCCCACGTTGGAGGACACCTTTACAGACATCGCCAAGGCTGCTTGGAAGCATCCACATTTGACTCCAGGAGTTCCAAAATGGCTGACCACCTCTACAGGGCTCCATTGGAGGACCCGCTTGGCGCAACAACCCTGGCCGATTCTCTGGTCATAACAGCCTCTCATGATTGGTCTCCAGCAGCCTCAACACCTGAGTACCCAGCCTTCGGACCAGGAATCTAAGCAATTAGATTCACTGGGAAGGCATGTATGTGGCTCCTACATGCTCTATAAGGTCTTTGAACTACCTGGCGTCACGGTGCAGTTTCAGAATGCCCTTAGGGAACAGGGACAAGACCTTATGAAGGATTTCCCGGATGGTGATAATAATGATGAATTGCTTAATCTCCTTTGAACTGGGTCAGGCGTGGTGACCCAAGTTCTCCGAGCAGCTTATGATTCAGTGGACTCGGCGGCCGAGAGGAGCAGCCACAGGCATTTGTCTCTGGAGGCACTCTTGGCTGAGAGTCTCGGTTTTACTCGGATGTCCAAAGAAAATCTCAGATGTCCCTTACAATGGAGCAATCCTGTTCGTGAGGAATCTGAAAGAGTGATTGTCACAAACCCACTCAGCAGGTCAGGCCTTCTACTCCCAAAGTGCCAGCCTCTGAGCGTAGTCTTAGAACAGTGAAACAGACAAGGTAACCTCTTGTCTGTTTTGTGAGTTTGGATCAACCTTTGGTCTCAAGTTCTGGAGGGATTCAAACTGTTAACCTCTTGTTAGCATACCCAATGCACAGGCACAGATATATCTGTCTTCGGGGCCAGATATCTTTGCCTATGGGCACCTAACCAGGTATACAGAGATGACCCTTTAAAACTTTAATAAAGACCTCAGATTTAAAATGCTTCTCTTTCCAGTTTGGTATCACCATTCAAGCTTATGTCTATTGTCTGCTATAACCATGCACTTTTCTTACAAATAATTATTATTTATTTCATTTTGTTGACCGGGTAAGTGCACTAGACAATGCTGCCTATTTTCAGGCACGACCTGGGAGGGGATACAGATGGATACCAACTAACCTTGAACCAGATTAAGCTGTTGGTGGTATTTTTAGTGACTGAGGAAAATTTGGCCAGGACACGGGAAATTCCCTACTCTTTCGATGAGTGCCATGGGATCTTTAACATCCACCTGAACTACCACCAATCCAGGCAGATGGGACCTCGGTTTAACGTCTCATCCGAAGAGCGGAAAAGAAGTCAAAGACAGACCAAGTAAGTTCTAAAAATAATTTTACTAAAATAGTTAAAATATATAAACACAAAATACAGAACTGTTCTATCACAAGACATACAACTCCATTAAAAGAACAATGTTTTAAACAGTGCAATTCCTACTACAGTACTTGGTCTCTAAATACTTGCTTAAAAGTGCTCCCAAGATGTTTCATGGTCAGAGTCTAGGTAAAAATGTGTCTCTGTGAGTAAAACAGACTAAATTGAAAGCTGGCTTTTACTCCACCTCTTTTCAGGAGGTCACCCAGCACATCCCTGTCAGGATATATGAAAATATATATCTTATACAAAGTATTACATTCTGCAACTTCAGCATAATTCATGTCCTTCAGATGACACTTCATTTGATCCCATGCTGTATCCTCCTCACAGGCTTCACAGGGACATTTACAACCTTGCACCCTGTGTAACAACCTAGGTTCCTCTCCATCGTCATAAACCTTCTTTATGATTTCTCTTTAACAAAATTAACTTAAACAAGTCTGTAATTAACTCAGAGAAACAGGATCCTTGATTAAAGTCTTCCATGTAATACATGGACTATAAAAACTGAGTGTGTGTGAACTCACATGCTGTCAGCATTTTTTATGGCTCCCATTCTCAGCTAAAATCCGGGGATGAGTGAGGTCATTCTAAGAGCACCAGATTATCAACAAAGACAGTCAGTAATACATTTTATATTAAAAGAAATGATACAGCACTCAGAACTGGCTGTCTATGTCACAGTGATAACCAGGCTACAGGACGCCGGGAAGGCAGTCAGGACTGTACAGGCCCAAATCTAGTTCCTTTGGTAGGAACCAGAATCATTTGCGGCTGGAAACAAAGGCAACAGCCCCGCGTTCGACCAGCAACCGGGCAACTTTATTAGCAAAGGTCAAGCTAGGTTCCCGGGGCGGAAACATCCGAAATCTGCCAAGCCCACAGGGACAAATACCACCACAGCATGACTCCTTCCCGCCCCCCGCCTCCTCTGGATCTAAGGGAAGAGAAGGTCGGGGTCGATCTCATCACCTTTTGTGATGGCAGAGGATAACCTCCGACCGGTGGGTGTTACAGCTGGTAAGTGAGGGCACTCTATCAAGTTCCCCGACCACCCACCTTCAAGACCTCCCTGCTCTCCCGCTATCGGGTCAGCATGTCCTGCTCATTCAGCAGTAGATCTTGACACCCTGGACAAGGAGGCCATAGAGATACGTTCCATAGAACCAGAGAGGAAAGGGTATTATTCTCACTTCTTCCTGGTCCCAAAGAAGACAGGGTACTTGTGCCCGATGTTAAACCTCAGCAACCTCAACACTTCCGTGTTGTACAAGCACCTCTGCATGGTGACCTTCCGGGCCTCATTTCCATGCTGAAAGAGGGTGCATGGCTTAGCGATAAGCTGGACATGCAGGATGCTTACCTACATCTCCCGATCGCATCAAAAGTTTCCTGCGCTCAAGTTTCTGGGACGCCACTACCAGTTCCGAGCCTCCCTTTGGACTATCCTCAGCACCTCAAGTGTTCATGAAGTGTATGGCAGTCATGGCAGCAGCTCTCAGGAGACAGGGCCACTACATGTTCCCATACCTAGATGACAAGCTGCTCATGGCACCCTCCACTGAAGCCCGATGACCGTGATCCAGGATACCAGTTCCCTCTTCCAATCGCTGGGCGTCACCATCAATCAGGAGAAGTCATGCCTTCTTCCACCTCAGAAATTGCAGTTTATGGGGCAATTCTAGATACCACTCAAGGGAGGGCATTCCTACCTCAGGACAGGCGGAGCGCATCAGATCCCTCATAAGGGACATAATGGAAAAGAAAGCGGTACCAGCCAGGACCGTTTCTTTTGCCTGCTCGGCATATGGCAGCTGCTATTGCAGTGGTTCCCCTAGCTCGACTCCATATACGGGTCACCCAGTGGATGTTGTGGACCCAGTGGGACCAAAAGCAAGATTAGCTGCAGCATCCAGTGTGGATCACAAATGTCGTCATCCGAGACTGGCATTGGTGGCTCATCCCAGAGCATGTATCTATGAGAGTCCCTTTGTAGCACCACCTCCAGCAGTGACTCTCTCCTCGAATGCCTCAGGGTCCAGATGGGAGCTCACCTCAACAGGGTCAGGACTCAAGGCTCCTGGTTGTCTCTGGAATCTCACCTTCACATAAACATTCTGGAGATGAGAGTTGTCCTGTATGCTTTACAGGCCTTCCAGTCGGAGATTCCACCGGGTACCCTCCTGTTACAAACAGACAAAATGCGGCGATGTACTATCTCAACAAGCAAGGAGGCACTCCTTCCTACACCTTTGCATGGAGGCCAAGAGGGTATGGGATTGGGTACTACAACACGGCACAGAAATCATTGCAGTACATGTTCCCGGAGTGGACAACACTATCGTGGACAGTCTAAGCCGATCACAGAATAGAGTCCATGAATGGGAACTGCTTCAGGAAGTCAGAGGACCTGTTTCACAGATGGGGACACTAGAATTAGACCTCTTTGCGTCCCCATCCAGCAAAAACTGCCCAATTTCTGCTCACTAGAACCAGAGCCTGGTGTTTTCTGGTGAGACACATTGTCCCTCTCTTGGACGGGCAGGTTTCTCTATGCTTTCCCACCCTTCCCTTTGATCCAGAGGGGTTCTATTAAAGCTCCGACAAGAGCATGCATCTCTCATTATGACAGCGCCCTTTTAGCCCAAGCAAATTTGATTCCCTCTATTGCACCACTGACTCAGGAACCTCCAGTGCCTCTACCATTCAGCTCTTGCCTGCTGTCCCAGGAGGCAGGCTCCTTGGTCCATCTGGGTCTTGGTGGCTAAACCTGCATGCCTGGCTCCTAAGGACATAGCAGTCATGAGATAATGGGGTCTCTCAGGACGTTGCAAATGTTTTGGTGGTGGCCAGAAAGCCCTCCACTCACGCCACCTACACCATGAAGTGGCACAGATTTTGCATTTGGGCTCACACTCATGGACTGACTCCATTGGACTGCTCGGAGAAGTCAGTTTTAGATTACCTCCTATCCCTGCATGAGGCCGGGGCTTGCCTACTCCTCCATTAAGGTACACCTCTGCGCCTATTTCAAGCATCTATCTACCAGTTGGTCACAGGTCTCTAGCGCAACTAGAGGCTTCCCACGCTTTCTTACATGGCATCTTACATCTGAGACCTCCTATCAAAGACCCAATTCCACCTTGGGATCTCCTTTGTCCTAGAGCAGATTACACTGCCCCGTTTGAACCAGCCGTGGATTGTGAGCTCGCTCCTGCCTGGAAGACGCTATTTTTAGTTGTCGATACTTCTGCCAGAAGAATTTCTGTGCTTCATACACTTATGTGCAAAGATCCTTATTTGATTTTTCACAAGGACAGGGTGTCCTTAAGGACAAATCCTAAGTTTCTTCCCAAAGTGGTCTCTGCGTCATGCTCAACCAGGATATTGACCTTCGGTGTACTACCCCAGTCGTTCCAACAGAGGAGAAGCCTTGTTACACACCCTGGACATACATAGGGCCTCAGATACTATCTGGCTAGAACCAGATCCCATCGCAAGTCAGACCAGCTCTTGTATCTTTTGCACACAGGATGCAAGGCACACCTACGTCTAAGCAGTCGCTTCCAGATGGCTCGTGAAGTGTATTTTGTTCTGTTACCAGAAGCGCAACAAACCTTTACTGGGATCGGTAAAGGTCACTGCACAAGGGGATGGCTACCTCCTCGCAGTGCTCAAGAACGCCCTCTACATCAGTCATCTGTGCAGCAGCAACCTGGAGCGCTGTACACACCTTTTTTTTTTTTAACCTTTGTTTTACCAGGAGAGCGCACTAAGCTGAAAGCTTATTTACAGGTGCAATCTAGGAGCACAGGGAAGTTAAGTGACTTGCTCAGGGTCACACAGTATGCAAGGGGGCTGTGGGATTCAAACCCAGGTCTTGACGTTTGCAGCTCAGAGCCTTAAACCACTGCACTTACTGCCTCCCTGTACCTTCATCAGGCATTACAGTTTGGATATTGCCTCTAGACGCAGCACAGGTTTCGGCTTGGCGGTCCTTCAGTGACTTTTGTCCTGAAATCTGACCAGCATCTCTCCTATCCTCCTCCCGATAAGGAAATAGTTCCCTAACTGCTTGGAATCAGTCTAATGGTGTAACCTGCTGCAAGAGCTGTTTCTCGAAGTAAGATAGTACAGTTACATAAGAGTTACCGTAACAGTAGATCTTGAGAACAGCTCTTTGCGGAGATTCCCCCACCTTCCCTCTGGAGGTTGGGTCTTCTGACCTAGTTTCTTGGCTACACCGTCTTTGATGCCATCCTATTACACACCTTCCTTTGGGAAGCAGATCCTCAGTCTCCCTTCAGATGTCACCCTTTGGTCGGGAGTCTCCAGGGAGAAGTGGGATGCTGAGGACTTACCCTTTTATGTGATGCCTGACGCCGGGAGGAACCGAGCTGGATACTGCTAGCTAGAATTTTCTGTGGGGTCCTGGCACCTGCCGCTTCAGGGCTAATGGTGTAACCTGCTGCAAGAGCTGTTCTCGAAGATCTGCTGTTGTGGTTGGTGCTACGTAACTACTTTTTTGTGCCTACCTTCCTGTGAGTAAGTCCCCCATCACTTTATTGATCCCCTTCACGCATTTGAATGTTTCTATCATATCTCACCTCTCCCTTCTGGTCTCCAGCGGTACAGATCCAATACCCTCAACCTCTCTTCGTATGGCTTCTCCCTTAGCCCATGCACCATCTTTGTGGCCTTCTCTGTACTCTTTTTCTTTCCATGTGTACTCTTCCATCGCCGCAGATCCGACAGGGGCTATGATCCGTTGGAGGGGTACATCCTCTGGCCCCTATATTTCACTGGTCTGTCCATCCCTGGAATTCCCCATGGACTCTGCCTCTGTGGCAATGCCAGCATGCTCCCCAGGTACGCCATATCTAGAGTCGGGCGGATTTTCCACAGGATCAGGCCATCACAGGTCCTGCCGGGTCCCGGATTTTCCACTGTTTTCTCCTGCATCCACATCCGTTGCAGTGGGCAGGGAGGCTGTCTCCACCTGTGGAGGCACGAGAGTTACCCTTAGCGTGGGAAACCCCCGCACATGGCTGGCAATGCCGTGTGCTGACCCCCAGCCACCGCTAGGTGTCAGCTCCACAGCGCGCAGCGAAATCCCTCACCCCAAGAAAGGAAAGCAGTCCTCCGGATGCTGTATCCATCCTCCCCCTGCCGACCCCCAAATGACTTGAGTCTGTTCCTGAACCTGGGTCACTGGCGTGGCATGAAGTGTGGCATCCACGCCTCAACCCTCAGCACCGGCTCTGTACTTTTCTATGGCATCTATGTCTTTGCGTATGAGAGGTCTCCAGAACTGAACCCCATACTCCAGGTGGGGCCTCAACATGGAACTGTAGAGTGGCATTAGCACCTCCCACCTTCTACTGGTTATCCCTCTCCCTATGCATGCCAGCATTCTGTTCACTTTGCCTACCGCTTTGCTGCATTGGGTCCCAACCTTAAGATTATCTCTGATTATGATACCTAGGTCCTTTTACTGCTCAGATGGCTTTATTACCTCCTCCCAGTGTGTATTTTGCCCACGGATTATTTCTGCCGATGTGCATCACCATGCATTTTCTGGCATTGAATTTTAGCTGCCATGTTTCTGACCACCCTCCAGCATCCTGAGATCCTCCTCATAGCCTCCACTCCTCTGGGGTATCCATTCTGTTGCAGATCTTTGTATCATCTGCAAAAGGCAGACCTTCCCCTGTAGTTCTCACAATATCACTGGCGTAGATATTGAACAAGATGGGCCCCAGCATCGACCCTGGGGACCCCAGTTGTCACCATCACCTGAGTGCACCCCATTTACCAACACCCTCTGGCTTCTACCCATCAGCTAGTTCTCCACCAGCTTATTTTCTGTCCCACCCCAAGTTCTCCAATTGGTTTACCAGCCTTTTGTGGGGCACCCTTTTACCACCACCACACACGCTGGCTTCACCGTCAGCCAGTTCTCCACCACCTTGCTATTTCTGTCCACGCCCAGAACTCCAGTTTGTATTACCAGCCTTTGTGGGGCACAGTGTCATATGGCTTCCCAAAATCCAGATAGGCCATGTCACTGTTCCCCATTGACTACTCATCACTTCATCGAAGAACTCAATCAGGTTCGCCTGACATGACCTCCCCATGTGAAGCCATGCTGACAGATGTCCGTAGCCCACTATCCTCCAAGTACCTAACCACCCTTTCCTTCTTTTTTTTTAATTCAAGTTCTTTATTGATTTTATAATGCCATTACAGACATAAGCACTTTAAACAGGCAAAAGCCTCGGATAACACAAAAACACTATCTGACACCCCCAATTCCACCCTGGAGTGTGCCTTATTAAATAGATAAGGGTAACATCATCGCATTTAAAATTACACAATGGAGAGTTAGCAAAACCATATACCACTAATGCAGATATAATGCATATAATTTTCCGATTTTTTGTTGAAAAGCTTGTCTATTGTGGGAACTTGCAATCAAGCGCTCGGTTCTGAAACATGCTGAAAGATAATTTAACCATTCGCTGTAAGACATGGCCAGCTGATCCAACCAACGCTTAAGCACAAGCTTTCTTGATGACCATTGAGATTAGGGACCATGTGAAATCTACGCCTCTTGACCCTGGAGTTGGTATAGATACCCAAAATGTAGATTTCCACAGTGAAAAGACCATCCAGTCCAAGCAAGGGATCCATCCTGGATTGAATTAGTTGCCATAAGGGAGCAACTTTTTCACACTCTCAGAATATATGCAATAGATTCCTTCTGATTTACCACACCTGGAACAAGTAGAGGCGGAAGGAGGCCTATTTTGACCAGTTTGACAGGTGTGTAATACATGTCATTTAAACTATGATATTGGGTAAGTCTAAGCCTGTCCTGGGAGTTATAAACGTGATAGATCCTTCCAGATTTGTGCCCAGTTCAAGGGTAGATCAGGTAGCATGGAATTCCAAACCTTAGAACCTGGGAGGGGATCCAGGTGGCCTATGGCCAGAAGGCAGTGATGAAGAGAAATGCAATGAGGCTTAGAGGCTAGATCCTTCAACTGGTCCAGAATGGGCCCCACTCTGGAGGATTGAAGGGTGGTACCGAATAACTGACGATCAGATGTCTCAGTTGGAAAATCTTGCAGATGTGCACTTGACTTAAGTTATATTTCTGGAGGATATCTGGAGAGGCTAGTAGGAGTCCTGAGAGTACAGATCCACCACTGTGGCTTCCTGTATCTGAGGTGGCCATCCTGGGGTGAGACTAATACCGTCTATTCTAATGCTGGGATTGAGAACAATAGGTTGGACAAAATCTTACTGTGGGAAAACCTATAAAAAGAACAACACTGAGAAAATACCTTTTCCTGAGGTGCCAGTCAAATCTAATGGCGGAGCGAACTGGCAGTGCTTTCCATGGAAGGTAAAAGATAGTTGAGGCATCTAGGTTGTGCAGCCACAGGAGCTGGATTTCTGTTTGTAGCCACATAGGTATATAGTCACTTTCAGGTTTTGAGAGCCATCTTCCAGACCTAGAGAAGTGGCTGGCCCAGTAATATATAAGGAAATTGGGAAGATGAAGACCACCAGAATCTTTAGGAAGGCTTAGTTTAAGGAAAGAGCGCCTAGGATGTTTATGTAGCCAAATGAAGCTAGAGATGAGGGAGTGTATATGTTGGAAGAAAAGAGAGGAAGCCAGATGTTCAACATATTTAAGGGATAGAAGAGTCTGGAGAGACATTCATCTTTATGATATTTATCCGTCCCCATAAAGATAACGGGATGGACTCCCACCTCTGAAGATCCTATTGGATATTAACCACCAGGTCATCTAGGTTTAATTTCTTGGTGCTCGAGGGGTCAGTGGCTAGAAGTATGCCCAAGTACCTGATTGATTGTGGGGACCATTTCACACCAATTGATTAAAATTCACCCTATGAGTAAAGTAGTTTAAAGGAAAAATTTCAGTTTTATTGAGATTTAGTTAATAATTGGAGAGGCAACTAAACTGGGCTATTACCTTAAGGGAATGTTCAAGGAAGTTATGAAGTTCTAGGTGGAGGAGGATGTTATCGCATTACTACCGAAAGAGTTAAGGTGTGATTAAGCACCCGAGATGCCCTGTATCTGGGGGACATTTTAATGTGTCAAAGGAGAGGTTCCAAGTATAGGTTGAAGAGGAAGGGTGAGCGAGGACAGTCCTGTCTGGTGCCAGTAAAGAGACAGAAGTTGATGGGGGGACTCCATTACAATATATCCTGGCAGAAGGAGAAGAATAGATGGTTTGGCTCCTTGAAGGAAAAGAGAGGGGAAGCCCATTTTCATAGAGTCAACCAGAGAAACTCCACTCCACTCTATCAAAAACCTTCTCAGCGTCTAGTGAGATCAGCGCCATAAGAGTTTGAGAGGATTGAGCAGTCTGGAAAATGTTTTTTCCTAAGATGGTCCGAGAGGACCATTCTGGAACAAAACCAACTTGTTCTAGACTCAATAGGTGGATCCAGACTTTTCTGATATGCAAAGAGAGTATATTGTTAGAATCTTGATGTCGCAATTCAGAAGAGAGGTCAGACGATAGCTGGTGGGGTTTATCTGGTTTGAGAAGGAGGACTATTGTGGCTTCAGTAATGATGAATCGAGAGAGTCGGTATTAAGCATGTATCTATATAACCTGAGCAATAGAAGGGCTAATTCTTTAGTAAAGGTTTTGTAGAAGTTAGAGGAGGAAACCATCTGGTCCAAGTGCCTTATTGAGGTTAAACCTTTAATTGCATCCTCTACTTCTAAGATAGAGATTGTGGATGACAGGGAGGCCTGATGATGAGCGAGAAGGCAAGGGAGGTCGAGAGATTCTAAGTAAGCCTCTGTTTCCTGAGAGGACGTGGGAAGGGTGCTTACCATAGAGTGTGCAGTAGAAGTTTCCAAAGACCAAGGCAATATCCCTGGTGCAGTTTTGGTGGCGTCGTCTGAGGCTTGAATGGAGGAAATTAGCCTGGAGCTTTCCAGCTTGTGTAGAAGAAGAGCCAGGAGTCTACCAGCCTTTTCTCCCTGATCCACATATTTATTTATTTATTTTATTTATTTGTGAAATCAGTTTACAACCTTTGAGCCAGAGGCTCGTTTCCAAAGGTACCTTGTCACATTAAAGACATACATAGAGTTTTAGGTGACATAGCATAGGTTTGCAAAACAATTGGCGTTCAACAGAGCGCTCACGTCACACTGAGGTCAGACAAAATACATTTAGGTTACAGGGTACATGTAATTGAGAACAGGTGTTACACAAGTTGGTATCAAAAACTGGAGCAATCTAATAGGTATACAATGAAACAGCTGGCACTGGCCAGGTTAGACATAGATGCGGTGTGTACCGGGAAGCGGTGGTGGGGATGGCTAGGTGAGGCGCCCGGTGGCGCTGTCATGAGAAGTCGAGGTGGAGGCTACTTTCAGAGACAGGAGCAGCTACAGTGTTGAAGAGTTGGTTTGAAGGGTGGTTTGAACTTGGAGATGGTGGTGGCATTGGTGATGGGGGCAGGGAGAGGTTAAACCAGGATGGGGCTCTGTAGCAGAAGGACCTCTGGCCACGGCTGATTCTTGATCTGGGGACCATTAGAGTGGTCTTGTTGGATGACCGTGTTCAATAGTGGGTGGGATCTGGTGGATGGATGCCGTTACCCAGGGGAGAGCCCGAGCAGGTTTTTTTGTGAGGTGGCAGGTTTGATATCGGGAGCCGTCTCATCCAGGGTAAGGGAGTTTAGCCTGGCCATACAGCTGACAGGTGTGTGTGAGCCTGGGGCACCAGTAATCAATCTGCAGGCTTTATTCAAGGTTAAGTGAATTTTTTGAGTGCAGTCGTGTCGGCAGCACCATAGACTGGTGAACCATAGTCTACAAGGACAAAAGCGGGCGACTGCGAGCAGGCGCATTTGGGAAGGCAGGTTCTATGGCGGAAGAGGATGCCAAGCCGTGTGTTAGTGGCGGAAGTTAGGGCATCAATGTGGTTGGGAAATGTGAGGCTGAGTCAAGGTAACCCCAAGGTATTTGTAGGAGCAGACTTGTTCCAGTGGATTGTTTGGTACTAGGAAGGATATAGAGTGGGTGGTTGCTAGCCTTGTTTTTGGGGTGGGAAAAGAGCATAGCTTTGGTTTTTAAGATTGATGGAGTCTCGCTCCTTAAACCAAGCTTCGCATTATTGAAAGACTGCTGTAGGGTGTCCTGAAGGAGACGGATTGCGTGTGGGTGGCAAAGGACAGCGTCATCTGCATACAGGAGAATTTTGCCAGGGCATGCACTGGGCAGGGTGTTCAGATAGAGTGAGAAGAGATGGGGGCCCAGGATGGAGCCTTGGGGACCCCAGAGTGAATGGGACGGGTATCAGAGAGTATCCCATTGATTTTAACACACCGTGATCGGCGGCTAGATAGCTTGTGCACCATGCTAGGGGGCCAGCCGAGAGACCAGTGTGGCAGAGAGCATTCAGCAGAAGAGGATGGGAGACGGTGTTCTAAAGCCTTTGAGAGGTCGATGAACACTGCACCAGCTGGGGAGCTGGTATCAAGGAGGAGTAGGAAGTTGGAGAATTCATTAAGGCAGTGCTGGTACTGTGACCAGCACGGAAGCTATGTTGCTCTGGGCATAAGATGTTATGCTTAGCCAGATAATCAGTGATTTGAATGGCCACCACTTTCTCCAGGGCTTTGGGGGAGGATGGAGATTGGCCGTAGTTGTTGGCTGACGACCTGTCGCCTCTTTATGAATGGGTGTGATTATGGCTGTTTTCCAAGCCATGGGAAATTGTCCCAGGCAGAGCGATCAGTTAATTAGGCTGGTGAGTGGGGCAGGACTTCATCTAGCACCAGCCTGAGGATACTGGGGTCCAGTGAGTCACTGCCGGGACTGTTGCTATTCAAAGCTTTGATTAGGATGGGTCTGGCTTCCCGGCGGAAATCTTGCAGGTGGAAGCTGGGGTGCTGGAGGACAGGGGAGGTTGGTTGGGGGAGGTCAAAGAAATAACTAGGGAGGACTAAGCTAAGGTCAGTGGAGCGGTGTTGAGCCAGTTAGCTATGGTGGCAGGCTCGGTGGTGGTAGTGCCATTGCTAGTGAGCTGGGATGGGGCAGGGGGCAATTTTCCGTTTAGTTGTTTAATATTATCCCAGAAAGTCTAGGGCTGAGCCCCAGGAGGAGGTAAGGGTGGCCTGGTAATGGTCGGCCTTGGCTTTCCAGATAGCCCAAGAGCACTTATTCCGGGCTGCATTGTAAGCCTGCCTATCAGACAGCCGACCCGTTTCAGTGGCAAGGTACCAGAGGTTATCCCGATTTCTTAGTAATTGTAGAAGGCAGGGCTAACCAGGGTGCATTCTGCTTTTGGACCGGATTTTGGTGAAGGTGCAAAGAGATCACAGGCCATGTTGAAGGTGTGTGAAAAGAGGCGAGGCAGTGTCAATGTCGGTTGCAATGAATGGGGACCAGTTTATCTGGGTGAGGAATAGTTGTTTTGCAGCCCACCAGGGCGGAGGCGCCTGCGGAGGGTGGTCTGGGCTTTGGGTTTGGGATTGGGGACTGCCCAATGAAATAGGATAGGGAATGGTCACTTAGGAGTCTGGTAGGACCTGGATGTTTTGGATTTTTGGGTCGGTTGGTTATAATAACATCCAGAAGGGTGCTGGTTCCTCTCTTAGGGTTTATTCTCGTGGGCTGGGTGACGAGTTGCGTCAGGTCTTGGGTGGCAAATGAGTCTCTGATCGGAAGAGGAGGTGCTGAGCCAATTTAGTTAAGGTCCCCAACTAGGATTTGTTCAGCCTTATGGTGGAGGGAGGCCAGATAGTCAGTTAAAGATACCAGGGCCGGGTGCTGGTTCTTTGGGGGAACGAGGCCATGGTGAGATAGAGAGGGCCCTAGAGGGGTCCGGGTGAGTTTGAGGTAGAGCCTGGGCCCCATTTACAAGGGCAGGGTGGAGTGCATGTCCAAGTATTGTGTCCCTAGTGTAGGTTGCACAGCCTTCCCTCGTTTGCCTACTCGGTCCTCCCGGTATAAGGGTATAGCCTGGGAGGAAACAAATGAGTAAGGGGTGGATTTGATAGCCAGGTTTCAACCAGGGCTATGATGTCTGGTTGATGAGCCATGGCCCAGCACTGGAGGCGTCAAATTTTTTCAGCAGGCTGCATATGTTCATGGAGGCTATTTGGAGACCAGTGGGCGAGGGTGGGTGGGTGGGAGGGGCAGGGCCTGGGTTGGGATGTATGTTCCCTGTCAGGAGTAGAAGGAGGAGAACTGCTCTGGTCAGAGGGTGGCAGATGGAGAGTTCGCCCGGGAGCGATAGGATGAAAGGGGTTTCGTAGCACAGGTGGGTAGGTAGGGCACAGGCATTGAAGGCTTGTGTGATCAGATGCCAAGGGAGCGGGGGGAAAATGTCCGATGGGGGTGAGGTGGAAGGAGCATATGGAGTGTGTGAGGAGGAGGGAGGGAGGAGGAGCAGTGGTATAGGAGGACAGGAGGGTAGGTAGGAACACTGGAGTAGTGAGGCCGAGGTTAACAGGGACAATAGGGTTGGTGGAAGGCAAAGGAGGAGGAGGAGAAGAGAGGCAGGTGGGCAGAAGGTGCACATGGTTAGTTGGAAGGTGGGAGAGCTGAAGTGAAGAAGAATGGGGAACTAGGATGATAGAGGGAGATAGTAGTGAGAGGTCACCTCTAAGGTAGTTGCCGCTTTGGTACAGTGGATGAGCTGGTGCCTGAGGTGCAGGGCACTAGGTTCAAGACTTGCCCAGGGTAGCAGGAAGGACCCCAGACAGTGGCTGTAGCAGCAGGGAGCTGGGCTCAAGGTCTGCAGAAACAATCAGATAACAATTTAGCAGTGTCTGAGGGTTAGAGTGTTTTTAGAGTTTGAAATCCTGCAGAAATAATAGACAGGTGTGCTAGCTGAGTGGTGGAACTGCTGACTTAGACAGTGAGGGTGCAGGGTTCAAAGCTTGCAAAGGCATCAAGAGAGAAGTGATAAAACTTTATATTTTGGGGGGAGGAGGTAAGAGACTAAAAGGCCTAGAAAGTAGGAATAAAATAGGTTGACAAAGTGGTTAAGAGGTAGAGCTGCTGACTCTGACTGCAAGGGTACTGGGTTTGAGCACAGCTTAGGGACAGAGTGTAGAAAGTTTTTAATTCAGAAAAGGAGGGAGGAAGGGTTAAGAGTTTGAAAGTAGAGGAAGATGTTGGCCTGGTTCATTGACTTATTGGTTAGTCAGTAGACTTTGGAATAAAGGTACCAGGTTTGAGGCTGCTGGGTGCTTAGTGGTAGGCTGATGGGAGGAGTGAGGAAAGTAGATAGCAGAAAGGATTCAAAGGAACTACGGGGACCTCTAGTGGGTAGGTTTGCAAACAGTTGCTAGGAAGGGGTGGAGAGTTGAAAGAGGAGCTAGAGTGGAGAGTGCAGCAACCCTTGTGGTTGGTGTCTATAAGCCTCAAATGGGAAAGTGGACACTTAGTAAAAGAAGGGTAGGTCACGTGCTGCCCCCAGCAACAATAAATGAAGTGCCGACCCTGGTTGGGGCGGGCAGGGAAGTGCTACACAACAGTTAGGCTGTAGTGCAGGACGCTACCTCTACAGGCTCTGGCAATCCCTGTTCAGGCTCCACTGCTGGGCAGAGTAGTGAATCGAGAGGGGTGCTTCAGGCCTATAAAGGAAGGAAACAAAGGAATCACTTTAGTATGCAGCAGGCTAGTTCAGGAACCCTACTGCGCATCGCTAACTATTGGGACTGTATCCCGATACAGAAGGCTACTGCGCATGCGCAAGATGGCGGACACACTCTACACATTCTATGCATTCTACCAAAGGTAAGCACTCTAACTACAGCATTTAAACAGCTACTAAATCACAGGATAATAGTGCTAGATGATCAGCACACTCAGCCCTTAAAGTAACACAGAAATAGACCCCAAATCCCGTGCAGAGCAGTCCAGATATCCAGAAGCACAGTCAATCAGTCACTGTGTGGGGACAGGAAAACAGACCCCAAGGCTATAAAGTTCTCCAACAGTCAGGCTGTAGTGCAGGACGCTTTACCTCTTACAGGCTCTGGCAATCCCGTATTCAGGCTCCGCTGCTGGGCAGAGTAGTAATCGAGAGGGTGCTTCAGGGCCTCTTACAGGGCTCTGGCAATCCCGTGTTCAGGCTCTGCTGCTGGGCAGAGTAGTGAATCGAGAGGGTGCTTCAGGGCCTCTTACAGGCTCTGGCAATCCCTGTGTTCAGGCTCCGCTGCTGGGCAGAGTAGTGAATCGAGAGGGGTGCTCAGGGCCTCTTACAGGCTCTGGCAATCCACGTGTTCAGGCTCTGCTGCTGGGCAGAGTAGTGACTTAGTGATTTAGACTTTGTTTTTAAATGGCATATTCTGCCTTGTCTCTCAACAAGTCAGCATATTTGTTTCTTAGTGATAGCAGTGCTTCTAGGGAATCAGGTGAAGTGGACGAGGGAGAGAGGATTTCTGCTGCCCTAATTTGAGTTAGGAGAGATAAGGCCTCTGCCTCCTCTGCCTTTACCTCCTAGAGGCAAGTTTGGTAAATTCACCTCGGAGATAACATTTTAAGTGCTTACCATTCAAGATCCTCCTTTTACAGAGCTTCTGTTTAGGTCAGTGAAGGATTAAATAAGGGATTGAACCTTAGAGACAGTGGATTTATTTTTAATACTTGAGTGTTGTTCAACTTCCATGCTGTCTCTCCCGCATATCAGGTTCTGGGGATAGGACCAGCCATGCCACCGAATGATCCGATAGGACGATTGGTTCAATCCCAGCCTGACATAGGCCAGTTAGAAGGGAAAACTGATTAGAATATAGTCCAATCTGGACCATGACTGTGAATAGCCGAGTAAAAGGAAAAGAGACGGTGAGAAGGATTAAGGATACACCACAGATCACAGAGTCCAAGCATATCTGTAAAATCACTTGGAGCTCTTTGGGTGGCTGAAGGGAGCTTCAATGGTAGATAGGACCTATCTAAATCCTGTGTAGGTGGGATGTTCCAATCTCCCCTAGGATTAAGTTAGTGGGTAGTAAAGATGCAAGCCTATTGGCTAGGCCCATGAGGACGATGCATCTCCTCCCACCGGACCATATAGGAACCTAAGACCACCTCCGTATGCATGAGAGAACCTTTAACCAAGATGAATCTATCATTTGGGTCAACAATAGTCGATTCACTACTGCAAGAAGCCAGAAGGAAGGAGACATTGTCTGGGAGGGAAATTGTCTGGGTTTTTCCCCGATCTGTCATCACAAACAGGACAGAAAGAAAAACTTGAAAAAGTTAAGAAAGCACTCTTGGCAAAGGGGTAAAGGCCCAAATGTCATTTCCAGCATGGCTACATATAGTGTATAACCAGAAACCACACATATTCACTGATCCTGAGCTAGCATCTAATTTTGCTGAAGCGCTGTCCCTCAACAAGAAGCTAGGACCTCAGACCAGGACTCTGTTGGAGAGCCAGAGTGACAGTACTGGCCTTTGCTCTTATGTGTTCCCAGGGGTGATAATTTTGTGGAGTTATTTTGCTCAGTACTAGTTGAGTGTTTCAATTATAAAAGCCTAAAGGCAGTAAAGATCCTGTAATTTTTAATTTTGTGAAGTTGCAGCAATTCTTCTGTCATCTACTGCCTTTTTCTTTTAATGTATACATGATTGGACAGTATATAATGACTGTGTGCTGACGCACACAGCTCAATTTGTGGACTGCATAAAATTCTAAGTTGAATATTTTGCTCCTGCACGGCCTCCTGTAAGGAAGCCTATGGGTGTAGGGTGGTTAAACTATAACTTAACCGAGCTCAGACAATCTTTAAATTAAAGTCCTTCTGTATTGAATAGCCCCCCCACTACTCTAATCGTAACCTGCTAGTGGGGGCAGAACATCGATATACCGACGTGAGCGAACATCTGCGTGAGAGCATCAGATCCCACGATCTTATTGGCTATATTGTTACTACTTTAATATTATGATGGAAGGACACTTGTCTGAGAGAACTTGTTGCTATCCGATCTATACCTGTACAGTTACAAAAATAGTGTAACCTCTAGTCATTGTCAAGATCTGTATATATTTTCTACATCTCGCTTTACTGTATGAAGAAAACCAAAATAAAGTATATATAAAAAATAAATCGATTCAGCCTGGAAGGGAATATTACTCATGACAAGAATGGCCACTCCCGACTTGAGGAATCCCTGATGTAAAATTTGGGGCACTTTGTGATGGCATAGCCAAACGGGCCTCTTTTGCCAATAGGTGTTTTCCTGCAAATAAATGATTCCAGCATTGAGCAGGGCACAATGTTTCAAAAACCTGGTATCTTTTCATAGGATCCCGAACTCCCCAACATTCTGTGTTACAACTTTGATTGTGTTATTCAGCCATTTATTCCAACAAGTATGAATAAAAACCTAGACTGACAGTTAAACAGTAATAGCGAATGAGGCACACTCCAGCCCATCCCCTTCCTCCCAGCCCATTAAATCATCATTACTCAGTAAGAGCCAAGACGAACAGCTCCAGACAACCAAACCAAAAGTGCCCCACGTTGTCAAACCATGAATAGAATCACTGAGAACCTCTACCCCCTCTACCGAACTGATCCTAAATCATATCTGTAGCTTGAAGTAAAACCCTTCCTCCAACTAACCTCCCTCCCCAACAAACTATTTACAAAAGTTTCCACTGTGGGCTCTACTTGCAACCAATAAAAATAAACAATGAACTGTAGAGGATAAGAGCCCCAGTGTCTGGTTACAGTCCTCTTCCACGAGGAGGCTAGAACACACAGGCCATGCCCGACAAACAGCCAGGCGATCGAAGCAGGCACCTACCCCACTTGTGCCAGTGCATGGTGTTATGCAGTACCACTAGCAAGCAAACCCACTGGAGCCCCTCCCACATTCATATCAAAACTCCAAACCTTATGGCAATATACTGATAACTGGTAGAGGACTGTTGCTTAAAAGGAGGGCTTTCATTCCTGCCTTACTGAAGCTGGTAAGATAGTAGCTGTGTCTAAGCATAAAGCTCCTTTGATTTCAACTCCATTGCCGACTGCCCTTCCTTGGGCACAGAGGCCTCATGGGAGGCTAGATTAACCCATAAGAGAGGGGAAGACAGGAGGGCGAGGAGTTTAGGTAAGGTCCAATCTGCATTACCCAGGACAGAGTTGGACTCGAGGTGGACTCGGTGACCTTAGAGCAAGTTTGTCCCCCTTGAAATGGACTGGGTATCCAAAAAGTTAAGGGCGAGTTAGATAAATCAAAGAGAGCCCCCTTTGGGATATACACCAATGGGCTAGTCCGCCTGGGGAATCAGAATAGGGTTAGACCTGTAGCCTGGTTAACAAGAACCCACCAAGCGACTCCATCCCTGTGGTTCGGATGCAGGAAAAATCAGCCTTCAACCAGAGGGCCTGTTATCTCACCCCGAGAGGTCACAAGTACCCAGACAAGGCGAATCAAATCAGGAAAGCCAACCAGCAGACCGCTGATCCTCCACAACTAGTCCCCAGAAATTACACGCACGCACACACACCTGGAACCCAAAGCAGAGGAGAGAGACACATGGAGGCAAAACCACGGAACATGCAACAGGCTATAATGAGCTACATCATTGAACAGGTACAAACTCAACAACTTTAAACTTTACACCAACATTGATCATTTAACCATTGATCATTGAACCAGTTCAGATGGAGTTGAACAAGTCTGGCAAACATTGTGATAGGTCTTTCCTGGCGTTCTCAGGGCTGTCAAGGAGGGCCAGGTGCCATTAATGCATACTTGCAATCAAGCTGGATAAAGCATTTTAAATTTTATTCTGGCTACGATAATTTTGAAACTACTGGGTGAAAGGTGACACATTTCTGCTAGGTCTCCAATGGGAGGTCTTGGGTGATTCTTAGAGGTTACCCTCCCACAGGATGACCTGCAGCTCCCGGTATTTTGCTAGGACATGCCCCTTCCAAGAAACTCAGGAATTTCAGGATAATAGGCCTCGGGAGGGGCTCCTTCAGGGGGTCGAGGTCTCAGCGACCGTGCTCCTTTCAATCAGACAACCAGGGTTAAAGGGGACTGTCCCACAACTTTAGCCAACAACTTTTGGATGATGTAATCGCATTTGTGCCTTCTTCAGTTTCTGGTAAGCCAGAAATGAGAATATTATTCCTTCTAATGATTCTCCAGCCGATCAGTTGTGGAGACCAAGGAACACGTGACCAGGCTCGGTGACAAACTTATCCATTTCATCCAGCATCTCCTTCTCTGAGATTCTGCCAGTCTGGAAGAGGGGGCAGATGGACAGAAGGTCATAGAAAGGGAGAGATAATTGGCGCTAAACATGTTGGCTCAAGGGCTGGTGCAGGAAAAAGGACACAAATTTGTAGAAAACTAACAACTGTTTGGGGAGCGAAAGTTCTTAAATTTGATTCACCGCATCTGACTAAGGAGGAAGTTAATGCATTGGGGCAGAAGTTTGATGTCTTTGCAGAATATTTAAACTAGCAAAGGGGAGCGGTGCAGCACCCTATAATGCTGAATGGGAAGAACACCCCTCCTCAGCTAGTGGTCAAACAGAAGTTCAGCATGTTTGCAGTTCATCTGCATCACCAGGTAAGGAAAAGGTCCGGCTCCCCTGCAGAGGACGACAGGTAAACGCCAGACTCACCCAATAACTAACACACCGAAATCTGGCCAATGGAAAATCATGTACACAATGCCTGCAGTCTGGGAAACAAGATCCCAGACCTGCAGGCAATAATGGCAGAGGCTAAACTGGACATAGTAGCAATTAGCGAGATGTGGTTTACCAGTAACCACACTTGGGAGACTTCAGTACCTGGCTGTGTACTGTTCAGAAGAGACCAAGCTGCAAAAGGGGGTGGAGGCCCTGTATTTCAATGAAAAATATCAAAGCTACAGAAATTCAGAATATACATAAGGAGCGAGAACTGTGGGTCACCCTGGAAACAAGAAATGGGACAGCCATACTAACTGGGTTGTCTACAGGCCCCCAGACCAGGGGGAGGACATAGGCACATTACTGTTAGAAGATTTACAAAACATGACAGTTAAAGGGAGGTTCTGATAATAGGAGACTTCAACATGCCAGATACAGATTAGTCAATACAGCAGGAACGCCTGCCAGAACTAGACGATGGTGGATTCCTGCAGGGGAGGGTCTCAAACAACTGGTACAACAACCCACAAGAGACAGGGCTATCCTAGATCTAGTACTGACTAACAGGGAAAGGATCACAGATCTCCAGGTAGAAGGTCACTTGGGGCCAGTGACCATCACATGGCATGGTTCAGTTTGGCCACTAGAACTAAATCATCCCATTCCAAGGCAAAAATATGGGACTTCAGAGGAGGTGACTTTGATACGATGTCAACACAGTTAAGCTAGCCCTAGCAAAAGAAATATAGGTGAAGAGGTACACTAAAGTGGGCAAGCATTAAAGATGCAATATTGAAGCAACATCCCATTGTGTTAGAGAGAAAAGGAAGTGCAAAAGAAGAAGGAAACCACTTTGGATCTCAAAAACAGTAGCAGACAAGGTTGGAGCCAAAAGGCTGGCCTTCAGGAAATATAAGGGAACGACCTGGTACTCTCAAATGGGGATGGGGATGAGAGGATCTCTATCTTGAAGTGGGTAGCCATCTGGGAACAAGCAACCACCAAACACTGTGGTTCATGATAAACTTAACTGTAGAGTCAAGCCACACAAAAGTGAAGGTACTGGACTTCAGGAGAGCTGATTTTGTCAAAATGGGAGCTGCCTCAGAAAAGCACTAGCAAACAGGCAAGAAGGTGGGGTGGAGCAACAATGGGAATCATCAAAACCACCATCACAGAGGCAACAAGTCTTTGTGTGAAGCAAATAAACAAATCAAAATGAAAGAAAAAATACTATGGTTCTCAAAAGAAGTGGCGGGAAGGTAAGGGAAAAAAGATAACATTCAGGAAGTATAAGGAAACACAGAAGTAGCAGGACAGAGAACTGTACCCAGTTAAAGCAGAAGGAAGCGGGTAAGGCAGTTAGAGTAGCAAAGGCCCACACCGAGGAAAGGATCGCCAACTCTGTTAAGAAGGGGGATAAACCTTTTATAGGTACATTAGGGAACAAAGAAAGACTAAGGCAGGGATACTGAGGCTGAACAAAGAGGAAGATGGTTGGGCAGAGGCGACAGTGAAAAAGCAGGGATATTGAACAAATACTTCTGCTCAGTATTGACAATGGAAAAGCAGGGAAATACCTAATCCAGTCAATAGAAGCACTCTGGATAGGGGTTGATATTAGTCCTTTCACAGAAGAAAGGGTTTGAAGAAAACTCTTAAAACTGAAGGTGGATAAAGCAATGGGGCCTGATGGGATTCAACCCAGAATTTTAAAAGAACTAAGGGAAGAACTAGTAACACCACTGACTACCCTTTTAATAAATCATAGGAGTATGAGGTGGTACCTGAGGACTGGAGGAGGGCGGATGTGATTCCCTTCACAAAAGTGGGAGCAAGACAGAGGCAGGAAACTACAGACCTGTCAGTTTGACCTCAGTAGTAGGGAAAATGATGGAATCACTTCTGAAGGAAAGAATTGAGTACCTAGAGGCCAGTGGGGCACAGGACCCAAGGCATGGATTCACAGCGGAAGATCATGTCAGACAAATCTTATTGATTTCTTTGACTGGGTGACCAAAGCAGTAGACCAGGGAAGGGCTGTGGACATGGCCTACCTAGACTTTAGCAAGGCATTTGACACAGTCATAGAAACATAGAATTTGACGGCAGATAAGGACCGCTTGGCCCACCCAGTCTGCCCATTTCCCTACTCTGATGGATAAGCTGCAGATCCTAGTTAACCAGCAGCCTACTTCTTCCTACCCCCCCCCTAGAATTGCCTTATGACTGTCCCATGCATGCTTGAATTCCACCACTGTTTTTGACTCCACCACCTCCTCTGGAAGGCTGTTCCATGCATCCACAACCCTCTCTGTGAAAAATACTTCTTAAATTACCTCTGAGCCGCCTCTTCTATCTTCAAATTGTGCCCCTTGTTCTTGCACACCTCTTTGAAAGATGCTACCTCTTGGACTTTGTTGATTCCTTGAGGTACTTGAAAGTTTCTATCATGTCCCCCCTCCCTCCTTTCCTCGAGGCTATACATATTAAGCTCCTTAAGTCTCACTTCATATGTCTTCTGGTGCAGACCCTGCACCATTTTAGTTGCCTGCTCTGGACAGCTTCCATCCTGTCTATGTCTTTGCGGAGATTGGGTCTCCAGAACTGCACGCAGTACTCAGATGTGGTCTCACCAGCTGTCTGTACAGAGGATAATAACTTCTCGTTCTAGGGAAATGGATATGTTGTTCATCCACACTCATTGGCAGTATCCTTGCCGCTTTAAATCTTGCGGAAGGTCTCAAGCTTCTCCTCCCACCCACCCGGGTGGTACAACTCTCGCTCCGCCCCTTGGCATGAATCTTCCTTACGCTTGGAAGCTCAGGTTCCCTCATCGCGCTCTGCGTTGCGACTGGTTCCTATTTCTCCGTTTATGATTTAAAAATAAAATTTTGCAAAAGACTTCAGTCTTCTATCCCTCGCGGCTGCGATGGACAAATCGACTCCCGGATTGGAGATGCCCATCGCGGGCAGAAGATGTCTCAGACGGATCCACACTCCACGCGTGTCTACTGCTTAGGCCTTGAGCACGACCCGCGAGGCTTGCGACCTGTGCTCATCTTTCCTGCCCTCGTCCTCGAAGACCGTGCTGCCCGATTGCAACTGGGCCGCCCCGAGAAGCGCTTCCTCCGTGAAGTCCAAGGAGGCCCGGTTGGCGGTGTCCGCGGGCGGCGTGGCTTCAGCGGATCAGCTCGAGCGGATGGTCGCCTCGGGAGGAGGCGGCACGGGTCAGATCTTCCTCGGCGCTAGTTTTATCCCGCCTCTCTGGGTTCTTCCTACACGCTTCTTTTAAGGAGCTTTGTCTGTCCCTCTCCACTAAAGGAGAAGGGCTCGCGTCCCAGACCTTATTCTCGGTCCAAAAGAGGAAGGTAAAGTCCCTCCGTCGACGCTCTGGGAGCGGAAAGGTCCTCTCCCCGGCGCCGACTGTCGGCTTGTCGACCGCTCGGCTCGCCACTGGCTCACGGTGTCCCCGCCAGCTCAGTTGACCGAGACTCCCACCGATGAAGTCGAGATTTTTCTCACCCATTGGACGGCTGTCGCCTTAGCAGCGAATTCCCCTCCCGGTTCCCCGGAGGAGTTGAGGATCCGTGGGCTCGCCTGTGCCTCCGTTCCGGAGCCCTCGGATGGACCTTCCGGCGGGCGAAGTGCGGTTCGGCCGACACCTCGCACTGACCCGGAAATTCCGGGACTCTCGTCTCGGTCTCGGACCTCTTCGCGTCCAGCCGCTCCCACCGCCATAGGTGGTCTCGGTCCGCACTCGTAAGCGGCGCTGCCGCCATCCTCGGCTCCTCCTCTCGGATGAGGGGAGGCTTCGCAATTACGCCGGACGGCACGAGACCTTATGTTGCAACAGCTTCTCCTGGCCGGAATAAGCCGACTCCGGCGCCTTCCCCTTGCCATTAAGTGGCTGTCACGGAGCGACCGACACAACCCTCGACTTGTCCGAGGAGCTATACCCAGGCCGTTGTTCGGCCAAAACCAGCTTGCTCCACCGATTCCGTGGAACCTCCGCCCACCAGCCACCAATTGGGGCTCCGACCAAGGATTCTCGGTCGGCTAAGGGTTTACCCCATCGGCTGTCAGTTACCCTCACTCCCGACCGACCTCGGCAGGTGAAGGGTGGCTCAGGCCAGAGGCAGTTCTTCGAGGACTCTTCCGAGTCCGAAGATGATTCTCCTTCTTCTCCAAGCGACTGGACTTGGAGTCTTCAGGAGGTCAGTCAATGGACGATAGCCCGTCGTCCTTCCTAGGACTGCTTCGCTCATCTCGGAGTCTACCGGGATGGAGCTCGAACCCGCTTCCAAACGGGCCAGGTATCCCCTCACGGAGATTCTGGACCGGGGGATTCTCCGGACGGAGGCCTTTCCGGTGGCCGAGGCCATAGTGGGTCCGCACTGGAACTTTGGCAGCGCCCTGCTTCCTGCCCTGCTCTCAGCCAGGATGGCCAGGAAGTGCACGTCCCTACGGTTCCTTGTCCGGTTTCTGAACACCCTCTGCTGAGGGTTGGTTACCGAGCGTTTTCGCGCCGCGGTAACGCCAGGATGTGACAAACCTCCTGACAAGGAGTCCAAGAAATTGGACTATGTCGGGCGAAGTGTCACGCTGTGCTCCTCTCGGCCTTCGTCTAGGCCAGTTCGCCATCCTCATGGCACATTTTCTCATGCCCTGTTGGGCTCCCTTGATGAGGTCATCCTCATCTTCCCGCCGATCTGCAGACTACGGTTAAGCAGGTGCGGGACCAGGCAGGGCAGTGGCCAAACAGCAGCTCCAGACTGCTTTGGATATGGGACCTCATGTGCCAGATCGGTGGCGGCCGCAGTGGTTGGGTCTATGTGCATGCTTGGCTGAGGATATCCACCTTACCGGATACCCAGCACAAGTTGGCGGATGTTCCCTTTGGGGACCGACCTCTTCGGCCCTGGGGTGGAAGGTCACCTGCAGAGGATCGAGAGTCCAATGCCACCTTGGACTCGGTCTCTTCCGGCTCAGAAGGACAAAGGCATAAACCACAGCCTAAGCCCTTTTCGTCCTTCTGTGCCCCCGGCGGGCCTGCCCAGCAACTCAGGGCCAGCAGGCTCGGCCTGGCATCCCAAACCCAAGCCGCCGGCTTCCTCTAACAGGAGGCAGGGAGGAAAAGGCCCAGGAGGTCCCTCGGCCGTCCCTCCTCCAAGCCTGCCCAGTGACGGGCTGAGGGTGTCGCCCCCATCCCCGCCACCTACTCCTGGGTCCCCGTGGGGACGGCTCGCACTGCCTGTTCCGCCTGGTCCGCTGTTACCACGGACAGGTGGGTCTTGGAGGTGGTGGAAGAGGCCTGCCTCTGGAATTCGAGCAGGCACCACCCTTCAGAGCTGCCGCCTCGGGGCTTCTGGATCCCAGCTCACTGGCGGCTCGTCGAGCGACTCGCTCTCCTCCTCCAGAAGGAGGTGGTAAGAGAGGTGGTGGACCCTCCTTCAGACCCAGGGTTGTGTCCAGGTACTTCCTGGTTCGAAGCGACGGGGCTGGCGCCCATTCTCTACCTACGACTCTAAAACAAGTTCCTAAGGTCTCGAACCTTCAGGATGGTCACTCTGGCTCAGATAATACCATCCTTGACGCCGGCGTGGTGGTTCTGCTCTCTGGACTTGCAGGCAGCGTTTTCACGTCCCTATCCGTCCGCCTCACCAGAGATTCCTTCGCTTCGAGCGGAGGATCCCTTCGAGTTCCAAGCCATGCCCTTCGGCTTGTCTCCAGCTCCCAGGGTCTTCACCAAATGCATGGCAGTGGTGACAGCATTCCTGCGGCGCCGAGGGGTCGGGTGTACCCTTGCCTGGGCGACTGGCTGATAGCAGCCCCCTCCAGGGAGGGCGGAGTGGTCCAGAGATCTGGCCTCCAGGTCTAGCTCTCAACTGGGCCTCCTTATCAACGAGGCCAAGTCGAACTCGAGCCAAGCAGGTGATTCTATTCATCGGGCGCAGCTCGACTCTTCGTGCCGGGAGCGCTCCCGGGACAGGGCCGAGGTTCTTTCCTCCTTTGCCCGATCATTTCTGGTTGGGCAATTGCGCCTGCCGGGACTTCCCTGCGCCTCCTGGGTCTCATGGCGCCTGCACCCAGCGTGGTCCGTTGGGCCGCTGGAACATGCGTCCTTCAGTGGGGACTGGCCAGCCAGTGGTCACAACGCTGCGATCCCTTGGACCAGCTTGTGTCGGTGACAGGGATGTGGAACGCTCTCAGTGGTGGACCGTTCCAGTTCATTTGCAGGAGGGCATCCCGTTCGTCCGCCCGAGCGAGCCGATTTTCTCTGTCGACCATGCCTCTCTGATGGGTTGGGGGTTGCCCATCTGGGGAACACGGGCTCATGGCCTCTGGTCCCCGCAGGTCGATGCCACATCAACCTGCTGGAGCTCGAGCGGTCCGCCTAGCTCTCACCGCCTTTGCTCCGTTCCTCCCGAGGTCAAGTGGTCCGAGTCCAGGACGGACAATACTCACGACCATGTACTATCTGAACCGCCAGGGCGGGGCGCGCTCCATGCTTCTATGCAAGGAAGCTCTCCGCATTTGGTCACTCGTCTGCAGCCTGGGCGGATCTCCTAGCCATTCACGTGGCAGGAGCCTCCAACACCCTGGCCGATGCCCTGAGCGGATAGGGGCTGCATCCCACGGTGGTCTCTCCTGCTGAGGTAGTACAGCATCTGTTCTCCTTTGGGGCCACCTCAGGTGGACCTGTTTGCCTCCATGGAGAAGCGGCTGAGTCTGTTCCATGCCCGCCCTCAGCAGGGCTCGCTGCAGGGGATGTCTTCTCGAGGCAATGGACCCCGGGCCTCTTTACGCCTTTCCCCATTTCTCTTGATCCACAAGGTGCTTCTCAAGGCAGGAGGACAAGGCGCAGGTGATTCTGATAGCCCCAGACTGGCCTCGCCAGTTCTGGTACCCAGATCTCCTCAGTCTCAGCTCCAGGACTCCGTGGCAGCTTCCAGCTCGCCCGGACCTGCTCTCAGTCAATCAGGGAAGGTGTTCCATCCGGACCTTCAATCCCTGCACCTGACGGCCTGGTTCCTGAGCTGCTAGAGTTCCAGGCCTTGGGTCTTTCCCGACGAGTCCTCAATGTAGTTGAGGCGTCCCGTAGAGTCGCACCAGAAAATGTGCCTTCAAATGGAAAAGGTTTTCCATTTGGTGTCAGGCAAGGGCTTGACCCTTCCTCCTGTTCCTTGGCAAGCATCTTGGACTATTTATGGTCCCTTTCTAGTCAAGGGCTTAGGTCTGACGACCCTAAGGGTGCACCTGGCAGCCATCTCTGCTTACCGGCGCGGGCCGGGGAAGCAGTCGATGGCGCAAGAGGAGAGGTGGTCTGGCGCTTTTCAAGCGCGGTACATTTCCTCAGTGCAGGAACCCCACCTCCGTGGGATCTCACCTGGTACTGGCAAAGCTCATGGGCAAGCCATTCGAACCTATGCACAGGTTCTCTCTCTCTCCCTGTCGTGGAAGACCGCTTCTTGGTGGCTATCCGTCAGCCAGAAGGATGGGAGAGCTCCAGGCGCTCCATCGAGTCTCCTTACCTGGTCTTCCACAGGGACAAGGTTGTCCTACGCCCCACCGAAATTCCTTCCAGAAGGTGGTGTGGGAGTTTCACTGTCACCAGGTGTTGACTCTGCGGTGTTCTACCCCAATCACACCTCGGAGGCCGAATATAGGCTCCATACTCTGGACCCTAGGCGCTCGCTTATTATAAGGCTGCGCACGGCTGAAATTCGGGAGAGGTTCGCAGCTGTTTGTCACCACGCTGTAAGTCAAATCTGGCAGACCTGCAGCCAAGCTGACGACAAGCAGGTGGGTAACCTCCTGCATAGATCTCTGCTATAAGTTGGCGGGCATGGAGCCTCCCAGAGGATACGGAGCTCATTCTACCCGCCATACTGCTGCAACGGTGGCTGCTTCCAGGGACGTCCCTTATCCAGGAAATCTGGGCAGGCTGCTACCTGAAAGTCAGCAAACACCTTCATTACCCACTACCACACGACCTTGAGTCACGCCGGGATGCTGGTTTTGGGGCCTCGGTTCTCCAGTCTCTTCCCAAGTAAGTATATGGGGTGTGCGTCTTGCCTCCTCCTCCCGGAGAACTGCTAGAGTCTGCCAATGAGTGTGGATGAACAACATATCCATGTCCCTAGAAATACAGGTTACTCACCTGTAACAGGAGTTCTAGGAATGGTATATGTTGTTCATCCACACGACTCCACCCGACCTCCCGCTCGACAGCACAACCTGAGCTTCCAGCGGGCCAGATCTGGCGCCATGGGGCGGAGCCGAGAGTTATACCACCGGTGGGTGGGAGGAGCAAGCTTGAAGACCTTCCGCAAGATTTAAAGCGGCAAGGATACTGCCAATGAGTGTGGATGAACAACATATACCATTCCTAGAACTCCTGTTACAGGTGAGTAACCTGTATTTTTCTGCTGGTGATGCCTCTCCCTATGCATCCCAGTATCCCCTCAGCCCTCCTTGCTCCTCTCACATTGCTTGCCCACCTTTAGGTCATCTGATATGACTACCCCAGGTCCCTTTCCATTTTGTTGTTGTTAGTATCTCACCCCCATTGTGTACTCTTCCCTGGGTTTTGTTTCCCAGGTGCATTACCTTCACTTCTTAGCATTGAATCTAAGCTGCCATACATTTGACCATTCCTCTAACCTTGCCAAGTCCCTTCTCATCCTTTCCACCCCACCTTGTGCATCAACTCTGTTGCAGATCTTTGTGTCATCTGCAAAGAGACATACTTTTCTCTCTCCAGTCCCTCTGCAATGTCGCTTATAAAGACATTGAAGAGGACCGTCCAATACTGAACCCTGTGGTACCCCACTGCTAACCCCCTTTTTCAGAGTGGACTCCATTTACTATTACTCTCTGTGTCCTATTCTCCAGCCAATTCTTTACCCAGGCTGTCATCTTGGGACCCACTCCCAGGCTGGCTAACTTGTATATTAATCTTTTGTGTGGGACTGTGTCAAATGCCTTGCTAAAGTCTAGGTAGGCCATGTCCACAGCCCCTCCCTGATCTACTACTTTGGTCACCCAGTCAAAGAAATCTATCAGATTTGTCTGGCATGACCTTCCCGCTGTGAATCCATGCTGCCTTGGGTCCTGTGCCCTCTGGCCTCTAGATATGCAACAATTCTTTCCTTCAGAAGTGATTCCATCATTTTCCTACCACTGAGGTTAAACTAACAGGTCTGTAGTTTCCTGCTTCTGCCTTGCTCCCACTTTTGTGAAGGGAATCACATCTGCCCTCCTCCAGTCCTCAGGTACCACCCCATCCTCCCATGATTTGTTAAAGAGGGTAGTCAGTGGTGTCACTAGTTCTATCCTTAGTTCTTTTAGAATTCTGGGATGAATCCCATCAGGCCCCATTGCTTTGTCCACCTTCAGTTTTAAGAGCTCTTTCAGAACTCTTTCTTCTGTAAATGGGCTGGTATCAACTTCTGTATCCAGAGTGTTTCTACTGTTTGTTTTAGGTACCTCCCCTCTTCCTTTGTAAATACTGAGCAAAATATTTGTTTAGTATCTCTGCCTTTCACAGTCACCCTCTGCCCACCCTCCCTCCCTTTATTAAGCCTCACTATCCCTCCCTTGGTCTTCCTTCGCTCCCTGATGTACCTATAAAAGGTTTTATCCTCCTCTTAACTGAGTTGGCTATCTCTTCCTCGGTTTGGGCCTTTGCTGTTCTGACTGCCTTTCCAGCTTCCTATTGCTTTAACTGATACAGTTCTCTGTCCTGTTCCTTCTGTGATTTCTTGTACTTCCTGAATGCTTTCTTTTCTCTTGAACCTTCACTGCCACTTCCTTTGAGAACCATAGTGGTTTCTTACCTCGTTTCATTTGTTTATTTGCTTTACACAAAGGCTTGTTACCTCTGTGATGGCAGTTTTATTATTCCCCATTGTTCTTCCACCCCTCTTCCTGCCCATTTGCTAGTGCATTCCTTAGGCACTCACCCATTTTGGCAAAGTCAGCCCTCCTAAAATCCAGTACCTTTGTCTTTGTATGGCTTGACTCTATTGCTGTGTTTGTTGTGAACCATACTGTTCGATGGTCACTAGTTCCCAGATGGCTACCCACTTCTCACATCTGTGATCCTCTTCATCTCCGTTTGAGAGAACCAGGTCTAAGATTGCTCCCTCTCGAAGTGGGTTCCAATACTAGTTGTTCAAGGCATGCCCCTGTAGGGCATCTAGAATAACCCCACTCTTAGAAGTGGCTGCTGCAACTGCACTCCAGTTAACATCTGGCATATTCAGATCACCCATCAGCAATATCTCCCTTTATCTGCCATTCTAAGTATACTTTCTATCATTTCCTTGTCCATTTCCTCCCTGAGAGGGGTCTGTATACAACCCCTGTGCGGATTGTGGTGCCATTGCCTGCCTCCAAATTGACCCACAGTGCTTCTTCTCCTCCCTGTTTACCCTTTTGTTCTGTTGCTTTGATTTCTTCTCTTATGTAGAGAGCTACTCCTCCTCCTCTTTACCCTCCCTGTCCCTCCTGTAGATAGTGTATCCTGGTATGTTTACGTCCCAGTCATGGTTCTGTGTGTACCATGTTTCTGTGACTGCCACAATATCCAGATCTTCCTCCTCCATCAAGGCCACTAATTCAGGAAGCTTGTTACCCAGACTACGGGCATTGGTACTCATTGCTCTCCATTTTTGATGGCTTTACCTTCTGTAGCAGCACCCCACTGACCTTTCTACCTTGGTCTTTTTCTCATTTAGTACCCTGTTTTGTAGGGGAGGCTGGGATTTTCTGCTTATCAGTGCTCTCCCCTTGACTAGTTTAAAGACTTGCCAATGAAGCATTTAAACCGATTGCCCAAAAGACTTGTTCCATTCCTGGACAGATGCAGACCATCCTGCCAGTATAGGCTGGTGTCCCTCCAGGTGGAACCCCAGTCCCCAATGAAGCCAAACCCCTGTGCTCCACACCATTTTTAACCATTTGTTAAACTGCATGGTGCAAAGTACCCTCGCTCACTCATGCCACTGACAGGCAGCACCTCTGAGAAGGATACTGTGTGTTACTTGTCTTAAGCCCTCCCCAACTCTACAAAGTCCTTTTGCACTGCTCTAATCTCATGATGAGCCAAGTCATTTGTCCCTAGGTGGACAATGATGTCCAGGTCAGAGTCCCGTGCAACTGTTCTCGTGATCCTAAGGATGCGCTTCCTGTCCCTCCAAGCCATGGCACCAGGCAGGCACCTTACTTCAGTTTTCCCTGCTCCCCAGTTCTATCCCTAATAATTGGAGTCCCCACCAGGAGCTGCTTTCTTTCTCTGTGGTGCCCTCTGCCTCCTTCCTGAGGACCTCCTTGTGACAATTGTCTGCACCTCCTTAGTCTCCTCTGGGGTGCATCCATAGGGGAACTATGCTCCCCCAGAATGGTGTATGGATTGTGGAGTGTAACAACTGACTGGGTGTGCCTCTGTTCCACCACCCTTACCCTCCCTGAGCCCACTGTGGTCCAACTGCTGTGCTTTCTTCAACCTCTGAGGTAGTGGTGGTGGCTGTGATGCTCCCTGATGGGGAGGTTCCCCTGCCACTGTCCAGTGCGGCCTGAAGATGGGCAATTTCCTCCTCAGGGCAGATAGTTGTCTGCAAACAGGGCAGCATCTCAGCCTCCAGAAAGACTCCCGGAAGACTGCTGCCCCACAGCCATTACATTGTACTACTCCCCACATAACTGTCTACCTTGTTTAGTTGTTTTTTTTTTGTGTGTGTGTGATTGGTGCGTGATATAGAAATATATGTATTTATATAATGTGTATGCTTATATTGTCAGTGCAGTGTGCTAGACAGGATATGACAGTGATGTGTACCTTGCCCTCTTGAGGAAATGATGTCAGAACCCCAGGTATAAATGAACTATTTCCAGGGGTGGGTGGGGTGAGGGTGGGAAGGGTTGGGCCTAAACTGTGCCCTCACGAAACAATCAGCTAAACGCCTGACCCACTGATGCAATGAGTGCCTTCCTGTCAGCAAGATGCCATGCACCTACAATTTGTAATACTGCTTCAAACCAGTTTGACAGAGAAAATACCCTGCTAATCAAACAGAGAAAAATCCAAACATCCAAGTCAGACACAGGTAAACCTCCCCAGCCCCAAAAGAGCCTGGTGACTTGTGCTCTGAAAACAGTCAGCCCCAAAACACGCCAGCTGTGCAGAAGGGCAGACACAGAAAACAGTATTTAGCCTATGTGGGTTTAAACTCTTCCTGCACTGAAAACCTTAACACTTGTAACACAAGTAAAGCAAACTCTACCTCCCTCTGTTGATTGAAAGACTGCCTTTTCTGATAATTCTAAGTTGCTTATTTCACCCTTCAGTTAGAAGTATCCTCCACCTGAAGAATATTAACTTTCCTAAGGAATCTGCTTCAAACCAAAGACCGTTGTAAATTGTAAAGTTCACCTCCTCTGTTGTGAGCACTACCACTTTCTTGCAAATCTTAAGTCCAGTGTTGCAGCTTGCAGCCAGAGGTAGCTTCACCTGAAGACTATGAGGTTATCTGATGAGCCTGCTAAAATTAGTACTTTTATCAAGGTCTGTAAGATCCTTCCAGAGCTATTGGCTGTTAAGTAGCTGTGATGTAAGCACTTCCTGACACAGTCTGGCTTGGCCTTATAAGGCACACTGAGGTAAACAAAGAAAACCAGTTTCCACCCCTAGGACTGTCTGGGTCCAATACACAGCCTGTAACCTGCTCTCAATTCAGGGCTTATGACAAATTCTTAGCCCAGTGAATACTCACAGTATTACAAATATTGCAATGCAAACAGTCAATCACTAACTCCAATCAAGTCAGTCCTGCACAAAGATTAATAAACAAATTAGCCAGCCTGGGAGTGGGTCCTAGGGTGGTAGCCTGGTAAAACACTGGTTGGACAACAGGACACAGAGGGTAATAGTAAATGGAGTCCACAGTGAAGAAAGGAGGGTTACTAGTGGGGTACCACAGGGTTCAGTACTGGGGCCAGTCCTTTTAATGTCTTTATAAGTGACATTGCAGAGGGTCTGGAAGGAAAGTATGCATCTTTGCAGATGACACAAATATCTGCAACAGGGTTAATACACAAGGTGGGTGGAAAGGGACTTGGCAAGGTTGGAGGAATGGTCAAATGTATGGCAGCTTAGATTCAGTGCAAAGAAGTGCAAAGTAATGCACCTGGGAAACAAAACCCAGGGAAGAGTACACAGTTGGGGGTGAGATACTGACAACAAAATGGAAAGGGACCTGGGGTAGTCATATCAGACAACCTAAAGGTGGGCCAGCAATGTGAAAAGGCAGTAAGGAGGGCTGGGGGGATACTGGGATGCATAGGGAGAGGCATCACCAGTAGAAAACAGGAAGTTGTTGGCCTTCTGTACAGACAGTTGGTAAGACCACATCTGGAGTACTGTGTACAGTTCTGGAGACCCCATCTCCAAAAGACATAGACAGGGTGGAGGCTGTCCAGAGGAGGGCAACCAAATTGATGCAGGTCTGAATCAGAAGACATATGAAGAAAGACTAAAGGAACTAAAGATGTATAGCCTCGAGGAAAGGGAGGAGGGGGGACAGGATATAAACTTTCAAATACCTCAAGGGAATCAACAAAGTCAAAGAGGTAGCATCTTTTAGAAAAGAGATGTGCAAAACAAGGGGCACAATTTGAAGATAGAGGGGATGGCTCAGAGGTAATGTGAGGAAGTATTTCTTCACAGAGAGAGTTGTGGATACATGGAACAGCCTTCCTGAGGAGGTTGTAGAGTCAAAAACAGTGGGTAATTCAAGAATGCATGGGACAGACACAAGGCAATTCTAGTGGGGGGTAGGAGGAAGGAGGCTGTTGGTTAGCTAGGATCTGCAGCTTATCCGCTTAGGTAGGAAATGGGCAGACTAGATGGGCCAAGTGGTCCTTATCTGTCAAATTCCTGTTTCTATGTTTCAGTGGGATGAAGATAGTGAGATATACCAAACTTCCTAAGGGAAGCAGGGAAGGCAATAAGGCTGGCAAAGGCCCAAACAGAGGAAATACTAGCACAAACAGTAAAGAGGGTGACAAGACTTTCTGTACATACATTAGTGAAAGGAGAAAGTCTAGAGGGGTATTGCTAAGATCAAAGGAGATAAGGGGCATGAGGAGGAGGACCAGAAAAGCATCGGTCCTAAATAGATTCTTCTGCTCAGTATTTACTGAAGAGAAGGTAGGGCAGGAGCCTACAGCTCAGCACCATGGACACTGGGGAGGTGTCACTAGTCCCTCTCACAAAAGAAAGGGTCCTACAAGAGCCCTCAATAAGCTCAGGGTAGACAAGGCAATGTGACCTGATGGCATACATCCCAGGGTAGTAAAGGAGCTAAGTGTGGAACTAGCAGAGCCATTATCAGAACTGTTTAGTGAGTCTGTGAGCACAGGAGAGGTTCCAGAAGACTGGAGAAGGGCTCATGTGATCCCGCCTCCACAAGAGTGGTAGCAGGGAGGAGGCAGGGAACTACAGACCAGTCAGTCTTACCTCAGTAGTGAGCAAGATTATGGGGCACTCCTTAAGGAAAGGATGCGCAACACCTAGAATCCATAGAAGCACAGGATCCAAGACAGCATGGGTTTATAAAAGGAAGGTCCTGTCAAACTAATCTCATAGATTTCTTTGACTGGGTAACCAGAGTGGTGGAGCAAGTGGAGCAGTTGATGTCGCTTACTTAACTTCAGCAAAGCGCTCGATACTGTTCGCATAGAAGATTGATTAATAAGCTGGGTAGGCTCGGTGGGCAGAAGTTGGTCAACTGGTGGCAAACTGGTTGACAGGCAGAAAACAGAGAGTGGTGGTAAATGGTATACAGTCAGAAGAGGTGTAAGTCACAGGTGGGTACCCCAGAGGTCATCCTGGGGCTAGTCCTTCAATATCTTCATACTAACATTGCAGTTGGACTGGAGGGTAAGGTTTGTCTGTTTGCAGATGACACCAAGATCTGCAACAGAGCAGATGATGCAGATGGGGTGGGCAGAATAGAAGAGATCTGGATAAACTAGCAGAATGGTCGGAAGAGTGGCAGTTGAGGTTTAATGCAAAGAAGTGCAGGATCATGCACATAGGGAAGAGAAACCTGAAGCCACCTATAGGCTGGGAGGGAATTACTGGCAGTCACAAGGAAGAAAGAGACTTGGGCATCATCATCACTGATGACCTGAAATCATCCAAGCAGACCACTAAATTAGTAGGTAAGGCTAAGGGGATGTTAGGGTATTAGTAGGGTATCACAAGTCGGATGAGGGAGGTAATAATCCTCTTTACAAGACACTGGTTACTCCCCATCTGAGTACTGCGTGCAGTACTGGAGGCCACACCTTCACAAGGATATTAATCACATTGAGGCAGTCCAGAGAAGGGCAACCAAAATAGTGCAAGGACTGCATCAGAAAACATATGAGGATAGATTAACGGAGCTCAGTATGTATACCCTAGAGCAAAGGAGAAGAGAGAGGGATATGATTGAAACATTCAAACACCTTAAGGGCATTAACAAGGTGAAAGAGTCTAACATGTTTCAATATAAGAAAAATAGCAGGGCAAGAGGACACAGCATGAGATTAGAGGAGGCCGATTAAGGGGTAATGTGAGGAAGTTATTTTCACATAAAGGGTGGTGGATGCATGTAACTGCCTACCTCAGGAAGTGGTGGATATGAATACAGTGCAGGCTTCAAACAGGTATGGGATAGGCATAAGGGAGCAATACAGATGATTATGAATAGATAGGTCATTGATAGAGCAAAGGCCGATGGCACATTTATAAGGTAGAAAAGAAATGGGCAGACTGGATGGGCCTTGTGTCCTTATCTGCCATCAACTTCTATGTTCTGCTCCTCCTTGTAGGTCTTCCATCTTAGATTGGAGCTTTACAACTTTTCTCAGCTTGACGTGTCATGGATCTGTCCGGTCCCTCCAGGTCTCCAGTGACTAGATTCTAGCTTCTGCATCTCCTATCTTACACCCCAGTTCCCCATTTCAGTGCAGAGAGATTTTAATTCTGAGGAGATGTCAGCTATGGCCCCTGAAGGGAAGCAACTCCTGTAAAAGTGATCCTCGGTTAGGGGACCCATGGAGGACACTTGAGAAGCTGCTCGAGTAGGCAAGGCCCCTGTGCCTTTGACTTTGGGAACCTTTTCAGGCGAGGTCAGAGGCATGTGATGCGGTGGGCTCTGGCATGTCGGCATCCATCACGGCTCAGTTATCACCAGTGGCGAAGAAATAGGTAGGCAGGCACTCACTGGTAGCAATTTGGAGTTGTCCCTGAAGTTTAAACACAAAGATTAAGCAGGATGTGGCCAACAGTAGTACCGCAAGGGTCAATACTTGGACCGCTCTTATCAGCCTGTTCATTAACTGCCTCCTGAAGCCTGCTCGGCAAGAATATTATTATATGCAGATTATGTCTATATCGGTCCCAGGCAGGGACCACTTGACCATCGAGGAAGGGCTACTCAATAGTTTCCACAAACTTGAAACCTGGTTCTCTCAACACAAACTGCTACTAAACCATAAAAAAACAAAAGCATGCTGTTCTCGATCCCTCAGAACAAAAGGAATTTCTGCCCTTCAAATTCTGAACCTAAAAGGTGACACACTTGAACAAGTCTCCTTGTTTAAATATCTGGGTGTTTATCTTGATGACACTCTGAATTTCTTCCACCACGTCGATCAAGTTGTGAAACCACCAACATGAAACTGGGCATCCTCCATAGAAACAAGCACTTGATGACACCTGGCCCTGAAATTAGCCACAGGCAGCACAGTATTATCATCCGTTGATTATGGGTTACCAGTATACATCGCAGGATCAGACACTGCCCTAAGCAGGATACAAACACTCGCAACAGGGCGTGTTGTCTGGCACTTGGGGCAGATCGATGGACTCGACCTGTTACTCTTCTCTGAGACTGGCTGGCTCCCTCTGTACCTAAGATCCCAATACCAAACATGGCTGATCATAAAAAGCACAAGTAGGCTTCATGCCAGAATCCATAAGCAGTTTGTTCAAAAGGCAGCATACTAAACAAACAAGAAATGCGACAAAAGGAGGACTTCAAGTCCCATTCAGTGTACATTCTGGCCCAAAATCCATTACTTTAAGGGCCCCAAATCGTTTAATGAGCTGCCTGATACATTGACAGGAGGCACAAATCTGAGCCAGTTCAAAAGGGGGCTACAGTCCCATCTTAAGAATGTAACTACCTGTAACTGCACAAGTATATAATCAACAGATTCTCATTTTTCCCCACCTTTCTCCCCTACCCCTCTCCCCATCCCTCCTTTTTCTCGACTTAGCACCCTCGACACCACCTTACCCCTCCTCTTTTCTCCCAACCCACACCGCTCTAGTTTCTTTGACAATGTCAAGTCTGGTTGATTACCCCTCCACTATCATCCCCTAACATAACACAGCCATATTACTGACATATTACTGACATGTTCATTATTTCCAAGCTATCCCTACCTTGCAACAACTGATGTAATTGCACTTCATCTATTGTTAAGATGTACCTGAAACTAGCAAGTCTTGAACCTCATGTGACATTATAATGATTTCATGATGCATACCGTGTGATCCCTGCTATCTATATTGTATTCCATAGTATTTTATTTGTATTGCTCTGTTTGTCCTTGACTTGGAACCTTTGAAAATGAGTCTTTGACTCAAAGGTATTAATCCTTATCGAAATAAATAAAAAAGTAATAAATAAAAAAGGATATAGATCGGGAAGGAGAGAGCTCCTCCAGAAGGCTGCCACTAGTCTGCAGACATCACGTGACTCCCTTTAACCACCCTTTCCTTCAAGATCGCTCCATCACCTTACCCACCATGGAAGTAAGGCTGACGGGGTGATAGCTGGCAGCCTGTTCCCTGTTGACACTTTTATGAAGTGGCACCACATCTGCCTTCTTCCAGTCCTCTGGAACTTTCCCTGTGTCCAAAGACAAGTTAAATAACATCGCTGGTGGTGCCGCCAGATCCTCCATCAGCTCCTGGAGCACACTAGGATTCAGGGCCTCTGACCCATATCCTGTCTATCCTAAACTTTCCCAGTTCTTCCCTGACCCTGTTCTCACTGATTGGGCTAGGATCCACCCCACTTCCCCCCATCTAAGTCTGGTCCCCTGCCTTCTTCCTCTACTGTGAAGACCGAGCCAAAGTATCTATTTAGCACCTCTGTCTTCTAAGTCCCTTCCATTTGCTCCCCTCACCCCTTATCTTATCTATCCCCTACCTGGCTTTCCTTTTTCCCCTATGTACTGAAAGAAAGTCTTATCACCCCTTTGGCCTGCCTAGCTATAGCCTATATCCTATAGTTTTCTCCTCCGTTTCTGCTGCTTTTTCTGCCAACACTTTCTGTGTTTCAGTACCTCTGTAAAAGAATGGAGCAGAAGCAGTTGGCAAGTTTCTGGAACATGGAAAATTTAGAAGCTATGCTGGTATTTGTAACTGTAGTGAGAAGAGCTCTAAAGAGGACAGAAAATTATATCTAATTAGCAGCTGTTTACCTGTTTGCAGTGCTCCTACATGATCCATACAGCAGCGTACCTGAATAAATGTTTTTGTTTAAAGTTTCATTTGTATTGCTTTGTTTTTATGGCAACGTTCTGAACAGTTCTTTCAATGGAGTGAGTAGTTTGGAGTTTTGACTCTATTTATATACTGAATTCTAAGCGATGTTCTGCCAAGTCAACAACTCATGCTTAGCATTCTTTGACCAAGCTGTGATATAGCTTAACATTAAAAGGACTGTACAGAATGTTGTCCATAAAAGAAAATACAAGCAAAACACCGTTTTCACAGTAATGTTTATTTGGGCTCAGTTACATATGGATCATTTGAAGTATGAATTTATTTTCTGTAAATAGGAACATTACAAACAGCCAAGTAGCACAAATTTCTGTCTCCTTTAAGCAATAATACATGACAGGTTGTTGTATATAACAGGATACTAACACATCTCATTTGCATTGTGAAGCATGAGGCGGCCAAGTGCCTCCAGGCACCTTAGGAATGATGATATCCTATGTTCTACCACACACTGGAGCATATTAATGCATTTATAAAAAGGTTCAGAAGTGTTTGGATTTTACTGATTATGGTACTTAGTTTATACCCATGATGACATACAGTGATATCATCAGGGCCCAGGCATTGCATAAGACAATCAGTTTTCAAGATTTGCCCACCCGTCTCTTACTCTCCTTTAGATCAATGTTATAAGGGTGTACTTTGTATGGTGATGACTTTGGCTTCTCTTCGCTTCGGTGTCGATCACCATTAACTCCACCTGTGAAAATCAGTTGGGGACTGTGTTAAGCAGTAGACATGGAGGGTGTTTACCTGTGGAGCCCCTGTCTCTGTCAGATGTTGATGTCATGGTACCCTTGGGCTGTGACAGATGCTGATGATATCACAGCACCCCTGGCTGGGACACCTGCTGCTCATCTCATGGTACATCAGGCTGTGATAGTTGTTAATGACATCACCATTCCTTGACTGTGATAGATGCTGATGATCTCGTGGTACCATCAGGCCACAATAGATACTGAGGATGTCACTGTATCCTCAGGTTGTTGTAGACCTTGATGTCACAGTACCCTTAGGGTGGCTGGGTTAGGCAGTTGGAGAAAGTCTCGGTAAAATCTGCTAATAACTGTTAAATGACCAAGTTAGGTCTCTTTTTTTTTTTTTAACCAGGAGAGACACACTAAGCTGAAAGCTTGTTTACAGGTCTTGCCTGGGAGCACAAAGAAGTTAAGTGACTTGCTCAGGTCACACAGTATGCAAATTGCTGTGGATTCAAATCAGGTTTGCAGCTCAGAGCCTTAAACCACTGCGCTATACTGCCTCCTAATCAGTCTAATCGGTGGGTGAAGGCAGAAGGATGTCAAGTTGTGAAGGGTAGCATTAGTGAACTCTGGAATAACAGAAATTTGAATATATAAATGCTGTATGCAAGCTCATATGTACTGTATATACCTCTCATATTACGTATGTGTGTGTATATATATATATATATATATATATATATAATGTGTATATATATATATATATACACACACACACACACATATTGGGTGAAGAGACAGGACTAAGAAGAGGGTCATGATAGTGAGAGTAAAAAGTCTCATATGGGGATAGTTATCTGTATCCTGTGGGTTAGAAGGAATTATTTGATTAAGAGAAGCATTCTGTATGCCTGTAGCTTTTGTACCAATATAATTCCCAGGGGAAGAAAAAGACTCTGAATTGCTACATGTAATAATTTGATATTGGCTGTCTTTGTGTGTCAGATTCCATCACAGGACGGCTATGACAGTTTATGTCGCCAGCTGTTTGAGAGGTGCGAGAAGCTGCAGCTGTCGGTGGCTCAGTCACAGAGTGTCCAGGAGGGGCTGGAGAGCCTGCTGCACTGGATAGAGGAGTAGAGAAGAGCCTTGAAGGACAGAGGAGTGTGTAAGCCTCTGTCATCGCAATTCAGGATGCCCTTGCTGAGATCGCGTAGGTAGTGTTGGCGAATTTATTGCAGCTCCCAAGATACATGACCACAGTTTAATGGGCTCCTTTGATCATTTAATTGCCGTGGTTATGATTCATTTATTGCTGTTTCAGGTGTGGAATAGGCAGAGCCGGCTATAGGATTTTGGGATCCCCAGTAACATTAGATCTTCCACGGAGTGGTCTCTTGCAGCAGGTAATACACTTGGGTCAGCCAGAGGTCTCTGTGGTGCATGGCAGCTCTTCTAGCAGTCTTTTCCAGAGGTCACCCACACATGACATCAGCTTCCTGTTTCCTATATAAGTGTGGGCGGTCCCTGTATCCTCAGTTCATTTTCCTGCCATCTTCAGCTCGCCGCAACAGCTATAGCAACTTCTGAACAGCAGTCATCGACAGAAACAACATTGAAGAATCTACAAGCAGGAAATTGTCTCCCTCGTCTCCGAGCTCCCCATCCACTGATTGTCATCACTGGCACAAATAGAGCAGGAGAAGCCCTCCTCAACCTCTATGCCTCCCTTGCTCGCTGACTCCACACCAACCATCAACGATACATTCATATTCTGCCTCCTCATCGACGGAAGTTTCACTCTCTTTGTCGACGACGCTTCAGGAACTTCAAAAGGCAGTCTATGAATAATCTTTTCTTGGTTCCTTCGACAGCACAGAGCAGGAGAAACCATCCTCAACCTCTGTGCCTCAGCGGCTGCGGCGGCCACCATGGCGGTGCCCCACTTTCGATCAATGCGTTACATTCTGCCCCTCGCCAATGGGAGGTTACAACCTTCACAACAGCGCTTTCCAGTGCTTCAAAGGCAGTCTGTGATTAACCCTTTGGGTTCTGTCAACAACATGGAAAAGGAGAAGGCCTCCTTAATCTCTGTGCCTCAACGCTCATCGACGCCACCGTGACAGGTGCCCCACTGTTGCGATGCTTACATTGCCTCTCATCGACGGGAGGGTACAATTCTCCTCTCATCGACGCCCACTTTCTAGCACGCTGTCAGCAGTCTATAATGAACCTGTGATGAGTTCATTCGACACTCCATCAACAGGGCTCTCTCCCTTCTGGGATGCCATTTTATTGCATAATACTGTTCCCCAGGCAGCTCCGTCAACAAGGAGCCGCATACCACTGGGACAACCAACTATATCTGCAAAAAAAAAAATGCTTACTGCCCTCCACCCTCACAGGTGTTACCTTCATAAGGGCCAGGCAGACAGGAACTGGAACCCTGAACTTTACCACCCAGGGGCAAGACCTGCTCAGACTACACATCCACTCACCCCCTATTTCCCAACTGGACGTTACTTCAGTAGTATGGCAGATCTTGCATGCCATGCAGCATGCTTAGCCCTCCGCCCAGTAGTGCCAAGCCACCCATCCTGCCTCTACTGCTAAACACTTCCAGGGTGACAGCAGACCCTTCCCCACCCTGGTCACCTTCCTCATATGAGAATGACTACCTATCAGACAAGGCTGAATTCCTAATAGAATTTTCCATCAATCTGGGGATGAAGAATTCCAGGTGACGGATTCTCAGTCCCACTCTCCCCATTGGAGATTTCCTCTATAAATGAGGATTTATCCAGGCAAGTGACTGCCTCTCCTCCAGATGACCCATCCTTTTATGTGATGACAGTCCAGCTTTAAAAAAAAAAAAATCATGAGATTTTCTACCACAGAACATGACAAACAATGCAAGGATAATGCAGACTATTTAGAATTTCAGAGGGCTAATCTTAGTGGTACCCCACTAATCCAAACCTATCAATATGCTATGCTTACAGCCTGGAACCAGCCGTCTATTGTTCCAGCCATCCCCCACAAGGCAGATAACCTCTACCAGGCTCCTCTGGATCATCTTTTTCTATCCACCACTCCTAAAATAGATTCAGTGGTGCTTACTGCCTCTCATGATCGTCCTAACCAACCTAAACACATGAGCTCCTTATTTTCAGATAATGGTTAAATATCAGCATACACTCTGGTCCTCAGCCATTGACATAGTCAATAAACTACCTGCTTCTGAGGAACAGGAACAGTTATTGGCCACTGTAGCTACTGGCAATTCTATTTTCTAGATACCCACTTTGCTCGACATATGACACGGTCGATCTTTCGCCCACATGTCAGCAACTGGCATTACTTGCATTGCTATGCTTGGCTTCACATCTCAGGCTTTACACCTTATGTACAACATAGACTGATCAATGCCCCTTTAATGTGTCTAGACTATTTGGGCAGGGCACAATTTTTGATATGTGATATCCAAGCTCCAGGGAGAACCCTACATGACGTTGCATGGCATGCGCCATAGTCCCAGCCATCCTACCATTCTCAGTCCTCCTTTTACACCAAACAAGGTGGAAAATACAGAGACTTTAATAGAGGCAGCTTCTGAGGTCTCCCCAGCTTACTTGAACCAACACCTCTGCTGCCAAAGACTCCCACTCCCACCCACCCACCGGTGAACTGGTCGACCTGCCTCCCAGTCACTTACTGGGCTATGCCAGACCATATTCCTGTTCTTCAGGAAAACTATAAGCCCTTCTCACCAAGAAAGCTATTTACCCGGTTCCTTCTACAGAACACAAAATGTATTTTACTCCCACCTTCTTTTGGTACCCAAACAAACTGGAGATCTCAGGCCAATACTGGACCTTAGACAATTGAACCTATACATTCAGTTCAAAAGGTTCTGCATTCAGCCTGGTGACACAGAGGCTGAGACACTGGACGTCTCCCACCGTGGCATGCCGGTGACCCGGGTTTGGGAGCGAGCCTGGATCGTCTGCAGAGCTGGATTGAGCAGCCGACAGGCAGCTGTCCTCTCGGGAAGGTGGGATGGCATCCTCGCTAACGGCTGCCCCTGGTGGAGGCCAAGGGCTGCACAAGCAGGGTGCCAGCGATAGCCAATGGAGCGGGCAGAGGAGGGTCATTACTGGTTGGGCATGCATGCATGCCTCCACATGATGCGACCTTCTCCTGGGGACCCCAGGAGAAAAACAGAGGAAAAAAGAAACTGGCGGCAGGATGGCAACTGACTCTCGTAGGCACCGCCTCCCGGACCGGATGTAAGGTAAGTCCAGGTAATCCTGGGGAACGGAGCTGGGGAGCCAGTCAGATGGGGCTGTACGGGCGGAGATAAAATAGAAATAATATTAAAAAAAAAAAAAAGGTTTTGCATGGTCACCCTAAACTGTATTCTCCCAATTTTGAAACAGAGATTGACTGTGTTCCCAAGTATGAAGGGTGCCTACCTACATTCCCATCCATCTAGCCCATCACAGGTCCCTTCGTTTCCACCTGTTGTGTCAACTCTACCAATTTTGGGCACTCCCATTCGGCCTCTCATTGGCACAGAGAGTGTTCACCAAATGCCTAAGCGGTAATAACAGCAGCCCCACGCAGGAATGGGCACTTTGTCTTCCCATACCTGGACGACTGTCTCACCAAAGCAGAATCCAGACCTACCCTGCTTTCCTCCCTAGAAGCAACCTTAACTCTATTTCAAGCTCTAGGTACTACAGTCCATTGACCAAAGTCCAATTCGACCCCACACAGTCTCCCCAATATAAAGGAAAGATCCTAGAGCCTGTCTCAGCCAAAGCCTCACCTTCCGTAGACAGGCAAGACAAGCTTCTATCTCTGGCACGCAGATACAAGCCCAAAAGTTGTCACAGCCAGATGCATGCTATGTTTCCTGAGTCACATTGCAGCTACCATCTCTATGGTAGCTTTTGCCAGTCTTCATATGAGACTAGTCAAGTGGGTTCTCCAGAACCAGTAGTCTCATCGAACAAGAAATTTCAAAACAAAATCAGAGTCACTCCCACATTGCACTTCGCCCTAGTCTGGTGAACACCTGCATCAACATCACGGATGCATCCCTGGAAGGATGGGGTGCCTGCCTGGGTCCTTACCGGACACAAGGCAAGCAGACCACCTCTATTCTTCATCCCCACATCAGTCTACTGGAGCTGAGGGCGGTTTGCTTAGCCCTTCAGGCTTTTCAGCCTCATCTATCTCCGGGACTGTTGCTGATTCAATCAGACAAAACTGCAGTAGTATTCTACCTCAACAAACAAAGAGGTATGAAGTCCCGTACTCTGTGCAAATAAACAATTGCAATCTGGCAAGAGGCCATTTGACAACATCTACTACTACTAGTCCATCTACCAGGATGTTATAAACCTCCTGGCCGACTGTCTCAGTCGCCAGTCATCCACATCGCGAATGGACAGTTCATCAGTAAATGCTTCAGAAAATCTTTCATCTGTGGGGACCCTAACTGGACCTGTTTGCCTCCCCAGTCAATCACCGCTCTCCCAGATACTTTTCCATTATCCCGAACAAACAGGGATGGTCTGTAGATGCTCTGTCCCAAGGGTGAACAGGACTCTTCTTGTATGTTCCCCATCCCTCTCCTGCAACAGACTCTACTGAAATTATAACTCAAGACCTGCCACAATGATCGTCAGAGCCCCTCTGTGGCCTCGACAGGTCTGGTTCCCCTACTTCAACAGTTCTCAGTAGTGGATCCTGCCTGCTGCAATCGGACCGATCACTTAACTCAGAATCAAGGATCTGTCTCCATCCCAACCTGAAGGCACTACACCTTCATGCTTGGCTCCTGGAGGATGCTTTCATAGTATGTCTACAAGTGTAGTCTCCTGTTGCTAATATTTTACTAGCCTCGCATAAACTAGCGACTAGGAAACATATAATGCCAAATGGAAATGCTTTTCCATCTGGACTGCTTCCAGATAATTGATTCCTATTTCTGTCCACTGACGAAAGTTTTAGATTACCTGGCCTCGATTGCTGAGACAGGATTAAGCTATTCCTCCATCAGAGTCCATTTGGCCACTATTTCGCCTTCCACGAACCTCTGGATAGCAGGTTACTGTACCAACATCATCTAGCCAAAATGTTTCTGAGAGGAATACTACATATTAAGCCACCTATCAGAAGACCTGTTCCTCCGTGGGATCTCAGTTTTCTAATAGAGAAATTAACTCTTGAGCCCTTTGAACCAGTGGCCGCTAGACCTCCATTTTCTTTCTTGCAAGACACTTTCCTAGTGGCTGTCACTTCAGCTCGACGATATCAGAGCTCCATGCCCTCATGTGTAGGAACCTTACTTAATTTTTCACAAAGTCAGGTGGCACTTCATACCAGCCCTTCCTTCCTACCTAAGGTAGTGTCCGAACACACCATAAACCAGTCCCTGGAGTTACCAGTATATTATCCTGAACACTCCCAGTCGAGGTGAACACCTCTTACACACTCTAGACATCCATCGTAATTACGATACTATACTAATCAAACTAAATCTATTAGAAAGACTTCTCAACTCTTTGTCACCTTCACCACACAGAGAAGGACTTCCAGTCACTAAGCGGACCCTCTCACTGGCTGGCACTCTGTATAATATTTTGTTATTCAGAGTACAACTAACCATTGCCAGGACCTGTCCAAACCCATTCCACCAGAGCTATGACCACTACTGCAGCCTGCTTTAAAGGGGTGTCTATAATGGATATCTGCAATACAGCTACTTGGTCCACAATTCATACTTTCATTAATCAAAGAGCAGTCGGAGGTTCGAAGATCTATCCGATACCATTGTAGTTCAACCATAAACGATGCGCCGACGGAATTAACAAAGTCCAAGAGGGTAGCATCTTCCAGAAAAGAGATGTGCAAGAACAAGGAGGCACAATTTGAAGATAGAGGAGGACGGCCTCAGGGTAATATGAGGAAGTATTTTTTCACTGAGAAGGTTGTGGATGATGGAACAGCCTCCTGAGGAGGTCGTGGAGTCAAGAACAGTGGGGACTTCAAGAATGCATGGACAGGTATAAGGCAGTCCTAGTGGTGGGTAAGAGGAAGTAAGCTGTTGGTTAACTAGGATCTGCAGCTTTTCTGTTAGGTAGGAAAATGGGCAGACTAGGTGGGCAAACAGTCCTTATCTGCGTCAAATTCTATGTTTCTATGAAGCATTACAACCTAGACATTGCTTCAAGCCGTAGGATGGCCTTTGGCGAGCTGTCCTACAGGCTTCTTGTCATAATGACCACCTTTCTTGGGTTTACTGCTTGGTATTCATCCCAAGTGTGTACCTACTGCAAAGAGACCACTCCATGGAAGATAGTACAGTTACATAAAATCGTTCTTTAACAGTAGCTTTTGAGGAGTGTCTCTGCAGTAAGTGCAATCCACTCCCACTCCTCCTCTAAGAGAACAAATTCTGGTCCAGTGACTTATGGGTTGGGATACCTGTGGTACCTCGGCTTCCCCTTGGTCCTCACTTAGCGAGCTGAACCGCGGGGAAACAGAGGATACCAGGGACCGCCTACACTTATACAGGAAACAGGAAGCTGATGTCATGTGGGAAGCCCTGGAAAACATAGAAACATAGAATTTGATGGCAGATAAAGGACCGCTTGGCCCACCTAGTCTGCCCATTTCTCTACCTAATGGATAAGCTGCAGATCCTAGTTAGCCAACAGCTTACTTCCTCCTACCCCCACTAACATACTAAAATGTCAGTGAATAGGTTCTAACGGTTTCGTGTCTGCTGTAGAATCACTTTGTTTGTCCCATGCATTCTTGAATTCCCCACTGTTTTTGACTCCATGACCTCCTCAGGAAGGCTGTTCCATGCATCCACAACCCTTCCATGAAAAATACTTCCTTTCATTACCTCTGAGCTGTGCCCCTCTATCTTCAAATTGTGCCCCATGTTCTTGCAATCTCTTTTCTGAAAGATGCTACCTCTTGGACTTTGTTGATTCTAGACTGCTAGAAGAGCTGCCATGTGCCACAGCGACCTCTGGCGATTGACCCAAGTGTATTACCTGCTGCAAGAGACACCTCAAAGATCTACTATTATGGTAAGTTTTACGTAACTGTACTTTCTAGGGACATGGATATGATGATCTATCCACACTAACCGCAGTGTCCTTTCCTTTAAGATGTTCCAGAAAGTCTTCAAGCTAGCTCCTCCCACCCACCTGGATGGTAACTCCTCAGCTCTGCTCCATGATGCTGATCTTCCTTTTCGTTGGAAGAAGCAAGTTTCCTTCTTACCGCTCCCACATTGAGTAGGCCCTAGCACTCAGATTCTTTTGGAATTACTTCCAAGCAGCAACAGGGCAGGAACGCACTCCCGCAAGGAAACCTCCTGTTCGATTCCCTCATGCCATTCGGAGGTGGATCTCCTGGCCATCCATGTGGCAGGAGCCTCCAGTCAGCTGGCTGATGCCCTCAGCTGAGTGGGCGGTGTCTCACGAGTGGTCTTTTCATCCAGAGGTAGTTCACGGTCTGTTCTCCTGTGCGGCACCCTCTGATGGACCTGTTCGGCCCAGGAGAAATGCAAGCTGCGGTTGTTTTGTGCCTGCCCCCAAAGCCAGGAATGCTGCAGGGAATGCCTTTTCCGGCATCTTTTATGCCTTCCTCCACTTCTCTTGATCCACAAGGTGCTTCTCAAGGCCAGAAGGGACAAGGCAGAGGTGATCCTGGTGGCTCCAGATGGACAAAGCCAGTTCTGGTACTCCAATCTCCTCAGCCTCTGCAGCAGACTCGAGGTGTCTTTCTCTGTGCCCGGACCTGCTTTCTATCAGTCAGGTGAAGGTACTCCACCCAGACCTTCAGTCCCTGCACCTGACAGCCTGGTTCCTGAGCTGCTAGAGTTCCAGGCCTTGGTTCTCTCCGAAGATGTTTTCACCGTTGTGCAGGCATTTTGGAAGGAGTCGACCAGGAAGTGCTACGCCTTCAAATGGAAGAGATTCTTCATTTGGTGTCAGGGCAAGGTTGGACCCTTTGTCCTGTCCGATGGTTAGCATCCTTGGCTATCTTTGGTCTCTCTCTGTCGGGCATTCAGTCAGCAACCCTTAAGATGCACCTGGCAGCCATCTCTGCTATCGGGCACAGGCCAGACAGCAGTCAGTGGCACAGGAGAAGGTGGTCTGGTGCTTTTTCAAAGGCCTTGACCACATTGCCCTCTGGTGCATGAACCACCACCACCGTGGGACTTGTTGCTGGTTTTGGCAAAGTTCATGGGCAGCCATTTGAACCGATGCACTGGTGTTGTCTCTCGCCTGTCATGGAAGACCTCCTTCTTGGTGGCTATCATGTCAGCCAGAAGGACTGGGGAGCTTCAGGTGCTTTCGTAGTCTCTCCTTATGTGGGCTTCCACAGGGACAAGGTTGTCCTGTGCTCCAACCTGAAGTTCCTCCTGAAGGCTGTGTCGGAGTTTCACCTTAACCAGGTGATTAATCTCCCAGTGTACTTCACCAATCACACCTCAGAGGCCTTAGCACAGGCTCCATACTCTGGACCTGAGGTGAGTGCTCGCTATTAAAATGAGCACATGGCTGGAGCTCAGGGAGAGGTTCTAGCTGTTTGTCACCTATGCTGAAGCCACACCTGGCAGACCTGAGGCAAGTGGATGATTGGCAGGTGGATCACATCCTGCATTGATCTCTGCTATAGGTTTGCGGGTAGGGAGCCTCCTGGAGGGCTAAGAGCTCATTCCACCCGCCATTCTGCTGTGTCAGTGGCTGCTTCCAGAGATGTCCCTATCCAGGAAATCTGCAGTGCTGCTACCTGGAAGTCAGCACACACCTTCAGTTCCCATTACCACATTGCCCTCAAGTCATGCCAGGATGCTGGTTTTAGGACCTCCTGTTCTCCAGTCTCTGTTCCCAAGTAGGTGTGTGTGTGCCTTGCCTCCCTCCTCCCAGAGAACTGCTAGGACTCTGCCAGTTAGTTTGATAGAACATCATATCCACGCCTAGAAAAACAGGTTACTCACCTGTAACAGTAGTTCTAGGGTGGTATGTGATGTTCATCTTTCTGGATCACGCCAACCTCCCAGCTTGGTAGCACACACTCTGCTTCCAGCGGGCAGATCTGGCATCATGGGATGGAGCTGAGGAGTTACCACCTGGATGGGTGGGAGGAGCCAGCTTTTGAAGACTTTCTGGCACGCCTTAAAAGGAAAGGACACTGCTGGTTAGTGTGGATGAACATCATATACCACTCCTAGAACTACTGTTACAGGTGAGTAACCTGTTTTATGCCCCCATCCATCCCACCTTGGCCACACACCTTATATCTATCCCATATACACCATTTTATTTTCAATACAGCCAGTGACAGCATTGTTCTTTATGAAGAAGCAAAGGTAGTCGTGGACCCCTATCTACCCATTCGATTTCATGCTGCTTGCCTCTTGATAGGCTGGGCCATACCATAACAAGTAATTTCACAAGCTATGATACCACATTAAAGGTTCTGTACAGCCCAGTAATGCCCTTCATTGCTGTTTTTAACAAAATAATAAAAATTGAAACTAATGAATCACAGTGGTTATGGCTTGTTGAAGGTTCTATGATCCAGCTGAGCTCACTGTTGCCTGCAGCTGGCTTTGGAATTGTATTTTATTCATTTATTTGTTTGTATATTCAGAAACAGCCTTTGAGTATGAACTCTTTTACAAAGGTTCCATGTCATGAACACAGAACAGACAATACAGACTAGCATTTCTTTACAATAATTTAGGTTACAGGCAAGTAAACTGACCATTGGCCACTGGAGTCCTCTCTGTAAGTGTTGGCCAGGTACCATGCAAATGGTACATAGGCAGATTACTTAGCCTATGTGTTGAATTTAGTGCTAGATGGTGAGAGACTGGCAGCACAGTCTCAAGATAGTGAGGATGTCCACAGCTTCAGAAAATATTGGGAGTGGGGAGTTGGCGGTTACTTCCAGGATCCCCGTGCCATGAAGACATATGCACACCCCAGTCGTCAGTACAGCTATATGGAAGTGGCTTTCAGCATGCCATGATGCCAGCTCTGTCTCTCAGCATGCACTCTGCCATGTCCTGGGGAGAGTGCTACAGAGACCTTTCTTACCTACCTCCTTTATACAGATAGTCGTGCCAGAGCCTACACGCTGAATGGGAGCCACACATAAGCTTTATACATAGACCCTTAATGAGGAGTAAAGATACTGGAACACAGCTGAATATTTCCTAATAAACAACATTAAACAGTGAAATGAGTATAACTTGTACTATGATGGCCAACCAAAATAGAAGGACCCAAGAGAAGCAATAGAGAAAAGGAATATTTTAAGGTGATCTTTAAAAGAGAAGAAAGTGGCTCGTTGACACAGCAGTAGAATAAGCTAGATGATCTGGGAGGTGGCTGGGCGAGGAGTATCGATGGTTCCTGTGGTTCATTTTCATTTCATTTCATTTTGTTGGTTATACTGGAAAGGCATGTGAGCATTGCTGCCCATTTACACAAGCGTCCAGTTACATACGATAATCATGAGACATGACATACTGTAGAGTAAAACATTTAACTTACAGCGAGGGTTAATAAAATGGTACATAAAATTAGAATAATATAGACTAAAGGGTAAACCATGAACTAGCCTTCTGAATTAACAAATACAAGGTAACATTAAGCATTCAGTGAGGGTTTAACAATAATATAATATAACAGTGGGAAACAAAAAATTTAAGTGCAATCTAAAAACTAGCCTAGGTGGGTTAACAATACTATAAGTGCTAGAAAGCTGTCTGAAGAGAGTGGGAAGTGTTTTCCACAATGCTGTCACCATCTGAGTCTGCGTGATAGTGTAGCAATGGGAGGCTTTCAGATTGGGGACTCTGCTTTCCATCAACATGTTTGACGCCAATATCTGCAACGGAGTAGATGATCCAGATGGGGTGGGCAAAATGAGAGGAGATCTGGATAAACTAGCAAAATGGTCGGAAGAGTAGCAACTGGGGTTTAATGCAAAGAAGTGCAAGATCTTACTTCGAAACAGCTCTTGCAGCAGGTTACATTAATGGGACCCGAAGCGGCAGGCGCCAGGACCCCGAGGAAATTTTCTAGCTAGCAGTATCCAGTGGGACCGCCCCGATGTTAGGCATCGTGCACAAAAGGGGCGGCACCAGAATCCTTGGGTTATTTTCCTGTTACCACTTGCCAGCATCGCCTCACAGTCTCCGCCTCCTCGCGAACGCCAACCAGAACTTCCAGCTTTTCTAAATGTCGGCATCTCCTACTCCTTCCTCAGAAGGACACCCTCCAAGTGTGCCTGCAGCAAACAGATTCCTTTTAAGGATCTGCTCATCCTGTCTGCAGTGCCTAGGCCCGGACCACGACACCAAGGCCTGTCCATTTTGCCAGCGGTTCAACAGTCGCACCAGGATCTGCCGTCAGAAGGCACTTCAGGGGTTCCTCTTGGAAAAACAACTCGAACTTATGGAGAAAGACCCTGCCTCCAGAGTTGAGTCTACCTCTAAGACTCATAAGCACCAGGAGAAGGCCAGGTCCAGATCCCGAACGGGCCTTGGACTCACATACTAACATACTAAAATGCCAGCAGAATAGGCCTAATGGTATTTCGTGTCTGCTCATTTGGTCAGCTCCCACCCTGGGAGCTGACCTTGCTGCCCCTCACCTTCTCTGGCTTCTCCTTCCCAGTTCTGGATATTCTCACTGCATTGGATTTTGCTTCCAGAACCTTCCCCTGTACCTGTCCCACCACCTCTTGAACCCCTCCACCGCCTCTTCCTCCACCAGCCCCTAGGCAGCGATTCCATGGCTCCACCACCCTCTCAGTGAAGTAGCACCTCCTCCTTTCTCCCCTGAATCTTCCCCTCCAGCTTCCACCCATGCCCTCTAGTGGCCCCTCCTCCTTCCTTGAAGCACCCTGACTGTTCCTCCCTATTTACCCCTTCATGTACCTGAAGACCTCTATCATGTCCCCCGGTCCCTTCTCTCTTCCAGTGTACATATTTAGCTCTTCAGCCTCTCCTCATAGGTCCTGTCCCCAAGCCCCAAATCATTTTGGTTGCCTCCTCTGGACCCTCTCCAGGAGTCTAATGTCCTCTTTAAGTGTGGCCTCCAAAACTGCATGCAGTACTGAGGTGCGGCCTCACCAAGCAGTTATACAGAGGGAGTATCACTTCCCTCCTTCTGGAGGTGATCCCCTAGTGATGCATCCCAGCATCCTGTTGGCCTTGGCTGCTGCCCTCCTACAAGTCTCCGAGTTGTTCATCTTGACATCCACCACCACCCCCAGGTCCCTCTCAGCCATCCCCATACTATCTCCAGTTCTACACATTCAGACCGCTCTCCCTCCAGGGCTCGCTCTCAGCCTCCTCCCGTGAAGGTTAGGACTTGGGCAGCTCTTCAGCTTCCTTGCACCCCATCAAGACTTCAGGACCTCAGACCCTTGCTGCAACGCCCTCCCGGCCTCTACGAAATCTGCTGAGCATAGGTCCAAGTCCTCTTCCAAAATCACCATTCTTCCTCAGACAAACACCAGGAGCCTGACGCTAGATCCATATCCCAACCTCCTAGGGTCCAGACCCCTCCCAGGAAGACTAAGGACCTGACATCCCTCAAATGGATGACTGATGCAAGCGGAGCTACCGACCTGTCACGGTTAGGCGCCGTCAGACCAGGCGTCGGGCAAACACCCGACGTCAGCCTCATGTTCCAGGAGCTGACGACTGCCTCTCTGTCACCGGTCACCAGGAGTCTACGGAGAAGATACAGCATTGCCTGATGACCAGGCAGGTGACAATGAGGATGCAGGGCTTCCACAGGAGCCTTCGCTAACCCAGCGATGCCCGGAACCTGCTACCGATGATAGGCCAACCCTAATGCCAGGACCATTGTCTGGTATGAATATTCAGGAGGTTAAAGACCTCTTCACCTTTTGGTGGGACACAATCAAGAAGGATGTTGTCCCAGCTAAAACTCCTCCGCCTACTCCTCCACCACAGGGGCCAGTAGGAAGACCACTGACCCCCAAGGAGCCTACATCACCTCCTAGGGCAGATCAAAAGAAAGGAGAAGGCCCCTTCAAGATCTCCCTCAGGGGCTCCCAGCCCCAAGTGACCCAGACGTTGATGGTCCACTCCGTGGGGACGACTCTAGACCTGACACCTCAGATACCTCCAGGTCTCCTTCTCCGATCAGCATCCCATCACCTGACCCACGAGACCTACCCAGGTCACCTCCGGATGATCCATCTTTCTCCGAAATCATGAGGCACATCCAGGAGAACATGGGATGGGAAGCGGAAGATTTAGACCCTGAACGACAACACCTAGCCTGTTATCTTCAGCAGAAGGACTCTAAGCCTGTGGTGGTCCCACCCTTGTTGGACACCTTTGCAGACGTCACCAAGGCAGCGTGGAAGCGTCTCCGTGCTCCGCCCCTGTGCGAAGAAGGCTGATCGCCTGTACTTAGCACAACAACTCCTGGCTGATTCCCTGGTCATTATAGCCTCCATGATAGGTCTCAATCACCACAACATCTGAGTACACAACCTCCGGACCAGGAGTCCAAGCAATTGACTCACTGGGTAGGCACATGTATGCGGCTGCTACTGCACTCCATTAGGTCACTGAACTATCTGACACACATGGTTCAGTTTCAGAATGCCCTATCAGAACAGGGTCAAGACCTAATTAAAATACTTCGGATGGTGAACAGAAGGAGGAGTTTCTCAACCTCCTCTGCACTTGGTCAGACATAGGGACCCAGGTTTTGAGAGCCGCCTATGATTGATAGGACTCCATGAGCAAGGGAGCAGCTTCAGACATCTGTCTCTGGAGACAATCATGGTTTCGTGTGTTCCGGATTTACCCCAGATGCCCAGAAAACGCCCTGGATGTTTCATATAACAGCGAAGTCCTATTTGGTGAAGACCCAAAAGGTGATCACCAAATTACAGGACACCAGGAAGGCAGTAAGGACTGTACAGGCCATTACAGACTCAAATCTGGTTCCTTCAGAGGAACCAGAACCATTTTCGCTGGCCGACAACAATGACAGCAGCCATGTTCTGGTCAGCAGCAAAGGCTCCATCCACTGTAAGGCCCAACCTAAGTCTTCCCCAGGCGAGGTCAGCGGTATACCAAACTGTCCCAGCCTGTGGGGTAATACCGCCCACAGCATGACTCCTTCCCGGCCCCGCCTCCTCTGGATCAACGGGCAGAAAAGGTCGGGGTCGATTGTTGCCACTTTTCAGGATGGCAGTTGATTATCGCCGACTAGTGGGTCCTTCAACTAGTCAAGAGAGGTCACTTTATAGAATTCCTCGACCACCCACCATCAAGACCTCCCTGCTTTCCCATTATTCGGGTCAGCATGCACTGCTAGTACAGTAGGAGGTGCTCGCTCTTCTGGGAAAGGAAGCTATAGAGCACATACCGAGGAGCCAGAGAGGTGCAGGTTACTATTCCACTTCTTTCTGGTTCCCAAAAGACAGGGGACCTCTGTCTGATACTGGATATCAGCGATCTCAATGCTTCGGTCCTTACAAACGCTTCCGCATGGTGACTCTTCCCGTTTGATACCCATGCTCAAGCAGGGTGCCTTCCTAGTGTCCTTGGACATGCAGGATGCCTTCCTGCACATACCCATTGCTGAGCGCACAGGAAGTTCTTGCGCTCAAATTTCTAGGTCGCCATTATCATTTCCGAGCCTCCCATCGACTGTCATCGCACCTCGGGTGTTTACGTAAGTGCATGGCAGTTGTAGCAGCGCTGTAAGGAGACAAGGAAACTACGTGTTCCCCTACCTGGATGACTGGCTCCTCATGGCACCCTCTCGGAGGCTCTGATGTCTGCAATCCACTATACTCAATCCCTGTTCAGGGCGTTGGGCATCGTTATCAATCAGAAGAAGTCACACCTGGTTCTGTCACAGAATCTGCAGTTCATAGGTGCAGTTCTGGACACCATCCGGGAGAGCTTTTCTGCCCCAGGACCGAGTGGAACACATCAGGTCCCTCATCAGGACATCTTGGCAAAGACGACAGTCCCAGCCAGACTGGTCCTTGCCTGCCCGGACACATGACTGCGGCCATTGCAACAGTCCCACTAGCCCATCTCCACATGCGGGTGACCCAGTGGATGTTACGGAACAGTGGGATCAGAAGCAAGACCATTTGCAGCTTCCAATTCAGATCACAAATGCAGTCATCTGGGATTGGCAATGGTGGCTAGATTGAAAGAACCTGTCGTGGGGTCCCCTTCATTGCACTGTTCCAGTTGTGATGCTCTCCACGGACGTCTCAGGGTTCGGTGGGGAGCACACCTCGATGGGGTCAGGTCTCCAGGCTCATGGACACCCAGGAAGCTCATCTCCACATAAATATTTTGGAAAATAGAGCAGTTCTTATGCCTGTAGAGCCTTCCAGTCGGAGATCCCACGGGTACTCTGCTGTTACAAACAGACAATACCGTGGTGATGTATTACCTCAACAAACAAGGAGGCACCCATTCCTACCCACTTTGCAGGGAGGCCATGAGGGTGTGGGATTGAGTTCTACAACATGGCGAAAACCTCATTGCTGTTCATGTCCCAGGAGTGGACAACGTCATTGCAGACAGTCTGAGTCGCCTCAGGCCAGAGTCCATGAGTGGGAACTGCTCCAGGAGGTGGTAGAGGATCTGTTTCACAGATGGGGCACACCAGAGTTAGAACTTTCTCGTACCCATCCAATGCAAAACTGCCCAATTTCTGCTCGCTAGATCCAGGGCCTGGTGTTTTCTGGCGAGATCGTTGTCTCTGTCCTGGCACGAGCAGATTCCTCTATGCATTTCCTCCTTCCCGTTGATCCAGAGGGTCCTTTTGAAACTCCGCAGAGAGCAGGTGGACGCTGATATTTATTGTGCCTTTTGGCCCAGACAGATTTGGTTCCTCTGCTACACCAGCTGTCCCAGGAACCTCTGGTGCCTCTGCCAATCAGCTCTCACTTATTGTCCCAGGAGGCAGGTTCTTTGGTCCATCCGGACCCTTGCTCTCTGAACCTGCATGCCTGGCTCCTAGAGACGTAGCTATCATGCGATGCAGGGGTCTCGCAAGAGGTAGCAGATGTTCTAGCGGCTGCTAGAAACCAGCCACTCATGCCACATCGCCATGAAATGACGCAGATCTTCCCTTGTCAGTCTTCACCATTCATTACTGCTTGGGTAGTGCGGGCGCGCACCCACTACGGAGATTTTTTTTGGGGCGGCTCCAGCGGTGCCACCCCTAGAGCGCTGCATCATGCGCGGGGTAGCCGTTAGGTGCCGCAGACTCCTCCTCCATCTCAGTTCTGTTTCTCCCGCTGCCGAGGCTGCACCTGCTACGCAGTTAGATGCAGTTAGGCCTTCTGCGTCATAGAATTCCGAACTCCTTCTGCTTTCTCGGCGCGCGTCACATTCAGACCGTTCTTTTTATAACTTTCTTTGGTGCTGAGAGCTTTGCTGTTTTAGTCTAAATTTTTCACATCATGTCAGGTTAGGGGGCAAAGCGTAGAAGTGGGCCGGGCGCGCTCCTATGTGGTGCTCCTGTGCAGCATTTTTCCATCACGGACCGGCATGATGTTTGTCTTGGGTGCCTGGGACCCAACCACGATATGGATGCGTGTGATGCCTGTTTCTCGATGGACCGTCGTGTCCTAGAAGTCAGCGCGTTTAAGATCGGCAAGGCCCCACTGACTTTTGGGGATGGCGCCGCCCAGGGATTCCCGGTAAGGTCTCTAGGCTCTTCCTCGGGTCCCTCTCAGGTCTATATGGTCTGTAGAGGATAAGACTTCCTCATCTTCTCTTGCCAAAGAGGAAGCTTCTTTGCGGTGTCAGAGGAATGCTGAGGTCCTCCCAGGGCGCGGTGGGGACACCACCTCGGCAGTCACCTCCTTGGAGGTGCAGGCTGCCCAGTGTCGAGGCCCGCGTCTGCTGGGCCCGGCATCGGTGGACCCTCGCCGCCTTCGGCGCGTTTCAGATCCCGGTGCTGTTCATGGTGCGGTGATCGAGACGGCACTGTGTTGGCTCGGCGCCGCCCACGGCACCGTGGGACCCAGTTGGCTCTTCTGACGGTGCTGAGTGGGGTCCCGCGCTTTGAGGGCGGTGCCATGGGTTTGGCCAGTGCTGTTGGGGAGTCGGGCCGGGCCTAGGTGCTGCGGGGGTCCAGGGTCGCCCGGCACCAGAGCCATCCATGGCGCCGTTTCACTGGAGCCCCTGGGGTTGCCAGTATTGTGGTCCAGCTGATGTCTTCCTCCTCGGAGGACGCATGACTCAGATGTGGACCCATCTGGCACCCTGACTCTTTGGAGTCAGGGTCTCCAGTGTTGCAGTGCTAGGTGGCCCAGGCGCCCTATTCCTCTGTCCCGCTGCCGTCCTCCCCCCTAGAGGCCCCCCAGGCTGGGGGTGGTTTGAGGGTCCTTGGGGGGTGATGGAGGCGGGGGGTGGAGGGAGGGCTTTCCCTCCTGAGGGGTCGTAGCGGCTGCGACCCTGGTGCTGCTGCACCCCCTTGGGGTGGGGGGGTTGCTGGGGTTGAGGGGAGCAGGGGCATTCTCGGAGTCCGAGGGACGAGGGACAGGGTTCAGGCATCTCGGTCTCTCCACCACCCCTCAGGGTGCGGGTAGGAGCCGTGGCGCTGGGCCCAGTCTTTCCCTATTGGACCCCAGGGACCCCTCTGAGTGGCGTTGCTGTGGGCTGCCCTTCTGGATCCATGCAGTCCCAGGTTCGTCACAGGGAGGATCCCTTCTAGGCTCTTCCAGGCCTGCATCCCCAGGGTTCCGTTTTGCGACCTGGTCTGTTGTCCAGGATCCCACCAGCTCGGGCTCCATTCCCGGATTCCAGAGCCCCAGCAGAGGACAGTTGCCTCTCCATAGGTGCCCTTCTCCCACTCTCTGCAGCCACCCCCACTCTCCCAGGCCATGTCAGTCCCAGGGTCCATTATCCTGGGAGATGTTCAGAGGTTCTGCGCTGCCTTCCCCTCATATGTTAGGTACATGAATGAGCAGGTTTTCGCCTATCCCCACTGCCGAGGAGTCCTCTGGACACTCAGGCTCTCCATCATCCTCGTCTCCCTCCTCTGGGGGGAGGAACCCTGCTCATCTCCTCCGATGCTGATTTTCTGAATATCAGCGATTCCTTTCGAGGATGGTGAGGGATCTTCAGATTTCCTATATTAGGCAGACAATATTGAGCGGGAGACGCATGAATTCCTTGGTGAATTCAGTGCCCAGCATTTGGTGGTACTATCCTGGCCTGTTCCTTCCAGGAGGGTGTATCCATTCCTGGCAGTCACCAGCTGCCCTTTCTCCAGCCCGGCAGACTGCCAATGTAGATATTGTGCCCCATCAGAATCTCTAGGCACTCTCCCCAACCCACCCTCGGGATTGGCATACCTAGAGACTCCCTCCGGGCACCGCCATAGGCATGACCGTCCACCAGACTCAGATTCTCTACAGTTTGACCGGTGGGGAAAGAGTGTTCTCTTCCTCTCATGCGGTGTCTTGCATTGCATTTCATCAGGCCCACCATGCTGCCTACGGTAGGCATTTTCGTAATATGCTTTCCCAGATCTTAGCATCAATGCCTGATACGAGCAAACCAGACAAGCTATTGCCCTGTCTGCTATAGGCCTGGAGCTGGCAAGACACAAGCAAGGGCATCTTATGATGCCAGTGAGGTGGCTTCGGGCTTGGGGACAGCGATCTGTATTAGATGGACGGCATGGCTTCATTTATCAAGGTTGTCACCCTGGCCTGGCGTGGGGTGATTCCTCCCGCTTCTGGGGGACCCGTCTCTTTTCCTCCACAGGTAGGAGATTTCTGCAGGGCTTCCTCCATCTCCCTGTCCTTGGGGACACCTCCTAGCTCTTCTCCCCATAGGCTTCTCTCTTGATTAGCCCAGGGTCTTCCCCTTCTGTTTCTCATAAACAGGAGGCTGAGGTCTTGCTCCCTCAGGGTTTCTACCCCTTTTGGGGGGAGTTCAATACTCACCAAGCAGTAATGAATGGTGAAGATTGACAAGGAAGATATGAAAATTACATACCTACGTAATTCTTGATCTTCTCGTGTATCTTCACCATTCCTTTCTTGCACCACCCACCTACCCTCAGTGGCCTCCTACTGTAGGCGTCTCCGTCCCGTCTCGTTCCTCTCCTTCCTTTGGCCTTTATGCCAAAAAAATAAATAAATAAATAATTTTGTTTTCCGTTCTTCTTGAATGGATCTTTTTTCTCAAGGTAAAGAGAAACAAGTAGGGTCTTTTTCACCTATTCTGAGGAACTCTTTCTGACTGTCTCTAGGGGTGACCTCTTGGCACCTTAACGCGTTGCTCAGTTCGACGGCTTAAGAGACCATCCCTTTGGCTCGGCCTCAAAATTTAGATTCCCCTGGCAGGTGTTGTTATTGTCTGCTCATTCTGGCTGGTGCTTCTGGTACTTCTTTAGCCTTAAGCGGTTCTTCTTGCCTTGCCTTCAGGGAGTCTGAGTTCCCACTCTATCCTTTCATACAAAGCTGCCTTCTGTAGGGCTTAACCTCCCCATACACTTCTGTGTTAGCACTTAACAGGGTGCTAAAGGGGCTAATCCCCTTCCTAGTTGGGCACTCTCTTCCAGAACAGATTTTCTGCCTGGGCAGTCTGTGAGCTCTCAGCTAGAGTGTACGGGTTGACACGATGGGAGGTTAGAGAATCTGCCCCTTGTGTCCAATCTGTACAGGTGGTTTAGTTGAACCTCTCTCAGTCCTATCAGGAGGATTCTGCTCCTTTGTATTTGGTTCCGAGCTTATAAGCTTCTCAACCAATGTATCTATGGGCAGTGTTCTCCCCTCTCAGCATACCTTGTTTTCTTCCTTTCTTCTTCTTCTCCTTCTCCTTTTTCTTTCTCTCTATCTGTTCCTCCCTTGGAGCCACCCCAGAAGGGAGGCCCTGCAGTCCCTTAGGGTAGGAATTCTCTCCTCTGTCTGTTCTCTACCAGCTTATTCCTTTTCAGTTTATATCTTTTCCTTTTTCTGTCCCTCGGCTCGCTTTCGCTCTTCTTTTTCCTTAACCTTTGTTTTCGCCTCTCCGGCTACCAGAACTGAGATGGAGGAGGAGTCTGCAGCACCCAATGGCCACCCCTCATGCATGACGCAGCTCCGCTCTCCAGGGGCGGTGCCATTGGAGACAGCTCCGAAAAAGAAAAAATCTCCTCTAGCGGGTGCGCCCCGGCACTACCCAAGCAGTAATGAATGGTGAAGATACAAGAGAAGATCAAAATTACGATAGGTCGTAATTTTCATAATTTGCCTCTGGGCTCAAGCACGAGGACTTTCCCGCTGGACTGTCTGGAAAGGTCGGTCTAGACTACCTTCTGTCTCTCTTCCAGGTAGGCTTGGCCTACTCCCCTTCATTGCACTGTCTCCAATTGTGACGCTCTCCACGGACGCCCCAGGGTTCAGTTGGGGAGCACACCAACGGGTCAGGTCTCAGGGCTCATGGACTTCAGGAGCTCATCTGTTCCGCATGATAGCTATGTCTCTAGGAGCCAGGCATGCAGACTGTCTGCGTACTGACGTTGTCCACTCCTGGGACATGAACAGCAGTGAGGTTTGCGCGTGTTGTAGAACCCAATCCCACAGACCGAGCCCTTGACCTATTCATCACCACTTTCAATACGGCCTGCAACATGTTCAACCCCTACCAAAACTATGATCAAGGGAAACCATGCCCCCTGGTTCTCGGACCACCCTCCTAGGCCTCCCAAGACAACGCCGATTTGACCACAACACCTAGCAATGAGACCCAGGCGACTTGTGACAGGCAACGGTATAGGGAAGCCAGAAACAAATGCACCTGGGCCATACGCTCTGTCAAAGCAGACTACTAGAAACTACCTTAACCTCCACCTGGGCTCTGGGCGCAAATTCTGGGAAAACATTAAGGAGCTCTGTGGCAAAACCACTAATCTGCCACCTGACCAAATACTAATTGGGGGTAGCCTCTCTACGACCCCCTCAGTATCCTCAGCCCTAAACTCTGCCTTCACTGATCTCTCCCAGTACTCCCCAAAACTTCCTTGACCCCTGCCGGCCAAACCCTCCAAACCCCTCACCGCCTCTTCTATCTGCAGCCCTCACCCCCTGCGACAGCAAAACCCTACCTTGCCATTAGCCACCATCACTTTAGCCGTGACTCCCTGGACCTGAGACTTCCTCCGCCTCACCTCCAGGAAGTCCTAGCACCCCTCACCCACATACTAAACTGCTCCCTCTATCAAGGGTTTTTCCCACCTTCTGGAAATCGGCCTACATCACGCCCATACACAGAAATGGGGACGCACATCCGCGACAACTATCGCCCCATCTCCATTCTACCCCCCATCTAAAGTGCTAGAGCGGCGTGAGTTGCCGACCAACTTACAGATCATCTTAATAAATATCACCTGCTAACCACTCAGCAACACAGCTTCCAAAGGGTCATAGTACCACCACTGCCCTTCTTGAATTTACCTCCCACGTACACTCTGCTTTGGACTGTGGCCACCTCTCTGGGGCCACCTTTTGCTGACCTATCCAAGGAATTCTACACCGTCAACCACGCCCTCTACTAAACACTCTGGCTCACACAGGCGCTCAAGGACACTATGAACTGGTTTACCAGCTACCTCTTGGATAGAATGCAGAGGTCAAGGTTGGCACTGTGCTATCCCCCAGCCTCACTATCTGCTCCGTGTCCTGCAGGGCTCCATACTGGGCCCCTTACTCTTCAGTCTATACCTTAACTCCCTTCCATCTGCCTGTACTGGCAATCTGTTACTGTACGCGAACGATGCCGTCCTGTAAGCCTCTGACCTGGCACCCTCCAAACTCCATGAAACTCTCCAACAGTCATTCCAAGAAATCGGACAATGGCTTACCACCCAACGTCTTATAATAAATTACAATAAAACAAAAGTCATGATTTTCTGTCATCCACAGAACCCCTCAAAACTACTGCCCCAAGTTTCTCACCTCTAAACTGACACCCCTGAAACAAGTAAGCAGCTTTAAATACCTAGGGATCACACTGACCCTGTCCTCAACTTTAATCTGCATATCCAACACCTATCTAATGCCCTTAGCTCCAGACTAGGAGTTCTGTACCGTACAAACACTGCCTCACCCCTGAAGCACTGCAACTCACCATAAACTCCCTATTCTCTCCCTGCTGGACTACGCATCCTCGTCTACAGTGCAGCAGCCTCCACAGCCCTAAATAGTCTCCGGCTGGTGCTTAACAAAGCCTGCCGGCTCGTCTTAGGATGTGACTGCCTCACAAACACATGCTCCTCTACAGCACAGCAAACTGGCTAAACCTTGACAATAGAATTAGGTATCACACCTGCCTCATGACCAAATAAGTTGTCCTTGACTTCACCTCCCCTGCCCTAAGCCAAATTATCCTCACAACATCACCTGGCAGAACAACTGCAGCTCGAACAAACCACTGCAAAGGGTACCACATGGCGGACCACCCAATTCCAGCGAACCTTCTGCTACAAAGCCCCTTCCTGGACGAATGCCCTCCCAGCGAAATCGTGGAAGAAACCAGGCTCGGCCCTTTCAAAACCAGACTAAGGAATCACCTACAAGCCTCAAACCTATGTGACTGCACCTGACCCTCCCCTGCGACCCCAACGTCTCTGACCCCCTATAGCATAATTACCCATCCATCAAAAGTTCCTTTGACAAGCAGCCTCCTCCATAACTCTCTGCTGTGCTATGGCTGTGCGACTTTTGTGTTAAATCATACCTACCTTAGAAGGGTAGCTCACCCTCTAAAACAAATGTACCACCATGTGTAAAAAGAAAACAATTGTTTTTCCATTACTGTGCATGATCTTTGTTATATTCTAACATCCTGTAAAACATGTATTGTTTCCCTGTCTATGTGTATGACGTGGAACCTTTGTAAAAGAGTCTTTGACTCAAAGGTCTTTCTGATAATCTCAAATAAATAAATAAAGTACACTTTGTGCCATCTCAGCCTGTCATACACATATAGGCTCACGTCCCATAACTCAGTTGGACACCGCACAAGCCTTCCTGAGAGGTGTTCTCCACCTTAGACCTCCATTAAGGATCCTGTTCCTCCATGGGATTTACCTTTGTCCTGAGCAGCCCACGCTGCCACCATTTGAACCAGCAGTGGATTGCAAGCTATGTCTCCTGACATGGAAGACATTATATTTAGTTGCTGTTACTTCGCCAGAAGGATTTCTGAACTTCACGCACTGATGTGCAAAGAACCTTATTTGGTTTTTCACCAAGACAGGGTGTCCCTAAGGACAAATCCAAAGTTTCTACCTAAGGTGGTCTCAGCTCTCACCCTCAATCAGGACATTGACTTACCAGTGTATTTTCCTAACTACTCTAATAGAGGAGAGGCCCTGCTGCACACTCTAGATGTGCATAGGTGTCTAAGATACTACCTGACCAGAACCAGGCACTACCATAAATCTGATCAGATTTTCGCCTCTTCCGCCCATAGGATGATGGGAGCTTTGGTTTCCAACAATCGCTGTCCAGGTGGCTCATCCATTGTATCACGCTCTGTTACCAAAACGTAATAAACCTTTCTAGGAACATGGATATGTTGTTCATCCAAACTCTTTGGCATGTTCCTTTCCCTTTAAATCTTGCCGGAAGTCTTCAAGCTGGCTCCTCTCACCCACCCAGCTGGTATATACCTCAGCTCCGCCCCATGACGCCAGATCTTCCTTTCCGCTGGAAGATTCAGGTTCCCTCATGCTACTTCTACAGTACCGTAGGCCTTGGATTCTAACTGATGTTTTTCGCCGATTTGCTTTCTTTGAAACTCGTATGGGTTTCAGGATTCCAACCGAGTGCATCGGACATGGAGGTACAAGTTGTCCCCTCTGGTTTAGCCAGTGTCCTTGGGGACAGAAAATGTCGCAGATCGATCCCCACCTCGCGTGTGTCTATTGCCTGAGTGTCGTGCATGACATCACCTCTTGTCTGGCCTTCCATCCCAACGTCCTGGATGACCACAAGGTGCGCCTAAAGCTAGGGAGACTGGAGCTTTGCAGCCCACTGGTGAAATCAAAGGAGGCCAGGTGGGCAGTTTCACGCCTTGGCGGGATCCATCGATCAGCTCGAACAGATGGCAGCTTTCTTTTTTTTTTTGTAATTAAAATTTTTATTGTTCTTTCAGCAACCACTATAACGACCACACAGCCATATTAGTATTACAAATAAAGCATGAAAGCTCAATACTCATATACAAACTTCGGCATAATGCTTTCTGACAGAACAACAACAATCAATAATAACTACCCCAAAACCCATAACTCCTCCCCCACCCCCAACTGTTAGATATGGGAGGAGGGTAAAATAATCAGAGCTTAAAGGTGCTTGCTTAAAGAGTCAAATCTTTTAGTTAGACAGTCTGCAAGTCAACAGAAAATGCTCAAACGGACCCCATAATGAAGCAAAGTACTCGTTTACCCCTCATATCTGCTATATGTTTTTTCAAGTTGTATAGCCAATGGCGCATTCCCTGTGCCACTCAACCAATGATGGGACCTTATCCGAGGTCCAATGTCTCAATTAACAACTTCATCACAGCTGAGACTAGGGAGACTTGAGCCCTCCAGGCTTTGTGTGCAGCAGGGAAGGCGCCCCAGTAACCAAATCTCTGGGGCGGCCAAGTCTGGGAGAGCCAAGGATAGGGCCTAGCAGGGTAGCCACAGATCTCCAAGCCTTTGAATCTCCGGCACTGCCATAATAAGTGATACAAGGTTCCATCTTCTCTTTACATTTCCACAAAGAGGAGAACTAAGCACACCCTTCTATATAAATGGGTAGGAGTTAAGTATAGGTGGTGCATAATGTTAAAATGGACCAATCTTAGCCTGTCTTGCTTGATATATCTATACGCTGTGCTCCAAAGAGCTTGCCATACTCGAGGAAGCACTAATATTCAGGGCCTCTACCCAATAAAAACATATTCCGAGGGAAGTCTGTGATCCCATTCTTGGAGAAGTCTCATGAACCTTGGCTACTGCATGCTGTTGCTTAGCTGTCATAAAAAGGGTGTGGACATTTATCTTTCCTCATCAGCTAAACCAACCAAGAAAAGACCCGAGTCAAAGCCTTGCTGACCTGTAGCCATTTATAAAAATCAATATCTGTAAGACCCTTTTTTTTTTTTTTTTTTTTTTAGGACCTCAAAGGGCAAGGTCTATCCTGATCCCAAAAATCATCTACCGTGCAATTGCTTATCTGAGGCCAGAAAGTTACAGGAATAGGATATCCGTTAATTTTAATTTGAGGGTTATCTAAAATGGGCTGGGAACCACAAGACCACCAGTGGGCCCCAAAATAACATTGCAACTGATGATAGGCTCTAAAGGACCATCCCAAAGGATTCTCTTTAAAGGATTTGGGTAAAGAAGTCAAAGGCGAACAGTAATGCATATAAAGAGCATTTAAGCCCTCTTCACCAGAACCTGTTCAATGTCCAACCAGAGAGGGTATAAGCTGCTCTTGTCTGGTCCCCTTCCAAAAGGCCAATTTACTAACATGTTGGGCTAGGTAATACATATAAAGGAAGGGCAGCTAATCCGCCTTTAGACTTGGGAGCCGTGAGTTTAAAATATGATCGACGGGTAGCTTTACTTTGCCACAGAAAGGAATTAAATAACTTCTGTAGCTTCAAGAACCAGTTCTTAGGTAGGTAAGTTCCTAGCATGTCTAAAGGATAGAGAATCTTTGGGAGAACCATCATCTTTATAAGATTGAGCCTACCCATAATGATAGGAAACTGAGCCCCATCTCTAAGATCTTCCGAGATCTCTTGCACTATGGGGCCTAAATTATCTCTAAACATTTGAGAAAGATTCGCATTGATGTGCCCAAGTATGTAATGGATTTGGTTTCCATGCAACCCTAAATCCTGCAAGTCTGCTCTCCTCATAAGGTGATTTAGAGGAAGACTGGTTTTAGCGCAGTTTAATTTATATGAAGATACTCTAGAGAAGCAAATAATCTCTTTTAGAATAGAAGGAATCGAGGTCCCTGGGTTTTCTATATGTAATAGCATCGTCATCTGCGTATGCCGAGCATACATAACTGGAATCCCTTATTTGTATGCCTTCGATCAAAGGATTCTTCATAAGCCTTTGCAGTAATGGCTCTAAATACAGGTTAAATAATAAAGGGGACAAAGGGCAGCCCTGTCTAGTGCCACGCTCCAACTTGAAGGCCGGTGACAGAAAACCATTGCATTTCACCTCGCAAGGGCAAGAATATAGGATTCTGATCCAACTTAGGAAATTTGGGGAATACTAAAAGCTAAAGGGAGGCAAATAAAAGGCCAAGATACACGATCAAAGGCCTTTTCGCATCGAGTGATAAAAGTGCCATTGGAATTTTGAAATCTTTAGCTACTGCCATAAGGTGAATAAGTTTCCTCATATGGTCATGGGATAATCTCCCTTTCATAAACCCCACTTGTTCCTGCAGACGAGTCGATCCATCACCTTTGACAGTCTATTAGCCAAAATTTTTATGGTATTTTAATGTCGGTATTAAGTAGTTTATATTGGCTGTGTAGCTGTCTAAACTAGATGGATCCTTTACCCGGCTTTAGAATTAGGGAAATTGTAGCTTCCAAGAACCCCGAATCAGAGATACCAGAGTCGTAACCAGAATCTGAAAGTATTGGCAAAATTGTGCGATATCCGCAGAAAAGCTTTGTAAAATTACTCGAAAACCATCAGGGCCTGGGATTTATCAACAGGCAACTGAAGGATAGCCTGTGTATCTCAGATATTACAATTGGTGCTTCTAAGATCTTGACTCAGCCTCAGATAGCTTTGGCAAGTACGCTTCATTTAAGTAAGCTGCAATTTCTGAAACAGAAGAACTAGAGTCGGGCTCCTGTGCATACAATTTCTGAAAGTAATCCCCAAAAATTTTTGAAATTCTCTCTGGTCTGTACAGATCCGATCCCCTTGATCTACTCGGACCCTGCTATGAACTGTGATGAATCAATTTGTTTTACACGCCATGCTAAAAGTTTGCTAGCTTTTTCTCCTATATCTAAATATTGTAGCTTAGCACCAGAAAGAGCCAGTTCTGCTTGCTTGAAAACTATATCCGAGTATTGGGCCTGTAATTGGTGTAACTTAATCCACTTGAATCAGTTGAGGTGCGGATAGACTGTGTTCCAACCTTGAATAGAAGATAACAAAGAGTCCAACCTGTCCCTCTGCTCCGCTTCTTCCTAGAGGCCATCTTAATCAACTCCCTCTCAGAGAGCATTTTAGGGCAGCCCATATCAAATCTTTTGAACAATGGAATCTCTATTATCTGCCATAAAGTGTGTTATATAGTCCCTGATGCTCCTTAGTGAACATTCTTCCTTTAAAATTTGGGTATTTAATCTCCATTGTGTAGATCTACGATCTCTGGACAGGGCCTATACCTTACACTAACGGAGCATGATCAGAAATCACCCTTGCCGAGATCTCTACTTGAGAGACGTTGGGAACTGCAGATAAGCTCATTAAAATATAATCTATTCTAGTAAGAGTGATGTACTGGAGAGTAGAAAGAGTACTGTTTCTTTCAGGGTAAAATAACGCCAGATATCGACTAAGGTTAACTTATTGATAAAGCCTTTCAGGGCTCTTTGGGTTGGGTAAGGCCCTACGCTCTATTACAAGATCTATCTAAGTCATTTTGAAGTACCAAGTTCCAGTCTCCTCCAAGAATGGTGATATTCTGAGCATCTAGGTCCATTTTATGGCAAAGATCCTTGAAAATACAGGCGATTCACTATTAGGACCGTAATCGAGCCCAGAACTACGGTTGAGATGCTAACATAGCATGGACAAGAACAAAAGCCCCTCCGGATCCCAACATTCGTGTACCAATTTAAAGGCTACGCCTTGCAATTAGGATAGCTACCCCGCTCTCTTAGATGATGCCCCAGCCCCAAAACTTGAGCTACCCACATTCTTTTGAAATAATGAAGGTCCGCTCTTTTAAATGGGTTTCCTGAAGGAACGTAATATGCACCCCCAGGTGAAGGAGGTGTTTTAACACCACCTGCCTCTTGACCCTATCCTTGGCTCCTTTGATGTTCCAACTGACAAAATTATACGGTATAATCATAGAGCTGACAAAGAATCATGATGGGGACCAGTCTGGGAGATAATATGGGGTATTAAGATGTGAGCTACTATCAGAACAATGCAAGCACCCATGAGAAAAGAGAAATCAACTATTTACATACCCTTGAATGTGAGAATTCCTCAATCCCCCGGTAACTCGCTTCACGCCAGCCCCCTCTCCCCCACCCTATAACAAACCTTTCTAACCACCGCCCACCCCCTGCAATATACCCGCCAGTTCAGAAAAACTGCACTCCTCAAACTACTCTGCCACATTATATTAGTCCAAACAGCCCAAAACTGAATATCCTCACTCCCGCCCGGAGCCCCCAATCCGCCCACATGGGACTGTCCCACAGCAGACTAGATTACAATATGTAGATCCATGTTCCTCAAAAAGTACTTATCACTGAAGTGATTAAAAAAAAAAGGGAGGAAAAGGCCTCAATATCCTTCTTCCGTTCTTCATTTTCACTGTCTTCCTTCTCTTGCCGTGATCTGATCCTCTCACTTTTGTACTGTTTCTTCTGTAGCTTGGGGAGTGGGTCAGGTAGATTGACTTACTACTAATCAATGTAACCCAACCCTGTAGTAAGCTTGAGAGTCCAGCCCTGCCCCTGTAAGAGAAATCCAAAGTAGGCCAGTCTTCCAAAAGAGGAGAAAAGGAAAAAAAAAAAGGAGGGGAAGGGAAGAAAAATCACTCCTTTGCAACAGTCAAGAAAGTTATGTCCTGAACAAACACAAATCATACGCTCATCACAGGACGATGAATGAGAGTCCAACAAGTACAGATGAATAATATGAGAGTTCACTTAAACAGGTCCGTAGTATCCGCTGCAACTCTTGCTGGGCCTGTTGCTGAGACTCGAAGGATAACCATTCCCTCATGAGATACCATTAGTATGGCAGGATATTTCACCTTGAATGGATACGCCGCAGCAATAAGCTTGGAGACTATAGGAGCTAGCTCTTGCCTTCTAATCCTCACAGAATGAGGCAAATCTTGTACAATCCTGATTCGTTGCCCTCCCATAGCAGCTCCTTTATCCCTCTAACTTTGTCCAAGACATGTTGTTTGTCCAGAAAATTGAGAAATCGCAAAATCAGAGGTCTGGGGGGTTGCCCTGTACGGGTGGGGGGCGAGAGCTTGATGTGCTCTTTTCTATTACATAGCTCCCTTCTCCGGGAGGAGAACCTGCAACTTTGCAGCAGAATTTTGCATAAAAGTGCTTGGGGCATTTCCTTCTTCTTTTCAGGGATGCCAATTATCACCAAATTGTTTCTTCTGCTGCGCCCTCCAGATCCTTAAGCTTATCTTCAAGCTTCTTGATTCTCCTTTTAGCCATCACAATCTCTGAGTCTGCGAAACTTGCGACTATTCTCTGTGAAGATATGTTGGCCTCTGCATCCCAATCCTTCTAGAAGAGTGAATCCACCGAAGCTTAATTTCCTGGATATCCCCATTAAGTGAAATGGAGGCTTACAGAGGTTTCATAAACTCAATAAACTTTGCCTCCGTGGCGGGGAATCCACAATGAGAGCTGTGTCAAGCTAGCGGCCTGCTGCTTTGCTCTCTTAGCAGCCTGTAGTTTTTCGGGCGCTTTGGGGCGTAATGCTTCGTTGCGATTTTTTATAAAAACCTTCCATCTCGTCACCCGATGTTCAGCTGCAATCCTAAAGAAGACCTCGCCCCTGACTGATCGCTTCGGTTTTTAAGCCGCTAAGACGCTGTAAAATTGTAAAAATGAGCTAACGATCGGCGGAGCTCCGGGAGAGTACGACCTCGATCAGGCTGTCATCACGTGACCTTCAGATGGCAGCTTTCTAAGAGGAAGTTGCTCAAGCTTCCGCCAGCAAGTTTTTGTGCCATAACCTGGGCTCCACTTTCACTGGGTCCTTCGGGAGTTGTGCCAGAGCTCTCCCTACCAAGGGGTGAGGTGCCCTCGGGCTGCACTCCTCCTGCCTAAGAAAGGAAAAGGACCTAAATCTTTTTGCCGAAGAAGACATTCCTGGGTCTGAGGCGGTCTGATTCTCAGGATCTTGCGGTCTCTACCTCGGTCAAGATTGCTTCCTTGGCCGCCAGCTTTGGACCTTCCGTCCAGGCCGAAGGCACCGAGGCTGAGGATATGGCGAACCGGCCGAGATTTCTCTTGACCCGATCGAACCGTTGTCGCCGACCCCAGTCGCCGACTCCTTGGCGAGACACCCATCCTTTCCTTCCCCAACGAGGAGACCCATCCTTCGGGCATCCTGATCGAGGACAAGAGCCGGAACTCGGTTTTCACCAATCCGCCTGTCCCAATCGGCAGAGCTGACACCGTCAGTCTTGATTGAGGACTAGGACCCCGTCGGTCAAAAACTGGAAAGGGTCACAAACGCCTCCTGGAAGAGGCGCCACCGATCCTCATCCTCCTCAGATGAGGAGAGACTTGACGGAAGCTCCATCGACGTTATGAGGACCTCATGTGGCAACAGCTAATTCTGACCAATCAGAAGCCGGCTCCACTGACCATTACTTGGTCTCAGCCTCTTAGGCGGCCAACTCCTCCAGAACCGAAGACTCCGGTTCTCCCTCAGTGGGACCGGCACGCATTCCTGTTCGGCCTGTTCGGTCTCCCACAAATTTTGGTGGACACACTGCCTAAGCAGCCTTAGGGAGGGCTCCCTCAAAAGAGGATCGGACAGATACGGGCCTGCCCGTCATCTTTCCATCACTGTTGTCCCTGATCGCCCTCAGTGTATTGAAGGGGACATCATGGGAGATCCCTGTCCCGACTCCTGGACTCTGATACCACTGGTCTTCACTCACACCCCGATGATGAGTTGTCAGCGACAGGCATGGAAGGTCCTTCCTCTTTCCAGGGCATCCTCCCGATTTATTTCAGAGTCCACTGGTATTCCTTTGAGCCTATCCAAAAGAAGGTTGAATATCCTCTCACAGATATCCTTAAGGGGATACCCTTCCCAGTGGCCGAAGCCATTGTTGGCCCAGCCCTTGAGCTATGGCAGCACCTTGCCTCTTACCCAGCTCCATCTGCCCTCATGGCTCACAAGTACACTGTACTCATGGGGTCCTTGGTAGGCTTCACTGAGCATCCCCGTCCGGAGCCTTGTGACTGCCTCAGTGTTTAGACACACGGTAGCTCAGCAGATACTGACCGCCTCCGGACAAGGAGTCCAAAAATATGATCAGTCTGCCCGGATGGTATATGTGGTCTCATCCTGGGCTCATCAGGCCAGCTTGAAGTGATCGTGGCACACTTCTCTCACGCCTCTTGGGGTCGCTAGATGGAGTCCTCCCTCATCTCCCAGCGACATGCAGACCACGGTTAAGCAAGTCCGTGACCAGGGCTGTGCTGTGGCAAAACAGCAGCTCCAGATGGCCTTGACATTGGAGATTTCTGTGCCCTGCTCACTAGCAGTCGCAGGCTACCTCCTGCTGGGGCCTGGCTGAGATTGTCCCTCTTTCCGGTGGATACTCAGCACAAGTTAGCTGACATGTTGTTCCTTGGCACCGATCTTTGGTCTGGGAGTGGTAGGTCACCTCCAACGATAAAGCAGTCCAGTTCATCTTGGATGCCACTCTCTGCAAAAGGTTCTTTGGGCAAGAACCAGCAGAAGTGCAAGAAGAAGCCTTTCTGGCCACTCTCTCCTCCTGTGGTTATCCAGCCCCACCTCCAGGCAGGTCAGCAGCAACAGCTGGCTCAAGCTTGGTGCTCTAGGCCCAAGCAGGGTCCCCACAGCCTCGTCAAGAGGAGGCCGAGGTGCTAGTCTAGGAGCCCTCCTCCTCCTCTTCTAAGTTTGCGCAGGACGGGTTGGGGTGGCTACCACTACACCCGTATGCCAGTTCTGGGTCCTCCCTGCGGGGGTTGGCTCACTTTTTTTCTGCCTGGTCCGTATCACTTCAGACAGGTGGGTCCTGAAGTGGTCAGTCGTGGACTGCCTGTAGTGTTCGAGCAGTACCCTCCCTGCCGAGCCCATGCCCCACGGGAGAAAGGATCTCAGTTGGCACTCAATCGGCCCTTCAGGATGACATTGCTCAGCTCCTCTGCAAGGAGGCGTAGCTCAGTGCTGATCTTCCTACAGACCCAGGCTTCATGTCCAGGTACTTCCTGGTGCCCAAGCAGATGGGGGTTAGCGCACATCCTAGATCTCCACGACCTGAATCAATATCTCAGGTCGCGCACCTTCCAGATGGTAACTGTGAATCAGATCATACCATCTCTGGAGCGAAACATGTGGTTCTGTTCACTGGATCTACAGGACGCATTTTTCCACATCCCAATCCATCCATCCCACTAGCGGTTCCTCCACTTCAGGGTGGAAGGGACCCTGTACGAAGTTCCAAGCCATGCCGCTTGGCCTGTCATCGCCCCTGGTCTTCACCAAGTGCATCACAGTGATGGCAGCCCATTTATGGCGCTAAGGGATTCAGATATACCCTTACCTCGATGATTGGCTCTCGGCGGGTTCCTCCCTCCAGAGGTGGAGAGGTCCAGGGACCTGGCCCTCCGAACTTGTTCCCAATTAGGCCTCCTGATCAACGAGGCCAAGTCAGAACTCGTGCCTCTCAGGTGATGGGCTTTATTGGGGCAGAGCTCGACTCTCATCAAGCCAGAGCTCGGCTCTGGTGACAGGGCAGAGGTTCTTTCCTCCTTTGCCTGATCATTTCTGGTTGGGCACTTGCGCCTGCCCAGAACTTCCTGCGCCTTCTGGGTTACATTGCGACATGCACCTAGTGGTCCTGTGGATCAGACTGCACATGCGCCTCCTCCAGTGGGAGCTGGCGCTCAATGGACTCAAGCGTCAGGGTCATTTCGACCCAGCTGGTCACTGTCACCCGGAAGATGTGGGACACTTTCCAGTGGTGGACTATCCCAGGTCATCTGCAGGAAGGATCCCGCTTGTCCGCTCCGAGCCGACGGTTCTCCTCACAACCGATGCCCTCTCTCATGGGCTAGGGAGTCACATGGGGACCCCGAGGAGTCCCAATGCCACATCAACCTGGTAGAGCTCAGAGCAGTCAGACTGACACTGTCAGCTCGCTCATCAGCCCGGGGTCAAGTGGTTCAAGTCCAAACGGACAATACCACGACCATGTACTACCTCAACAAAGGGCGGCATGCACTGCCATCTACTATGCAAGGAGGCGCCCGGATCTGGACCTTCGCCGACAGGTAGCGCGGATCTCCTTGCCATCCATGTGGCAGGAGTCTCAACCAACTGGCGGATGCTCTCAGCCGCGATAGGGCCAGACATCCCACAGTGGTCTTCCATCCAGCGGTAGCTTACATTCTGTTCTCCCGTAGGGGCAAACCATTGGTGGACCTGTTTGCCTCCAGGAGAACACCAAGCTGAGGCTGTACCATGCCTGCCCCTCAGCAGGGCTCACTGCAAGGATGCCTTCGAGGCCATGGACCCCAGGCCTCCTCCACGCCTTCCCTCCATTTCCCTTGATCCACAACGTGTTACTCAGGTGAGAAGGGGCAAGGCGAAGGTGATTCTGGTAGCCCCAGATTGGCCCGCCAGTTGTTGTATCCAGATCTCCTCAGCCTCAGCTGCAGGGCCACGCAGGCTTTGTACACACCCAGACCTGATATCATTGAACCAGGGAATTTATTCCATCCAGACCTTCACCCCCGCGCCTCACAGCCTGGTACCTGAGCCGGCTAGAGTTCCAAGCTCTGGGTCTTTCGAGGATATCTACACCAGAGTGGAGGGCATCTCGTGAAGGAATCGACCAGGAAATGATAGGCCTTCAAATGGAAAAGGTTTTCCATTTGGTGTCAGGTAAGAGTCTGGACCCTTATCCTGCTCTGTGGCTAACATTGTAGACAACCTTGGTCTCTCTCTTCTCTATGGTCATCGACCTTAGGGTGCACCTGGCAGCCATTTCCGCTACCGGCTCAGGCTGGTCAGTCGACATTGACACAGGAGACAGTGGTCGGGCACTTTTTCAAAGGCCTGGATCACATATCCTCTCCGTGCGTGAACCTCCACCTCCGTGGGATCTTTTGCTGGTTTTGTCAAAGCTTATGGGCAAGCCATTCGAACCGTGCAAAGTGTGAGCTTTCACATGTGGAAGATCAGCTCTCCTGGTGGCTATCACGTCAGCCAGAAGGACAAGGCAACTCCAGGTGCTCTCGTGGACTCCCTTATCTGGTCTTTCACAGGGACAAAGTTGTCCTGCCCCACCCGAAATTCCTTCCAAGGTGGTGCCAGAGTTTCACCCCAACCAGGTGTTGACTCTGCCGGTATATTACCCTAAATACACCTCGACGCCGAGTCCAGGCTTCATACCCTGGACCATAGGCGTGCTCTCTCTACTACAAGGAGAGGACAGCGGAAATGGGGAGAGGTTCGCCAGCTGTTTGTCACCTACGCTAAAGCTGCTTCTGGCAGACCTGCAGCCAAATGGACCATTGCAAGATGGATTACATAATGCATAGGTCTGTGCTATGAGTAGGCGGGCAAGGAGCCCGCAGAGGGATAAGAGCTCATTCTACTCGCGTACTGCTGCATTGGTGGCTGCTTCCAGGATATCCCTATCCAGGAAATCTGTTGGGCTGCTACCTGAAGTCAGCAAACACCTTCATTACCCATTACCACATCGACCTTGAGTCACGCGGATGCTGGTTTTGGGGCCTCTGTTCTCCAATCTCTGTTTTCTAAATAGGGGTGCACCTGCCTCCCTCCTCCCGGAGAACTGCTAGGAGTTCATTAAAGAGTGTGGATGGACAAATACATCCACGCTTCCTAGAAAAACAGGTTACTCACCTGTAACAGTAGTTCTAGGAGTGGTATATGTTGTTCATCCACACGCATCTACCCCACCTCCCCGCTTTAAGCTCATCACCTTGCTTCCAGCAGGCTAAGATCTGGTGTCATGGGCAGAGCCGAGTATATACCACCCAGTAAGTGGGAGGAGCCAACTTGAAGACTTCCGCAAGATTTAAAGAGAAAGGACATGCCAAAAGTGTGGATGAACAACATATATCACTCCTAGAACTACTGTTACAGGTGAGTAACCTGTTTTTACTGGGCAGGTTAAGGGACATTCCACAAGGGGGTGGCTACCTCCTTTGCGGCCATGAAGAACGTGTCCACTTCCAGCCATCTGCAGCAGCTACCTGGAGCACTGTGCACACCTTTATTAGGGCATTATAGTCTAGACGTTGCATCACGACGAAGAGCTGGTTTTGTTTAGCAGTCCTGCAGGGACTCCTATCGTAGGCTTTGGTCCAACTTCGATTCTACTTAGCCTCCTCCCACCTGTGAAGGATTTCCAGTATTGCTTGGGAATCAGTCCTAATGGTGTAACCTGCTGCAAGAGCTGTTTCTTGAAGTAAGATAGTACAGTTACATAGAACTTACTGTAACAGTAGATCTTCGGAACAGCTCTTGCAGCAAGTAGTTCTTCCACCATCCCTCTGGAGGTAGAGTTGTTCCGATATCCCTTTCTTAGGATTAGGTGTTTCTGACACCGCTCTGAATTCCTTTTGATGGTGGATCCTCAGTCTCACTTCTGATGTCATCTAGCGGCCGGAGTCTCCAGGAGAACTGGGGATTCTGGGGACCGCCTCTTTGTACGATGCCTGACGTCGGGCGGGCCGAGCATCGGGGCGGTCCTCACTGGATACTGCTAGCTAGAAAATTTCCGGGGTCCTGGCGCCTGCGCTCAGTCCTAATGGTGTAACCTGCTGCAAGGGCTGTTCTCGATGATCTCAAGCCACAAGTTCTACGTAACTGTACTATCATGCACATAGGGAAAAGAAACCCTGAAACCACCTACAGTATAGGCTGGAAAGGGAATTGCTAGCAGTCACAGGAAGAAAGAGCTTGGACATGATCATCATCGATGACCTGAAATCATCCAAGCAGTAGGTAAGGCTAGGGGATGTTGGGGTGTATTAGTAGGGGTATCACAAGTCTGAAGAGGGAGGTAGTAATCCCTTTAGAAAATGGACACAGAGAAATCTCAGTCTGATTGGCTAAAGCTACCAATCAGCCGGTCCAGTATCAGGCAACAGAGACTGGAACATAATGATTCCCAGTGTCTGTTGCCTGATAACGTTCTAAGAGTAGTGTGCCCACAGAACGCTCAGTTTTAAAATACCACCATTTTTTCTGTTGCCACCCTCCTGCTCACTGTCACTGCTGTCAGCTTCACGTAATGGGTCCCAGCACATTTGCCAAAACTGTAGCCCACAGCTGTAATCTCACAACTGCTGCTTACTGAGCACCTACAGAACACATTTAAAAAATTGAAGGTTGACATACTCGCACACACTCCAGATCGCACCAAGACCTCTGGCATATCTTCGCAGTCACCACACTTGTACTAAGTCCTTTGCCCTCGCTCCACAGTTACGATGTTCACCAGATAATCCCCCTGCTCATTCAGACAAAACACTATGCAGAATCTCTTGCGTTTCGGCATTTTCAGGATGCAAACCTGACTCCCAGGACGAGCAAGCAACAGGATAGGTGTTGAGGCATTATGGGTGGTGCAGTTCAGTACCTAGCATGTTCATGCTGCAGTAGTGAGATGCAGCTGAGTAGTGAACTACAGTCACTAGAGTGATTTGCTCTGTCTCTCCTGATATATCCACTACAGTCTGCTCAACGCTCAATCGAGCCCCAGAACAAACTAACCATCCTTGCTGACTTGCTCTGTGTGTGTGTGTGTGGACAGGTGGAGGTCGGGTAACCATAGCAACCAACTCCAAAGACAGAGAGACAGAAGTGGCAGAGGAACTATTTACTATAAAATAAATTAAAACCTAAGACTTAATGTACTTTTTCCAGACATATATAATATACACTAGCCCATTTCTAAAGCATAATAATACCCTCCAGGGTGGGGTATTAGGGAATACGGACCACTCAGGGACTATGAGGCCCTCCGTCTGTGGCATCTGGGCTGATTACGCTTCTGGCAGTCCGGTATTCCCTAATAACGCCTAATTCTATCGGGTATTATTGTTACTTACAGGAACCTGGTTAGGTTCCATCTGGAGTACTGTGTGTGCACTAGAGGCCACACCTTACAAGGACATAAATCAAATTGAGGTAGTCCAGAGAAGGGCAACCAAAATGGTGCAAGGACTGCATCATGAAACATATGAGGACAGATTAACGGAGCTTAATATGTATACCCTAGAGCAAAGGAGGGGAGAGGTGATATGATCAAACATTCGAACACCTTAAGGGCATTAACAAAGTGAAAGTCTAACATGTTTCAATATAAGAAAAATAGCAGGACAAGAGGACACAGCATGAGATTAGAGGGAGGCTGATTAAGGGGTAATGTGAGAAGTTCTTTTTCACAGAGCGGTGGTGGATGCATGTAGCCTACCTCAGGAAGTGGTGGATATGAATACAGTGCAGGACTTCAAACAGGCATGGATAGGCATAAACGCAGCAATACAGATGAGTATGAATAGATAGGCCATTGACAGAGCAAAGGCCATGGCACATTTATAAGGTAGAAAAAGAAATGGGCAGACTGGAGGGCCTTAGGTCCTTATCTGCTGTCAACTTCTATGTTTCTATGTAGTATGCAAACACATATGCGTGGTGCATGACCTACTAGCTTGCCGGGTGGCCTCCCAGGGAATCTAGGAAGAAAATTGGAGGAAAACGCTCCAGCCACCATAGGGCACCCAAGGCCCCTCATCACAGACCAGGCACTGTCATACAATTAGATCCATATCGCCAGAGGAGTAAAGGCAACCCTGAAGACCCCATATTGGGGAGGGGCAAGCATACAAACGTGGCAGCAGATAAAGACCTTACAGTCTGCCTAGTCTGCTCAATTGTACAGGACCTGCCCTCCTCCCAAATCCCCTGACCCACCCTCAGTCCCCCCAGCAATATTCCCTATATTTTGTCCTATCCTCTTGAAGCAATCCACCATTTTCAAGGTGACCACCTCCTCTGGCAACTCATTACATTTGGCCACCACTCTCTTGGTGAAAAAGTGCCTCCTCATCTCCCTCTTGAGACTTTCTCCTACCAGCTTTAGGCTATGCCTCCTAGTGGGCTTGTTTCCATCAAGACTAAAGAGGAGGTCCTCCATATTCACCCCAATTATGCCTTCAAGGTATTTGAAGGTCTCGATCATATGTCTCCTCTCCTTTTGACCTCAGGGGAGTACATGTTGAGCCTTGAGCCTCTCCTTGTAAGTGTTGCCCTGCTGACTCTGGATCATCTTGGTTGCCCCTCTCTGGACTGTCTCCAGCAAGTTGACAGCCTTCTTAAGATACAGGCACCAATACTGTACACCGTACTTTAGATGCGATCATTTCAGTGACCCGTACAACAGTAGTATGACTTCTACCTTCCTGTTAGTAATCATTCTGGCTATGCAGTCCAGCATCTGATTTGCTTTTGCTGCTGCTCTCCTGCAGTATGCTGAGTGCTTCAGGTCACTCTTGATGATAACCCCAGGTCCTTTCTTCCTCAGACTTGGTGACCTGCACACTACCTAACCATTATTTTGTCTCTGGGTTCCTTGCCCTAAATGCATCACTTTGCACTTTTAGCATTGGAAACCCAGTTACAAATACCAGACCACTTCTCTAAACTAGCCAGGTCTTCCCTTAGGACCTGTCTCCCTCCTCTGTGACCACCCTTCCTCACAGCTTTGTGTCATTCACAAACAGGCAGATTTTACCCTTGATCCCATGCACTGCATCACTGATGAAGATGTTGAACAACACTGGACTGAGCACCGAGCCCTAGGGCAACCCACTGGTCACTGGCCTAGCTTCTGAGAATCCCCCACCACCACCACAACCACCACCACCACCTTTTGGCATCTGTCCTTCAACTAGCTTTTGACCCATCTAGTGAGCTGGGCCCCCATCCCAAGATCCTCCAGCTTCCTGACTAATCTCTTGTGAGATACAGAGTCAGGGGCCTTCCTAAGTCCAGATACAGTACACCATCTACTTGGCCTCATCCACTGTCTTGGTCACCCAGTCAAAAGTCATATTAATCTGGTGGGACCTCCTGACACAGACCCATGCTGCCTCTTATCTTGCAGCCTGTTTTCTTTAAGAAAAGCCCACCAGTCTGTCTTTCAGGATGATCTCCATCAGTTTCAGAGGTGTTGCCTATCTATGACAGGAAGGAGGATAGGTACTCCATACCGGGAGCTTCAACTCATGGTTGGAGTGGTGCAGAGAGGGGGTTTCAGCTACATTGGGGATTGGGGTCACACCTGGAGGGATAAGGGGCCTATACAAGGGAGATGGCATGCATCCATCTGGGAGGAAACTGCATTCCTCAGTGAATGGTTTAAATGCTACATTGGTGAGCATTAAAACTGGCTGAGGGTGGCAGAAGGAAGCAGGGTGACATAAACTGCCCCCGCCGCCCACAAGCTGAAGTAGACAGGAAGGAGAACCCAAGAAAGGGAAATCACCAAGGGTACCCAAGAACAAGAATAAAAAATTGTAAAATGGAGAAGGATGGGAATGAAGGAAAGGGGATAAGGGGAGTGGAGTAGGCAAAAGAAAAAGGGGGCTGACAGGAATGGTGGCAACAGAATTTGGAAGGCCATGTGTGCAGATGTTAGAAGTCTGGAAATAAGATCCCAGATGTACTATCCCACGATGGCAGAGGCTGACCTGGACATTGTTGCTGTTACTAAGGCATGGTGCTATGAGAACTATGACTGGGATAAAGCCATACCAGGCTATACTCTCTGTTCAGGAAGGACAGGGGTGTGAAAAAGGGGAGGAGTGGCTCTTCTGCGTGAGGATAGCATTAAAGCAACAGAGATTCAGGGACCATAGGGAGAGGCAGATGTACTGTGGGTCACCCTAGAGATGGAGAATGGAGCAGCTATTCACACTGGCCTGATCTATAGACCTTCAGCACAGGAGGAGGAGATGGATAAGGTTCTGGTGGAAGACGTTCAAAGATGACAGAAAAGGGAAGATGCTGCTGGTGGGGACCTCAGTCTGCCAGATTTAGATTGAAGCATCCCAGCTTCAGCTAGGAGCGAGAACTTACTGGACTCCTGCAGAGAACGTCCTCAGGCAACTAGTAGGACAGCCCACTCATGGGGAAGCAATATCGACCTTGTACTCACCAACGGGGACAGTAAGTTACAGATGTCAAGAGTGGGTGGTCATGTGGGACCAGTGATCACCCGTACGGTGTGGTTCAGTATAAACTGTGGCAGAATTGAACTGCACAAAGGTGAGGATCCTGAATTTCAAAATGACTTTACAAAGATTGGGAATGTCTCAGGGATGACCTGGCTGTGGGGGAGATTTGAAGTGGAGTGGAGGAACAATGGGTAAAACTAAAAGGGCCATAGTGAGGGCAACAAACTTCTTCTGGCCAGGCAAGTGAGCAGAAGCAAGAGGTAAAAGAGACCACTATGATTTTCTAAGGAGGTGGCTGGAAAGGTAAGGGCAAAAAGTTAGCATTCAGGAGGTGTAAGGAGACACACAGGAGGGAGGATAGGGAGGTGTATCAGGAGAAGCAGAGGGAGGTAGGGAAAGCAGTCAGAAGCACAAAGGTGCAAATGGAGGAACAATAGCCCAGGCAATAAAAGAAAGGGACAAGACATTTGAGGTATGAAGTGAAAAGAAAGACCAGAGAAAGGATTGTGAGGTTAAAGAGAAAGGGAGTGTGAGGAAGGGGACCAGGAAAAAGCAAACGTCTTGAACAAATACTTCTGTTCAATGTTCACAGAGGAAGGGGAAGGCGAGGATATGGGTTAAGGAATAGGAGAAATCAAGGTGGGGAGGGGACACAAGTCCATTTACAGATGAAAGAGAGTCCTGAAGGAACTCATAAATCTGAAAGTGGACACAGCATTGGGGCCAGATGTGATACATCCGAGGATATTGAAAGAACTCAGAGGTTCTGGCTGCACCCTGACAGTCCTATTCAACTGCTCACTGGAGACGGGAGTGGTTCTGGAGGACTGGAGGGGCAGATGTAGTCCCACTTCACAAAAGTGGAAGCAGGAGGTGGCTGGAAATTACAGGCCAGTAAGCCTGACTTTGGTGGTGGGGAAAATAATGGAGTCACTACTGAAGGAAGGATTGTAGAATATCTTGAATCCAGTGGTTTACAGGATCCGAGGTAGCATGGATTCTCAACAGGGAGATCATACCAAACAAATCTGATAGATTTCTTTAACTGGGTTACCAGGAATTGGATCAGGATGGAGCCATGGATGTGGCCTACCTAGATTTCAGAACGGCCTTCTCGACACTGTTCCACATAGGAGACTTGAAACAAGCTGGGCAGTCTGGGAGGGGTCCAAAGGTGGTAAACTGGGTAAGAAATTGGTTGGGGGATAGGCAACAGAGGGTGGTGGTGGTAAATGGAGTTCACTCCGAGGAAGGAGGGTGACCAGCAGGGTGCCACAAGGATCAGTACTGGGACCAGTCCACTTTAATATCTTTATTGGTGTAATTGCAGAGGGGCTAGAAGGAAAGATATGCCTTTTTGCAGATGACATAAATATCTGCAATAGGTAGAAACTCCCGGGGGTGGAAAGAATGGATAGAGATCTAGGAAAGCTTGAAAGAGTGGTCAAAAGTGTGGCAACTAAGATTCAATGTGAAGAAATGCAAATCATGCACTTGAGGTACAAGAAACCTGGGCTGAGTATAAGATGAGGGAGTGGTACTGATGATCACCAGGCAGGAAAGAGACCGGGGTGGGGGTGGTAATCATATCTGATGATCTAAAGGTGGTCAAATAATGTGACATAACAATGTGACAAGGTGGTAGAGAGAGAGAGCAAGTGGAATGCTAGGGGCATAGGGTGAATATCACCAGTAGAAAGAGGAGGTGGTGATTCCACTGCATAATTCATTGGTGAGACCTCACCTAGAGTACTGTGTCCTGTTCTGGAGGCCAAATCTCTGGAAGGACATAGAGTAGAGGCAGTCCAGAGGAAGGCAGCACAAATAGCGCAAAGTCTTCATCAAAAGCCCTATGAGGAGGCGTTAAAGAACCTCAATATGTACACCCTGGAGGAAGGGAGGAGGATATGACAGAAACTTTCAAATACCTCCACAGGTATAAATAAGGGTACAAGAGGAAACATTTTTCAGAAAAATGGATGCTCAGGAACAAGGGGTCTGAGTATGAAGCTGGAGGGGGTAGAGTCAGGGGAAACGTGAGGAAGTACTTCTTCACAGAAGTGGTCGATGCCTGAAACAGCCTCCCAGCAGAGGTGGTTTGGGGCATAAACTGTAACAGGATTAGAGAGAGCATGGGATAGGCATAAGGGAACCTTATTGGTTAGGAAAGGGTGGGTGAGTAAAGCTGGAGACCATGTAGGGTCTGCAGTATTACAGTAGAGTAGGGAAAATGAGCAAGACTTGGTGGGCCAAGCAGTTCTAATCTGCTGTCAGTTTCTATGTTTCTGCACTATTGAGGTCAGACTGACTGGACTGTAATGCCTTGGTTCATCTCTTGAACCGTTTTTATGGAGAGGCATTGCATGTGCAGTTCTCTCAAGTCCCAGGGCACACTCCTAGACTCGGAGAGCAGTTAACGGGTCTGCCAGGGACCAGCCCGCACCTCCGCCAGTTCCTTTGGAACCCTTGAGTGCACTGCATGTGACCCTGGGGATTTGTCCACCTTCAGGGCCTTTAAGCCCTTTGCACCCTGTCCACCTGTATTACTGGTCTGTCCTTCTATCCAGTGGAAATGGAGCAAGTACTCATTAAACACCCAACATTCTCTTCACTTCCTTCTGCCCATCCCCCTCCTCCTTTTAACCTGACAATTTCATCTTTAATATCCCTCTTTTCCTTATACATTTGAAGTAAGTAGGCGTTCTCACCCAGTTTCACTCCCTGACAGAAAGGACTTTGGGGTAAGTACCTGGGGAAGGTGAGTGACAGTTCTGTAGGAGGATTGTAGAAGGGCAGATCAGAATGTAGCACTAACAACTCCTCTATGGGGAAAAAAAGAGGAGAGAATCGATTTGGCGATGTAGACTGCGCTCAAGAGAGAGGAAAAGTAGTGCATGTGAGCTGTTTTAAAGTGGTACAGTGACTTTAATTGGCCTAATAGGTCAGGGCCTAGTTTGACCACTTAACATGACTGAGTTTGGGTGGTCTCACAGCAGCCCAGCTGAATGTTTTTTAAATATAACTTTTGTTTTTGCATTTCCTCTGTATAAGAACCCAACATGAATTTTTTAGATAGTGTTTAAATGCAGTCTGGAGTAACTTGGTCTCTATTTGGGGCAAGCATTCCTCATGCAGTGCTAACTGTGGCTCTCGAGGAACATGCTTAAACTGAGGGCTTCCTGATGGTGCTGTGCATTGCTCTCATGGATGCTTTTATTCTCTCTGTTAGAAACTGAAACAGGACCTCGGCAGTCACAATGGCAGCGTGGATGCCACCCGAGAGATGGTGTGCCAGTTTCTGGAGAAAGCTGACAGAACCACAGCTGCCACACTCCAGGGCAAATTGTCTGAGCTGAATGAGCGAGTGGGCACAGTTTGCACGCAGCAGAGGGAGAAGGAGGAGACACTGAAGGAGATTCTCCCAAAGGTTGAGTTATATGAAGAGCTGAGCAAGGAACTGCAGCAGTTTACAGACAGCAAAGCTAAGGCCCTGGCAACTGGCAATCAGCCCGATAAGGATATCACCAGTTCTCCCAGCAAATTAAGGTGAGTTGCAACATCTGTAACCCCTGCCATCTGTGCTTGAGGAATGCGCTCTGGAGTTTGTGGCCAATGGGCCTAACTAACTGTGGCATGTGTGATAAGCTCAGCATCTGTGAGCAGTAACACCTTCTGCAAGTGTCATGCTCGATGTCATTTGTTTTTATTCCTTTTTTGACTGTTGCTCTGTCCCATGCCCTAAGCCACCAGCATCCCCAGCCTCATCCAGCCCATTATCCCCAGGACGTACTTGCTCAAGATTCCCATGGTTAACCCCACCATGGTGAGGCTGCCAGGATGGGACCAGGTCCCAGAAGTGACCAAATCTGCTTGGAGCCTATCTTGGTAAGCAAGGCCTGTGAGATGCTAGTGTCCTCCTGCAACCAGGCTGGGATTTTTTTCTTGTTTCTATCCCTTCCCCACAGTCGGCATGATTGCATGCATGCACCAGGTGTGCACACGCCCAGTTTGAACAAATCTTCCACTCATCTGCAAGCTGCACAAAACTTTGCCTCTGTGTCTTCCACAGGAGGCACTCATGCCTATGGCTGAGGCAGTTACCTCCCACCCGCTAGCCCTCCTCTGCAATCCAGGCTTGCTTGGAACCCAGGTCGCCAGCGTTGCAAGCAGTAACTCCTACTGCTGTGCCAGTCAGTTGGCATCTACAATAGCAGTCTTATACTGTTACAGAATTAGAGCAGCAATACCGTCTCTTTGATCTTACTTGAGACACAGCTCTTGCAGCAGGTTACACATTAGAACTGAAGCGGCAGGCGTCAGGACCTGGAAAAATTCTAGCTAGCTATCTTCGCGGGGCGCTGACGTTGGTCCCGCCTCCGGCGTCAGGCGTGGTACAAAAGGCGGTCCGCCAGATTCCAGTTCTTTCCAATCCGACTTGCATGTCTCGACCCTTCAGTTCCAGTCTAGCGGCGACACACGTGGTTCAGAGCTTTCCTCCGGGAAATTCTTTTCTTCAAACAAGATTGTTGCTGATGTCCTCTCCGACCTCCGGTCATCCCTCCAAGTGTGCTGGGAAACAGATCCCTTCAAGGACCCCACAGCCTGTGTTAGGTGCCTGGGCCCAGACAACGATACCGGGCCTGTTCGTTTTGCCAGGGCTTTAACAGCGAACAAGGATCCGGCGTCAGAAGGCCCTCAAGGCTTTTTGTTGGAGGAAAAACTGAAGACCATGTCCTCCCAAGGGAATCTTAGTCCAAATCCCACAAGCTCGCCTGGAGAAAAGAAGGAAGGCCTTCAGGTCCCGTCCAGGGCTTGAGGTTCCGCAGCTCGGTTCTCAGTCCGACCGCTCTCCTTCCAGGGCCAGCTCTCAGCCTCCCGGCTGCAGTAAAAGCCTTCTTCTTCTCAGGCTAAGTCACGCAGCCGTCGTCCTCCTCTTCAAGGCCTTGGCGAAGTCCGGGGCGCCACCACCATCATCATAAGTCGGGTTCCGCCCTTTGGCTCCCGGCGTCGGTGCGTCTTCTGTGCCTCCCTCGCAAAACTTTGGAGCTCACACCATTGAAGAGACCTGTGGACCCGGCCTGCCCGACCGTCGTTGGCCATCGTCATTCCTCCCTGGAGCCGTTGTCAGCCAAACCATCCCAGCGGACACGGTTGGGGACGGCGTCCGTTCCGCCTGAGAGAGGGCTCCCATGCCTCCGACCGGCGTCGGTCAGGAGGCGTTGACTGAGGGACTTCGCGCAGCCCGAGGACCAGGCAGGCGACCCGGCCTCGCCGAAACTCCCAGGGCCCCTCGCCCCTTACCTGAGGCCCTGTGGAGATGGCGCCGGGACCCGGCGACCGCCCACGGTGCCTGGGCCGTCGTCGGGACTTTCTATAGCAGAAGTGAAGGATCTCTTCACTTACTGGTGGGACACCATTAAAGGGACATGGCCCCCCTCCTCCTCCTCCCCCCTCCTCCTCCTCCGTTACCCGACCCCCTTAGCCTTCGGGTGCGGCAGGGCTGTTACCTCCCCGGGAGCCTGGATCCTCCCCAGGGGAAGATCAGAAAAGCGGAGACCTCCGTGAAATCCTCTTCTGGATCACCCAGCCCCAAGAGATCCAGGAGACACCGGCGTTCGCCGTCGACTGAGGACACGGATCAGTCTACTCTTCCTCTAGATCCCCATCTCCTCTCTCCATCCCTTCTCGGACCCACGTGAGACACGAGATCTCCTCTGGATGACCCTCGTTCATGGATATTATCGACATATCCAGGAGAACATGGGATGGAATGCAGAAGAACTAGACCCGAAAGGTTCGCCTTGCCAAGTATCTTGACAGAAGGACCCCAAGCCTGTGGTGGTACCACCCTTGGTGGACACTTTAGGTGGGCGTCACCAAGGCAGCGTGGAAGCGTCCACATTAGCTCCCGGCAGTGCCGAAGAAAGCTGATCATCTGTACAAGGCTTCTAGGGCGACCAGCACCTGACACAGCAGCCTCAGGCCGACTCTCTGGTCATCACAGCCTCACATGACCGGTCACAGAGGCCGCAACATTTGAAGCACCCTGCCACGGACCCAGAGTCCAAACAGTTGGGCGCACTGGGCGAGCGCCACGTCGCAGCTTCCGCTACCTGCGCCGTCAGATCATGAACTACCTGACCCACATGGTTCAATTCCAGAATGCTTTGTGGGCACAGGGTCTGGGCGACTGGCTCCCGAAGGTGAGCAGAAGGAGGAGATGCTCCAGCTCCTCCGTCGCGGGTTCAGGCGGTAGGGACCCAAGTGCTTGAGCAGCGTGCGACTCAGCGGACTCATCAGCCCGAGCAGCAGCTTCTGGCGTATGCCTCCAGAGACACTCCTGGTTCGTGTCTCCGGCTTACCCTGGATGTCCAGAAAAACATTATGGATGCTCCGTTCGGGGAGAAGTTTTATTTGGTAATCCTTCCGAGAAGATCATTACCAAACTTCAAGAGCCGGGAAGGCGGTAGGTCAGTTCAAACATGTGCCGACCAAGCTTGGTTTCCTTCGTAGGAACCAAAAGCCGTTTAGATGAGCAGAACACAGAGGCAACAGCCCGCTCTGCTACACATAAAGGGGCTCGGTTTCCGTGGGAACCAAGGAAAACAGCCCGCTAGCCGGGTCAAGCGTTCCCCTAGGCCGACCAGCCAGCGGGCCCATCTGCGCCACAGCCTGACTCCTTCCGGCCCCGCCCTCAGGATCAACGGAAATCATGGTGGGGGTCGCGATTGCGAACTTCCTGCCGGGATGGCAGGCCATTACCACCGACAGGTGGGTTCTGCAGTTGGTCAGTCTGGGCCACTTTATAGAATTAGCAGAAAAGCCACCCTCGAGGCCTCCTTTGCTCTCCGGTATCGGGTCAGCACAAAATTTGATCTGGCAAGAGGTACTCACGCTCCTAAGAAAGGCGATAGAGTCGTCCGGAGAACCAGAAGGACGAGGATATTATTCCACTTCTTCCTGGTTCCCAAGAAATCAGGGGACCTCCGTCCGATTCTGGACCTCAGCGACCTCAATGTGTCGATCTCCTAAAAAGATTCCATGGTGACTCTTCGGGCCTTATTCCCATGCTGAAACAAGGCGCCTTTTTAGCGTGTCTAGACATGCAGGGCGCATACCTGCATATCCCCATAGCTCACGCGCAGAGGTTCCTGCGCTTTGAGTTTCTCGACCACCACTTTCAGTTCCGAGCTCTTCCATTCGGACTGTCATCCGCCAAGGGTCTTTACCAAGTGCATGGCATGTCGTGCAGCATCTCTGAGGAACAGGGCCACTATGTGTTCCCATTACCTCGACGACTGGCTTCTCATGGCGCCTCAGAGAGGCGTTGTTACCAGCAGTTCAGACACCCAGGACTTGTTCCAATCTCTGGGCATTCTCATAAATTCACGAAGTCTCCTAGTACCGCCCGCAGAAACTGCAGTTTATAGGCGCAGTCCTGGACACTGTTCGGGAAGAGCTTTTCTTCCGGACGACATAGCGGGCGCATCAGATCCCTCATAAGGGATTTGTCGTCGAACAAGATCGTACCTGCCAGGTCGGTCACCGCTTGCTCGGACACATGCTGCGGCCATTCCTACTGTCCCTTCGCAAGGCTCCACATGCGGGTAACCAGTGGATGCTCAAGGTACTATGGGACCAAAGGCAAGACCACTTGCAGCATTCGGTCAGGATCACGAACTCAGTCATCTGAGACTGGCAGTGGTGGCTAGTTCGGGTCGCTCTCCAAGGCGTCCGTTTGTAACGCCGTCCCCGGGTAACCCTCACCACGGACGCCTCAGGTGTTGGGTGGGGGCACACCTGGACGGGGTAAAGTCCCAGATGCGTGGACCCGTTGGAAGCTCATCTCCATATCAATGTCCTAGAGATGAGGCGGTTCTCCTATGCCCTGCAGGCCTTTCAGTCAGTAATCCCACGTGTACTCTCCTGCTGCAGACAGACAACAGGCGGTGATGTATTACCTCAACAAACAAGGAGGCACACACTCTTACCCCTTTGCAGGGAGGCCATGAGGGTGTGGCCAAATCTGATCACTGTGCATGTTCCCGGGTGGACAACACAATTGCAGATGGCCTGAGTCGATCCCAGGCCAGAGTCCACAAGTGGGAACTTCTTCAAGAGGTAGCAGAGGATCTGTTTCTTCGTTGAGGAATTCCAGAACTAGACTTGTTAGCATCCCCATCCAACACAAAACTGCCCAATTTTGCTCGCTAGATCCAGGGCCTGGTGTTTTCTGGCGAGGCAGCGTTATCCCTCTCCTGGGCGAACAGATTCCTCTCGCCTTCCGTTGATCCAGAGAGTTCATCTCAAACTGCGCAGGGAGCACGCACTCATGATCCTGGTGGCCCGTTCTGGCCCAGACAGATCTGGTTCCCTTTGTTGGTGCAACTATCTCGGGAACCCCGCTCCCGTTGCCGCAGCTCCCACCTCCTGTCTCAGGAGAAAGGTTCATTAGTCCATCCGGACCTCGGCTCTCTGAACCTGCATGCTTGGCTCCTAGAGACACTAGCCATCTTCGTCGCGGGGTCTCGCAAGAGGTTGTAGAGGTTCTTTCTGCAGCCAGAAAGCCGACAGCGCATGCGACGTGACGCCATGAAATGGCGCCGTTTTGTTTATGGTCACGAGCTCGTGATCTTTCCCCTTTGGTTGTCCTGTGGGAGTAGTTTGGATTACCTCCTCTCCCTTTTTCATTCAGGCTTAGCCTACTCCTCTATTAAGGTGCACCTCTGTGCCATTCTGCCTGTCACCTCCCGGTGGGTCATCGTTCAGTAGCTCAGTTGAGCGCTACTCGGGAATTTCTTAGGGAGTGTTACACCTTAGGCCTCCCATTGGGGACCTGCTCTTTGTCCTGGAACAGCTCACGCTCCCTCCTTTTAAACCTGCAGCGGTTCGACTCGTTTTCTGTCATGAAGCGTTATTTTTAGTGCTGTTACTTCAGCGAAGAATTTCTGAGCTTCACACTCTTATGTGCAAACAGCCTTATTTAGTTTTCCACGGGACAGAGTATCCCTGAGGACGAATCCTAAGTTTTTACCTAAGGTGGTCTCTTCACTCTCTCTAAACCAGGACATTGACCTTCCGGTCTACTTCCGAGTTATTCAAATAGAGGGCTTTGCTCCACACCCTGGATGTTCACCGCAGCCTGAGTATTACCTCAACAGAACTAAACCCTCTCGTAGTTCTGAACAGCTTTTGTTTCTTTCTCTGAGAGAATGATGGGCCAATCAGTATCCAAACAGCCTCTGTCTCAGTGGCTTGTCCAGTGTATTTCATACTGTTATGATATCAAACAAAAGCCCCTCCGGGCTCTGTCGAGGTCATTCTACTAGGGGTGTGGCCACATCCTTTGCAGCACTAAAACGTCTCCACCTCTGCTATTTGTGCTGCAGCCACTTGGAACTCTGTGCATACCTTTATCAGGCATTATAACTGGACATCGCCTCTCGGCGAAGGGCTGGATTCGGCCTTGCGGTGCCACGGGTCTCCTGTCCTAGGTTCAGGACCTGGAATGTACTTTCTATTTTCCTCCTCCCGGAATTTCTGGCAGTTACTGCTTGGGAATCAGTCCTAATGGTGTAACCTGCTGCAAGAGCTGTGTCTCCAGTAAGATAGTACAGTTACGTAGAACTTACGTAACAGTAGATCTTCGAGAACAGCTCTTACGCAGAAACCTTCCGCCCACCTTCCCCTTGGAGGCGTGGCTCAGTCTTTCTGAGCAGGGATTTATATCTTTCTGTCTTCTGACGGCAAATCCTCGGTCTTCCATTTCGATGTCAGCCTGCGGCGGAAGTCTCAGCGGAGAACTGGGGAATCTGGCGGGACCGCCCCTTTGTATCGCCTGCGCCTGGCGTCGGAGGCGGAACGGCGTGGGGGCGGTCCCGCTGAAGATAAGCTAGCTAGAATTTTTCCGTGGGGTCCTGGCCTGCGGCTTCAGTTCTAATGGTGTAACCTGCTGCAAGAGCTGTTCTCGAAGATGTACTGTTACGGTAAGTTCTTACGTAACTGTACTTTATATCGGACTGTAATGGAAAGCTAAAAGTGCAGTCTAACCTCCCAGCTGAGATACTTTCCCATTAAATGATTGTTTTGAGTCGCTACCTTTGGGACTCAAGACTGATTCTAGCTAAGGCTCTTGGTAAATCTGCCTAACAGAAGAGGGACATAATGGTAACCAACCAATTTTACAAGCTCAGACAGGCTGAATCACCTGCATATGGCCAACAAGGAATACAGACCAGCAGTATCAGCATAAAATAGCATGCTTCTTTATGACATCACCCTTCACATACTCAGTGTGGGCCAGACAGATTCCCTCGTGAGGCCTAACCAACATTCTGGGAATACTGATGTGGGAAAGTTTACTGGTGAATGGCAGCCCTGTCGTCAACAGGTGATGCTGTAAATAATGGTAAAAGTGTTGAGTGTGGGGAAGACACAGACTGAGGATGATTTAGGGAAGGAGACAGCATATACTGCTCCAAACTAGTCCTTTGAGATAGTGTTGGACAAGGCAAGCATATGTGTGCCAAGAGTTCATGTGGTGGTGGTGGGAGGGGTCTTTCACATGTAAGAATGCAGAGTTCAAAATCCTGAATTCTCTTTCTCAAATTGTTTGGCAGGAACTAAACTCTGAGATGTGTCGGCAGCAGGAAAACCTGCAGACCCTGCAGCAGGTGTCGGAGGAGCTGAGGACATGTAGCCTCCTGGCCAATAAATCCCATCTTCAGGAGACAGTACAGAAACTGTCCCATAATTTTAATCAGCTGCAGGAGGCAGTGAAAGAGAGGTAAGTTCCCCAAGATCCAGTCACACTTGGTGGGGGAGTTCTTGTATCTGAACTTAAAGTGATTTTCTGATTTCTAGAAAAAATGTTCCAGGTGGCATTAGCAGAATTCTGTTACAGTACACAGCGTTCTTCAAACACCTGAATTTCAGGACCTTTCCATTTTTTGAAACTGAATCTTTTCTCTTGGACTTCGTGATGCTGCTACTTCCCTTGAAGTCCAAGTCCTCTCCTTGAGGCATGGAAATAATTCCAGTGTCACAAGCAGAGGATTAGGACTTCAGGGCAAAATAAACTGCAGGTACTGAGGCACTCTATATAGTGAACCGGCTGAGCTTAGATTTGACTCCCACCAGTCAGTGGTCCGCTGTGTTACCTTGTGCAAATCAGTTAATCATCCTAAGGTGTACCTGGGTTACAGTGGGGACTGATACCAGATTTACTCATTTGGAATCTACCTGAAGGCTGATTACACTGGCACTGACAATTTCCCCAATATTCTGTTCAAAACACTTAGAAGTCTACAAGTGCCTCCATCCCCTTCTGACCAGTGAGGATTTTCATCGTTGAGTAGTCAGCTGACACATGGGGATCACACCCTGTCCTTTCCCTGTCAGTACTGTGCTGACATGTGTTGGGGTTGCACAATGCACTGGTCATTGGGGATATTGTGCTGACATGTTTGGGGTTCACATTCTGTCCCTGTCACTGTGAGGACAGTGCTGATGCATATGAGGGGCCGCGCCCTGTCCCAGTCGCTAGGAGCACAGTGCTAACATATTAAACTGCCAGCAGAAACAGACCTCGTGGTCTATCAAAGTCTGTTTAGTGTGCAGCTAGCACCCCTAGATTACAGTGGGGTCTCACACACACTGCCCTTGTCACTGGGAGTATTGTGCCAACATGTTTGGGGTGCCATACACTGTCCTGGTCACTGGGTGTTTTGTGCCAGCGTGTATGGGGTGTCACACATTGGCCCAGTTACTAAGAGTTTTGTGCTGACATATATGGGATCGCAACTGTCCTGGTCACTGGGAGTATTGTGCAAACATATTTGGAGATTGCATACTGTCCTGGTCACTGGGAGTACTGTGCGAACATGTATGGGTGTTACACACTGTTCCAGTCACTGGGAGTATTGTGCTGATATGTTTGGGGCTCACACACAGTCCTAGTCACTGTGAGCATTGAGCCAACATTTACAGGGTCACACACTGTCCTGGTCACTGGGAGTGTTGTGCCAATACATATGGTGTCACACTATCCCAATCACTGAGGTATTGTGCCAACATTTATGGGGGTCACACAATGTCCTGGTCATTGGGTATTGTGCCAACATGTATGGGGTGTCGCACACTGTCCCAATCACTGGGAGTATCATACAGCAATGTTTGGGGATCTCACTGTCCCGGTCACTGAGAGTATTGTGCCAACATGTATGGAGATTGCTCCCTGTCCAGGTCACTGGGAGTACTGTGCCAACATGTATGGGATTGCACCCTGTCCAGGTCACAGAGAGTATTGTGCCAACATGTATGGAGATTGCACCTGTCCAGGTCACTGGGAGTACTGTGCCAACATGTATGGGGATTGCACTCTGTCCAGGTCACTGGGAGTACTGTGCCAACATGTATGGGATTGCACCCTGTCCAGGTCACTGGGAGTACTGTGCCAACATGTATGGGGATTGCACCTGTGTCCAGGTCACAGAGAGTATTGTGCCAACATGTGGGAGTTGCACCCTGTCCAGGTCACTGGGAGTACTGTGCCAACATGTATGGAGACTGCACCCTGTCCAGGTCACTGGGAGTACTGTGCCAACATGTATGGGGATTGCACCCTGTCCAGGTCACGGAGAGTATTGTGCCAACATGTATGGAGATTGCACCCTGTCAGGTCACTGGGAGTACTGTGCCAACATGTATGGAGACTGCACCCTGTCCAGGTCACTGGGAGTACTGTGCCAACATGAATGGGGATTGCACCCTGTCCAGGTCACGGAGAGTATTGTGCCAACATGTATGGGATTGCACCCTGTCCAGGTCACTGGGAGTACTGTGCCAACATGTATGGAGACTGCACCCTGTCCAGGTCACTGGGAGTACTGTGCCAACATGAATGGGGATTGCACCCTGTCCAGGTCACGAGAGTATTGTGCCAACATGTATGGGTATTACACAGTGTCCCGGTCACTAGGAGTATTATACTGACATTTATAGGGATTGCACACTGTCCCAGTCACTGGGAGAATTGAGCCAGTGTGTATGTGGACCGCACACAGTCCCAGTCACTGAGGCATTGTGCCAGTATGTCTGGGATCCCACACTCCCTAGTCACTGGGAGTATTGTGCCAGCATGTATGGGGGTCACACACTGTCCCAGTTACTGAGAATTATGTACCAACATGTATGGGGGTTATTCACTGTCCCAGTCATCGAAATTATGTGTCAGCATGTATGGGGTCACACACTGCCCTAGTCACCGAGTATTGTTCCAACATGTATGGGGTCACACACTGTCCCAGTCACCAAGAGTATTTTGCCAACATGCATGGGGGCCACACTGTCCCAGTCACCAAGAGTATTGTGCCAACATGCATGGGGTCACACACTTGTCCCAGTCACCGAGTATTGTGCCAACATGCATGGGGTCACACACTGTCCCAGTCACCAAAGTATTGTGCCAACATGCATGGGGTCACACACTGTCCGGTCACGAGAGTATTGTGCCAACATGCATGGGGTCACACACTGTCCAGCCACCGAGAGGCACAGCCAACATGTATGGGGTCACACACTGTCCCGGTCACCGGAGTATTGTGCCAACATGTATGGGGGTCACACACTGTCCCAGTCACCGAGTATTGTGCCAACATGTATGGGGTCACACACTGTCCCAGTCACCAGAGTATTGTGCCGAGATGTATGGGGTCACACACTGTCCCAGTCACCAAGAGTATTGTGCCAGCATGTATGGGGGTGGTACACTGTTCCCATTTACCAGGAGTTTTGTGCCAGCATATATGGGGATAGCACACTGTCCCTGTCACCTAGATTATTGTGCCAGCAGGTATTGGGATTGCACACTGTCCCGGTGGAGGGGGTCACGACTGTCCTAGTCACTGGGAGTATTGTGCTGACATGTATTGGGATCACACACTGCCCCAGTCACTGGGAGATTGTGCCATCATGTATGGAGATCACACACTGCCCCAGTCACTGGGAGTATTGTGCTGACATGTATTGGGATCACACATTGCCCCAGTCATGGGGAGTATTGTGCCATCATGTATGGAGATCACACACTGCCCCAGTCACTGGGAGTATTGTGCCATCATGTATGGAGATCACACTGCCCCAGTCACTGGGAGTATTGTGCTGACATGTTGGGATCACACTGCCCCAGTCATAGGAGTATTGTGCCATCATGTATGGAGATCACACACTGCCCCAGTCACTGGGAGTATTGTGCCATCATGTATGGAGATCACACACTGCCCCAGTCACTGGGAGTATTGTGCTGACATGTATTGGGATCACACACTGCCCCAGTCATGGGGAGTATTGTGCCATCATGTATGGAGATCACACACTGCCCCAGTCACTGGGAGTATTGTGCCATCATGTATGGAGATCACACATGCCCCAGTCACTGGGAGTATTGTGCCATCATGTATGGAGATCACACATTCTCCTGGTCATTGGGAATCATGTGCTGACATGTAGGGGACTGCACACTGTCTTGATTACTGGGAGTATTGTGCCAACATGTATTGGTAGCATACTGTCTTGGCCACTGGGAGTGTTATGCCAACATGTGGAGTTACACACTGTCCTGGTCACTGGGAATACTATGCCAAGAGATATGGCAGTTGTGCACTGATCTGGTTACTGGAAATAATGTGCAGACAGGTATGGGATGTGACACTGGTCTGGTCACTGGAGTACTGTGCCAGCATATATGGGTATTGCACACTATCCTACTTACTGGGAGTATTGTTCCAGCATGTAATGCAGTCACACACTGCCCTGGTCACTTGGAGTACTGTGCTAACATGTAAGGGGTCATGCATTGTCTTGGTTACTGGGCGTGTGTGCCAGCATGTATGGTGTCACACACTGCCCACGGTCGCGGGAGTGATGTGCTAACATGTATAGGAGTCACACACTGGCCTGGTTATTGGGAGTATTGTGCTTAGCGTGTATGGTGGTCACACATTGCCATGGTCACGGGGAGTATTGTGCTAACATGTATGGAGTTGCACACTGCCGTGGTCACTGGGAGTACTGTTCTAACATGTAAGGGGTTCATGCATTGGCCTGGTTATTGGGAGTATTGTGTCAACATGTAGCGCAATCACATACTGCTCTGGTCACTGGGAGTACTGTGCTAACATGTAAAGGGTTCATGCATTGGCCTGGTTATTGAGGAGTATTGTGTCGACATGGCGCAATCACATACTGCCCTGGTCACTGGGAGTACTGTGCTAACATTTAAAGGGTTATGCATTGTCCTAGTTGCACAGGGAATGCTTCAACATGTCTCGGTGGTCACACACTACCCTGGTCACTGGGGTATTATTGCTAACATGTAAGGGGTTATGCATTGTCCTGGTTACTGGGGTATTGTGCCAACATGTATGGTGGTCACACACTGCCGTGGTCACTGGGACACTGTGCTAACATGTAAGGGGTTCATGCATTGGCCTGGTTATTGGGGTATTGTGTCAACATGTAGTGCAATCACATACTGCCCTGGTCACTGGGAGTACTGTGCTAACATGTAAGGGGTTATGCATTATCCTAGTTACTGGGAGTATTGTGCCAACATGTATGGGTGCTCACACACTGCCCTGGTCACTGGGAGTATTGTGCTAACATGTATGGGAGTCTCACACTGGCCTGGTTACCGTGATATTGTGCCAACATGTATGGCGGTCGCACACTGCCCTGGTCACTGGGAGTACTGTGCTAAGATGTATTGAGTCTCACACTGGCCTGGTTACGTGAGTGTTGTGCCAACATGTATGGCGATTGCACACTGCCCTGGTCACTGGGAGTACTGTGCTAAGATGTATTGGGGGAGATCCACACCGCGTGCCTGGTGAGGGTATTCTGCCAAGAAAACCAAAGAAACTCACTACTACCCTAGCGTGAGGTACTGAAAACCAGCACATGAAACCAGCTGAAAGTGCAAGGTATGCTGTGTTTACCTTTAAATAAAGAATACCTTGCACTTTCAGCTGGTTCATGTGCTGGTTTTCTATACCCACATTTGGTAAATAAGCCAGTTTCTTGCTGGTTTCCTTGCATATTTTCACTAAGCTGCACCATCTTATTTTAGTAGTAGCCCTGTCTGTTTCCTGCAGTATTGTGCAACATGTATGGTGATCATTCACTGCCGTGGTCAGTGGCAGCCATTACTGTGCCAGTATGTATGATGGTGTACACTGCCCTGGTCACTGGAAGTACTGATATGTACATACATACATACATCTGAAGAAGCCAGCAGAAGAAGGCCATTTGCTCTATCAAGTCTGCTTATATTGTAGGGTCCACAGCTTGAGCTACTGTCCTGCCCTCCCTCCCCACACTTCCCATCCTCCTTACCCATGATCCTTACCTTCCCCTATGCCTATCCCAGCCTCTCTTAAAGCTGCCCACTGTCTTCAGTGAGATGACCTCTTCGACAGCGCATTCTAAGTGTCCACCACCTTCTCTATGAAGAGTGCTTCCTGACCTCCCTCCCTCCTAAACCTCCCACCCTCCAGCTCAAGACTGTGCCCCATCATGTTATGGTTGCCACTCAGCTTAGAGACTCTCCTTATCAACCTTATTTATTCCTTTCTAGTACTTGAAGGTCCCAATCATGTCCTCTCTCTCTCTCTGTCTCTCTCCTGTCTTCCAGGAGTACATGTTCAGTGTCCTCAACCCCTCCTCGTATGCCTTACCCTGATAACCCTGTCATCTTTGTATCCCTCAGCTGGACCTTCTCCAGCAGGTTAATGTCCTTTTGAGGTGTGGGCATCAGTACTGAACTCTGTACTCTAGATGTGACCTTACCAGTGACCTGTACAAGGGCAGTATAACCTCTCTCTTCTACTACTGATCTCCCCAAATATGCATCCCAGCATCTTGTTTGCTTTTGCTGTTGCTTTCTTGCACTGCATGGAGTGCTTCAGGTCACTAGTGATCATCACTCCCAGGTCCTTCTCCTCCTCCTCCTCTGATGCAGATACTCGGACCCTTCCCTAGTAGTACTCTGTCCTGGGATTCTTGGCTCTAATATGTATAACTTTGCATTTCTTGGAATTGAAGCCAAGCTGCCAGATCCTGGACCACCTCCTAGCTTTTCCACATCTTCCTATAGGTCCTGTATCCTTCAGCTGTGTCCACTCTCCGCAGAGGTTGATGTCATCCACGAATAGGCATATTTTGCCCATAATGCCATTCCCAATGTCATTGATAAAGACATTGAACAACACCAGCCCCAGCCCCAGCCCGAGCCCTGTGTGCTGGGACCCACTGGTTACCACTCTGGTATCGGATAACTCTCCCTCACAACCACCCTCTGGGTTCCATCCCTCAGCCAGTTTTCCACCATCAGGCCATCTTTTCCCCAACCCAAGATCCACCAACTTCCTGATCAACCTTTTGGCTGGGGCACAGAGTCAAAGGCCGTGCTGAAGTCAAGATAGAAGGATTTCTACTGCTTGGTCCCTGTCTACTGTCTTAGTGACAGTCAAAGCAGTTAGATTTGTTTGACACAATCCTGCCGCCCCTAATGAACCCATGCCTCGTGCATCCTGGAGACCATGCGCCATACCAACCTTTCCTTTAATATGGTCTCCATGAGCTTGCCCACAATGGAGGCCAAACTGACTGGTCTGTAATTCCCTGGGTTATCCTCGGTACCATTTTTGTGGAGGGGCACTACATGTGCTGTTCTCCAGTCCTGCGGTATAATGCCTGACTTTAGTGAACTATTAAATAGGTCTGCAGTGGCCCTGCCAGCTCCTCAGCCAGTTCCTTTGAAATGCGCTTGGATGTACTCTGTCTGGGCCTGGTGATTTGTCCACCTTCAATGCCAGCAGCCCTCCTCACTATATCCTTCTCAATCACTACATCTGTATTCCCTCCTCCCTACTCCTCTTTCCCTCCTGAAGGCACTGGTCCGTCCTTCTCCTGGAGAAGATGGAACAAGAAGTATTCATTAGAATCTCTGTTTTCTCCCATTATCCTCCACCTATTCCACCTTTCTTGAGCCTAACAATCCCTTCCTTCTTCTGTTTTCACTTATATAGAAGAAAGCCTTCTCCTTCTTAATTCCTTCAGCTATCTGTAGCTCTTTCTGTGCCCTTGCTCGCTGGACTTCCTTACTTGTTTGTTTGTTTGTTTGTTTGTTTATTAAGCTAACGGGTAAGCACACTGGAAACAAGTTCCTTTACAGGTGCGACCCACATATATTGCATACAGACAATACATAATCAAACACTAGTCAACCTTAGGTAATTTTCCCTATTCACCTCTCTCTTGGTCTTCCTAAATTGCTATAGGCCAACCTCTTTTCCCTTGCTGCCTGGGCAACCCTGGAATTGAACCATCTGGGTGCTATAGCCCTTGTGTTCTTCCCTGAGCCTAACGCACTCATCTGTGGCAACCAATGTTCCTTCCTTGTGCCCCACCTTTGGTCCACCCCCATATCTGCTCTGATGCCCACCAGATGGCTCCTTAGCACTTCACCATTTTCCTGATGTCTGCCCTCTTGAAATCCAAGATTTTGGTCTTAGTTGGGATGCTTTCTCTGCCCTTATCCAACTGGAACCACACTGTGCAGTGGTCACTTCCACCCAGTGGCTCCTGACCATTATTTCCTGTACATGCTCCCCATTTGTGTGCACCACAACATGCTGACATGAATGGTAGCCAGGCACTGCCCTGGTCACTGGAATAAAGTACCAACCTTTACAGTGGTGCATACTGCCATGGCCACTGGGAGTACTATGTCAACACGTATGGCAGTCAGGGACTGCTCTGGTCACTGGAATAATGTGCTCATATGTATGGGGTCACACACTGGTCTGGCCACTGGGAGTACTATGTCAACACATATGGCAGTCAGGGACTGCTCTGGTCACTGGAATAATGTGCTGATATGTATGGGGTCACACACTGCTCTGGTCACTGGGAGTACTATGTCAACACTTATGGCAGTCAGGGACTGCTGTGGTCACTGGAATAATGTGCTGATATGTATGGGGTCACACACTGCTCTGGTCACTGGGAGTACTATGTCAACACGTATGGCAGTCAGGGACTGCTCTGGTCACTGGAATAATGTGCTGATATGTATGGGGGTCACACACTGCTCTGGTCACTGGGAGTACTATGTCAACATGTATGGCAGTCAGAGACTGCTCTGGTCACTGGAATAATGTGCTGATATGTATGGGGTCACACCTGCTCTGGTCACTGGGAGTACTATGTCAACACATATGGCAGTCAGGGACTGCTCTGGTCACTGGAATAATGTGCTGATATGTATGGGGTCACACACTGGTCTGGTCACTGGGTGTTCTATGTCAACACGTATGGCAGTCAGGGACTGCTCTGGTCACTGGAATAATGTGCTGATATGTATGGGGTCACACACTGGTCTGGTCACTGGGAGTACTATGTCAACACGTATGGCAGTCAGGGACTGCTCTGGTCACTTGGAATAATGTGCTGATATGCATGGGGTCACACACTGGTCTGGTCACTGGGAGTACTATGTCAACACGTATGGCAGTCAGGGACTGCTCTGGTCACTGGAATAATGTGCTGATATGCATGGGGTCACACATTGGTCTGGTCACTGGGAGTTCTGTGTCAACACGTATGGCAGTCAGGGACTGCTCTGGTCACTGGAATAATGTGCTGATATGTATGGGGTCACACACTGCTCTGGTCACTGGGAGTACTATGCCAACACGTATGGCAGTCAGGGACTGCTCTGGTCACTGGAATAATGTGCTGATATGTATGGGGTCACACACTGCTCTGGTCACTGGGAGTACTATGCCAACCGTATGGCAGTCAGGGACTGCTCTGGTCACTGGAATAATGTGCTGATATGTATGGGGTCACACACTGCTCTGGTCACTGGGAGTTCTATGTCAACACGTATGGCAGTCAGGGACTGCTCTGGTCACTTGGAATAATGTGCTGATATGTATGGGGTCACACACTGCTCTGGTCACTGGGGTTCTATGTCAACCGTATGGCAGTCAGGGACTGCTCTGGTCACTGGAATAATGTGCTGATATGTATGGGGTCACACATTGCTCTGGTCACTGGGAGTACTATGCAACACGTATGGCAGTCAGGGACTGCTGTGGTCACTGGAATAATGTGCTGATATGTATGGGGTCACACACTGCTCTGGTCACTGGGGTTCTATGTCAACACGTATGGCAGTCAGGGACTGCTCTGGTCACTGGAATAATGTGTTGATATGTATGGGGTCACACACTGCTCTGGTCACTGGGAGTTCTATGTCAACACGTATGGCAGTCAGGGACTGCTCTGGTCCTGGAATAATGTGCTGATATATATGGGGTCACACACTGGTCTGGTCACTGGGAGTACTATTACCACACGTATGGCAGTCAGGGACTGCTCTGGTCACTGGAATAATGTGCTGATATGTATGGGGTCACACACTGGTCTGGTCACTGGGAGTACTATGCCAACACGTATGGCAGTCAGGGACTGCTCTGGTCACTGGAATAATGTGCTGATATGTATGGGGGTCACACCTGGTCTGGTCACTGGGAGTACTATGCCAACACGTATGGCAGTCAGGGACTGCTCTGGTCACTGGAATAATGTGCTGATATGTATGGGGTCACACTGGTCTGGTCACTGGGGTTCTATGTCAACTACGTATGGCAGTCAGGGACTGCTCTGGTCACTGGAATAATGTGCTGATATGTATGGGGTCACACATGCTCTGGTCACTGGGAGTACTATGTCAACACGTATGGCAGTCAGGGACTGCTCTGGTCACTGGAATAATGTGCTGATATGTATGGGGGTCACACACTGCTCTGGTCACTGGGAGCACTATGTCAACACGTATGGCAGTCAGGGACTGCTCTGGTCCTTGGAATAATGTGCTGATATGTATGGGGTCACACTGCTCTGGTCACTGGGAGTACTATGTCAACACGTTGGCAGTCAGGGACTGCTCTGGTCACTGGAATAATGTGCTGATATGTATGGGGTCACACTGCTCTGGTCACTGGGAGTACTATGTCAACTACGTATGGCAGTCAGGGACTGCTCTGGTCCATGGAATAATGTGCTGATATGTATGGGGTCACACACTGGTCTGGTCACTGGGAGTACTATGTCAACACGTATGGCAGTCAGGGACTGCTCTGGTCACTGGAATAATGTGCTGATATGTATGGGGTCACACACTGGTCTGGTCACTGGGAGTACTATGTCAACACGTATGGCAGTCAGGGACTGCTCTGGTCACGGATAATATGCTGATATGTATGGGGTCACACACTGCTCTGGTCACTGGGAGTACTATGTCAACACGTATGGCAGTCAGGGACTGCTCTGGTCACTGGAATAATGTGCTGATATGCATGGGGTCACACACTGCTCTGGTCACTGGGAGTACTGCGCTGATGAGAGTCAGAGTCATACTCTGCTTAATAATCACTTGGAATAATGTGCTGATGTGTGTGGGGGCCACACACTGCTCTGTCACAGAGTAGTACTGCGCTGACACACATGGGGGCTGCACACTGTTCTGGTCATTGTGAGTTCTTTGTTGGCGTGTGGGGTTGCACTCTGCCCTTTACTGGGAGAACCTATGCTATGACGTTTGGGGGCTTATACTGTTCTGGTTATTCGAATTCTATGCTACGGGTTCTGCTTTGCCCTAGTCACAGAGAATATTGTGTTGACACACATGGGAGTTGCACACTGTCCTAGTCTCTGGGAGCATTTTGGTTACATGTACAGAATTCGCATCCTGTCCTGAGACACACCCTTTGCATTTCAGTGGCTCTTTAATTGTCATATTTACCTCTGAGGCCAGAAGATTGCCCACTGGTTAGGCCCCATGTGGTGCACTGTGTCCAGTTCTGAAGGCTGCACCTCTGCAAGGACATTTAAAGGGTGCAGGTAGTACAGAAGAGGGCAGCCAAAGTGGTGAGGGGTTGCCGAGAGCCGTATAAGGAAAGGCTGCAGGGACTCAACATGTACTCCCTGGAAGTGAGAATAGTGATAGGGGACATGATTGAAACTCGTAAGTACATTACGGGGAGTGAACAAGGTGCAAGTGGATGATCTGTTTCAGAAGAGAGAGGCACTAGAACAAGAGGGCATGCAGTGAAGCTAAGCGGGAAAGTTTACAAGAGATGTGCGGAAATATTTCTTCACAGAAAGGGTGGTGGGCGACTGGAACAGCCTGCCAGTGGACATAGTGATGGCAAAGACTGGGGAGCTTCAAGCATATTGGGCTAGGAACAGGGCCATATTAGGTAGAGAGCAGGGGTGGGAGTGATACCTGTGACCAGCTAGGGTCATTGGTGATGAAATAAGCAGGGACAGACTGGATGGGCCTAAAGGTCCTTTTCTGCCAACAAAATCTATGTTTCTGTATAAGATTGGAAGGTTGTTGGTTCTAGTACCACATCTGGAACTTAGGCCGTTTCCAGTACTGACCCTTTAGTACTGTCCTGGGGTTCTGCATTGTTGAGGTGCAATAGATGAGATGTTAAACCCATCTGACCATCTGTGGTCACTGTACAGGTGGAAGTTAAAGATCCCATGGCACTTATCATAGGAGATGGGGATTTTCCCCAGCGACCTAGCTGACATTCCGTCAAAAAAAAAAAAAAGAAAAACTGTTTCATGTAACCCACCCTGCAGTACGTACCCAGAAATGAGATGTCATAGGTCAGTGTGCTGTTCCTGGTCCAAAGTGACAAATACCTTTCACTTTCAGAGTATTCTGAGACTTCCATAAATGTTGTGGCAGCTTCTTTTGGTTATGGGGAGTATTGCATATCTATAGACAGTGCCAGTTCTTTTGCTGCTTGTTGTCAGCACAACCTTTAGTTTCTCAAATGGTGAGACTAGCCTCCCAGGGAGGTCCCAACCTGCTCCATGGGAGGCTCAAGTAAGACTCAGAATTTAATTATATTTTTAGTTTTGGTTTGTGTTAAGTGACGAGGAAACTAAAAGTGGAAATGCAGGTGAATTTATTTATGTACAAATCAGTGACCAGGAAAGGCATTTAGCTAAGTCTCATTTCTCTGTGTCGGAAAGCTACGGGAGGCGATAACAACTCTGTGGGAACTGCATGAAACAAAATGCAGAACAGTGCAAACAGATAGGAACAATGTTCAAACTTCGACAGGTAACAGCTGATCCATTGGACTGGTGGCAGAGCAGCAAAACTGCAAGGACGAGCAGAGAGGTACCAGGATCAACAGTTGGTGGGAGCAAAGCAATCCCTGAGAAGTTACTTAAGATCAGGGTTATGGAGGAGAGATGGGTAGGAAGGTTGTTCCAAATAAAGGGAAACAGACAGAGAAAGCAGTCTTATCCATGGAGGTATTGCAGCAAGAGGTTAAAAGGTCTCAGAGTCGGAAGAGGAAATAATTGAATGCCCCTGTGTGTGTGGGGGTATGGGAAGGACACAGGTGAATAAATGAGAAAACTCAGAACAGTACTCTAAGGCATTTAGCATTATTTATAGTGTACTGCTCAAAGTATGATATATTTTTCTATGAGGAGCCCAAGATCATTCCCATGTTGGGGGTGGCTCAAGATCTTTACCATGGGTTGGGAGAGGCTCACTGTGTCTGAGAACTAATGGTCTATGGGAATCATGCCTCTACTAGTCACTGTGACAGCTGCTGTTGTGTTAAAGGGGCTCGCCCATGTGGTGTTGTGAGAAGGTCCTGCACTGTAAAATGTATAGTGTCATCTACAAATGGGACTCTGAAGTCCTCTAGCATTTAACTTTCTGTTGGACTTTCCTTTCGAGAATCCCAAAAATGCTTTTGATGACCATTAACTCCTTTCCTTCCAGAGAGGAAGAAACCTTTTCGTGTCAGCAGCAGCTGGCTGAGTTCAGAGTGCTGGTGGACTTGATCAGGAAGTGGCTGAAGGAGAGTGGACGGTTGTGCCAGCAGCAGAGACTTCTGTGAGCCGTGAGGAACTGAAGCATCGAAAGCAGCTTGTCGAGGTGGGAACATCCGGAAAAGAAGGGCTCTGTTTGTAGCTACAGAGAGTTAGGCTGCCAGCAGAAGATCAGGGACAGAAGGGCTCATGCCCAAAGTGATCAGAGAAGGGGACCTGTGCATGTTCCAGAGTTTCAGGAGATCCCTCTAGCTTTGTTTCTGTCGGGGTTGTGGAAACACATGCATGTCTGTATTTAGTAGTGGGCTCTATTCATGCATGTCATGTGTGTGTCCACACATGAATGCCTGTAGTTTTACAGATGGAGGACTTACACATGCAGAACTGTATGTGGGGGATACATGCATGTATGTATGTATTTATATGGGGACCCACACATAGAGACCTTTGTTTTTGGGAGGGGCAAATATTTAGACCTGTATTTTCAGGGCACACAAATGCATGAGAGAATGTTCAGGCAGACTGCCTCCCCTCAGATTACTTTTTTTTGATTCTTTGGCAACTGGGTAAGGCCCACTAGGCACAGTACCTATCTTTAGGGGTGACCTGGAAGCATTGTGGCAATTAATTGACTTGCTCAGAGTCACACAGTATGCAAGAGGAGGTTGTGGGAATCAAACCCTCGTCTGCTGGCTGTACCAAGCTCATTACTCTAACCTCTACCCTATACTGCCAGTCCAAATTTGTCCTTTTAAATACTGTATTTCTTCAGATAGGCAGAATCCTCTGTTATAAGCTGCACTAGCAAACTGCGGTTTGTAATAGAAGTTGCCCTCTAATAGTAACCGCTGCTAACATTCAAGTCACCAGCATCACCTTTACCTTCAAGCAGAGTACCGATAGCTGCTCTTCCTACCTCCCCAGCTGCTCCTCAAGGGCAGTTTTTTCCACTTCTTGACCTGATTTTCATCTGTTTTGAGTGTAGTATTTATTTATTTTATTTATTTAGTTTTTGTTGACCGGCTAAGTGCACTAGACAAATCCTGCCTATTTTCAGGCACAACCGGGGAGGGGATACAGATGAGTGGCAACTGACCTTGAACCAGATTAAACTGTTGCTTAATTAGCTACAGGTCTGTTCCCCTCAACCACAGCACGCTTAGTAACCATTAATTTAAAATCCAGGTCATAAGCGTTCCATTTGACATTTTTGACGACAACTGACAACCTCTGACAAAACTACCGGTAACTGTAATAGATTACAGTGACATTGTAGAGTGATAGCTGAGACTGGCCAGCAATAAGCTTAAATAAAGGCTGCCCTTTGAATAGAAACTGCAGCTGCACTTAGCGGTTTGACATAGAAGCCATGACTTCTATTCAAAGAAATACGATTCCCTCTCTTTCACTCTCTTTTATGTAATTTATATTCTTTTACTTTTATGAACTCATATTAAAGAAATGCATGGCAAATAAGCATACACTACATAAAGTATTACAGTAGGAGTTGATTCTTTTGTGTTCTTATTACACCCGATTGGGTATGGGTAACCTAGTTAATATGCATCTCAGTATTTGTAAAGAATAGCCTAAATGCTACAGACTTGGTGACAAATGGCCAATAATGAGGCAAGTCCTGACGCTGTATATAATGAACATCTTGGGCCTTGAGAGTCCAATTTCAGTGTAACACACTTTAAAAGTGCCTTATGCCAGCAAATTCATTGCACACATTTTAGGAGCATTTCCCCAGCCAGACAAAACCTGATTCCCTAAAGAAACTAAGCATTTCATAGTCTGTAGGGCCCACCTAAACACTGCATATGCTGTGGTCATCCCCAAATCTCCAGCCATGCGGAGACAGGATTCACTGCCTCATGACAGTGGCCATTTCAGATTTCAGTATGCATTATATAATTATTAAAAGAATGTACAGAGAAAAAATTGTTTTTCTTTTGTTTTGCAATTACAGTAGCTGTTTCTAGACATCCCAAGTCACCGTCGGTGACTGACCACCCAGACCAGCTCCCGCTTCCCACCAGGACTTACCTTTGCACAAAGGAAGCATGGCCTGGGTGCTGAATAGGATGCAGGGTTCTGGGTGGTTGGGTCAGCGGTGGCTCGGACAGACATTTTTTAGTTGTCTTACCGAGGACAGCATGCAATACCGCCTAGATGTCTCCATGCATGCTTTTCAGTCTTGGCAGGCGTCGGCAGCTGCCACTCCCTCCTCAGTACTGACTGCCTCACTAACAGTCAATGCTAGGGGCCAGTGTGGCAGGCACTGAAATCCCCTCTCCTCACGGTCAACCCCGGCGACCTGAGTCAGCATCAAATCCAGGTTGCCCGTGGCGCAAGGTGTGGCATCAGTTGCGTCATCCTCAGCACCACTGGCGGCAACACAGAAAATTCTGACAATCACCTCACCCACCACAGGAAATAGCAAAAACACCATCTTATCAATGCCACTGCCTGCACCAATGTAACTTTTCAAGTAACTTGAATAAAGAGAACATGCCACTAAAAAGTACCTGTGTGTCCACATTGTTGACTGGTTTCTGTGCCTTCAGTCTTCCACCTAAATCCTTCTTAACCTTGTCTAGGAGTTTTCTGATATCTACAGGGTCTCCTAAAATAGTCCTTCAGCATCTTTGTCCTGAGGAAGGGTGGATGGCCTCAACTGCTGGGATTTCTATTGTCGGCCGATGCTTCAGAACTTGCAGTAAAATCTGCTCATCACTTTGCAAATCTGTGCTGAGCTCTTTTTTTCTTTCCGTGATTTCATATTTAAGCATCTGGACTTGCTGTTTTCGTGGTTCTGACCCAGGTGTCTTGTACTGCCAAGAAGAGCATCTCTCCCTCTCTCCACCTCACGGCTCCACTTCACACTTCTAGTCCAGACTCAAAATCCACTTCTTGTTCCCTTGCCTGTGAGCCCAGGTTCCCAATCCGTTTTCTCTGATGTTTGTGTTCAGTGGTCCCGTAAAGTGTTTCCTGACAATAGCACTGCCAAATACATTTGATTTACCCATTTTCTCAGTTACCCTTATATACAATTTGTAGCACAAATGGTATTGATCCATTTTAGTCTGCTTTTCTTGTATTCATTTTCATATTACGTGATTTATATTTGCTTTCTGATGTTTCTTTCACCCAGTGTAAAATGCTGTGGGATATATTTGCATGAAAGATGCTACGTAAAATAAACTGATATAATTTTATATTGTATTTATTATGCTGCTACCACAGGATCTTCCCAGAATCAGTCTTCACCATTCATGACTGTCTATGCCAGAGGAAGATGACCCTCACGGGAGCCTTCAACTTTAAGATTTTTGGAGCAGGGAACCCGGCGTTGGGGCAGCGACACCCACAAGGTCGATGTACTATGTTGCGCTTGCGAACTGACCAGTAACCAACGCCGGCTCCCTGACTCCTCAGTTCTGCTTTTCCACCATCGAGGTCGCATCTCGTGGGAGCTAGAAGACAAACTAGCTGCATCAGTTCTGTTGCCGCCACGTTTGACTTGATGCCATACCACAGTTAGATTGAGTCGGTATGCTGTATAGCAGGTATAGTTAGCATTCTGTTTAGTTTCACTGTATTCACTATAGGGATATTAATAGTGAATTTAAATGGAAACAACGATTATTATAGGATTTGTCACTGACACTTCACTGGAGCAGCGGAGTAGCGGAGGTAAGGGAGCTAGAGTTTTAGAGCAGAAGATTAGGCTGTGCGATGGGGGATGTAGTTGCTCATCAGACAGGCATTCATTTCTAAATTGCACTCATTCACACATACAGTTGGTGGTTCTTGGCAGTCGCACTTGTGACAAGTACACCCATTGCAGGTATTTAAGTACAAATTTTTTTTTAAATTTCTTTTTCTCCTTCTCGTCCCTGCCAGAGCCGCCCCTTCAGGAGTCGTAGAATTGAACCCATTCCTGCAACCGACTTACCTGCTGCTGGGGTCCTTCATCCTGCGCGATTACCCCCCGGGTGAGTTCGGGGGTGGGGCAAAACCCCTATACCTTAATGTCTTCTCTGGTCCCCTGGACAGCGGTGAGTCGGTGGCACATCAGGACTGGGTTCAGTGCTCCATCTACCCGGCTCTGGAGGTGATTTTCCCCTGTTCTTTGAGGGCGTTGCTGCCTTGACGTCAAGGCGCAAGCACCGATGTCCATAGCGTCCTCCCTTGATGTTGCAGCCCCTAGGGGTGAGTTGGTCCACAGGCCTCCGCCCTGACCAATCAAACCCTGAGGTGCCCGACAAGCTGTCGTGCCCCAGCCTCCGCCAGAGGTCACCGTTCGCCGGATGGATCACCCACCCTCCCCGGAGAAGGCGAGAGCTGTCATCGGACTCAGCCTTCCCCAGCCCAGTCCCGGCGACCCAAGTCCGGCTCGAACCGGGTACGCGGAGTGGTACGAGATGTCATCCAGCACCTCAACCCTCAGTGCCACGGGCGGCTTAAGTACAAATTTAAGTAGGAATTCAGTACATGCTTGTGATTGTGTTGTATTTTTATTCAAGTGAGCAGAACAGAAAAAAGTAAAATAAAATATGCAGACACGAGGAGGTACTGGGTGTTTCCTAAACTCCTAAACGTTCTGTAGCTCCTGTGCTTTGCTCTGAAAAGAAAAAGAAGAAAAACAATGTTAGCTACTAAATACAGTACTGTTTGCTGACATAATGAAAAGGTAGCACTTACATTATTCAGATAAGTAGTTGTGTGCCTGTTGTATTCCGGCTGTTTGGCGAAAGCCTCAGACAGTATCATCATGCCTTGTAGCTGAGATGTTATAGCTGGACTCCATCCATCGGGCGTGATGCTGTTTTAGTGAGCTGCTTCAATAAAAACATCCTTCCTTAACAGTTATTCCTAGGGGATGTAAGTGCACTAAAATACTGAAATACGTAGAATACAGATTGAAATTATCAGTACTGTAATTGCCAGTACCACAGCAGCGTGATTACTACCTGATGCGAATATGTGTAGTAGGTTGAACTCCACGGAAATCTGTGAGACACAAATCAACCTGCTATACAGTATTTTCCTTTTTCTTTCTTTTCTCAGTGTGTGGCATTGATGCCTGCTTCTCCATGGACTGCCGTGTCCTAGAAATCCACGTGTTGAAAGTGGGTGGGAACCTCCCACCTTCAGAGGAGGCACGGCTCTTGGGATGCCAAGGTCAGGCCTGGGGCTCTTCCGGTACTATATATACCAAGGGTGAGGAGGTCTCTGCTGCTTCTATTCTCTCTGGGATGGAGGGCCTGCACAAGAGGTCAGTAGGACAGTGGGCCTCCTCCAGGGGGTCGCTGAGCACCCCTAGCAGTCCGTCGCCCAGGGGGCATGGACACCCGTGGTGTCGGCGTCTGAGCTATAACACTGGGCCTAGGCGGTGGGGCCCTCGGTGCCGCTCTGCTTCAGCTCCCAATGCTGCCCTTAGTGTCAGTGAGTGAAGCGGTGCTGGTGTCGGTTGTCTCTCACGACACGCTCACGGTGCCGGAGAGGGAAGGTCTCTGGGGTAGCTCCTTGGAGAGTTCATTGATCTCTTCCACTGCGGAGAGAATGATCAATGATCTCGACTGGTTGCCCGGCTCCTCAGAGCACTGGGACTCTCCTCCACCCAGCCTTAGGGCCTCCGGTACTGTGAGTCAGGCACCGCTCCTCCTGGTGCTGTACTAAGTCACCTCCTCCACGTCCTCCAGGCGCCACCTGTGGTGCCGTGGATGTTCCACACTGACTATGGCACTGGAGGGGCACCAAGGGCACTACGGGTTGGGGTCTGGCGCCAGGCAGGTCTCGGTGAGTTCTGGCTCCGTTAGGTGCCAGAGCTGCCTTGAGTACCTCTGGCCCGGGTTCTAGGGCCTTCCAAGGAGCAGGTCCTTGTCAGGTGAAGTGAAGGTATGGGTCAAGGCCATCAGCCTTCTGCCCATAGTGTGGAGCTGGTGAGGCACCAGTCAAGGGTGTCTTATGACTCCAATGAGCTGGCTTCCAGGCTGGCAGGAACTGCAGTCTGCATCAGGCGGATGGTGTGGCCGCCTTTCAAGGTTGTCACCCTGGCCCAGCGAAGGTGATCACCTGTCCATTCAGGGGCCCTTTTTCTCCTGCAGGTTGAGGGTGAGTTAGTGGGGTGCCTTCCTTCTCCCAGGCATCGGGAGCCTCTACCTCACCCTGACCAGTCTCAGGCCTCACCAGACCTGTGAAATGCCTCTGCTTCCTTGTGTTCTCCCCACAGGAGGCTGAAGGACACTAGTCCCTCAGGGTTTACCAAAGCCACTGAGGGTGGCAGCTTGGCATTTCACCACTGTCATGAATGGTGAAGACTGATTCTGGGAAGATACGAAATTACCTACTCACCAGAATTTTGATCTTCCCAAAATCTTCACCATTCTGACTGCTTCCCATGAACCTTCCCCTCACAGCCAGGTTCTGGGCAGTCCCACTTCCCTTTCTCTGTTTTCTCAATCACTTTTATCTTTCCAGGGTTGATCTGGTGGGCAAACCCTGAGGGGTCCTCGCAAGACTTCATCCCTACATAGGGGTCAAACAGAAGATCTAGAGAGTTTCTTTTATCCCTTGCTCCTGCAACCTCTTAGAGCCATTTTTGCTAGACCTTAGCAGCTGCAGTGTCTATCTCAACTACATGGTTGTACATCAGACAGAATTCAACACTGCTTAGCCCTTCCTTTGAGGCTCCTGAACCTTCCTGAAGGTATTTCATGGGCCTTTGCTCTCTTGTCTTACCTATATAGAGGGCCTTGACATAGTGGGGGTAATCGAAACATGGTGCCACCAGGAGCAGGGATGGGAAATGGAGATACCAGGGTACAAATTGTTCAGGAGAGACAGGGTGGAAAAGGGAGGGGGTTGCACTCTATGTAAAGGAGAGTATCAGGACATCAGAATTGCAGGGTAAATGGGGAGATGCGAAGGACTCTGAATCTTCGTTGTCGGTGGGGAAGGGGAGACAGTGCATATGGGGGTGGTGTACAGACCTCTGGCACAGCAGGAATTGGTGGATAGAAGCATGGCGGATGAGTTTGTGAGAATGGCGGCAAGGGGTAAGTGGTGCTGATGGGGACCTGAACCTACCGGATGTAGACTGGAGCATCCTTCGGCTGCTTCAAGTAGGGAAATACTGGACTCCTGCAATTGGCCCTCCTAAATCAACTGGTCAGGGAGCCAACCAGGGCAGGAGCTACTTTTGATCTAGTCCTGACAAATGGGGATAGGGTAGGAGATGTATCGGTGGGAGAACATCTTGGTACAAGTGACCTAGCAGGGGTCAGGTTTAAAATAAGGAACACTGCAGAGGTTCACGGTGTAGGTTAAAGGTGCTGGATTTCAAGAGGGCAAACTTTGGGGAAAATGGGGAGATAGTGTGAGGCTTTGCAAGGGTGGATGATTTGATAGAGGTGGAGACAATGTGGGGAGGATAAACGAAGCTGCTGTAGGGACCACTGACATCTGTGCCAAAAAGCAAGTAAAAATAAGAGGAGGAGGAGTAAACTTCTGTGATACACTAAGGAAGTAGCAAGAAAGGTAAGGACAAAAAAAAAGCCTTCAGGAAGTTCAAGAAAACACAGGCGAAGTGGACAGGGTAAAATACCAGGCGAGCCAGAGAGAGAAGCGGGGTAGAGGTAAGGAAGGCAAAGGCACAGACAGAGGAGTGAATAGCTAGAGGGTCAAGGGGATAAGACTTTCTTTCGGTATGTAAATGAAAAGATGAAGACTGGGCATGGGATACTCCAGCTAAAACAAACGAGGGGAGGTGCTACAAGGGACAGAAAAAAGCGGACTTGCTAAGCAACTTTTTGCTCAGTGCTCAATAAGGAGGAAGAAGATGAAGGCAGCAGGGCAGGAGAGGGAAGTGGAGATGAGGCCGTTTCTCATGGAGGAAATTTTGGGGCAACTAGGCTGCATGAAGGTGGACAAGGCAATGGGGCCGGATGGGGTGCACCCAAGGGTGTTAAGGAACTAAAGGAGATATTGGCAGTACTATTGACTGCACTCTTCAGTCAGTCCCTGGAGACTGGGCTGGTGCGGAAGACAGGAGGCAGGCAAATGTGGTCCCACTGCATAAGGGGAGGGAGGGAGGAAGTGGGAAACTACAGGCCCGTGAGCTTGACATTGGTGGTAGGCAAGCTCATGGAGAAACTAATGAAAGGCAGGATCACCAGCTACCTGGAGGAAGCGGATGGATAAATGCAAGGCAACATGGTTTACCAGGGCAGATCCTGTCAAACAAACTTGATAGAGTTTTTGCGGGGTCACCAAGGAACTGGATCAGGAGAGGCGGTAGATGTGGCTTATTTGGATTTCAGGAAGGCGTTTGACTCCATGCCCCATGGGAGGCTGCTGTGTAAAATGGCAGGACTGGGACTGGGGCAGAGGGTAGTTAAATGGGTGGGAAACTGGCTGCGGACAGGAGGCAAGGGTCATAATAAATGGGTGGCATCCGGAGGGGAAGGTCACAGGCGGGTCCCTCAGGGATCAGTGCTGGGGCCCCTACTATTAAATATATTTGTAGGGGACAGTGGGAGGGCCTTGAGGGAGGTGTGAGTATGTTTGCAGACAATATCAAAATCTACAATAGGGTGGACACGAGGAAGGGTAAAACAAATGCAGAGAGATTTGGGGAGGCTTGAGGCATGGTCAAGAGGTGGCAGCTTGCATTCAATACAGAAAATGTAAAATCATGCATCTTGGCTACAGAAATCTGAGGGAAGGTACTGTATGGGTGGCAGAGATCTGGGGTGACGGAACAGAAAGGGACCTAGGCATCATTATATCGGGGACCTGAAGGTGGAAAGGCAATACAGGAGGGCAATGGCTGGGGGTGGAATGCTGGGATGCATTGGAAGGGGATCACCAGTAGAAATAGGGAGGTCATAATACCCTTGTACACCCATCTGATTGACCGCATTTGAGATGCAGGTCCAGTTCTGGAGGCCATACCTCAGGAAGGATGTGGGGAGGCTAGAGCGGGTTCAGAGGAGAGCGACAAAGATGGTAAAGGGTTAAGCCACCTATCCTATGAAGAAAGGTTGAGTGATCTGAACATGTACTCCCTGGAACTGAGGGCACATGATCGAGACCTTCAAGTACCTTAAGGGTATAAACAGGGTGCCAGTGGGGAGCATCTTCCAGATGAAGGGAAATCAGAGGATGAGGGCTTGGCCTGCTGGTGGGGGGCAGTTCAGGGGTAATACTAGGAAATACTATTTCACAGAGAGTGGTGGAAAAGTGGAACAGACTCCCAGGCGGTGTTGGAGAAGAAACAGTGGAGGGATTCAAAAGGGCATGTGACAACCACATGGGAGTGTGTTGGGGGGCACAGGTCCAAGCAGATAGTTGAACAAATGGGCAGACTTGGTGGGCCTTGTTTCGGTCCTTTTCTGCAGTCACACTTCTATGAATCTATGAATATTAGGAGCCGGGATCCTTTCTCCAGCAGTAACTCTCCATCTTCTGTTTCACCTTTCTATACACACTGTTCTTGTCCTTCCTCAAAAAAAAAAAAAGTGAAGAGGAAGAGTGCAGTAGCTCTCTCACCTTTCCTTCAGAAAGACAGAGAGTCTGACAGAAAATCTTTCCTCCCTCTTTTCCTTTCTTCTACTATGTGCCTCTCCTTTGAAGGTCCTATTTCTAGAAACTTGTCTCTAAAGGAAACAGTTCTAGGGACATGGATATGTTGTTCATCCACACTCATTGGCAGGTATCCTTGCCGCTTTAAATCTTGCGGAAGGTCTTCAAGCTTGCTCCTCCCACCCACCGGGTGGTATAACTCGGCTCCGCCCCATGGCGCCAGATCTTCCTTACGCTTGGAAGCTCAGGTTCCCTCCTTAACGCTCTGCGTTTGAGACTGGTTCCTATTTCTCCGTTTTCAGGATTTAAAAATAAATTTTGCGAAAAAAGACTTCAGTCTTGATCCCTCGTGGCTGCGATGGACAAATCGACTCGGTTTGGAGATGCCCATGCGGGTGAAGATGTCTCAGACGGATCCACACTCCACGTGTGTCTACTGCTTAGGCCTTGACACGACCCGCGGGCTTCGACCTGTGCTCATCTTTCTCGACCTCGTCCTCGAGGCCGTGCTGCCCGGTGCAACTGGGCGTCCCGAAGCGTTTCCCTCGGTGAAGTCCAAGGAGGCCGGTTGGCGGTGTCTGCGGCGGCGGGCTCGGGCGGATCAGCTCGAGCGGATGGTCGCCTCGAAGAGGAGGCGGCGCGGGTCCGATCTTCTCGGCCGCGCATTTATCCCGCTCTCTCTGGGTTCTTCCTACGGCTTCTTTTAGGAGCTTTGTCTGTCCTCTCCACTAAGGGAGAAGGGCCTCGTCTGCTGGACCTTATTCTCGGTCCAAAAGAAGGACAGGGTAAGTCCCTCCATCGGCGCTCTTGGGAGGCCCGGGAAGGTCCCTCTCCCGAGTCGTGAGCCGTCGTAACCGATCGACCGCTCGGCCGACCACTGGCCTCACGGTGTCCCGTCAGGTCAGTTGACCGAGACTCCCACCGGCAAGTCGAGATTTTTCGACCTGTTGGACGGGCTGTCGCCTTTAGCAGCCGAGATTCCCTCTCCCGTTCCCCAGGAGGAGTTGGGGATCCGTGGGCTCGCCTGTGCCTCGGTTCCGGAGCCCTCGGATGGACCATCCGAGCGAAGGAGTGCCGGTTCCGGCCGACACCTCCCGCACCGACCTCGGAAATTCCGGGACTCCGGTCTCGGTCTCGGACTTCTTCGGCGGTCAGCCGATCCCACCGTCATGGCGGTCTCGGTCGGCACCTTGATGGCGGCGTCACGGCGTCTCGTCCTCCTCCTCGGGCCGAGGGAGGCTTCGGCGTAAGTTCGTCGGCAGTCGCGAGGACCTCATGTTGCAACAGCTCCTCCTGGCCGGGAGTAAGCCGGCCCGTCGCCTTCCGGCCATTAGTGGCTGTCACGGGAGCTGCCGACACAACCCTCGACTTATCCGAGGAGCCTATACCCAGGCGGTTGTTCGGCCAAAACCAGCTGCTCCACCGATTCGGTGGAACCTCCCGCCTCCACAGCCACCTATTGGGGCTCCAACCAAGGATTCTCGGTCGGCTAGGGTCTACCCCATCGGCTGTCAGTTACCCTCACTCCCGACCGACCTCGGCAGGTGAAGGGTGGCTCAGGCCAGGCAGCTCTTGAGGACTCTTCCGAGTCCGAAGATGATTCCTCCTTTTTCTCAAGCGGCTGGACTTGGAGTCTTCAGGAGGACAGTCAATGGACGATAGCCCGTCGTCCTTCCTAGGACTGCTTGGCTCATCTGGAGTCCACGGGATGGAGCTCGAACCCGTTCCAAGCGGGCCAGGTATCCCCTCACGGAGATTCTGGACCGAGGGATTCTCCGACGGAGGCCTTTCCGTGGCCGAGGCCATAGTGGGTCCGCACTGGAGCTTTGGCAGCGCCTGCTTCCTGCCCTCGCGCCGGCCAGGATGGCCAGGAAGTATGCGGTCCTCACGTTCCTTGTCCGGTTTTTCGAACACCCCTCTGCTGAAGGGTTGGTTACCGACAGCGTTTTCAGCCCGGCAACGCCAGGATGTGGACAAACCTCCTGACAAGGATCCAAGAAATGGACTATGTCGGGCGAAAAGTCTCGCTCGTCTTCTCTCGGCCTTCGTCAGGCCAGTTCGCCGTCCCTCATGGCACATTTTCTCATGCCCTGTTGGGCTCCTGGATGAGGTCATCCCTCATCTTCCTGCCGATCTGCAGACTACGGTTAAGCAGGTGCGGGACCAGGGCAGGCAGTGGCCAAACAGCAGCTCCAGACTGCTTTGGATATAGGGGACTCATGTGCCAGATCGGTGGCAGCTGCAGTGGCTATGCGTCGGCGGGCTTGGCTGAGGATATCCACCTTTACTTGGATACCCAGCACAAGTTGGCGGATGTTCCTTTTGGGACTGACCTCTTGACCCTGGGGTGGAAGGTCACCTGCAGAGGATCGAAGTCCAATGCTACCTTGGACTCTGTCTCTTCCGCTCAGAAGGACAAAGGCCAGACACAGCCTAAACCCTTTAGTCCTTCTGTGCCTCAGCGCCTGCCCAGCAACGTCGGGCCAGCAGGCTCGAGCCTTGGCATCCCAAACCCAAGCGCGGCTTCCTCTAACAGGAGGCAGGAGGAAAAGGCCCAGGAGGTCCCTCGGCGGGTCCCTCCTCCAAGCCTGCCCAGTGACGGGCTGAGGGGTGTCGCCCCCATTCCTGTCACCTCACCCTGGGTCCCCGTGGGGACGGCTCAGCACTTCCGTTCCGCCTGGTCCGCTGTTACCACGGACAGGTGGGTCTTGGAGGTGGTGGGAAGAGGCCTGCCTCTGGAATCGAGCAGCGCACCACCCTTCAGAGCCGTCGCCCCTTGGGGCTTGAGTCCCAGCCTCACTGGCGGCTCGTCGACCGACATCGCTCTCCTCCTCCAGAAGGAGGTGATAAGAGGTGGCGGACCCTCCTTCAGACCAGGGTTTGTGTCAGGTACTTCCTGGTTCGAAGCAGACGGGGGCTGGCGCCCATTCTCAAACCTACGACCTAAACAAGTTCCAGGTCTCGAACCTTCAGGATGGTCACTCTGGCTCAGATAATACCATCCTTGGGCAGCGTGTGGTTCTGCTCTCTGGACTTGCAGGGCCAGCGTTTTTCACGTCCCTATCCGTCCGTCTCACCTGAGATTCCTTCGCTTCGGCGGAAGGATCCCTTTGAGTTCAAGCCATGCCCTTGACTTGTCTCCAGCTCCCAGGGTCTACACCAAATGCATGGCAGTGGTGACAGCATTCCCTCTTGGCCGAGGGGTCCAGGTGTACCCTTACCTGGGCGACTGGCTGATAGCAGCTCCCTCAGGAAGGAGGCGGAGTGGCCAGAGATCTGGCCCTCCAGGTCTGCTCTCAACTGGGCCTCCTTATCAGCGAGGCCAAGTCGAACTCGAGCGAAGCAGGTGATTCTATTCATCGGGCGCAGCTCGACTCTCTTGAGCAGACGCGGCTCCCGCGGACAGGGCGAGGTTCTTTCCTCCTTTGCCCGATCATTTCTGGTTGGGCAGTTGCGCCCTGCCGGGACTTCCTCGCCTCCTGGGTCTCATGGCGAACTGCACCAGCGTGGTCCGTTGGGCCCGCTGGAACATGCGTCCCCTTCAATGGGGACTGGCCAGCCAGTGGTCCAGGCAGCTGCGATCCTTTGGACCAGCTTGTCGGTGACACAGGGGATGTGGGCAGCTCTCCAGTGGTGGACCCGTTCCAGATCATTTGCAGAGGGGCATCCCGTTTGCCGCCTGAGCCGACGGCTCTCTATCGACCGATGCCTCTCTGATGGGTTGGGGTGCCCATCTGGGGAACACGGGCTCATGGCCTCTGGTCCCAGCGGGAGTCGATGCCACATCAACCTGCTGGAGCTCCGAGCGGTCCGCCTAGCTCTCACCGCCTTTGCTCCGTTCCTCCGGGGTCAAGTGGTCCGGGTCAGGCGGACAATACCACGACCATGTACTATCTAAACCGCCAGGGCGGGACGGCGCTCCATGCTTCTATGCAAAGGCTCTCCGCATTTGGTCACTCGTGCGCAGCCTGGGCGGATCTCCTAGCCATTCGCGTGGCAGGACCTCCAACACCCTGGCCGATGCCCTGAGCCGGATAGGGGCTGCATCCCGCAGTGGTCTCTCCTGTCGGAGGTAGTACAGCATCTGTTCTCCCATTGGGGCACACCTCAGGTGGACCTGTTTGCCTCCAGGGAGAAGCAGCTGAGTCTGTTCCATGCCGCCCCCTCAGCAGGGCTCGCTGCGGGATGCCTTCTCGAGGCAGTGGACCCCGGGCCTCTTTACGCCTTTCCCCATTTCCCTTGATCCACAAGGTGCTTCTCAAGGCGAGGAGGGACAAGGCGAGGTGATTCTGATAGCCCCAGACTGGCCTCGCCAGTTCTGGTACCCAGATCTCCTCAGTCTCAGCTCCAGGACTCCGGCAGCTTCCAGCTGCCGGACCTGCTCACAGTCAATCAGGGAAGGTGTTCCATCCGGACCTTCAATCCCTGCACCTGACCGGCCTGGTTCCTGGCGGCTAGGTTCCAGGCCTTGGGTCTTTCCGGACGAGGTCCTCAATGTAGTTGAGGCGTCCCGTAGAGTCGACCAGAAAATGCTATGCCTTCAAATGGAAAAGGTTTTCTATTTGGTGTCAGGAGCAAGGGCTTGGACCCTTCCTCCTGTTCCTTGGAAGCATCTTGGACTATTTATGGTCCCTTTCTAGTCAAGGGCTTAGGTCGGCGACCCTAAGGGTGCACCTGGCAGCCATCTCTGCTTACCGGGCGCGGGCCGGGAAGCAGTCGGTGGCGCAGGGAGAAGGTGGTCTGGCGCTTTTTCAAGGCCTTGATCACATTTCCTCCAGTCGGGAACCCCCACCTCCGTGGGATCTACTGCTGGTACTGGCAAAGCTCATGGGCAAGCCATTCGAACCTATGCACAGGTGTGCTCTCTCACCTGTCGTGGAAGACACCGCCTTCTTGGTGGCTATCCGTCAGCCAGAAGGATGGGGAGAGCTCCAGGCGCTCTCCATCGAGGTCTCCTTACTGGTCTTCCACAGGGACAAGGTTGTCCTCGCCCCACCAAATTCCTTCGAAGGTGGTGTCAGAGTTTCACCTTAACCAGGTGTTGACTCTGCCGGTGTTCTACCCAATCACACCTCGGGCCGAATATAGGCTCCATACTTTGGACCCTAGAAGGCTCGCTTATTATAAGGAGGCGCGGCTGAAATTCGGGAGAGGTTCAGCCAGCTGTTTGTCACCTACGCTGAAGCAGCACCTGGCAGACCTGCAGCCAAGCGGACGCATAAGCAGGTGGGTCACTTCCTGCATAGATCTCTGCTATAAGTTGGCGGGCATGGAGCCTCCCAGAGGGATAAGAGCTCATTCTACCGCCATACTGCTGCTAGCAGTGGCTGCTTCCAGGGGCGTCCCTATCAGGAAATCTGCAGGGCTGCACCGCGAAGTCAGCAAACACCTTTATTACCCATTACCACATCGAGCCTTGAGTCACGCCGGGATGCTGGTTTTGGGGCCTCGGTTCTCCAGTCTCTCTTTCCCAAGTAAGTATTGGGGGTGTAGAGTCTTGCCTCCCTCCTCCCGGAGAACTGCTGAGTCTGCCAATGAGTGTGGATGAACAACATATCCATGTCCCTAGAAATACAGGTTACTCACTGTAACAGAGTTCTAGGAATGGTATATGTTGTTCATCCTGCTCCTGATTCTCCCCAACCCGACGCACAACCTGAGCTTCCAGCGGGCAGATCTGGCGTCATGGGGGCGGGCCGAGAGTTATACCACCGGGTGGGTGGGAGGAGCAAGCTTGAAGACCTTCCGGCAAGATTTAAAGCGGCAAGGATACCTGCCAATGAGTGTGGATGAACAACATATACCATTCCTAGAACTCCTGTTACAGGTGAGTAACCTGTATTTTCTGCTCTGTGTTTTCTCCTACATCCTGCATTTCCTACTGTAACTGTCAAACATCCTGTGATTCCTGTTAGAGTTTAAGCTACCTTCATCCCCGGAGCCATTCAATTTAGGGCTTTCTTCCATTTATGTCTCTCTCTTCCCCTTGAAGATTCAGCCTTCCATGGGTGTCTCCTAAAAAAAAAAAAAAGTGGGAGAAATTCTCTGAGGCTCAGGGATAGGAGAAAGACGAGCAGAAGCAAGTCAGACTTCTCAGTTTCTCAAACAGGAAGACCACCTCTTCTGACAATATTTTCGAGTCAGTTTTCATTTATCCATATTCGAACTCTTTCCAGGAGATGTGGGATTCTCTTTCTCTCGCTCTCTCCTGTCCTTCTCCCCCACTTCCTCTTCTGGGCTGCCCAATAGTCTGCCCCCCTTTTCCAGCCTAAATCCCTCTCCATACCATCTTTTCTTCTCTCAGTCAGCATTTTATTTAGTTGTTATATTCTTCTCCTTATTCTGTCCCTTGGGATCCCTTGCCCCCACCACCACTTGTCCTCCAATCTTTTTTCTCTCCAGCTAGGCAGAATTGAGGAGGCAGGGAGCCGCCCTCGTTACTGGCCAGTCCGTGAGCACTAGGTAGTATGTTGGCCTGCGGCGGTGCCATCCCAGATGTCCACTCCCAGCTCCAAATATTCTTTTGAAACTAACATTTTTATTTATTCATTTTCATCAGGAAGTAGTTGCAGTATTTCTGGTTAAGTTACATATGATTGTTAAAATCCAGAGAACATATGGTGCCTAATTTTCACATATTTGTAACAGACATCCAGCATATCTTCAGTCCAGTAAGATAATAAGAGGCAGAAACTTATACAAGATTCATAATATATAGTATGAGTTAAGAGCAATCCTTGGCTAGTCTATATGGTATCCTAAAACTATGGGGGTGAGGTCAGGAGGTCTGTACAGCAATCCATGAATCACGGGGTGGTAACCTCTTAAGAGTACACTCTGTGTGGGTTAGCTGGGGCAAAAATCCCTCCCTTGTACATTTAGCACCTCTGTGGTACTACGTCCTGGTCTGCTAGAGGCCACCTGTAAAACATATTTGGTCCATTTATTCGTTAAAGTATCTACCTTTCCTGAAGTTTAGCTGTCATACTTTCTATCAAGTTCATAGATCAAATCCTCCCATTGTTTGACTGTGGGATTGTCTGGCTTTAGCCAGTTCCTCATGGTAACCTTCTTCGCCACTGCCAGGAGCACACTCGTCAGATATATTTGCTGTTTTTGCCTGCATTTTTGGGAAGTGTAATAATATTTCCATCTCGGGGTTAAACGATCCAATCCAGGGAACAACTCTGAGGTTCCTCCCACCTCATTCCAGAACCTACTAAGGGTCAGACAGAACCAAAACATATGTGCGTGAGTAGACACCTCACACCCGCAGCCCTGCCAACAGGACAAGTCTCCTGTGTGAGAAAACCTAACAGTAATTTGCAGAGTTTGAAAATATCTGGCTACCACCTTCCAACCAAACTCCCTCCAGGAGTATGAACCCGAAGTTCTGCGTTGTCTGTACCATATCCAAAGCCAGTCTTTTGGGGTAAGTTCTAGCATTAACTAAGATTCCCATGTAATATACACCTCTCCCAAAATGATTGTGGGAACTCGTGCAGGCTTTATAAAATCAGGATATCAGGTTTCCGGGTCTTCTCCCTCGGTTTGCATAAGTAATTTAAACCCTGGGGAGTGTCAATGAGTGAATGTCTAAACCCAATTTCAAACCCAAAAGTGACATATTGGCAAGTAGCGGTAAAAGTCATTGCGTGTGAGAGAATTCTGTCTGTAATTGTTGAAATGATTTAAAATTTTCCTCGGAGTAGAATTGAAAGATATGGGCCAACCCCACCTGAGCCATTTCTTGAATCCGGTATCCAACAGGGAGGGAGCAATGGTCTCATCCGTCACCAGTATCCCCATCCATCCCGCTGCCCTCAAGTTGCCTGGCCTTTTGGAATTTTGACCAGTTTTGTAAAATATTTTTTGTGTAAAGAGAATTTTCAAGAGAGGAACCTGAGCCTGGGGACTGAAATACTGATGTATCGCCACAGAATCAAATCACCAGGGGTGGCGAGGTGACCTGCTAGATAAAGATTCCCCCCACGCATTTCCTAAACAGACTGTACCTCGAGTTGGTAGCGCGGCCAGCTGATCCTTGCGGGCAGACCTCCCTGAAGCTGAAACCACTGCAGACTCATTGGAGCTTCGAAGAACCGGGGACCTGGAAAGAACAGTGGAGAGCTGGAAAGCTTGTTTGCTCCACACAGACACCTTTGTTTAATTTGGCGCCTTTGACTTTTGAATAAGCTGGGCGCCTATTGGCTGAGAGGAGCCGTGACGATGGGCAGCCCACAGAAAAGTCTGTATCCCTGCTCAGCGCTAATCCTCCACAGAATCAAATCGCCAGGGCGGAGGCGACCTGCTGAATCGGTCCCCACCACCACCACCACCACATTTCCTAAACGAAACTGAAACCACCCAGGCTCGTCAGAGCTCGAAGAACCGGGGACCTGGAAAGAACAGTGGAGAGCTGGAAGGCTTGTTTGCTCCACACGCCTTTGTTTAATTTGGCGCCTGTGACTTTTCGAATAGGCACAAGTGCCTATTGGCTGAGAGGAGCAAGTGGCTAGAAACGCCCTACAGAAAAAGGCTGCATCCTCGCTCAGTGGCTAATCCTCCACAGAATCAAATTGCCAGAGGCGGCGAGGCCACCTGCTGAATCGGTCCCCCCACCACATTTCCTAAACGGACTGTACCGAGGTTGAGGCGCTGGCCAGCTGATCCTGCCGGGCGGACGCCCTGAAGCTGAAACCACCGCAGACTCATAGAAGTTGAAATTCCCACCCACCTGCCCCATTCCTTCCTCCTGCCCCATTCCCTCCTCCCATTAAATGCGCAGTTGCCTTGCCCACTGCTCTTAAGTAGCCAATAGAGTGGGCTGGGACCAATATACTAGGCGGAGTTTCACTTGACTCATTCATCTAAACTTGCTCCTCCTTACTGACATTTCACTGCCAAGCTAGTGCTACACGAGCCGGTACATTCTGCTACCAGTCGTGAATCTTAATCCTTGCTCTTGAACTTGTTTGTTAGGCTCACAAACAGACAATAATCTGATTTATCATAATTGTGCTGCACTAATCTGATTCTAGCCTGATTAACGAAATGCATGAATCAGTGTATCCTATGTGATCTAATGACTAGTGTTAACTCAGGCACAGTGTGGGCTGTTTTGCTGGCCATTGTTGTTGGAAGCTAATGGGTAGGAAGATAATCTGTGTAAACCTGCTTATTACTTGAGTGGTAAAACTATCTTGTCCTGAACCTTGCTTTGCCTCCCTCCTCTGCTCTTTGCTTGGTGACTGTCCGAAACTGAATACAACCTAACTGTTCTATTGTCAGGCAAAGGCATGAAACTACAGTGTCTGCACCCTGATGCAAGGATGCCTAGCCAGCGGTCAATGTGGGTTGGTAAGCCAAGTTCCTGTAAACCAAACAGAGGTCTCCTCCTCGCTACCACCCACATTCTATCTGTACTTTGGGTGGACTGGCTCGCTAGCCTACATGACCCTAACACCCAAGGCCCTCAGGGATCTGCTGCACACCCCACCATCCACTACTGCTCCCCATCCCCCATGTACTATCTCCTCCCAGTTGCTTATGAATTCACAAGAAAGCAGGATTTGCTACAGGTCACTTCTCCATACCAGGAGTATACCCAGCAAAGTGAGGCTCCCATCTCTTACCCTAACCCTTCGTCTCCTAAGTACAGCTCTGCTGCTACTTGCGGCGATATCCAACTGAATCCAGGCCCTGGAATTGCTAACATCTCAATATCCTCCCTACAAGACCAGGCATGGCTGTCATCGAAGGGATGTGGATCACTCATATGAATATATGTATCCTTGACCAAGATACGAAGTTCAAGCATGGCTTGACCTATATATAAACCAGGCGTGCTAGCAGTTTTGGAGACCTGGCTAAAACCCCATATCCTTGAGCACGAAGTAGCTGCCTCAGGATATGTCCACTACAGAAAAGACAGAATAGCAAAAGAAATTGGTTTGCTCATCTATGTGAAGGACTTTCCTAATCTCCTCCCAGATCAGCATGCTGCATAGCACATCCCCTGAGATTGAATCGATCTTTATACGGTTCACTCCTAGGCGGTGTCAAGCACCTTACCATTGGGTGTGTGTATATAGCCCCCATAAAATGCTCTCCAGTCCCTGAAGACACCCACGAAAGCCCTAGCCACAGAGGTCGCCTCTGAACTCCTCCTACTGGGGATTTTAACCTGAACTGGGCCCAGGAGGCTAAGTCATATATTAATGGCCTTCTGCATGAGGTAAATCTTGCCCAGATTATTACTGAACCCACCACAATGAATCATAGAACGGAAAGCACTCAACCATGGACTGGGCTCTGGTGTCAAACCCAAAGAATATTCAATTGGCAGGCACTATTGCCGATGCCCTGAGTGACCGCTCGCCCATCTTCTGTGTCTGAAGAACAGGCTGACAGGATTCAACCTAGAATCCTCTCAACGAGGAACTACTCTAAATTCTCACCTGAGCAATAGAATAACTTTCTTAGTAACATTGACTGGAGTCCACTCGACGCTACCTACCCTGGAAGGGAGTCGCCTTCTTCCTGAAATCCCTCACGAGGGCCTAGATCTCTTTGCCTGATGAAGACCCATCGTGTTAAAGGCAGTTGCTACAAGTGGATCACTCCTCCTCCTCTAAAGGCCCTGATGATCCACGCGCGACAAAGCCTGGAAAAAGTTCAAGAGCTCTACACTCCCATCTGACCTTGAGACCTACAGAGCCCTAGAAACCAAAGTAAGCATGCTATCAAACTAGCAAAAAGAGGGCATACGTCAATCACCTCCAGAAAACTAACCTAGGCAACCCGAGGTTATTCTGGTCTCACATCAACGAGCTGATAAAGGGAAACAGAAAGGCAGCCCCAGGTCCTATAGTGGCAAATGGCAGTTACTGAACGATGGGACCCTCATTGCTGAGGCCCTATCGCCATTTCCACGAACCTTGATAATTACAAAGCTGGGCTCCCAGTGTCCAAAATGAGTCCCACATTCTGGAACCTCCTAACCAAGACTGCCCATCTTTTCATCTGAGGTTAGCTAAGGTTAAAGAAGTGTTCACCCTTCTAAAGTCCTTGAAAACAAGAGGATCAGGTGGGCCTGATTGTATCCAAGCTAGATTACTCAAGGACGGTGCCCCAACACTGCCAAGGCCTCTGACCTGGCTCATAAACAGGTCCTTCTAGAAGGACTGTCCCAGAGCTGTGGAAACAGGCTCATGTTGTCCCTATCCATAAGGGTGGGCCTGCGGAACTACTACAGGCCGATCTCCTGCTTTGTACCCTTGCAAAAATTCAGGAAAAACTGGTATACACCTAACTCTGTGAATACTTAGAGGCACACCTGCTTCTTTCCCCAGCTCAACATGGTTTCAGAGCTAAGCATGGGACAGACACTGCCTAACTAAGTTCTCAGCAGATGTGCTTAGGGAACTTGACTCAGAGTCCAACACAGGTGCAGTTTTCAATGACCCTTCAAGGCCTTGACTTGGTAACCACCAACTCCTGCTTCAAAAATTGTGTAACATAGGCCTGGACACTCATGCCCTCAGATGGTTTGAAAGCTGCCTTACTGGTCACTCTCAGAGGGTCAAGTGGAAGGACAAAATCTCTGATCCACTGCACCTTAAGGAGGGGTACCACAGGGTCCATACTCGGTCCCCTTCTGTTCTCCTTGTTTATAAATGATCTGCCCAACCACTGCGGGAGCAGTAATGTCATCCAGTACGCTGATGGCGCCTCGGATTTACAGATCCTCTGACAACCTGGATGACCTTGGTCCATCCCTCAAGAGGACATTCTCACTATGGAAGAATGGCTTACTAAGAATAAAATGGTCCTTAATACTACCAAAACCAAGGCCATATTGTGTGGACCCCAGATCCTTAGTAAAACAGAACACAACTCCTACAACTCACTTCCAGGGAGGTAACAAACTTGAAGTGGTTGCCTCCACAAAATACCTTGGCCTTACTTTGGACCAAGGTTTCACCCTAAAATAACATGTTGACCAAGTCACCAAAGTCATCCATTGTAAACTTGGTACACTCTATCGCTTAAGGATCAGCTGATCCCTGAAGCCAGGACTGCCATTGCCTAATGTGTCTTACTCCCAACACTCACCTATGCTGGCCCGTTACTTCAGGGAGTGGCCAAGCTGGAGTTCAGTAAGTTACATGTCTTGTACAACAAGGTGGTTTGCTTCGCCACTCAGTCCCACGCTAGGAGCCACCATTGTGATTCACTAGCTTTCTCAGCTGGCCATCATTGAAGCCCATCTCAGGTACCCAGTGCTCTGCCTAGCACACAAGCTAATTAGCTCTGCACCTCCCTCAAGCCTCATAGGGCTCATAACTGCTAAGCGAAATCCTCAATCTCTGGGACCTCAGGCCAAACTCTTCTCAAGTCCCTAGGATAAGAACCAAGGCAGGGGACATGTCCTTTTCCACACTGCTCCTTCCCTATGGGACAACCTTCCTCCTGAGATTCGGGAAGCTCCATCACCAGTGTGCTTCCAAACAAGACTCAAGGCACATATGCTTGCCACGAGTCAATGCCAGTGCTATGTTACCTGACACTTACACACTATCTGCATGCCCGAGCACTTACATCATTACCACCTGAGCTGGCAGCACTAACCCTTCTCCATTGTCTCTCCTCCCAAAATATTCTACTCTGGTAATTGTGACCCAGTTAAGGCTCTGGCTCTCCTATATTGTTTCACTTCAATAATCGATGTAACCTGCTATGTAATATATCACTGCTATATATATATATATGTTAACATGTTGCATGCCATAAGCTATATCTGTACTAATTGTGTGTACCATACTAGTCCTGTAACTCTGGAGTCGCCCCTGAAAAAGGGACCTCCAGGGCCCAGTGGAGCCTACCTGGTCATCAAAAACTCAATAAATAAATAGTCCAGCGGGAACAAGAGAACCACCCGCCCCACCTGGACCCACCGTGATGCCCATGTGGGGCTGAACCAGTGTGTCATATGTGCCAATTGGGATGCTACAGCATAAGTACCCCAGTGCAGGAGAGATAGGCCACCCATCTCCTTTGGGAGTTGCAACTTTATTTATTTCCTTGGTTTTTCTCCCCTGTCTCCCAGAGGCGGAGCAATGGGTGTTGGCAATGACCAAACTGTGTGCACTTCTACCCACAGCATGCCAGCCAACTGTTCTGCCCCATTCATCTTTTACAGGACCTGGGTGCTCAGACACCCAGCTACGCTAGGTGTCAGAGGTGCACCGGCCTCAGTGTCCCTTCCTCTCGGGAGAAGAGCAGTCTTCCAGAAGCTCAGTCCTTTCCCACCCGGCGACCCACTCACACAGCGAGCACAGGTTGCTGGCGTGGCAGGAGGTAAGACATGATGCCTCAGCCCTCCACGCCACTGGGCGGCATGTGTTGCAACTTTTAAGCACCACCCTCAGTAAACCCCACCCCGCCATAAATAAGTCCAGTTCAATCCCTGAAGCGAAGGCTCTCGCAGGTCGTCTGCCGCTGGCATAGACCCAACAGTCATGAATGCTGAAAATATTCAGGAAGATCAAAAATACGGTGAAGTACGTAATTTTCGTTTATCTAACTAGGAGGTACTTGAAATTAGATTGCATACGTTCTGATGTACATTTCTTGGTTAAAAGATAATGGCTCTGTTGCATTTTCACAGGATGCATCAGACTGAACCAAGTTTTTGTACACTACTTTGTGGGGGTACTGCAACTGAATTTTGGAACCAAGCACTTGTCCTGTAGGTTTACTGAATTATATTTCTTGTATGTATTTTGATAGGCTGTTCTGGCAGACTGGACAACTAAAGGATCTAAGGTTCAAGAAATTAACCACAAGGGCAATGAGCTGGAGACAATGATTATTGAAATAACAGCACCAGACACACAGACTAAGACTGGTAAGGCACCTGCCCAAAAGGCACATACCATACAGAGAAGACACATATGGGATGGAGAAAGCGAGTGCAGCTTTGAGAGTTGGGACTTTGCCTCATACCTTACAACACACCTGAGGTGTGCATATGTCAGAGCAGGACCGCATATTTATATATAGTTTCAGTCTCTCACATTCATCTCCATCATGCACCACCTATGACCTCCCAGCCCCTGCACCATGATACAAATCTACTTTGCTGTGGTGGGCCCAAGATTGCTGCTGCCCATGGTTGAGGTTTTGGTTTGTTTTTTTCCCTTTCCTCCCACTGTCGCTGCAGGCCACTTGCCCACAGTGCACCTGTGGAGGAATTTAAGCTCCTCTGCCACCACAGGGGTCGCAGCATCAGAAGAATGTGGTGCCTCCTTGCCCTGTCCAGGAAACACTGCCACCAACAGTACTCCACAACAAAGGACTGCTCAGCTGTGTGCTTTTTCCCAAACCCAGGTCACCCGTAATGTATCGTGGGCATGCTTCCATTGGGTCATCCTGGTTGCCCACTGCTTGTTTTTTCCTGAATGCCATTTTTATGTTGCTCAGGAGTCTGTGAGCTGTGGAGAATCTTGCCATCTGTCTCCAGTCTAACACTGGCAATGCTGCATAAAGCACTCATTGAGGGTGGGCAGCTGTCTCTATCAGTACTACAGCCCGATTGTGTTTCCCATTAGGGTGTATGAAATGCAGCTTTACATGTCAGGAACTGCCCTTGTCATCCACCTGGGAGCTGGCTTTGTAGCAAATACCAGGCAGAGTCAATGCAGATTGTCGCCAAGCACAGGTCAGGAAGCATAGAGAAAACCCAGGAGCAGTTGTAAATTCCACAAAATTGTTTATTTGTAGTTGCAGTAACATAAAATAAACCTGTTCAGAATAACTATATAAGAAGCAAAATAAAATCTCTTGTAGAAAATCTCCCTTGCAGCTCAGCTTAGCTGTTTTATAATTCTTTTCAACCACCATCCTTTGCAAGCATCCTGTCTTTTGTAAATTTCAGGAGCTGCTAGAACTTTGAGAACTCCTTGGGGTCCCAGCAACTACCAAAGAAAGGCTCAGGCATTTGTACTCAAGTAACCTTCAGTTTTCTACAATTATCTCAAATTATAAATATATACACATTTCAACAGTAATACCATATTTTCTAAACAAAAGTGATCCCATTATTAGTTTCATTTCCACATATTGATTTGCACATATTCTTATATTACCTGATGTAAATATGCAGGGGAGGAAAAGCGGACAGCAAGAGAAAACAGAGAGACAGTGAGAGGCAAAGGATTGCGAGACCGTTCGGGTTGATCAAGTCTGAAGTCTCACAGGAAAATTGGCTGCGCAACCAGACAGAGGAGAGAAAAGGAAAGAATACAGATCCTTGCATTTAAACATTTTCTCCAAAACAAATGGGGCAGGGTCCTATTCTACCCTGTCACATATATCCCACTCTTTAAGAGGGAACCTGTTTTATTAAACAGGTTTCCAAAACTCTTTATTTTCTACTAACACTTGTTGCATTCAGACATTAAGCACATTTGCATCCATTTTTTTAACAGTACAGCAAAAAGTACATTTCAGATCCATACATTATTTTTTTCAACCATCAGAACCCTCAATTCCTGATCCATATCTTTACAGAAAATCAGCATTACTATTCTGTTACCAGATTTGTGATTCACAGAGAATTTAAATGGCTGCAGTGCCGTACCACCGTGATTCTGGAATTATCTTTCATCTGGTTAAGCCAACAGAGAGGATTGTGATCAGTTACAAGAACAAAATGAGTTCTAAGCAAATATGTCATGCAATTTCCTACTTATATACAGAATAGGATGATCTCACTTTGAGGGCTCTTGCAGTAGGTAATTACATATAGGACTGAAGCCATCAGGCATGGGGACCCCACGGAAAAATTTCTAGCTAACAGTCTCTGGCGGGGGGTCTGCCCCACATCAGTGACCGACGTCATACCAGCGTCAGTATAAAGGGTCCCCATGCCCGCCTTCTAGTTCTTTCCCGCCATCTGCTTGCCATAGCACCTGCAGGTTATGTTCCTCTGCTTGTCAGTCAATCGTTGGTCTTGTAAACCTAAATTTTTCGTTTTTCAATAATTTTCATCAAAGCGCTGTGTATGTCATCCCTACACCATCCGATTAGCATAAAACAAAATATGACTGGAAATGCGGCAGCTCCTGTATAAGGACGTCATTCGTGCCTGTTCTGCCTAGACCCAGATCACCCGCGGAGAAGTGTCAGCACTGCCAGCAATTCAGCGCCACCACCTGTAAGCGGAGGGAGCAGTCTCTGGAGGCCTATATTTTGAAAAAGAAGATGACCTCTATGGAGGAGCTGAAGAAGCTAAGGCGGAATATAGGACACTTAGTGGTGCGGCGGCTCTGTTCTCTGCAGTCATTGCATGAAGTGGTGGGGAAAGTGGATGAGAAAGATTCAGGTATCTGCAAATAAGGGCATTTATGGGAAGTCTGGGAAAAGAGGGTAAGGGTTATATGAGATGGACCCAGTGGAAGCAATGATCTATCAGGCTCAGAGTAAGGAGAAGGGTTCATTGGATGGGCGGTGAAGAGAGGAAACAAGTATTACAAGACAGGACCATGAAAACCGAAGACAATGGAAAGGACCTAGGTAGAAGCATTACAGAAGAGAACTGGAAAATGCTGCATCCTATGCATTCTGGGATCATGGTCTGTAATAGGTTCAAGGAGGTGTATTTTAAATTTATCCACAGACTGTATCACCCACTGGTGATTGTGCCTAAAGCAAGCCGGAAGTGTCACCGATGTGTGGGAAGGAGAGGAGAATGTACATATATTGTTTCTGGGCTTGCCCAATGCTACAGAAATATTGGGAGGAGGTGGTCACTGAGGTGGGGAGGCATGCTGGCAGGAATTACCACTGGACCCCTTGAATTGCTTATTTGGAGTGGAGGTGGGAGAGGAAGAGGTGGATACAAGTACCTAGATGGATAAGGATCCTATATGTACTGGCTCATCATAGGATTCAAAATCGTGGGTCTCACAGGTCACTCCAACTGTGCAGGTCTGGTAGAGGATGGTGCTGCAGGCCTTGGGATTGGAGAGACTGACTTACAAAATGTGGGGAGAGAAGAAGGGTTTGCCAGAAGTTGGTCCCGCTCCTAGCATCTTTGTCAGTGGAAGAGGGCTGGATTTTGAGGAAAGTATTATAAGTTAAGGAAGTAGAGACTGGAGGAGGGAGAACATGGCACAGAAAAGAATGACACATGAATGGAGTGATATGCCTGGAGAAAGGAAAGAGGAAGAGGAGAAAGAGAATGGACTAGGAAATATGGAAGGAAAGAAGCATATGAAAATGATTAATTGGTTGCACCAGTTAATTTAACTAAACTTAATTTAATCTAATTTAGGTTAATATAGGTAATTTATTTACATGTTTACATGTTTATAATTTATGTTGTAAGTTGTTGAGACAAAGTGTTATGGTTCAGTGCTAAATCAGTTTATTGAATGTCTGTTTGTTTATTGTCTGAAGGAAAAGCAAATAAAGACATTATAAAAAAAAAAAAGACTAAGGCAGGCCTCCACTTGCCTGAGGGTCACCCTAAGAAAAGGAGAGCACCGGACCCACTTCCACGGCCACTACAACCCGCTGGAGTCGCTGTGACATAGATAATGTCCCCTGGGGACCGCTCGACAGCTGTCTTGGCGCGCCCATGCGGCGTCAGCCCCTCCCATCAGACTTCGCGCTCGGGTCCTCGGGAGCCTCCGGGAAAAAGGCGGCTTCTGCTCCTGGGAAAGGCCCGATGTCTTGCAGCCCTCAGGTTGGCGGGTCCAGTAAGTTGGGCCGCGGTGCCACAGCGTCTGCCCGGACAGGGCCGATAAGTTGCTGGCCCCGAGCGTGCACAGCCCCAAGCCACCACAAGGCTACTTCTCCCTCACGGCCTTCGCCGGGCACTGGTTCCGATAGAGTCGGATGCTGGCCTTGACACCCACCGAAAGGCAGTCGCCGGCTCCTCCAACGATCGCTGGCAAAGAGCCAACGCCGGACCCCTCTGATCAGTCCGCCATTCCCAGCTTGCCGCGAGCGCTCACCGCTGCATTCGAGGCTCCAGTGTCTCCCTGCTGGACCCTGGGGATTTTAGACCTCCTTCCCTGGGCAACACAGAGGGCGTCGATGCGCTGCTGTCAGGTCTCCCTCCTTCAGGACTGGATCCCCTGACGCGGACTCTCGGACGCTGACCTACCCGATGCCGGGCGACATTCCTTTGACTGGATGCCATACCAATGCTGGACCCAACGCCTGTGGGGCGCCTGTTCTGACCCGCCCACTGGGCATCTTCCAAGGCCTTCTGCGCCGACATAGCCCCTGGTTCCTGGGTATCCGACTCTGTCCTATCTGACACGTCCTACCGGGACCGCGGTATCCTGCGCTGTAGTACCCGGCGCCAGCCTACCTGATGCTGCAGTACCCGAGCCGGGCTTCCGCCTGCCTGGCTATGGATACCGCCTCACGGATACCCTCAGTATCTGTATCCCTTCTCCTCCTCCACCGCCCCTCAGCCGCTGGTGGATTTGAAGGAGACTCTGGCTGCCTGGTAGGCTGGCCAAGCTCCGCTCACTAGAAGGTGGAGGCTGTCTTCCAGTGCGGACCCGGTACGGATCTCGCCAGAGACAAGAGCTCCCTCCCCTTCCGACACCAGAGGTGAGCCTCGGTACGCTTCCCAAGGGTTGCCCAAGGGTCCGTTCCTCCCCGTGCCGGGAGGAGTGTTCTTCTCAATCTTCTTCAGAGACCTCTGACTCGGGATGCTCCAATCCTGATGACGAGCCTAGCTCTCCAGACCATCCCAGGCCAAAGACTCCTCCGGAAAATCCTTCTTTTCTGGAGCTGCTGAGAAAGATCCAGGAGGTCCACCAGTGGCAATCTCTGGAGCCAGATCCACAGTGGAAGAAGCTCGCTGCCCACTTGGATCTGCCCGAAACTCTCGACATTGATTCCACCCTGGATCAAGCCTCACGGAGACCTTGTTTCCACTATTTGAAACAACCGTCTGTGGCCCCCTTCCGTGGAAGCGGATAGGCTATCACGAGGCACCTGACTGTGTGGATTCATTGAACACATACCCGAAGGCCGATTCAGTCATGATTAGCGCTGCTGACAGCCGGTCGACTAACCCAAAGCACCTCAACTCGCCTCCACCCGACAAGGAATCCCACCTTCTAGACTAGTATGGAAAGAAGGTGTACGCTTCTTCCACACTGGGGATTAGGGCCCTGAATTATGTTGCATATATGGGGACTACCAGAAGGCTATCCTGAGTCAGATGGAATCCAAATTGGACTCCTTCCTGAATCTCAAACCAAGCAGGAAGTGGCTGATTTTGTCCGGTCTGCTCGTTCGAGCTAGTCGGCACATGCTCTGTGCCACGTGCGGCGCAGTGGACACTGCTGGCGGTTGAGCTTTCGCCATAGCCCCGCGTTATGCCTGGCTCTGGGTGTCAGGATTGGTCCCTGAAGTGCAATCTGCTATTCAGGATGTGCCCTTCAGGGGTTCGTTGCTGTTCGGTGGGGATGTCAAGGACATCATCATTGACCTGCAAGAGAAGGACACTGCACTTAAGTCAGTCGACTCTATGTACAAGCCCCCTCAGGGACAGCATTGCCCATTTCGCAGACATTCTCGACCGAAGGCGAAAACCTCAGGGCAAGAGGGGCCAATAAGCGTCGGGCCCCTATGGCAGCCAAGACTCTGCCTCCCAAAACGCTGCAGGAGCCCGGCCGCCGGCGCGCCTGCCTCACACCTCCTGACTCCTTTCCTCTCCCACAACCTCTGGACTCTCCAGAGGAACCAGTAGGAGGAGGTTCTCCTTCCATCTACCGGGTTGGGAGAGAATTACATCAGAAGCTTGGGTGCTCCAGCTGATAGCGGAAGGACACGCAATTGAGTTTCTTCAGAAACCATCCAGACCACCACCCCCAAATTGTCTTGCTCCCGGAGCATCCTCTGGTTCAGGAAGAAATATCCTCCCTTTTCTTGAAGGCGGTGATAGAACCAGTCCCCACCCACCTTTGGAGGGATGGGCTACTACTCCATTTCTTCCTCGTTCCAAAGAAAGCGGGAGATTTTAGACCTCAGTTCCCTGAACATGTTCGTGGAGTACAAGCATTTCAGAATGCTCTCCTGCAGAGCCTTCTGCGCTTCTTCGGCAGGAACAATGGCTATCTTGGCTTTGGATATGCAGGATGCCTACCTGCATATCCCCATCCATCCTCCCACCACAAGTTCCTCAGATTTTCTTTCCAGGGGCCACTACCAGTTCAAGGCCCACCCATTTGTCTTTCCTCTGCCCCCCCTCCCGAGTATTCACCAAATGTCTTTCGGTGGTAGTGGCCCACCTGCGTATCCAGGAGTGCTGGTTTTCCTATACCTGGATGACTGGCTCCTGGTGGCCCGTCCAGGAGGAACTCCAGCGTTCTCTTTCCCTTACCGGCAGATTTTCACCAGCCTGGGTATCACCATCAACCAGGCCAAGTCCCATCTGGTCCCTTGCCAAAGACTCCAATTTATCGGGCGATCCTGGACATGACCATCGGCAAAGCCTTTCTGCCACGGACAGGGTGGACACCCTTCAGGTGCAGGCAGCTCTCTTGTCCAGTCGCAGAAGGGTCAGCGCCAGGTCAGTCCTTCGCCTCCTCAAGCTCATGCGCTGCTATTCCAACAGTCCCTCACACTCAGCTCCATATGAGAATCTCTCAGTTGATGCTTCGGTCTCAATGGGACCAGATGTTGGACGACCTAGATCAGGAGGTTCTAGTCTCTGATCCTATAGTCAGGGACTTGCATTGGTGGATGGTGCAGGAGAACCTCTGCTGGGAGTTCCATTCTGTATAGAACCTCCCTCCCAAACATTGACAACAGATGCCTCAGGAGAGGGCTGGGGAGCTCATCTGGGGTCTCACAAGACTCAGGGTTCCTGGTCCAGACTCGAGCAAGCTCTTCACATCAGTGTACTCGAACTCAGAGCAGTCCTGTATGCCCTTCAAGCTCTGAGCTCTTGCATTCTTCGGTCATCTAATCAGACAGACAACATGTATATAGTCTGGTACATCAGTAAGCAGGAGGAACTTGTTCCTACCCTCTGTGCAGGGAAGCAATGAGAGTTTGGAGCAGGCAACTCAGCAATGCCTTCACCTGCGGCAGTGTCACAAACCCACTCAGCAGGTCAGGCCTCTACTCCCAAAGTGTCAGCCTCAAGCGTAGTCTTGTGAACAGTTTAACATAACAAGGTAACCCTCTTGTCTGTTTTGTGAGTTTGGATCAACCTTTGGTCTCAAGTCTTGGAGGATTCAAACTGTGAGCGTCTTGCTAGCGTACCCAGTGCATAGGCTCGGAGATATTTCTGTCTTCAGGGGCCAGATATCTTTGCCTACGACACCTAACCAGGTATACAGATATGAACCCTTAAAAACTTTAATAAAGACCTCAGATTTAAAATGATTCTCTTTCAGTTTGGTACCACCATTCAAGCTTATGTTTAGTATCTGCAAAACCATATCGTTTCTTACAACTAAAAGAAGTCAAAGACAGACCAAGTAAGTTCTAAAAGAATTTTACTAAAATAGTTAAAAATATGTAAAACACAAAATACAGAACTCATATCACAAGACATACAAATCTTTTAAAAGAACAAGGTTTAAACAGTGCAAATTCCTACTTGGAGTACTTAGATTTGACTTTTTCTAAAATATCTGTTTACAAGTGCTCCAAAGATGTTTTCTTAGTCAGAGTCAGGTAAAAGGTGTGTAAGTAAAACAGAGTATTCCTTAAACAACTGTATTGGCCAACCCCTTTTGTGCGACGTCAGCTAGCTCCTCCTCTGTCAGATTATATATATAAAAAATATATACCTTATACAAAACAGGATGTCTTTTGTTAAAACATTCTGCAACTTCAGCATAATTCATGTCCTTCAAATGACACTTCTTTTGATCTCATAATAAGCTTCCTCCTTCCAGGACATGAAAGCATCTTTATGATTTTAGCACTTCTATGTAATAACCTGGGGTTTTCCTCCAACGTCCCTAAAATGGATATGATATAGCAACTACGGTTGTAATTAATGCAGACAAACAGGATCCTTGATTAAGGCCCTACATGTAACACATTGTCTCTTAAAAACTAAGTGTGTGTGAACTCTCATGCTGTCAGCATTTTCTCATAGCTTTCATCTTTCAGCTGAAACCCGGGAGGAGGCCACTCCTAGAGCATCAGATTTTCAGCAGAGACATTCAGTAATACATTTTATATTAAAAAAAAAAAATGATACAGCACTCAGAACTGGCTGTCTGCGTCACAGGCAGCTCATGTTCGGAGTGGACAATACACTGTCAGACCACCTCAGTCGGTCATCAGCAGAAGCCCACAGAATGGGAACTGGATCAGAGGTAGTAGATGACATCTTTCTGTGTTGGAGGACCCTGAGTTGGACCTGCTCGCGTCCCTCTAAGCATAAACTTCCTGCCTTTGCTTACTCCAAGGGCGAGGCATTTTTGGCGGGGCGGCTCTGTCTCTCGATTGGAGGACAGATTCGTCTATGCCTTCCCTCCGATTGCCTTAATTTTGAGGGTCTTACACAAACTCCGCTCAGAGCGAGCCAGGATGATCCTCATCACTCCATTCTGGCCTCTGGCAAGTTTGGTTCTCTCTTCTGCAACAGTTTTCAGAGGAACCTCCACTTCTTCTGTCACAACACTTGCTGACCCAGGATCAGGGGACCCTGGTTCACCCAGGTCTCGAATCCCTTCATTTGCATGCGTGACTCCTGCAGACACAGTTCAAGCCCGCTTCGGGTTTCCTTGCTCGTGCATAAACATTTTGGTGGAGGCCAGAAAGCCTTCCACCAGGTCCTAGCAGCTATGAAGTGGAAGTGTTTCTCGATATGGGCCGTTTTGAAGGACTTGGAACCCTTCTCTTGCCCTGTTGAGAGAGTCCTGGACTACATGCATCACATCTTTGACCTGGGTCTCAGCCATTCCTCTTTGAAAGTCCATATGCGGCTCTTCTGGCCTACCATGTTCCTTTTGGCGACAGGACTTTTGCGCAGTTGGAAGTCTGTAAGACTTTCCTCAGTGAGCTCTTCATTTGAGACCCCCATCCACGTTCCTGCGCTGGCTTGGGATCTGAATTTTGTTCTCGAGAAGCTTACTCTGCCTCCCTTTGAATGGCAGCCTCAGCGGACTAAGTTCCTCTCCTGGAAGACTCTCTTCCTGGTGGCCATTACTTCTGCTCGGCAATTTCTGAACTTCAGGCCTGATGTGAAAATCCCATATTTGATTTTCCACAAGGAACATATAGCTCTGCACACTAACCTAAGTTTCTCCCTAAGGTGGTAGCGGAGTCAACGCTGAACCAATCCATTGAGCTACCCGCTTTCTTTACGCAACACTCCAATCAAGGGAATACCTCTTGCATACTTTGGATGTTCATAGAATGCTGAGATACTATACCGCTAGGACTAAGGATCTCAGGAAATTGGATCAGCTTTTGTCTCTTTTGTTCACAAAAAGAGAAGGCAATGCAGTTTCCAAGCAATGCCTCATCGAAGTGGTTAGCTCACTGTATCACTTTCTGTTACAACAAGTACAATAAGACCCTGCCAGGTCAAGTCAGAGACCACTTCACCAGAGGAGTAGCTGCCTCTGCAGCTTGTTTCAGAATGTGTCAGCGAAGACATCTGCACACCGCAACTTGGACTTCTGTCCATCCTTCTGAAACACCAGTCTGGACATAAGCCTCGCCGTGAGAGCAGGCTGGGTTGGCTGTTCTGCAAGGTCTTCTTTCCTATGACCGTTACAGCTGGAGGTTTATTAGTTGGTAGTTTCCTCCTCCCAAGTGCTTTTCTTTGTTCCAGACTGCTTGGGACTCAGTCCCCATATAATTACCTACTGCAAGAGCCCTCTCGAAGTAAGATAGTAGTTACGTAGAGAACCGTAACAGTAGATCTTCAAGAGAAGTGCTTGCAGTAAATCTATCCACTCCATCCCCCTTAGCTTTTTCAGCTCCTTTTCCAGGAAGGAAATATCCGCTTCTCTCTCGTCTTGCCTTTTGGCCCTTGGTGGAAAGAACTGGAAGGCAGGCGTGGGGGACCGCCCGTTATACTGGCGTTGCATGATGTCAGACACGTGACATGGGGGCAGTCCCCTGCCAGAGACTGCTAGCTAGAAATTTTTCCGTGGGGTCCTGGCACCTGGCGGCTTCAGTCCTATATGTAATTGCCTAATGCAAGAGCCTCTCGAAGATCTACTGTTACAGTAAGTTCTTGAAGTAACTGTACTTTCTTTCCATCTATATTTTGATTTAGGACAGCACTTAGGTCTACCTCAGATGCATCTGTCTGTAGCAGAAATAGTTTCTGAAAGTATGGGCTTCTTAAAACAGGTGCTAAACATAATGCAGCCTTTATGGCTTGAAAAGCTTCATCACACTCTGGAGTCCATTTCACATTATTTTGGGTACAGTTTCTTTGTGAGTTCAGTGAGGGGTAGCTAAGTCAGCAAAACTGGGAACAAATCTCTGATAATAACCAGCCAGACCAAAACTTGACCTGACATGATTCTTTTTTAGGTACAGGGCTGTTAGCTACAGCTTCTGTTTTAGAAATCTGTGGTTTGACTTCTCCATTTCCCAACACATAGCCCAAATATCTAGTTTCCTGCATGCCCAATGCACGTTTAGTAGGATAATTGTCAGACCTGCATTTTGATAGCTTGGATAACTGTTCGTAGGTGTTCCACGTGACTTTTCCAGTCTGGACTGTACACCATGACATCATCCAGGTGCGCGCAATAACTAGTGTGAGGGGATAAAATTACATCCATGTACCGCTGGAATGTAGCTGGCGCACCATGTAAACCAAAGGGCATTGTGGTGAACTGATAGAATCTATAGGGGTTGCAAATGCAGTTTTATCTCTGGATTCTTTAGCTATAGGTGTTTGCCAGTAACCCTTGGTGAGATCAAGGGTACTGATGTACTTTGCACTCCCAGCCTGTCCACCAATCATCTATTCTGGGCATAGGATAACTGTCAAATTCTGACACTTGATTAAGTTTCCTGAAATCAAGGCAGATTCTAACACCCCTTCTTTTTGTTTTACAGTTACCATGGGAGATGGCCAAGGACTCCTCAGTGATACCCAATTCTTTCATTTCTTTGTATTTCCTTAACCACATCAGCTTTTAACCTCTTTGGCAACCTGTATGACTTTTGCCTAATAGGACGAGCATTCTTTGTCACTATTATGTGCTCAACCCCTTTTGCTCGGCCTGGTATTGTGGTAAAAGTATTGTTAAATGTCTTTAGCACATTACAAATACTAAGAACCATACTAAGAACTGAAAGAAGCAGAAGGCTGTGAGGCCCATGGAGGTTCATAGCTTACATATAATAATTGGGTATACCTGATCTCATATGAAACTATCCAGTCTATTTTTGAAGGTAGTTTTATTACTACTAACAATAATCTTCAGAGGTAGCATATTCCAGAGCCTAACAACTCTCTGAGAGAAATAGTATGCCCTTTTTTGAGTTGCATCTGTTTCTTGCAAAGTTGCAGCAGGTGGCCTCTGGTGTTAACACGTACTTGCTTGCGATCAAGGCCACATTCAACTGAAAGGAATGGATCATGGATAATATCCCATGTAAATATGAAAGCACCCCTGAGTCTACGATCCTCCAGTGACATCGGGTTAAATTTAGATAGTCTTTCCTCATAGGAAAGAGATTTATTAGGAACTACAGATTTAGTAACTCTTCTTTGAACTCTCTCAATTCTTACTATGTCCTTTTTCTAAACGGGTTCCAAAGCTGGCGACAAAATCAAAGTGGGGTCTTACATAAGCTCTATACAGTGGCAACAGAATGTCCGGATTCTTTGATGAAATATTATGGCAAATAGCCCACCATATTTTGTTTGCTTTACTGATAGGTCTTAATTTTGATGATCATATTACAAACACTGAGTCCACAGTGATCGCAGATCTCTTTCACTAGTTTTACTAGTTAGTTACCGTAAAGACAGTATTGTTTATTTGGATTATTTTTACCAAAATGTACAACACTGCATTTAGATGTATTGAAGCATAGGTTCCGTTTTATGGACCAGGCATCCAGTCTGCTCAGATCCTCCTGGATAGTTATATGGTCTTCTGAGTTCACACAGATGTTAGCAAGTTTGCAGTCATCTGCATATTTTGTAATATTATTATGAATATTAACGGATAAATCAAAATAAAAATCTGAAAATTAGTGGGGCCAAAACAGATCCTTGCGGAACATCACTTTCTACATTTTTCCAGGCAGATGTGTGTACATCAGTTATCACTCTGCTTCCTGTTAGTCAGTTTGAAATCCACTTACTGTATACATGCTTGATGTTACACAGCTGTAACTTTTGAATTAAAGCCCAGTGAGGAACTGAGTCAAAGGCTTTTTAAATCTAACAGGATAACATCACAAGGGTTATCCTTATCCATATTATCACTAATAAAGTTATAAAAGCTAACCAGATTTGTTGAATAAGAACGACCTTTGTAACATGGCATTAATTGTGTGCACCAAATGGCGATCATGGATAGGCAGAAAGAGATCACGGGACAGCAGCGGAGGCGGGCATTAGCAACATATGCCGTGCCCGCTTGGCAGTACCGTGACCAGCCAGACCCCCAACCTAGCAGCACTGGGTCCTGTGGGAAAGCAGAGCAGAAGCGAGAGGAGCAGTGGTCCGGGAGACCCCACTAGGAGTCGAGAGATCGGAAGGGGCGAGAACCGCGCACAGTCGCATGAGTCTGTGGTTGGGAAGGGTGACAGGCGATACAAAACAGGGCAGTCTGCTTTTCTTTGGCAGGAGGGCAGTGATGGAGGAGTGGGTGGGCCCGAGCGTTGCAACGAGAAAGAGTGTGACGATCTGGAGGCAGGCGGAAGGGAGAGCAGGCGCACACAGGAGGATAGCTAGCACAGCCCCACAGAGAGACCTCCTGCAGGCAAGTGGTGTATCGTCGGAGGAGCATGCGAGAGGCAGGGAAGTGAGGGAGCCGCATGCTAATTTGTGACCAGCAGCGCACAGTCACGAGGAGAGGCCCCGCTCACGGAGACCTCAATAGGTGTTAACAGGAAATAGCCACGCACATCGGGACAGCTGCTGCCACAGGCATCGAGCCGCTCTGGTCACTATTAGTACAGGTACACACTGTGTTGAGCATCAGCATCGTAAGGCCGTTGTCTGACATGATTTGTAAGTGCACACGTAAAAGTGTCGGATCTCCCGACTCCCGTGTTATGTGGTTTACCAAGGCAAAATGGGCTCCTGGTGACTGTCTCGCCCTTGCGGCCCATGTTACAAGCGCATTAAGCCACTCCGTCGATGGCTCTAATGCGATTGATGCGGGGGAGAGCGGGTAGAAGCCCTCGGCCCTGGGCCTCGGGCACCCACCGCCCCCATGCATCAATCCAGCATTAGAGCCCACCTCCGCCGTGGCGTAATGCTTACTAATAAACCCATGTTACATTGATCTAAGCCTAACACAACTGAATTCTGCTCATCTTTAATAATGCGCTCAATATTTTACAACAGATAGGGTTTAAACTAATAGGGCAATAATTATCCGTGTGCTTTTGTCACCCTTTTTAAACAGGGGAATCACATTTGCTTGTCTCCATTCATTAGGCACAATTCCTGTGTTTAAACTTTTATCAAAGAGGATTTTGTGAGGAACACACAAATGGTCTCTCATAACAAAGATTAGATTTCCAGAAATGCTATCAGGACCTGCAGAAGATCCTTTCTTTATTTCATTTAATTTGCTCTTAATAGTATCTAGAGAGATGTCTACATTATGAGTAGAAAGGCTTACTGAAACGCTGTTATCTACATCAGTATTAGTTTTAAAAGCTGTACAAAAGTGAGAATTGAGAAAATCTGCCATTTCCTTTGGATGCTGGAGAATTAAATCATTATTAACTGGAGTCCAACTCTGCATTCTGATTTTTTCATGGAATTTATGTAACTACACAGCATTTTACAGTCACTTTTCTTTGTGTGTAGAGACAAAGATTTTTCCATGTTTAATTTTGCTTTTTAATTTCCTTTTGCATTTTCTTTGGATTGTTTTAAATGCCATTTGTGTTCTTACACACTTACTTGCACTAAACTTCCTATAGTATCTATTTTTCTTTTTAATTAATTTCTGTAATCTGATATTGAGACATTTTGGGTGAGAATGAGATTTGTTTGTCTGCAGTTTGTTCTGAGGTTAAGGACACATTCACCTTTACAGCATCAACATTTACAGTTTGTTCTAGTCTATCATAAGCTACATCAGTATCTTCCTTATCAGTTTCTGGTAAAACTAGCAAGGCAGCTTTTGGCATTTTTTCAACCCATTTTTGAGGAGGTTAGCATGATATATCTTAGAAGGATTTTTTCTGTCAGGGTTCTCAGTGTCATAGTTAACAGTGCCAGTATGTCTAAGAGCCTTATGGCCTTGCCACTTCATTAACAACTTATTTTCTGTTGTGGGTAACAGTAGCAAAACCTTTTCACCTGGCTCAAAACCGTTTTCTTTTACCCCATGGTCACAATATACCTTCTGCTGGTTTTGAGCCTCTTCCTGATTACTATGGGCAATTTCAGCATATTTTACCAGTTTCTTTCTTAAGACACATATATAAGATTATATAGATTGTTTCTGAGTGGGGTTAACTTCCCACATTTCTTTTATCACATCCAGTGGCCCTTTTGGCTGCCTACCATTTCGCATTTCAAATGGCGAAAACTTTGTTGATGGCTGTGGCACTTCTCTGTAAGCAAAAAGTAGGTAAGGCAAGGAATGGTCCCAATCTTCCCCTTCCACAAACCTTTTTAACATGGTTTTAGAGTTTGGTTAAAGCGACTCAACAAGACCGCCTGTCTGAGGGGTGATAAGGGAGAGTTCTTATTGCAGTGATACCCAGCAGTCTGTACAGCTCTTTAAGCAGTGTAGCACCCAAATTACTACCCTGATCAGTAATAATTTCTTTTAGGTATGTCCACTCTGCTGAAAATTTTGGCTAGCTCTGCTGCAACCTTTGGGGCTGTAACAGTATGCATTGGAACTGCTTCTGGGTATCGAGTAGCATAGTTGCATACTACCAGGATAAATCTATTATCCTTTTACTTTTGTCTAAAGGACCAACCACATCCATTGCAATTCTCTCAAAAGGCACAACTAGTAAGGGTAGGGGCAGCAGGGGCACCTTGTCTTTTCTAGTGACTGGCTACTTTCTGACACTCAACACAGGAATTACAATAGGTAGCAACATCTTCATGAATTCTGGCCAGTAAAATCTATACAGCAATCTGGCAGGGTGCGATCCCTCCGTGAGTGACCAGCCATAGGACTATAATGTGCTATCTGTAACAATTCTGTTCTATACTTCTGTGGTATAGCCAATTGTTCTGTCTGTTCCTGTGTCTGGGGTTTAACCCAAACTCTGTACAGTAATCCATTACATTTTTGAAACATTGGTCCACCCTGTTTCGGTTTTACCTAGCTGCTTGAAATAACGTGGAGAGAAACATCGTTAGCTTGCTCTGAAAGAAAATCAAATCGGTTATTAATTTAGTTTCAGCATTTTCATGGGGGAGTTAATAACAACAACAAAAATCTAAAGAGACCTAGGAGTAATTATATCAGATGACCTAAAGGTGGGCAGGCAATGTGAGAAGGCAGTAAGGAGGGCTGGGGGATACTGGGAGGCATAAGGAGAGCATCAACAGTAGAAACAAGAAGTTGTTATTCCTCTGTACAGACAGTTAGTGAGACACCATCTGAGTACTGCGTGCAATTCTGGAGACCCCATCTCCATAGAAACATAGACAAAGTGGAGGCTGTTCAAGGAGGGCAACCAAAATGGTGCAAAGGTCTGCACCAGAAGACATCTGAGGAGAGACTAAAGCAGCTTAATATGTATACCCTTGAGGAAAGGGGGAACATGATAGAAACTTTCAAGTATCTCAAGGAATTAACAAAGTACAAGAGGGTAGCATCTTTCAGAAGAAGAGATGTGCAAGAACAAGGGGCACAATTTGAAGATAGAGGGGACGGCTCCAGAGGTAATGTTAGAAAGTATTTTTTCACAGAGAGGGTTGTGGATGCATGGAACAGCCTTCCTGAGGAGGTTGTGGAGTCAGGAACAGTGGAGAATTCAAGAATGCATGGGACAGGCATAAGGCAATGCTAGTGGGGAGTAGAAGGAAATAAGCTGTTGATTAACTAGAATCTGCAGCTTATCTATCAGAAGGGAAATGGGCAGACTAGGTGAGCCAAGCAGTCCTTATCTGCCGTCAAATTCTTATGTTTCTATGTTTCATATTTTAACCCTTCATGTCCATCAGTCATTTGTTGCCACAGTTTCCTCAGGCTTTGTCTTTCTGTCCTGGAATTCCGGATCTTGGAGCTGTGCTCAAACAAGTCCGAATCAAAATCACTGAAAGGAAAAGTGTCTCCACCATCTGAAATTTTCTTTGCCTGAGCTGTTGTCACCACAGCTGCTGAAACATCAGGATTTATTCCTCTTTGATCAATTCAGTAAATCCTGGAAAGTCATTTCCAGTAATCACAGGTACAGGTAACTTTGGTACTGCCCACTTTCATTTGGTGCAACACACCCTTAACAGTCATAGTCACTTGGATGGTGGGATAGTATCAAGTGTCCCGTGGATGCAGATGACACCATTACATGGTCCCTTTGCACAGTGTGTTCCCAGCATTTTAACATGCACTAGGGTCTGTCTGCTTCCGAATCAATGAGTCCCATTACAGTCTTATTCCCCACCTTCACATCTGTTAGGTACTTGCCCCAGGTTGCCACGGACAAATCTGCTCCAGTGCCACTCTGTTTATTACGGAGTTTCTTGCAAAATGGTCTGGCTTATTATAGTTATAGCAGATAATGTCTTTTTGGCACAGATTTGTTACCCCACCAGAGTTCTTAGCAGGCTTGGAATTTAAATGGGAAAAGAGTTTCTTACCAGTGCTTGGCTGATACCTCGCTCCTGTGGCGTCTGTCCTGGCCTTTTGGTAGTCCTCAGCCAAAAAACTGCTTTTCCCCATTCTCTGGTCGGTGTTCCTTTACCCACAGCTGCACATCTGTAGGCAAGATGTTGATGAATTGCTCCATGGCAAGTGTGTCGATGATCTGTGGGACTGTTTTGCTCTCTGGTTGGATCCACTTCATCAGGAGTTCTCAGAGTCGGGTGAAGGCTTCTCAAGGATTACCAACGAATTGTATCTCAGAGATCAAAATCTCTGCCTGTAGGTCTCTCTGGAGATGTTGTACCTTTTCAAGTTTCACTTTTACCAGGTCATAGTTTTCTGACTGTGCAGTGTCCATACCAATGTAAGCAAGCTGGGCTTTCCCTGTCAGGTAGGGTACCAGTCTGATTGTCCATCACTGCTTTGGCCACTGGCAGGCTGTGCAACTCTTTCAAAGGTTGTCAGGTATGCCTCAATTTCATCTGAGGACACAACTTAGTAAGTTGCTTGCATTTTGTTGCTCATCTGGGTCTGTGCGGATTCACTGCCTTGAGCAGCTTCTAAGGCATCCAGCCATCGCTGCTCCTGTCGTTGCAACTCTTCTCTCATCTGCAGCTCCTCTGCTACATCTCTTCTCTCCTCAATGCTTCTAACCGTTGAATTTCTTTTCTCTCTGCCTCTCGGTCTCTTTTTGTTGTATAGCCCACCATTTGAAAAAGTCCATCAGGCCTTTAGGTTCTGGCACTGCCTGTTCTCTTTCCATAACTCGTGCTGGCTGTACAATCTCAGTCTGGACTTCAGCTGCAGAATCCATACCTTCCTCTGTGCTTCCCTGGTACTAGGTCCAGTACCCACGCACAAATATCTATTTAGGGTATACCGGCTTAAATCCCATGAGCTGGCAGCACCATCTGTTGTCGAGGCACAGGTCAGGAAGCATAGAGAAAACCCAGGAGCAGTTGTAAAATTCCACAAAACTGTTTATTTGTAGTTGCAGTAACATAAAATAAACCTGTTCAGAATAACTATATACAGAAGCAAAATAAAATCTCTTGTATAAAATCTCCCTTGCAACTCAGCTTAGCTGTTTTATAACTCTTTTCAACCCTCATCCTTTGAAAGCATGCTGTCCTTTGTAAACTTCAGGAGCTGCTAGAACTTTGAGAACTTCTGAAGTCCCACAGCAGACTGCAAAAGGCTCAGGCATTTGTACTCAAGTAACCTCTAGTTTTCTACAGTTATCTCAAATTATAAATATATACACATTTCAACAGTAATACCATATTTTCTAAACAAAAGTGATCCCATTATCAGTTTCATTTCCATATACTGATTTGCACAAATTCTTATACTACCAGATGTAGATATGCAGGGAGGAAAACAGACAGCAAGAAAACAGAGAGACAGTGAGAGGCAAAGGATTGTGAGACTGTTTGGGTTGATCAAGTCCATGTCTCACAGGAAAATTTGGCTGCAAACCAGACAGAGGAGAGACAGAAAAGGAAATAATGCAGATCCTTGCATTTAAACACTTTCTCCAAACAAATGGGACAGGGTCTTATTCTACCTTGTCACATAAATGTATAGAAATTGTTGGATTCTGGAGTCCTCATGACATATTCCCCATAAATAATGCGAGAACATGTATCAAGCAGGTGTACTGGAGTCCAGGAACATGTACTGGCATCTTATTGTGTGCTCTGCTGCAGTCCATGGAAACATGGACCAGAGGTTTCTTGCAGAGTGTTGTTCTGGTGCTGTTAGGTGTTAGCATAGCTCAGTTGGTAGCGTATCTGCCTCTGGGTCACATGGTGGTGGGTTCTGGTCCCACACCGGATTGGCGCACATACCATAAATGCTGGCACCCAGGTGTAGTACAAGAGGGTACTGTACTGCCAGTGGGAGCTGTCTTTCAGATGAGATGTTAAACCAAGGTCCTTTCTGCCCAACTCTGGTACCATCCTGGTGGGCATCCAGGTGGAAGTAAAAACACAAGACACTTTTAGTAAGAGTGGGTGATTTTCCCCTGTGACCTGGCCAATACCCCTTCACATATAACTGGTTCATGCAATTTCCAAGGCTGTGTATGAGTGTTGGTGTATGAAATGGCTGCCACTACACATTTACAGTCACTTCACTACCAGTCTCTCTCACTGGTGGTAGAGTGCTTTGGATACACTGTGCTTGAAAAGTGCTGTATAAATGCTGATGATTCTTCTGTTTCTATAGCTCTGTCCTGTGCTCTTTCTGTCTGTGTTTACAGTCATCCAAGCTGTCACCACCCTGTAAAGCAAGAGCCACACCAGCTACAGGCTCATAATCACATGGTGTCAAGCCAGTGTCCTACAGACCACATAAAGGTTACCAATGTCTCGTTGATCAGTCCCCCCAATATCCCTTATCTCAGTTTGTTGGCTGCATCACTACATTACACAGGGGCCATGAGGAACACATTCAAACAGACTTCTCCAAAACTGGCACCCATTGCAGAAGTACAGTGGGGCTCATGATCCGGTACCAGTGGGTGCTGTTCAGTCATGTGTTCTAAACACCCAGCTCTCACCCACTGCAAGTAAATGCAACACCTCTACTTGTGTGTATGCTGTCTGCCAGTCAAAGTAGGAGCTCTTGGTCAACACCATATGAATATTTAAAGGAACCAAAGTGTCTTGTTTATGTGCATTTCTCATTATGGCCACACAGTATTTTGCTCCTTTGGCCATTTAAACCTAAAGTATGAGGGTACTTTTGGTTGGTGGAACTCTTACTTTCCCTCAGTTTTTCTTCTTCTATCCCCCACAAGGATGTCATGTTTGCCAGAGTCATACTTTGTCCTCAGGCAGAGAATCGGCGAAAAACTGCCATTGCAGCAGATTAGGGCAGCCTGTGCCCTCCTTCTTGGGGTAGACTACCGACACTCCGTGATATCTCTGATCCTGCCAGTTCGAAGGTTGGACACTTAAGTCCATTTGGGAATCAAGGTTACCATTTCACTGGGCTGGCTTAATAAAGGGAATTTGTTTCTTAACTTTGTTTATCATGTTTCTTCTCTGAGATCCCCTCTTCTTGCCATATCCCCATCCAGTTCCTGCTGCAGGTGATAATGCTGGTCCATGGCCAGCTTTCTCCATCCACCTGTGAAGCTCCATGATTCCTCTAGATGGCCAGCTCTAGGGCAGGTGATTAATTTTAATGATAGCCTATGAAGCAAGGCCTGCACATCACATCAATTCATGTGGGTTAATCCAGAGTCGCCTTCATGGCCCCAGACCAAGTCCTCACCTGAGAACTGAGGGATAGGCCTTGAATGGGGAGTTGTGTGGCTTAGCTCCCATAACCTTGGCCACTAAGTGGTAGAAGATGCTGCGGACCCAGTCCAGAGACAATGTGTGTGACCTGCCTGCGGACTGTGCACAGCACCTGCCTGTCTTGATTGGGGTCTGGGTTAAGGACACGAACTCTGGTCTTTCACAGGGTCATGTGTGAATGCACTGAACACAAGGTCAGTGGGCTGGTAGGTGGCTAAATTGTGGCTTCTAGGAGTGGATATGTTGTTCATCCACACTTCTTGGCATGTCCCTTCCACTTTAAATCTTGCGGAAGTCTTCAAGCTGGCTTCTCCCACCCACCGGGTGGTATATACCTCGGCTCTGCCCCAGGACACCAGATCTTCCTTTCCGCTGGAAGATACGGTTCCTTGTGCTCTCAAAGCATATAGTAGGCCCTGGATTCTAATTGTCGGTTTTTGCGAAACTTAAACAAACTCGTTCGAGGTTAGTGATTGCACTTTCACCGCATCTGCCATGGAGGAAAAATCTTCCCTGGATTTGGCGGTGCCCTGCGGCCAGAAGATATCACGCCAGCGCCCCCACCTAACGTCGTTTACTGCTTAGGTGTCGGACATGACACCTCGTTGTGTGGTTTTTGCCTGGCCTTCCATCCCAATGTCCTGGATGACCGCAAGATGCATTTAAAGCTGGGGAGACCGGAGAAAAGGAACCCGCTGGTGAAATTGAAGGAGGTGAGGTGGGTGGTTTCGCGGCTGTGGGATCCGCCGAACAGCTGGAACAAATGAAACATTTGAGGAGGAAGCAGCTTGGCCAATGAGCTTCTTTGTTCCTCGAACCTTGGCTCCACCATACGGGCTCCCTTCAAGGAGTTGTGCCAGTCTGTCCCCACTCGGGGGTGAGGCGTCCTCGAGCTCGCCTCCTCCACTCTCGGAAGAGAGAGAGGACCCTGTGTCTTCATCTCAGTGAAGCGTTCCTGTGACTGAGAGAGGTCCGAGTCCCAGGAACTCGCTGTCTCGACTTCTGTCAAGATTGCAACCTCAGCCGCGGCTTCACAGATCTTCTGTCTGGCTAGGGAACCGAGGAAGTGGCCAATGAGGTCGAGAATTATCCCTCGACCCGATAGACCCTTTGTTGCCGACCATGGTCGATGACTCTTTGGAAAGGACTTCAGTCCTTGTCTTCCCTGATGAGGAGACCCAGCCCGCTGGTGTCCCCATCAAGGACCAGTTCCGGACCCTGATTTTCACCAACCCGGTGTCTCCTGACCGACTGAGTCGGCCTCCCCAACATCGGTCGAGGTCCAGAACCCCTCGGCCGAATGGCCAAGAAAAGTCATAAGCACTCTAAAAGAGGCATCGCCACAGGTCCTCATCCTCCTCGGACGAGGAGGCTCCAACAGAAACTCCGTCGGTGCTATGAATACCTCATGTGGCAACAAGTGATTTTGACGGGTAGAAGCCACCCCGCCGCCCACCTCAGCCATAACTAGGCTCCCACCTCCTAGTCCAACGCCAACCCCTCCGAACCAAAGCCTCCGGTTCCTCCGCCCGTGGGGCGGCCCGTCTACGGTTCGGCCTCTTCCATTTCTCCACCGATTTTGGTGGAACAACTGCCTAAACAGCCTGAGGAGAGGTGCCCTCGAAAGAGGACTGACAGGACACTGGGCTTCCCAGCGTCTGTCGATAAATCACCCAGGCCACCCTCGTCATCGAGGAGTGACCCGACAGACCACTCAACCATGACGACTTGGGCGTCACCGACTTGCACTCAGATCCGGGGATGATGAGTTGATGGTCGGTGCAGGGTTGGAGGAAGGCCCTTCCTCCTTCAGGGCATTCTCCGCCTCATCTCCAACTCCACCAGAATGCCTCTGGAACCCATCCAGAAAAGGTGGAGTACCCTCTCACCGACATCCTCAAGAGAGGGACACCCTGGCGGAGGCCTTTCCAGTGGCTGAGGCCATCATTGGCCTGGCCCTTGAACTGGCAGCACCCTGCCTCCTGTCCAGCATCATCTGCCCACATGGCCTGCAAGTATCGGCACCCATGGGTCCCTGCGGGGTTCACTGAGCACCCTTCAGCCAAGAGCCTGGTGACCACCTCCGTGTTCAGGCGTACGGGTGGTTCGCCCGACACCGACTGAACCCCAGACAAGGAGTCCAAAATATGGACCACTCTGCCTGCAAGGTCTATGCTGCCTCTTCTCTGGGCCTTTGTCAGGCCAGCTCAGCTGTTATAATGACACACTTCTCCCATACCCTCCTGGGGTCATTGGATGAGGTCCTCCTCATCTCCACGGATATGCAGATTACGGTCAAGCAGGTCTGTGACCAAGGTCGTGCTGTTGCCAAACAGCAGCTCAGACAGCCTTGGATATAGGAGATTCTTGTGCCTGCTCATTGGCAGCCAGGTGGCCTCTTGCAGGGGCTTGGCTGAGGCTTTCCTCCTTCCGGCGGATACTCAGCATAAGCTTGCTGGCGTGCCCTTCCTGGGGACTGACTTGTTCGGCCCAGGACTGACTGGTCACCTTCAGCATATAGAGCAGTCCAGTGCCACCTTGGATGCTACTTATGCCAAGGGCTCTTGGGCAGAACCAGCAGAAGAAGAAAGCAGCCATTTTGACACTCTTCCCTGCTGTCAGGCAGCCTTCCTTTCAAGGAGGTCAGCAGCAGCAGGCTCAAGCTTTACCTGCGGCTCCAAGCAGGGTCCTCAACAACCCGTAAAGGAGGCTGAGGTGCAGTCCTGGGCCTCCTCCTCCTCCTCCTCCTCCTCCTCAGTGACAGGTTGAGGTCACCACCCCTATACCAGTCACGCCAGCTCTGAGTCCTCCTGTGGGGTGCGCCTCTGCCACTTCCTTTCCATCTGGTACACCTATCACTTCAGACAGGTGGATTCTCGAAGTGATTGGTCAGGGACTGCCTCTGGAATTTGATCAGTACCCTCCCAGCGAGCCCATGCCTCGGGAGGAGCGGATCTCCGCGCACCCATTCGGCTCTTGAGGATAGCGTGGCTCAGCTCCTCCATGAGAGCAGTAGCCCCAGTGCGGATCCTCCGACAGACCCAGGCTTTGTTTCCAGGTACTTCCTGGTGCCCAAGCAGATGGGGGTTGGCACCCCATCCTAGAAGCTCACAACCTGAATCAATATCTCAGGTCCTGCACCTTTCAGATGGTCCTCTAGACCAGATCATACCATCTCTGACGAAACATGTGGTTCTGTTCACTGGATCTACAGGGTGATTCTTACATCCCAATCCATCCATCCCAAGCTTCAAGGTCGAAGGGACCCTGTCTGATTTCAAAGCCATGCGTTCAGGCTGTCATCGCCCCTTGGTCTTCCCCAAATGCATTGCGGTGGTGGCAGCCACCTGTGGTGTCGTGGAGTCAGAATTTACCCTTGTCTCGACGACTGGCTCTTGGCAGGTTCCTCCTTTCAGGAGGTGGAGAGGTCCAGGATATGACCCTCCAAACCTGCTCCCAACTTGGCCTCAACGTCCAGAACTTGTGCCCTCTCAGGTGATGGGCTTCATCGGGCAGAGCTCGACTCTTGTAAAGCCAGAGCTCGTCTCCTTGCAGACAGGGTGGAGGTTCTCTCCTACTTTGCCTAATCATTTCTAGTTGAGCACTTGCATCCTGCCGGGACTTTCTGCGCCTTCTGGGTTATATGGCGGTATACACCTCAGTGGTCCATTGGGCCCAGTGGCACATCGCCCCTCCAATGGGAGCTGGCCGCCCAGTGGACTCAGCAATTTGGTCACTTTGACCAGCTGATCACTGTAACACAGAAGATGTGGGACGTTCTCTAATGGTGGACCACGCAGATCGGTTGCAGGAAGGGATCCCATTTGTCCGCCTGGAGCCGATGGTCATCCTCACGACCGATGCCTCTCTCATGGGCTGGGGAGCCCACATGGGAGACAACAGGGCCCATGGGTTCTGGACCCCGAGGAGTCCAGATGCCACATCAACCTTTGGAGCTCAGAGCAGTCAGACTGGCATTGTCAGCTTCGCTCCTCAGCTCCAGGGTCAAGTGGTTCAAGTCCAGGCGGACAATACCACGACCTTGTACTACTCAACAAACAGGGCGCACGCACTCCGTCTGCTGTGCAAGGAGGTGCTCTGCATCTGGACCCTCGTAAGCCGGTTGGAGGTGGATCTCCTAGCCATCCATGTGGCAGCAGCCTCGAACCAGCTGTCTGATGCTCTCAGCCGCATAGGCCAGACATCCCAAGTGGTCTCTCCATCCAGATGTGCTTACAGCCAGTTCTCCTGTTGGGGCAGACTGCTGGTGGATCTGTTTGCCTTTAGGAAAACACCAAGCTGAGGCGGTTTCATGCCCGCCCCTCAGCAGGGCTCGCTGCAGGGGATGTCTTCTCGAGGCCGTGGACCCCAGGTCTTCTACGCCTTCCCTCCATTTCCCTTGATCCACAAGGTGTTGCTCAAGGTGAGGAGGGACAAGGCACAGGTGATTCTGGTAGCCCCAGACTGGCAGCGCCAGTTCTGGTATCCGTCTCCTCAGCCTCAGCTGCAGGCCCCGGAGCGGCTTTGTACACGCCCGGACCTGGTATCTCTGAACCAGGGAAGGTCTTCCATCCGGTCCTTCAATCCCTGCACCTCACAGCCTGGTACCTGAGGCTAGAGGTTCCAGACTTTGGGTCTCTCCGAAGACATCTACACTGTCGTGGAGGCATCCAGAAAGGAATGACCAGGAAATGTTATGCCTTCAAATGGAGCGTGTTTCCATTTGGTGTCAAAATAAGGTCTGGAGCCCTTATCCTGTTCTGTGGCTAACATTCTCGACTACTTTTGGTCTCTCTCAAAGGGAGTCTATGGTCATCCACCCTTAGGGTGCACCTGGCAGCCATTTCTGCTTACTGGGTGTGGGCAGGTCAGCCAACATTGGTGCAGGAGACAGTGGTTGGGCACTTTTCAAAGGCCTGGATCACATATCCCTTTGGTGTGTGAACCTCCACCTCTGTGGGATCCGTTGCTGGTTTGACAAAGCTCATGGGCAAGCCATTGAACCCATGCCCAAATGTGAGCTTTCACACTTGTCGTGGAAGGCGGCCTTTCTGGTGGCTATCATGTCTGCCAGAAGGACAGGGAGCTCAAGGCTTTCAGTGGACTCCCCTTATCTGGTCTTTCACAGGGACAAAGTTGTCTTGCACCCCACCCAAAATTCCTTCGAAGGTGGTGTCAGAGTTTCACCTTAACCAGGTGTTGACTCTTCCGGTTTACTATCCTAATTACACCTCGGACGCTGAGTACAGGCTCCATACCTTGGACCTGAGATGTGCTCTCTCCTACAAGGAGAGGATGGGCGGAGAATCGTGGAGGTTCACCAGCTGTTTGTCACCTATGCGAAGCTGCTTCTGGCAGACCTGCAGCCAAACAGACAATAGCAAGATGGATTACATCATGCATAGGTCTGTGCTATGAGTTGGCAGCAAGGAGCCTCCCAGGGGATAAGAGCTCATTCTACCTCCATACTGCAGCGGTGGCTGCTTCCAGGGACATCCCTATCCAGGAAATCTGTCGGGCTACTACCTGGAGTCAGCAAACACCTTCATTACCCACTACCACATCGATCTTGAGTCATTCCGGGATGCTGGTTTTGGGGCCTCGGTTCTCAATCTTTATTTCCTAAGTAGGGGTGTGCCTTGCCTCCCTCCTCCCGGAGAACTGCTTGGAGTCTGCCAAAGTGTGGATGAACAACATATCACGCTCCTAGAAGAACAGGTTACTCACCTGTAACAGTAGTTCTAGGAGTGGTATATATGTTATTCATACCTACCTACACACCTGACCTCCCAGCAGGCGCACAACCTTGCTTCCAGCAAGCTAAGATCTGGCATCATGGGGGCGGAGCAGGTATATACATCATCTGGGTGGGTGGGAGGAGCCAGCTTGAAGACTTCCGGCAAGATTTAAAGTGGAAGGGGACATGCCAAGAAGTGTGGATGAACAACATATACCACTCCTAGAACTACTGTTACAGGTGAGTAACCTGTTCATCTTGCACGAGCCTGTGAAGGCAGAATATGTGGAAAAGATGGGCAGTGCGGGATTCTGGACATATCTGGACAGTGCCTCTTTAATCCTTACTCCCATTTTCACCTTCAGGAGAGACAGGATACAGTACATAGAAAATGTGGGTGGGGTGGGGCAGGGACCAGACATGACCCATATGCCACCCGTCCCTTCACAGTATGGAAAGAGAATATTGTAGAAAACAGAGTGTAACCTTGTATAAAAAGTTGAGGGTATTAAAGGAAATTGCAGGGTTTAAAGTGTGTATTTCAGCTGGTGTTATATGCTTCATGGAAAAAGTTGGATGGGTTTCCCCATTCCCCAAAGTGGTTGCACTTGTGGAAGAAAAGGTAGACATACTGTATGGACAAGATGTGTCACATATCTCTCCTATCTTCATTCTCAGGAGAGAGTTAATGTAAAACTACAGGTGGGCAGAGTTAGAAAAAGACATGGTGTGTCTCTCCTCGTCCCCTTCCATATGCCTTTGACAAAGCATTCCATAATGCAAGGCTTTCTCACCCAGTCTGTATGCATAAAAACTTTGAAATGGCAGTTTTGGCAGATAAAGGTTTTGTGGCTCATACAGTCTGTCCCAAACCTGTCTGACAGTGGGAAAGCATGAAAATATGCAATTTGCACATTTCAAGTGAAATTAGACTTGAAGTGGAAGGTGTAGATATATGTGTGTGTGTGTGTGTGTGTGTGTGTGCACAGAGGGGTTGTGTGTGTGCAGTTGTGCATTTTGTCATTCTAGTGTTGCATTAGCAGATCTGCTTTTGTTGTGTCTTGCCTCTAACATGTGTTTGTGTTGTCCCTGCTTTGCCTCCTGTCCTCTGTCCCAGGTACTGTGCTGTCCAGTGCGGTGGGAGTGCCTGCTGCTAGTGCAAGCGGATACCACACCTGTAAAGGTGAGATCAGCAATGGTGCATTCAAGTTCTTACAGCAGTGTAAAGGCATGTAAATAAATGCAAATAAAATACATTCTGTGTGTGTGTGAGTCATATAAATGTTTTTATCATCTTTATGTGGTGTGTATGTTTATCATGTCTACTTATACTCTGGATAAATGTTTTCAAAATAAAATGTATTTTCAAATGTTTTTCAGATTAAGAGGAAATGCACATGCATATGCAGTACATAGAAGTTACTGGTAACTATAACTCTGCTACTAGTATTCAGTTCACATCCACACTTGGGAAGTGTTCTACTGAGCATGCTCAGTCATTAGAACCACTCTAAAGCTTGACTCCTCTTTCCAACTAATCATGTGTCCTTCATCACACCCACACTTCACTCAGATCTGCATGGTGAAACAGGAATCTGAGACAAGCCTTAGCAGGAGAGGTTGGGTAGATTGTGTGGATGTGAAATCACTACTAGTACTAACAGTACTATAGTTACAGGCAACTGTTTCTAGCTACCTAAATTCTGTTCACTAACCACACCTAGGCAGACTCCTAGTAATCTTCAGGAGGAAGGTGCAAGGCGAGGGCCCCAAATTAGTCGAATGGTGATTGGAAAGCTGAGGACCCAAAAGCAGCATCATGACAACTGAGCCAGTTGATGCTGTAATGGAATATGAATGTACATATTTGACCAGGTAGCGGCCCTACATATTTCAGAAATTAGTATGTTCCTGGCAACAGAGGCAGCTGTATGTCGGATGGAGTGAGCCTTCAACCCCATGGGTGGTTCCTCCCAGCCAACCTGTAACACAGAGCAAAGCAGAGATAATCCACCATCCAATCATCTGCTTGGCTACTGGTCTGCCTAGGGTGATGTCAGTATATGTGAGAAACAGCTGGCGAGTATCACCACAAATTCCACTGTGTGCTCCTAGTAAAAGCAGGGCCCTCAGAACATAGAGCATGTGACATGTTCGTCCAGCCTCTGAAGCGTGGGACTTTAGAAAGTGGGTAGAATGAATACGTGATTTAGGAGAAAGACCAACAAAAAATCTGGTGTGGCCTTAAATAGGAAATAAAGCCTCTATGTGGTGGTAGTCTGTCCCAGTGCAAGCCGGCTAGCTATAATCGGAGCAGGCATTGCAAAAATAGACTCACTCACCTTACAATTTAAAGGGGAATCAGTATGTATTGTTAGAGTCAAAACAACAACCCTTGCAGCACAGATCATTGTTTTGACTCTGTGGCAAAAATTCTGATTACCTTTTAACTACTGAATTGAGTAAGTCTATTTTCCAGTGATTTAGGTGAAACTCAAGATTACCTTAGGCAGGAATTTTGCATGAGGAGCTAGGACAGCAGGATAGCACCTGGAACTAGCTTACCTTACCCATCTGACTGAGGTTATAGTGACCAGAAAATGCAGTGTAAGAGATGATACTTGTCTATAAGCTTGAACAGTTTATCCATTAGCCTTGGCCAACCAGTGATAAGTCCCATGGTGGACAGACTACAGGGAAAGATGGTGCAGCCCTTAAAAAGAAATGAACAGCCATTTTGTCCTGTGCCTCTATTGGCATAACTGCCTTGGAATAGTATGCCAAAGAAGGCAGCCAGGTGCACCTTAAGGGATGTGGTTCACAAACCTGGCTGGGACAAGGGTCAGAGGTAGTAAGAATGTGGGACATGGAACAGGAGAGGGCAGCAATCCATGCTTCTTGCTGTAGCATGATAACCTCATCCACTTGCAAATGTGCATCTTGCAAACTGACTGCTACCGAGATGCTGCCAGAAAAGGCGAAGCCTGAAACTCTAGCCACCGAGGAACCAGGCAGTCAGGTGCAGGGACTGTAGGACTAGATGCTTTCTTGTCGACTTGGACCTCCTCAGCAAGTCTGGCAGGAGTGGAAATGGTCACAGTGGTCGACTGCTGAGATAGAGGAGTTCATGACACCAGAACTGGCATGGCCAGTCTGGTGCAATCAGAATTAGGGATGCCCTGTTCTTCCGCACCTTGTGGACCAGAGGAAATTGAGGAAGCATACAAGAAGTCCTAGGCCTGGGACCATGAAAACATGTTCCCAGCAAAGTGCCCCGCTCAAGGAGACTGGGCACAGAACAATCTCTGCTTCCTGTTTTTTGCAGGAAGCAGACAGATCTACTGATGATGTTCCCTGTACCAAAAACACCTAGGACACCACCCATGGGTGTAATGACTACATGTGGGATGCCTCTACCATACAACTGGGAGCATCTGACAGCTGCTTGTTTGCTTCCATAGCATGGATTGCCACAAGTCCTTGTGCAGGGAATGAGCCAGAGACCATGTCTGCAGCACCTCCTGACAGGGGAAAGTGTGTGCTGCTCTGTTTGAATAGGTAGAACATGGTGGTCATGTTGTCTGTGTTGACTAGGACAGTATGACCCTGGACCAGCAGTGTGAACTGTGCCAGAGCTAGGCAAACCACACAGAGTTCAGCAGGTTACTGTGAAGCAGAGTCTCGCTCTGAAACCAGAAACCTTGCACTCTGTGATATAACTGATGTTCACCCCAGCCCAACAGCAAGGTTTCAATCATCAGAGTTAACAAAAACTTTAACAGGATGGCCTCCTAGAGGTTCACTGTGGACAGCCACTAATGGATGGTGTTCAGCATCAGCTGAGTCACCTGGACCAGTTAGTTCAGGGCCGCACACAATGGAACCACTGATTCCCGGTTTTCACTGAATGGTTCACATGTGTCAGTAGGCCAAGTGTGCTGTGGTAGAGGCCATGAAGTCCAGAAGCCAGAGTATATCCTGGGCCAGGTACAAGTACCCAACCTGAAATTTTCAGATAAAGCAGGATAGGTCCCCATCTTGTCGGGCGGGGCAGCACGCTCTGGCTTGGAGAGTCCGGCTCTGCTCCAATGAACAGAATCATTTGCTTCAGTATGGGCTACATCCCTGGACCTTTCCACATCCAGCAAAGTTCTCCCCATGATGAGCCAGTTGTTGAGGTACAGAAACACCTTGATGCATCTTCGCCAGAGAAAGGCCGCCATGATGGACTGGCCTGGTGAACACTCTGAGTTACTAATGACTGAATGAATGGCATTGCTCTGAACTGATACAAGGCTCCATCAACCCAAAAGTGAAGGAACTGTCTGTGTGATGGATGGATGGGTATGTGGAAGTACACATCCTGGATGTTCAGGAATAAACCAAGCTCCTGGCTCATGAGATGGAATAATCTGATACATTGTTGCCATACAGATCATCTGACAGTAAATGAACATGATCAGGAGTCATGAGGTCAAGAATGGGGTGCCAGTCCACCATCTGTTTGAGTGCCAGGAAGTCTTGTAATATAAACTCCCTGAGCTTAATGTTGTGGGACAGGCTGTATTGTATACCACTCAGGGGCTGATGAAACTCTGTAGTGTGTGGAGACACTTCAGTGAAAATGTGACCTCTGTTGGTGCTTAGGACCAACAAGGAGATAAGATCTTAAATTCCAGTGGCAACCTTGATCATCTCCTCCAGGCCCATTTGTCAAAATGCTGCTTGCTAGATTCAGAATGGCAGTAGCACTGGGAAGGCTCGCTCCAATGTAGAGTCTTATTCGAGAATGTCCAGCAGCTGGTAGTTTTTCTTCTTCTGGGCCTTGTCAATATAGCATCAAGAGCCACACATATGTATTTCAGCCAAAGAAGGCTGTTTCCCGATGGGAACCTGTTGGTTGATAGCTACCATCCCAGTGACAAAGAGTCGATGGGATGGATTATGGATTCCAGTCTGGATAGAGGAGCATTGACACTGACCACCAACTAGGGTTATGGATATCCCTCTTTGTCGGGTAACCACCACTGACGGAATATGAAGACTTCCGGACTTTGTCCTAGAGTCCTCGGTCACAGCGCCTCCACTGGCTGTAGAGGTTGGTGTTCCACCTGTACTGGTCACTGCAGCATGGTCGGTAAAGCCAGAGGTGGGACAACAGATGCACAACCGGAATGGGTGCTTGAAAGAGGCATCCAAGGCTGGGATGGTCCATCAGCATAGCCACTCAACCTCAACCGTTTGGCAGTTGCTGTGTAAGCTCACTGCTGCCAGGCTGCTCTTTTCATCTGTGATGAGTTTGACATCAGTGGCAGGAGACATACAACAAGGAAGAACTAGACATCAAGCACTGATGGCAAAGTCAACAAGTTAAGAATGGGATCGAGTGGCCGGTGGCACTGAGGGCTGAGGCGCTTTGCCTCATACCACGCTGGCGACCTGTGTCCGGAAATGAGCACGGGCCGCCGGGGGTCTGCGGAGAAGAAGGTTGAGCACCTGACAGCTGCTCTCCTTCTCTGGGAGATATCTGCACGCCCCGGCTCCTGTACCGCCACCTTGGGGTGCCCGGTAGAAGGCGCGGTAGATGGAGGTAAGCAGCGAGGAGACAGGGAAGATGTCGACAGAGGGGTGGAGCAGGAGGCACGTCTCAGCTTGGCTCCTTGGCCCTCATTGCACGCGATGTCTTGGAGTCGAATACAAGGAAAAACACCTCCTCTAGCCTAGATGATGACTCCTCAGTGTGTGTGCGTCTCCTCAAGATCGTTGGGGCAGACTCCACTGTACCAGATCAGACCACATCAGAACAAGTGAGTTGGGAGTAGGGGTCTTTCCCCACCCTACACTCGAGGGGTTAACCGGGCATCAAAGGTCAGTGATACCTGGTACTCTAGGGCAGATCCAATGCGAAGGTGGGATGCTGCAGCAGGCGAAAGTCTGAAGGAGTGGAGAAAAGGGGCAGTAAGGAGCATGGAAAAAGATGTAGAGTTAAAAAAAAAAAAAAAAAAAAAAAGAATAGGATCGAGGGCACAACTGAGATCTCTATCTTAAAAGTCAACTAGAAGATCAACATGGCATAGTAATCTCAGGGTCCAGTTGCCCTGTTGTAAATACCCTAGGTACTGGCCAGAGAAGCCTGCATTGGATGAGAGGCAGCGTCTGAATTGGTAGAGGCTAAGCGGGGCTATCGCACCTACCCCCACTCTGTTTAGAATGGGCTATGATCAGCACTGGAGTATGAAAGAGCTAGGTATTGTCTCCCTCAACAGACTCTTCTCGGCATCTGGGTTGACTGTCTGATCAGCGTTGACACCGTCTGCTACCCAGAAGGGAGTTTCACGGGTAGAACAATGGCTTCGTCAGAGGGCTGGTCGAAGTTGAGCATCCTAGGGACTGCTCTTCTTCTCCCTGGGGGTGGAGGGGTAGTGTGTCTGGCATGTCACGGACCCCTGGTGGAGGCTTGGGGGATCCATTGTGCCAGCACTGTAACCTGTGGGGAGGGCGGGGCGGATGCAGGTCGTCATTACATGTCTCCGCCCCCAGATGCTCTTCTACACCTAAAATCAGGCCCCAAGGCGTGAAGCCCTGCTCTGCCTCCTTCTCACCAATAGTGTCTGCCAGGTGGGGTCCCGCTCCCATGGCCCCACCCTGAGGGTATGCCAGGGCACGTTACCATTGACCATGGGGAGGGCCACCCAGGAGGTAAGCATGGGCACGGTGGGCAGTGAGCGGGCAGGGGCTGAGTCCCCTTCAGGGAGTGGGTGTGCTAGGGACAGAAAATAAATAAAACAAACAATGGGCTCCATGTCAGTTTAACCTCCTTAGAAGGTGACGAGCATGAGGACCCTCTGGCTTGAACAATGCCAATGGTCTCCTGACCAAAAACAATCCCACAGCCTGTGTTGATTCTTCTTGTACTTTTGACAGTGAGATGGAGACTCATGTTTGAGGGACGGAATCTGGGTGAGACTGGAGCAGAAATTTCTTTGTTTTCTTGTTTAGCTAAATTAGTGGTAAAAGGATGTCTTATTTAATCTACATGACCCATTATGAAGTGTTAAATTATGTACTGTATGATCATCAGCCATGTTTAGATATGTGGATAACTCAATAGAGAAATGGGGAAAAAAGATGGAGACTCATGTTCAAAAGAGTGAAGAGACAGAAGAAAATTATGGAAGCCTTTGTCTTACTGAGGAGTCGGAGATCCAGTGCATACTCCTCCTCTTCCACGTGAGAATGCCCTCTCTGTCTCTTGGGCCTGCAACTGTTCCAACCCCGCACAGCCATTACAGTACATACATTTTAGTTGGCTTGCCCTGGAGCAGCAACTACTGGTGCTAAATCAGGTGCCTGCAGGTGCATGGTCTGGCACTAGGAGTGATGCACTGCATCGTGGCGATACCCAAGCAGTACATTGGTAAATGCACACCATGCACCTCTTAAAACTTGGCTTCTTCTGTTCCATGGCGATATTTAATGACTGAGCGGAAAGCCGGCAGTAAAGTAACAGGAATGAGTCAAAAGTGAAGCACAACTTCAAAAAAGTCACTGAGGAGCCTGAAAAGTTAAATGGTATCCTAATTCACTAGCAGGGTATTTGATGGTGGAGACCTGCCTCTTTTAGCAGAAGAAAGATCCAAGTCAAGTGGGGGTGGAGCCAGAGGACCTCATGGTTGGGTGGTAGGAGGAGTGAGTAAAGACTGATATGGTGACTGAGCTTGCTCACGAAGACTGCCTGAGTATAGCAAACTGGGTCTAGGTAGTTCATATTGGACTTTGTACAAAGATGTTTCCAGAGAAGAGGTTGTAGAACACAGTTCTCTGGCCCAACCTCATGTAACTGCCTTTTGTTGGGTCCAATCATGTATTGCATTGTATCGACAGCAGTTAAGCAGGAAGAGCAGGAAGTGTGCCCTGTTCTGGATATCGAGGAGATTGTAAATAATATGAACTCCTAGACATTGTAATGAGACCATTACTGGATCATTAATCTGTCTGTCTAGCCATTGAGTCAAGTGTCTGTCTCTCACGCCCATTTGACTGCCTTTGGTCACTGTGTCTGTTCATCCGTCCATCTGCCTTGTAGCTGCATATACATGTATATGTGCTTTCTGGAATATAATTCACATATGCATAGGCAGGTTATGACCAGGCTGTGTTACAACTTAGGAATCCAGACTCTGTCATGCTAGATTTATTCTCTGTGCTTTTCCATTTGAAGCATTTTTGTACTGCACTAGTAAAGCATTTCAATTGGTACTGCAGGTGTGCATTTCTCTTTATAACTTGGAGTCAAATCCTACTTGTAATATTGCAGTAAATGTCAGAGACAAATAAAGGGTTTACATTGGTTGAACAGCAACACACGACCAACAGACAACCATGCATTAATTCCCTAGTAATGCCCGCTTGTCATCGGGGCGTGCAGAAAGTAAACCCCTATTCCACTGTGACAGTTATTGCTATGTTACAAGATGCACCGGAGTGAGCACATTTACAAGACCTGCCCGGGAGTGAGCTAAAGAAGCAGTCAGCTAGATCCACATCGTTGTCTCCCACCCACCTGCCTCACGGACCTTGGAGACTCCACGGTGTCAAAACATACTGCAAATAATTGGAAAAGCAGACAGTATTCCTTGCTACCCACCCACCCAACCCATGGACCTGGAAACTGCAGTGGTTTGAAACAGACACTGTAAATGAGAGAATAATGGCCTTTGATTGGGTATTGTACACCAAATGTCATAAAGCGAAAACAGTTCACTCACAAAGCAGAACAATTCACTGGTGAAGGACCTTGCTGCATTATTTGTTACCTGAGTTCAGAAAGTCTTTGGCTTCGTTGTTTCTTTCCATTCACCAATACATTCTGTGTTCAGTAAAAGATTTTCATATCTGTATTAGGCCATGTTATCAAATACAAAAGATCACGAAAGCTTTGTACCTTTCCCATAATGCAGCCAAGTGAGGATGAAAAAGCAGAAGGGGACGACCTCACAGGAGCTTTTTTCAAAGCACGTCCAAAGGTTACTTAAAATGCCACGTTCAGCAGTGTATGCATCCGAAGCACATCATAAATGAGCTACAGAATTTGTAGACACCACATTACTGCATGTGACCAGGTGCAACATGCACATTGCCTGTTCTATGCACTATCAGAGAAACAGCAGAAATGGTATTTAAAAGTACAAATTATTGATCTTACTTCGAGTGGGAGCTCTTGCAGCAGGCTATTACATTTAGGACTATGCCGCGGGCACTAGGACCGTCGATTAACTTCTGCCAGCAATACCAGCAGAGGACCGCCCTGCCTTGGCCCGCCCGGCGTCTGTCAGGGTACAGAGAAGGCGGACCCAGCTCCACCTTAGTTTTTTCCCACAGCGTACCCAGGCGTGAAGCCTGCTTCTGTCTGCGATTTCAGCGGAAGAAGAACTTCTAGCAAGATATTTTGCCTTTTCAACGGTCTTTTGCCGTTTTACCGTTACGGCGTCAGTTTCACTGCCATCGTCTCTTTATTGTATTCCGCTCTCAGCGCTGTGTTTTTGCCTACTGTCACCGCTTCCAGTACCGACATCAGCCCTCTTCCTTCCCAGCTGGGTTCGATGTCTTCCGGGCTTGGTGTCCCCGAACACTTGAATAAGTGCGACTGCGGGCGGCAGATTCCCGACACAGGCCAGGCACCGGGCGGTGCCTTCTGTCTCGGTCCCGACCATGACACTGCCAACTGTGCTGACTGCCAAGCCTTCACCAGTTGGACCCGCATCCGCTGCCTGAAAGCCCTTAAGGGGAACGCCGGAGATTGGCTAAATACCTGAGACAGAAGGAGCTGAAGCCCTGGTTATTCCTCCTTTGGTGGATACCTTCCAGGATCTTACCAGGTCCACCTGGATGCATCCAGCCTCAATCCCGGCAGTTCCTAAAAGTCGGATAGGCTCTATAAGGCTCCGAGGCAGAACCCTTCCTGGCGGAACACCCTCAGGCCGACTCGCCGATGATCACGGCTGCCGATGGTAAATCTCGACAGCGAAGCACCTCAGCTCCCAGCCTCCCGACCCGGGTCGATACCTGGACCAGGTCGGCAAAAAGTTCATGGCCTCCATCTGTTCCATCGCTCCCTGAATTTTCCTCATGCATATGGTACAGTATCAGAATGCATTATGGGAAAGGGACTTGAGTGACACAGACCATGCCAGACTCCGACAAGAAGACAGAGCTCCTGGCCTCTTGCAGTTGGGCAGGCGTGGGCTCCCATGTACTGAGAGCCTGGTGTGACACTGCAGACACGGCAGCCAGGGCAGCCGCTCTGGGGTTGTGCCTTCGCACCATGCCTGGTTGAGAGTCCTCGGGTTTTCTACCAGGATCTGTAGTCCGTATCCGGGATTTGCCCTTCCAGGGTACCGTGTTGTTTGGGCAGGAGACTGAGGCTCTGATCTCCCGCCTCCAGGAGTCTGGTAAGTTGATCTGGTCAGTCCGCCAGATGTACCGTGGCGATCAGCGGCGTCCAACACCGTAAGCGGCCCTTTCGTAAGTCCCTCAGGCAGCAAAGGTTCAGCCCATGGCAACCCACAGGACAGAGGTGGCTTCCGAGAAGATCCGGAAACCAGCAGTCTGGTGGACCTTCCGCCCGTGGGCCCAAGTCCTCCAGACCTCTCTTCCAACTCCGACTCTGCCCAATGACTCCTTCCCCCCCCTTCTGACAGAAGTTCCAGGGGAGCGGTTAATGCTTCTCCCTTCATCTCAAGGGTGGAAGTTCATTACCGCAGACCAATGGGTCTTGGATATTGTAATGGAGAGGACACACATTGGAGTTCAGAGTCTCCTCCTCATACTCCACAAAGCTCTCCGTTATCCTCCTTCTCACATCCCACTATTAGAAGGAGAAATACAGACCTCCTGCAGAAGAGAGCTATAGAGAAAGTCCCTTGGGGGCAGCAGGATCAGGGGTTCTACTCCCACTTTTTCTGATCCCAAAAGACTGGGGACCTCTCGTCCATTCTAGATCTCAGTCCTCTAAACCTCTTTATTGAATACAAAGCGGTTCAGAATGGTGACACTTCAAGGACTCCTTCCTTTGCTGCACCAAGGGACTGGCTCTGTTCTCTCAACATGCAGGATGCATACATGCATATAGAGTCTATCCTCCCACAGGAAGTTCTTGAGGTTCCACTTCAAGGGAGCATTTCAGTTTTAAAAGCCTGCTCGCCTCTCCAGTTGCAGCAGCCACTTCAAGAGTGGGGTATGCTCTTAGACAACTAGTATTGAGCCTACCGAGAGGGAGCAATCTTAGACCTGGTTCTCTCAAATGGAGATGAAGGGAGGATCACAGATGTAGAAGTAGGTAGCCATCTGGGAACTAGCAACCATCGAACAGTATGGTTCACAATAAACACAGCAATAGAGTCCAAGCCATACAAAGGCAAAAGTACTGGACTTTAGGAGGGCTGACTTTGCTAAAATGGGTGAGTGCCAAGGAATGCACTAGCAAATGGGCAGGAAGGAGGGGTGGAAGAACAATGGGAATAATAAAAACTGCCATCACAGAGGTAACAAGCCTTGTGTGAAGCAAATAAACAGAAGCGAAACAATGTAAGAAACCACTATGGTTCTCAAAGGAAGTGGCAGTGAAGGTTCAAGAGAAAAAAGAAAGCATTCCGGAAGTACAAGGAATCACAGAAGGAGCAGGACAGAAGAACTGTATCAGTTAAAGCAAAAGGAAGCTGGGAAGGCAGTCAGAACAGCAAAGGCCCAAACTGAGGAAAAAGATAGCCAACTCCAGTTAAGAAGAGGATAAAACCTTTTATAGGTACATCAGGAAGAGAAGGAAGACCAGGGAGGTTAGTGAGGCTTAATAAAGGGAGGGAGGGTGGGCAGAGGGTGACTGTGAAAAGGCAGAGATACTAAACAAATATTTTTGCTCAGTATTTACAAAGGAAGAGAGGGAGGTACCTAAAACAAACAGTAGAAACACTCTGGATACAGAAGTTGATACCAGCCCATTTACAGAAGAAAGGTTCTGAAAGAACTCTTAAAACTGAAGGTGGACAAAGCAATGGGGCATGATGGGATTCATCCCAGAATTCTAAAAGAACTAAGGTAGAACTAGTGACACCACTGACTACCCTCTTTAACAAATCATGGGAGGATGGGGTGGTACCGAGGACTGGAGGAGGGCAGATGTGATTCCCTTCACAAAAGTGGGAGCAAGGCAGAAGCAGGAAACTACAGACCTGTTAGTTTAACCTCAGTGATAGGAAAATGATGGAATCACTTCTGAAGGAAAGAATTGTTGAGTATCTAGAGGCCAGAGGGCACAGGGACCCAAGGCAGCATGGATTCACAGCGGGAAGGTCATGCCAGACAAATCTGATAGATTTCTTTGACTGGGTGACCAAAGTAGTAGATCAGGGAGGGCTGTGGACATGGCCTACCTAGACTTTACCAAGGCATTTGACACAGTCCCACACAAAAGATTAATATACAAGTTAGCCAGCCTGGGAGTGGGTCCCAAGATGACAGCCTGGGTAAAGAATTGGCTGGAGAATAGGACACAGAGAGTAATAGTAAATGGAGTCCACTCTAAAGAAAGGGGTTACTAGTGGGGTACCGCAGAGTTCAGTATTAGGACGGGTCCTCTTCAATGTCTTTATAAGCAACATTGCAGAGGGACTGAAGAAAAGTATGTCTCTTTGCAGATGACACAAAGATCTGCAACAGAGTTGATGCACAAGGTGGGGTGGAAAGGATGAGAAGGACTTGGCAAGGTTAGAGGAATGGTCAAATGTATGGCAGCTTAGATTCAATGCTAAGAAGTGCAAGGCAATGCACCTGGGAAACAAAAACCAGGGGAAGAGTACACAATGGGTGTGAGATACTAACAACAACAAAAATGGAAAGGACCGGGGGTAGTCATATCAGATGACCTAAAGGTGGGCAAGCAATGTGAGAGGGCAGCAAGGAGGGCTGGGGGATACTGGGATGCATGGGAGAGGCATCACCAGTAGAAAACAGGAAGTTATTATCCCTCTGTACAGACAGTTGGTGAGACCCCATCTGGAGTACTCGTGCAGTTCTGGAACCCAATCTCCACAAAGACATAGACAGGATGGAAGCTGTCCAGAGGAGGGCAACTAAAATGGTGCAGGGTCTGCACCGGAAGACATATGAAGAGAGACTTAAGGAGCTAAATATGTATAGCTTCGAGGAAAGGAGGGAGAGGGGACATGATAGAAACTTTCAAGTACCTCAAGGAGTCAACAAAGTCCAAGAGGTAGCATCTTTCAAAAAGAGGTGTGCAAGAACAAGGGGCACAATTTGAAGATAGAAAGAGGCGGCTCAGAGGTAATTTAAGGAAATATTTTTCACAGAGAGGGTTGTGGATGCATGGAGCGGCCTTCGAGGAAGGTTGTGGAGTCAAAAACAGTGGTGGAATTCAAGCATGCATGGGACAGTCATAAGGCAATTCTAGGGGCTGGGGTAGGAAGAAGTAGGCTGCTGGTTAACTAGGATCTGCAGCTTATCCATTAGGTAGGAAAATGGGCAGACTGGGTGGGCCAGCGGTCCATATCTGCCGTCAAAATCTATGTTTCTATGTTTCTATGCCTCTCTTCCGCTCTGTGAGTCTTCACAAATGCCTAGCAGTAGTGGCTGCCGGCTCTGAGGCGGATGGGACATTATACGTTTCCCTACCTCGACGATTGACTTCTTACAGCCCCATCAAGAGACAGCCTCCCACATGCTCTCGGAGACACTTATACTCTATTCAAGAGCTGGGGATCACCCTGAACTTAAAAAGTCATCCCGGAGCCCAGCCAATAGCTCGCCTTCATAGGAGCGATCCTGGATTCTGTCCAGGGCATGGCCTTTCTCCCACAAGGCCAGGGATTCGCTTGCGAGAGTTGGCAGAGGCGGATCTCCATAGCACCTCGAGTTCCGGCTGGAACTTCCCTCAGTTTATTGGGGCATATGGCGCGGCCATTCCAGTCATGCCTTTGGCCCGCCTCCACATGAGAGTCCCACAGTGGATGCTCAGAGGTGCAGTGGGACCAATGCTACGATGACCTAGACTCTTTGGTCAGGATCTTGGAGCCAGTCAGGAGAACATTGCTTTGGTGGTTGGACCCCAGCAATATGGAGAAAGGGGTCAGCTTTCGTCCGAGCCACCAGGTCAGACTCTGACAGACGCATCAGACCTGGGATGGGGGCTCACCTGGGTGTTCATCAAACGCAAGGGTTTGGTCACCCGAGGAACAGTCCCTCCACATCAATGTGCTGGAAATCGGCGGTCCTCTCACGTTCTTCAGGCTTTTCGAGAGGATCTGGTACCAGGCTCTCTTCTAATTCAGGACGGACAACATGGCGGTTGTCTTTTACATCAACAAGCAAGGAGGCACTCATTCCTATCCTATTTGCAGGGAGGCGATGAGAGTCTGCTACTGGGCACTGGAACAGGGCATTCTGCTATCCGCAGTGCATGTTTGGGTGTCCTAATGATCTGGCCGACAGCCTCAGCCAGTCGCGGCCAGAGCACATGAGTGGGAGTTGCTACAATCGTGAGTGGACCAGCTCTTCGACAGGTGGGTCTTCCAGCTGGACCTCTTTATGCCACCCGCAATGCCAAACTGCCAACGCTCTGCTTGGCGAGAGCACGTGCCTGGAGTTTTTGGCCAGATGCATTATCCTTTGTTGGGCAGTGAGGTTTCTCTATGCCTTTCCGCCTTCCCTCTCATTCAGAGGGTTCTGCTCAAGTTGCAGGCCGAAAGGCCGGATGATCCCTGTGGCCCCAAATGGCCTTGACAGATTTGGTTTCCACTCTGCAGCGGTTATCCAGGGAACCTCCACTTCCGCTGCCCATATGCTCGCATAATTGCTGTCCCAGGACCAGGATCTCTGGTCCATCCAGATCTCCGATCCCTGCACCTTCATGCTTGGCTCCTTCAGGACGTAGCTCAAAACAGATACGAGGTTTCCCGAAGTGGCCCGGAGGTCTCAGCGTCAGCAAGAACCCTCTACTCGCTCCACTTATGCTATGAAAGTGAAGCGTTTCTGTCTTTGGCCTTGCTGCAATGTTTGGATCCCGTCACAAGCCCTGTGAACTTCACTTTGCAGTACCTCCTCTCCTTATACGAGACAGGCCTGAGTTACTCCTCTGTCAAGGTGCACATGTGGGCAATTTCCGCCTACCATGCTCTCGTGGGAGAGAGGGATTGGCACAATTAGATGTGGCTCGCACCTTCCTAGGGGAATTCTACACATGAGACCTCCCATTAGGGACCCTCTCCACCCTGGGACCTCCTTTTTATGTTGGAGAAACTCACCCTCCCTCCTTTTGAGCCCGCAGTGGTTTGTGAGCTACGTTACCTTTCTTAGAAAGTTTGTTTTGGTTGCCGTTACTTCAGCTTCGAAGGGTTTCCGAGCTTCAGGCTCTGATATGTGAAGAGCCCTATTTGGTTTTCCATAGGAAAGGGTTCCCTCAGAACTAATCCTAAGTTTCTTCCCAAGGTGGTCTCAGAATTGACCCTCAACCAGTCGGTTGATCTTCCAGTTATTTTCCTTCCCCTTCCAATAGAGGGCTCTCCTCACACACTGGATGTCCACAGGACCCTGAGGTATTAGCTCAACAGAACGGTTCAGCACCGTAAATCGGAGCAGCTCTTTGGGGCTTTTCACCACATTGCTTAGTCAACGGTATCCAAACAAACTCTCTCTAAATGGATAGTCTGCTGTGTCTCGTTTTGCTCTGAGGCATCACAATAAACCCTTCCAGGCCCGATTCGGGTCACTCCACCAGAGGAGTGTCAGCTTCTTTTGCCCGCTATCAATGCATAGCTATCCAGGACATTTGTGCGGCCCCAACCTGGAACTCGGTGCATACTTTTATCAAGCATTAGAGCTTGGATACTGTCTCAGACGCCGTGCTGGCCTTGGTCTAGCGGTTTTATGAGTGCTTTTGTCCTAAGGCCTCTGAGTCAGCATATTCCACCTCCGGGTCGGCTACCTCCTTGCTGTGGGACTGCTTGGGACTCGGTCCTAAATGTAATAGCCTGCTGCAGAGTTCCCACTGAGTAAGATAGTACAGTTATGTAGAACTTACCGTAACAGTAGATCTTGAGAGGAGCTCTCTCAGCAGGCTCTCTTCCTCCCGCCTTCCCCTCGGGGTGTGCAGATCTGTTTTCTTTCTTTACCTTCTAGATGGTGGGCTCGCCTCCTTCTTTTGTCAGGCCTTCTGCTGGGTACTGGCGGGAGAACTGAGGGTGGAGCTAGGTCCGCCCCTCTTGTGCCCTGACCGGCGTCGGGCGGGGCGGCGTCAGGTGGTCCCGCTGGTATTGCTGGCAGAAGCTTTTCACGGACGGTCCTAGTGCCTCGTGCATAGTCCTAAATGTAATAGCCTGCTGCAAGAGCTCCTCTCGAAGATCTACTGTTACGGTAAGTTCTTACGTAACTGTATTTTTCTCCTCATTGTTATTGTACCCTAACTTACTCATTAACAAAATTCTTACTAATCTTGCACTTGCCATGTTACAAGTGCATTAAAGGCCCTCAGGGAGGCTTCTACTAGTGAATTAATGCATGGGTAGGTGGTTGGGGCACTCATGTTACAAACCCTCTCCCCCCAAACAACCATGCATTAATTCCCTAGTAGATGACTCTTTGTTGTCTTTAATGCTTACTTGTGGTGGTGTTTGAGATTGGTTTAACTGCACAGTATATTACACTGTGGTACAGGAGACCCAGGCTCAACAATGCACTTGGCGCACAAGAAGTTTTGGATGCAACATAATCAAATTCTTCCTTCCTGCAGCAGGAGCAGCACCATTCCCCCAAGTTGGCAGCAATAATATGCAGAGGGCCAAGCAAGACAATGAGGTCTCACTGGGTGGCATTGAATCATAAGGGTTGTGGGGGTGAATGGGAGGAGAGTGGCACTCATTGTAAGGGATGGTGAAAAGAACCCCTCCCCGCCTAGTCTACTGAATCATTTCATCACCCCATGCATGGCTCAACCAAAGCATGGGGAGGAAAGCAAAATATTGAGACACAATATTAAAACAAATCTACTTAAAAGTCATGAAGAGATGACAACGTCTGGAAATACAGTCCTTATCTTGTTTCTGTAAAGTATACCTTCCAGTCGTAACACCCTGGTTTCCAGTGTGGCTGGTACTATGGTTAGTGCAAAGCAGTGGGTTAACAAGTATGAAATACTGAGATATTGCCAGTTGACATTTCCCCAGAATTCCTGTAAACGGTTTTGTGGAGGCATCTGCATTCATCTGAAGACTGAAGGATTGACTGGCAAAGTCTAAACAGTTTTGACAAGAAACAAAGCTTGTTATTTGGACACATTTCCACCTTGGCAGCACTAAGAATAGCAATCAGTACCATGGTCTTGCAACTGTGCGTGACTCAGCGGTGTGTTGTCAGTCAGGTACAAATGGGGAATGGTTTAACAATCTTTTTCAGCAATATGGCAGACAAGCGTAGCTGGTCACCTGACCTTACCCACCAAGCTGTAAACATCATAAGTTGTCATGGAGAAACTGACAGACCCACCACAGGAAAGTAATACATTACTCTGAAACACAAATAAGCGGGAGATCTTTAAGCAGCAATGACTAAGGAAGGAAATTACATCATGAGATGCAGACAAACAAAGAGTCAACAAGCTGCAGAGAAAGCAGCTGTTTCCTTCGGACTGATGGATGGAGGAATGGAACCAGTGATGTAATTTCCTCTTTTAAGAGCCTCTGAAGTATTCGGCTCCAGCGGAAACAACTTTCAAGTTAAGGGATAAGGGAATGCTTCCTGAGTAGCAAGTGTGACTGGAAACAAAAGTTAAGGCTGGCAGATAAAATATTGTACCTGTGTACTTTAGGGTTCCATTGCATGAAGCACGCCTGTCTGTTTTAGTTAGTAGTTAGCAATGGCCCAGAATTGCTGGATTAATGAATAGATGGAGAACATCACCGTGATGAGATACACTGCTGTTAGGGCTACAGGGGTATCTTTATGTGTTTACCTTTTGGGGCCCTCTAGCTGCCCTATCCCAGCACAGACCCTCTCATTCAACTTTCTTCCCATCATAGCCAACCAAACCAAAGGATTTAGATCCATTTGATCTGGAATTGAAGATAGGCGAGCTGCTTCACAGCCATCAGTAATGTCTAGGTTCTCTTTTCCTCCCAGGTTAGTTACAGTTCCTTCATTGTTTGATGTTCACTCAACCTTACCTAATCTGGCAGGCATGATAACTGGCATAGTGGGCTTACATCATCATGTCAGGTGTCAAAAGTTTCCATGTTTTGGCCAACTAGGGGTACTTACATACATACATACATAATTGCCAGTAGATTAGGCCTAACGGTCTATCTTGTCTGCCCAACTCAGCTCACTGCTAGTGCACAGTAGCTGCTCTACCTCCCCCATTTCCCCTCCCTTCCTCCTGTATACGCTTGTTATTCACCAAACCCCACCATGTACCTTGCCCTGTACCTATCCAACCCTTCTTGAAACCTCTCACAGTTTCCATTTTACCAGGTCATCCGTCAGTACATTTCAGGGTGCCACCACCCTCTCTGTGAAATAATGCCCCTCACCTCTCCTCTGTACCAGCACCCAGCCAACTTTAAACTATTGCTCTTGTAGTCCCTCCTCCCTTAACTTGAACAGACCCTCCTTGTTCCCTCTGTTGAACCTTTTAGGTATTTGAAGGTCTCTGTCATATCCCCCATCCCTTCTGTCCTCCAGAGTACATGTTCAGCTCTCCAAATCTGTCCTCATATGACAAACCCCCAGACCACTAATCATCCTCGTCCCCTTCTCTGGACTCTCCAGCAGTGTGATGTCCTTTTTAGGTGGAGGCGTGAGCACATTGAGGAGGGAGCTTCACCAGTCGGGTCAAAAGTCTGGTCTCCTACATGGCACTTCATTGCAGAAAATATACACACACACACACGTAATAGATAAACCACTCTGAGGTGTGGTCGTGCTCTGATATATGCTGCAGCCTTGGTGTCGTCCAACCGCCAAAGTGCGTATCAGAGCGCTAACTGCATACCTCAGAGTGGGTTTATCTATCTTATAAAATGTCAAAATTGTTTTGAAGGAGGGTAAAGTGCAGGTGTGTGTGGTTGCGCTCTGATATATCACGGTCATGTGATGTGTTTTATACAATCAGAAGTTTGGATTTGACCACTCCTTTTTATCCATTTTATAAGTGTGTGTATATATATATATATATATATATTATTTTATTTTATTTAACATTTTGGTGACGGGTAGGCCCACTGAGACCATAATGATCCCTTTTCAGAGGCGATCCAGGGTTAATTACAGTGAACAGTACAATAAAAAGTAGAAACAGTTCAAGAGAAAATGTGCAAATACAGACATTATAGTCGGGACATGTAGTACAATCACAGGCAGGTTAGGTAACGTTGAGAATAACATGAGGGGTAAACACTAGTGTGTGTATATATGTGTGTATATATATATATATAATCTTTATATTAATTTTCATTGTAAAAACTTCATTAATGCATCAGTTAGGGTTGTTTCCACAGCGACAAAAGTGTGGAAATGCGATGTTAGAGTTACCACCCACCCCATCCTCAACCCTCTAACTCACATTCCACCCCCCACACACACACACACACACACACAAGCAGTACAAGATACATCCATCATCATGGTCCAGCAACTGTACGAGTTCTACTGCCATCAGAGTGCCTTGAAGCACACACATGCTGAGCAACGATGGGAGAAGGGCCACAGTAAGCATTTTTGTTACAAGCATCACCAACATATAGAATAATGGATGAGAACTGTACAACAAGGCTGTGTTTCATCGAGGGTTGATGACATCATAGACCCCAGAGCGGCTCCTAGGAGGTCCCTATGATGTCATCAACCTCCGAGATGGAAACACGGCCTTGTTGTACACAGTTCACTATCTGTTATTTTATATAGTATATGGTTTCCCCAAAATGTGCCAGCCAGTATTTGTTGGTTTCTGTACCTTTCTGTAGTTTGTTCTGACATTGCCGTTTCCTCCTGGTGTCGCTGAGTCCCGCTACGCCACCGATCCTGAAGGTTCTCGCTGTCGTCTGACTGAGCTTTAGTCCCCAGGACCACTCATTTATTAAAAAATTAGACTGTTGACAAATTGATAGTTTGGAAACACAGTGCCAACTATGGCAGTCCGTGTCCAAACTATCTGTGAAGCTCATGTAACGCCGCTTAGCAGCGCAGCCATGTTTTACATTTTTTTTGTGAAGCCCAATGTTTCAGCCAATCAGGAAACAGTTGAATGCTAAAAGTTCTTGTACTATCGCTAGGACGTCAGAACGATAGTACAACAACTTTTTGACCTTTGAACTGTCCTACAACAGGATTTAGAAAACCACTGTTTTCCATCCATAATAAACCCTAACCATATACTATAATATTTTAGCAGATGCCTGCATTTCAATTGTTAAGAAATGATGAAACACACAGTATGTTATCTATAGATAGCTGTATTGGAAATAAGAGTTTGGATAACCCTAGCAACAGTGAGAGGATGTTTGCATATTTTTTTCTGATAGAGTGAGTCAGTCCTAATAACAAATGGTAATTATAAAAGTAATGTTTTGTAGTATAGTTTACAAGGAACATGTGACAGCAACAGTTGTAACATTCAAATCTAACCATAACATGCTGCTAATGAGTATTTCCAGGTAACACAGCTGTATTACAACATGTGATGGTGCTAGTTTCATACCGAGCAGTATGTGAAAAGTACTATGTATGTGTTAGCTGTGTCTGCCCTGCTACCACATGCCTATGGGGTAACAGCGATTCCTGCAGCGAGCCAATTGTTGAATTATGACACATGAAAATCAATATTTAGAAAGTTTGTGCAGACTAAGTTTCACTGTATGAGAAAGATATGCCAGCAATAATGTGTCATCATACAGTGCTGGCAGTAGTGTTTCAGTACATAGTGTTATGTGAAAGGAGTACAGTGTCGTGATTATTGTGCTTCCAGATGTGACTGACTGGTATAGTGTCTTACAGTCTTGCGTGTGCATGTGGGGATTGAGGATGGGGGCATGGGGGTTGGGTGGTAACCCTAACATCATATTTCCACACTTTTGTCGCTGTGGAAACAACCCTAACTGATGCACTAAGATTTTTGCAATGAATTTCCCTTCTTTTGAGAAAGTATAATATAAATAGCACAAAGCTGCCCGTTTCTGCTTAATGATATGTGTTTGTGGAACGCGGGTCCCTGCGCTCCCACCTACACATAAGCACAGAGACATACAGCAGCCCTAGAGGTCAAGGAAGCCTTGTAACAGTAATTTGCCCATATTTGGGAAACATAGCAGCTAGAAAAGAAATTCAAATGTGGTTGTAATCATGAGCATGAGTAGTTCTTGCAACAAAAGTTGACTGAATCCATATCTCACAATGTGTTCAAGATAGGGGCAGCAAAAGCACTGTGAATAGTAACTCTGTGGGCGTAATAGTGTGCCTCGGACATCAAAATGAGAAAATCTCAAAGATCTCAGGAACCGTGCATGAGGTAGAAAAAAAATTCAAATTTCATGTTGTTGTTGCTTTCCACCTACTTACTTAGTCTGCCTTAGGGGCACTAAAATTTTTATGACGAAAGTCTGTATCTCGAATCGTTTCAAGATACAGGCCCGGAAGGCATCACTGACACCACAGTGTTTCCTATGGGAAAATGTCTGAACCTCGAGTGTTGTAGCTTTGGTCCCCTGCAATGTTTGGTACTAAACCACCAAAAGGCACATCTGTGGGAGCAGGGCTTGCCACCCTGAAAGTTTCAGCCCAAAGACCATGTTGTTTTTGTTGCAGGTGGCTGGCAAAGATTTGCAGTTATTTTGGTATACAAAATACTTTCAGAATCACATAAAGTTTTGTAAGAAAACCTCACAAACATTTGCATTTGTGAAAGTATTTTACAAAGTATTTTTCAAAAAATTAAAATGCATTTCTGGGGTTTAACCCCAACAAAGATATAGCTAGCATCCTCAGGACCAACTAGGTAAACACAACAATCAGTGTTTACCTAGAGGTCTAATTTAAACACCAGGCATTTTGTGTACAGCAACTGAAAATAAAGGCCACCTCACGAAAGTAAAAGGGCAATTTGTGACAGTAAAATGGCCTCTCACAAAGTTCGTCATTTTGTTAACTTTTCCATTGATTATGATGGGAAATTTGTTTTTGAATAATATCAGATGAAAATAATTAATGTAATGTTATCTATTTCTCTTTGTCATCACTGATAATGACTGTACCTGGCTGTATACTGTTCAAATGTTTGTTCTCACCTCATGCTCGTCATGAAATATTCTTTAATGTTGACTCTGGTCTCCCTGTCTGTACTCTCCCAGGTCGTGCCTGAATATAGGCAACATTGTTGTCTAGTGTACTTACCGGTAAACAAAACCAAATAAATAAACTTTTGTACGGTTTAATATTTTTTCACTAAATCTTCAAAAGCCACATTGGTGACTGAGGTTGCATGTTCCTGAAGTTTTCAGGCGAACGGACAAACCATGTGGGCTGTGGGCATGAGCAAAAGAAACGCGCAAAAGTCAATTTTTTGGCATTCTGTTGCTCCATAACTGTATGTTCGACTGTATGAAACTTGCCAGATACTGGTACCAGACCACACTTGCAAAATTTCAGGCAAATCCGTTTATGCGGTGGCAAAGTTATTAAGGTGCAAAATGAGGTTTTGCATTAAAGTGGCTACTCAACTCTAACTACCGTGCCACTATAATGCATACACACATATACACACACACACTAACTAACTAACTACAGGGGAACACTTGTCTATAAACCCCAACAACTGAATGTGGGACTGCTGCCTGATTAGAGATTTAGTGTAAAAGAACATTTTTCTTACTTTGTCGCTATCATTTTAATCAGTCTAGTTGTTGCTGCCCTCCCCTACAGCAGCATTTGTTGTGCATACAGCTCTGGCTCATCCCATAACCTCCGCAGCCAACGTCCACCAGGACTGCATCTGCAAGAGACTCGGGTTGATTGTGCTATGTCCATGAGCCTTTAAAAGTTCCAAACTGCCAGTTCTGTTGTACTCCTGAGGCTAAGTACAGGTCACACAACCTGTACTTGGCCTCAGAAGTACAACAGGACTCAGGATTGATGTATCATACAGTCAGTTGAATCTTCCAAGTCTGCAGCCTGTAGTTGATGTCAGCCACAGGGGATTCTGAGATACTGTACACCAGAGTGGCACGCATTACAAAATGTCTGGATGGGAGACAGCAGAATTAAAACAGATGGATTACATAGAAACATACATACATACATAGAATGTGACTGCAGATAAGGGCTGCTGGGCCCACCTAGTCTGACCAATTGTGTGCTTTTTCTTAATATTATTATTATTATTGTGATGCTCTCTAACCTACCCCATGATTCCCTTGTGCATATACCAGGCATTTTGAATCCATTTACAGTTCTCGCCCCACCCCACCCCGGAAGGCAATTGCAGGTATCCACCACCCTCTCTGTGAAAAGTGCTTCCTCAAATTACTCCTGAATTTATTCCCCATCAGCTTCATTCACTAAAATACCACCAACAGCTTAATCTGGTTCAAAGTCAGCTGGCATTCATCTGTATCCCCTCCCCTGGTAGTGCCTGAAAATAGGCAGAATTTGTCTAGTGCACTTAACTGGTCAACAAAAACTAAATAAATAAATATTCATCCCCCCTGTTTTAGAGCACTTTTTCTCTGCAAGATACTCTCCTCCTGTACCTTATTTACCCTGTAAGAGATTTAAAGGTTTCTGTCATCTCCCCTGTCCCTCCTCTCCTCCAAGGTGTAAAAAGGATTAAAAGTTAAAGATACAAAGTTACACAGTATGGTAAACATTTACAGTTTACCCTAACTCTCTAAATCAGTGTGGGGTTTTAGACATGAATGTTTCCTTTGAAGAGACAAATGCAATACAGCTGTCATCAGAGTGTAAACAATAAGCTATCTTTGAGAATATTACATTACAGCCATTATCAGGATACCGTGGGACATATATGGTCAGCTTTCATGTCAAGTTTGAGACCTTGACTTCTTACTGTAGGCAAAGTTTAAAATGCATAAAACTGCAATTTCTATATTTTTCAGAAATCAGTTTTCATCACTGATTCACGCTAATGAGTCTGAGCCGGATGCACTAGGACGCGCAGGAACCAGAACTTTTCAGGAAAGCTGGCACCAAGGAAAACTGCGTGCATGCTGGGCACCGCCAAGACTGCCTCGTGCTTCATGGCTTACCTCGGCACCAGCCCTCAGCCACCTCAGTTCCTTCTTTCCCTGCCATAGCGTGTGCATCAGTGGCGTTGCTTGCACACAGGAGTCAGAACTTCATGTCTGTATGACAACAGCATTCAGTTCTTTCCAGTTTATAGCTATAGTTTGTTACTTTTTCAGTTTAGTGTAAAAAAAAAAAATTCTCTCTCAGTCTCTCATAGCCCTGCCAAGTCAGTGGTAAGCAGCCATAGACAGTGACAGTAGAGAGCCTTGTCAGGCAAGCTGCTCTGGTAGCGAGGCCATGTCCAGTCCACTTTTCCCATCAGGGAAGGGTTTTGACAATGGGTGGCCCTGTGCGGGGGGGCAGTCCTCCGGAAGCAAAAAAGTGGGCTGATTTCTAATCTGGGTCGAGTTCTCAGCACTGCTCATCCTCAAATTCTTCCTCTTCCTGTTGGAAGGGAAGAAGCAATATTGTTCAGGGCTGCCCTTTGTGAGATCTGTCACTGGATCCTCAGTCTCTTGGAGTTTGATACTCTCACTGGCACCATCGGCATCACCAGGGACCTCTGGTTCTAGGAGATTGAGGTCTCAGGCCTGGAGTCCTCTTTGTCGGTTAATTGGTGATTCAGGGCAGTTCCACCATTAGGCAGTTCTTACAGAGTAGTACTTGCAGCATCTGGCTCATTTGCCTCTGCCAGTAACCAGTTCCTGCCCTTGGGGCCAGTGGAACTGGAGTCATGGATGGGGAAATCAAGCCAGGTAGAGCGCTTGACTCTTGCAACTGTCCCTGGGTCCTTGCTGGTGACTGTACTGCTGACTCATGTCACTGGCCACACCCTTATTCAGTGTCACTGGGATGGGACCAGCTGCGGCACCATTTGTAATCATGGCGGTGCTGGCTGGGTCGTCATCGACAGGGTCAGTGTCACTGTCAGCGCTAGGTTTAGGCCTTTGAGGCTTGTCCCAAAACTGGCCTAGGGTGGCCCTCAGCGCTGGGGACCTCCTCCGTGCCAGAGTTAGTTTTCTTTACAGCACTGTCATTTTTGCGGTCCCTAGTAAACCAGGGCTGGTGTTGCCAAGGGCAACGTTCTGGATTGGAAGGTTTACAATCCCATCCATCCCCTGGGAGGAAGTAGAGGGGAGCGAGTCTGACCCCTACTTATCATTTCTGAGGGCTGCATGAAGACTCTTTCTATAGTCTGGGTGTTCATACCCAGACTCTTCTTCTGTTCCACAGTACAATCTCACTTTTCAGGCTTGGCTCAAGAATATGCATTCTGCACTTGATTTTGAGTTTCAGCCACTGACCCAGGTCAGTGTCTCCAACTGCCATGGTTAAACAATTCTACCATGCCGGTCAGTTTAGTTCCTCCTATTCCACCAGCCTTTGAGACCTTGTCAGATGCAGTCTGGAACAGTCCTGCCTCTATTCCTTCTGTCTACAAGCAGATAAGACAGTAAATATGCTGCCACTAAGGATAGACCATGATACTTTTTTTTTTTTAAACTTTCTTAATGTCCCTTCTCTCCAGTTACCTGGCCTCTCTCCGTGTGGTCTCTCAGCTATGGCCTGTTCCTGCACACCTGAAGTCCCCGACTGACTTCCTGGTTTGGGCCCATCTCCACTCCGTCTCCACTGGCCACTCAACCCCTTTCTCTGAGCTCCCTGGTGGGACCGCAGACTCTGCTGGCGCCTATCTAGAATGTAGCAGAGCGACTAGGATCTGAGGGAAAACCAGTCGGCAGGACCCGGTATTGTGCATGGGGGCTGTCTCACTGGACCCACCTTCACCTACCAGGCAACCAGGGCTTTTCCACTTTTCTGTCCCCTGATTGGTTTGGCTGTGCAGTGTGCACCAGCGCCAGGCATCACAGCACTCCGTGCATATGAGGCGCGCAGCCAGTCTCTTCTTGCTGGAGATCCCAACTGTTGCTGTACCCCAGTCTCCACTGGGAGTCACCAGACAGTGGATCTACTACCCCTCTCTCCCAGGAAAGGAGAGCAGTCCTCCGGATGCTCAATCCTTTTCTTCCCGCCGACCGAGTCTGTTCCTGAACCCAGGTCGCCTGTGAGGTGTGGCATCCAGCGCCTCGACCCTCAGTGCCACCTGGCTGGCTATAGACCATGATAGTTGATGCTGCTGTTATTCTGGCTGAGAATCACAGAGCCATTCTTCACCAGGAGGTCAGTGCACACCCTATTAACAAGGAGTCATGCAAGACTGACACTATGGACAAACGGCTTTTGCAGCAGCTACTCTTGGCATGCAGATTGCTAGCTAACCAAGGGCATTTTGCAGTTATGAGTATACTGTTTGAAGCTTGCTGAAGTTTCTGGAAGAGTCCCTGCCAGACTGTGAAACTAAACAGAAGATCCTGCAGACTGCTACTCATGTTACTGACTCTAATAATCATCAGCTCAAAGCAACCATGGATGCGTTTGATACTGCCTCCTGATCTGCTGCTGCAGGCATCTGTATTAGAAGGCACTTCTGGTTCCGTACTTCTGTTTTTTCAGGATGTCCAGCAACAGGTAAAAAATGTCCCTTATGGCACGTACCTGTTTGGACACCAGGTAGAGAAGTCTCTTGAGGTGTCTCAGAAAACTAACAATACATACTAACTAATTAAGCAATAATGCCCGCCAGAGTGTGTGGTGTGCTGGGATAACATCACGCCTCTGGTGGTTGGGCACCGAGCCGCGAGCTGAGTTTATCCAATATCTGAGGCGTGATGTTATCCCAGCACACACACACCCTGGAGGGCATTATTGCATTATACAATGGCTTGTTGTAATACAGAACAAAAAAAGCATTTTAAAGAATGTTTTTGTTAGTGTGGAAAATATTTTTGTTTCTTAAGAGAAGATGCAAAAAGCAACTGTAGCTCCAAACAATCATCTGAGGATCATAATGCTTGAGACTAGACCTGTGATGATGTACTGGATAATATCACAGGTCCAGTCCCAGACTGACCAATCAGAGACAAGGTTCTTTCTTGCCATTGTATAATAATATATTTTAGCCCAATACATGTAAACATGCCAGCAGTGATACTTAACTCTTTGTACATTTAGGCAGCCCCATCCCTAATTACATTAAATTCTCCATAGATTGCCTGCAGCCCCGTCCCAGACTTGCATCATAATTATACTGCTTTTGTGGCAGGGCTGCAGCGATCTGCAACCCGCTTGGAGACGAGCCAAGCTTTACGAAAGAAATATTTTAAAATCCAGGTTACAGAAAATATTAGTAACTGGCTGAAAAGCTCCACAGGCAAGCAACTATGTGTATGAGTTGCCTGCCTGATCATGTCAGGGCTCTTAAGGTCTTACTTGATATCATTTGTAGTCCTGGGGTAGAGCCGGAACAAAAAGGCTGAGAGCATTTCCCTGCCTGAAAGGTAGAGCACTTACCAGAATCAGTGAAGGACTTGATAGTCAGCTTACATTTTGAAGGAAGGACTCCATATCAGACCCAAAAGGTGTTGTTTCCTTAAATGGGAGGGTCACAGTCCCTCTACTGCAGTTCCTTGACCCAGGTAGTACACTTTAGTCTGGGTTGTCTCCAGGCAGCAACCCTGATGGTTATAAATAAAGAAGATGCTGACACATTCAATGGTAGCTGAATAGTGCAGTTTATTGTGCAAAACATGCGAACACACGGGCAGCCAACTACTTCATCGTATTCACCTATTCTAGACTTCTTCCTCGGGCGGGGGCACGGCAATATCTCTGCCTGCAGTGACATTAACAGCCACTGCATGTTGATGCATCTGTTTGAGTGCATCCCTACCTAATGAACAATGTACAAAAATGTTTACCTTAAATGGGAACAGTCAGCACTAAGAGACCCACACCCAAGCTGGGACTGGTCCCTAGTTTGCATTTTATGTGCAACACATTTTGTTTTACTTGCTGACACTGCAGTAGATCATAATACAGTAATTCTGCTTACTTACAAGCTGACATTTGCTTTAACCAGAAATCCCAAAGAAGGTCTGGAAGCAGCCAGTCTATGCCTTACCTGTGGATTTGAAGGCCAATAGAAGAAAAACTGTCCCCAAAGAAAGCCATGACTTTCTCCAGACTCAGCCTGCAGTTGAGAGTGCAGTACCAGCAGCTGAAAATATATAGAACTGCCATCATGGCCAGTGCTTCTGACAAGAAGAGTTACAGAATTGTTGGCCTGGGGAAGAGGCTCTATTCTACTTCTTCCCCAGTTCTTTTGACAAGCTATGTGCCTGGGATATATGACCAAATATCAGTTTAACTTGCCCTTGCACATCAAGCTAACTACTGAAAATCCAGAGGCTATTTACCCGACTAAGTGTTTATATTGGAGCATACCCAGGAGTTGAAATTGCCTTTCTTTTCATTACGTGTTTGGAATTGACACTGCAGTCCACTCTACACCTATTTGTGATTCTACCTGTTATATTAGGATGGTGACATCCAGAGTTAAAAACAAACAAACAAAAAACAACAACTCAGGTTACTGTTTTCTGAGCCAAAACACTCAAAAGCTTAGCATGGCCATCAGCTGATGGCAGGAGTTTGAAAGGGTTGCTCTGTGGAACACCGCGACCATTGAGGGAACTTGATGGAATAACACATAATGAAAAAGTCAAACAATTGAAGTAAACTTAGAAAATAGATGAAACTTTGGGTGGAAGTGATGCCAGAACCAAAAGTAACATCAGAACTGAAGCAGAGGAAAAGGACTATAACAGAACCCAGCATGTGGATGATAGTGATAATTTCATAAGTTTATCTGCAAACATTTAAGCTATGTATTTGTAATGAAGCGTATGACACAAATCTATCACTGTATAGTATATGCTGTCCTGTCTTTGAATTCCATTGTAAAGAATATGTCTTGCATTATAAAAAATAAAAAAGAATGAAAGCAGAGCAGCTAACTGCTCAAAGTAAACAAGATAGGCAGAGTAGATTTGGGTGTAACCAGTCTGTTGCAGATCCTTAAAAGAAATCTGTTTACCTGAGGCACACTTGGAGGCGCCCTTCTGAGGAAGGAGTAGGAGGTGCCGACATTTAGAGTAAAAGCTGGAAGTTCTGGTCGCGCTCACTGGAGCGGGACCATGAGGCCGATGCTGTTGAGTCAACGGCAGGAAAAGAACTGGAATTCTGGGGACCGCCCCATTTTGTATGATGCCTGACGTCAGGGCGGGGCCGACGTCAGGGCTGTCCTTGCTGGATACTGCTAGCTAGAAAATTTCCGTGGGGGTCCTGATGCCTGCTGGCTTCAGTCCTAATAGTGTAACCTGCTGCAAGAGCTGTTTCTCAAGATCTACTGTTACGGTAAGTTCTGCGTAACTGTACTATCTGTCCTTGAGGAGGAACCACTTGCAAGAGATGGAGGTGGTCCATTGGTTGCAGTTTGAATCTAATTGGACTGTTCCAATTTCTTGAACTGGAATAATGCAATATGTTGGTTGTGAATGAATCCTTATCATTAGAACAGCTGTTAACGGAATATAAACAATAAACTTTAACTGAGACTGTCCCAGTACAGCTGATATCAGGAAAGAAACCATGAACTATCCTTGAAAATGCCATGATGCAGCTATTCTCTCTTCCAACATTTAGTGTATACACCTTGGGTTGTACAGTGCTGAGGTATTTTATTGTCAAATTCAGATGATGATTGAAAATATGGAACTAACAGCCCACCACAATTAGTTTGAATTCAGTATTGCACTTTTCCCCAATTTGGATATGTCAAGTTTTTAGCTATTACTTTTATTCTTTTAAGCGCTTGTGTTTTCAGACCTGACAGAAATCCAGTGCAGCGTGTGTGATGTGAACCAAAAGACGAGTCTCGGCGTGCTGTTGAGAGGCGTGAGAAACAGCTGGAGGCCATGCTGGATCAGATGTGCAAGGTGGAAGAAGAGGCAGGCTCAATCCTGAAATGGCTGGAACAGAAAGAACAGACTCTCTCCAGCGCCAGTGCATCGCCCACCAAAACAGAAGCTGTGAAGGCCCAAGTGGATCAAAACAAGGTGATAGCTTAGTGCAAGGGCTTAGAAGCTATGGAATCCAAGCCAAGGCAGCTAGACTGTCGAGGAGACCCCAGAATTTATGCATACGTCCGTGTCTCATGTTCTTGCTCCCCTGCAGCTGAGCACCAAACCTCTGTGATGCACTCCGCACCCCTTGTGGCCATCTGTGTGACAGCAGCTGTGCACCAATCAGTAGGGCACCAACTTAGGAGTTTGCTGCCCCTTCCCGAGGTTTGCCCCACTGGAGTTAGTATATATAGAAAAGGAATGTGTGGGGGGGCTGTGCTCCCCACAAAAAGAAGTGCGGTGACCTCAAAACATGGTGCCCATGACCCAGGTGCACTACCGCTGGCACCCTAAATGAGTGGAACCCACCGCACCTAGCTAGCCCCAGTGTGGCACTCTGGAGCACACATGTGAACCCCTGTCTCCAAGGTGGCAAAGCAGTGCACGGACATTGGCTATACCAAATCGTCATTTCTTGATGAAAGCAGTTGGTGTTCCTTAAAATGATTTTCCAAGTTTCGCAAAGCAAATACTGGGCTTCAGCAGGGCTAAGATCTCATAGGATTCCGATAACATTTGACTTTCTGGATATTCCATATTTTTTACAGAAGACATTTGCATGAATACTTGATAATTTACCTCTTTGACTTCATCAATCCCTGCTGGTTTCCCTGCTTTGAAGTCCTGAACCTCTGCTTGTGACATCTGAGTCACCTCCATGGCAGCAGGTTGTGATGTCACAAGCAGTTAATAATGATTTTATGCAGGAATAAGCAACTAGAGCAGATACGTCTGAGGTAAAGACCCTGTTTCATTGAAAATGTTTTCAGTAACAAAAATGGAAGGTCCTGAAATTCAGGTTTGGGGCACTTTTGTGTAGTTGAGTTCTGCTGATGCCAACTGTTATTTTATTTTTGTGGAAACAGGAAATCTCTTTAATATCCACATGACTGCAGATTACCCACATTTCAGTTAATTGATTCTAGTTACGCTTTGTCTTCTGCAGACTGAGAGCTTGATATTTCAACAGACATTAGCCCACTGTGCACACAGATCCATTTCATCTGAGCGCAAGATGCACAGTGGGCAGCTGTTACCTTTTTAGCCATGTTTGCCCTATGGACAGCCGCTGGAGGAGTTCCACTTCCATTGATGCTGATGGCGATGAGCGTGAAAGTCTGGTTCTGTGTGAGTGAAATGGAACTACATTTGAAAAAAGCGGAATAAATGGTCAAAAGGCAGCCCCAAGTCACAGTGATGCCAGAAATTTAGGCAAAATTAGCAACGTTTATTTCTCAAGCAGCCACATCTAACGGTGAGTGCTGGAAACACTCCAGATTTCATGAATGCACTATTACTTCCTTGGGTGTGGAGTTTGTCACCATACTCTTGTTAAATATTCCTTGAGTAATAAAGTTTGCTGGTTTTCCTTAAAGCCCGGGGCTAGATTCACATAAAATCACAAGGCACAGCACAGAATTTTGTGTTGCGTTTGTTTGCCCAGGTGTCCAAAATAGCTATTCACAATCAGATCAAGTAACACAATTTTCTAAACAAAAGTAATCCTAATACCAGCTACATTTCCATACATTGATTCTCATATATTTTATGTTAGCAGATATAGATATGCAAAGAAGAAAGACAGCAAGAGAAAACTGAGAGACAGTGAGAGGCAAAGGATTGCGAGGCTGGTTGGGTTGATCAGAATTTGGTTGTGCAACCAGACAGAAGAGGCAGAAAAGGAAAGAATACAGATCCTTGCATTTAAACACTTTCTCCAAAACAATTGGGACAGGGTCCTATTCTACCCTGTCATAAGTACCACTAGCACTACCCGACATGCAGCCACAGTATAGCTCCACAATAAATAGCACAGGTGTGCTATTCCCAGTTCACAAATGCAACCATGCAGATGAGCCCATTGGGCATGAAAGGTGCTAGGTGGTCATTTACATGCCCATTATGGGCTCATTAGCACAGGATTACGTGGAGCTTGTGGATCCACCAGCCCTCACCTGATACATAGCCGCAGTCCCTGTTATTAGTGGTCCGTCTCCCCCCCAAACTGATCATCAGCCGTGTAAAAGAAACAGTCTCCCTGGAACAAGTGGTATCCCCCATACGATTGCCACTCGCTGGCCCATGTCTAACAGAAGTTTCCTGGTGTGCAGTGGTCCCTCCCAGACCTGATTCCTTGTCCCATGTCTCAACCACTATTCCCTGGTGTCCAGTGGTCCCTCTCCACCCACTCTCTGATGCCCAGTAAAATAAGTGACACCCATTCCATGGCATCTAGCAGACCGCCTCCTATCCCAATCACCTGTAATATAACCAAATGTCCTGTCCCTGGTGTCAAGTGGACCCCCACCTCCACCCCAGCAGGTTGAGGTCCCACCACCCTGCTCCCCATTTCTAACCCGAGACGGTGACTGGCACAGCCCTCCTCTCCCACCACAGCAGACACCAGCTGAGCTGTCAGTGAGTGTGTACTGTATGCAGTGTGCACTCACTGACAATCAGTGTGCATGGACTGTCGGTCAGTGAGTGCTTGCCGAATACAATGCGTGCTCATTGACAGCTCAGTCGGTGGTGGGCCATGGTGGAGAGAGGAGGCTGTGCCAGTCGCTGTCTCAGGTTTGGGATGGGAGGAAGCAGGATGATAGGACACTACCTGCCAGGGTAGGAGGACGGGGGCTCACTAGATGCCAGGGAAGGGATGTCTAGTTATGTTACAGGATCGGGGATGGGAGGGGTCTGCTAGACACCAGGGAATGGGTGTCATGCCTTTACAGGAGATCGGGAATGGGTGGGGAAGGGACCACTGGACACCAGGGAAAAGGCTTTACTGTGTTTGGGCAACAGGTCGGGTGGGGGTGGAGCCACTGGACAGCAGGGAATAGTGGTTGAGACATGGGAGAGGGATCGGATGGGGAGACGGACCACTGAACAGGGAATAGTGGCTGAGACATGCGGTGAGGGATCGGGTGGGGAGAGGGACCACTGGACACCAGGAATAGTACTTCTACATCGGGCATGGGTGGGGTAGGGAAACTGGACACCAGGGACACTTCTGTGTCATACACTGGCCAGCAATCATGGGGAGTACCACTATCACCAGGGAAAATATTTGGTTTACTCAGGCCAGCAGTTAGTGAGCAGGGGGTGGGAGGGACTACTAGCATCCCGAGAGATTTTTTATTTAACTTGGGCTGCAGAACGGCAGGGCGGGGGTTACCACTAGCACCAGGAAACTCTTTTTGTTGTTGTTTGTCTTTTAGTCAGATTGATGATTAGTTGGGGGTGCAGTGCCTCCGCCAACCACTAGGTTTGTGCAGGATAAGGCAAGATCTTGGTCAGCAGTATTTGCTGCATGCAGGGGACCACACAAGAAGCCCTTGCACAGAGCAAATGCTTTGTGAATTGTACAGTGCTTGATATTTATGTCCCCTCCCCTCATTTGCATTACGGCCCCTTCACACTTAGCCTTGGCGCAAACCCCAAACTGGGCTTTTGTGAATAACAACTCTGCACAAAACCTGGTTTTCGTGTGTAAACTGGGTTTGTGCCAGGGCAAAGTTTGTGAATCTTGCCCTGGTGTCACTGGGGCTTAGAAGATTATGTCTTTGGAATGATTATCTGTGAGTGTTGTTGCACTCCTCTGTGTTCTCATTGTGATGGCTTCCTGTTCATTTTCTATATAAAAAAAAAAAAAGAAAGTGATTTTACTGAAGTTTATTGGCCCATTTATTAACGTAGTTTTGATTTTGGAAAACACATACTTAAAATTTCTAGGGACTTCACCAGACTTTAATACAGTGACAAACAATGGTGCTACCCAAGAGATTCTGAACAGCCATTTTCTGTTCCAAAAGTGTTTTTGACAGATCTTCATCAAGGATACCTCTCATCAGGTCACACATTTGGATCTATACCGCGTTAGTGCTAGAAGGACATGGAAACTTTTACAGCAGTCAACCATGGGTCTCCCACGACAACGTCATACATCAGCGTCTATAAAAGATGTATGCAGTCCACTTCTCCTCAGTTCTTTTCCCAATGTTAACTACGCTCATTGGACCCGCCAGTGGAACTACAACACTGTTTTTTTCCCTCAAAATAGTATACTTTGCACTTTTCGGCTTTTCTATGCCACTGACGAAGTCTTGGAAATTATTCCATGTTTGTGACTGTGGGAGTGAATTTCCAAAGGCAGTGCACAGTGTGTGTGGTAGCTGCCTCAGCTTCCACTATGACATTCAGGCTTGTGAATTATTTATCTATTTATCTATCTATTTATTTTAAAGTTTCACCAGGAAAGGCATACTGAGCTAAAAGCTTGTTTCCAGATCGTCCCGGGGATGGATAGAACAAATCCAGAAATTACAATATACATAGCAACAGAAGGAGCAGTACAATTTCAGGAAAGTTGCAATATCAGGAAGTTACAGAACAGTATAATTTCAGGAAAGTTACAGGCATGTAAAAGTATAAGTACAGGGGTACATAGCAAAACTGCATTGTAGGAACTTAGTGAGCAGTTGCAACCAGAATACATTTTGGAATTAAACTGTAGAGTTTTGAGCTTGGTGAGGTCAATGCGTAGGAGCTTAAGAGCATAATGTACTGATATGTACATGGGAGTTTGTGTAGCAGTAGGGAGGGTGCAGGTGGGAGGAAGGATAGAGTAAAGAAGGGGTGAAAGATAATTAGGAACAGTTACAGGAGCAAATTACACCCAGAATACATTTGGAATTACTCTGCAGAGTTCAGAGCTTGGTCGGGTAAGTGCAAGGGAGCTAAGAGCATAATATACCGATGGCATGAGGGTTTGTGAAGCAGCAGGGGAAGTTATGCAGATGGAGTGTAGGGAGGATGTGGAAGATCATTAGGAACAGTTACAGGAGGAGGGTTGAAGCTATGGAGGCGATAAGAGAAATCTGCTGCAGTTTCAACTCTGCTACCAGGCAGTGGCAAGGGACTACTTTCTTTACAGAAGGCCTAGCAGCAATGGAGAAACAGTTACAAGATAAAAATATGTTGTCTGCCCTCCATGCAACACCATGCAAAAGCACCAGTCGCAGATAAAGAAAATAAGTCCTTGGGGAAGATCCACAAACAGAGGCGTCAGGACAGAGACAAGGCTGCCCAGGAGAGATCCAGAGTGCCACTGCGCCCTTGAGGTCACCTTCCTCTCAGTCACTGTCCATTTCTATGCTGGTGACTCTAGCCATCTCTACTGTCCTCCAGCTGCTTACAGCAGGGTCCGACTTGGGCACTGCTGAACTTACTGAGGCTAGTATCTCACCGCGTCACGGTCTGTTGTCAGCCATCGACTAGTCAGGTAGCAGTCTTAGCAAAGGCATCATCTTTCCTGATCTCTCAGCCCTCCTAGACCTCCCTTTCAACAAGGTCAGGATTGGGCTTGGCGAAACTGGGCCTTAAAGGTTGGCTGGTCACCGTCGTCAACCCTCATCATCACTGTCCCTAACAAGGGTGTCACTGACAAGGCCTGTTCAGCCACCCAGACCTCCCTTTTGATGAGGTCTGGACCTGGTTTAGGTGACACAGGTCTGTTAAAGTCAGTGGTTCACGTCATCGCCAGGCCTGAGTCTGCCATCAACCTTCTTGTAACGTGAACCCTTTACAGCGGCAGTCAACACTATGGTGTCAGTCCCTTGACCATGCCACAGTCCCCATGGTCACAGCTGAGCTTCAGCACTTCCGAGCCATTCCCAGACGGTTCACAGCCATCGCCGCATGTCCATCAATGGGCGCTGATGCCACTGCCCATTGCTCATAAGAGGGTCGTCAATGCTCAACCTTGCATCTTCCTCAGTGATGCTACTTCAGAGGTTGCCCTGAAGACTGCTAGTCTGTTAAGCTCGTTGGTGGGGCTTGTTACCATATCCACCCGTTGACGCACCTACCATCTACTTTACTAGTTGGTCTCCTTCCTTACCAAAATGTTGCCAATGTGACTTCTCTTCCCCATCATCCGTAGGCACGACAATGAATGGATGCATACTCCTTCCCTTCAGAGGGATGAGGTGTGTGAGGCACCTATGGCCCAAGTTGATGCTAATTCCACCTTGTCCTCATGTTATGAGGAGTCGTAGTTTACACTACAAGGTCTCCACCAGAGGACCACTCATTCCTGTCCATGCTGCAGAGCATACAGGCTGCCAAAGGGGTTCTCTGGGGAGGATAAAGATTCCTCAAAGTGGAATCTTCTGGAAGTCCCAGAAGCTTCTCCAATGGTCATCCCTCTCTTATACCCAGTTCTGGAGGATGCCACTTATGCAGCTTAATACTGGCCAAATGCAGTGCCCCTGTCACTAGGAAGATAGACAAAAGATATCCTGCCCTTCTAATAAGACATACTATGCCCATTAGCCTGATACAGATTCTGTGATGCTAATGACTGATCTATTACTCCCGGCACCCAGTTGCCTCAGCTCTTACCCTCCTTGCAAAGAATCCAGGAAGCTGGATGCCCTAAGCATGTGTACCTATGCCTCTGTCTCCTTGGCGTATGGTGCCAGTTATCAGGCATGTGGTAAAAATTCCGGAATATACTGTAATGAAGGCGCACATTGCTGCCCTGCAGTTGTTGGATGGTACACCTAAGCAGGACCTCTTACGAACCTGGGGCAGCCACTCAAGTGGGCAGACACCTCATCCAATCGGTCTGTGATGCCTTGCATGTCTCAGTCAAGGCCACAGCTGCAACTGTTGCTGATGGTGCCATGCCTGACTCACAGTCTCAGGGATTTCGGGCCAGATACAGTGAACAGTGTTAAACATCCTTTCAGAGGCCAGAAGGTATTCAGAAGAAAGGTAGGGAGGCTTTACAAGACATGCATTCCACCCAGCTGTTACCAGGGCACCCTGGAACCCAAACATGGTTCAAGCACACCTAAGGGTACAAGCAGTGAGCATAGGCCTGTTACTGGTACACACAGTCAGACATCTCCACAGAAAGATAGAACCAGTGACACCAGTTTCTCGGTGGTCCCAGCTCCTTCAGGTACCACAGTGGACCTACCTAAAGAAGGAGGTACTGGAGGGACTGGCCTTCCATGGCTTTGCTTACCCTCACTAGGCCCAGGATGGGGGTACAGGGGTCAGCTCCCTCTCTTTCTCCCTGTTACAGAGAAGTAATTGAGGGAGATTGGAGACACCCCTGCGGTGCTAGGGAAAGCCTATAGGCATTTCCTCCTACTTCATCTTTATTTCTGAACCCAGGCATGTCAAATGTAGGAATTTTACTCATGCCACTAACCCTAATAGTTCTCAGCATCATGTTGCCAAATCATAGTAACTTTGCTCCAGTCTTTATGAAAAATAAGACCATAGGCTTGCTTTGGGGTGATAACCCCAGCAATGGAGCCATAAGTCTAACCAAACCATACTAATTGCATCAATGTCAGACACCAGAGATGTCTTGCTAGGCAGTTCAGGTGGTCTACAGTACCTGGAGCTGCCTTTGGTTTAGGAGATTGTCCCCTTTGTGGGACAGGTCAGTTGTCCTGATGACCCCATCTCCCGCTCTCTCATACTGTGGCAGCAGAGTATTGTGCTACTGTCTAGGTGCAAGAGCCTTTTGTCTCTGAATGACTGGTCATTTGAGATGATGGGGTCTGGTACTTATTCCTGCACATCTGGTTTTGGCAGCCATGCCCTTTTGCCTTACAGAACCTTCTCCAACATGGCGGAGGCCTTGATAACTGCTAACCTTCCTTCTTTATGAACCCTTACTTAATAAGGAAGGAGTGGTTTACTCAGTGGCATGCTAACAACAACCTGATTTCTGCACTTCCTCAATTATCAGGGTGCTGGCATCTTTTTCCAACTGCTGGTACTTGATCACGCCTGTTGTCGTAGGCTGTTTGGAGAGAGGTTCTGTTAGCCTTTTATATTAGTGTGGGTAGTCATCAGTGGTCTCGGGCTTAGAAAGGCATGCACTTTTTCACTGCTTATTTTTACATTGGCTCCCTTTGGAATCTGCCACATTTAGTGAGCTACACTTCTCTTTTGTTTTCTGAAAGCGTTCTTTCATTTGTTCTACTGGTTTTCTTTCAGTTTAGGCTTTTTATGTGTTGCCGGCTCCTGTGTGAGCCTCTATCTTTATTCGTTTTTTTTTTTCCAGAGCATGCCAATGCAAAGAAGCATTGCTCCATCATGAGGAGGTCTGTTATTCACCTCAGAACTGAGGGAAGTCCTCTTTGGCTTAGTCTTTTGTTTGCAAAAAAAAAAAAATAAGTAGCAAAGAGAGGATATTTAGGAATCACCACAGTGCCTGCCCCAAGGGTTAGTCCCCTTGTTTTCCTTCTGTCCTGGGATGTATGGTAGGGTACTTCAGATTCTGGTGTGTTACTCCTATAGAGAATAATCCACACTTAGGGTATGTTTCTGAGATATGTTGCTACAGCCATTAGTGCACCTGCCCCATGCAGTACTGTCAGATCCTTTTAGGTGTCTCAGTCTGGTCATTTTACAGTGAATGTGAGCTGGTGTTGGCCTCCTGTAATATAGGGCCTGTCCTCATAGCTCTTGTTCCCAGTCCACCTAGCTGATGGTTTTAGTACTGCTAGGGACTCGCTCCAAAGGTGTGGCCTGATGAAACAGATATCCTCATGATGATAGAACGGTTATGTACTTACCGTAACAGTAGATCTTCGAGAAATCTTTTTTATCAGGTCCTGCCATCCTCGCCTCCATCCCCTTGGGTTGGCAAGCAGTTTCTTTCTGTTCCGCTTCTCCATCTCAGTTCCTTTTGGCACCCTCTGTCACCTGGTATGCAGGGTGCTCGTCTATTCTCCTGGTTCCCCGGATCATTGTCCTGAACATAATGTCTGGCAGGGAACTGAGGAGACAGGGGCCTCTCGTGTCTTATATGGACGCGGGTATGATATCATCATGGCAGCCCCTGGCTGACTGCAGACAAAAGTTTCTATGTGGTCCTATGTAACCCCTGCAAATGGGGTTCCCAAAAGACTTCCAGGAGCTTGCTTGAATGCTCCAAGCCTGAATGGTGTTTGGCATTTAAGCCATTTATCAGTGAGTGTTTTAGAGCCTCTGGTACTGTCTCTTTAAGAGCTGTCTGCTTGCAGACATAATTAGTTTGTATGGGGGACTGTGTGCTTCTCTGAGTACCACTCGAGCTGCTGCCAATTCACTTCATTTTGCAGTCACTAGGGTGCAAAGGGAACCTATCTGAAAGATGTAACTGTTTGCCAGAAATTATTTAGAGTAATAATGAAATTACAGTTTGTCTAACCTGCTTTCTTTGCAGTCAGAACTGTGTCTGCTAGTTCCCATTCTAGTTTTGAACTGCTGAACTGGACCAATCAGTGTGGGGTAAGCTAGCTCTAAAATGATGCCTTGGACGAATCAGAACTTGGACTCATAATCTGAGCCAGCCACAAGAGGATTGTATGGGCAGTGACTCTGGGAGATGTAGTTTAGACTTCAGTGCCTTTTTGGACCAACAGCAGCAGTCTATTGTGAGTGACAGCCAATCCAGTCAAGAACTGGGAGGAACTCAAAGGAAGTGCCCGGTTTAGTCAGTTGGAGTTCAGTTGAGCTTTGGCAGTGAAGAAGGAAGGATCCTGTGCTTTTCAGTGTGCAGTTTTAGTCAAAAACGTGTGTAAGGCCCAGAGTTCGGTCTGCAGCTTGTGTAACAGCTTGTTAGGACTGAATCCGTCCTGTGAAAGAATCAAAGGATCTCTGAAGAGTAGAAACCAGGCTCACCCTGTAGAAGACTGGAAGAATTGCTGAAAATTGCACTCGGTCTGTCAGGAACTGAATCTGCTGTGTGTTCTCCCGGGTATGTGCAGTATTGCGATCGGGATACAGATGCAGCCTGCCTGGTATAGTACTTTCTTTATATGGATGTGTGAAGAGGTTTGTGTACCTCAAGTGAGCCCTGCTGACATTGAAGGACCCTATCTTATTTGGAGGTCGTGAGTACTAATTCAGGGTTGCTCCTGTTGAATTGCCACATTAAATCCAAATGGAATTACTGTACTGCTGACTGTTTAATTCTCCTTTTCTCTGTGTGAAAGGGCCCTACCAGCTGCCACGGTTTGGACTAGCCACTGGGGCTTGGGTACCGGGGACAGTAACTGATAGGGATAGGCCTGTGCACAGAGCCATAGTAGATTATTAGAGTGATAAGCTAATTAACCTGATTTCCCCTGTCCTTGTTATATCCCCTAAATAAATCAGAGCTGCTTGTTTCAGCAAAGTTATACTGCCTGAGGTATTTGTCTATGTTAAAGTACTGTACTGTGATTGTTGCACTGTATCTCATTTCACAGGAGGTCCCAGTGCCGGAACCAGACCTGGGGGTAAGTGTATACTGTGAAGGTAATTCTGATATATTGTGTGGGCCACTAGTGGGAAGAAAGGGGTTGCAGTGTCCCAGAGGGCTGTGACCAAGTTAGTTTAACTATTGCAAACCCTGACCTCTGGGTGGAGGCACCCGCCATTGGATCCAGGCCCCTCAACCTGTTAGTGGCAAATCAGGCAGGGGTAGTAGCCCCTGGGATAGCGCCATCTAGGGGTTACATCTTGGAGGCTCACCGCTGGGATTGTGTGTCCTCTAGTGGCCATATTCTGAACCACTGTTAAGAAAAAATGGGTACCCGACAGAAGTGGCTGTGCACCGGCTGGTGGAGTGGTGTACTGGGAGGAGATCGACCCCAAATGCTATGCTTATCCTGGACATCCCCCGGGTATCAATACGGACACTGTGCAGGAGTACTTTCCAAGGTGGAAGGTTTACAAACCCTGTGGTGGTGGGTCGGCATGCTAATCTGCTCACCCACACTTTCCTGGCCCTAGTAGAGTTTAAGGATCCATAGATAGCTCCAAAGTGCCACAGACCATTACCCCAGAGGGAGCCCTCACTGCTTGAGAGTGATAACTAAGGACAGTAAAGACCGGGGGAATCAGCCCCACCACTATCTGAAACTTTGAGGAGAAATTTGCTGAATGGTTGCTGGGAGAGGAAAACTGTGGAGGACTTGAAGAAACTATTCTTGCCACCTGGGGTGTTCCTCCCCAACACCCTCTCCTGCTCCAGTGCCGTAATGGTGGCTGAACCAATGCAGACTCCTATTTCTGCACCTGCCATTAGTCACGACTCTTACCGAAGGTTGAGGATCTTCTCTGGCCCCTCCCACCCCCAAGGGAGGATGACTGGAGACCTGGATAGACTATGTTGCCCCCAAGTGCTAGAATGGCAATGCTCGGAAGGTGAAAAGCGAAAGAGGGTTAGTGAGAGCCTCCGAGGTCCTGCCCTGGCTACCATCCGTGCTAAACGGGCCAGTAACCCTGAAGCGACTGCACAGGCCTATCTTGAGGCCTTGGAGAATGTGTATGGGAGCCCAGATTCTGATGAGGACCTATGGTGGAGAGTAAGAGATGCACAACAGTACCAAGGGAGTTGTTGTCTGTGTATGTATCTCGGCTGGAAAAATTGTTGCAAGAATGCCTCAGAAAAGGTAGTTTGCCAGCGATTGAACTGGACGAACCAGGCTGGACAGGATCCTTAAGTCTGCCCTTCTCAGAACTGCTGTTGCTTCAGTTACACCTGGCAGATCGACTGGAATCCCACCCTCCTATGATGAGTTAATGAGAGAAATTGAGGAGCTGAGAAAGACGACCTCGGGAGGACCTGCACCAATAGCTGCGGCTACGACCAGTGACTGAGGGTGACCCATCAAGTGAAGTTCAGGGGCAGAGGCTGGCAGTCAATGAGTGCTCTGACAAGGAAAAAGATATGTCACAATGGGCGAACTGTTGAGAGAGATCCGGAATTCAAAAACAGTCCCTTTATGAAGGCCACGCCTGCAAGTACGGGCCCTGACCTATATCCGACTGCATCTGCTATGGGGTGGGGTACCCACCATGTATCTCCTGCTGATAACAGCTCCGAACTCGATTCCTTGACCATGGAAGTGGAGAAACTGACGAGATGTCTCCAAATGCTTATCACGCGCAGACAGAGATGGCACCAAGGTTTCCAGTTAGTAATCCCGCCCCTGGCTCCCAGTGTGGCGCCTGCCAGCTCAAACTCCAGGAAGTATGTTTTGCTATAATTGTGGGAAAGATGGGCATGAAAAGGGAATGCCAGTCCCAAAAGACACTGACAAAGTTGCATATAGGCTACAAGGAGAGCTTCAGGAGAAGAAATCAGTGGTTAAGGGTGCACGACATGATCCCAGTGAGGCACCAAAATGCTAATTCATCCTTTTGTGGCAAGGTCAGTTGCCCAGGCCCCCACTACCGCCTCTCAGACTGGTCCAGAATAGTGGGTCCCTCCATGGAGACCACTGTAAAGGTGAACGGAGTGTCTACAAGAGCTATATTAGACAGTGGCTCCCAAGTGACAATTATGTTCCAAGATTGGTATCAGAAGCATTTGTCAGAGCGTACCCATACAACCATTAGAAGGACTGCATGTATGGGGGTTAAGTGAGAAGCCTACCCCTATTCCGGTATATCCGAATTTGGCTGTCTTTCCCCACCTCCGTGGCTGGAGTGGCTGAACAAGTAGAGACCCTAGCCTTAGTGTGTCCCCCACTGGACTGTATGATGGTGTCCCTTTGTTGATTGGAACAAATGCTCATATGTTGGAAGGCTGGCACAGTTGTGTTATGAAAACAGGGTCAAAGACTAGTAGAGCTTTAAGAGTTCCGGCTTTAATTAAGAAGGCCTATGAGGCACAGAGAGATGCTGAAAAACAGAACCAGAGGAACCGGTCGGAATTGTATGGAAGAAGGATCCTGAGTCTCTGATCCTGGCGCCAAATGCCCAGTGTACCACAGGGAGAGGTCCGTATCAGAAAGGATGTTAAGAATAAAATATTAATGTTGGATGCACCAGGCGATGGAAAATTGCCAGAGGGACTGCTGGTCAAGCCTAGTATTTTGCCGCTAGAGCCCATGCTTATGCCAGAAGGGTAATGGTCCAAGTTCATAATGTGTCTGAAAGAGACATTCGAGTAAACAGAGTTTGCATCCTGGCTAATGTGCATTGTGCAGACACTGCAGTGCTACCAACAGCAAGAGTTCAAGGAAGAATGACAGAGTAACGCCTGACTTGTTTGATTTCGGCGACTCCCGCTGCCAGCTGAATGGAAAGTGAAGATCAGTGAGAAGCTTGCCCAGAGAGACCAGGTGTTTTCTTTAAAGGAATGGGATGTAGGATGCGTGCAAGGAGCTGAGCACAATATCCGGCTGCATGACGAAAGACCATTTCGTGAGAGGTCTCGACGCCTGGCACCTGCTGACATAGATGATGTGGAGACGGCATCTGCAAGAGATGTTAGCTGCTGGTGTAATACAAGAATCCAGAAGCCCTTATGCTTCCCATTGTGGTAGTGAGGAAAAAGAATGGAACAGTAAGGATGTGTGTGGATTATCGCACCTTAAACGGGCGGACTATCCCTGATCAGTACAATGCCCCGCATTCAGGATGCTGGACTGCCTAAGCGGGAGCAAGTGGTTCTCTGTGCTGGATCTCCGCAGTGGGTACTATCAGATCCCGATGGCCCCAGAGGACCGTGAAAAGACAGCCTTTATCTGTCCGCTTGGCTTCTATGAATTCATGAGGATGCCTCAAGGGATTTCAGGTGCCCCAGCCACTTTTCAACGATTGATGGGCGTGCAGTGGGGACATGAACTTACTAGAGTGCCTGGTATACCTAGATGATGTTATTGTGTTTGGCAGCTCACTGGAGGAACATGAGACAGATTATTTAAGGTATTGGACCGACTGGAGGACTTTGGCCTTAAACTGTCCATTGATAAGTGTCAATTTTTTCAAACATCAGTAAAGTATGTGGGACACATAGTATCCACGAGGAATAGAGACCGACCCAAGTAAGTTGAGGCCTTGACCACCTGGCCACAGCCCAAAAATCTAAAAGAACTGCAAAGATTCCTGGGATTCTGTGGTTATTATCGGCGCTTCATCAAGGACTATTCAAGAGTGATCCGCCTTTACTTAACCTTACTCAAGGGTATCCCCAACCCACAAAAAATACCAAAGTCAGCATCCCTCAAGACTGAAAGAGTGTATTTTCATCCGAGTGAAGTATTTGGGGCCCGCTGGACTCCTGATTGTGAGACTGCTTTTCATGAGATCATATATCAACTTACCCATGCTCCAGTGCTGGCCTATGCCATCCAAGAAAACCTTACGTCCTGCACACTGATGCTAGCTTGCAAGGGTTGGGGGCTGTGTTGTACCAAAAACGAGAATGGCCTGAGACCAGTGGCCTTTGCCAGTAGAAGCCTGACCCCATCCGAAAAGAACTATCCTGTACATAAGTTAGAGTTCCTAGCTTTGAAGTGGGCTATTGTTGACCAATTCCATGAGTACTTGTATGGCTAAAATACTAGTAAAAACTGACAATAATCCTTTGACCTATGTGCAGACCTCAGCTAAGTTGGATGCCACTGGCCATAGGTGGCTTTCTGCAGTATCTACATATGACTATGCTCTGAATACCGAGCAGTCTGAACCACATAGATGCTGATGCTCTCTCCGGAGGCCTGTTCCCCAGAATGATTGGGTCCGACTGGCAGAACCTGACATTGGGCACTCTGCGCGGAAGATTTGACAGGGAGGAACAAATGTCCACGGACGCATGTGGACTGCATGGTGGATTGCTTGGGAGCCTCTGAGAATGGCATACCCGTTGCTTATTGCCACTTTTCTGCACAGACATTGGTGCACTGCCTCAGCTGGACAATGACAGTATTCCGGCGGTCAATCCAGCGATCCATGATCAAAGCAGCTTTAGAAGCCCTCTATGCAGGAAAAGATGTGTCCAAATTACGCTCCACTGATTTGAGAACTGCACTGTTATACAAAGAAGGTCCTAAGTTGAAACTGATCAATAAACTGTTATACAGAGAAACAGTAGACAGAGGGGACAAGTAGACAAACAACAACTAGTGCTGCCCACTGCCTTTCGAGACTCAGTATTGAGGTCCTTGCACAACCACATGGGGCACCTTGGTATAGACAGAACACTTGACTTGGTGAGATCCAGATTCTATTGGCCTAAGATGGGGGCTGATGTGAGCAACACATTCGAACTTGTAGTCGCTGCTTACAGAAGAAAGCTTTGCCCAGAGGCTGCCCCCTTGTTAACATAACCACCAGTGCACCCATGGAGCTGGTCTGTATTGATTTTCTAAGTTTGGAGTCAGATCAAAGAAATATCAGTAATGTGCTGGTGGTCACTGACCATTTCACAAGATATGCCAAGCTTTCCCACCAAAGACCAGAAAGCATCCACTGTAGCCAAAGTACTTGTGAAAACTTTTTGTTCACTATGGGGCTCACAAAGAATCCATTCTGATCAAGGGAGAGACTTTGAGAGTACGTCTGATCAAAGAGATGCTTTCTCTGTGGGGAGTCCGAAGTCCAGAACCACTCCTTACCACCCCAGGGGACCCACAGCCTGAACGTTTCAACCGCACTTTGCTAGATATGCTAGGCACCCTGCACCAAAGGACAAGCCTAGATGGAGCCAACAAATTAGCACCCTGGTACATGCTTATAACTGCACAAAAGTGATGCCACCTGGATTCTCCCCTACACGTCTGATGTTTTGGAAGAGAAGCTCGACTACCAGTAGATGTGTGTTTGGGGTCTCTCCTGATGGGGTTCAAGCTGACAACTATTTACAGTATGTGCAAAAGTTAAAGGCCCAGCTAACTCCATGCGTACCAACTGGCTCAAACCATGGCTGCCAAAAGAAATCTGGCCAACAAAGAAAGGTATGATAAAAGGTGAAGCACAGGAACTCCAGGAGGGAGATCGGTGTTGCTAAGAAATCTGGGACTGCATGGCAAGCACAAGATTGCTGACAGATGGCACCATCTCCCTCACATTGTAGTGGGCAAACTAGATGATCTGCCAGTGTACAAAGTAAGGCCTGAGAATAATTCAAAGATGAAAAACAATGCATAGAAATCATTTACTGCCCATTGGACAAATCTTAATTGAGTCTGAGCCCCTAGAAGATGCCCCTCTGGACCAGTGACTAGAGCTGCTGCTAAGAAAAGATCAAGAAAGTCTGCACCTACAGAAGCAAAGTTAAAGTGTTCCCTCCACAAGTCCCAGTTGAGCATGACTGTCAGTCCATATCGGAAGAAAGTGAGAGTGACTTTGAATACTATCCTTCTTACGAACTGAGTCAATTGTTTCGGGGCAATCCCTAGTCAATACTGGAGACAAAGCTGGGCCTTCTGGACTGTCTAAGCCCCAGCTTCATCCCTGGAGCCAATGCTCCCAGAAAGTGAGTGCAAAGCATCAGATCAGATGAAATGGAATCATTGTGCATGGTTGAACTGTTTGAGCTTTCAGGGAGGAAAATGATAGATTAGGGCAGACTGGTGATACACCGAACAAGAAGAGTATTTTGAGTGCCCTGACAGTCCACTGCCAGTGTCCGAAAGCTCTCCATCGAGCCAAATGTTGTGGACTCAGAAACTGTAACTCCTGGAGCTGAAAAGTGCCCCAAGTTCTAGCCTCTCTACCCCATGGAGACTCCCCTGACAAGTGAGGACAATGCTGAAAATGAGGCTCAGAGTGCAGAGACTATAACAGTTCCCCTAGAAAGACTGGTCGAGCTGTAAAGCCTGTGGTGCACCTCAGTTATGATTCACTTGGGAGGCCTGTGGACTTGCCTCTCAATGTTGTCCATAAAGAAGGTGTATGTGTCCCGAGCTCATTGCCCAAACTGAGCATCAGTGCTAACTCCAAGTTACTTGTTGCCCTCTAAGTATGGTGCCCTTGCCCCATCCAGCCCCAAGGTAACTGATAGGAAGGGCCCCTCTCTTCAGGTTTCATGTACAAGAGGTAATAACTTGAGTTATGATACAATGTGTATGTAATACTGTGTAAAGAGTGATGTACTGCAATGTTTCAGAAATGTGTTCTTGGTAAAATGATATATTGACTGATGATTACATGTGCGAGCCTAATGCAAATATATATGGTTGCAGTTGAAACTTATGGGGTACTTGCCCAGCGCAGACGTCAAGCTTTCCCAAACCAGGAAGGGTGTAACCCCCTGCAAATGGGGTTCCCAAAGACTTCCAGGAGCTTGCTTGAATGCTCCAAGCCTGAATGGTGTTTGGCATTTAAGCCATTTATCAGTGAGTGTTTTAGAGCCTCTGGTACTGTCTCTTTAAGAGCTGTCTGCTTGCAGACATAATTAGTTTGTATGGGGGGACTGTGTGCTTCTCTGAGTACCACTCGAGCTGCTGCCAATTCACTTCATTTTGCAGTCACTAGGAGTGCAAAGGAACCTATCTGAAAGATGTAACTGTTTGCCAGAAATTATTTAGAGTAATAATGAAATTACAGTTTGTCTAACCTGCTTTCTTTGCAGTCAGAACTGTGTCTGCTAGTTCCCCATTCTAGTTTTGAACTGCTGAACTGGACCAATCAGTGTGGGGTAAGCTAGCTCTAAAATGATGCCTTGGACGAATCAGAACTTGGACTCATAATCTGAGCCAGCCACAAGAGGATTGTATGGGCAGTGACTCTGGGAGATGTAGTTTAGACTTCAGTGCCTTTTGGACCAACAGCAGCAGTCTATTGTGGTGACAGCCAATCCAGTCAAGAACTGGGAGGAACTCAAAGGAAGTGCCGGTTTCGTCAGTTGGAGTTCAGTTGAGCTTTGGCAGTGAAGAAGGAAGGATCCTGTGCTTTTTCAGTGTGCAGTTTTAGTCAAAAAAGCGTGTGTAAGGCCCAGAGTTCGGTCTGCAGCTTGTGTAACAGCTTGTTGGGACTGAATCCGTCCTGTGAAAAGAATCAAAGGATCTCTGAAGAGTAGAAACCAGGCTCACCTGTAGAAGACTGGAAGAATTGCTGAAAATTGCACTCGGTCTGTCAGGAACTGAATCTGCTGTGTGTTCTCCGGGTATTGTGCAGTAATTGCGATCGGGATACAGATGCAGCCTGCCTGGTATAGTACTTTCTTTTATATGGATGTGTGAAGAGGTTTGTGTACCTCAAGTGAGCCCTGCTGACATTGAAGGACCCTATCTTATTTGGAGGTCGTGAGTACTAATTCAGGGTTGCTCCCTGTTGAATTGCCACATTAAATCCAAATGGAATTACTGTACTGCTGACTGTTTAATTCTCCTTTTCTCTGTGTGAAAGGGCCCCTACCAGCTGCACAGTTTGGACTAGCCACTAGGGCTTGGGTACCCGGGGACAGTAACTGATAGGGATAGGCCTGTGCACAGAGCCATAAGTAGATTATTAGGTGATAAGCTAATTAACCTGATTTCCCCTGTCCTTGTTATATCCCTAAATAAATCAGAGCTGCTTGTTTCAGCAAAGTTATACTACCTGGTATTTGTCTATGTTAAAGTACTGTACTGTGATTGTTGCACTGTATCTCATTTCACAGGAGGTCCCAGTGCGGAACCAGACCTGGGGGTAAGTGTATACTGTGAAGGTAATTCTGATATATTGTGTGGGCCACTAGTGGGAAGAAGGGGTTGCAGTGTCCCAGAGGGCTGTGACCAAGTTAGTTTAACTATTGCAAACCCTGACCTCTGGGTGGGCACCCGCCATTGGATCAGGCCCTCAACCTGTTAGTGGCAAATCAGGCAGGGGTAGTAGCCCCTGGGATAGCGCCATCTAGGGGTTACACCTAGCACTGACATAGTATAGTTCCAAAGGTGTGACCTGATGAAAGAGACTCTCGAAGATCTACTGTTACGTGTAAGTACGTAACTGTTCTTTTCACAAGCAGTCACGCCACATAAATGTTCTGTATATCGGGAGTTTATAAACAGTTGAGTATATTAGTTTTACATTGGACAAGCAATACCTTTATTGACAATTATACCTAAAGGAAAATAAAGTTTCTATAATCCTTTTGAAGAAATATTACGCCTTGTGTGATCTTGAGTGTTCAGGTCATTCCATGCTGTTCAGACCCCAAACCCAACTCTGCATTCATCTATTGCCTGGACTCCAGCATCTTATCCGACCATTTTCCAGTCTCAGAGGGATCATTAAATATGGAAATCTTGTTATCCCAAACAGTCCTCAGTTTTGGTGGTGGGATGATCATGGAGGTAATCCAGGCTTCTCGAAACTTCCACTGATGGCATCAAATCTCTGCCTCCTCTGCAGAGTGACATAAAAGACACTCCATGGAAAAACATCTTCCTTTTCCCATTCACCAAGACAGATTGTTGTCTTTGTACCATTACCAGGATTCTTTCCTGTTGTTGTCACCAGTAACCTAAAACAAAGTTCTTGACAGGACGTCTCATAATAGCGCCTCCTCAAAACCAGATAGCTTTCTGGAACAAAGGATTCATCTGATTCGGACAGCTGGAATATCTCTGAAAATCAATTTCTTGAATGCATCACTGAGTGATCTCCTTTTGTTACTTTTAGGCGTCCTAAGATGCGAATATGTACACTACAGGCCTGATTCAACAACACCTCAGGCGGAATTGCAGATGTTGGTTTTCTTTCAATAACTGTATTGTGTGTGGAAGCAGCTTCCCTTCCCAGTTTCCCTCCTCTATATCTGTTTTGGTGGAAGTTTTCTCAAAATGTATTCCATCCGTAACAGAGAGCATCAGATCTGAGGCTCAATCTAGGGCATGAGTTCCTTGGCAAGGGTTGACTCTAGTTCCACCCCAAAAGTGATGTTCTGAGTTGGGGGTCTGCATGAATACCTCTAGATTAAAAAGGAATTCCAGTTGAGCTGGCCCAGTGACATAGAGGGCTGAGGCACTGGATACCTCACCTTCTGCTACACTGGTGACCGGGGTCTCTCGGGGGGCCGGCGTGTGGGGGCATCAGCGCATCTACAGACAGATCTTATCTGTGTCAGTCTTCACCATTCATCACAGATGGGTACTGGCGGAGATCAGGACCCCGTGGGAACCTTTTTTTTTTTTAAAAGATGGCGTGACGACGCAGCATCAAGCGCCGCCCTCGGGTGACGTACTACATGGTGCTCGAGGATTAGCCGTTAAGCTGTGTCGACTCCGCCCTGCCTACAGTTCTTCATCTCCCGCCGTCGAGGTCGCCTCGTGGGAAGCCTGTGGAGAAGATTTTCAATAGTTTTAGGCCTTAGCCTTTGTCGTCGACAGTCCGTCAGTCCTGCTAGTTCTAGTCTGCCATACTCGACTTCGCTGGTAAGATCTTTCCATTTATTTTACAGTTTAGCGATGTCAAGTCTGTTTTGGTGTTTTCCGTTAGGTCATGTATCACGGTCGGGAGGCAAAAGTCGTCTAAAAATGAAGCGGGCCCCATCTCGTCAGTGCCGTGCGGACGCAAAGTACTCTGTTACCGACCAGCATGACTGGTGTCTCGTGTCTTGGCCGCTTCATGACATGGATTCGGCGACGCCTGCTTCTCAGTGGACCACCGTGTCCTCGAACAGTCTTGGCGTTTAAAGTAGGCGAGCTCCTCCAACTTGAGTGGAGTCTTGCACTCGTCGAGGAAGCCAGCAGCTCTCTTGGCCTTTCCTCGGGTCCCCTCCGGTTCTATCTGGACGAGGAGGAGGAGCCTCGGCCTTTGTAGCCTAGCCTTGGCCGAGACTCCTTCAGCAGTAGCAGAAGGCCCGTCCGCTTCCTCCGGGAGTGGGCGGGAGGCGCCCTATGGCAATCACCCCCCGGTGGAGAGCTCCCGGTGTCCGGAGGCCTGGAGTCGATGCCGTCCTCGGCGCCGTCGCTCGGGCCGTCGGTGCCGTTTGCAGTGCCGTGGGTCCTGGCGGCGCCGACTTCGTCTTCGGCGCCATAGGCCATATCGGGCGCCGTTCGGCGGTGCTGGCCCCACTTTCAGCGCCCGTGACCCGGAATCGGTGTCGCCTTCGCTATGTCTCGCCTCGGCGCCGAGGTTGAGCACGCCCGATGGGGCCTTGAGTCGTCCGTCAGTGCATCCTCGGCACGTTGGTGCTCTCGGTGCCGCTCGCGGTGCGAGGGTCTGTGGTGCCGTGTTGGCGCCGAGTCTGATGAGTCATGGCGCCACTTGGTCCTCGGTGCCCGTGGTTGCTGGGGCTTCTGTTGGCGCTGTCTCTGTTCCTGGTACCGCCCCTGGTGCGGTGCGCATGCGGTGCCGCAGCTGGCCCTACTTCAGGACCTTTGGCCTGTGCTGCCCTGCCGCCTTCTGCCAGCACCGCTTGTGGGGCTGTGGAGGTGCAGGTGCCGCCTTGGCCACTGCTTGGACTTCCTGGGCCCTTTGGTAGGTCGCCCTCCTACCGTCTGGCTTAGGGCCTCAAACTCTGCCTCTTGAGTTGGACTCGGTGGGCGGGCAGTCACACCCTTCGGGGTTGTCTGCAGAGGAGGGACGAGCCGGTGGTCTCCAAGGCGGGTCTCGATCAGCCCCTTCTGAGGTGCGTCTGGTTCCTCCGAGGTTAGGGTCAGTGGTACTGACCAGCAGGCTGTGGTGCATGCCACCATTGCCATGCAACCTGGCCTTGGAGGTTCCTTGATCCTCGGCGGTGGTACCCCCTCCGGTGGTGTCTCTCGATCGCCCAACCTGGGGCCTATCGGGAAGCCCACAGGAGGAGGTGCTGCTCCTGGGTCTCCCTTGAGGGCAGCCCAGAGCTGCCAGCTTCCTGGGCTGGCCCTTTTAGGGACTAGGACTCTCTTGGACTCCGAGGTGTGGGGTTAGCGCTCAGGCCTTTCTCAGGACCCACCGGGCCCTGGGCAGAAGCCCGAGCCTTGGACTTCTGCCCTTCCCCTTCTGGTTCCTTGAGGGGTTCCATTCTTTGGAGCCAGGGGACTGTCCTTCTGGATCTATACTGCCCCAGTCGCCTCACTGGGGATTCTTCTGGGCGCAGCCTGAGGCAGTACCAACGTGGTTGTACAGCTGTCGGCTGCGAGTCTTCAGGACACACTCCGCGGGTCCATGGTCCACTCCTAGCCCTGGCAGAGGTCAGCCAACTTTCCTCTCTCGGCTCTGCCCCTCCCCTCTGCCGCCTTCTCCAGCGTTCCCAGGTGTTCTTTGTCCTAACGGTCCTCTCACCTGGTAACAGTTCAGAGCAGTGGCTGCTCGGTTCCCCTACGTTAGGGCCATGGACAGCCATGTTTTCACACCCCCCCGAGCAGCCACTCTCAGAGCATGGTGACCTCCAGCTCCTCATCCCCGTCTTCAGGGGAGAGGAACCATCTGTCCATATCTCTCCTGCCGCTGATCTCTCCGAGTATCAAGCGTTTCCTCGTGAGGATGCTGGAGGACCTTCACCTCTCTTCTCTCTCATGAGCAATCCTGAGCATGCAGCGCTTGCGCCTTTCTGGCGATTCGGTGCAACCACCTTGTGGTGCCGCCTGGCCTGCTCCCCTTCGGGAGGCGTCCATGCGTTTCTGGCAGAGGCCCTTCTCGGAGTTCCTGCCCCTAGGGGCCTCAGCCAGTGTATTGCGCTCCCCAGAGTCTCCAGGTTCTATGCCTCATCCACAGTCCGGATTGACACACCTGGACACTCCTGGCAGAGCTAGCGCCCTCCACGTGACCGGCCCCAGATCAGGACTCTTGTTTTGATTTCTGGGGAGGAGGACTTCTACTCGACACGGTTGCTTCTCTCCATCTCCGCTCATCAGGCCCACTATGCAGCCTACAACAGGTTCTTGTGGTCAGCACTGGGTCAGTTCCTAGCTGCTTTGCCTGACTCGGAGCAAACCAGGCAAGCCATCGCTCTCTCTGCACGTGGCCTGGAGCTAGCAAGGCACAAGCAAGGGCATCTTATGACGCCAGTGAGGTAGCTACCAGGGTAGTAGGGACAGCGATCTCGCCAGGAGATCGGCGTGGCTTCACCTTTCCTGGTTGTCACCCTTGGCCGGCGTGGGGTGATTTGCTCGCTCACCAGGGAACCTGTCTCTTTTCCCGTAGGGCAGAGGCAGCGTTTGTCGGTGCAAATTCCTTCCCCTCAGGGGGACCCCGTCTTGCTCTCCCCACTCTCGGGCCTCCTCAGGCCCAAAGGTTCCACCCCTTGGTGTGTCACCCACTGTGAGGGCTAAGGGACACTGTCCCTTAGGGTGCAATTAATCAACCCCCTTGAGGCTTGGTACTCACCCATCTGTGATGAATGGTGAAGATTGGCACAGATAAGATATAGAGTGCATTACCTACAGCCAATTATGATCTTTCTGTGTATCTTCACCATTCATCCTAATCCCTCGCCTTCCCCTGGGGCTTCAGTCTCTGGATCCTCTGCCCTCTGTGCCTACCCTCTTTTGAGAGTGGTAAAGTTGGGACACACAGGGGGTAATTTCTTCCCAAGGGTACAGCCTCGAGTGGCATTTCCTCTCTACTATTATCTACACCTACAGGGTGAGAACTGGTGGTTGCCCTCCTTCTGTTATCCTTCCTTTAAAAAAAAAAAAAAAAAAAAAAAGAGACCCATTTTTTCACCAAATGTCTTTACAGAGAGAGTACTGAGTCCCTGTACCCTGTCCTTCTCCAGAATAGCCGACTCTGCTTTTGGGGTTTGCCAGTTATTCTGTGCCTTGAATTCTGGCAGGTGAGCTTTGCCACTCCTTGCAGTTCCTATACAGTCTGGTGATGGGCAAGGGTCCTGGATTCTTGTTACCTCTCACTCTCCTAAATTCTCTCTCCCCCTCCTCCTTCTTCCTTTTCCAGAGATTGGGGCCCCTACCCAATCCCCTTAGTTTACTTCTTCTACACTGTCCTCTCAGTCGTTATTTCTCCTTTTAGTTCAGTTTCTCTCCTTTTCTGTCCTTGGACTCTCTTGTCCCACCCTCCATCCCTTCCTCTTACCTCTCGAGCTCAGAAGCTGGTAGGCAGGCGGAGTCCGACGCAACAACGGGTTAATCCTCGGCGCCACGAGTACGCCGGCCTCGAGGCGGCGCCGATGCTGCATTGGCTCAACTTCATCCTTTTTAAAAAAAAAAAGGCTCCCTGCTGGGTCCTGATCTCCGGCCAGTACCCATCTGTGATGAATGGTGAAGATACACAGAAAGATCATAATTCTGGTGATGCGTAATTTCTATTTCTCTTCGGGGAGGGTTGGTGAGCCACACTGCTAGCATAACACCTAGCAGTGTCTGGTATCAGCACATGCACACCACCACGTGCGAGAAGGGACCGCATGTTCACTATGTCGGGCCATCTCCACGGAGGGAGCTTGACATTTACTCTCGAGGTTTATACGCTGTCATCTCAACCCTCAATGGAAACACAGCCTTGTTGTGTATCTGTTACAGCGCGTATAAAATGATTAAGGTTGACTTAAACAGTTTGTAAAGTCTCAACTGGCTTGGCTTCTCCATCTACGTCCTGCTCACGATCCACCTGGTAGGCCTGCAGGTGCATTTTCTCTTCAGTACTTGATGCCTGTGATTGCGATTTCTGAGGGTGCACCATAGTATCCCCTGATGCAAAAGGTAACACTGGGGTAAAATAAAATGGCTGTAGTAGGAGAGAGAGTTTTTGACTACTATTTCATAGTGCTGTCTCCTGGCTTGGGCATCACAGCACCTCGCTGAGGGCTTTCCATGTGAGCTAGTGTTTTCACAATTACTCTAGAGTGCTACAAGACGGTGTGTGCGTGTGTGTACATCTTCAGTGTATAGTTTCATCATCTGCCGTGTGTCTTCTGCTGAGCTAATTTTTCAGTCTCCTAGCTTGGACCATTCTGGCCCCAGCTGAGGCATGCTCATTCTCTGCAAATATTGGAGAATTGTCAAATCTCTTGGAATCCACACTTAATTATTTTTGTACAACTTCATATTTAGGCTGCTTCTTATCTTGAGACATTTTGTTGAGCCACTTGCAACCTTCTTTCTTTTGAGGATCAGCTCCTTTTTCCTTCGAGGACTTTTCTGGATTATCCTAATCCTGGTTCTGCTTAAGTCACATGATTCTCTTTTGAGGTATTCCATTCCTCAAAATCATTGATATTCAGGAATCAATCTTCACCATTCATTCCCACTAGTGGATCTGAGCTGCCAGTACAAGAATCCAGCGCTATGCTGTGGTAACTCCGAGTGCATGCACAGCATCATGAGACAGAACATGCGGCACATCTCACGTTGATGCCAGCTCCCAACTGCCTCAGTTCCTTTTCTCCAGCATTGAGTGTGCATCAGAATTGTGTTGCTTGTCTGTTGGGAGTTGGACCCTCCCATCCATGCAACAACAGCATTCAGTTCTTCTCAGTTTTAGTGTTTAAGCTAGAGTTTGTTGTCCTTATGTCAGTTTGGTGTGCTTTGTCACAAAATGTTGTCAGTTTGTTTGCCGGCCGTTGGCACAGCGGGTGGGATTTCCCGGCTTGCGGCGGCGACCAAACCCGGCGGATCCGGGTCGTCGGAGGGGCCGGCGGGAATAGATCTGAAGGTCCGCTGGACAGCTCTCCTTCTCCGGGAGGGTGGGTAGCACTGAGCACTGGGGACTCCTGGCGGAGGCCGAGCTCACTTATCCGACGCTTGACATGGGGGAGGGAGGCGGGCAGACGCTGCGCCCTGCACGCCCCGCCTCCTCTGGGGAGAAAAATAAGGAGGAAAAAAAGATGGCGGGGCAGGACCACCGATAGATGAAGCCTCCTTCTGGAGAGCCTCATATCACATCGCCAAGGGACCCCAACCAGTCACAGTTCCGGGTCAAGGTGGTCTCGCGGCCCCACCTTCCGGGGCAAGCTGGGTGACCGAGGTCCTCCTGCAGCTATAGGCGTGGTAGAGGTCTCCGGGGCCACGACCAGGGCGGAGGATGTAGCTGTGGTCCTGCCAGGAAAAAAGGTAATAAAAAAAAAATGTTGTCAGTTTCTTCTCAACTTACTGTGTGTCATTGGTCGAAAGCTCATGGAGTACAGTAGGGAGGCAGGCTGCTTAGGCAGCGGGCTGCATTCAGTCCACTTTCCCCTTCATGGAAGGGTTCTGTCCTTTACAAAGGACACTCTTCAAGCAAACAAAAAAGAAGGGTTCCAGATCCTGCAGATACTCTGCATTGGGTACTGGCACCACTCAGCTTTTGACTTATTCCTCTCCCTCCTGGAAGGGAAGAAACTTCACCAGTCAAGGTCAGTGTCTGTGAGATCTACCATGAGATCTTTGGTCTCTAGGAATCGGAGGCCTCACCGTCACTTTCAATGTCACCGAGGGCCCTCTGGTTCCAGGTAGTCAGAGTCTTGGGCTAGCTCCTCTTTGTCTATAAGTGGAGACTCTGGTGGGCATTTCACTGCTGGGCAGCTCTTATGGAGCAGTGGTTGCATCATTGGGCCCCATGCCACCGCTGTTGGAGCTAGTCCCCAGCCTTTGGTGCCAATGGAACCAGTACCTCAGGCAATACCATCAGGACAGGTGTGTGTTTGTGTCTAGCAACAGTCTCAGGGTCCTTGCCAGGGCAGCACTGCCCGCGTCTGTCCCACTAGCTACTCCTCTGCCCTGGGCAGGGATAGGATCAGCCACAGTGTCATTGCTGACTGGGTCATCCACACTGGATTTGGTGCTGGCTTTGGGTTTGGGCTATTCAGGGCTTTACCCAGTACCGGTTCCAGCATAAGGGAAAAGAGCTCCATTCTGTGGATGTTAAGAGGGTCCTTAGGTTTTATCTGACAGTAATAAGGACTTCAGACAACCCAAACAGCTCTTTGTCTCCTTTAATCCTAATCAGAAGGGACAGTCTGCTACAGTCAAGTGCATTTCTGCCTGGATGTGATTGCCTACATCACTGCTATGCCCAGGCTCAGGTTAAGCTGATGGGCCAGGTATGCACCCACCCTACCAGAGTTGTTGCAGATATTTGCAGAACTGCTACTTGGAAAATAGTGCACACTTTCACAAAGCACTGAAGCTCGGATGTCCATGCCAGGCAGAATGCCACCATCGGCAGGATTGTCCTGAATGGATTGCTATCCTGAGTGAGCCCTCAGCTCCTACTGCCCTAGTCTGGGGGCTTTTCTGAACTTGGTACTGTGACTTACTAGTGGGAATCTGTGGAATTCTGATCCGCTAGTGGGAATCAGTGGTGAGGACTGATTCCTGGAAGGTATGAAAATTACATACGCACCATAATTCTTAATCTTCTCAATCAATCAGTCTTTATTTTACCAGGTGAAACACCATTGAGTGAACTCATTTACAAAGTGGACTTGGACAGATAATACCTAAATATTACATCATTGATTAATTACATGTAATTATATATAAAGTACAGACTTTTATTATCAGACAGTTAGTGCAAGTCAGCTTTAGCCTTGTAATACATTTCAGTTCTAGTGCAGAAAGGGACATGCCATGAATTATAGGCCCTACAAAGGAGCGAGGGATAGGTAGGAGGGAAGGCGGGATAAGGTGATAGGCAAGATAGACTGGGGATGTGATGACGCACAACCATTCCACTGTATGATTCAGGAGGACAACAGCTAATGTGCGTGTGCTATAAATGCTAAGAAGCCAGCATAGCACACGTGTCTCAGACTTATTAGGGTTTAAGTATAGCAGTTTATTTATTTAAGAATTTAATCAGGCAGGCACACTGAGCAGAGTACTGCTTGATTCCAGATGCATCCTGGGGGGAGGGAGTACAGTACAATATAGTAAAATACAGTGCAATAAAATAGTGGTAGTTGGACGACAGTATAAAACACATGAGCAAGGACAGCCTGTACAGTGCTTTCGATAAAGGGAGGAATAACGGTTTAGGGTGGAGTACGTGCAACAGGCGGATAAACACAGTACAGGTGTACAATGCAATACAAATAAGCAATTACATTGTGCAATACAATGCAGTAGTGCAGTTACAGTGCTGAACCCTAGCCACAGTAGAGAGGAGGCCATGGGGCAGCTTTTAGTTAGATGCATGTGCAGGTGGAAGAAAAGTGATCAGTGAGATGAGCATAGAGATACCGGGCAGAGAAGGGTGTGCTGAATGTCCACCAGGTGAGTTCCACAGCTTGGGCATACTGGTTGAGGTGTCCTTCAGGGAATGTCTGAGTAGAGTTCTGAAGGTCACCATTCTAACAATGTTTGAAAGTTTCAGGGTTTTTAGAGATTGTTCCATAGGGTAGGGGAGCATGACTTAAGGAAGATACGACATAGTGTGTTCTGATTCTAGGAATATCAAATAAGATCTAGAAATATCTTCTGAGTGAATAATTTCCAGCGGTACTAGTTAGAAGAATGGAGATGTACTGGATAAATTTGTTGGTAAGGGCTCTAGATTCTAGGAATCTTCTTCCAGGAACATCTTCACCATTGATTCACATGCTCGCCCACTGTCCTCTGGACTCGTTCCATATATGTTGTGTTGTTCTGTACCTCCTTATGTTTGGTTTGGGCTGTGAAGAAACTGTTACTTGTTTGGTGGCCCTTTTACACAGGCCACCAGGGCTGCTGTGCCTGTAAGTTAGAGCATAGGTTCTTGTTAGGTTATGTCAGAGTTGGGGGCTGGTGCTGACATAAGCATGTGCTCATGTGCTCTGTCTTGCAGTGCCATGCATGCACTCTGTTTATCTCAGTGCCAGCCCTCTGAAAAGTTCTGACTTCCACTAGGTCCGTGCTAGATCCTGGCTCAGACCCACTATTGTGAGTCAGTGGTGAACATATTCCTAGAATATTCAGAATTCCTATAATATCAAGAATTATGGTGAGTATGTGATTTAAATTCTTTTCTTTCTGTTGTAAAAAAAAAATCGACAAATATGTTGGCGATACCTTTTTGGACTAACAGAATTATTTCTGAGACTAGCTTTTGAGAGAGAGAACTCCCTTCTTCAGGTCAGAGTTTCTTTTTGTTGAGATAGTTTTTCTGTTTGATTGTTTTTGTTCCTCTCTCTCTCTCTCTTTGGAAACAAAGAAAATGAAACGGTTGGAGCTACTGCCCCTATTTATGCTGTCCATGTGCTTGGCACCATTCTTGGTGCCATGTGCATCGTATGTATCAGACCCAAAGGTTCTAGCTCCTGCAGGTTCCCAGTGCCTCTGCGCTAAGACAAAAGTGGTGTTCTGTGGAGAAGATATACATGAAGATCTGGAGTTATAGTAAGTAGTTTTTTATTTTGAGATGGGAATCATATCTTTTTTTTTTTTTGGTATAATATTTTTATTTGCTTTTTCAACAAACTTCAACATACAATCAGATGCACAACTTATTCATTCTGCTACCACCATTATACATTATAGAGATCAATCTTTTCACTTCATTCCAAACTTTGTTTATTCAAGTTAAACTAAGTTAAATTAAGTTAAATTAGATTAAAGTAAATTAGAGTAAAAATGCAACCAGTATACTCATGCTTTATACATCCAATCCTATTCTCATTCTTATATTTCCCAAACTGTTCCTTCATTCATTATTGTCTTCCTTTTATTCTTCTTTATACATTTCATGCCCCTTTTCCTACTTCTTCTTTTCTACTGTGTATGTACCACCTCTTCATCTTTCTCTGGAATCATATCTTAAATCCTGATCTGTTCTGATTTAGGCATTCCTTGCGGAGCTGGAACAGAATGCTGAAAAAGTCCAGAGTTTAAAGGAAACACTGCAGAGCCTCCTGCAAAACCACCCTGACTCTCCAGAGGCTGATAAATGGAAGAAGATGCTGGAAGAGATGGTAGGGACAGGTTGACTGCTAACCAGTGATGACAATGAAGTCTCAGCCTTTTACTTACTGTTTACTCAGCTTTAGTAGTAGTAATTTACATAGATACATAGGTACTGTCGGCCAGATAATGACCGCCAGAGCTCATCCAGTCTGCTGGTTTATGCTACCTAATGACGACCAGTTACCCTATCTGGTCACTGGCTTTAGCATTTTCATCCCATCTTTACTATTCCTTTATTCCTGTCCCATGCATATTTGAAGCCTGCCACCGTACAGGTGGCCACCACTCTCCTGGGAAGGCTGTTCCATTCATGCTCTGTAAAAGAACTTCCTGTCATTACCCCTTATGTGGCTACCCATCAGTCTCATATCATGCCCTCTTGTCGTGGCACTTTTTAAACTGGAATATGTTGTCCCCTTCCACCTGTTCATGCCCTTGAGGTATTTGAATGTTTCTATCATGTCACGTCTCTCTCTCTCTCTCTCTCTCTCTCTCCTCTTTGCTCCAGCATGTACAAATTGAGATCTCTGACTATTTTCTTGTAAGGTTTGTGATGTAGACCCTTCACCATTTGGTCACCCTCACTGCACCGTCTGTTTTGTCAATGTTCTTCACAATGATGGCCTCCAGAACTGGACACAGTACTCAAGGGAGACCTCACCAGGGTCCAGTACAGTGGAACTATACACCTCCCTCCTACGGCTTGTGATCCCCTTCCAATGGGCCCCCAACATCCCAGTGGCCTTCCCACCGCCTTGGCCATCTGTCTTGTGACCTTCAGGTCGTCTGTGGATTATGACCCCAAGTCCCTCTCTTCCTTAGTAACTGCCAGCAGCTCTCCCTCAGCCTGTAGCTTGCTCCAGGGTTCCTGCTCCCATGTGCATTATTTTGCATTTATTTGCATTAAACCTTAGTTGCCACACATCTGACCTTCTCTCCAACCATTCCAGGTCCTTTCTCAGTTTTTCTACTTCCTCGGGTTATCCACCTTGTTGCAGATCTTGGTATCATCCACAAACAGGCAAACCTTTCCATCCCCCCATCTGCAAGGTCACTGATAAAGACATTGAAGAGGATTGGTCCCAGAACTGACACTTGAGTACCCTACTGGTCCTTCCTTTCCTCTGATTGGGTTCTGTTTACCACTACCATCTGTTTTCAGTCCTTTAACCAATTTTCAATCCAGTTTACCACCTTATGTTCCATCCCCAGGCTTCCTTAGCTTGTTGATCAGTCTCCTATTGGGACAGTATCAAAGGCTTTGCTGAAATCCAGGTAGGCAATGTCTACAGCCTCCCCACTCTTGGTCTATTGCCTTTGTCACCCAGTCAAAGAAATCTATTAGATTAGTTTGACAGGACCGTTTTGCCAGTGATCCCATGTTGCCTGGGATCCAGCACCCTCATGACTTCTAGGTACTCCACTATTCTTTCCTTGAGGAGTGTCTACATTTTATAGTAGTAATTATTTATTTATTTATGTTCTTTTATCCCGTCTGTGTGCCCTCTCTGTCCACTCCTTCAGACCGTCAACCCCCCCCTGACCACGTCACAGAGTCTGCCCCTAGGTGCAGGCTTCTCATTGTCCCCTTCCTCAACCCTCAAGGAGAGCCTGTACAGCGGGGTCTGCCGTGGGTAGGTGGACTGGGAGGCATGGATCAGTCATCATCTAGGACCGATCAGAGTTTTTTTTCTGTTTTCTCCCTGATACCCCTGAGGACATCGGCATGCAGGATGAACATCCAGACAGACGGAGTGCTGATCTGCGCCGTTGTCAAGTGCCCATGATGTCCTCCCATCCCGACTCTGAGAGCCGCTGCCCTGATACCCATGCTTCCATGGACATAGATGCGTCAGGTACTTGTGAGCACCCCAGGAACTCACCTCAGGAGGAGGAGAGCATCCATTGGGACACTCGATCCTCCTTCCCCCGACCCCTAATGACCCGAGTCCATTCCCGAACCTGAGTCGCCGGCGTGGCACAAGGTGTGGCGTCCAGTGCCTCAACCTCAGCGCCACGGGCGGCTTATAGTAGTAGTAATTATAGTAGTAGTAATTTGATTTATATAGCGCCCAATGTTGGGGACTCTAAGCACTGTACATAGTTAAAATCATAAATCACAATAACATAATTGCAGCATCAATTTAAAACACATAAATATAAATTAGATGATAAACCAGAGTGACATCCATAGCTGAGTGCAATTGGTTGGGGCTAACTAGTGTCAAAAGCCTGTCTAAACAAATGGGTCTTATGGACTCTCTTAAAGGCTTCCACTGAGAGGTCTCCTCACAGATCCAGGAAGTGAGTTTCATGAGGTCAGGCCATTTACTTCAAAAGTCTCGATCCCTGGATGTCATAAGCCTGGCACTGGAACTACAAAGAGGCCCACCCAAGAGAAGTGGAGAGGGCGAGAGGAATGGTAAGAAACAGAAGATCACTCATGTAACTCAGACCAAGTCCATATAGGGCTTTGTAGGTTAGTTAACCGATCTTGAAGGTGATTTGCCACTGTACCGACAGCCAGTGCAGATCACACAGGACCAGGGTCATGACAAAATCTCAGGTGGCCCATCAGTAACCTAGCTGCTGCATTTGGCATTAGCTGCAGGCACCACAGGACCCCTCCACTAACACTGAGATACAGAACATTACAATAGTCGATTCTGAAGTCACAAAGGCATGACCCAGTGAGGGCAGGGTCTTCAGGCGGGATCAAGGCTTTAATCGGGAGCTATTTCTAAGATGGTAAAGCCACTGTGGACTACAGATGACACCTGAGCCTCAAGTGTCAGTCTTTCATCCAGAATCATACCCAGATTCTTAACCTCAGTGGAGGTTACTAGGCACTAGGCCAGTCCTCTAATCTGTAGCTCCTGCACACCTCTGTCGACCAGGCTCAGTCACTAATACCTCCATCTTGTCTGGTCTGTGTCTTAACCAGCTGGAGGATGTCCAATCTTGAATCTCACCAGGTATAAATACAGTATGTCAACTGCACTCAGATGTCCAGCTGCAGATTACATGTACAGCTGGGTATCATTTGTATAGCAGTGAAAACCAAGCTATCCTGTCTGATAATATCACCCAGGGGCAGCATGCACACTGTGAACAATATAGGTGAGAGAATCAAGCCCTGGGGTACACTATAGTGCAGGTGCCCTCGAGAGGAGGAGAAATTCCCATCACCACCTTCTGCATCTTGTCTCTAAGGAAGGACTCAAACCAGCTGATGAACTTACCAGCAAATCCACAGTACTTCCTAAGGTGGTCCAACAACTACCCATGGTCCACAGAGTCAGAAGCTGAAGAAAGATGGAGTAGAATGAGAACGGATAGTTCCCTCTATCTCTAGCCCTGAAGAGGTCATTATGCACTCCAACCAGCACAGTCTCCATACTATGCTTAGATGTAAATCCAGACTAGAGTGGCTCATAGATGTTTACAGTTGTGAGGTATGCCTCCAGCTGCAGAGCCACCATCTTCTCAATAACGCTTCCCAAAGAGGGGAGGTTAGAGACCATTCTAAACTTCACTAAGCAGTCAGGGTCCAAAGATGTTGCTTTCAAGATGCGCTGAGGTTAAGGCGCTGGACGCCACACCTTGCACCTTGCAGGTTAGGAACAAGCCGAGAGTCGTCCGGGGAGAGATTGAGCGCCTGGAGGACTGCTCTTTCTTCCCAGGAGAGGGAGGGTAAACACTCACTCATGGGAGCGACCTCTGGTGGTGGCTGGGGTTCACCGACTGAGCAGCGCGCGGTGCATGCCAGGGGAGGGCAGAGCTTTGGTGCTATGTTGCCATGCTAAGCTGATCTCCGTGGGTGTGAGCAAAAACTGAGAAAAAGCCTTCCTATATGCCGTGGCCCTGAGTACCCTCCACATCCCAAATACCAGCCCAGACGCAGCAGAACTCCCTCTGGAGGACCCGACAATCCATCTATTAGACCCTCACACTTAGAGTAGCCGCCGAGGAAGGGCGGAATCAGCCCTGGAGATGGTACTGGGGGTCTGGTCTGCCTATGGTCGCTCAGGGAGGGAGTTAAGAGAGTGGGGATTCAGGTTGGGAGTAGGGTGGAGATCCATGTGGGCACTCTGAAGGATGCCTGGGGTGCAGGATGAATAAATAAAGTATAAAAAAAAAAAAAAAAAAAGAGGTGCTTCACCAATGCATCCTTCAGTGCATTTGGAAAGAACCCTCAGAAAGGGAGCATAAACTCCTCAGGAACACTGGACCCAAAACCCCACACATCTCACTAGGAGACATTTTGGGACAGGTTCCAGTTCACAGTAAGTGGGTTGCAACTCTGAAATAACCTCTTCAGCTTTCTCCACCAATATAATAGGAGTGCCTCTTGAAAGGTGCCCCCAGGCCATGTCAGCCTAGTTGGGGTTATCTCGACCTTACTAAGGACATCCAGTCAGAGAAGAACTGAATACACTTTCACGCCTGGTGGATAAAATTGCTTTTATCAGTTGGAGACAGGCAGGATGTAATAACCTGTCGAGAGTCCGAAAACCTGAGCCGACCTGTTCCTCCCTGCTGCACAATCTCTCTGGACAGGAATGCTGCCTTCTTCTGGAGAACTTGTGGTACAATATTCAGCAGGACTTAGTAAGATGGAAAAGTCCCCCTCTCATTATGGGGCAGAATTAACACCGTCAAGATGAATGTCCTACCCAGACTGTTTTACCCATTAAATATGCTGGATGTATGGTTACCCTTGTCTTTCTTTCAGCATATTCATTCCGATTTTAATTCCTTTATCTGGCGGGATAAAGCAATCAGAAAGATCTATCTTAAGCTGTCCCTACCCAAGGAACTAGGGAGTTTGCGTCTCCTAATTTTTATTCTATTACTGGGCTTGTCATCTGTACAAGTCTGGGAGTGGCTTTCTTTATCTGAACTCCTGCTCATCATGAGTACGTCCCAATCTGCTTGCATATTGAGTCGGACATTCTGCTGCCCATAATCTAGCTCCATCCTCACTTTCTACCGCCCATAACAAATTTACCAAAAGCCCTGCAGTCTCTCCCAATTGGTGTTTCATTCAGAGTCCTCTCAAATGTTTAGTTATTGTAAGGTATCCCCAAACTCCGATTTTTCTCAACAATCTCGCCTTTCGAATCTCAAATAGGGGAGCTGCTATATCTAAAGTTAGTTACCACTCTCCCTGAACATACTGTGGCGATTTTTACTCACAAGACTCTATTTTGACCACTGAGGAGATTCTCGCCAAATTTGGTTTAACGTCACGGGCAGTCTTTAAAATTCTTCAGCTTAGGCACATACTAATCAAAGTGTTTGGGAAAGAACCCAAACCTTCCTGTATTGGTGCCTTTCTCCAGCAAATTAAGATCTCAGCTAGTAAACCGCATGGCATATCTACTTTGTATAAACTGGTTCTCACATACAGTACCGCAACCTCCCTCGGTTGCTGGATCTAAGATTTGGCAAGCCTTTTTCCTGATGATGCTATTAATTGCTAAACGTATTTGGACAGGTCTAATATATATACCACACTCAAGATCATTACAGGGTAACACAACACTGCATTTCAAATAATATGTATTATACTCCTGTTAAACTGGCTCAATTGAAGTGCCTCCCTTCCAGCATGTGCTCTAGATGTAACAAGGAGGAAGGTTCGCTCCTCCATATAATGTGGTCATGCGTAAAAATATCTCCCTTGTGAAACAAATTGAATCAACTTTAGACCCATTGCTGGGGCTGCAGGGCCTCTTCTCCCTATCATATGCATTCTGAGAGATTATACCGGAATCCCTGTGAAGGAGAGAAGATTCCACATGGCCTTAATCTCACGAGGTCAAAAACTATATGCTTAGACACTGGACGGATCAAGCTACCATTTCTTATAATGAATGGCTGCATGAAATATCATTTGCTCTCCATGTTGAGCATTTAATTGCGTCGTATGTCACCGTCAATCATCTTTTAGAACAAATGGAGGAAATTATATGCCCTCTATTTGTCTTGATAGGGTGATGTAAATGGTTCACGAGCCTCTCCTCTCTCTTTTTTCTTCCTTTGGCTTTCCTCTGATCTTCCTGGACATAAGTCTCCACCACTCATTCACACTAGTGGGATTAGCGCTGAGCACTAGGACCATCGGGAACAGAGCTTTTGCTGGAGAATTGGCGAGCGGCGAGGCAGCGCCCTTGAGCAGCAGCAGTCGAGCAACGACTATCGCCACGTACGCACCCTCCAACCGCCTCAGTTCCTTTTTCCCTCCGCGAGTGTGCTTCAGTGACTACGCCGCCTCTTGTCGGGAGTCAAACTTCAAACTAGCGCATAGTTTTCAGTTTATTTTTTGTAACATTATCACGTAGTAGTATCGCAATTTATTCTATTTCGATAAATATTTCTAATATTTTAAATTTAACTTACTTGAAGAAGTCTCGGCCTACTGGACGGAGTCCACCATGAGCAGGTCAGGGTGACGGTAGGGACTTCATGATGAAAGCTGTTCAGTCAGCGGGCTGGGTCTGGTCAGCCTCCTTCTCCTCAGCGGGGTTCCGACAACGGTCAGTCCGATGCCTGGGGGATGGGCGGTCCCCGTCGGCATAAAATAAGCGGTCGCATTCTGGCACCGTTGGCCGGAAGCTCTTCTTGACCCACAGGTCAAAAAGAAGGCATCACTGAGGTCGCCTCTGGTATGCGTTCGCGCCGACGACGGTCGGTTATCGCCAGTTGTCGTTCTCTCTTCGGAGTCGCCAACTGCCGGTGATCGTCGTCGTTGACATCGGAGCCCTCCCGCCTATAGGTAGGGCCAGATGAGCAGTTTCATCAGTGGGCGCTCTTTATAGAGGCGATGGGCTCGGAGGTTGGTTCTCCTGCCTGGCTCGGTTGCCACGCAGGCCCCGGGCTCCTCGCGATCGGTTGGGGCGGTTGGACCTTCCTAGTCGCGCTGGCGCCTTCTTCGTGCCGGTGACTCCGCGCTTAGGTGTCTCTCCTCACTGTTGGCTGCGGCGCGGGGCACACCGATGCCCTTATCTCCTGTTTTTTTCTCTAGCTTTCCAGGTTCCTGGGCGTTTTGGCGCCTTCGCGGGTCTGCCGGTGCGTTTTCGGTGCCGCTGGGCCTTTGGCGCCCGTCAGCGCGCCGCATGGTCTTCTTGGCGCTGTTGGGTCTGGCGGCACCGTCGGCAGCGCCCGCTTGATCTGGCAGCGCCGCTTAGCCAGTGGCGCCAGGTTCAGGCGCCGCTGCCTCTTCGGCAGCCGTGCCCTTCTGCGCTGCCGTTTCCAACCCGGTTTGCCTTCTCGGCGGGGCCCTCGGGACTCTCCTTGTTTCTCTGCTATTTCCTCCTCTCCTAATTTTCACTACTTTCCTGTCCAAACAGTCCTTCCTGGACCATCAGGAGATGATGTTGAGCCTGACCCAGACCTTCGGTTGGGTGATGAAGGAGGAAACAGGATCTTTCTTTGCTACAGAGCCTGTGGTCGAGGACCTGTCCTTTAAGTCTCTGTTGAAGAACCTGAGATCCACTCTTTCTCTCCAGACTACAGACATCGATCCTGGGAAGATATTAAGACTCCAATACCTTCATGCCTCGGAGATCTCTATGGATTTGACTCCTCCAATCCAGCCTTCCTTCGAGCCGCTGTCTCAAATGGTATGGAATAATCCTGCTCTTATTCCCTCAGTGGCTAAATCCATTGATAAGAAGTATTCAGCTCCCAAGGATCATCCCATTTTGGCATCCCAAGCCTTTGCGGATCCTATTGTAGTCCTGGCAGAGAATGATAAGGTCATTCTTCCTCAAACTACTACAGCTCGACCTATTAACAAAGAGTCTCGTAAGATTGATACATTAGGTAAGAGAGTCTTTGCTGCCTCCACTCTAAGTATGCGTATTGCCAGTTATCAAGCTATTTTCTCAGTATGAGTATATCCTGTGGCACTCTTTGAAAAGAATGGTTGAAGCTCTTCCGGATTCGGACTCCAAGTCAGAGCTTCTTCTCACCGTTACTAGAGGTGTTGAGTCCAATAACCAACAGGTCAAAGCCGCTATGGGCGCTTCGACACTGCTTCTCGCTCAGCAGCCGCGGGTATTTGTACTCGGCGCCATTCCTGGCTGCCGTACTTCTGGCTTCCACCGAATGATGCTCAGCAGCAGGTAATGGCGCTGCCCTCTGACTCCTTTCTTTTCGGCCCTCAGGTGGAACAAGCCTTAGAGGCCACTCAGAAGACTAGGTCGGCCATTAAGTGGACAGACCTCCGCCAGCTCCCTCTTGGGGCATGTGAACAGACGTCAGTTTCATCAGTCGTCAGTCCTTTCGAGGCAGAGGCAGGGAAGCTTCCATAAAAGCCAACCTGCCCAACCTCAAAAGAAAGCGCGAGCAGAAAGCGCAGGGGCCTAAAGCCCCCAGCGCCACTTATAATTGCTGGCCCAAGTTCCATCCACATTGCCGAGGTGGAACTTTCTCCTCCAGTGGGAGGTCGTCTGATGTACTTCTACAACCAGTGGAAGTCCATAACTCGGACAAATGGGTCCTTGGATAATTCGCAGGGTTATTCTCTCAATTTTTTGAAACCCCTGAATTGTCCTCCCAGGCGACAACCCAGGTTGTCGGCCTCTCAGTCAGACCTCCTCACCGCCGAGATCCAAGGCCTTCTAAGCAACAGGGCAATAGAACTAGTGCCCCAGCATCCATGACTTGGGTTCTACTCCCATTACTTCCTGGTTCCAAAGAAATCTGGGGAATGCGCCCATTCTAGACCTCAGAAAGTTAAACAAATTTCTCCCCAGGGAGAAATTCAAAATGAATTCCTAGGTACCCTGTTACCCCTGCTGCATCAGCACGACTGTCTGGCCTCCTGGATATGCAGGGGCGCTTACCAGCATATCCCCATCCACCGACCACCACAAGTTCCTCAGGTTTGTAGCTCTGGGTCGGCATTATCAATTCAGAGTCCTGCCTTTTGGGCTATCCTCGGCGCCGAGTTTTACAAAGTGTTGTGCAGTTCTGCAGCACATCTCAGGAAGATAGGACTCAGTGTTTCCTTACCTGGACGATTGGCTTCTAGCAAGCCCTTCCAGCCAAGGGACTTTGGAAGCCGTGCAAGCGACTTCTCGTCTTCTTACATCCATGGGAATTCTGCTGAATTTGAAAAATCACAACTGCAGCCTCCCAGAGGCTCCTTTTCATAGGGACGCTCTAGACACCTCTTCCTTGAGGCTTTCCTTCCAGAGGACAGAAGACTCGACATCCTTTGGATGGCCGTTACATCGGGAGAACCAATCGGTTACAGTTCTCTCGATGCAACCATGTTGGAGTCTCATGGCTTCCTCGGTGTTCACTGTACCCCTGGCCCAGTTGCACATGAGAACCACCCAATGGATGCTCTCCACTCAGTGGTCTCCGACCTCTCACCCCAGTCTTATCCCATCAAGGTGGACGGGCCTTTGAAGGTCTCTCACCTGGTGGACTCAAGAGGCAATCTCCTGGAAGGGTTCCCCTTTTCCCCGGATCATCAGATCTCCATCACCACAGGCGCGCATCGCTAATGGGATGGGAGCTCACTGTCGCTCCATTCACACTCAAGGTGTATGGACTCAGTTCAAAACTCATCTCCACATAAATGTCCTGGAGATGAGGCGGTCTCACGCGATCCGAGCTCTGAAGGATATCCTTTGTCACAAGAACATTCTCCTTCAAGCGGACAACAAAGCTGTGATGTATTACATCAACAAGCAAAGCGGTGCTCATTCTTACCCCTTTGCAGGAAGCAATGAGGGTGTGGGAGTGGTGCTTGGAGCACAAGTCTCTGATTCAGGCAGTTTATCTGCCAGGTATACTAAAGCGATCTAGCAGACCACCTCAGCAGAGCGGAGGCAGACCCTCGCAGTGGTCTCTCGATCCAGCCGTAGCTCGGTCACTATTCAAAGAGTGGGGACTCCAGACCTGGACCTTTTGCATCCCCACTCAGCGCAAAACTGCCTCTCTTCTGCTCCAGAAATCAGGGCCTGGCATTTTCTGTCAGGATGCGTTCAGGCTGTGGTGGAAAAAGCGCTTTCTTCAGCCTTTCCACCGCTTCCTCTAATCCAGAGAGTTCTCTCAAGTTCAGTCTCAGGGGACCAAAATGATTCTCATTGCTCTCTCCTGGCCTCGGCAACTATAGTTTCCTCTGCTCAACAGTATGTTGGCAGCCTCTCAAGACCACTTCCCTTGCAAATCAATCTTTTGACTCAGGGTTCGTTGGTCCATCCCACCTGAAATCACTTCACCTTCATGCTTGGCTCCTGAAGAGGTAGAAGTGAATGGTTCAATGTCTCGTAGAGTCTCGGACATCCTTCTGGCTGCGGAAGCCAGCCACCCAACGCACTCCAAATGGAAACGCTTTTCTCTGGTGTGCAAAGTCCTCTTGGAATCCTTTTCCTGTCCTCCTTACAAAGTTCTGGAGTATCTTTGGACCTATCAAACTCAGGTCTCCAGTACTCCACAGTTAAAGTTCACTTTAGTGCCATCTCAGCGTTCCATGAGCGGTTTCTTCCTTGACTCTGGCTCAGCTTCCTATGGTGAAGAGATTTCTTAAAGGGATTCTTCATACCAGACCCCTGTTAAGCGTCCAGTTGCAGCCTGGGACATTAACCGTGCTGGACATGCTCACTCGGAAGCCTTTTGAGCCCTAGCTACCTGTGAGCTAAAATTTCTTACTTGGAAGACTGCCTTCCTGGTGGCCATTACCTCAGCCCGGGTCTCGGAATTCATGCCTTGGTGGCGGACCCTCCATATACTGTATTCCATAAAGACAAGGTAGTTCTCCGTACTCATCCTAAATTTCTTCCCAAGGTTGTGTCAGAATTCCATCTAAACCAACCTCTGTACTTCCCTCTTACTTAGCTAATTTCCAAAATGAAGGAGCGATCTCTTCATTCCTTGGATGTTAAGAGAGCCTTAGTTCTATTTAGATAGAACCAAGAATTTTCATAAGACTCAGTAACTGTTTGTTTCTTTCAGCGACACCGGCTGGGTCAGCCTGTCGCTAACAGATGCATTCATCATGGTTAGTGGCATGCCTTGACATTGCTACTCCATGGCTCAAGTTAAATTGGAGGGTAGAGTGTCGCTCACTCTACTGAGGCTGGTCAGCAGCATCTTTAAGCGGAGATTATGATTTTCCAATTGCAGATATCTGCCACCGCCACCTGGAGCTCAGTGTAAACACATTCGTTAAGTATTATGCACTGGATGCTCATGCCAGGCGACATTCCGCATTCGGCAGAACTATCCTTAATGGGCTTCTATCTTAGACGTGTGAGCTCTGGCTCTCCTGGCGTCCTTTTGGGGATTATCAGCTTGGTACTCTCCCACTAGTGTGAATGGTGGTGGAGACTTATGTCCAGGAAGATATGAAAGTGCATTGCCTACGTGATTCTTGATCTTCTTGGACGAGTCTCCACCACTCATTCACACGCCCACCCTCCATCCCCCGAGCTCACCGCTGTGTTGGTCTTCACTCCCTCAAATCTTTAGGCCGTGAGGACTTTGCTGACCCTTCTTACACGGGTCATACGGACTATCTTATGTCCGCTTTTTGGGTTGGATTTACTCTTTCGTTAGTTGGGCTGCACCTCCTTGGTAAAAAAGGTACTGAAGAGCTGGTTGGAGGGTCATCATTAGGATAGTCGTTGCCAGCTGAGCCGCTGCTGCTCTTGGGTACTCATGGCCTTGATCTCGCCCTAACCCTCAGCAAAAGTTTGTTCTCGATGGGTCCTAGTGCCTCCGGCGCCAATCCCACTAGTGTGAATGAGTGGTGGAGACTCGTCCAAGAAGATCAAAATTCAGGTAGTAATTTTCATTTTCTGCAGGGATTCCCTAATGTCTTTGTTATGGCCACTTACTGTTCCTTAATAATTTATATGCAATTATATAATTGTTAATCATCCTGGTTCTCATTGAGTACTGTTGTGTTAGGCTAAGGGAAAGTGCACCGTGGGGGTTGGGGTGGGAGGTGTAGTTTGTTTAAGGTAGTGTTAATTATTATTTTCTCGAATGTCTTACCTTTTCCTGTTAACTATTTTCAGTTCAATATGTACTACTTGTTAACGTTAGTGCATGCCATGTGTCTGCTACCATGTGCTTTCGTTATAATCAATAAAGTATGTTAAATAAAAAAAAGGAATGCTGCCTTCTTAAGGGAGATTGCCCTCTGATACTCACTGTAATGAGATCTACTTGGACATAAAGTCTCCACCACTCATTTCACACTGATGGGATCTATGCCAGAGGTGCTAGGACCCAGTGGGAGTAAACTTTTGCAAGAGGGCAAGCGCCAGAGATGGACTGCGAGGGAAGCGGGACTCGAGCCTCGGCTCGTGCGGCAATGACTCTCCGCGCGACCCCCCAACCGCCTCAGTTCCTTTTTTCCGCCATTGAGTGTGCTTCATTGACTACGTCGTCACTGGAGTCAAACTTCAAACTAGCAGCATAGTTTTCAGTTTATTGTTTTGTAATTTATCTCACGATAAGTACCACTTACTTTTAAATTGTACTTATTAAGAAAACAAGTCTTCAGCCTCCATTGATGGAGTCGACCATGAGCGGTCAGGTGACGGTAGGGAGACTTCATATGAAAGCTGTTCAGTCAGCCAGGCTGGGTCTGGTTCACCACCGTCTCTGGAGGAGGTCCTATAGCTGATGGTCCGATGCCTGGGGGATGGGCGGTACCCCAGAGCATAAAAGAAACTGGTCGCACTCTCTGCACCGTTCGGCCTCGAGCTCTTCTTGACCCACAGGTCAAAAGAAGGAAGGGCATCACTTGAGGTTGCCTTCTGGTATCTGGGCGTTGACCGTCAGTTGTTGGGGTCAGACCGGAGTCGTTGGTTTCTGTCTCCAGTGACCGACCTATTCGACATCAGAGCCCTTCCCCACCTATTGAAAGGGCTTCCGATGAGCAGTTTCATCAGTGGGCTGCTCATGGAGCAGTGGGCTTGGAGGTTGGTCCAGCTGTCTGGCCCGGTCTCTTTGGGCCCTTTGGGGGAGGCGGGCAGGCGATTGGACCTTCTTTGTCACGTGACACCATCTTCGTGCTGTTGACTCCGCTTGTGGTGTTTCACCTCACATGGCTGCAGTGCAGTTGCTACACCGATGCCTTCATCTTTGGTATTCTTCCTTCTTTTCTTCAAATCGAAGTCTTTGGGGCCTGGATTGCTTTTAGCGCCATTGGGAGCTCTCTAGGCGTCGATGGGTCTCTCGAATTGTCCTCGGCATGCCTGTTGGTGCCGTCCTCGGTGCCGCTGAAGTCGTCGGTGCCGTCCTCGGCATTGATGCACCTCGGTGCTGTGTGCTCTGTCGGCGCTGTGTGCTGGATTGTTTCCAGGCGCCATCTCCCTTGCCTTGGCGAGGCTGGTGCGGCATTGTCCAGCTTTCAGAGGTTCTCAACTCCAAATCCTTTCTCCTCTTCATTTCATACTGATTTGCACTCCTGTCCATACAGTCCCTCTTGGACTGTCAGGAGATGATATTGAGCCTGACCCAGATCTTCGACTGGGTGATGATGTTGAAGGGCAGGGATCAATCTGCCACAGAGCCTGTGGTTGAAGACCTGTCATTTTAGTCTCTGCTGAAAAATTGAAATACTACTCTTTCTCTCCAGACTACTGATATCGATCCTGGGAAGCTCTTAAGACTCCAATATCTTCATGTCCCGGAGATCCCTATGGATTTAACTCCTTGGTACAACCATCTTTTGAGACGCCTCTCAGATGGTATGGCATAATCCCGCCTCATTCCATCTGTGGCTAAGACCATAGACAGGAAGTATGCTGCTCCTAAGGATCGACCCATTTTGGCCTCCCAGGCCTTTGCGGACCGGTATTGTAGTTCTGGCAGAGAATGATAAGGTTGTTCTTCCTCAGGCATCTACAGCCCACCTATTAACAAAGAATCTCGCAAGATAGACACTTTAGTAAGAGAGTCTTTGCACCTCTACCCTGGATATCGTATTGTCAGCTACCAGGATATTTCTCTCAGTAGGAGTATGTTCTTTGGCATTCGCTCAAACAGATGGTGGAAGCTCTGCCCGAGTCGGTCGCTAGTTCAGAACTACTTCAGACCATAATCAGGGGTATCGAGTCCGACAACCAGCAGGTCAAAGCAGCTATGGGCGCTTTTGATATGGCTTCCGGCGGCGCGGTATTTGTACCCGTGCCACTCCTGGCTACGCAGTTCGGTTTTCACGAATGATGCCCAACAGCAGGTCATGGCGCTACCTTTGACAGTATGTGTCTGTTCAGACCTCAGATAGAGCAAGCTCTGGAGGCCACGCAGAAAACTAGGTCAGCCATTAAAATGGCTCAACCTGCTCCCACTCCTTTCCAGGGGGTGTTAACAAGCGTGAATTTCACAACAGTCAGTCCCTTTGGAGCAAGAGCAGGGAGGTTTTACCAAAACCAAGCCCCCAACCTCAAAAGAAAATGCAACAGAAGGCACAAAGGTCCAAAACGCCCAGTGCCACCTTCTGAGTTTCTGGCCCAGGTCCCACCTCAACTGCCCGAGGGGACCCTTCCTCAGCAGTGGGAGGATGTCTGACTCAGTTCTACAACCAGTGGAAGTCCATAACATCAGACAAATGGGTGCTCCGATAATCCACGAGGGTACTCCTCAACCTTTCAGAAGTTCCTCCGATCATCCCCCAAGCGACAGCCCAGTCTGTCAACAATACAGTCAGACCTTCTTGCCTCAGAGATACAAGGCCTTCTGAACAACAGGGCAGTAGAAATAGTTCCACTGGATCAACGAAACACAGGTTTCTACTCCATTACTTCCTGGTTCAAGAAGACCGGTGGCATGTGCCCCATTCTGGACCTCAGAAAGTTAAATAAGTTTTTTTAGGGAGAAATTCAAGATGATATCGCTTGGGATTCTGTTACCCTTGCTTCATCAGCATGATTAGCTAGCCTCCCTGACATGCAGGACGACGCTACCAACATATTCCTACACATTCCAAAGCATCACAAATACCTACGGTTTGTAGCACTGGGCCAACATTATCAGTTCAGAGTCTTGCCCTTTGGGCTATCCTTGCGCCACAAGTTTTTACAAAGTGTTGTGCAATTCTCACAGCGCATCTCAGAAAGATCAGAATACAAGTGTTCCCATACCTGGACAACTGGCTTCTAGCAAGCCCTTCCAGGCAGGAACCCTTGATGCCGTTGCTATGGCCTCAGACTTTCTCATGTCCATGGAAGTCCCACTAAACCTCAAGAAATCACAGCTGCAGCCCTCCCAGAGCTCCTTTCATAGGAACTCTTCTGGACACCTCCTGTGCAAAAACTTTTCTACCAGAGGACAGAAGGACCGATATTCTGCAGATGGCCGATACATCAGAGAGAACAGTTCAGTAAGAGCTATCTCGATGCAGCAGATGCTACCTCTCATGGCATCCTCAGTGTTCACAGTACCCCTAGCACGCCTGCACATGAGAACCTCTCAATGGATGCTCAGTACTCAGTGGTCTCCTTCCTCTCACCTCAGTCCTTTCTCATCAAGGTGACAGAACCTCTGAAGAAGACACTCACCTGGTGGTCGCAAGAGGACAACCTTCTGAAAGGGTATACCTATCTCCTCTAACATCAGATTTCCATTACCACGGATGTTCCCCGATGGGGTGGGGAGCTCACTGTCAGACTCTCCACACTCAAGGTACATGGACTCAGGATGAGTCCCAGCTTCACATAAATGTCCTAGAAATGAGGGTCGTTCTTTATGCAGTCCGGCTTTGAAAGACATTCTCTGTCACAAGAACATTCTCCTTCAAATGGACAACAAAGCAGTGATGTATTACTTCAACAAGCAGGCGGTGCTCATTCTTACCCTTATGCAGGGAAGCAATGAGAGTGTGGAATGGTGCTTGAGAACAAGGCTCTAATTCAGGTGGTCTACCTGCCGGAGTGCAGAATGAACTGACAGACTGTCTAAGCAGAACAGAGACAGATCCTCACGAATGGTCTCTTGACTCAACCATAGTTCAGTCACTATTCACAGAGTGGGAACTCCAGATCTAGACCTTTTGCATCCCCACTCAGCACAAAACTGCCTCTCTTCTGCTCCAGAAATCCAGGGCCTGGCATTTCTGTCAGGATCTGCTCAGGCTGCATTGGACAAACGCTTTCTATACGCCTTTCTGCGTCCTCCTGTAATTCAGAGGGTACTCTCAAGTTTGAGTCCCAGGGAACAAAATGATCCTCATTGCTCCCTTCTGGCCTCAAACAAATATGGCTTCCATTACTCAAAAGTATGTCGGTAACCCCTCCGAAAGTGCTTCTCCTTCAAACTAACCTTCTAACTCAGGAGCCTGTGGTCCATCCCAATCTGAGATCGCTTCACCTTCACGCTTGGCCCCTGAAGAGATAGAAGTGAACAGGTTCAATGTCTCTCATAGAGTTTCACATATTCTCCTGGCCGCAAGCCAGCCTACTAGGAAAACTTACACAGCCAAATGGGAAGCTGTCATTTGGTGTGCAAACTCTCTTGAACTTTTTCCTGTCCACCAAATAAGTTCTAGAATACCTTTAGGCCTCTCAAATTCAGGTCTGCAATACTCTACAGTCAAGGTTCACCTTTGTACCATTTCAGCTTATCATGAGCCAATACTTTCCTTGTCACTGGCTCAGTTACCTGTGGTTAAGAGGTTTCTTAAGGGTATTCTGCATACCAGACCTCCTGTCAGACGTCCAGTCGCAACCTGGGACATTAATCTTGTGCTAGACATGCTCACTCGAAACCTTTTGTGCCTCTAGCTACCTGTGAGTTGAAATTTCTCACTTGGAAAACAGCCTTCCTGGTGGCTATTACCTCATCCCGCAGGGTCTCTGAGATATATGCCTTGGTCACAGACCCTTTGTATACTGTGTTTCATAAAGACAAAGTAGTTCTTAGGACCCATCCTAAGTTTCTCCTAAGGGTTTTTCAGAATTCCATCTAAACCAACCTTTGGTCCTTCCTACTTGCTTTGAACTTCCAAAATGAAGGGGAGCGTTCTCTTCATTCCTTGACATCAAAAGAGCTTTGTGTTTCTATTTAGATAGAACAAAGATTTTCTCAAAGCTCAACAACTGTTTGTTTCCTTCAGCGAGACCCGGCTGGGTCAACCTGTCGCTATCAGATGTATTTCCAGCATTGCTGGTGGCATGCCTTGGCCACTGTTATTCATGAAGCAGGTTAAGCTGGAAGGCAGAGTGTACACTCACTGTACTACAGCGGTCGCGGCATCCCTGGTGGAAATACTAGCGTGCCCATTACAGATATTTGCAATGCGGCTACTTGAGCTCAGTGCATACTCGCTCAAACAATATGCCCTGGATGTCCATGCCAGATGACATGTTTTGTTTGGCAGTACCATCCTTAATGGATTTCTGTTCTAAATTTGTGAGCTCTTGTCTCCTGCCACCTTCTCAGGGATTATTAGCTCGGGTACTCTCCCATTAGTGTGAATGAGTGGTGGAGACTTTATGTCCAGGAAGATATGGAAATTACGCCTATCATAATTCTGGATCTTTCTTGGACCAAGTCTCCACCCACTCATTCACACGCCCATCCACCATCCCCGAGCTCACCTCTATTGTTGGTCTTCACTCCCTCAATCTTTAGGCTGTGGAGACTTCTTTCTTGACCCTTCTTATAATGGGTTTTCCGGACTATCTTATGTCCAGTTTTTGGTTAGGCTGTCCTTCTAGGTTAGTTACGCTGCACCTCTCGGGAGGTACTGAGGTGGTTGGAGGGTCGACGCCAAGATAGTCATTGCCAACGAGCAGAGGCTCGCAGCACTACTCCTCGCGCTCCATCTCTGGCGCTGGCCCTCCTGCAAAAGTTTGTTCGCTGGTCCTAGTGCCTCTGGCATAGATCCCATTAGTGTGAATGAGTGGTGGAGACTTCGTCAAGAAGATAAAGAATTACAGTAGGTACGTAATTTCCATTGCTCCATCCGGGAAATAAGGGCAGTTTGAGAACAGCTGTCAACTTGAGAGCCTGATCACCTACTCTGTGGACACATACCAGCTAAGTGTCATTGGCTTGCAGCTACTGTTGCATGTCCATAGGCTTGAACAGAAATAAGGGAAATACTTTTCTGGTATAATTGTATTGTAGCTGGTGCCAGCATGGTGGCAAACAGTTGAGAGAAATGCTGCAGTATGGCAGAACGGTAAAATTAAATAGGAGTGAATATAAGAGTTATGTTCTAGTATAGAAAATTGACTTAAAATGTATAAGGAAGCCCTAAATAAACTAAATAAAAATTCACACAGGATTTTAGTTGGAGGTTAGGGAACACATGTTTAGATATTTGGAATCCTACCATGAAGTAGACTTGTTGGGACAAATATAAATTTCTTTTGTTTTTTGACTTGCACAGACACTAAGTGGGCCCATGCCAATCAGGTGACAGCAGAGCGCCAGCAGAAACTGGAGCAATCAGTCAATCACCTTACAGCTTTCCAGACTGCAGAAGCGCAGCTCAGCCCATGGTTGGCGGAGAAGGAGCTGATGATGAGTGTGCTGGGACCTCTTTCCATTGACCCCAACATGCTGAATGCACAGAAGCAACAAGTGCAGGTACGAAATGTGTGAACCCAGACAAACTCATTGGGGATTAAGGCCCAAGGCTTTTGGCAGACACCAAGTATGCCATGACATACCCAGAGGACCAGCCTGTGAGATGGGCATTCAAGCAGGGTCTGCCTGCTGCAAGCTGCTAGACAGTAGCGGTTTAGCTGCCACTGTTCTATATCTTGCAGCCATATTTCAGACAGATCATATTTATGATGCATGTTTGACCACATTACTGTCATTTTCAGGGCTTAAAATAGGTGTAGAGAGTAGAAACTGAAAAATAAGTCAACTTTCAGAAAGTGCCAGACATTCTTTTAAAATCGCAATCTATGTGCAGAAGGAAGCTGCAGCAGAATGTGAGAGTGAGAATTGCATCTTTGGACGTCCTGACCCAGTTTAAGTGGCTTTGGTAACGTCTCTCTTGATGCTGTGTTAGATACAGTAGACATGCAATGGAGTTGTCATCATAAATCTAGATCTTAGAAATCCTTGTACAAAATGGCTGTAGGAGTGTTGACTGGGCTGAGTAGGCAAGGGCCAAACAGTTCTCACTCTGGATCTATTTTACCTAAAGTTCTTATTATAGTGCCTTTCTATCAGATGCACAAAATCAGATAGCAACTGATATATAGCTGAGGAGGACGTTAAGGGCAAGTCAAAGATCTGAGGTCAGTTTTCAGTAGTCCGCCTCAGATTTAAAAAAAAAAAAAGTGTGGGGGCTCTCTCGTTCCTTTTCCACAGTGACTACACATACAGTACGCCCAACCCTAAGGAGGGGAATTGTGGCACCTCCAGCAGTGCAGCAGGAGAATCCTAGTGCAGCTCCCCAAAGATAGATATGTAGGTTCACTTGCAGCATTGTTGTGATGGCAACCTATACATACCTCTTGTAGCGACTTCCCAATGAGTTCTGCTTAGTGCCTTCCTTCCACTTCACTGACCCGAACATGCTGGGTGTTTCCCATTAAAGTAGTGATGTTAACTGCAAGGTGGATCTGGGAATGTGGGAGGAAGGCCTTAAAAAATCTGAGCCTCAAAATAGGTACCAGCATGGAAGGAGGGGCCTGGCCCAAGGGAGGTAGAGAACAGGTGGAAAATACAAAGCAAGACCTGTAAAGAAAAATACAGTAAAAAAACAAATTAAGTGCTGCATTCAGTAATGAGAGCTATTACCTGTGCTGTGGTCTCTCACTGACATTTCAGCAACTGACCTTCATTAGTTGAAACATCATTTTCAGTGCTGGCTCTGTTGGTCAGTTGTGTTTTGAATGCAGATGTGTTTTTTATTTGGGGATTAAACTGGGCAGGCCCAATAGCTTGGTGCTCTCCTGAGAGGGAGGGTCAAAAGAATTCCCCAACATCCTCCACTAGCAGGACTTGGCAAGGTCTTAGCATGAAGACCCCACCTGCTCCCATCATAAGTGAGGCTGGTGCTGAGTACACTCTGTAAGTGTTTGGGGTGGGAGACAAGGGGATGTAGAGATAATTGAGCCACGTAACCCATCAAATGAAAGAACACACTTTGAGTTAAAAAACAAAACTGTTACAAATGTATACTGCTTCTTTTGCTTACATGTGGAATAAGAAACATCCAAGGATTAGGAGAGTTTTGAAGAGTTATAGTGAGCTATAGTTAGAACTGCTGTGAATGGTTGCAGTTATCCGTCTTTCCCGAACTGTTAGAGCATGGATTACAAAAGCACTTCCACAAAACTCCCATCACATATTCTTGTTTGTCCCAGTTTGTAACCGAGGGTGTTCTTTTGTTTCTGCTTGCAGTTTATGTTGAAGGAGTTTGAAACCGCAGGCCACAGTATGAGCAATTGAACCAGGCTGCAGAAGGAATATTGTCCAGCCCAGAAGCTATCTCCCAGTCCTGTTCTCAAGTCCAGGATCAGCTGAGTGTAGTCGATGATAAGTGGGATCAACTGACTGGACGGCTCAACACCCGCTCGGAGCAGATCGACCAAGCCATTGTCAAGAGCACTCAGTACCAGGACCTTCTGCAGCAGCTTTCTGAGAGAGTGAAGGCCATTGGGCAGAGGCTGAGCAACCAGGGGCCAATCAGCACACAGCCAGATGCGGTGAAGCAGCAGCTGGAAGAGACTAGTGAGATACGTTCCGACTTGGAGCAGCAGCAGAAAGCGTTGTGGCGTCCCAGACATTGTGTGAGGAGCTTTCAGCTTTGGTTGGAGAGCAGTACCTGAAGGATGAGTTGAGGAAGCGTCTGGAGGCAATCGCTCCTTCCCTCAGGTCTCTGGAGGACACTGCTGGTGAGTCTTTTTGGGCAGGTTTTGTTCCCCACCAACTCCAGTGCTGTACTCAGACACTCCTTGGACAGAGAGGATGGGGAGAGTTGCAGTATGAGTAAAATGTGTTTTATTAAGAAGATTAAGGAAGCAATAAAACACTCCAGGGCCTGCATTTATGCTGTAATATGCCAAGCACCTTCAACCACCCAGGAAAAGCGGATCTTCCAAGAATCCATTTTCTCTATATATTTTCACTAATAGATTTGCCAGAGGTGCTAGGACCCTCAGGGAGCCAGAACTTTTCTGGAAGGCTGGCAGCGTGAGTAGATGCTGTGCACATGTCATTGCACATGCCCACAGGTATACAACAGTGCCAGCCACCAACTACCTCAATTCCTTTTTCTGCCGCTTGAGTGCAGAGCAACAGCATCACCACTCTCACGTCGGAGTCAGAACTTCATGCCTATATGACTACTGCATTCAGTGCTTTGGCAGTAGTTTAAAATACACTAGTGTTTATTTTTGTGTCAGTTTAGTTAGTTTAACACATGAATATCTACTTTTCTCTTAGTCCCTACATCGCGATGGTTGACCATGGATTAAGGTAGGGAGCGGAAAAGCCTGAAAAGGCAAATTGCTCTGACAGTGGGGTTGTGCCTGACCACTTCTCTCTGGGCAGCTGCTCTGGCATTGGACAGTCTGGCACCTGGAAGGATGGACAGTCCTTCCACAGTCGCAAAAGAAACTGTCCAGATCCCGCACAAGCAGTACGTCAGTGTCTTGGCACCATTTGACCTTGACCTATTCCCTCAAAAAGCAAAGGGAAAGAAATGGCACCAGTTGACGCATCCTTTGGCCATTGTGCTGTGAGAGCCTTGACTTCTGTGGACCCGTTACCCCACCAACATTACTGCTGACACCAGGGACACTTGTGCCTCTGAAGTCGAGGTTTGTGTCCAGCAGCCTCCCTCTGTCCAGTGGAGGGACTCCAGTGGGCAGTTTGGCCATATGCAGCTCTTATTCAGCAGTTGGTGGAGCCCCTCTATTAGTTGAGCGGAGGCTTTCATGTCCCTCTAAGATTGCTTAAAGTTACGAAAATTTCATTGAAAAACTGCCTCCGTGACTTGTATGGGGCGTGCCCTGTGCTCTCCCTGCTGAAACATCACAAAGCGTCTGAGCTTGGGGCGAAGCAGGCAGACTGGGAAGTTGGAAGGATCGCTGTCTGTGGGTTCAGCAGCAGACACGATCCCTTGACAGTTAGAAATGTTACTTTAGCAGCAATCAGCTAATGCTGGCTCTGAAGCCCAGTACCTTATGACATTAGGTTGAAACATCACTTTTTTTTTGGTCATCTCTTTCCATCCAGTCACGGTCTGGGGGCCTCTCTCAGGCATTCTGCCTGTTCCTGCCCTGCCTGAAGTCCACCTACCTGTGTCTCCTCTCTCCTCCTCCTCTGTTCTCGATCAGCACCCCGGCTTAACCCCTCCTCTTTGGGTGCTCTTTTAGACAGACTCAACATGGGAGAGGACCGGGTGGAGGAACCTGGAAGGCTAGGCAGGATGGACTCTGCCTTGGCCATGGGGGCAGGTGCCATCACCTACCCCTCGGACCGGGCTTTTCCTTGTTCTGGAGATCCCTCCCCTCCCATGCTTGTGCACGCCCTTCACGCAAGGCACGTATAGCAACCCCTGCCTGCGCCAGGGCACGCAGATTACGTAGTTGAGCATGCTGCAGCACCCCGCTCCACCAGGGGCCACTGGCATGCCAGGCAATCCCCGATCTCCCCGGGAGGAAAGCAGCCCATCAGGTGCTCAATCCTCACCTGCCCTTGCAGACCCCGGCGCCAGAGCTCACTCTCGAACCCACGTCGCCAGCACTGCAGGGGTGTGGCGATCCAACACCTCAACCCTCAAGCGCCACGGGCTGGCCTGTGAACATCACTTTAGCAACATATTCCCAGTTCTGATTGAGTTGCATTCAGTAGAGAGTAAGTGATTCTGTGTTCAGATTCTGTTTACCTGGTGGGATATATACAGACTGGATGACAAGAGATTTTGTGCCCTTGCTTTATCAAAAGCTTTATTGCTAGGCATTTGCAGTTCCTGGTTAGATTTTGATTATGATTTTAGAGGCTTGCATGTCTGATCTGAAGTAGATAAGGCAGTCCCCACCTCGCTTGCTTGTTCTGTCCTCCTTAAGATATTGAAGCATGGCAGTGAGATAATGGCATCAGGTATGTGGACTGAGCCAAGTTTCAGTTAGGCAAATAACATCTGGCTGCACTAACTCAACCAGGCTTCACTGCAGGTGCCAGACCCAGAGGTACCAGCAGGGCCTGGGTTGGGGAGGACATTACCAGACAGTAGGGTACCATTATTGTAAGACCTCTGATGGCTCTGAGGTAGTGCTTCAGTCTCCAGGTTTTACTTCTAGAAAGGAAGAGGAGGCATGTGGTCCTGGAACCCGGCCATGTTGGGTAAATGCATAGCATTCCTCATTTGCTACCAGGGTTAGGTGTTCGATTTGGGGCATATGGCTGGGAACTTAAGTAATGTAGTGTTCTAGGGTGTGGATATGTTGCTCATCCACACTCTCTGGCATCCTTTCCCCTTTAAATCTGGCCAGAAAGTCTTCAGCTGGCTCCTCCCACCCACCCGGTTGGCAAGTAACTTGGCTCTGCCCAAGGCGCCAGATCTTCCTTCCGCTGGAAGATTCAGGTTCCTCGTGCTACTTCTGCAGTTCGTAGGCCCTGGATTCTCAACGATAGTTTTCACCGCAATCACTTTCTTTAAAACCCTTCAGAGTTTACGATACCGATCCAGGTGCATTGGACATGGAGGACAAGTTGTCACCTGGATTTCACCGTGTCCCTAGCGACCAGAAAATGTTGCATACCGATCCCCACCTCTCGTGTGTCTACTGCTTGGGTGTTGACATGCGACACCGCCTCTTGCACCATCTGTCTGGCCTTCCATCCCAATGTCCTGGATGACCCAAGGCACACTAAAACTGGGAGACTGGAGCTTCAATCCACCGTGAAATCGAAGGAGGCAAGGTGGGCAGTTTCCATCGACCACAGGATCCGCAGCAGCTCCACCAGATGGCGGCTTTCGAAGAGGAAGCTGCTCAAGCTTCCAGCCAGCTGAAGTTTTTCATGCCACTTAACCTTGGCTGTACCTTCACTGGGTCCTTTCGGGAGCTGTGCCAGTCTCTCCCACCAGGGTGAGGCACCCTCGGCTCGCACTCCTCCGCCCTAGGAAAGGGACAAGGACCCTAAGTCGTCTTCATCCTGAAGAAGCGTTACTGGGACCAAGAGGTCCGATTCTCAGGAACTTGTGGTCTCGACCTCAGTAGAGATCGCTTCCTCGGCCACCGGCTCGGACCTTCCATCAGGCCAAGGCGCTGAGGCTGAGGAAACAGCTGAACCGGCCGAGATTTCTTTTGATCCAATCGAGGCCGTTGTCGTTGACTCCTTGGAAAGGACACCTATTCTTTCCTTCCCCAACGAGGAGACCCAGCCCTCAGGTGTCGATCGAGGGAAAGGTGCGGAACCTTGGTTCTCCCGACTCGGCTTCTCCCGATCGAGCAGAGCTGACCCCATTGGTCTCGATCGAGGACCAGGGCCCCTTCAGTTGAAAATCTGAAAAAGGTCACAAGCACTCCAGGAAGAGGTGTCGCCACCGATCCTCATCCTCCTCGGACAAGGAGAGCTTAGCGGAAGCTCTGTTGACGTTATGAGGCTCTCATGTGACAACAACTGATTCTGACCGGTCAAAGCCGGCTCCGCCCGGCAACACGGCCATTATTTGGCCCAGTCTCTTAGGCCGACTCCTCGGAACTGAAGATCCGCTTCCTCCACCCGTAGAGCTAGCACGCATTCCAGCTCGGCTGTTTCGTCTCCCCACCGATTTTGGTGGAACCACCACCTAAGCAGCTTCAGGAGGGGCTCCTTGAAAGAGGATCGGATAGAGACTGTCCTCCCTGTCGTCTGTCCATTACTGTTGTCCCCGATCGCCCTCGGTGTATCGAGGAGACATAGGCTGGAGACCTTTATATCCCGACTCTTGGACTCGGATGCCACTGGTCTGCACTCGAGTCATCAGTGGCAGGCTTGGAGGAAGGTCCTTCCTCTTTTCAGGGCATCCTCCAGCTGATTTCCAAATCGACCGGAATGCACTTGGAGCCTATCCAAAGAAGGTGGAATACCCCTCACGGATATCCTCAAGAGGGATACCCCATGAGCCTTTCCAGTAGCCGAGCCATTGTTGGCCCGGCCCTTGATCTATAGCAACATCCTGCCTCCTGCCCAGCTCCATCTGCCGCATAGCCTGCAAGTATACGGTACCCATGGGGCCCTGGTGGGTTTCACAGAGCATCCCTTGGCCAAGAGCCTTGTGACTGCTTCTGTATTTAGACGCTTCAGGTAGCTCAGGTGACACTGACCGCCCTCGGACAAGGAGTCCAGAATATGGACCATTCTGCCCAGTAGGTTTATCGTCCTCATCCTTGGGCCTCGTCAGGCCAGCTCGGCTGTGATCATGGCACACTTCTCTCATGCCCTCTTGGGGTCACTAGATAAAGTCCTCCCTCATCTCCCAGCAGACATGCAGACCACGGTGAAGCAGGTCCATGACCAGAGGCCATGCTGTTGCGAAACAGCAGCTCCAGATGGCCCTGGACATTGGAGATTCCTGTGCCGGCTCCTTAGCAGCTGCAATGGCCCACTCGCCACAGGGTCTGGCTGAGGTTATCCTCCTTTCTGGCGGATACCGGCACAAGTTAGCTGGCGTGCTCTTCCTTGGCACTGACCTTCAGTCTGGGAGTGGCAGGTCACCTCCAGCAAATAAAAGCAGTCAATGCCACCTTGGATGCTACCTCTGCAAAAGGGTTCTTGGCAAGAACCAGCAGAAGCGCAAGAGAAGCCCTTTCAGCACTCTTCCCTGCGGTTAGACAGCCCTAATATCAAGGAGATCATCAGCAACAGTAGGCTCAAGCTTGGTGCCCCAGGTCCAAGCAGGGTCCTCAACAGCCCCATAAAGGAGGCCGAGGTGCGGTCCAGGAGCCTTCTCCTCCTCTAAGCCTGCTCAGTGACGGGTCAGGTTGCCACCCTACACCCATCACGGCAGCTCTGAGGTCCTCCTGTGGGGGCCGACTCCGTCACTTTCTTTCTGCCTGGTCGGTATCACTTGGACAGGTGGGTTCTGAAGTGGTCGGCCAGGGACTGCCTCTAGAATTGACAGTACCCTCCCAGTCGAACCAGCGACCCTTGGAAGGAAGGATCTCAGCTCGCACTCGGTCAGCCCTTCGGGGACATTGCTCAACTCCTCCGCAAGGAGGTGGTAGCTCAGTGCTGGATCCTCCCACAGACCCAGGCTTTGTCCAGGTACTTCCTGGTGCCCAAGCGGACGGGGGAGGCGCCCATCCTAGAGCTGCACGACCTGAATCAATATCTCAGGTCTCGCACCTTCCGGATGGTAACTCTGAACCAGATCATACCATCTCTGGAGTGAAACATGTGGTTCTTTTCACTGGATCTACAGGATGCATTCTTTCACATCCCAATCCGTCTGTCCCACCAGCAGTTCCTCCGCTTCAGGGTCGAAGGAACCCTGTCTGAGTTAGCCATGCTGTTTGGCCTGTCATTGGCCCCTCGGGTCTTCACCAAGTGCATTGCAGTGGTGGCAGCCCATCTCCGGCGTCGAGTTCAGATATACCCCATCTCGATGACTGGCTCCTGGCTGGTTCCTCCCTTCAGGAGGTGGAGAGGTTCAGGGATCTGGCCCTCCGAACCTGCTCCCAACTAGGCCTCCTGATCAAGCGAGGCCAAGTAGGAACTCGTGCCCTCTCAGGTGATGGGCTTTATCGGGGCAGGCTCGGCTCTCGTCAAGCCAGAGCTTGGCTCCTGGCAGACTGGGCAGAGGTTCTCTCCTCCTTTGCCCAGTCATTTCTGGTTGGGCACTTGCGCCTGCCCGGGACTTTCTGCGCTTCTGGACTACATGGCGTGCACCTCGGTGGTCCATTGGGCCAGGTGGCACATGTGCCCCTCCAATGGGAGCTGGCGCCCAGTGCACTCAGCCATATGGTCACTTCAGCCAGCTGATCACTGTAACCCAGAAGATGTGGGATGCTCTCCAGTGGTGGACCATCCCAGACCAATTGCAGGAAGCAATCTTGTTTGTCTGCCCGAGCCGGCAGTCGTCCTGATGACCCATGCCTCTCATGGGCTAGGGAGCCCACATGGGGACAACAGGGCCCACGGGTTCTGGACCCCGAGAGTCCTGATGCCTCATCAACCTGTTGGAGCTCAGAGCAATCAGACTGGCCCTGTCAGCTTCGCTCCTCAGCTCTGGGGTCAAGTGGTTCAAGTCCAGATGAACAACACCACGACCATGTACTACCTCAACAAGCGGGGCGAATGCACTCCCATCTGCTATGCAAGAGGCGCTCGAATCTGGACCCTCATCTGCGGTTGGAGGCGGATCTCCTTGCCATCCATGTAGCAGGAGTCTCGAACCAACTGGCGGATGCTCTCAGCCGCATAGGCCAGACATCCCACGAGTGGTCTCTCCATCCAGAGGTAGCTTACAATCTGTTTTCCGGTGGGGCAAACCGTTGGTGGACCTGTTTGCCTCCAGGAGAACACCAAGCTGAGACTGTACAATGCCCACCCCTCTCAGCAGGGCTCGCTGCAGGGGATGCCTTCTCGAGGCCGTGGACCCCAGGCCTCCTGTACACCTTCCCTCCATTTCCCTTGATCCACAAAGTGCTAATCAAGGTGAGGAGGGACAAGGCGAGGTGATTCTGGTAGCCTCCGACTGGCCCCACCAGTTCTGGTATCCAGATCTCCTCAGCCTCAGCTGCAGGAACCTGGAGTGGCTTTGTACACGCCTGGACCTGATATCATTGAACCAGGGAAGGTATTCCATCCGGACCTTCAATCCTGCACCTCACAGCCTGGTACCTGGCGGCTTGAGTTCCAGGCTCTGGGTCTTTCTGAGGATGTCTACACTGTGGTGGAGGCATCTTGTAAGGAATTGACTAGGAAATGTTATGCCTTCAAATGGAAAAGGTTTTCCATTTGGTGTCAGGGTAAGAGTCTGGACCCCTTATCCTGCTGTGTGGCTAACATTTTAGACTACCTCTGGTCTCTCTCTCTCTCCAAAGGGGTCTACGGTCATTGACCCTTAGGGTGCACCTGGCAGCCATTTCTGCTTATCGGTGCGGGTCAGTCAGCCGACGTGGCACAGGAGACAGTGGTCAGGCACTTTTCAAAGGCCTGGATCACATATCCCTCTGGTGCATGAACCTCCACCTCAGTGGGATCTCTTGCTGGTTTTGGCAAAGCTCATGGGCAAGCCATTCAAACCCATGCACAAGTGTGAGCTCTCACACTTGTTGTGGAAAACGGCCTTCCTGGTGGCTATCATGTCAGCCAGAAGGACAGGGGAACTCCAGGCGCTTTCAGTGGACCCCTTATCTGGTCTTTCACAGGGACAAAGTTGTCCTGCGCCCCACCCAAAATTCCTTCCAAAGGTGGTGTCAGAGTTTCACCTTAACCAGGTGTTGACTTTGCTGGTATATTACCCTAACTACACCTCGGACACAGGTACAGGCTCTATACTCTGGACCTGAGACATGTTCTCTCCTATTATAAGGAGAGGATGGCGGAAATCGAGGAGAGGTTTGCCAGCTGTTTGTCACCTACGCTGAAGCCGCTTCTGGCAGACCTGCAGCTAAACAGCCCATTGCAGATGGATTACATCATGCATAGGTCTATGTTATGAGTTGGCGGGCAAGGAGCCTCCCAGAGGGATAAGAGCTCATTCTACCCGCCATACTGCTGCATCGGTGGCAGCTTCCAGGGACACCTCTATCCAGGATATCTGTCGGGCTGCTACCTGGAAGTCAGCAAACACCTTCATTACCCACTACCACGTCAACCTTGAGTCATGCCGGGATGCTGGTTTTGGGGCCTCGGTTCTCCAATCTCTGTTTCCTAAATAGGGGTGTGCACCTTGCATCCCTCCTCCGGAGAACTGCTTGGAGTCTGCCAGAGGTGTAGATGAACAACATATCCATGCTCCTAGAAGAACAGGTTACTCACCTGTAAGAGTAGTTCTAGGAGTGGTATATGTTGTTCATCCAAACGCCTCACCCAACCTCCCCGGCTTACGCAAGACCACCTTGCTTCCAGCGGGCTAAGATCTGGCGTCATGGGGTGGAGCCGAGTATTTACCACCCGGGTGGGTGGGAGGAGCCAGCTTGAAGACTTTCCGCCAGATTTAAAGGGGAAAGGACATGCCAGTGTGAATGAACAACATGTACCACTCCTAGAACTACTGTTAAGGTGAGTAACCTGTTCTTATTCGGTGAGATCAGTAGACCTTGGTACAGCGCTGGACCAAGGGAGAGAGTCTCTTTATCTTTAAGGGTGCTATAGGCTCAGGTAATGATGCTGGGGTCAAGCAGGTCAGCAACATTAATATTGCAAGGAACATGTTAGCAGTGAGGAAGGGTGAAAGTAGTTGGCAAGCAAAACAGGTAGGTCACTGACCTGTTGCCCTAGAACACAATCATCCATAATGAGTGTTAGAAAATTGCAGTAACAGTGCAGGAGATACAGGAAGTGCATTTCTGTCTGGATTGTGAACTGCCTTCCCTACTGCTATGCCATGGCTCAGGTTAAATTGGAGGGCAGCGTGCATACGTCATCCACCAGAGTGGTTGCCACATCTCTGGCTGAGATCTGCTATGGGCCTTTTGGAGAGATTTGCAGAGCTGCAACTGGGAGCACAGTGCACACTTTTACTAAGCACTGTGCCCTTGATGTCCATGTCAGGCAACGTGCACACCTTTGGCAGAACAGTCCTCTGTGGATTACTATTCTGAGTGACCCTCGGCTCCAGCTGCCCTAGTCTGGGGTACTTCTAGTGCTTGGTACTCTGACCCACTAGTGGGAATCAATGGTGAAGATTGATTCTTGAAAGATATTAAAATGATGTACTAACTGTAATTCTTGATCTTCTAAGAATATCTTCACCATTGATTCATACATCCACCCACCATCCCCAGACTCACTCTAGTATGGTTGTGTGGTTCTTCATCCCTTATGCTTGGTTTGGGCTGTGAAGACACTGTGATCTTCCTTGTCAATCTTCACATTCATTACTGCTGAGGAGAGTCAGCGCCTATACCGCCGCTTACGAAACACACTTATGTGGTGTCGAGGGTGGCAGTTAGGCGCTGCAGACCTCTTCCCCATCCCAGTTCTGTTTCTCACGCCATCGAGGCTGCACCTGCTATGTCGAGGTGAACCTTTGCTGCTGTGCCATTAGGCCTTTTGTCATTTTCCGACATCTGCTTGATCTCCTTCATCTCAGTTCGATTTTCCTAATGCTGTTGAAGCCGGTAAGACTGTTTTAGTTTATATTTCTGCGATGCTGGGATCTTTACTGTTCATATAAAAGTTTTAACATCATGTCCAGTTAGGAGCCAAGCAAAGTTGAAAGCGGGCGTGCCCCATGTGTCGGTGATCCTGTGGCGGCATTTCTCTGTGACGGACCGACATGATGTCTGCCTTGATTGCCTGGGACCTAACCATGATATAGACAGATGCAACAGCTGTTTCTCCATGGATCGCTGTGTTCTTGAAATCCGCATGTTCAAAGTTGGCAGGGCCCGCCCGACTTTCAGAGGACAGCGTTGATCTTATCTGTGTCCAGTCTTCACCATTCATCACCGTTGGGTATAGTGGCGGTCCACGACCCCATGAAACCTTTTTTTTTTTTTTTTTTTTTGAGGCAGAGTCGGCGCACCATCGGTGCCACCTCTGAGGCCAGCGCACTGTATGGCTTTTCGCTGGTTGGCCATTAGGTGTCGTCGACCCCGCCTCCCACCAGTTCTTCGTTTCCCACTGTAGAGGTCACACCTCATGGAAGCTCTGCTGCAGAGGCCTGCTGTCTGTTTCGAAGCCTTTGGCTCAGTTTTCACTCAACCCGAGTCCGTCGACTCCATAGTATTTTTAAGCCTATAATTTCCTGCGGTTCCTTTGTCCGCCACCACTTGACATCGCCTGGTAAGACTGTTCCTTTTCTTTTTATTTAGCGGCGTCGAGTCTTGTTTTGTTGTTTTCTGTAGGTCATGTCTCAGTCGGGGGTAAGAAAACTTCAAAGATGGGATGGCCCCTATGCGATGGTGCCCGTGCAGCCGTAAGTACTCCATCACCGACCAGCATGACCATTGCCTCAGTGTCTTGGCCTGCTACACAACATGGATTTGTGTGACACCTGCTTCTCCATGGACCGTCATGTCATTGAACAACGTGCCTGAAAAGTTGGACGAGCTGCACCGACTTTTCGTGGGGCGAGTGCCTCGTCTGGCCAAGCCACGGTCTCTCGGACTTTCCTCTGGGTCCCTCCTGGTTCTATATGGACCCGGAGGAGGGTCTTGTGCTGCTAGTAGCCTCGCGCTGCAGAAGCTCCTTCCGGGTGCAGGAGTCCCAGTCCATTCCCTTGGGGACAGGTGGGAGGCACCACATTGGCATTCGCCTTCAGGGTGAAGGCCCTGGTGCCGTTTCCTTGGGTCAGAAGGCCTGGGTCGACACTTTCTGTCGGCGCCGTCTTGGGCCTCGGCGCCATTTGCGGTGCCGTGGGCCTTGATAGTGCCATCATCAGTGCGTTCCGTTGCTCTGTGCCGTCTCTGCTGTCAGCGCCGTTCACGGCACCAATGGTGCTGATGGCACCGTGGGGAGGCTCTATGGCGCGGTGCTTCACTATTTCTCGCCTCGGCGCCATTTGCGATTGCCATGGTTGAGCATGGCACTGGGTCAACTCTGGTGCCACTTGCAGCACCGGCGAGGACACAGCATGGGGTTTCCGTCTCGGCACCGAGAGTGCGGTCAGAGCTGTCGCCTGCACCGCCTCTGGCCTCAAGCGCCACTTGCGGCACCATGGGTTGGGACAGCGCCATGATAGGCCCGATACTGCTGTGGTCCTTGGTGCCTTGTCTTCTTCAAGCGCCATTGGCCGTGCGGTTGAGGTCCTCAGCACCAACTTTGGTCACTCAATCTGGAGCCCCATTCAGTTGGGATGGCAGCTGACGTCCATGTACCGTCTGGCACAGGACTTGGTCTCCACCTCCTCGAGGCGGAATCGGACTCTCAGTCAGATAGGCAGTCTGACTATTTATTTGGAGTTGGCTGCTCATGTGGACACCTTGGTAGTGTCCTCAACAGACCAGAGCCAGCCCCACTCTGAGAAGCGGACAGTTGCTCCCGGGTCCAAGGTCAGGGGTGCTGACCAGCAGGCAGTGGAGCAGGCCACCATTTCTTTGCAGCCTGGCCTTGGAGGGTTTTCTGACCCCTCAGTTGGTGTACCTGGATGGCCCAACTTTGGGGGCGATCGAAACACCCACAGGAGGGAAAGTGCTGCTCCCTGGATAGTCCCTTGGGAGGCTGACCAGGATTGCCAGCTGCATAGGCTGGCTTTTCGAGGAGAAGGGCTCTTTCAAACTCCGAGGGTAGGGGTTCGATCGCGGCGACCCTTTCTGGGAACCATCCGGGTTCCGTAAGGAGTTGTAGGTGGATCTCCTCCTTCCTTTCGGTTTTCTGAAAGGGCCCCATTCTTTGGAGGTAGGGGACCGTCCTTTTGGACTTTCACAGTCCCTGTCACTTCACAGGGGATTCTTTAGGGTGCAGCCTAGGCGGTTCCAGTATGGTTTACCAGCTGTTGGCTGTTGAGTTTTCGGAGCTCCCTCTTCCCTTTGGGCTCAGGTGTGCTCCTAGCCCAGGCGGAGGACAGCCGATTCCTGTTGTCAGCTCTGCCCCTCTCCTCTGCCACCACCTCCTGCTCTCCCAGGTATTTGTGTTCCGAGCAGCCTCTCTCCTGGGAGCAATTCAGAGCTGTGGCTGCTCAGTTTCCTCTTATGTTAGGGCCATGGACAAACCTCCCCTGAGCAGCCAACCTTTGAGGTCCTCCGACTCCTCATCCTCCTCTTCAGGAGATGAGGAACCGTCTGTCCGTATCTCCCCAGCTGCTGATCTCTCTAAGTATCAGCGTTTCCTCGTGAGGATGTTGGAGGACCTGCATATCACCCCATCCACTCAACACAATCCAGAGCATCCGAGGCATGCCTTTTTGGGCGATTTCAGTGCAGACACTCTTGTAGTGCCCCGGCCTGCTCCCTTTTTGAGGCGTCGGTTCACATCTGGAAGAGACCCTTTCCGGAGTCCCAGCCCGTGGGATCTCTGCCAGAGGTATTGTGGCCCCGAGGTCTCCAGGTAGTCTGCCTCATCCTAGCTCAGGACTGATGCAACTGTATACCCCGATACAGACTCCATGGATTTTGACTTCTGGGGTAGGAGGACTTCTACTGCATGGTTGCTTTTCTCTATATCTGCACATCAGGCCCACCACGCTACCTATGACAGGTTCCTGTGGTCCAGGCTAGGTCAATTCCCAGCCTCGATGCCTGACACGGAGGAAACCAGACAAGCCACTGCACTCTCTGCACGTGGCCTGGAGATAACAAGGCACCAAGCAAGGGCATCTTACAATGCCAGTGAGGTAGCTTCCAGGGTCGTGAGGGACGATCTGCACTAGGCGGATGGCATGGCTGTGTTCTCCGGTTGTCATCCATGGCATGGTGTGGGGTGATTACCTCCGCTTACCAGAGAACCACTTTTTCCCGTGGGTGAGATGGCGTCTGTCGGGGCAACTTCCTACCCTTCCGGGGTTCCTGCCTCACTCTTGCCAGTCTCGGGCCCTCCAGACCTGTGAAGGTTCTCTCTTGGTGTGCCACCCACTGAGAGCTAAGGGACTTAGTCCCTTAGGGTTAAAGCCCTTCAGGGAGGCTCGGCACTCACACAAGGTGATGAATGGTGAAGATTGACACAGATAAGATATGAAATTATGTACCTACCGTAATTCTGATCTTTCTTTGTATCTTCACCTTTCATCACAATCCACCCTCCATTGCCCTGGGGCCTCAGTCTCTGGGTCCCCCTCCCTCTTTGTCCCTCTCCTCCACTCCCATCTTTTCTGTTGGTCAGGCGGGGTGACCTTGGGCACATGGGGATGTTTTCTCTAGGGGAGGGTGGTCAGGATGGGGGCACTCCTTCCTCAGTGCCTCGGCTCCACCCCTGTGGGGTGGGGTTAATGGTGCCCTCTTTTCTGTTCTCCTCTCTCTCCTCTCTCCCCATCAGCTTTCCTTTGATTTCCTTGTCCTTTGGACACAACCTCAATTTAATTTAAGAAACTAGTTTTCTTGTACCAAAATTTGATTTTGGTTTGGGGGATTCCTGTATCCTGTCTTTTCTTCCAGAATAGCCAATTCTGCTTATGTTGGATTTATTGCCAGTGATTCTGTGCCTTGAATTCTGGTGGTTTAGCCTTCTGGCTACTCCTTCACAGTTCCTATACAATCTGGAGACAGGTCAAGGTTCCAGGGTATGTTCCCTTCTCCCCTTACTTCTAAATTCTTTTAACCCTCCCTCCCTTCTTCCTCCTCTTCTACATCCAGAGATTGGGGCCCCTTCCCAACTCCTTAGTTTTACCAGCTTATTCTGTCCTCTCAGTTGTTTATTTCTCCTTTTAGTTTGTGTATCTTTTCCTTTATCTGTCCCTTGGACTCCTTCTTACTGTCTGCGACTCAGAACTGGCGGGAGGGCAGGGTCGATGACACCTAATGGCCAACTTAAAGGCGCCACGCGGTCGTTGTGCTATGAGGACAGCACTGATGGTGCATCGACTCAGCACATCCAGAGAAAAAAAAAAAAACTCCCATGGGTCGTGACCTCCGGCCACTATACCTAAAGGTAATGAATGGTGAAGATACACAAAAGATCAGAATTATGGTAGGTACGTAATTTTCATTTCTCGGGCTTCCCAGGCCAGGTCTTTAGGCCCTTCCTCAGGGTCCCCTCCCAGACTTATACAGTCTGAGGAGGAGGCCTCATCTTCAAGCCTTGCAAAGGGAGGCCTCTTTTGCAGTGTCGAGACGGCGTGACCCTTCCCGGGTTGCGTCATTGACACCACCTCGGCAGTCACCTCTGAGGTGCAGGCTCCCCCAGTGTCACGGCCGTTTGATTGCTGAGTCAGGCACTGGTGAGACCCACCGGCGGCGGCTTCTGGCGCCCGTCACCGAATCCTGGTGCGGTCGCGGCGCTGGTGATCCGAGGCACCTGTTTGGTTCTCGGCTGCTCGTGGGGCTGTTGACCCTGTCGACTCCATTGGTGGCACTGTGTTGGGTGCTGGTGCCGCAGATGGGTGGGGGCGGGTCCAGTGTCAGGCGGTGCGCTGGGAATGGCTGGCACATGGCGATGCCAGCACTGTTCCATGCGCCTGTTTCTTAGGGGTTCTTAGGGTGGCCAATATTGAGATCCTCCTGGTCGACTCCTCTCGGAGGGGACCGACTCGGATGTGAACTCTGACTGGCTTCCTGTTCTTTGAATCAGAATCCCTGTGGGATGTGGTGTCAGGTGGCCAAGTGCCCCATCCCTGAATTTCCATGGTGGTCTTCCTCTGAGGATTCCCAAGCTGGGGGTGGCCTGAGGTCATTGGGGAGGATGGCTTGGGGTTGGGGAGGGACTGTCCCCCTTGGTGCTGCGCATCTCGGGGGATTGGGAGTCCTGTCTTGGGGTCACCCTCAAGCCCCTGGATCAAGGGACCTCTTAGCTGGGTTGAGGAGGGCATCCTTGAATCTGAGGGGTTGGGGTGAGGCGTCGGCACTCCTGACACCCCTGGGGTGCAGGGAGGAGCCATGGCCGAGCCCACCTCTCCTTCTTGGGTTCAGGGTCCCCTCTGGTGCCGCTGCTGTGGGTTGCGTTCTGGACTCGTGCAACCCCAGGTGCATCACAGGGAGATCCCCACTTTGGGCTCTTCTCGAGTTCACATTCCAGGTTCCATCATGCGACCCAGTTTGATTTCAGGAATCCTCCAACTTAGGCTTGGTTCCTTGGATTTCAGAGCCCTGACAGTGGACAGTCTCCTCCTTGTAGGTGACCCTCTCCCATTCCTCTGCAGCCACCCCCTTCCTGGCCACGTGGGTCCCTCACGGGACCGTTATCCTGGTAGGCGTTCAGAGGCACTCTGCGGCCTTCCCATTCATATGTTAGGTACATGCACGAACAGGTCTTTTCGCCTGTCCCCACAGCATGAGAGTCTTCTGGACATTCGAGTTCCCCATCCTCCTCGACTCCTTCCGTGGAGGGAGAGGAACCTACTGCTCACCTTTCTTCCGATGCTGATTTCACTGAATATCAGCGCTTCCTTTCGAGGATGGTTGGGATCTCCATAGTTCTTATGTTAGGCAGGACAATACCTAGTGGAAGGCATGCACATTCCTCAGTGAATTCAGTGCCCAGCACTTGGTGGTGCCATCCTGGCCTATTCCTTCCAGGGGCGTCTATCTGCACCTGGCAGTCTCCAGCCAACCCTCTTGCAGCCCTGGAAGACTGCAGGAGGAGGTACTGTGCTCCATCTGAGTCCCTAGGTTCTCTCCCTAACCCGCCCTCGGGCTTGGTGATCCTAGAGACCCCTTCCAGGCGCCAGCACCTGGTGCATGATGACCACCGGACTCGGATTCCTATAATTCGACTGGTGGGGGCGAAGAAATGTTCTCTTCTTCTCATGCGATGCTGTGCATTGCGTCATCAAGCACACCATGCTGCCTATAACAGGCGCAGGTGATGCTGACTCAGGTGCTAGCATTGATGCCTGATATGGAGCAATCTCGACAGGCCATTGCCCTCTCTGCTATAGGCCTGGAACTGGCAAGGCACCAAGCAGGGCATCTTATGGCTAGTGAGGTGGCTTCTAGGCTTGCGGGACAGTGATCTGCATTGGGCGGACAGCATGGCTTCATCTATCAAGGTTGTCACCCTGGCCCAGCGTGGTGATTAAGCTCCGCCTACCGAGGGACCGCCTCGTTTCTACCAGGGCTAGGAGGCTTCTGCAGGGGCTTCCTCCGTCCTCTTGTCTTCAGGGGACACCTTCTAGCTCTCCTCAGCCTTAGGCTTCCAGTCTAATGCGGCCAGGGTTTCTTATTCCTGTTTCTCACCAGCAGGAGGCTGAGGTCTTGTTCCCTCAGGGTTATGTTAGTCCCGTCTGGGGGCTTGGTACTCACCAGTAGTAATGAATGGTGAAGATTGACAAGGGCAGATATAAAAAGTGCATTACCTACCGTAATTCCTGATCTTCTCTTGTATCTTCACCATTCATTACTGAATCTAACCACCTTCCCTCATTGGCCTCCTTCTTGGCGTCCCTCCACCCTGCCGCTCTCCTCCCTTCCTCCTTTTGTGGCCATTAGAGCCTAAATCCCTAGCCTTTGGGTCTTCCTTCTTCTCTCAGAAGATGTAACATAAGTCTGGAGAGGGAGGAGGCAGTGAAAGCTTCTTTCTCCTGAGGGAACTCTTTGATTACCCCTGAAGGTGTCCCTACTGGCACCTTTTTCTTAGGCCAAGTTAGTTCAATCACCAGTTAACAGGAATAGATCTTCCTGGACATAAGTCTCCACCACTCATGCACACTAATGGGAACTGCGCCCGGAGGCACTAGGACCAGAGACAAACTTTTGCTGGAGGGCGAGCCATAGATGGGGTCGCTGAGGGAGGCACCCTTGAGCCTCAGCTCGTGCAGTAATGACTATCTAGGCGTCGACCCTCCAACGCCGCCTCAGTTCCTTTTTTCCCGCTGTTGAGTGCGCTTCAGTGGCCAGCCGGCCTCGCCCGCCAGGAGTCAAACTTCAAACTAGCAGCATAGTTTTCAGTTTTGTTATTTTGTAGTAATATCTCGAATAAGTATTGCTTAAGTTTATTCTTATTTACAAAAGTCTCAGCCTACTTTGCGAATTAGACCATGAGCAGGTCAGGTGACAGTAGGGAGACTTCATATGAAACTGTTCAGTCAGTCGGGCTGGGTCCGGTCCGCCACCTTCTCCGGAGGGGGGTCTGACACGGTCAGTCCAATGCTCGGAGGGCGGTCCCTCGAAAGCATAAAATAAGCGGTTGCATTCTCGGCACCGTTAGGCCTCGACTTTTCTTCAGCCCACAGGTCAAAGAAGGCATCACTCGATATGTCTGCGTAGACAGTCAGTTATTGGGGCTAGTTGCGGTCTCCTCCTTGAGTCTCCTGCTTCTGTTTCCAGTAGCCAGCGTCTTGACATCGAGCCCTACCCTGCCCTCTGGTAGGTCTTCAGATGGGCAGTTTCATCAGTGGGCGCTCTTGTGGAGCAATGGGCTCGGAGGTTGGTGCAGCTGCCTGGCCCGGTCACTCAGGGCCTTGAGACTTCTTGGGAGACCAGGTAGGGTGGTTGAGCCTCCTAGTCGCGGCACCATCTTGATGCCGTGAACTCCAGCCTTCAAGTGTTCCCACTCCTTATGGCTGTGGCGCAGGGGCCACGATGCCTCTATCTCCTGCTCTTCTTCCTCCCTTCTCCTCAAATCCTGTCTTTCGGTCTTGGGGTGTTTTGGTGCCCTCAGCGTCGATATGCCGCTCGGCGCCGTCTTTGGCGCCGATGCATCTGTCGGCGCCGTCCTTGGCGCCGTGTGCGTCGCCGGTGCCGCGTGGCTTTACGGCGCCATCCGGCCTCTCGGCACCGTCGGCCTCTCGGTGCTGTCTTGACACTGTGCTTCTCGGCGCCGTGTGCTTCGTTGGTGCTGTCCTCTGTGCCGTGCGCTTCATTGGCGCCCGTCGTTTCTCTTGACACCGAAGGTTCTTAGCGTCATCCACCTTTCAGGACTCCTCCTTTGCCCTTTTCCTTCCTCATTTCCTCTGATTTTCCTCCTTTCCTGTCCATGCAGTCCCTCCTGGACTGCCAGGAGATGACATTGAGCCTGACCCAGACCTTAGGCTGGGTGATGAAGTGGAAGAAACAGGATCTATTCCTGCTGCAGAGCCTGTGGTCGAGGACCTGTCTTTTAAGTCTCTGCTGAAAACTTGATTCCACTCTTTCTCTCCAAACTACACATCGATCCTGGAAATTGCCAAGACTCAATACTTCCATGTTCGGAGATCCCTACAGATTTGACTTCTCCAGTACAGCCCTCCTTTGAGGCGCTGTCTCAAATGGTATGGAATAATCCTGCTCTCATTCCTTGGTGGCTAAATCCATAGATAGGAAATACTCAGCCCCCAAGGATCGACCCATTCTGGCGTCCCAAGCCTTTGCGGATCCTATTGGTAGTTTTGGCAGAGAATGATAAGGTCGTCCTCCCCAGACTACTACAGTTCGACCTATTAACAAAGAATCTCGTAAGATAGACACTTTAGGTAAGAGGTCTTTGCTGCCTCAACCCTGGTATCGTGTTGCCAGCTACCAAGGCTATTTCTCTCAATATGAGTATATCCTTTGGCACTCACTCAAACAGATGGTTGAAGCTCTACCGAATCGGATATAAAGTCAGAGCTACTTCAAACCATTACCAGGGGTATCGAATCTAACAACCAGCAGGTTAAGCGGCTATGGATGCTTTCGACACTGCTTCGAGCGGCGGCTGGTATTTGTACCCGCCGTCATTCCTGGCTGCGCACTTCAGGTTTCACGAATGACGCACAGCAGCAGGTAATGGCGTTGCCTTTTGATGGTGTGCATCTCTTGACCCTCAAGTAGAACAGGCTCTAGAAGCTACACAAAAGATTAGGTCAGCCATTAAGTTAGCTCGACCTCCTCCTGTCCCGTCTCGAGGGATGTTAATAAATGCCAGTTTCATAACCGTCAGTCCTTTCGAGGCAAAGGCAGAGGAAGTTTTCATAAGAATCAAGCTCCCCAGCCTCAAAGAAAAGCGCAGCAGAAGGCGCAAGGCCAAGCGCCCAGCACCGCCTTCTGAGTCGTTGGCCCAAGTCCAACCTCAGCTGCCTGGGTGGACTCTTCCTCAGTGGTGGGGGTCATCTGTCACACTTCTACAATCAATGAAGTCCATAACCTTAGACAGATGGGTCCTCCGGATAATCCGAGGTATTCACTCAATCTTGTGGAGGCCCTCCAGATCGTCCTCCCAAGCGACAGCCCAAGCTGTCAACCCTTCAGTCAGACCTTCTACTGCGCGAGATTCAGGGCCTTCTGAACAACAGGGCAGTAGAAGTAGTGCTGCTGCATCAGCGGAACACAGGGTTCTACTCCCATTACTTTCTGGTTCCAAAGAAAACGGGGTCATCGCCCATTATGGACCTCAGAAAACTAAACAAATTTCTGCCCAGGAGAAATTCAAAATGATTTCACTAGGAACCTTGTTACCTTTGCTTCATCAGCATGACTGGCTAGCCTCCCTAGACATGCAGGATGCTTACCAGCACATTTCTATTCACCCAAAGCATCACAAATTCCTAAGGCTTGTGCTCTGGGACAGCATTATCAGTTTAGAGTCCTGCCCTTTGGGCTATCCTCGGCGCCACGAGTTTTACAAAGTGTTGTGCAGTTCTGCTTGTCTCAGAAGATCGGAATACAGGTGTTCCCTTATCTGGACGATTGGCTTTTGGCGAGTCCTTCCAGGCAGGGAACTCTGGGCTTCATAGGCGTGGCTTCACGCTTTCTCATGTCCATGGGAGTCCTGCTAAACCTCAAAATCGCAGTTGCAGCCCTCCCAGAGGCTCCTTTTTATAGGAACTCTTCTGGACACCTCCTGTCTTGAAGCTTTTCTTCCAGAGGACATGAGGCGATATCCTTCAGATGGCCCGTCACTCGGGAGAGCGACTCTGTTCCAGCTCTCTCGATGCAACGGATGCTAGGTCTCATGGCATCCTCGGTGTTCACTGTACCCCTAGCACGCCTTCACATGAGAACTTCTCAGTGGATGCTCAGTACTCAGTGGTCCCCAACCACTCACCCAGATCCTTTCTCATCAAGGTGACAGAACCCCTAAAGAGGTCGCTCACCTGGTGGTATAAGAGAACAATCTCCTAGAACGGTATCCCTTGCTCCTCTGGATCATCAGATTTCCATTACCACAGGCGCGTCCCTGATGGGGTGGGAGCTCACTATCAGGCTCTCCACACTCAAAGTACGTGGACTCAGGTCGAGTCCCAGCTTCACATAAATGTCTTAGAAATGAAAGCCATCCTTTATGCGGTCGGGCGTTGAAGGACATTTTCTATCACAAGAACATTCTCCTTCAAGCGGACAACAAAGCAGTGATGTATTACATCAACAAGCGAGGCGGTGCTCACTCTTACCCTTATGCAGAAGCGATGAGTGTGGGAATGGTGCTTGCAGCACAAGTGTCTAATTCAAGCGGTCTACCTGCCAGGAGTGCAGAGCGAACTGGCAGATCACCTCAACAGAACAGAGGCAGATCCTCACGAATGGTCTCTCGACTCAGCCGTAGTTCAGTCAATAATCTAGAGTGGGAACTCCAAACCTGGACCTTTTGCATCCCCACTCAGCATAAAACTGCTTCTCTTCTGCTCCAGAAATCCAGGGCCTGGCATTTCTGTCAGGATGCGTTCAGGCTGCAGTGGACAAAACTCTTTCTATCGCTTTCTGCCTCTTCCTCTAATTCAGAGGGTACTTCTCAGTTCGAATCCCAGGGAGACAAAATGATCCTCATTGCTGTCTTCTGGCCTCGACAGATATGGTTTCCATTACTCAACAATATGTCGGCAGCTCATGAAACCCTCCCCTTCAGGCGAACCTCTTGACTCAGGGGCCTGTTGTTCATCCCAACCTGGGGTCGCTTCACCTTCACGCTTGGCTCCTGAAGAGATAGAAGTGAACAGGTTCAATTCTCTCACAGGGTTTCAGATATTCTTCTGGCTGCGCGGAAGCCAGCCACTGGAAAACTTACACAGCCAAATGGGCGTTTTCGCTCTGGTGTGCAAATCCTCTTTTAATTCCTTTTCCTGCCCACCAGATAAAATTGTGGAGTACCTCTTAGACCTCTCAAATTCAGGTCTGCAGTACTCTACAGTCAAAGTTCACCTTTGTGCCATTTCAGCTTATCATGAGCCGGTACTTTCCTTGTCACTGGCTCAGTTACCTGTGGTTAAGAGGTTTCTTAAGGGAATTCTGCATACCAGACCTCCTATAAGGCGTCCAGTCGCAACCTGGGACACTAATCTTGTGCTAGACATGCTCACTCGGAAACCTTCGAACCTCTGGCTACCTGTGAGCTAAAATTTCTCAGCTGGAAAGCGGTCTTCCTGGTAGCCATTACCTCAGCCTGCAGGGTCTCTGAGATGCATGCTTTGGTCACAGACCTCCATTATACTGTGTTCCATAAAGACAAAGTAGTCCTTAGAACCCATCCTAAATTTCTTCCTAAGGTTGTTTGAATTCCATCTAAACCAACCTTTGGTCCTTCCCTCTTACTTTGCGGACTTCCAGAATGAAGGAGAATGTTCTCTTCATTCCTTGGGCGTTAAGAGAGCTTACGTTTCTATCTAGATAGAACAAAGACTTCGTAAAGCTCAACAACTGTTTGTTTCCTTCAGCGAGACCGGCTGGGTCAACCTGTCGCTATCAGATGTATCTCAGCATGGCTAGTGGCATGCCTTCGCCACTGTTATTCCATGGTGCAGGTTAAGCTGGAGGGCAGAGTTTACGCTCACTCTGTTATGGCGGTCGGCATCTCTGGTGGAAATCCATAGCGTGTCCATTGCAGATATTTACCTGACTACCTGGAGCTCAGTGCATTCTTTCGTTAAACACTATGCCCTGGATGTCCATGCCAGATGACATCTTTCCTTTGGCAGAACCATCCTTAATGGACTTCTGTCCTAAAACTGTGAGCTCTTGGTCTCTCCTGCACCTCTGGGGATTATTATCTCGGTACTCTCCCATTAGTGTGAATGAGTGGTGGAGACTTATGTCCAGGAAGATATGAAATTACATACCTACCGTAATTCTTGATCTTCTTGGACGAGTCTCCACCACTCATTCTACTCCCTCTCCATCCCTCGAGGCTCACCTCTGTTGTTGGTCTTCACTCCCTCAAATCTTTAGGCTGTGAAGACTTCTTTGTTGACCCTTCTTATACGGGTCGTCCGGACTATCTTATGTCCGGTTTTTGGTTAAGCTATCCTTCTTGGTTAGTTACGCTGCACCTCTGGGAAAAAAAGGTACTGAGGCAGTTGGAGGGTCGGCCTTGAGATAGTCATTACCGCATAGAGCTGAGGCTCACGGTGCCGCTCTTTCGACCCCATCTCTGGCGCCTGCCTCCAGCAAAAGTTTGCTCCCGCTGGGTCCTAGTGCCTCCGCGCAGTTCCCATTAGTGTGAATGAGTGGTGGAGACTCGTCTAAGAAGATCAAGGATTACGGTAGGTACGTAATCTTAATTTTTGAATGGTACTTTTCCTTAATTCTCGGACTTCGCTGGTATCTCTGGATCTTGTCTCGTGATGCCAGTCTGGTGCTAGTCGAAGTCTTTCTAGCCCATTTTCAAATTGCCTTCAGGAACTGGTGGTCTGATTCTTTGGCCTCTGCCTCCCAGGGAGTTGGAGCGAGTTTCCTTCCCTATCTCTGTCCACTGTCTCAGAGAGTACCCCTTTAGGCTTCAATCCCCCTCCCCCACCACCACTTGTATTAACACATGGCAATATGCTAGTGGGGTCCTTTCCCCTTTGCTAAGTTGGCCCTCTTTCTGCAGAACAAGTTGTGTGCCTTGGCAATCTGTGAGCTCTCAGTTTGAGTGATGGGCTTTAGGATAATGGGAGGTGTAGAAATCTGCCTTTTGTGTATCAAGCTGTGCAAATGGTTGGTCGAACCTTCGGCCGATTTTGGTTGAGGGATCCTTGCTTCCTTGCCCTTTGGTTCCGAGCTGATAACCCTAAGCCAATTTAACTAACAACTTGGTAGTATTTTTCCTCCTCCCAGCATCCCCCTTCTTCCTCCTCTTCTTGGTTCTTTTTCCTCTCCCTTATCTGTTCCCTCTCAGAGCCACTCCAGGAGTGAGGCCTTGCGGTCCCTTAGGGTAGGGTTCTCCTTTTCCTGTCCTCTATCAGCTTATTCCTTTTCAGTTTGTTTCCTTTCCTTTTACTATCCTCGGCTCTCTTGCCTCGCTCTTATTCTTCTGTTAAGCCTCTCCGCTTACAGAAGTGGGTTGGAGGAGGGTATGCAGTGCCTAACGGCCACTGCTCGTGTACCACGTAGTGTGTCGCTTTGTGCAGCTACAGGCAATGACCCTCCTCAAAAAAATAAATCCTATAGCAGTGTACACTTCCAGCTTACATCCAGCAGTAATGAATGGTGAAGATACAAGAGAAGATCAGGAATACGGTAGGTACGTAATTTTATTTACTGGATTTAGGGGCCCTTCTTGCACATGTCACCAGGACTATCTTATGCCTTTGGGTTAAGTGCATAGGTACTTGTTAGGTTATGCTGCACCTCACTGGTAAAACAGATACTGAGGCAGTTGGGGACTTGTGCAAACATAAAGGAGCAGTGCGTGTGCTCACTCGTGGAGTCGTGCATTCATGCAGCTTACCTTGGTGCCAGGCCTTCGAAAGCTTCGACTGTCACTGGGTCCTAGCACCTCTGGCTAAGTCCCACTAGTGTGAAACAATGGTGAGGATATTCTTAGAAGATCAGAAATTACAGTGAGCACAGTTTTAATTTCTGGACACAACTCTGGCTCAGGCCTTCTTCCCAGACAGCAGACTGTGAACAGTCTTGCAGATGTCATGCTACATCATGGAGCCCAAGACTGTGCCAGCCCACTCCATGCAATGCATGCTGGGCCTAATAGTCTCCTCAGTGTTCAGAGTACCTCTAGCAAGGCTACACATGAGGGCAACTCTGGATACTCAAGACCCAGTGGTCACAGGCATTGGACCCTCAAAACTGTTCGATTTGGGTGACAAACCCATGGTAAGTTCCCTGATGTGTTCAGTGGAGGATAACCTCCCCAGGATTCCCTTCCTCCCACTGTAGCCAGAGATGACTCTCACCATGGATGCATCCCTGCAGTGGTGGGAAGCACAGGCCAGGGCTCCAGACAGAAGGTATCTGGGATTCATCAGAAACGCATCTTCACATCAATGTGCTGGAGATGCGTGCAGTTCAGTATAGTCTGAAAGCCCTAGTAGACTTGATCAGCCAAAGACAGTTCTCTTCCAAAGGGGTGGATGGGTGCTCTCTGCAGTATCAGCTGCCCCAGTGGAGACTGGCAGCAAACTTGTGGTGTGCTCTTTCAGGAATGGGGTGTCAGCGGACACCTTACGCATGGAGTGCGGGAGGCCGCCCATCGCGTGCAGGGCATCATTGCATGTCTGCACCCAGGGCAACTGAAACACAGAATAAAACCTGGCATTCAGACAGGCAAAGGTGGACCAGTGGACTGCCCCAAGCCCACTGCTGGGTCCATCCTGGCTGGTCTCTGTCTGTCTCCTCCACTCCCTGGCTGCCCTTCTAGATTATAGATAGAGCACCAGAGGAGTATGGCGTCCCACCGGGGGCTCAGAGTCAGGGGCGGGTAGTTGAGGGGAGTTCCAAGAACCAGAGACTAGTTCTGGGAGGACCTCAGGTAGGGCAGGACAAGCAGCTCCAACAGACCTCACTAGAGAGAGGTCTAAGGGGCCAGAGAGCAGGAGGATAAGGAAAGTTTTGGAAAAAAAAAAAAGGAGCACACTGTTACCATCTCTGCAGGGTGGCAATGAGTGTGGGAATGGTAATAGGAGCAGGGATCTTGCTCCAAGCAATCTATCTGCCAGGGGTCCAGAACAATCTGGTAGATGAATTAAGTCAAACAGAGGCAGATCCTCACAAGTGGTTACCAGCACCAGATGTTGTGAGATCACTATTCAACATATGGGGCACTAGATATGGACCTTTTGCATCCCTGCTGATTCTACTCAAAATCCAGGACATGACATTTTCTGAAAGGATGCATTCAGACTGCTATGGCAAAATGGGTTTATGTATGCATTCCTAAGTCCCTCTCATCCAGAGTATTGTTCAGATTGGTTGCGAATGGGGCAAGATGATCCCAGTAGCCTTACTGGCTTCGGTAGATGAGTTTTCCTTTGTTGAACCCACTTTTAGTCAGCAAACTTAGGGTTCTGCCACACTGGACAGACTTGTTGACCCATGAGTAGCTAGTTCATCCCAACCTGCACTTCTTTCAACTTCAGGCCTAGCTCCTGAAGAGATGGAAGTGAACTGATTCAAGGTATCTCAGAGGGTCTCTGAAATACTTTTGACTACATGTAAACCTTCCACCAGGAAGACCTACACAGCCAGGTGAAAACTATTTTTCCATCTGGTGCTCCAAAACCTCCGTGGACCCTCTCAGGTGTTTGCCTAAAATGGTTCTGGAGTACTTACTGTACCTTTCTGATGCTGGCCAGTAGTATTCCAGGTTAAGGTCCACCTATGTGCTGTCAGCATACCACGAACCTGTAGGTACCCTGTCTTTGACACAGTTGCCACTAAGAGGTTCCTGGGTAGTCTGCATACAACGCCTCCCATCAGGAAGCCTGTGGCTCCTTGGGATGGCAGCCTTGTGCTGAATATTCTCACTCATAAAGCCTTTTGAGCATATTGTGACTTGTGACTTGAAGTTTCTAACTTGAAATCAACATTTCTGGTAGCTGTCACCTCTACCATGAGCATCTGAAATCAATGCTTTGATAACAGAGCCTCCATATACTGTTTTCCATAAAGACAAGGTAGTTCTTCATACACTCCTCAAGTTACTTTTATTTAAAACTCAATTTATTGAGGTTGAAGTGATATACAAGCCAGTACCTTTCAGTGATCATGAATAAATAATCAAGCCATCCTTGAAATATTGCACAGGCAATGTATTTCTACTGTCCATAACGCTAGACTGTGCGAGTCCCTTGATTCGTAGATAAGTCTGTAGTGTCAGGATTACATCTTAAGTGTCTGCCTAAAAGGGTGTTACAGTTCCATCTTTATCAGGCTCTATAGTCCTGCCTACCTACTTTGCCAGCTTCAGAAGGAGGAGAAAGGGCTCTCCACTCACTGGATGTTAAGAGAATTCTTAGGTTTTACTTAGAATACAGGCACTGAAAACAGCTTTGTCGTTTTGACCAAAAAAAAAAAATGTGGTAGCCGTGTTAGTCCAGTCAACAGTGAAAGATAAAAAATACAAGTATATTTTGGGTGATACCTTTTATTGGACTAACAAAATGATTTTAAGACTAGCTTTCAAGAGATAAAGCTCTCTTCCTCAGGTCAAAGGCCACAAGGAGAGAAACTTTCTCAGCAGTCTTAAAACTCATTTTATTGATCCAATAAAGTATCTCTAACATATTTATTGTATTTTTCTCTACATTTGACCCTGATTGAAAGGGTTAACTCATCACAACTAAGTGGATTTTAGCCTGGACTATAAACTGCTTTCGCTACTGCTATGCTATGACTCCAGTTAATCTAGAGGACAAGTTGCATGCCCACTCCACCAGGGTGGCTGCCACTTCCCTCACAGAGGTATGCTCTGTGCCCATTGGAGAGATTTGCAGAGCTGTACTTTGGAGCACAGTACATGCCTTTACCAAGCACTATGACCTGGATGTCCATGCCAGGCATCATGCCACTTCTGGCAGGACAATTCTAAATGGATTATTACCGAGTGAGCCCTGAGCTCCAGCCTCCTTAGTCTGGGAGACTCTGGGCTTGGTACTTGACCCATTAGTAGGAATCTATGGGGAAGATTGATTCTTGGAAGATATGAAAGTTACGTATTTCTGTAACTGTTGATCTTCCTGAATATCCTCTCCATAGATTACCACCTCACCATCCCCAAACTCACTTCAGTATTGTTGTATTGGTCTTCACCCTTTGTAGTTGGTTTGGACTATAAGGACACTGTGATCTTACTTCAAGAAATGGCTCTTGCAGCAGGTTACACCATTAGGACTGAAGCCAGCAGGCGTCAGGACCCACAAAGTATAGCTAGCAGTATCCAGCGGGGACAGCCCCGGCGTCGGCCCCTCCCGGCGTCAGGCATCACATAAAGGAGCTGTCCCCCAGCATCCCCAGTTTTTTCCCACTGTCGACTCTCCATCATCGGCCTCACGGATGCATGCATCAACGAACAACGCGTGAAATCTTTATCTTCAACAGTAATCAATCCATGTCTGCTTCTCCTCCCCTTCTCTCAAAGGACACCTCTAAGTGTGCTCTGCAGCAGATCCCTTGCCAGCCATCATTAGGCCTGCGTGAGGTGCCTGGGCCCGAGCATGATACCCAGGCTGCTTATTCTGCCAACAATTTAATAGCAGAACCCAGATCCACACAAAAGTCCTTCAGGGTTCCTCCTTGAGGAGAAATTAAAGAAAATGGAGAAAAGACTGGAATAAGCATCGGGACTCAGGTAGGTTGAGATCCCCGCCGGGCCTCTGAGTCCAGGGCCAGCTCCAGCTCTTCACGGTCCGACAGATCTCCATCCCGCTCCCAGCTCCCCCGTTAGGTAAGGTCTTCAGGGGCCTCCTAGCCTCTTTACACCCGCTTGACTACTCCGCGCCCGACTCCGCCTCCCAGCCAGATTCCTCAGACATCCACAAGAAGTCTTCCTCCAAATCCAGTGGAGCATCAGTCTGGCGCTGGGACACCGACCTCAGGTCCATCTCCCAACCTCCAAAGGCACCTGAAAGGAAGAGCCGTGGAGCTGGCCCCCCTCAAGCGGACGTCGGGTCGAAGAAGGCATCCGACCCAGCACCCGCTAAATGGACTACCAACCAACACCAGTACTGCCGGCGCGTTGACACCAGATGTCAGGGGTCCTCAGGAGAAGAGCTACCACGCCGCTGGATGACCAGGCAGACCAACACAGAGGGCTGGCTTGTCCAGAGAGCCATTGCCAGACCCGGTGGTTCCTGGGACCCGGCGCCTGACCCCCAGCGACAAACCCACACAGGCGCCAGGCCTGTCGCCGGGCATGAATATACAGGAGGTTAAAGACTTGTTTATCTTCTGGTGGGAGACCATAAGAAGGATGTGGTTCCCCTAAGCCTCCACCACCTCCACTTCCTCCTTTGGGTGCTGAAGGTTCATTACTCCCGACCCTAAGAAGCCAACCTCGCCTCCAAGGGGCAGATCTAGGGAAAAAAGAAAGAGATGCCCGTCACAGTCTCCCTCAGGGTCCCCGAGCCCTAAGCGACCCAGGGGCAGACAACGCTCACGGGAGATGACTCCAGGCCGGACACGTCCGATACCTCTAAGTCTCCATCCCATTTAGTCCCCATCACCAGGCCCACGAGATCTCCAAGGTCACCACTGGATGATCCTCCTTCTCAGAGATTGAGGCACATCCAGGAGAATATGGAATGGGAGACAGAAGAATTGGACCCCAAAGACAACGCTTGCCTGTTACCTCCGGCAAAAGGATCCGAAGCCTGTGGTGGTCCCACCTTTGGTGGACACCTTACGGATGTTACCAAAGGGCTTGGAAGTATCCATTCGACACCAACTGTCCCAAGAAAGCAGACCACCTCTACAGAGCTCCTGTGGAGGACCTGTATTTGGTGCAACAACCCTGGTCGATTTACTGTTCATTGCTGCATCATGATCGGTCTCAAGCGGCCTCAGCACTTGAGTACCCAGCCTCTGGACCAGGAATCTAAGCAATTAGATTCTATGGGAAGATGCATGTATGCAGCTGCTACATGCCGATAAGGTCTCTGAACTATCTCATCACATGGTACAGTTTCAGAATGTCCTTTGGGAACAGGGCCAAGACCTTTTGAAGGATTTCCCGGACGGCGAAAAGGAGGAGAATTGCTAACCTCCTTCTTACTGGGTCAGGCAGTGAGGGACCCAGGTTCTCCGAGCTGCTTACAGTTCAGCAGACTCTGCAGCCAGGAGCAGCTACAGGTGTTTGCCTCCGGAGACACTCTTGGTTGAGAGTCTCTGGCTTTACCCTGGGCGTCAGAAGAACATCCTGGGCGTCCCTTATAATGGAGCTGTCCTGTTCGGTGAGGAATCCAAGAAGGTCATCAGCAGGCTACAGGATGCCAGGAAAGCAGTCCGGACTGTATAGACCATGTACAGACCCAAGTCTGGTTCCTTTCATAGGAAACAGAACCACTTTATGACCGGCAACGATGGCAGCAGCCATTCCGGCCAGCAACTCAGAGCAACTTTGGTCGTAAAAGTCAGCCAGGTTCCCCACAGGCCAGGTCCCAAAGCATCCCATGGCAGCCCAGCCTGTGGGGTCCAATACCACCACAGCATGACTCTTTCCTGGCCCCGCCCTTCCTCCGGATCAAAGGGTTGAGAAGGTGGGGATCGCATATCTGCGTCACCTTTCAGGATGACAGAGGATAACCTCCGACCAGTGGGTGTTACAGTTGGTAGGCGAGCCACTCTATAGGTTCCTTGACCACCACTGTCCAGACCTCCCTGCTCTCCCGCTACTCAGGTCAGCATGCCCTGCTCATCCAGCAGGAGATCTTGGCTCTCCTCGACAAGGAGAATATAGAGTATGTTCTATCGAACCAGAGAGGAAAAGGTTATTATTCTCACTTCTTCCTGGTTCCAAAGAAAACAGGGACCTGCACCCAATCTCAGATCTCAGCGACCTCAACATCTTTGTGTTGTAAAAGCACTTTTGTATGGTAACTCTGCTGGGTCTCATTCCCATGCTCAAAGAAGGGCATAGCTAGCATCACTGGACATGCAGGACGCTTACCTATTCTCCAATTGCTCGAATGCACCTAAATTTCTGCATTAATTTCTAGGACACCACTGCCAATTCGAGCCCTCTCTTTCGGACTGTCTTGCACCTCAGTATTCATGAAGTGTATGGCAGTCATGGCAGCTCTCAGGAGATGGGGGCTACTCGTGTTCCGTACATAGATGACTGGCTCCTCATGGCACCCTCATGGGATGCCTTGATGTCCACAATCCAGGATACCTGTTCCTCTTCCTATCACTGGGCATCACCATCAACCAGGAGAAGTCGCACCTTGTCCTGTCTCAGAACTTGCAGTTTATAGGAGCAATTCTGAACACTACTCAGGAATGGCATTCCTTCCTCAGGGCAGGGTGGAATGCATCAGATCATATAAGGGACATAAAGGAAAAAAATATGGTACCAGCCCAGACAGTTCTTTGCCTGCTCGGGCACATGGCAGCTGCCATTGCAGCAGTTCCCCTACATCGACTCAGTATGTTCATCACCCAGTAGATGTTGCAGGCACAGTGGGACCAGAAGCAAGATCATCTGCAGCATCCAGTCCAGATCACGAATGCCGTCATCCGAGACTGGAATTGGTGGCTCGTCCCAGACCACCTTTCAACGGAGTCCCTTCATTGCTCCACCTCCTTCAGCGACTCTCTCCACGGACGCCTCGGGGTCCGGATGGGAACTCACCTTAACAGGGTCGGGACTCAAGGCTCCTGGTCATCTCTAGAATCCCACCTTCACATAAACATTCTAGAGATGAGAGCTATCCTATCGCCTACAGGCATTCCAGTCGGATATTCCACGGGTACTCTTCTGGTACAAGCATACAATACCGTGGTGATGTACTATCTCAACAAATAAGGAGGCACTCATTCCTACCCCTTTGTAGGGAGGCTCAAAGGATTTGGAATTGGGTACTACAGCAGGGCGCAGATATCTTTGCAGTACGTTCTCAGAGTGGACAACACTGTCGCGGACAGTCTAAGCCGATCACAGGCCAGAATCCATGAATGGGAACTGTTTCAGGAAGTCGCAGAGGACCCGTCTAGCGAGATGGGGACACCAGAATTAGATCTCTTCACGTCCCCATCCAGCACAAAACTGCCAATTTCTGCTCGCTAGATCCAGGGCCTGGTGTTTTTCTGGCGAGACGCATTGTCCCTCTCCCTAGGCGGACAGGTTCCTTCCTCTGCTTTCCCACCCTTCCCTTTGATCTACAGGATTCTATTGAAGCTCTGACAAGAGCAGGCGTCTCTTATTCTGGTAGCACCCTTTTGGCACAGGCAAATTTGGTTCCCTCTCTTACATCAGCTGGCCCAGGAACCTCCGGTGCCTCTGCCATTCAGCTCTCATCTTCTGTCCCAGGAGGCAGGCTCCTTGGTCCATCTGGATCTTCAGTCGCTGAACCTGCATGCCTGGCTCCTAAGGACATAGGAGTCCTGAGATACAGGGTCTCTCAGGAAGTTCATGGACATTCTGGCGGCAGCCAGAAAACCCCTCCACTCATGCCACTTGCACCGTTAAGTGGCACAAATTTTGTGTCTGGGCTCAAGCTGTGGATTGACCCCTTTGGATTGTTCAGAGAGGTCAGCTTTAGACTACCTCCCTTTCCCTTTCGAGGCAGGCCTTGCCTACTCCTCCATTAAGGTTCACCTATGCGCCATCCTGCGTATCATTCACCAATAGGTCACAGGTTTCTAGCCCAACTTCAGAGGCATCCCACGCCTTTTTTGCGGGCATCCTGTACTTGAGACCTCCCATCAGAGACCCCGGTTCCACCTTGGGATCTTCCTTTTGTTTTAGAGCAACTTACACTGCCCTTTTGAACCAGCCGCGGACGCGAAGTCGCGTTTCCTTCTTGGAAGACACTCCCTTTAGTTGCTGTTACTTCTGCCATAAGAATTTCTGAGCTTCATGCAACTAATGTGTAAGGATTCTTATTTGGTTTTCTCCACGGACAGGGTGTCCTTAGGAACAAATCCTAAGTTCCTTCCAAAGGTGGTCTCGGCTGTCACACTCAACCAGGACATAAACTTTCCGTGTATTACCCAAATCACTGTAACGGGGGAAGCCCTATTCCATACCCTGGATGTGCATAAGAGTCTCAGATATTATCTGACCAGAACTGAGGCCCATCATAAATCGGACCATCTCTTTGTTTCCTGCTTACAGAGGATGCAAGATGCTCCTGTCTCCAAACAGTCGCTTTCTAGATGGCTGGTCAAATGTATTATGTTCTGTTACTAAGCGCAACAAACCTTTACTGGGACCGGTAAAAGGTCATTCTAGTGGGGGGTGGCTACCTCCTCCACTGTGCTCAAGAATGTCTCCACCTCAGCCATTTGTGCAGCAGCATCCTGGAGCACTGTACATACCTTCATCAGGCACTGCAGTCTGGATGTTGCCTCTAGACACAGAGCAGGTTTGACATGCGGTCCTCAAGGACTCTTGTCCTGAAATCTGAAACATCTCTCTATCCTCCTCCTGATAAAAAATTGTTCCCTTACTGTTTGGGAATCAGTCCTAATGGTGTAACCTGCTGCAAAAGCTGTTTCTCCATATAGATAGTACAATTCGTAAGAACTTGCCGTTAACAGTAGATCTTGAGAACAGCTCTTGCAGCAGTATTCCCTCCACCTTCCCTCTGTAGGTTGAGTCTTCTGACATACTTTCTAGGCTACAGCGTCTTTGGCGCCATCTTATTACAAACCTTCCTTTGGAATCAGATCCTCGGTCTCCCTTCAGATGTTACCTTTGGGCGGGAGTCTCCGGCGGGAAAACTGGGGATGCTGGGGACGCCCCTTTTATGTGATGCCTGACGTCAGGGAGGGGCCAATGTCAGAGGCGGTCCCCACTGGATATTGCTAGCTAAGTTTTCCGTGGGGTCCTGGCGCCTGCTGGCTTCAGTTCTAATGGTGTAACCTGCTGCAAGAGCTGTTCTTGAAGATCTACTGTTACGGTAGATCTTACCTCGAGGGCTCTTGCAGTAGGTAATACATATAGGACTGACACGGCCGATGGCAGGACCCACAGAAAAACCTAACTAACAGTCCATAACGAGGGACCGCCCCATGTCAGGTGACCGGCGTCATGCGATGTCGGTATAAAGGGAGGGCAATCCACGATTAGCCGCCTTCAGTTCTTTCGCCGTTTGCTGCGTGCAGCTCCTCCGCGATAAAGTTCAAGCTTTAGCCGTCCAGCCCTGTCTTTGCGTCAGTTTTTACGAAAATCAGTTATTCTTTTCCAATGCGTCCGGTACATCATTGGTGTATGTAATCGCTTCACCCTCCAGCACAAAAACAAGTCACGACTCATGCGAAGCCAACTGCCACTGGGGCGGCCATTCCACTGTGCCTCTTCTGCCCTAGGCCCGATCACCCAGTCGACAAGTGCCAGCATTGCCTCAGCGTCAACGCGGCCACTCATAAATGGCGCCAACAGTCCCTGGAAGTCCATCTCCTCCAGGAAAAGATGTCTTCTATGGAGAAAGAGTTGAAAAGTTGAGGCAGGCATCCACTTCCCTGGAAGGACATCGGAAAAGGACTAGAAGAGGCACCGGAGAAGTCCTCCTCTACCGCGGCTCCCTCTGGTCGTCAGGCCAGAGTAACATCCCCTCCGGAGGGACCGTTTGGCGGCAGCCTCCAAGGGTTTGGAGGGCGTGACCCGCCTGTCTGGCTCGCGCTCGGGCCTCGTGGGTGCCTCGGGCGAATGGAGGCCTCTGCCCTCGGTTCGGCCGCAGGTTCTGCAGCCTACTGGCGTGGCGACTCCTCTAAGTCGGACGTCGGCTCCTCCGGCGTCCACATGGAAGGGTCGATAAGACGCCCGACCGGTGGTGCACGACCACTTCCCTATCGGACGGGCCGCCTCAGCCTCGGCCCGCCTCTGGTGAGGGCTCCCGTAAGCGGATGCCGGCTTTCTCCGATGCCGCCGGGACCTTGCCCCTAAAGCATACGTTGGCTCCTCCAACGCCGGATATCGGGAGACAGCCGATGGTCCCCCTTCGTCCGTCGTGCCGGTTCCCTCGCAGCCTTCGCTGCCGCCTGGGAGCCGAGTCACCCCAGCCTGACCCCAGTTTTCTCCTCCTTCCCCAGGCAATGCGGGGATCTTCCACCTCGTCCAGACCCTCCCTGATGGAACCGGATCTGATGTCGGCCCCGGATGCCGGTACTGGCGCGGCACCTCGCGCCAGTTCTGCCGGCGCGGCAGGGGATGTTCCCTTCCATCGGGCCTCCGCCCCGGGCGATTAACGTGGATCCACCTGTGGGGCCACCGACAGGCCGCCTGCTCCGGCAGGTCCCTGGCTCCTGGGTACCGCCGTCTTATCCGGCCGCCATACCCAGGACCGCAGTATCCAGCGCCCAGTACCCGGCGCCGGTTCCTCTGACGCCGCGTACCCGACGCCACATTACCTGGACGCCGGCTTCCCACAGCTGGGTTACGGATACTCTCCTTACAGGTACAACCCGCTCTTTTCCCCTCCTTCCTCCACCGCCCCCCGGCCACCGTGGATCTGCAGGAGACTCTGGCCTCTTGGTGGGCTGAGGCCAGGCTCAGCTCACCAAGGAGGTGAGAGCCGCCGACAATGATGCCGCCCGGCCCCATATGTCCAGGTGGCACACTCCTCACCGCTCCAGACTCCAGGGCTCTTCCATCTGGATCCGAGAGAGGGCAGGATACGCGTTCACAGGTACCACCCAAGGGCCCATTCCTCCCCTAGTCGGCGTGAGGAGTCTTGCTCTTCTTCTGCTTCTTCTTCCCTCTCGAATTCCTTGGATTCTTCCGACGGATGTTCCGAGAGAGACGATGAGACCCGCTCTCCGTCAAGCCCCGGCCGAGACCCCTCCGAAGTCTCCTCTGGAGGATCCATCCTTCACGGAATTGCTTAGAAAAATCCAGGAAATTCACCAGTGGCGCTTGGAACCAGATCCCCAGCGTTAAAACTGCGCAACATCTGGACCTGCCCGTGACAGCTCCAACTTTAGTGCCACCATGGATCGAGCCTCCGCCCACCTTGTTACCACAATTTGGAAACAACCGTCAGCGTTGGCCCCCACTTCCCAGGAAGTCCAACAGGCTATACCAGGCTCCGGGGTGTAGACTACCTTGACTCTCACCCTCGTGCTGACTCAGTCGTGATTAGCGCCGCTCACAGCCGGTCGGCACATCCAAAACATCTGAGCTCGTCTCCTCCGGATAAGGAATCTAGCCTCCTAGACAGTATGGAAGAAAGATTTATGCCTCTTCCACACACGGAATTCGACCCCTAAATTCGTTGCCCATATGGGGGATTACCGAAGGCCATCCTTACCCAGGCGGAATCTATACTAGACTCCTTACCTGACTCCCAAGTCAAACAGGAGCTAGCAGATCTTGTCCGCTCCTCTCGTCCGCCAATCGCCATGTTACGGGTGACATACGATGCAGTGGACACTGCTGGGCGGAGCTCCGCTTTCGCTGTAAGTCTACGGTGTCATGCCTGGCTCCCGCGTGTCAGGGTTGGTTCGGAGGTGCAATCCGCCATTCAAGAGGCACCTTTCAGGGGGTCAGTGTTTTGGGTGATGTCAAAGACATCATCACCGATTTAAAGAAGGGGCGGCCCTGAAATCGTGGATTCCATGTACCCGCCCCCATCCTCCAGCAGCGCTGTCCTTTTGCAGACGGACTCGGCCTCAAGCGAAACCTCAGGAAGGTGGGCCACTAAATGTCGGGCCCCGCAGCTGCCAGGCCCCTCCACCCCAAAAAGCAGCGAGTGCCTCAGCTGTGGCACTGCCCACGCACCTGACTCCTTCCTCTCCTCTGCCTCCGGACCCTCTGAGGAACGGTGGAGGGAGATTCTCCTCCATCTTCCGGGTTGGGAGAGGATAACCACGGATTCTTGGGTGCTCCAGCTTATAGCGGAGGGGCACTCCATAGAGTTTCTTCAGAAACCACCCGCCACCCTCCTCCGAGTAGTCGTCAGACTCAGAGACCATCTTCCCTTGGTTCAGGAAGAAATCTTGGCCCTTCTCTGGCTAGAGCCATAGAACCTGTCCCCCTTCATCTTCGAGGGACGGTTTACTATTCTCATTTCTTCCTGGTCCCAAAGAAGACTGGAGATCTCAGACCCATTCTAGATCTCAGCTCCTTGAACCTTTATGTGGAATACAAAGGTTCAGGATGCCTCTCTGCAGAGCCTTCTGCCTCTTCTTCGCCGGGTCAATGGCTTTTGTGCGCTGGATATGCAGGATGCCTATCTGCACATTCCCATTCGCCTTTCTCACCGCAAGTATCTTCGCTTTGTGTTTCAGGGGACCACTAACAGTTCAGAGCACTCCCATTTGGTCTTTCCTCGGTGCCCAGTTTTTACCAAATGCCTGGCTGTGGTAGCGCCCACTCGTACAATGGGAGCTCAGGTGTTCCCTTACCTGGACGACTGGCTCCTGGTGGCCTCTGCCCAGGGAGGAACTCCTGCATTTTCTCCCTCACCCGCAGCTTTTCACTGGCCTGTATTACCATCAGCCATTCCAAGTCCCATCTGGATCCCTCCCAGAGACTACAGTTCATCGGGTTATCCTCGATACGATGGTGAACAAGGCCTTCCTGCCTCCAGACAGGGTGGCTCTCTTCAATCCCAGATTTCCTGCTATCAAAAGCAGGAGGGTTCCAGCAGGTCGGTCCTCCGCCTTCTGGGGCTCATGGCGCCACTATTCCAGCGGTCCCCGAGCTCAACTCCACATGAGGATCTCTCAGTGGACTCTTCGCTCCCAGTGGGATCAACTTGTAGACGACCTAGATCAACTAGTTCTGATCTCCTCGCCGATGGCACGGGACTTGCAATGGTGGATGGTTCAAGAGAACCTTTTCGGGGTCCCTTCTTTCATCCTCCCCTCCCAGACTTTGACCACGGACGCATCAGGCTAAGGTTGGGAGCCCATCTGGGCCCTCATCGGACCCAGGGCTTATGGTCCAGACTGGAACTAACTCTCCACATCAACGTGCTCGAGCTTCGAGCCGTGCTATACCCTCTCCAAGCCCTTCACCAATACATTCTTCCCGGCCACCCAGCCGTCCAGACAGACAATATGTGTGTGGTGTGGTACATCAACAAGCAGGGAGGAACTCGCTCTACCCTCTATGCAGGGAAGCTATGAGGGTTTGGGATTGGGCGACTCTTCACAACCTTCACCTCACGGCAATCCATGTTCTAGAGTCGACAACACCCTGGCAGACAAACAGCCGCTTACCTGCCAGGGCAGACACGAGTGGAAATTGGATCAAAAGGTGCTTTCAACGACATCTTTCAGCTTTGGGGACTCACAGGTAGACCTCTTCGCTCCCAAAACGCAAAACTTCCCAGTTTTTGCTCGCCGCCCCAGAGCGAGGCGCTTTGAGCGACACTCTGTCTCTAGACTGGAAGGACAGATTCGCCTATGCCTTTCCCCAATTCCTCTGATCCCAAGAGTTTTGCAGAAGCTATCCACAGAAGGAGCGAAATGATTCTCATTGCTCCTTTCTGGCCCAGGCAAATCTGGTTCTCTCTTCAACAATATTCAGAGGTTCCTCCTCTCCTCTTCCTTTATCTCAAGGTTTGCTGACCCAGGATCAGGAGACCCTGGTCCATCCAGGTCTCAAGTCCTTCATCTTCATGCATGGCTCCTGCAGACCTAGCCCAATCCCCGCTTGGTGTCTCTCCAAAAGTGGGAGGAGATTTTGGTGGAGGCTAGAAAACCCTCCACTAGGTCCACTTATGCCATGAAATGGAAGAGATTCTCCATATGGGCCGCCTCCAGGAACGTGGAGCCATTCTCCTGTTCTGTGGCTGTTCTGCTGGAATACTTACGCATCTCTTCAACCTGGGTCTCAGTCATTCCTCCTTGAAGGTGCACATGGCTGCTGTCTCAGCCTACCATGCTCCCTTCGCGATAAAGCCTTTGCCCAACTGGAGGTTTCTGAGACCTTTCTCAGAGGGTCCTTCATCTGAGGCCCCCATCCGAACTCCTGCCCCCTTGGGACTTGAACTTTGTTCTCAAGAAACTTACTTTTCCCCACTCGAACCTGCAGCAACTGCAGATCTGAAGTTTCTTTCGTGGAAGATGCTCTTCTTGGTGGCCATTAGTTCTGCTCTCAAGAATTCCAAGCTCCAGGCCCTTATATGTGTAAAATCCCTATTTGATTTTTCACAAAGAACAGTTGCTCTTCACATGAATCCTAAGTTTCTACCTAAAGTAGTAGCAGAGTTCACCTTAAATCAGTCCATAGAGTTACCTGCCTTTTTCACGAGTACTCTAATCAAGGGAATATTTACTCCATACCATGGATGTTCACCGGATTCTGAGGTACTACACCAACAGGACAAAGGATCTCAGAAAGACTGATCAGTTGTTCGCCTCTTTTGCTCACAAAAGGAAGGCAATGCTGCCCAAGCAATGCCTATCAAGTGGTTGGCTCATTGCATCACTTTCTGTTATGACAGTACAACAAGACCCTTCCGGTCAAGTCATAGGTCACTCTACTCATGGAGTAGCGGCCTCATGCTTGTTTCAAGAATGTGTCTGCGGCAGACATCTGTGCTGCTGCCACCTGGACTTCAGTTCATACCTTTACAAAACACTACAGTTTGACATTGCCTGTCAGAGAGCAGGCTTCGGCTAGCTGTTTTGCAAGGCCTCCTGTCTTGAGGCTTACACGCTACTGCTTCTTTCTGGAGTAGTTCCTCCTCCCGTGCCTCTTATTTGTTCCAGACTGCTTGGGATTCAGTCCTATATGTAATTACCTACTGCAAGAGCCCTCTTGAAGTAAGATAGCACAGTTACGAAGAATCCCACCGTGAGCAGCAGATCTTCGAGAGAGGCTCTTGCAGTAGGTAATACCTTCCCGCCTCCCTTCCCTAGGTTTTTCAGCTTTTTTCCAGGAATGGAAACATCTGCTTTCTCTCTGTCTGGGCCTTCTTGGCCTGTGGCGGAAAGAACTGAAGGGTGACCGACTGCCTTTATACCAACGCCGCATGACGCCGGTCACCTGGATGTGGGGCGGTCTCCCCGCCGCAGGGACTGCTAGCTAGAAATTTTTCCATAGTCCTGCGCGCCGGCCGGCGCCAGTCCTATATGTAATTACCTACTGCAAGAGCCTCTTCGAAGATCTGCCGCTACGGTAAGTTCTTGTGTAACTGTACTTTCACGTAACTGTACTTTCATTGTGTTTGGTGGCCCTTCTACGTGGGCCACCAGTGTTGCTCCATTACCTTCGTTAATGGCTAGGTTACTTGTTTGGTTCTCAGTAAAGGTACTGAGGTGGTTAGGACTGCACAGAGTATAATAGCAGGCTTGAGTGGTGATGTGTGTGCCGCCAGCCCGGCAGAACAGTTCTTGCCCCTGAGGGTCCTAGTACCTCCGGTATAGACTCATTAGTGGTAATTCTGTGGAGAAGATATTAGGAAGATAAATAGCTACATTAACTATGTAACTTTAATTTCTAGGCATGGATATGGTTACTAACCACGCTCTGACAGTTCTACAGAAACTGTCTGATTGACTGGACATATTTAAGCTAAGCTCCTCCTACCACCCATATGGTATATCCACCAACTCCACCCACGATGTCAGATCTTTCTTTCTGCTGGAAGAACAAGTCACCTCCTTCGCAACCACCCGCTTAGGTTTTGTGCACTATAGACAAACTTTGTCTTCAAAGTTTCTTTGATTTAACTTCCTTCTTCACTTGGTTCCTTTGACTCCCTTCATTGAGCTACGATGGAACAATGGAAGCCGGGTTCAAATTCTGTGTACGATGCCGAAGATGATGTTGGTCACCAGCCCCATGACACGCATGTATTGCCTGGGTGGGCAATGCCATGTGGCCGGGTGCGGTTTTGCACAACATGCTTCCAGAATCCCTCAAGGAGCAGGGCAGCTCTGACTGTTGCTGGATCAGTCTTCAGAATGGGATACGGGACTGCCCTTAGGGCTGCAAGAAGGCTTCAGTTGCGGCTGGGTCAGCTCAGAAACATGTGGCCTTGAGGTGGAAGCAGTGGCTGCTGCAGCAACCACTTCTCTGCGCTGTTCCTGGCTGTGACCAGCATCGGGAGTCATTTACCAGAGGATTCTGGAACATTTGTTTGACCCTGGGAAGAACCCTGCCCACCATGGTGGAAAGAAGCACAAAGTGCCACTGGTGCCAGTTGTGGGTCTGGAAAGACTGCAGCCTCCAGCTACTAAACTCACCGACCACTCAGCACCTCTTGAGCACCCATCAGCCAAGGGGTAGGTTGACTGTCTGAGCAGTCTTCAGTTCCCGTGTTGAGCTAGTTGGTTTTGACTCTGGTTGAGCAGGCTGCCAAGATATTTCTTGCACCCTGAAAACCTGTTGCCAGACGCAGGTCGATGATTCGATTCATAGACACTGGTGCTCCCAGACCTCACCCAGGAGGACATGGTTTGGCTGGTGTCCCACCGGTCCTCTGTGGGAGCTGCCCCCACTGGTGTGGTTGAGCCTTCCATGTCGCTAATGTGTTCTGGCATGTGGTTTACCATGACCACTGTCATGGTCTAGATCTTGATCATGGTGTTCCTGCTCCTGATCCTGATTGACTGGGAGGCATTGCTGTCAAACCTTTTTGACCTCCTCATCCTTGGATGAGGAGAGGCACCATCAGGCTCACATGGTGTTGCAAGGAGCCCTCTGAGCAGTGAAAAATCACCCAGGCAGTGGTAGGCCCCTACTATCTGGTCAATACCAGTGGCACCCCCACCCATCCACACCATGCAGGCACCCTGCATGTGCTTCTTTGCCTCTTGAGTGTAGCCACCACCACTGCAACCGATGGGCAGTCTAACCAAGGAGGCCCTGCTACACCGGCTTTCCAGGCCGGTTGTCTGTAAGAATCAGCCTGGGTCTAGGATAGCTGGGAGGTCTGTGATGAAAAACAGTTCAGGGCCATTTTGAGGAGATCTTGGATGACTCGGATGATGAGTCCATGGCCTGCTCTGGGACTCCCTTCTTGACCGTGGATTGGTCGAAGAGCTGATCACCAAGCATGGCCTGGTGTCCTTTGAGGCGCTTCTCTTGACTCATCTCAGAGTCCATGTCTGTCCTGCTTGAGCCAGTCCAAAGAGAACCAGGTATCCCTTACAGACATTTTGGACAGGGACAAATCCTAAGGGGTTGCCTTCCTGTGGCTGAGGCCATCTTGGAACCAGCCCTGGAGCATTGGCAGCATCCAGCATTGCACCCATATGCTATGCAAGTATGCAGTCCCTATGGGATCCCTCTTGGGGTTCTCAGACCACCCTTCCATGGAGGGGCTGTTCAGGATTCAGTGTTCCCAAGCCTGGACACCAGGGGACATGGACAAGCCTCCAGACAAGCAGACCCGCATGACTGACCACACCGCTAAAAGGTGTATGCTGCGGCACTTGGTCTCCGACAGGCTAGCTACATGCTTCTATGATAGCCAACTTCAGTCACTCCCCATGGTTTTTGATGCAATCCTCCTCACCTCACTGCTGAGCAGTAAATGGTGATGATGGTCTTCAGAGACAGGGTCAATAGCTGGCTGAACACCAGCTCCAGACAGCCTTGGACATGGGTGACTCGTGTGCCCATGCCATGGCAGAAGCCACCTTCATGTGTCACAGGGCCTGGCAGCATCTGTCCACCTTCACAGCAAACACCCAACATAAGCTGGCCGATGTCCCTTTCTTGGGCAACAACCTCTTTGGTTGTGGGGTGGAAGGACATCTCATGAGGACTGAGAAGTCCAGTGCCACCCTAGATCCTGTGGAATCGTCCCAAAAGGACCTGAAAATAAGCCTAAGAAGCAGGCTTTTGGTCCTTTCAGCCACAGCCTCCTTGGCAGCAGCCCAGCAGGGGCAGTACCAGGCCTGGTGCCCCAAGTCCTGTGGCCAGGGTCCTAAGAATGGGGGCAGGGGTAATGGTGCCCTCAAGCTGCATCCACCAGTGCCCTCAGAAGTTGCCATCCCTCCACCTGTCCTGTCCCTGTCTGCACCCCCATCGGATGCTGGCTATGTCACTGCTTGCCTCCTTGGTCCACTATCACAACAGACAAGTGGGTGTTGGATGTAGTGACAGAGGGTTGCCTCTGGACGTTAAGGCTGTCATGCCCTACCGCCTCCACACACCTTGGGAGTCCAGGGTCACAGGTCATGCTGTCTGCTCTTCAAGGGTCATTGCTCAACTCCTTGCAAAGGGGCAATTGTGTCCCAGATACCCTTTGTCAGTCCGGGTTATGTGTCGAGGTACTTCCTGGTCCCAAAATAGATGGGGGGCTGGTGCACCACATTGGATCTGGTACGACCTGAACCAGTTCATATGGAAACACAGTCTCATGGTGTTCATTCTGAATAGATCACTCCATCACTGGAGCAGCACATGTGGTTCTGCGCCCCTAGATCTCCAGTATGTATTTTCCTGATTTCTGTAAGTCCTGTCATGAGTCCTGCCCCCAAACCTCAGGCAGCCGGTAGGACCTCCTGTTTGCAGAGAGGATCCTCCTTTTTAAGAACTCGTGAGCAGGAGTAAGGGTTTCCGGAAGACATTCCAGCCTTCCTCTTCTCAGTGGGAGGGTGAATTATTTAGTTTCGAGCCTTGACTCTGCATTACTTCCAGTATTTGAATCCACTACGGTCACTGGCTATGTCTTGCCTAAGTAGTTTTTCTAGAGCAGTGGATTTATCTTTTAGACGCACAGTGTTTTCAAACCCTCTGTTTAAATGTTGAATCACACAACTAGACCCCAGGCAGAGTTGATAAGAAAATCATAAAAGTTTACTTAAATAAAAGCGATACAGAAAAGTCTACAGTTTGGAAGAACTTTGAAATGCAGACAATAACAAAAGTAAACTGGATGGTTCACAGAAAACACTAGCACCCTTTGCAAACTGTGTGAGAGGCCTTTCGCACCATGCAATTCTGCTTAAAGTTGGACCAGCATAACATTCTGTGGTGATTTGCATATGCAGCCCATGATGCTTTGCATTGTGGGGGCATGCGTGATTTTGTATTTACTAGATACTGTATTCTAAACTATACCTTGTTTTGATGTTAAAGTTCAGACAACATTTCAAACGTCCTGGTAGAGATGACAGACAGTTCATTAGGCAACAGAATTTTGTAGCAAGTCCTTGATCCAGGTCTCTGGATGTTCTTTAAAAGACTTCAGATATTGCAGTCGGCACAGTCTTGGTTTCCAAAATTCTGACCTAAAAATCAGAATTTTCTGTTCAGTATGTAAGTCAAACTTTACACACTCAGGACTGGTTTTTAAAGATTTCCCAGGCCTACATATATACTTCTGGTTACAAGTATATGCCAGTTGGAAACGGCGCTATGCCTTCCAACTTAAAACTACTCAACTGCTCTGCATTCAAGTGTGTCAGATATTATACTGGAGGGTCATTTTAGGACACTCCCACCTTATCTTTCTCTGGGTGTAAGGTTAATGATTCCAGGACAATACAGATATTAGGGTGCAACAGTTCACCGTTTCGTGAGGTGTCACTGTGGTTCCATGTCAATCCAGTGACATCTGGTCCGTGCATTTGGCTTAACCTCTGACCCCTAGGTCATTACATTATCCCTTTCCTGTCATGGAAAGCCACAGTGGATGTTTTATGCTTTCCTGGGGCATATACCTGTCTCCGTTATCTTGAAATATAACAGGTCCACGCTAGCCTTCATAGAAATACCAGTTATTTTGTAGTTACCTGTTAAAAGGGACAATGTCTTAATTGTAAAGTACCTTACATCATATACAACATGAACCCACATAAATGGATCTAGAAATATCATGCCACAAGTCCCACCACCGTATCTCCAGTTCCGAGAAGAAAGGGTTCTGTACCAGTTCCAGGTCATACCTTCGGCCTTTCCTTGGTTGCCTGAGTCTTCACAAAGTGCATGGCAGTGATGGCAGCCCACCTGCGCTGCCTAGGAGTCAGGGTATACCCTACCTGGATTACTGTCTGTTAGCTGGTCCATCCTGGGAGGCCATGGAGAGGTCCAGAGATATGACTCTCCAGACTTGTTAAGACTTGGGGCTTTTGGTCAACCCAGGCAAATCTGAACTGGTACCCATACAGGTGATCGAGTTCATTGGGACAGAACTCAGCTTCCTGCAGGCCAGGCTCTGGTTCTTACCTCCTTTGCCTCATCATTTCAGGTTGGGCACTTGTGCCCTGCCTGGATTTCCTTGAGGCTGCTGGGGTATATGGTGTCCTGCACTAGTGTGTTCTATTGAGCCTGCTGGTGGATATGCCACATCCAGTGGGATGTGGACAGTCAGTGGTCCCAGCCCCTAGGATACTTGGACCAACTGGTCACAGGTACCCAGCCAGTATGGGATGCTGTCCAGTGGTGGCTGATCCCAGAACATTTGGAGGAAACAATCCAATTTGCCAGCCCAGACTGACCATCACACTCATGACAGATGCATCTCTGGTGGGTGGGAGGCACCGTGGACCACAGAGCCATGAGGTTCTGGTCACCCAGGGAGTCCCATCACCACATAAACATGCTGGAGCTCCATGCAGTGCAGATGGCACTGACGGCATTCACTCCTGTAGTCAGGGATCAGGTCATGCAAGTCTGTATGGACAACAGTTCCACTTGAACAAGTAGGACGTAAATCATTCCTCCCTTCCTTTGTGTTGGGAGGTCCTCTCGACCTGGACCTTCATGTGCAGCCTGGGTGTAGATGATCTGGTGATTCATGTTGCAGGTGGGAAAGTCAGCTGGAGGACTGTCTCAGCCAGGTAAGTGACATAGTGCATGAGTGGTCCCTGAATCAGGAGATGGTGAGCCACCTGTTCTCCCAGTATGACACTCCTTTGGTGGATCTGTTTGCCTCCTTGGAGAATGACAAACTGGGGCTGGTACACTGCTGGGGATGCCTTCATTAACCCTAGACCCTAGGCCTTGTGTACACCTTCCTCCCTTTCCTTAATCCTCAAGGTCGTGGTCAGGCGCAGATGATCCTGATAGCTCCAGACTTGCCAAGGCAGTTCTGGTATCCAGTTCTCCACATCTTAAGCAGCAGACTTCCAATGAGACTGCCTCTTTGCCAGGATCTGCTGACCACCTTTAGGGAATAATTCTGCACCCAGACTTGCAGTCCCTGCACCTCAGTCTGATTCCTGAGCAGCTAGAGTTCCAGGCCTTGGGTCTTTGGATGATGTGCTCCATGTTGTAGAGGCCTCCCGAAAGAGTAGACTCACAGATGCTATGCCTTTAGCGGAAAAGATTTTCCATTTGATGTCAGGGCAGGGAGCTTCAGCTTGCCTGCCCTGTGGCTAGCATCCTGACTACATTTGATCCCTTTCCCAGCTGGGATGGTGGATGACACCTTTAAGGTGCACCTGACAGTCATCTCTGCTTACCTGTTTCCTGGCTGGTAAGTCAGTGTTGGACCAGGAGAAGTTGGTTGGGTGTTTCTTCATGGGCATGGACCACTTGTCCTCTGTTGTGCACCCTTCCACAATAGGGACCTACTGCTGGCATCAGCTGTGCTCATGGGCAAGCCTTTTGAACCAGTGCACAAGTGTGAGATGTCACATATGTTTTGGAAGACAGCTTCCTGTGGCCATCACATTAGCCAGGATTGGAGAACGTAAGTGTTATCAGTGGTGCCCTCACCTGGTCTTCCACAGTGATAAAGTTGTCCTTGTCCCAACTCAAAGTTCTTCACGAAGGTGCTATTGGACTTTCACCTTAACCAGGTGATTGATCAACTTACCAGTACACTTTACAAACCTGTCTTTGAGGCCGACTGCAGGGTACATCGCTAGACATTAGGAAATGCTCACTTATTATGTTGAACACATGGTTGGAGTTCAGGGACAGTCTTGCCAGCTGTTTGTCACTTATGTTGAAGCTGCATCTGGTAGACTGGCAGCAAGCAGATGATTGCCAGGTGGATCACATCTTGCATCGACCTCTGCTGTAGGTTGGCTGGTAGGGAGCCTCCTGTAGGGCTTTGGGCTCATTCCATTAGATATACCGTGCCTCTGTGACTGCTTTCAAGGATATCTCCATACAGGAGATCTGCAGGGCTGCTACCTGGAAGCTGGCACACACCTTCATTTCTAGTACCATATCGACAGTTGGTGCACACTTTCATTTTGCGGTACCATAGTAGCTGTGCGCACCTTGGCCCTTCTCCAGAGACCTGCTACTAGTCTGCCAGAGTGTGGGTAGCGAATCCATATCCATGCCCCCAGAAAATGGGTTACTCACCTGTAACTGTAGTTATAGGCAGGGCCCTGATTTTCTGCGGCACATCGACAAAGCTCCGCGGCTAGGGATTCTCATTTGCCGCAGAACTTCAGTGCACTCAACACCAACTTCAGGGCAATTCTGTGGCACATTTTACCCTTTAATTTTTCTTTTTTTTTTTGCCATATCTGAGACAATGCACGCTTGTAACACTCATTTATGGGCGTTTGTCACCAAATTTTCAACATAGGCAGTTCAAGACCTCTGCTCATGAACAGTATCACTGTGATTTTCTTAATCTGTCCCGAACATTGATTTCGCACACCAACCGCTGCCATTGTGCTACATGTGCAAAACACATTTCGGGTGAGATGAGAAAATGATAGTAGTACTGTTCATAAGGAGGCGGTAAAATGGCAATACTGAAAATCTGGAGGAAAATATTAAAATGCTTGAAGTTACTTAACGTATGAGGAACTCGGCGCAACGACGTCAGAAACAGTCATTTTGTGGAATGTTTTCACCAAATTTTCAACATAGCCAGTTTAAGACCCCTGCTCATGAACAGTGTCACTGTGATTTTATTAATCTGTCTGAACATTGATTTCGCACCCTGACCGCGCCATTTAGCGCTACATGTGCGAAACACATTTTGAGTGAAATGTGAAATTGACAGTTGTACTGTTCATAAGGAGGTGTGGTAAAATGGCAATACTGAAAATCTGGAGGAAAATATTAAAATGCTTGAAGTTACGTAGTGCGAGGAACTGCGTAACGCACGCCAGAACAGTCATTTTGGGAATATTTTCACAAATTTAACATAGAGTTTTTGGGAGCCTACCTCATGAACTATGACACTGTCATTTTGTTAATCATTCCGGAAGGTGGTTCCGCACAGTGACTGGGGAACCACCTTTGGGATCGATTAACCAAATAGCAGTGTCACAGTTCATGAGATGGGGCCCCAAACCCCATGTTGAAAATTTGGTGAAAAATCCCAGAAATGGCTGAGAAATGCACTAAAGTTGAAAAAATCCATTTATTCCATTATGCAGCTTACCGCATTTCTTCAGTTCGCGGTCGGCTTTGAAGAGTGCAGGCGTGTTCCCGTCCACCAAAGATCGTGGCTGGGCTCTGGAGGTAAGTATGGGTTGAGGTGGGGTGAGGGAAGGTGGGTACACAGAGGGTGGGTGCGGGTTGGGGAGGGAGGCAAAGAATCAACAAGGGAAGTTTTTTTTTTGTTTCAGGTTTTTTTGTTTTAGACACAACAAGGGACTTTTGCAATGCTGGGTGGGCTCCCCATCAAGCATGGGGGGGGCAGTGAAGCTGACGGGATTGGGCACCCCGGCCAGCAGTGAAGCTTTTGCCACGCTTGGGTGGGCTCCCAGCATGGCATACAAACATTTTGAGGGGGGCAGTGAAGCCGACAGGATTGGGCACCCTGTCAGCAAAGGATGTTTGTTCCTGGCGGCCACAAATTCCTGGATATTTGGCAGTTTGCCGCACCCGGAATCGCAGAAAACTCGGGGCCCTGGTTATAGGAGTAGTATATGGCTCATGTCCACACAACCACCCAGCCTCCCCTATCAAGTGGCGTGACGGAACCCTGCTTCCAGCTTGCAAGATCTGTCATCGTGGGTGGAGTCGGGAATATGTTGGTAGGAGCTCAGCTTAAAGATGTTCGACCAATCAGACTGTTCCAGTGGAACTGTCAGAGTATGGATGTGAACCATATTGCACTCCTAGAACTACGGTTACAGGCAAGTAACTTATTTTTATTGCGTAGCCACTGCAAACCCTGGAGTGTGCATGTGTAGATCGATGAAAAGCAATAAATACTCAAAATAAGACGTTTTGACTGATGTCTTTAGTTATACAGTAATAACCTCACAGTCATGTGGCTTGATTACACCAACTGCAGTACAAGGTTTGATATTTATAATAGCCGATAAACATCTCCTGCCCTTAATTAATTTACGAGGGCAGAGGGAACCAAATATTTATTTTACAGCTGGGGAAATTTTTTAATCTTTTGTCTCCATGATGTACCATCTTATTTACCTTGGAAGGTACTGTTGAGATTCATCTCATCTACTGTGTGTGTGTGTGTGTGTGTGTGTGTGTGTGTAAAGTGTGTGTGTGTTTTGGGGGGCAGTGTGTATCGCCAACTGCGCCCAGTCCAGTAAGTAAGGGCTCACATTTACCCCTTATGCTCACCTTTTTGGTCCTGGCTATTCTACTGCCTCTGAGCTTCTGGAGCCACCCGCTGCAGCTCATGCAATAAGTTCCAAGGTTGCACCGTGTCAGGGCCTCTAAGCTGGCCAGGCTTAGGAGGAACACTGATCTGCTAGTCCAAGAGAGGGATGAAGCTTCAGCTGATGGCGGCATGCTGTATGTTGACATAAGCCTTTGATGTTTTGGGGGCTTCCTCTGCATAAGCTTTTGATGTTTGGGGGAGCTTCAGGCGGCTAGTGTTGGAACCCACTTGGGAGGGAGCAGTCTTAGACCTGGTACTCTCAAATGGGTATGGCGAGAGGATCTTGGATTTAGAAGTGGGTAGCCATCTGGGAGCAGGCAACCACCAGACAGTGTGGTTCATGATAAACACAGCCGAGAGTCAAGTCATACAAAAGCAAGGATACTGGACTTTCAGAGGACTGACTTTTGCAGAATGGGGAGTGCCTAAGGAATGCACTAGCAAAAGGGCAGGAAGGAGGTGGAAGAACAATGGGGAAAATCAAAATTGTCATCACAGAGGCAACAAGCCTTTGTGTGAAGCAAATAAAACAAAATGAAGGGAAAAAACACTGGTCCTCAAAAGAGGTGGTGGAAAGGTTAGGGAGAAAAGATAGCATTCAGGAAGTATAAGAATCACAGAAGGAGCAGAACAGAGAACTGTATCAGTTAAAGCAGAAGGAAACGGGAAGGCAGTCAGAATAACAAAGGCCCAAACTGAGGAAAAGATGGCCAACTCATTTAAGAAGGGGATAAAACCTTTATAGGTACATTAGGAGTGAAGAAAACCAAGGAGGATAGCGAGGCTTAATTAAGGGGAGGGGTGGGCAGAGGGTGACAGTGAAAAGGCAGGGATACTAAATGAATACATTTGCTCAGTATGCACAAAAGGGGTGGGGGTGGATGTACCTAAACCAAACAATAGAAGCACTCTGGATGGGGTGTCAATACCAGTCCATTCACTGAAGAAATGGTCCTGAAAGAACTCCTAAAACTCAAGGTGGACCAGGCAATGGGGCCTGACGGGATTCACCCAGAATTCTAAAAGAACTAATGGGAGAACTAGTAACACCACTGACTACCATTTTAACAAATCACGGAGGTTGATGTGGTACATGAGAACTGGAGGAAGGCAGATGTGATTCCCCTTCACAAAAATGGGAGCAAGGCAGAGGCAGAAAACTACAGACCTGTTACTTTGACCTCAGTGATAGAGAAAATGATGGAATCACTTCTGAAAGAAATAATTGTTTAGAGTACCAAGAGGCCAGCAGGGCACAGGACCCAAGGCAGCATGAATTTACAGCGGAAGGTCATGTCAGATGAATCAAATGGATTTCTTTGACTGGGTGACCAAAGTAGTAGACCAGGGAGGGCTGTGTCATGGTTTACCTTGACTTTATTTATTTTAATTCAACTGGGTAAGGACACTGGGCAAAGCCCTTTTAGGACTGACCGGTCAAAAATGAAACAATTCCAATAATTCCAATTCAAACAAATAGAATAAATGACAGATAAGAGTATTACAAGGCAGTAATCACATCTTGAGGTTCCCAAAGTCCCCAAAACCTTGAGATGGGATTACTGCCTTGTAACGCACTTTATCTATTTATTATTTTGTAAAACATGGATGCTTTAATCACACCATCTTGGCCCTTTGGAAATTTTCTTGTATGTTCCATGTATTATCATGTCTGAAACCATGTATTATCAGTCTGAAACCATATATTATCAAGTCTGAAACCATGTATTATCAGTCTGAAACCATGTATTCTGAATGATAGTATTATGGCATTAGCAATCGTAAATTACAGCAAAGTTTTCCGATGGGGCAAGAAGTTATTATTAAGGCTTATCCATATATTACAATACAGTTACACACACATTTGCTTACAAATTGCATTTGCAAACATTCAAAGAATGCAAATACATCTTGAATTGCACTTTAAAACTTGAAAGTGAAGTAGCAGATCGTAATAATAGTGGCAATCCATTCCACAATTTAGCAGCAGCAAAAGTGAAGGAACGCAATCCAAATTTGTTTTTATGAGAAAGAGTTATAAGAGTAATACTTCTGGTAGAACCAAGGCATTTGACACAGTCCCACACAAAAGTTTAATAAACAAGTTAGCCAGCCTGGGAGTGGGTCCCAGGGTGGTAGCCCTGAAACAATTGGCTGGACAACAGGACACAGAGGGTAATAGTAAGAGTCCACGCTGAAGAAAGTGGGGTTACTAGCATGGTACCGCAGGGTTCAGTACTGGGGCCGTCCTCTTTAATGTCTTTATAAGTGACACTGCAGAGAGACTGGAAGGAAAAGTATGCCTCTTTGCAGATGTCACACAGATCTGCAACAGGGTTGATACACAAGAGTGGGTGGAAAAGATGAGAAGGGACTTGGCAAGGTTGGAGGAATGGTCAAAGTATGGCAGCTTAGATTCAATGCGAGGAAGTGCAAAGTAATGCACCTGGGAAACAAAAACCAAGGGAAGAGTACACAATGGGGGAGGGGTACTAACAACAGACATGGAAAGGGACCTGGGGTTAGTCATATCAGATGACCTAAAGGTTAGCAGGCAGTGTGAGAAGGCAGTAAGGAGGGTTGGGGGAATACTGGGATGCATAGGGAGAGGCATCACCAGTAGAAAACAGGAAGTTGTCATCCCTCTGTACAGACAGTTGGTGAGACCCCATCTGGAGTACTGCATGCAGTTCTGGAGACCCCATCTCTGCAAGGACATAGACAGGATGGAGGCAGTCTAGAGGATGGCAACTAAAATGGTGCAGGGTCTGCACCAGAAACCATATGAAAAGAGACTAAGGAAGCTTATATGTATACCCTCGGGAAAGGAGGGACATGATAGAACTTTTCAAGTACCTCAAGGAATCAACAAAGTCCAAGAGGGTAGCATCTTTCAGAAAAGAGATATGCAAGAACAAGGGGCACAACTTGAAGATGGGAGGGGACAGCTCTGGGGCAAGCGAGGAAGTATTTTTCACGGAGAGGATGGTGGACGATGGAACGGCCGTCCTGTGGAGGTCATGAGGTCAAAAACAGTGGGGAATTCAAGAATGCATTGAACAGACATAAGGCAATTCTAGTGAGGAAGGGGTAGGAAGAAGTAGGTTGTTTAACTAGGATCTGCAGCTTATCCAGTAGTTAGGAAATGGAGACTGGGTGCCAAGCAGTCATTATCTGCTGTCAAAGTCTATTTTTTTTTTTTTTTTATAACTTCTCATCCCCTGGGCCACCAGAGGGCAGGCATGTAGTGTGACTTGCCAACAAGCCCAGCCCCTCCCTGTTAGAGCCAAATGTCCACCTCAAAGCTTGCAACATGAGCCTGGCTTTCAAGCAGGAAAGGGAGTACTTGGCATTAAGCTGTCGGTCCAGCGCACCACCCCCCAAGCTATCACATCACTCTGCCTTTAATGCATCATTACAACAAAGTGAGCTCAGAGTAGCACTAGTGGAGTCTGAGGTTTACTTGGACTTTTAGAGAAGAATGACAGAGCATCCTTTTTATGGGCCAGCTAATCAGAAAGCAAAAAAAAAACAGCAGCAGACCTACTTTTAAGTTGTCACTGACACTAATCAGCCGAATGGCAGAGTGCATATATCTGGGGTCAAATAAAAGCCAGCCTGCTTGCATTCTGATTAGCAGACAATTATATAAATCTGTATAAATTACCATAACATGTGTTTCATGCATCATGGAACTCATTGTCATACACTGAATAACAATCGTATAAGCTGTCACACATAGAATTAAACTAAAAGCTCTTTGGGTAGGCAGATGAGTTGCAGGTAAAGCATTTTTCTTCTTGTCTATTTCACGATATTATGCTGTCAGACATGTAGCAGTTAGTGGATTATATTGTTTGAATAAGAAAATGATCACCTGCAGGCTAATCCAGGTGTTCAGTATACTGTGGGCTATTACAGAGCATGTGGCTCATAAGCTGGCAGGGAAAACTAGCAAAATGTGAGGGCTACACAGACTAGCAGATGGTCAAAGTAGCTACTGCAGGTGAGCAGCTGATATGCATGTGGTTAAAGCATTGGCCTTTCACTGCTGGAGGCTTGGGTTCAAACCCTTCTCACTCAGACGTGAACAGAACTTGTTGATCTCAGTTTAGTCCCTCCTGGACAAGAATCTCTGATACAGAACCACCCCCACAGCTTGCCACAGCAGGCATTTTGAGCATTAAAGGGCCCTGAACTGAATGACTTTTAATGAGACTCTCATGAGATTCAGTCCCACTAAGTCAGTCCGGGGAGGATTGATGGTGTGAGAATCGTGTATTATGACCACTCTCACTGTACTTAGCCTGTAGGAAAACAGGTTTCTTTCTTTGTAACATTGGTTCATTGCTTGCCATGTTAAATGCAGTACCCACATTAAAAACAAATGATTGACTGCCATGACTTGATGGTCATTTAGCTAACTAAAATACATTTTGAGTGTCATTGCAGTCTTGTAGTATGGCTAGCAGTGAGGACACATTCAAATATGGTTTATAACACTGCAGATTCTAAGGTTGTTAAGATGTACAATGAGAAAGCATATGTTGCATGATACTGTAACGTGGTTAGAGAATGTATAGGACAAGGCGTAGTAGTCCATGTCTGACAGAACTCTTAGTCAACAACTGTGCTTTATTTCAGGTGAACGTATGAACCAGCTTCAGGCTGCCCTTGCCAGTTCAAGCAACAATTCCAGCAAAATGTTTGCACGAGCTGAGAACCTGGTTAGATATCAAGCGAGTCAGCAGTCCCAAAGCTCTCCCATTTCTGCCATATGAAACCTTGCAGGCCCAGATACAGGAACAGGAAGAGTTCCAGAAGAGCCTGAACCAACATGCTGGTTCCTATGAGATGATTGTGGCCGAAGGTGAATCTATGCTGCTATCCATCCAGCCAGGAGAGGAAAAGACAGCTTTGCAGAATCAGCTGACAACCCTCAAGGCCCACTGGGAGGAGCTGGGTAAACAGGCAGGAGATAGGTACTCTAAGCTGAAGGACTGCATGCAGAAGGCTCAGAAATACAGGCATCATGTTGAAGACCTGCTCCCATGGATTGAAAATTGTGAGACAAGGGTGGAGAAGCTTGAAGTGACAATGGAGCCATCACAGCTGGAAGCCTGCTACTAAGTGCAAAGTCACTGCAGCATGAAGTGGAGAAACGTCGCCTTGCTGGAGATGCTGAACAGCTTAGCTGACATCTTGCTAGACGATCTCAAGCAGATGAAGATGAAGTCCATGACTAGAAGGCTGGAATTAACCAAAGGATGGACACCATCACTGAACAGCTTCAATCCAAGACCAATTCCATTGAAGAACTGGGGCAGAGGCTAAAGGAGTTCCAGGAAAATCTGAGGAACATTGAGAAGAAACTGGAAGGGCCAGACACCAACTCGAACTTTATGATGCTTTGGGGCCTCAGGCGTGCAGCAATAAGAACCTGGAAAGGTTGAAAGCTCAGCAGGAAACTCTGCAAGCTTTGCAGTCTCAGGTGGACTACTTAAAGAATCTAACTCAGGGTTTAGTGGAAGATGCACCAGAAGGGTCGGATTCTTCCCAGTTACTTAACCAGGCTGAGGTAATCCAACAGGAGTTCAGAGCTGTGAAGCAACAGGTGAATGAATGTTGCTCGTCCATGGAGAGCAAACTGCAAGGAATTGGCCAATTCCACAGCCACGTAAGAGAGATGTTCTCCCAGTTGGCAGACTTGGATGATGAGCTGGATTGCATGAGTCCTGTTGGGAGGGATATTGATAGCCTTCAATCCCAGATTGAAGACATAAGGACGCTCATGGGCAAACTCCAGGTGCTAAAGGCAGGCATTGAAGCTTCTGAAAAGAATGCAAGCAGATGCTGGAGGCAGAAGGTAGCCCCACCTGATGGTTTGAAACGAGAGCTGGAGGCTCTGAATAAGCAGCAACAAACTGACAGAGAGGGGCAGGAGCCGGCAGGAGCAGCTGGAAAGCACCCTGTCTCGGGTGAAAGAGTTTTATGACAAACTGAAGGAAGTAAACCAGCTTATGACTGCAGCTGAGGAAGGAGAGGCATTACAAGGAGTTGTGGGATCTGAGGTTGACATCATTAACCAGCATCTGGACAATTTCAAGGTAAGGCTTAATGCTGAGTTACTTTTCTGATGGCTTTCAGGTCTGCACCAGATTTCTTTTTATCCATTATGTATTTTATGTGGATTTTTTCCATTTTCACCTGCCTCATTTCCCGGATGCGCTACTGCTGCCCGAGATGCCCTCCCAACTTGCTGCCCTCTCCTGCCTGCACTGCCACCGGACTCCCACCCGTGGCAGCAGAACCACGGGGGCAACAACCATCCCAGGAGAGGAGAGCTGCAGCTAGGTGCCTCGATCCTGCTCCCTCCCCTGCTGGCACCCCGATGACTGGAGTGTCATTCCATACCCAGGCCGCTGGCATGGTGCGAGGTGTGGCGCTCCAGCGCCAACCTCAGCTGCCACTAGGTCGGCTCTGCACCAGATTTATAACAGCTTTGACCTTGCTAGTAAAGTCTTTGTCTGTGTATTGGATTCCTTCAAATGTGATTAGGTTTTATGTTTGCAAAGTTTTCACCAGGCAGACTGTACAAAGTTGGAGAACAGCTTGTTTCAGATATGTCCTTTATTTTTTTCTTTTTTAACCAGAAACATCAGATTGAACTGTGACATCTTTTTCCCAGATGCAATCCTGGAGGGTGTAATACCCCCTTGTATACTGTGTGACCCTGAGTAAGTCACTTAACTTCCTTGTGCTCCCAGGTCGCACTCTGTAAACAAGCTTCAGCTTAGTGTCTCTCTCCTGGTTTAAAAAAAAAATAAATAAATAAATAAACATGAACCACTTTTATTAACTGGGGATTGTTGGTAGGGCACTGGGAAAATCCTGAACTGTTTCAGTAAGTTCCATGGGATCTTTAACTCCATTTGGACAGCTACCAGAGATGAGTAGAAGGGACCTGGTTTTAATGTCTCGCTCTAAAGGCGGCCTCTAGACAATGTCTGGGTATTAGCACAAGTTACTGATGTGGGACTAGAACACATGACCTTCCTTTCTTACTGCTCCTGCATTTAGCATGTAAACTACTGAGCCACAGACACTGTCCTGGGAAAGGGTACAGGTGAGGACAAAACACAATTTAGTATAATAAAATATGTGCATGTGCTAACCCGGTGGCGTGATGGTTGAGCCACTGGACACCACACCAACAACCCAGGTTTGGGAGCGAGCTCGAGTCGCTGGGTGTTTGGGGAGCTGAAGATGATAGTAGCGGCCGCTGGGCTGCTCTCATCTCCTGGATTGGGAGGGCGATTCCCCACTCGGCTGACAGCTGGTGGAAGCTGGGTGTCAGAGCAGAGGTCTGGGGATGGATGCTATGTCTGGAGGGTGGAGGGAAATGTGGATCTTACTTAGAGATACAGCTCTTGCAGCAGGTTACACCATAAGGACTGAAGCCGGAAGGCAGCAGGACCTCATGAAAACTTCTAGCTAGCTATCTATAGTGATGACTGCTCATGCCCCGCCCTCGTCAGATACATCATAAAAGGGCAGTCCCCAGCATACCTCAGTTCTTTTCCGCCGCCGACTGCTCACATCGGCTCCATGGACGTCCAGCAGATGAACAAATTTGCCATGATTTCCACTGAGATTTCATCTCTATTCGACAAGTACATGTCTTCTTCCCCGACTCCTTCCATAGAAGGACACCCCTCAAAGTGAGCTTTACGGTAAACAGATCCCTTCAAAGATAGGCCACTCAGCCTGTGTGCGGTGCCTAGGTCCGGATCCACTATATCCAGGCCTGTTCCATCTGCCAGCAGTTTAACAGCAGAACTAGGATCTGTCACAGAAAGCACTACAGTTTTTTTTCCGGGAAGAAAACTAAGGCCATGGAGAAAGATCCATCCTCTTGAGGGAACCTTCTGACAAATCTGGGAAACACAGGGATAAGCACTGGGACAAGCAAAGGACTCAATCCCCGAATCGGGCCTCGGACTCCTGGGCCAGTTCCAGCTCCGCCTGGTCAGACCGTTCTCCATCCCTGCTAGGTCTCAGGTGCGCTCCCCGGGTCAAGGTTAGGGCTTCAGGTGGTTGTTCAGTGTCTTTACAGCCACTGAAAACTTAGACTAAGGACAGCCATCTTTGGGGTCGGCCACCAGGTCGGAGGCTCCTGGACCGACACAGGCCTCAGTCCATGTTGGTGACTACGCTTAGTACCGACGCTGGACACCGATTGTTTGGTCTCCCAGCCACCCAGGGCTCAGATGTCCCTCCGAGAAAGACTTTGGAGCTCACGCCGCTCAAATGGACGACAGAGGCTAAGCAGGCGCTGGAGCCATCGTCTGCAAAATGCCCCAAGGACCTGCCACCGGTCCTGGGGACATCAGAGGAGGATGCCAGTGCTCACGCAACTGATAACTAGACATTGGGTGATGTCAAGACATCAGTCTGCCCGATGTTGGTCTGCCAAAGACCCACCACCAGACCCACGACCCTCATCCACCGACGCCTGACCCTAACGCTTGACAGACACCGACACCAGGCCCTTCATCCAGTTTGAATATCCAGGAGATCAAGGAGTTGTTCAGTTTTGGTGGGACACCATTAAAAGATGTTGTACCCACAACCCCCCCGTGACGCACCACCTCCAGTGACACCTCCCAGAGCATTGACACCTGAGCCTCTGGATCCTACACCACCGCCTAGGGGTAGGTCCAAGGCCAGATACTCTAGGTCTCAAAGTTCTAAGAGACCTCCATGCTCCAGGACCCCCTCAAAGTTTCCTAGTGACCACAGAAGAAAAAGGCCCTGACAAAGATCCTCTCTTTGTCAGGGCGCATTTACTCAAGTGCCCTGATTCTTCAGGTACCCCTTGGTTACTCTCTCCTTTGAGACTCCATCTCCAATCAATCAATCAAGTCTTTATTTAACTAGGTGTTCATCGTTGAGCAGAAGCTCATTTGCAAGATGGACCTGGGTGGAGCATGAACAATTGTATATACAGGTCAACACAGGTATTTACAAGGCAATACAGATAATACTCATTACAGAGAAGAAGAAAAAAGTTCATATGTACATAGAATTATACAGATTACACGGTATTTACATACATAGAAGTGTCTATAGGAAGATAAAGCAGGTTATCTTAGGTTGCAGGAGGAAGTAACGGAAGAAAAAATAAAAATAAAAAAATACACCAGGTAGAGGTGAAGGTAGGGGAAGAGAGGGAGGGAGTAGGGAGAAAGGCTAGGAGGGCACGGTGCACAGAAAGGGAGTTGGTAAATCTGGATGTAGAGAAGGTGGATGGAGAAAAGGAGTATGTGTGAGCCCGGATTGAATGCTATAGCACGGGCATGGTAGGATGTCACAACCCAGGGTAGTGAGCTCCTATCCGAGGTTGGGAAAGGAAGAATAAGGGGATGGATGGCCGTGTTGATAAGACAGGGGATAAGAGAGAACAATTAGGCTGGTGAGGAGCAACTGGGGGGTCAGTACTTAAAATTGGCGTGGCTATATACCAGTGCAGACACCGGTACTGGGTCTGAGTGGGTTAAGCAGTTACATACTTCTGATTGTAATGGAAATAAAGCATCTTGAAAGCATTTATACCGATTAGAGTGCTTAATTTGAGGGTTTTTTGTAGATCGCTCCATAAGGTAGGTATCTCCAGATCCTCATGACCTCCCTAGGTCACCACTGGATGACCCATCGCTCTCTGATATTATGCGCCACATTCAGGAGAACATGGAATGGGAGACAGAAGAGTTAGACCTGAACGGCCATGCCTGGTACGCTATTTGAGGCAAAAGACCCAAGCTCATGGTGGTTCCACCCCTGGTGGATACTTTCCAGGATGCTACCAAGGCTGTGTGGAAGCATCCTCATTCAACCCCAGCGGCCCCAAGAAGGCTGACAGGCTTTACAGGGCCCCATTGGAGACTCCTCACTTATCTCAGCAACTCGTGGCTGACTCGGTAGTCATCACGGCTTTGCACGACTGCTCCCAGCGGCTGCAATACCTCAGTACACAGCCCCAGATCAGCAATCCAAACAATTGACTCACTGGTCGCCACATGTGTGCCTCTGCACAAGAAGTTCCCTCAGGTCCCTCAACTATTTGACGACATGGTGCAATTCAAAATGCACTGTGGGACCAGGGACAAGACCTACTGAAGGACTTCCCAGATGGTGAGAAGAAGGATGAGCTCTTAAACCTCCTTTGCACAGCCTGTGATGTTGGGACCCAAGTCCTCCGGGCCGCTGACTCTGCAGACTCCGCGGCAGAGGTGCCTCAGCAGGCGTTTGCTTGGAGACATTCCTGGTTGAGGGTCTCTGGATTTACTCCAGACATCCAGAAAGGAATCGTGGACGCCCCTACAATGGATCGGTGTTGTTCGTTGAAGACTTTGAGAGGGTCATCACCAGACTTCAGGATGCCGGAAAGCGGTAAGAAAGGTTCAGGCCATGTATAAGTCCAGGCCTGGTTCCTTTCACAGGCCACAGAACTGTTTTCGCGGGTCACAGTAAGCAACAACCGGCCAGCCAACAGCAACACGGGCAAATTCTGTGTAAGAACCAGCAAAAGATTCTCCGGAGGTCAGGCCAGAGAAACAGTAAGTTCACCAACTTGCCGGAGCCACTCACCACCAAAGCATGACTCCTTCCCGGCCCCAGCCCACCCCCCACCCCGGGATCAAAGGGAAGAGAGGGTCGGCCCGAGTCGCCACACCCTGTCAGGGTGGCAGAGGATTGCCCCACTGGTGGTTCTTCAGCTTATTAGTCGAGGACACTCTATAGAGTTCCCACTGCCCACCGTCAAGACCTCCTCTGCATTCCTGCTACTCAGGATGGCATGCCCTGCTCTTCCAGCAGGAGATCTCGGCACTCCTTTCCAAGGATGCCATCATGATACAATAAGAACCAGAGAGAAAGAGGATACTATTTCCACTTCTTCCTGCTTCCAAAGAAAACCGGGACTTACGCCTGATTCTAGACCTCAGCAACCTAAACATTTGTGTGTGATGTACAAACGCTTTTGCATGGTTACCTCACTGGTCTCATTCCCATGCTCAAGCAGGTGCATGGCAAGTGTCTCTGGACATGCAGGACTCATATCTTCATCTTCCCATCACCTGGTCGCTCAGGAAATTCCTGCACTTAGACTTTTGGGATGCCATTATCAGTTCCAAACACTCCTGCTCGGTCCATCTTCAGTGCCACGCCTTTACCAAGTGCATGGCAGTCGAGCAGCAGCCCTCAGGAGATAAGGCCATTATGTCTTCCCTTATCTGGATGACTGAGCTCCTGATGGCCCTCTCCAGGAAGCGCTGGAGAAGGCCATTCACGACACCTGCTCCCTATTCCAGTCTCTATGGATCACCATCAACCAAGAGAAGTCATCTCTCGCTCCTCGCAGAGACTACAGTTCATTGGCACGGTTCTGGATACCTGTCAAGGAGAGCCTTCCTGCCGAGGACAGGGTGGAAAACACATCAGGTCACTGATAAGGACTATCATGGCATGAAATCTGGATCTTCCTGGACATGTCTCCACCACTCATTCACACTAATGAGAACTGCGCTGGAGGCACTAGGACCCATCGGAGCAAACTTTTGTTAGAAGGTCGGCACCTGAGATGGAGCCGCAGAGCTGACACTGCAACCCTCAGCTCGTGCGTTAATGAGTATCTCGGTCAACCTTCCAACCACCTCAGTTCCTTTTTTCCCGCCCGTCGAGTGCACTTCAGTGACGACGCACTTGCCCATCGGAGTCAAACTTCAAACTAGCAGCATAGTTTTCAGTTTTATTGTTTTATGGTAATATCTCGAATAAAGTATCGCTAGTTTATTATTCTTATTTACCAAAGAAGTCTCAGCCTACATTGACAGAGTCGACCATGAGCGGGTCAGGTGGCGGTAGGGAGACTTCGTGTAAACTGTTCAGTCAGCGGGCTGGATGCAGTCATCGCCTTCTCTGAAAGGGGTCTGACAAGCGGTCAGTCCAATCCTCGAGGAAGTGGGCGGTCCTCGAAAGCATAAAAGTAAACGGTCGTGATTCTTGGCACCATTCACCTCCAGCTCTTCTTCGGCCCACAGGTCAAAAAGAGAAGGCATCACCGAGGTCGCCTCTGATATGTCTGTGCGAACAGTCAGTTATTGGAACTAGTTGCCGGTCTCCTCCTTCGGAGTCATCAGCTTGTTTTCGGTAGCCGATGTCTTCGACATCGGAGCCCTACCCGCCTCTGGTAGGTCTTCAGATGAGCAGTTTCATCACTGGGCTGCTCTTATGGAGCAGTGGGCTCGGAGGTTGGTCCAGCTGCTTGGCCGGTCACTCAGGGGCTTTCGGGCTTCTTGGGAGATCAGGTAGGGCAGTTCAGCCTCCATGGTTGCAGCACCGTCTTGATGCCGTCGACTCCTAACGGCAAAGTGTCTCCCAATATGGCTGCGGTGCAGGGGACCACACCGATGCATCTATCTCTTGCTCTTCTTCCTCTTTTCTCCTCAAATCCTGTTTTTGGTCTTGGGGTGTTTCGGCCCTCGGCGTCGATAGCCCTCAGCGCCATCTTCGGGTGCGGTGCGTCTGTCAGTGCTGTCCTCTGCGCCATTGAGTTCTTGCTGCCGTGCGCATTGTCGGCACCATCCTCGTGCCGTGTCCTTCATCGGCTCCATGTGGCTCCTTCACTGCATTAGTCGCTTCTCGGCCATCGTTTCTATGGCGCGGGTTGTTAAGCGTCGTCCACCCTTCAGGACTCCTCTTAACCCTTTTCCTTCCTCATTTCCTCTGATTTTCACTCCTTTCCTGTCCATGCAGTCCCTCCTGGACTGTCAGGAGATAACATTGAGCCTGACCCAGAACTTAGGCTGGGTGATGAAGTGGAAGGAACAGGATCTATTCCTGCTGCAGAGCCTGTGGTCAAGGACCTGTCTTTTAAGTCTCTGCTAAAAACTTGATTTCCACTCTTTCTCTCAAACTACAGATATCGATCCTGGGAAACTGTTAAGACTCCAATACCTCAATGTTCCGGAGATCCCTATGGATTTGACTCCTCCGTACAGCCCTCCTTTGAGACACTGTCTCAAATGGTATGGAATAATCTGCTCTCATTCCTTCGGTGGCTAAGTCCATAGATAGAAATACTCAGCCCCCAAGGATCGACCCATTTTGGTGTCCTAAGCCTTTATGGATCCTTTTGTAGTCTTGGCAGAGAATGATAAGGTCATCCTTCCCAGACTACTACAGCTCGACCTATTAACAAAGAATCTCGTAAGATAGACACTTTAGGTAAGAGAGTCTTTGCTGCTCACCCTAGGTATGCGTGTTGCCAGCTACCAAGGCTATTTTCTCAATATGAGTATATTCTTTGGCACTCACTCAAAAATGGTTAAAACTCTACGAATTGGACATAAATTCAGAGCTTCTTCAAACCATAGCCAGGGTATCGAATCCAACAACCAGCAGATTAAAGCAGCTATGGATGCTTTCGATACTGCTTTCGGCGGTGGCGGTGTTTAACCCACCGTCATTCCTGGCTGCGCATTTCGGGTTTTTGAATGACGCACAGCAACGGTAATGGTGTTGCCTTTTGATGGTGTGTATCTCTTGACCCTCAAGTAGAACAGACTCTAGAGGCTACACAAAGACTAGGTCAGCCATTAAATTGGCTCAACCTCCTCCTGTCCCTCTAGAGGGGTGTTAATAAACGCCAGTTTCATAACCGTCAGTTCTTTCGAGGCAAAGGTAGGGAAGTTTTAATAAAAACCAAGCCCCCCAGCCTCAAAAGAAAATGCAACAGAAGGCAGGACCCAAAGCGCCCAGCATCGCCTTCTGAGTTGTTGGCCCAAGTCCCACCTCAGCTGCCAGAGGTGGACTCTTCCTCAGCAGTGGAGGTCATCTGACACACTTTACAATCAATGGAAGTCCATAACCTCAGACAGATGGGTCCTCCAGATAATCTGCGAGGTATTCACTCAATCTTGTGGAGACCCCTCCGGATCGTCCCCCAGACAACAGCCCAGGCTGTCAGCTCTTCAGGCAGATCTTCTCGCCACCGAGATACAGGTCCTTCTGAACAACTGGGCAGTGGAAGTAGTTGCGCTGGATCAATGGAACACAGGGTTCTACTCCCATTACTTTCTGGTTCCAAGAAAACCCGGGGGCATGCACCCCATTTTGGACATCAGAAAACTAAACACGTTCCTTCCCAAAGAGAAATTCAAAATGATATCACTAGGAACCCTGTTACCTTTGCTTCATCAACACGACTGGTTAGCCTCCCTAGACATGCAGGATGCTTATCAGCACACTTCTATTCACCCAAAGCATCACAAATTCCTAAGGTTCGTGGCTCTGGGACAGCATTATCAGTTCAGAGTCCTGCCCTTTGGGCTATCCTCGCACAACGAGTTTTACAAAGTGTTGTGCAGTTCTCGTAGCGCATCTCAGAAAGATCGGAATACAGGTGTTCCCTTATCTGGATGATTGGCTTCTAGCAAGCCCTTCCAGACAGGGCTTCACGCTTTCTCATGTCCATGGAGTCCTGCTAAACCTCAAAAATGCAGCTGCAGCCCTCCCAGAGGCTCCTTTTATAGAACTCTTCTGGACACCTCCCAGCGAGGCTTTTCTTCCAGAGGACAGGAGGAGCGATATCCTTCAGATGGCGCAATACATCGGGAGAGCAGCTCGGTTTCAGCTGTCTCGATGCAACGGATGCTAGGTCTCATGGCATCCTCAGTGTTCACTGTACCCCTAGCATGCCTTCACATGAGAACTTCTCAATGGATGCTCAGTACTCAGTGGTCCCCAACCACTCACCTACAGTCCTTTCTCATCAAGGTGACAGAACCTCTAAAGAGATCACTCACCTGGTGGTCGCAAGAGAACAATCTTCTAGAAGGGTATCCATTTGCTTCTCTGGATCATTAGATTTCCATTACCACAGACACATCCCTGATGGGGTGGGAGCTCACTGTCAGACTCTCCACACTCAAGGTACGTGGACTCAGGTCGAGTCCCAGCTTCACATAAATGTCTTAGAGATGAGAGCTCCTTTATGCAGTCCGGGCTTTGAAGGACATTCTCTGTCACAAGAACATTCTCCTTCAAATGGACAACAAAGCAGTGATGTATTACATTAACAAGCAGGCGGTGCTCACTTACCCTTATGCAGAGAAGCGATGAGAGTGGGAATGGTGCTTGCAGCACAAGTCTCTAATTCAAGCGGTCTGCCTGCCAGGAGTGCAGAACGAACTGGCCGATTGTCTCAGCAGAACAGAGACAGATCCTCACGAATGGTCTCTGATTCAACCATAGTTCAGTCAATATTTGCAGAGTGGGGAACTCCAGATCTGGACCTTTGCATCCACACTCAACACAAAACTGCGCCTCTTCTGCTCCAGAAATCCAGGGCCTGGCATTTTCTGTCAGGATGCGTTCAGGCTGCAGTGGACAAAACGCTTTCTATCGCCTTTCCGCCTCTTCCTCTAATTCAGAGGGTACTTCTCAAGTTCGAATCCCAGGGGACAAAATGATTCTCATTGCTCCTTCTGGCCTCAACAGATGTGGTTTCCACTACTCAGCAGTATGTCTGCAGCTCCGCCAAACCACTTCCCTTCAGATGAACCTCCTGACTCAGGGGCCTGTTGTCCATCCCAACCTGAGGTCGCTTCACCTTCACGCTTGGCTGAAGAGATAGAAGTGAACAGGTTCAATGTCTCTGAGGGTTTCAGATATTCTTCTGGCTGCGTAAGCCAGCCACTAGGAAAATACACAGCCAAATGGAAGCGCTTTTCGCTGTGGTGTGCGTAATCCTCTTTAAATCCTTTTCCTGCCCACCAGATAAAGTTTTAGAGTACCTCTTAGACCTCTCAAATTCAGGTCTGCAATACTGTACAGTTAAGGTTCACGTTTGTGCCATTTCAGCTTATCATGAGCCAGTACTTTCCTTGTCACTGGCTCAGTTACCTGTGGTTAAGAGGTTTCTATGGAATTTTGCATACCAGACCTCCTATAAGACGTCCAGTCACAGCCTGGGACATTAATCTTGTGCTAGACATGCTCACTCGAAAACCTTCGAGCCTCTAGCTACCTGTGAGCTAAAATTTTCACCTGGAAAACTGCCTTCCTAGTGGCCATTACCTCAGCCTGCAGGGCCTCTGAGATACATGGCTTGGTCACAGACCGTAGATACTGTGTTCCATAAAGACAAAGTAGTTCTTAGAACCCATCCTGAGTTTTCTCCCTAAGGTTGCTTCAGAATTCCATCTAAACCAACCTTTGGTCCTTCCTTCTTACTTTGCGAACTTCCAAAATGAGGGAGAATGTTCTCTTCATTCCTTGGATGTCAAGAGAGCTTTTAGTTTCTATCTAGATAGAACAAAAGACTTTCATAAAGCTCAGTAACTGTTTGTTTCCTTCAGTGAGACCGCTGGATCAGCCTGTCGCTGTCAGATGTATCTCAGCATGGCTGGTGGCATGCCTTCGCCACTGTTATTCCATGGCACAGGTTAGCTGGAGGGCAGGTATCCGCTCACTCTACTAGGCGGAGTCGTGGCATCTCTGGCGGAAATCTGCAGCGTGCCCATTGCAGATATTTGCAATGCAGCTACCTGGAGTTCAGTGCATACTTGTCAAACACTATGCCCTGGATGTCCATGCCAGACGACATCTTTCCTTTGGCAGAACCATCCTTAATGGACTCCTGTCCTAAAACTGTGAGCTCTTGGTCTCTCCTGCCACCCTCTTGGGGATTATTAGCTCGGTACTCTCCCATTGGTGTGAATGAGTGGTGAGACTTATATCCAGGAAGATATGGAAGTGCACTACCGTAATTCTTGATCTTCTTGGACGAGTCTCCACCACTCATTCACACTCCCACCCTCCATCCCTGAGCTCACCTCTGTTGTTGGTCTTCACCTCAATCCTTAGGCTGTGAAGACTTCTCTGTTGACCCTTCTTATATGGGTCTTCCGGACTATCTATGTCTGGTTTTTGTTAGGCTAACCTTCTAGGTTAGTTACACTGCACCTCCTCAGAAAAAAAGGTACTGAGGCGGTTGGAAGGTCCGCCGAGATATTCATTACCTACGAGCTGAGGCTCGCGGTGCTGCTCCTGCAGCTCCGTCCTCAGGCGCCGACCTTCTAACAAAAAGTTTGCTCCCGATGGGTCCTAGTGCCTCCAGCGCAGTTCCCATTAGTGTGAATGAGTGGTGGAGACTCGTCCAAGAAGATCAAGAATTATGGTAGGTACGTACTTCCATTTCCCACTCTGATCATACTTTGCCTGCTCAGACATATGGCAACTGCCATCACCACGGCCCCCTCGGCCGCATCCACATGAGGGTTACTCAATGGACACTGAGAGCCCAATGGGACCAGAGGCAGGATCACTTAGACCACCTAGTCAGAATCACAGGGCCAGTCATTCAGGACTTGCAGTGGTGGCTTGTCCCGGGACATCTTTCCGTGGGAGTCCCCTTGTGGCACCTGCCCCATCCCTGACTCTTACCACCAACGCTCAGGGTCCAGTTGGGGAGCTCACCTGGAAGGAACCAGGACCCAGGGAACCCGGTTGCCCTGGAGACTCACCTCCACATCAGTGTTCTGGAGATGAGGGCGATCCTGTACGCCTTACAGACCTTACAGTCAGAGATCCGACCGGGTCACGTGTTAGTCCAGACAGACAACACCTTGGTGGTGTATTATATCAACAAACAAGGAGGCACTCATCATACCCCTTTGCAGAGAGGCAAAGTGGGTGTGGGACTGTACTACAGCACAGAGCCACGCTTACACGAGTGCATGTTCCAGTGTAGACAACACTGTCGGCGGATCTCCTGAGTCAGTCAAGGCCAGAGCTCACGAATGGGAATTGCTACAAGAGGTCACCGAGGATCGCATCCTCATACAATGCAAAACTGCCCAATTTCTGCTCACTAGATCGAGGGCCTGGTGTTTTCTGGTGAGACGTGTTGTCCCTCTCCTGGACAGGCAGATTCCTCAGCGCTTCCCACCCTTCCCTTTGATCTATAGGGTTCTTCTCAAGCTCTAGCCAAAGCGAGCATCAATGATCTTGGTAGCGCCCTTTTGGCCCAGGCAGACTTAGTTTCTGCTGCTTCGCCAGCTAGCTCTGGAGCCTCCCTACCCTTACCGGCAGCTCACATTTGCTGTCCCAGGAAGCCAGCTCCCTGGTCCATCCGAATCTCACATCCTGAACTTGCACGCCTGGCTCTAAAGGCGTAGCTATTTTTATTCACGGGTCTCGCAAGGGTTGCCGATATCCTGGTGGCAGCTAGGAAGCCATCTACTTATACCACTTATGCTCTGAAATGGCAGGAGGTTTTGTCTCTGGCCTCAGGCTCACGACTTCGATCCATTTCAGTGCCCTGAGAAGTCTTTTTGGACTCACCTCATATCCCTTTTCCAGTCGGGATTGGAATATTCCTCTCTGAAAGTACACCTCTGTGCCATTTCAGCATACCACACACGGTTGGTCAGTGTTCATTAGCCCAATTAGAGGCTTCCCAGGCTTTTCTGTGTGGCATCTTACATCTGAGACCCCTATAAAGGATCTGATTCCTCCTTGGGACTTTCTTTTTATCTTAGAGCAGCTCATGCTTCCTCCTTTTGAACCAGCCACGGATTACGAGCTTCACCTCCTGTCATGGAAGGTGTTATTTTTAGTTGCCGTCTACTGCAAGTAGAATTTCCGAACTCCAGGCACTTCGTATGCATAGAGCCTTACTTGGTTTGCCATAAGACAGGGTGTCCTTAAGGACCAATCTTAAGTTCCTTCCCAAGGTGGTTTCAGCCTAACCTTAAACCAGGACATTGACCTTCCGTGTACTTCCCAACCATTCAAACAAGGGAAGCCTTGTTGCACACTCTAGATGTGCACAGGATTTTGAGGTTTACTTGGCCAGAACCCGCTCACACAGTCACTGACCAACTGTTTTTGTCCTTCGCTCAAAGGATGATGGGTGCACCTGTATCGAAACAGACTCTCTCCAGGTGGCTTGTTGACTGCATTGTTTTCTGTTATCAGAAATGCAACAAGTCTTTACCGGGACCGTGAAGGGCCATTCTATGAGGGGGTGGCTATCTCTTCGCTGCCTTGTAAAATGTGGCGACATCCACCATTTATGTGGCTGCCACTTGGAGTTCAATGGACACTTTCATTAGACACTACAGTTTAGACATCGCTCCAGGCGAGAGCAAGCTTTGGCCTGGCAGTCCTCCAGGGACTTTTGTCCTGAGAGGTCCCTCTCCCTTTGATCTCTCCTATCCTCCTCCTGACTGGGCTAGCAATACACCTTTACTACTTGGGAATTAGTCCTTATGGTGTAACCTGCTGCAAGAGCTGTATCTCAGTAAGGTAGTACAGTCATGTAAGAACTTACAGTAACAGTAGATCTTCAGAACAGCTCTTGCAGCAGGTAGTTTCCCTCCACCTTCCCTCAGAAGGTTTGGTTCTATTTCATAGCGTCTCAGATGCATCAGAATTATTAGTCTTCCTCTGGAAGTGGATGTTCAGTCTACCCTTCTGAATCACTTCGCGCCGGAGCCTCCAGCAGGAGAACTGAGGTATGCTGGGGACCGCCTTTTATGATGTATCTGACGGGCCGATGTCAGGGGCAGTCCCCGCTATGTATAGCTGGCTAGAAGTTTCGGTGGGGTCCTGCTGCCTGCTGCCTTCAGTCCTTATGGTGTAACCTGCTGCAAGAGCTGTTCTCGAAGATCTACTGTTATGGTAAGTTCTTACGTAACTGTACTTTCCGGGACCACGCGGCGCCTCCATGTGCATGCACCCACCGTGTAAGACACTGCTTAAGGTCAGGACCGGAGATAAACAGCAAAAAGCCTGTGTGTCTCCGTGGCTGCGTGAGATAGCCCTGACACTCCGGCCCTGCTCTGTGGATCCCCACCAGTAAGACAATGGGGAGGCTGAAGGGGCCCTATGAAAGGCATAGGTGGCCACAGATGAGGAAAAGTTATATGGAAAAAATAAATAGGTACATGTGCAAAAGGCCCAGATCAAAACAGTGCAAAAAACAAAACTGAAAGGCACATTGAGGTCAGCAGCAAGGAAACAGGTTGCCTTGTATAAAGAGGTATTCTGTTCTGTAGACATGTGAGCAATGTGGTAAAGCATGGAAGAACCAGGCAGAAAGGCTGAGAGTTCTAGTGTAGACCAGAGGAGAAGGGGTAAAAGTAGTGAAGAGAGAGATGAGAGAATTAGTGGGGAGAAGTGAGGTGGAGTTAAGTGCAGGAGGAGATGCAAGTGATGTGATCATGGAGTAAAGTCTTTGGGGCAGAGGGAGAGGAAGAGAAAAGTAAGTGGACGTGGGACCAGAGTCGAGGCGATGATATGAGGTAGCAGCCTGAGCAGTAGAAAGGAAGGAAACCGGAGAGAGCAGTGAAGATGAGAGTGGAGGAGGGAACAAATCAGAATTTAGAGATTAAGGAGGCACAGTGACTGAAATGGGCTTGTGGGGTCTGAGGCATACACACCCATCCTTTGACAAAGACATTTTAAATCGTTCAAACAAATTAGACAGGAATTCTCCTTAAGTCAGAGAGACTTCTTCCGGAACCTACAGATTCACCACTTCCTGGATACTAAAATTGGCCTAGATGTCACTACCCAGACTACTCCTCTCTCTGTCTCCTTTTGTTCCAGATCACGGGCGCGGAGAACGCAGCCACTTAGTCTCTCAATTCCATAAGATTCTACAGGGCCCCTCACAGATCATAGATCTGGTACAATTTCATTGAGAGGCTGAGCTTCAGATTGAACTGTCCCAGGAGGACTGGCTCCAGATCTGCTGGAGACAATGCAAAACCTCAAACTCATATATTTGGAAAGAATTTTCTTGAAGGTAGTGGCCTGATTCTTTCAGATACCCCAGATTACAGCCAAGTATTCAGCTGGAGGAGACTCCACTTGCTGGAGACATTGTGGTTGTGAGGCTGCAACACACGCCCATGTTTTTCTGGTTTTGCCCAGTACTGACGCCATACTGGTCCGTGATAAATAATAGAGTCCTGGACCTATTTCCAGTTTGGGAACCCTTTCCCCAGCTATGGGATTGTCCTACACTATCCACATCATTTTAAGAACTGCACCAAATCTACCTTTCTCAATATTATATTGGGCACAGCTAAAAATGTATTACTAGGCTGTGGCTCCGACCAGAGCCCCCACTATTTCAGCTTGGGAAGATACCACATATGATGTTTACAAACTGGAACATATGATGGCCAGATTACAAAATGAAGTCCCAGAACTAATGAATCGTTGGACCTTCTTGTTCCTTAGTATTTCTTAACTCAGACCAGACCAGCCCCTTTGGCCCTGTCCACTACGCCTCTGTAATGTTACAGAGGGTGTATAACTATTACTGTAATAGGTCGCGTTTACACCTGTAACGTTACAGGAGGCGTTTACAACCGCTGCTGAAACCATATACAGGTGGTTTCAACAACTGTTATGAAACCGTCCCACTTGCAACGCCATCATGTAGTGTGACGGCCGGTAACGGTCCCCTGCAGGGTACAAAGTGCAGCGCGAGCTGCATTGTGGGATCTGGCACCGCCATAATGGTCACCCGGCCCCGGCGTGTGGATCGGCAGTGCCAGTCCCGTAACGGATACCACCAGGTGGACGCGACTGCACCGCCCACAGCCGTAACGGATTGCGCTCCTTGTTACCGCGAAAGGTGTAGTGTGGATAGGGCCTAAGGGTTTGACAACCATGGGTTCAGTTTCTCTTATAGGGTCTTTGGGTTCCGCCAGCCCTATGTCCCCTCCCAGGGGTTTCACCTCCGGATAGTTGGGATGAGACTTGACTTAACTAATATTTTGATAGAAGCTGTTGCTTCCTTGACCCTCCCATCCTAGGAAGCAATTGAAAACCTAAATCATGCACATGTACTTCTTAGACATGTGAGTAAACCCCATTACTTTGTCTTCAGAATTTAGCCAGGTGATTATCACCTTACTGTATAAATTATTCATTTGACTATTATTTTCTCCATTACATGTGTATGTACTGATATCTATGGAATATGTAACTCATTGTCTATAATGATGATCTCCTGTAATATTGCTCTGTAAATCCATTTATACTAAAATCTGTAATAAATAAAAAGTTGTTAAAAAAAAAAAAAATAAATAAATAAAGTGCACTAAGAGAGACAGTCCACCCTTGAGAGAGGGGAGTGAGAGGGAGGACAACGGGGAATGTTGATGGGTGCAGGAGGGCAATTAAAGGCAAATCGGCAGAAGAAATGAGTGGTTTCATGTTTAAAATAGCTTATTGATGAGTGCAGTACCCAGGAAAAGTGTGCTTTCTTTTTTGCATTTACAACTGATAATCAGTAGTTATCTGATAATATAGTTGAGGATAATTCCTTGATATATCCACTGTAGATGGCTTTGTATTTTTCCTTCTCCGACAGTACATCAGGCTTCTTTTCTCTGAACTTTACATCCTCTAAGTCACCAATATTGGGTTTTACCTTTGTGCTGGTTCTCAGGGAAAGTGTTTGGGGCCAATGTCCTGTCTTATTAATTTCTGTCCATTGAGGACTGACAGGACTGTTAAAGTTCTGTATGGAGCCAAGAGTGTTTATTTGTTAATGAGTAAAAACTTCTATTTAAAATGCTCGTTTACAACCAGTGCTGCAAAATACAATCTCAGAAACTGAAGTGTTGCCGCAGTAAAGTCAAATGAATTTCAACAGTCTTTGAGAATCATATAAAATTGTTTGAACTTGGCAAAAGGAAATGTCAGGCAGTTGGCAGAGTTTGATTGTGCATTCCGGTGTAGGGCCAAGCAGGGAATGTACTTTTACCACAAGTGGTTTAAACTCTAAAAACTTTCAGAACACCAAAATCCTGACATCTAAAACCAAATGCTGAAGTCTAAGCACTCGAGAACTTTTTCCACAAACGAAGAAAGTTTCTCAAGGATACCATGATTTACAAAAAGGCTCTGCACAACTGGCACAAGGAATTCAGTACCACAAGATGTGATCTGAAATTGGCATCAAGTACAAACTGAGCAGGCGATTTAAAGAGATTTTCTGGTTTTCAGCAACAAATTCACAGATGGCATCAGCAGCAGTAGTGGCTCTACACCAGGCATGTCCGGTTAAAAAATTGCTGTACCCCAGTTGGTGCCCCAGCTGATGTAGGGATACCCCAGTAGGAACATGTTGTGTAGTTTGTATTGATGCCTGGCTGCCAACTGTTGTGTCCCCATGCCATGGTAACTTACACAGGCTAGAACTGCTACTGATCAGTAGAACTCGGTTACACAAAACCGCCTGCCTCGGGAACATAGGCACTTAGATCCTTTATGCACTGTGTGTCAGGTTGGCTCGGGTACTCAGTGTGCCCCTGAGATGCATGAGCTTTACAGCCAGGACCTCCACAGTATTATGTTGTAAAACTAACAACCCTTTTTGTTTTTCAATTGTTTAACCAGGAGTAGCACACTAAGCTGAAAGCTTGTTTACTGGTGCGATCTGGGAGCACAGGGAAGTTAAGTGACTTGCTCAGGGAACACAGTATGCAATTGGGGGCTGTGGGATTCAAACCCAGGTCTCCAGGTTTGTAGCCCAGAGTTTTAAAACCACTGCGCTATACTGCCTCCCAACAACCCCCCACCCAAACCTTAGAAACAAATTTCAGCACTTAGTATTTTTAAAAATGAACTATTTCAGTTAGGTCCAAAGTAGCACAGTGATTTTCATCCTTGGCTATCACACTGCTGGGCCTGAATGAGATCAGCATTGCCATGCAGGATGTCATAAGGCCAAACTGCACTCAGAAAAATATCAGTGATATTTTCATTAAGGCCATGGCATATCCCTGTGTGTGTATAAATATACAGACATATTAGGTTGGTAGCTGTGTTATAGTCAGTTGTTTTATTTCCTTTCCTATATCTTCTGTATCCTTTTTTATTTTTATTTTTTTTTTTTTATTTATTTAACAAATCAGAAAGACCTTTGAGCCAATGGCTGTTTTACAGAGGTTCCACGGCAAGTCACAAGAATAGCAAATTACAGTGGTTTCAATAAGTAGTACATGAGGAAAGTAATTACATAAACAAAAGAACAATATGGCAAGATAACTATTGTGTCAAGTGCAGCCAGTGGCCTTGTCTGAAGAGGGGTGAAAGGGATTACAAGGAGAGAAGTACAGGGGTGAATTGGGGGTGGAAGGAGCAAAAAGAGCAAGGAGGAGATTCCACAATGAAGCTTAAGCAGAAAAGACCCGTGGGGGGTAGGGAGAGAACAAGGTGAAGAAACCGAGGAGGGAGGGGAAGTTGGAGTGAGGGGTAAGGAAGGGGATGAGGTAGATGAAAAGAGGGTAGGAATGGTAAAGGGATAAAGGAGGAAGTGCTGTAAGTGGAATAGTGCAGCAACAGGATAGAGCTATGCAGGGCAAATGGTAAAGAGAGGAGGTCCCAGTGCATTTAGCTGTTAGCAGAGATTAGGTATAGCAGTCACAAGATGCTTTTCCTATCCCTTTACCCTATCCGTCCTGCAAGTACAACTTGCCCCCACTTTTCTCATTCATGGTGTAAGAACCAAGGTAGGGAGGGAGCCAACAATGGTTCCTGGCTACCTATCAAATAGGAAACAAGTAGTCATATACAACTCCACCATCTCTGATTTCACCACATAAATATTGGGGTTCCCCAGGGCTCTATACTTGGTCCCTCCTCTTCTCTTTTTAATGATGTCTCCTTGAATACCTCCACTTGCTCGTTCCTGTTCTGTGTGGACTACCTAGTTCCTTACTTTGCTCCAGGATCATCTCCGACATTAATGCCATCCCTTCGTCAGACCTCCATCGTATCCAATCCTGGCTCTCTAACAATAAGCTTGTTCTTTTTTTTTTTTTTTTTTTTACCAATCATTTCCCTCTGGTCACAGTCTGGGGGCCTCTCTCAGGCATCCTGCCTGCTCCTGCTCCTACCCTGCCTGAAGTCCTCCTACCTGTGCCTCCCTCTCTCTCCTCCTCTGTCCATGATCAGCACCCCATCTTGACCCCCTACAGGGTGGAGCCACCCTCCTTTGGGTGCACTTTATAGTTGAACTTTGATGTGGGAGAGGACCCAGGTGGAGGAACCTGGAAGGCCACGAGGATGGACCTGGCCATGGGCATAGGGGCAGGTGCCTTCGCCTACCCCACAGACTGGGCTTTTCCTTGTTCTGGTGATTCTCTCCCCCGTATGTGCATAACCCTGACGCTAGGTGCACAGCAACCCCTGCCTGTGTCAGGGCACACTGATTACCTGCAGCCGAGTATGCTGCAGCGCCCCGGTCTCCACCAGGAACTGCTGGCGGCTGGGCAATCCTCAACCTTCCACCCCACGGGAGAGAGCAGCCCAACAGGCGCTGCAATCCTCACCTGCTTCTGACTATCCCTCAGCGGCCCAAGCTCGCTCTCGAACCTGGGTCTGCCAGTGCGAGGTGTGGCGCCCAGCGCCTCAAACCTCAGCGCCACAGGGCCGGCCAATAAGCTTGTTCTAATATTACATAAACCCAGGCTATGCTCTTGCTCTGCTCCCAGACTCAGATTCTGCCAGGAAGACTGGAAGTCTCGTGGTGGATGGCTTCCTTGGAAAGTGTCTCCTCTTTCAAGTATCTTGGCATCACACTTGACTCCTCCTGGACTTTGATCAACACATTTCTGCCACTGAAAATCTGTCAATACCAAAATTGGTGTTGCATACAAAACTAGCTATGCCCTAACTCCCTCAGCTAGAACTGCCATTGCCCAGGGTGGCCTACCCCGGCTCTTGCATATGGCTCGGTCACTTATGTTGAGCTTCCAAAGCCAGTCTTTACAAATGGGACACCACATATAATAATATTTGTCACTTTGCTTTAGTGTCTCCCTGCCTTACTCACTACTGTCAACTATATACCGACCTAACCTGGCCCTCCCCTTCTGCCCACCGTCTTCTCTCCTTTGGCTCTCTGATGGATAGCATCATCAGATCTGTACGCCCGCATCTCTAGCTGTCATGCTAAACCAACAGAACTCCTCTTATGACCTTAGATCAGTTGAACAAACACTCTTCCACGTCCCCAAGTGTAAACAAATACGGAGCCTGGGCTCTCTCCCATGCTGCTCCACAATTCTGGAACTCCCTACCTCTAGATATCCGACTTGCTCCAACTCATGCCTGCTTTAAAAGAATGCTTCAAACAATTGATAAAATCTCCACCCTGTACTTGCTTTCATCCTCCATGAACCCTTCTTTGAATGTTTATGGCCTTCCTAGGTTACTCCCAGCCTCCGTTACCCATCTCCTCCCATCTACCTTTTCACCTACTCAAATCCTCTTCAGTACTCACTCTACTCTGGTTGCTACTTGAGCTCCCTCCTTGACCCACCGCCCATAAAACTTCCTCTAGTTCCTCTACTTCCTGGGGTTCATACTGCTAAGTACTTACTTAGCTTGATGCTTATTCCTGATTGCATTTGTTTTGTTTGCTCATATGCAATAATATGTCAACTGTACATTCCTACTTGAACTGGTTGCACCTCCCATTTTAAATGGTCATTTTGCTGCTTTAGTTGTCTGAAAATTGCTCTTATGTGAAGTTGCATAGATATGTTGCAGTTTTACCTCTTAATTCCATGTCTGTTTAACTCCTATTCTGTCCTGCACCTGTATCCCCTTGTATTGTAACCACTGTTGTTGTTTTATGACTTGACTTGTACCCTCCTGGGTCGTGCCTGAAAATAGGCATTTTATGTCTAGTGCACCTACCCGTTTCAAAAACAAAATAAAATAAAATGGCATGCGTGGTCAACACCTGGTGTCAAGCAGGCACCATTGGTCAGTGACCATTGCTGGCCTTCCTGGCCAAAAGTCATGCTTCTGAAGAATCTTAAAACAATGTAGAAGATAATCTGAAAGATATTCGTTATGGTAAGTGTGTAACTTTTCTTTTTGGCAGTGAATCTATATAGAGTTTTCTAAACAAACAGTTTATGTAAATATGTATATATATATATATATTTTAATTTATATTTAGCCCCACTTTTACCCCCTTTTCTCCCGACCCTGCCTGGCTGCGCGCATGTGAGCATGTGCATGTTTAAGTGCCGGGCAGCCTCCCACTACTTGCACCCGTTCACCTGCACTGCCCACAGACCTCCATCCAGGGGCAGTGGAACCCGGCAGGTGACCGAGTCTTCCCTGGGAGAGCAGAGCTGCCTTTTGGTTGCTCAGTCCAATGTTGGGAGCAAGCAGGAGGAAAAAGCCCTCAGCTACCTGGATGATGTCTGTCGGAAAGCCAGTCTCACCACCCGCTAACAGATTAAGGCGAACCGCTGTACAGCTCGCTGCAAGGACAGAGGAAGGTGAGTTGGGGACCTCTCCTCGCCCGCCCGGTAATCCGGGCCATCAAGGTGGTCTGATGGCAGTGAGTGTGGTTATCTAGGGACAGACCCGGGGTCGGTCGGGATGGAGGGTGGTATTCCTTGGGGACCAAGCAGTGGAAGGATGAGGGAAGGTGAAAACAGGCGGGAAAACAATAAGTAGAAAAAAAAAAAAGATGCTTGCAGGATCCTGGGAGATATGTTAGACATGGGCGCTTTTCTCCTTGTCATTGCTTGCCACATCTCCCAACAACGGAAAAACCTCCGGCTGAGGTAAGGATGACGTCCAATCTCACCAAGCCCCCACGCAGCAAGCGTGCACACTGCCACCAGATCATCTCTATGGCACTGTTCGAGGAGTTGTGGGTGGCTCCTCATGGCCCTGCCATGAGGGCAATCCATTGTGCACTCCAGTCGGCAGCAGGTAAGTCCTGGGATGGGGTGATATAGCGTGTGACTAATCAAGAGCCAGCCGGGGTTACGATAAAAAGAGTAATCAATATTGAGGTTACAATTTCTGAAGTGAGTCCAAGAGGCATCCCAAGATAAAAGCAAAAGCACATTTTTCATTTATCCATGCATTCCTAAAGACCCGTTCATTTTCTGATTGAGGAGCATGTTTTTAATGATGCTTTTAAGTTCATTGATAAAGAAATTGAGTGTGTGGTTTACATCAGTTACGGAGTTAATAAAAGGCCATATCTACCAAATCAAGTCTAACAGTTATCAACTACAAATTCAGAAACATTTTAGTAAGGATTACTGGTGGGTGTGGGGGTCTGTGCACTTTATTTCTCCACAGTCCAAATACCAGGAATGTCCACTGATTACGTTGGATGATAAACAGTTAAAAGCAATATCTCCATCCTAGAAACTATCAGCCAGTCCCAATGTGTATGTTTGCCAGATTAATAATTTATTCTGATTGGCATAGTTATTATTTGTAGTGTGCAAACAAAAATATGGCAGTTAGGTGTTCCATAAGGATGCAGAAAGGTCCAGCTCTGGGTGCCTCATTGCCATAACAGAAATTATGCTGTGTCTCTGCACAGCTCCATTTAATGGGGCTGATCCACAGACCAGCTAATATTCTCTGCCAGTATATTTTGTGTGCTTTCCATATAGATATCAACAAAGTGCATGTTGCCCACCACTGTCTGCTCCTATATTTGCATCACTTCCCAGTATGGGATAGGAGTGCATTCCTCCCTGTTTCTTTACATAGAACATGACACACTGGTTTGTCCATTGGAACTAGTGTGGATTGGCCCTGGGTTTTCTGGGTCAGCACCTGGAGCCCATACAGAAAGTCCTCATCTCCAGTACATTGATATGAAGAGTGCATTCCACCTGGAATCAGAGCCCTGAGCCCAGAAGGAACTTATGTGGGCACCCTCTCCAAGTTGTAGGCACCTGAAGTCAGAGTGACCCAAGGAGGGTCCCTGAGAAATTGAGTCACTACCAGATTTTGCAAAAGAAATTCTAGCTGTATTGGTCCTTGGATAACAGGTGATGATGGAAGGTTTGATACCTTTCATTGGACCAACAAGTGTCTTGTACAAAGATGGAATTACACACAAGCTGGGGCCTCACAGGTCCCTTCTTCAGGTGAATAGCAAAACTGAGCAACATAGAAACATCGACTTTGATGGCAGAGAGGACCGCTTGGCCCACCCAGTGTGCCCATTTCCTACCTATTCGATAAGTCGCAGATTCTAGTTTACCAACAGCCTACTTCCTCCTACCTCCACTATAATTGCCTTGTCTGTCCCATGCATTCTTCAATTCCTTCATAGTTTTTGACCCCACAACCTCCTCCGGAAGGTGGTTCCCATGTATCCGCCAGTCTATCCGTGAAAATATTTCCTCACGTTGTCCGTGAGCCAGCCCTCCTCTATCTTTAAATTGTGCCCCTGTTCTTGCACATCTCTTTTCTGAAAGATGCTACCTTCTTAGACTTTGTTGATTCCTTGAGGTACTTGAAAGTTTATATTATGTCCCCCCGTCCCTCCTTTTCTCAAGGGTATACATATTAAGCTCTCTTAGTCTCTCTTCATATAGCTTCTGATGCAGACCCTGCACCATTTTAGTTGCCCTCCTCTAGACGGCTCCATCCTGTCTATGTCTTTGTGGAGATTGGGTCTCCAGAACTGGATGCAGTACTCCAGATGGGGTCTCACCAGCCTCTGTACAGAGGATAACACCTTCCTGTTTTCTACTGGTGATGCCTTTCCCTATGCATCCCAGTATCCCCCAGCCCTCCTTACTGCCTTCTCACATTGCTTGCCTATCTTAAGGTCATCTGATATGACTACCCCAAGGTCCCTTTCCATTTTGTTGTTAGTACCTCTCCCCACCCCAATTGTGTGCTCTTCCCTGGGTTTTTGTTTCCCAGGTGCATTGCTTTGCACTTCCTGCATTGAATCTAAGCCGCCATAATGGTTGTAAATACAAACATTTCCTGTCTTAAAAAAAAAAAAACATGTCAAGTGAGTAAGAAAGATAAGGGGACTAGAGATAACAGTCTGTAGACTTTATCTCTAGTCCTGCTTATCACTTTCTTACTTCACTTCCTGCTGTTTTTTTTTTACATAAATTACTCTCAGTAGATATAAATACTGCTTATGTTGCTCAGTTTTGCTGTTCACCTGAAGAAGGGACATGTGAGGCCCCAAAAGCTTGTGTATAATTCCATCTTTGTACAAGACACTTGTGGGTCCAATAAAAGGTATCAAACCTTCCATCAGCCCCTACCAGAGGGATAAGGACTGTGCTGCCATGACTGAGATCTGCTCCACAGAGGGTGCAAATACTAGTTGGGTAGTTTAGAGACTAGTGTGTTTGGAGGCGCCTAGATAGGAAATTGCCAGCACTCACCTCACAGCTAACTGCAGCCTGGGCTGAACTATACCTTTTCGTGGTGTAGATCGGGTGGGAGCCTATGGTGTCTGTTACTGCTCCTCTTTCATAGTGGACACCCAGGCTCCGCAGTAGAGGATGGTTGGTAGTAGCCAGGGTGGGAGGGTGGGTGTGTTGGGGAAGAAATTATCCTACTGGGAGTCGTTGGGGTCTTGGTAGTGATAAGTAATCACTTAGCTCCGCTGGTTGAAAAAGAGTGACCTACACACCTGAAAGGGAAGTAGAACATGCTGCAATGAGGGCACCAGAGGATGCTGGAAGAGTGAAACCCAGGAGGAGGTGAATCCTAATAATAGGAGACCAGGTAAGAAGGTTATTGTAATTGCTGATGATATTGTTGGTAGTAGTAGAAATGTTTATTGTTAAACAGGAAAGTTTGTATTTACACCATTGGGGCAGTAGTACTCTAAAATAAAATTATACATAATAGACATAAATCGACATACTAGACATTTGTTTTTGCCTTCTCCCTCTGTGGTAGCCTTTGTACAAATTACTTTGTTCTACTACGTCAGCCTATCTTGTTACTGTATTACATATGTGATATCTATACTTTGTTATCCTGGAAATTGTTGCAACCTAAGTATATATAACCTGCCTTTCTCTGTAAATGCACTATTTTTTTTGCATGTATCAGTTGTTCCTGGTCGCTCTGAAAAAGGGACTGTAAAGTCCCAGTGGGCTCACCCGGTTACCAAAATTCAACAAATAAATAAATGTAGTATGAATACAAAATAAACACAACATTTACAAGGATTATACATAGCTTGTGAAGCTGAAATTGATCTAATCACCCAAAACACTTACAACATACCGTCAAATCTTCCAAGAATTAATCTTCACCATTGATTCCCAGTTATGGGTCCGGACTGGAGGCACTAGGACCCCAGAAGAGCAAAGCTGTTGGCAGGGGCCTGGGCATGGCACTTGCATCCCCATGTGGTACCATACACCAGCCAGTAACTAGTACTGGCCCTTTACTAACCAGTTCTGTTCTTCCCGCTGTGTCGTGTGCTGCTCCCACAGAGCACAGTGCCTCATTTCACCCTTTGTCCTGTTTATTTTACTGATCACCACATTTTTTTTCTTTATTTGGGGTGTCTGTCTTTATTATTTTACCCCAGTACCAAAGTTCAATAAAAAGGGCAAATTTTGACAGACACAAATTATGTGTTATTTCCTGTGGGAAACTGATGGCTGTTTCAGACTGGCACTAGTTCTGTTTGGCCATTCTTGGACCATAGCACGACATGGATGCGCGATGCCTGCTTCTCAATGGACTACCATACATGAGAACCATGCATTGAGGTGGGTCGCCTGATTCTCCCCGGCAGGAAAAGCCTCATATAGGCCTTTCCCTGGGCCTCTGAATCCATGGAACTATGGAGGTCTCCTTGCCTCACCACACTGAGGCATTGGAGACTCCAGTGGATGAGTCTGGTGGACATTCGACCCTTCTAGGTGGTCAGCTGTGAACCCTCCCTGAGCAGCAGATGTCCCTAGTGTTGAGGCTGCAGCTATAGGCTCGGTCTGCTCCAATGGTCTCCTTGATGTTGTCTTCTGGTGTCGCTCGTGCTGTCATCACCATTTGCAGTGATGATGATGCGGGTGGCACTGCAGATGCTACTAGTCCCCTCCTGACTCAGTTCACAGTGTCAGGAGAGGGACCGCACTGAGGCTGTTGTCTGTATTGTTGCCATTTTGTAAGTTGTTAGCACCAGGGTGTCACCAGCGACACCAAGGAAGGTGAAGGCTCCTGACACAGTGACAGAGGCGGCGACAGCAATGGTGCCAATCCCAAGTCCAGCTGTGAGTGAAGTGCTAACGACAGTGTCATCTCTGAGGTTGTCCATGACCCCATCACCGCCTGCAACATCAAGAAGGATAATGGCTCCAGTCACAACATCAAAGTTAGCACTGAACATGGTGTCAAGGACGGTACGGGCATGGTCACAGGGATGACCCTGTCTCTGAGGCTGTCACTGCTCCTGAGCCTGGTGCCAGAGGTGGCGCAACTTGGTGTCGGATGGCAGTCTGGAGATGGAGTTTTCTCCAGAATCATTGGACGTCACAATCACTGATGAAGGCTGGAGTTCTCTGTGGGACCTGTATGGCTCCACTCTCCTAACCTGGGGTTTCTCCCATGACGCCAATCGGGTCACTCAGATGTAGGAAGAATCACATGGTGGAAATGAGGTGGCTTTCAGGCTGTTGAGAACCAGAGTCTGCATTCGACAGATGGCATGGCTTCACCTCTCTCAGCTAGCACCTCTGGTCCCGGCGAAAGGTGCTAAACCCCTGTTCCAGGAGGCTCACTTTTTCCTATAGAGTCAGATGAGAACATTCGGCACTATCCTTTTCTGTTTGGCTCTGAATGTTCTCATGTTCTCACCAGATCTGTGGAGGAGGCCCTGCCTCAGGTATTCTCCTCCACGAGAGGACTGAGGGTAGCTGTTACCCTCAGGATGCATCAGCTACTTGTCATTGAGGTGCAGGTCAGGAATTGTAGGTAGACCAGGAGAAGTTATAAAATCTGCAAATAGTATTTTGTTATTATCAATAACTTAAAATAAAAAATAACATTGTTCAGGATAACTCTTATATAGGCAGTTCAAACAAAACAAAGTCCTTCATCTGAGTGTATCTCTAATTCTAAATTCAATTTCTCACTCTTTTCCCCAACAGAAGATTGCTCTGTTTATATATAATGTCTTTTCTTGGCAGTTAGCTTCTGCATCCTGAGGTCTTAAGATACATGTCCTGATCTTACTTGAGAAACAGCTCTTGCAGCAGGACTGTAGCCGCAGGCCCAGGACCCCATGGAAAATTCTAGCTAGCAGTATCCAGCTGAGGCCCGCTCCCTGACATCAGCCCTCCCGACGCCGGACATCACATAAAAAGGGGCGGTCCCCAGCATCCCCAGTTCTTTTCCTGCGGTCGACTCGCCAGCTTCAACCTCATGGACGCCTGAATAGACGAACGACGTGGAAATCTTCAAACAAAAATTCTTTTCTAGGGACATGGATATGTTGTTCATCCACACTCATTGGCAGGTATCCTTGCCGTTTAAATCTTGCGGAAGGTCTTCAAGCTTGCTCCTCCCACCCACCGGGTGGTATAACTCGGCTCCGCCCCATGGCGCCAGATCTTCCTCACGCTTGGAAGCTCAGGTTCCTCCTTAACGCTCTGCTTGTGACTGGTTCCTATTCTCCGCTTGTGGATTTATAAATAAATTTTGCAAAAGACTTCAGTCTTCATCCCTCGCTGCGATGGACAAATCGACCCTCGGATTTCGGAGATGCCCATGCGGGCAGAAGATGTCTCGGACGGATCCACACTCCACGGTGTCTACTGCTTAGGCCTTGAGCCGACCCGCAGGCTTGCGACCTGTGCTCATCTTTCTCGCCTCGTCCTCGAAGACCGTGCTGCCCGTTGCAACTGGGCCGTCCGAGAAGCGTTTCCCTCGGTGAAGTCCAAGGAGGCCCGGTTACGGCGGTGTCACGGCGCGCAAGGGTCATGGATCAGCTCGAAAGGGATGGTCGCCTCAAGAGGCAGGCGCGGGCGTATCTTCCTCGGCCGCTGCATTTATCCCGCCTTCTGGGTTCTTCCTACACGGCTCTTTTAAGGAGTTTGTCTGTCCCTCCACTAAAGGAGAAGGGCCTGTGTCTGCTGGACCTTATTCTCGGTCCAAAAGAGGGACAGGGTAAGTCCTCCGCCGACGCTCTTGGGAGCGGAAAGGTCCCTCTCCCGGCCGCCGTCGACCGTCGGCTCGTCGACCGCCGGCTTCGCCATTGGCCTCACGGTGTCCCCGTCCAGGTCAGTTGACCGAGACTCCACCGATGAAGTCGAGATTTTCTCGACCCATTGGACGGGCTGTCTTTAGCAGCCGAGATTCCTCTCCCGGTTCCCGGGAGGAGTTGAGGATCCTGGGCTCGCCTATGCCTCCGGTTCGGAGCCCCGGATGGACCATCCGAGCCGAAGGGAGTGCGGTTCCGGCCGACACCTCCCGCACCGACCTCGGAAATTCCGGGACTCTCGGTCTCGGTCTCGGACTCTTCTAGGTCCAGCCGATCCCACCGTCATGGCGGTCTCGGTCTCGCATCACAGTGTAAGCGCGCCGCTGCTGCCCTCGCCCTCCTCCTCGATGAGGGAGGCTTCGGGCGAAATTACGCCGACGGCACGAGGACCTTATGTTGCAACAGCCCTGGCCGGAATAAGCCGGACCCGCCGCCTTCCCCGCCATTAAGTGGTTGTCACCGAACGGCGACACAACCCTCGACTTATCCGAGGAGCCTATACCCAGGCGGTTGTTCGGCCAAAACCAGCTGCTCCACCGATTCCGGTGGAACCTCTGCCTCCACAGCCACCATTGGGGCTCCGACCAAGGATTCTCGGTCGGCTAAGGGTCTACCCCATCGGTTGTCAGTTACCCTCACTCCCGACCGACCTCGGCAGGTGAAGGTGGCTCAGGCCAGAGGCAGCTCTTCGAGGATTCTTCCGAGTCCGAAGATGATTCCTCCTTTTTCCCAAGCGACTGGACTTGGAGTCTTCAGGAGGTCAGTCAATGGACGATAGCCCGTCGTCCTTCCTAGGACTGCTTCGGCTCATCTCGAGTCTACCGGATGGAGCTCGAACCCGCTTCCAAACGGGCCAGGTATCCCTCAGGAGATTCTGGACCCGAGGGATTCTGACGGAGGCCTTTCCGTGGCCGAGGCCATAGTGGGTCCGGCACTGGAGCTTTGCAGCACCCTGCTTCCTGCCCTGCGCCGGCCAGGATGGCCAGGAAGTATCACGGTCCCTACGGTTCCTTGTCCGGTTTTTGAACACCCCTCTGCTGAGGGTTGGTTACCGACAGCGTTTTCGGCCCGGCAACGCCAGGGATGTGGACAAACCTCCTGACAAGGAGTCCAAGAAATTGGACTATGTCGGGCGAAAAGTCTACGCCATGCCCTTCTCTCGGCCTTCGCAGGCCAGTTCGGCCGCCCTCATGGCACATTTTCTCATGCCCTGTTGGGCTCCTGATGAGGTCATCCTCATCTTCCCGCCCGATCTGCAGACTACGGTTAAGCAGGTGCGGGACCAGGGCAGGGCAGTGGCCAAACAGCAGCTCCAGACTGCTTTGGATATAGGGGACTCATGTGCCAGATCGGTGGCGGCCGCAGTGGCTATCGTGCGTCAGGGTTTGGCTGAGGATATCCACCTTTACTCGGATACCCAGACAAGTTGGCGGATGTTCCTTTTGGGACTGACCTCTTCGCCCTGGGGTGGAAGGTCACCTGCGAGGATCGAGAAGTCCAATGCCACCTTGACTCGGGTCTCTTCCGACTCAGAAGGACAAAGGCCGCAAACCACAGCCTAAGCCCTTTCGTCCTTCTGTGCCCTCGGCGCGCCCGCCCAGCAACGTCAGGGCCAGCAGGCTCGGCCTTGGCATCCCAAACCCAAGCGCCGGCTCCTCTAACAGGAGGCAAGGAGGAAGGGCCCAGGAGGTCCTCGGCGGTCCTCTCCAAGCCTGCCCAGTGACGGGCTGAGGGTGTCGCCCCCATCCCCGTCACCTTACCCTGGGTCCCCGTGGAGCGGCCCGCACTTCCGTTCGCCTGGTCCGCTGTTACCACGGACAGGTGGGTCTTGGAGGTGGTGGGAAGAGGCCTGCCTCTGGAATTCGAGCAGGCACCACCCTTCAGAGCCGCCGCCTCGAGGGGCTTCGGGATCCCAGTTCACTGGCGCTCATCGAGCCGACATCGCCTCCTCCTCCAGAAGGAGGTGGTAAGAGGTGGTGGACCCTCCTTCAGACCCAGGGTTTGTGTCCAGGTACTTCCTGGTTCGAACGGACGGGGCTGGCTCCATTCTCACTTCACATGACCTAAACAAGTTCCTAAGGTCTCGAACCTTCAGGATGGTCACTCTGGCTCAGATAATACCATCCTTGGAAGCAGGCGTGTGGTTCTGCTCTCTGGACTTGCAGGACGTTTTTCGTCCCCTATCCGTCCGTCTCACCAGAGATTCCTTCGCCTCCGAGCGGAAGGATCCCTCTTCGAGTTCCAAGCCATGCCCTTCGCTTGTCTCCAGCTCCAGGGTCTTCACCAAATGCATGGCTGTGGTGACAGCATTCCTGCGGCGCCTTGGGGTCCGTGTACCCTCACCTGGACGACTGGCTGATAGCAGCCCTCCAGGAAGGAGGCGGAGTGGTCCAGAGATCTGGCCTCCAGGTCTGTTCTCAACTGGGCCTCCTTATCAACGAGGCCAAGTCGGAACCTCGAGCCAAGCAGGTGATTCTATTCATCGGGCGCAGCTCGACTCTCTCGAGCCAGAGCGCGGCTCCCGGGACAGGGCCGAGGTTCTTTCCTCCTTGCCCGATCATTTCTGGTTGGGCAACTGCGCCTGCCCGGGACTTCCTGCGCCTCTGGGTCTCATGGCGGCCTGCACCAGCGTGGTCCGTTGGGCCCGCTGGAATATGCGTCCCTTCAGTGGGGACTGGCCAGCCAGTGGTCACAATGCTGCGATCCCTTGGACCAGCTTGTGTCGGTGACTAGGGATGTGGGAACGCCTCCAGTGGTGGACCGCTCCAGATCATTTGCAGGAGGGCATCCTGTCGTCTCGCCCAGCCGACGGTCTCTGTCGACCGATGCCTCTCTGATGGGTTGGGGTGCCCATCTGGGGAACACTGGCTCATGGCCTCTGGTCCCCCGGGAGTCCCGATGCCACATCAACCTGCTGGAGCTCCGAGCGGTCCGCCTAGCTCACCGCCTTTGCTCGCTCCTCCGGGTCAAGTGGTCCGAGTCCAGACGGACAATACCACGACTATGTACTATCTAAACCGCCAGGGCGGGACGCCGCCCATGCTTCTATGCAAGGAAGCTCTCCGTGATTTGGTCACTGTGCGCAGCCTGGAGGCGGATCTCCTAGCCATTCACGTGGCAGGAGCCTCCAACACCCTGGCCGATGCCCTGAGCCGGATAGGGGCTGCATCCCACGAGTGGTCTCTCCTGCCGGAGGTAGTACAGCATCTGTTCTCCTTTGGGGCACACCTCAGGTGGACCTGTTTGCCTCCAGGAGAACGCGAAGCTGAGTCTGTTCCATGCCCGCCCCCTCAGCAGGGCTCGCTGCAGGATGCCTTCTCGAGGCAATGGACCCCGGGCCTCTTTACGCCTTTTCCCCATTTCCCTTGATCCACAAGGTGCTTCTCAAGCGAGGAGGGACAAGGCGAGGTGATTCTGATAGCCCCAGACTGGCCTCGCCAGTTCTGGTACCCAGATCTCCTCAGTCTCAGCTCCAGGACTCACGGCAGCTTCCAGCTCGCCCGGACCTGCTCTCAGTCAATCAGGGAAGGTGTTCCATCCGGACCTTCAATCCCTGCACCTGACGGCCTGGTTCCTGAGCTGCAGAGTTCCAGGCCTTGGGTCTTTCCGTGAGGTCCTCAATGTAGTTGAGGCGTCCCGTAGGAGTCGACCAGAAAATGTTATGCCTTCAAATGGAAAAGGTTTTCCATTTGGTGTCAGAGCAAGGGCTTGGACCCTTCCTCCTGTTCCTTGGCAAGCATCTTGGACTATTTATGGTCCCTTTCTAGTCAAGGGCTTAGGTCGAGCGACCTAAGGGTGCACCTGGCAGCCATCTCTGCTTACCGGGCGGGCCGGAAGCAGTCAGTGGGCGAGAAGGTGGTCTGGTGCATGTCAAAGGCCTTGATCACATTTCCTCCAGTGGGAAACCCCACCTCCGTGGGATCTACTGCTGGTATGGCAAAGCTCATGGGCAAGCCATTCAACCTATGCACAGGTGTCTCTCTCACCTGTCGTGGAAGACCGCCTCTTGGTGGCTATCACGCCAGCCAGAAGGATGGGAGAGCTCCAGGCGCTTCCATCGAGTCTCCTTACCTGGTCTTCCACAGGGACAGAGTTGTCCTGCGCCCCACCGAAATTCCTTCCAAAGGTGGTGTCGGAGTTTCACCTTAACCAGGTGTTGACTCTGCGGTGTTCTACCCCAATCACACCTCGGAGGTCGTAATATAGGCTCCATACTCTGACCCTAGAAGGGCGCTGCTATTATATGGGAGCGCACGACTGAAATTCGGGAGAGGTCTCGCCAGCTGTTTGTCACCTACGCTGAAGTCGCATCTGGCAGACCTGCAGCTGGCTGGACGATAAGCAGGTGGGTAACCTCCTGCATAGATCTCATGCATAGGTTGGCGGGCATGGAGCCTCCCAGAGGGATAAGAGCTCATTCTACCCGCCATACTGCTGCAACGGTGGCTGCTTCCAGGGACGTCCCTATCCAGGAAATCTGCAGGGCTGCTACCTGGAAGTCAGCAAACACCTTCATTACCCATTACCACATCGACCTTGAGTCACGCCGGGATGCTGGTTTTGGGCCTCGGTTCTCCAGTCTCTTTCCCAAGTAAGTATTGGGGGTGTCCGTCTTGCCTCCCTCCTCCCGGAGAACTGCTAGGAGTCTGCCAATGAGTGTGGATGAACAACATATCCATGTCCCTAGAAATACAGGTTACTCACCTGTAACAGGAGTTCTAGGAATGGTATATGTTGTTCATCCCACGACTCACCCGACCTCCCGGCTCGACGCACAACCTGAGCTTCCAGCGGCCAGATCTGCTGTCATGGGGCGGAGCCGAGAGTTATACCACCCGGTGGGTGGGAGGAGCAAGCTTGAAGACCTTCCGGCAAGATTTAAAGCGGCAAGGATACCTGCCAATGAGTGTGGATGAACAACATATACCATTCCTAGAACTCCTGTTACAGGTGAGTAACCTGATTTTCTACAAACCTCCATGTCTACTTCTCCTACTCCTTCTGCCAAGGACACCCCTCAAATGTGCCTCGGCAAGCAGATCCGTTGCTGACCACCACACGGCCTGCGTGAGGTGCCTAGGCCCAGAGCATGATACTCAGGCCTGTCCTATTTGTCAACAATTTAACAGTAGGACCAGGATCCCCACCAAAAGGCCCTCCAGGGGTTCCTTCTCAAGAGAAGCTCAAGAAGATGGAGAAAGGCCCTACCTCCAAGGGGAATCCTCCCATAAATCAGGAAAGCACCAGGACAAGCATCGGTACTGGTAGGTCAAGATCCCTGAGCTGGGCCTCAGAGTCTAAGGCTAGTTCAGCTCACGCTGTCTGATCAATCGCCTTCGGGCTCGCTCTCAGTCCCCCCTCCATCAAGGTAAGGTCTTCAGGGGCTCCTCGGCCTCCTGCAACCGTTAAAGACGAAGGATTCTCAGGCGCCCGACTCCGCCCCGGCCTGGATCCTCAGACCCGGCACAAGGCCAAGTCGTCTTCAAAATCAAGTGGGGCGTCTCAGACCCGGCGGGACACTGACCACCGGTTAGTCTCCCAACCTCTGAAATCACTGGACAGGAAGACAACAGAGCTGACGTCCCTTAAACGGACATTGAGTTAAAGATGGCGACTGACCCGACACCCGCCAAACGGGTCAGAGAACTGACTCCTGCACCACCAACGCCGGCCGACACCGGTCGTCAGGGGTCTTCTGGAGAAGAGGTCACCGCACTGCCTGACGACCAGACAGGCGACACGGAGGATGCCTGCTTGCCCAGGGAACTGTCGCCGGATCCAGTAGTTCCCCAGGGCCCGGACGCCTCAACCCTGCCAACAGGCCTATACTGATGCCCGCCCGGCTGCTTGGTATGAATTTGCAGGAGATCAAGGACCTATTTACTTTCTGGTGGTATGCCATTAAAAAGATGTGGTGCCCACCAAGCCACCTCCACCTCCTCCTCGAGGCTCTGAGGGCAAAAGACCCCGACCCTAACTAGCCAACTCCACCTCCCAGGGGCAGGTCCAGAGAGCGAAGAGATGCCCATCACTGTTTTCCTCAGGGTCTCCCAGCCCAAACGACCCAGAGGCAGACGACCTTCTCTGGAGGATGACCCAGGCTGGAACATCCGATACTTCCAGGTCTCCATCCCTTCAGTCCTCCATCACCTGACCCATGAGAACTTCCCAGGTCACCACCGAATGATCCCTCATTCTCAGAAATCATGAGGCACATCCAAGAGAACGTGGGTGGGAGACAGAGGATTTAGACCCGAGAGACAATGCGCTGCCTGCTATCTCAGGCAAAGACCCAAAGCCTGTGGTGGTCTCCACCGCTGGGACACCTTTACAGACATCACCAAGGCTGCTTGAAGCATCCACATTCGACTCTGGCAGTTCCAAAAGGCTGACCGCCTTCAGGGCTCCACTGGACGCACCCGAGACTTGGCACAACAACCCTGGCCAATGCTCTGGTCATAATAGCTTCTCATGATCAATCTCAGCCGCCTCAACACCTGAGTACCCAGCCCATCGGACCAGGAATCTAAGCAATTAGATTCACTAGCAAGACATATGTATGCGCTGCTACATGCTCTATAAGGTCTTTGAACTACCTGACACACATGATGCAGTTTCAGAATGCCTTTGGGGAACAGGGCCCATGAAGGATGAAGGATTTCCGGTGGCGAAAGAAGGATGAATTGCTTAGTCTCCTTTGAACTGGGTCAGACATGGGGACCCAGGTTCTCTGAGCCGCTTATGATTCAGCGGACTCCGGAGACACTCTGGCTGAGAGTCTTAGCTTTACTCCAGACGTCCAAAAGAACATCTTGGACGTCCTTACAATGGAGCAGTCCTGTTTGGTGAGGAATCTGAAAGAGTGATCACCAGGCTACAGGATGCCGGGAAGGCAGGCAGGACTGTACAGGCTATGTATAGGCTCAAAATCTGGTTCCTTTCATAGGAACCAGAGTTGTTTTCGTGGGTCGGCAACAAAGGCAACAGCCACATTCCGCCAGCTATCCAGGGCACCTTCGGCCCAAGGTCAAGCTAGGTTCCCCGGCCAGAAACATCCTAAATCCGCCCAGCCCACAGGGACAAATACCACCACAGCATGACTCCTTCCTGGCCCCACCCTCCTTTGGATCTAAGGGAAGAGAAGGTCGGGTCCATCTCGAGATGGCAAAGGATAACCTCTGACCGGTGGGTGCTACAGCTGATAAGTTGAGGGTACTCTATCGAGTTCCCGACCACCGACCTTCAAGACCTCCCTTGCTCTCCCACTATTCGGGTCAGCATGCCCTGTTCATTCAGCAGGAGATCTTGGCACTCCTGGACAAGGAGGCTATAGAGTATGTTCCACGGAACCAGAGAGAAAAGGTTATTCTCACTTCTTCCTGGTCCCAAAGAAGACAGGGACTTGTGCCCAATTTAGACCTCAGTGACCTCAACACCTTCGTGTTGTACAAAGGCTTTGCATGGTGACCTCCCGGGCCTCATTCCCATGCTCAAAGAGGGTGCATGGCTTGCGTCGCTGGACATGCAGGATGCTTACCTACATCTCCTGATCGCTCAAGTGCATCGAAAGTTTCTGTGCTTTGAGTTTCTGGGACACCACTACCAGTTCCGAGCTCTCCCTTTGAACTGTCCCTGCACCTCGAGTGCTCATTAAGTGTATGGCAGTCGTGGCAGCAGCTCTTAGGACACAGGGCCATTACATGTTTCCATACCTAGATGACTGGCTTCTCATGGCACCCTCATGGGAAGCCCTGATGACCGCGATCCAGGATACCATTGCCTCTTCCAATTGCTGGGCATCACCATCAATCAGGAGAAGTCAGGTTCTTCCATTTCAGAAATTGCAGTTTATAGGGGCAATTCTGGACACCACTCAAGGAGGGCATTCCTTCAACAGGACAAAGCAGAACGATCAGAGCCCTCATAAGGGACATAATGGAAAGAAAGTGGTACCAGCCGGGACCGTTCTTTGCCTGCTCGGGCACATGGTGGCTGCCATTGCAACGGTTCCTCTAGCTAGACTCCATATGTGGGTCACCCAGTGGATGTTACGGGCCCAATGGGACCAAAAGCAAGATCAACTGCAGCATCCAGTCCGGATCACGAATGCCGTCATCCGAGACTGGCATTGGTGGCTCATCCCAGAGCATCTATCTCACGGAGTCCCTTCTTAGCGCCGCTTCCAACAGTGACTTTCTCCATGGATGCCTCAGAGTCTGGATGGGGAGCCCAACTCAATGGGGTCAGGATCCAAGGCTTCTGGTCGCCTCTGGAATCTCACCTTCATAAGCATTCTGGAGATAAGAGCGGTCCCTATGCCTTACAGGCTTTCCAGTCGGATATTCCACGGGTACCCTCTTGTTACAAACAGACAATACCGCTTGGATGTACTATCTCAACAAACAAGGAGGCACTCATTCCTACCCTTTGCAGGGAGGCCAAGAGGGTATGGGATTGGGTACTACAACGCGGCACAGAAATCATTGCAGTACGTGTTCCCGGAGTGGACAACACCATCACGGACAGTCTGAGCCGATCACAGACCAGAGTCCACGAATGGAAACTGCTTCAGGAAGTCACAGAGGACCTGTTTTGCAGATGGGGACACCAAAATTAGACCTCTTTGCATCCCCATCCAACGAAAACTGCCCAATTTCTGCTCGCTAGATCCAGGGCCTGGTGTTTTCTGGTGAGACGATTGTCCCTCTCTTGGGCAGGCAGGTTCCTCTACACTTTCCCGCCTTCCTTTGATTCAGAGGGTTCTATTGAAGCTCCGACAAGAGCGGCATCTCCCATTATGGTAGCCTTTTGGCCCAGGCAAATTTGGTTCCTCTATTGCACCAACTGGCCCAGGAACCTCCAGTGCCTCTGCCATTCAGCTCTCACGTTCTGTCCCAGGAAGCAGGCTCTTGGTCCATCCGGATCTTTGGTCGCTGAACCTGCATGCCTGACTCCTAAGGACATAGCAGTCATGAGATACGGGGTCTCTCAGGACGTTATGGATGTTTTGGTGGTGGCCAGAAGCCCTCCACCATGCCACCCTACGCCATGAAGTGGCGCAGATTTTGCATTTGGGCTCAGGCTCATGGACTGACTACATTGGACTGCTCAGAGTGGTCAGTCTTAGATTACCTCCTATCCCTCTCTGAGGCAGGGCTTGCCTACTTCTTCCATTAAGGTACACTCTGCACCATTTCAAGGCACTCATTCACTGGTAGGTCACAGTTCTCTAGCAAACTAGAGGATTTCCGCACCTTCACGCCGCATCCTACATTTGAGACCTCCCATCAAAGACCTGATTCCACCTTGGGATCTTCCTTTGTCCTAGAGCAGCTACACTGCCCCTTTGAACCACAGCCGTGATTGCGAGCTGCGCCTCCTTGCCTGGAAGACGCTATTTTAGTTGCTGTTACTTCTGCCAGAAGAATTTCTGAGCTTCATGCACTTATGTGCAAAGATCCTTATTTGGTTTTTCACAAGGACAGGGTGTCCTTCAGGACAAATCCTAAGTTTCTTCCCAAAGTGGTCTTAGCCGTCACGATCAACCAGGATATAGACCTTCCAGTGTACTACCCCAGTCGTTCCAACAGAGGAGAAGCCTTAGTTACACACCCTGGACATCGTAGAGCCTCAGATACTATCTGGCTAGAACCAAATCTCATCACAAGTCGGACCAGCTCTTCGTATCTTTTGCACACCGTTGCAAGGTGCACCTGTGTCTAGGCAGTCGCTCTCCAGATGGCTAGTGAAATGTATTTCGCTCTGTTACCAGAAGCGCAACAAACCTTTATCGACCGTAAAGGTCACTCCACGAGGGGTGGCTACCTTCGTGGCGCCAAGAAAGTTTCTACATCAGCCATCTGTGCAGCAGCAACCTGAGCACTGTACACACCTTCATCAGGCATTACAGTTTGGATATTGCCTTTAGGCGCAGAGCAGGTTTCGCTTGGTGGTCTTTCAGGGTCTTTGTCTTGAAATCTATTTAACATCTGTCCTACCCTTCTCTCGATCAGGAAATAGTTCCCTAACTGCTTGGGAATGAGTCCTAATGGGTAACCTGCTGCAAGAGCTGTTTCTCAAGTAAGATAGTACAGTTATGTAAGAACTTACCGTAACAGTAGATCTTCGAGAACAGCTCTTGCAGCAGGTAGTTTTCTCTTCCCACCTTCCCTCTGCAGGTTGAGTCTTCTGACCTAGTTTCTAGGCTCGGCGTCTTTGACGCCATCCTATTACAAACCTTCCTTTGAAGCGGATCTCGGCCTCCCTTCAGATGTCACCTTTGGGCGGGGTCTCCAGTGGAGAACTGGGGATGCTGGGGACCTCCCCTTTATGTGATGCCTGGCCGGGGAGGCCGATGTCGGGCGGGCCTCCACTGGATACTGCTAGCTAGAATTTTTCCGTGGGTGTTGGCACCCGCCGCTACAGTCCTAATGGTGTAACCTGCTACAAGAGCTGTTCTCGAAGATCTACTGTTACGGTAAGTTCTTACGTAACTGTACTTTTTCACACTATGTCCCAAATCGTTGCCAGTTTCTTTCTTGCAGGTGCAACAAAATGGAACATTGTGTCCTAGAATTGATGATCTGTTGACAGCTCTGCAAATGAGCTTGTGGAGGTCTAACTGCATCTCAGTGTTAATTCCTGAGTTCCAAATAGCTTTTGCAGTCATTTCAGCAGTATTAATCTATATATTTTCAAACAAAAGAGAACCTAGTTTCACATAAAGAACCACATTTATTTTTATAACCACAGATAAGCAAAGGGAAGAAAAGATAGAAACAGCAAGAGAAAGCAGGGAGATAGCAGGAGGGGAGAATCGTGAGACTGTCAGAGTGATCAGTTCCTAGGTCTCACAAGAAAATCTGATTGCGCAGTCAGACAAGAGCATGACAAGTATGACGAGCATGAAAAGCAGAGGATATAATAGATCCTTGCCTTTAAGTCTTTCTGCATAACTAATTGGGCAGGGTCTTATTCAACCTTGTCATCACACTCCTGCCTAATAGGGAAGCTTAGTACTCAGACCCATTATGTTTGAATAGATGGCAGAGATTCATTCTTGGATCTTTACTGCTGATTCAGATGCCCACCCACCGTCCCCACCAAGCTGAGAGCCAGGGCCTCTGACTGCTCACCGTGTGGGTGCTGACGGCACTTGCTGCTTATATCTCCTCTGCCGTGGCTCTAGTTAGTTATTTGTTGTTTAGAAGAGGTTTGAGCATTCTGCGCCAACCCTCACAAAAAAGGTAGAACTCTTGGCTTTCCTACCAACCAGATTGTTAAAAATTAGTTTTTCCCCATGGAGTAGGTAGGTGCCACATCTGCACCTTTTCTGCCTCCTTCCTCCTGCCTGGGTGTATCCTCAAAAGGTATAGCCCTGTTAGTTGATATATGAAACATGTGCCCTGGGCACCATCCAATCTGATTCCACAGAGCAGATGCTCTGTCTGGAAGGGACAGTGCATTTGCTTGGATCAATGTTCTAGCTTTACACAGTGTACATTCCTTTGGTTACAGGAGAAGTAGGCATGTTTTTTCTCAAAGTTGGAATTTTTAGTTGACATCGTCTACTTCCCCTGTGCGCTGGCTTGCCCACTTCGCCTGGAGCGTATAAAGGAGATATCCACATCTTGACTCTCTAGGACTACTAGTCCTGGCTTTATGTTATTCATCCCTTTTACCTCCAATCTGTCATGGAGAAAACAGGGTGAGTGTTTACTCTCGGATTTACTCAAATTCTGTCTGGTAGCATGGAGCTATTAATTTTGGGGTCCAGATGTCAGTTTTCCATTTTGCACTTTTTGCCATCTCAGTTGCAAGTAGGTCCCAAATTGGACTTCCTTTTAGCTAATTCTGTGAGCCATTTGCTCAGGCTGCAACCCTGTTTTACCTATCACTATCCACACTCTGTCTGGCTAGTGGTAAGAGGCTCTGGCTCCTTTTAGACCGACTGCCCTTGTAAGTAAGTAAGTAAAATTTATTTGGTTAGGTGCCCAGTCCCTGGGCTTGGGGCACTGTACACAGTAAAACAATCAACAAGGTCATAATAGAAATTAGTAGAGAAGCTATCAAATATTAAGAACATTAATTAAAATATGTCTGCAGGATACGTTGGTGTAAAGGTGGGTCTTTAGGCCCTTCTGAACACCTCCCCATAGGGGCCACCCTCAGGGATCTCGGAAGTGAGTTCCAGAGGACCGGCCAGCCACCCCAAATGAACGATCACCCGAGATTTTCAGCCCAGTCCTCAGAACTGTAAGGAGTCCCTGGGTGGAGGAACAGAGGGAGTGAACCAGAATGGCAGGAGTAAGGAGAACTGACCGGTAGCCAGGGCCCAGTCCATATAGGGCCTTAGAGGTGAGCAAGTCCACCTTGGCGAGAACCCGCCACCTGCCTGGCAGCCAGTGCAGACCCTGTAGGACAGCGGTTACATGACATGATCTAGGTAATCTCATCAGCAGCCGGGCCGCTGCATTCTACACTATTGCACAGCATGAGGTTCCTCCACTGACCCCGAGGTAAAGAGCATTACAGTAGTTGAGTCTCTGTCACAAAGGCATGTACCAGTGATGGCAGATCCTCAGGCGGAATTGGGGTTTAATGCGGCAATGTTCCTCAGATGGTAGAAGCTGCTTTTGACGACAGTCGGCACCTGAGCCTCAAATGTCAGCTTGTCGTCGAGGATCACACCCAGATTTTTCACCCTAGAGGATGCCTTCAACAGTATCAACCCCTGACTAAGCCTGTTGTCGCCCTGGAGGCGTCACCATCATGCCCGTGACCAGGCGCAATCAGTAGAACCTCTGTCTTGTCAGGGTTAAGTCTCAACCAGTTAGAGTTCATCCAGTCCTGGATCTCGGCAAGGCATTTATTTAGCACTTCGACAGCACCACTTTTCCTGGTACAAAAGATGTGTACAGCTGAGTATCATCTGCATAGCAGTGAAAGCTCAAGCTGTACTGTCTAATGATTCTCCCAAAGGCAGCATGTATACCGAGAACAGCATTGGTGACAGGGTCGAACCTTGAGGGACTCCACAGGTCAGAGGAAGGGGAGGAGGAGGAGAAATTCCCTATCACCACGCCTGTCTCCTACCTGAGAGAAAGGACTCAAACCAGTTGATGACAACACCAGAGAGCCCACACCACTCTCTAAGGTGATCCAGCAACACGATGTGGTCCATGGTATCAAATGCTGATGATAGATCGAGAAGAATGAGAATTGACCATTTTCCTCTGTCTCTGCCATGAGGAGGTCATTATGGACCCAGACTTGTGCTGCCTGTGTACTATGCCATGCCCTAAACCCAGACTGGAATGGCTCATAGATGTCACAAGTCTCCAGGTGTTCCCGAGCTGCAGAGCCACTATCTTCTCAACAACCTTCCCTAAAACTGGGAGGTTGGAGATTGGTCTATAATTCACTAGGACATCGGGATCAAGAGATGTTTTCAGAAGGGACTTAACCAGCTTCCTTCAATGCGTCGGGTAATGCCCCTCCGAACGAGCACCTGACTATCCCAGCGAACACTGGACCAATAACCTGAATGCATCCTATTAGGAGATGCATCAGGCCAGGGTCCAGTTCACAGTAAGTGAGCAAATCACCTTGAGACTTGGGCACCCCACTGGTCAAAACTCTGCCCAGGCAATAGGAGTGCCCTGCTCCCTCCGGACTCCACCCTGGGAGACTGATCCAAACCCACTGGCAGATCCTGGCCCGAATGGAGGATACCCTGTCAGAGAAGAATAGAGCAAACTCTTCACATAATTTTGTTTAAAAGCTTTTTCGGCTGTAGACAGACTGTATGGAGAGGCTATCCACAGTCCGCAATCCCCTGGATAGGAACTCTGCCTTCTTAGGGTCAATTGCCCTTTGATAGTCACCATAGTGATTTCCCATAGCCAGTCTATCCTCCTCTAGCCGGGTCCTATGCCAGCAATACTCTAACCTCTGACCCATGTTCTTCATCGCCCTGAGGGCCCTGTCAAACCACAGGGGTCTCTGGTAAGAGGACCTAGGTCATATATGAGCTGGTGGGACGGCATCAAGCGCCTCGGAGATAGCCCTAATATAAGCTGCAACTGACTCACCCAAGCCAACCGCACTAATGGCGCCAGCACTGGACAGATCAGCCACTGCCATCAGTCCCTCTGGGGACAGTCCCTTAAAGGGTGGTAACTGATCATCTCAACAGGGGAGGGATCATCAGGGAGAGCCCCGAATAAGAACCTCACTGTGCAGTGATTGGACCAAACAACCCGATCGATCAGAGATTGGTGACCTCGAGACTCTGTGAGAATACCAGGTTCAAGGTGTGGCCATGATAGTGGGTCGCAGAGGCAACTGCCTTTAGGCCCAGCGATGTCATCAGCTGGAGGAAGTCAGAACCAAGTTGCAAGGATTCGGGTTGTTCATCTAGGCATTGAAGTTCCCCAGAATAAGCCACTTGGGTGATTCAAACACCTTGTCGGCGATGAAGTCCGCTGCCTCCTGCAAAATTCTCCACCTGACCCCAGAGTACAGTAAACTAGGAGAATTCTGCAACCTGCACCTGACTCCCACGCACTGCCACACATTCAAACGACCTGGTAGAACCCACCAAATGCATGGAGAAGTTCAGGTCAGATCTAAAACAAATAGCTACACCCCGCCCTGCGATTCCCCTCAGGCAGTGTACCACAGAGTACCTGGCTGGGACTGATCTTCTAAATCTGGCCCGCATTGTTTCCCAGCCAGGTCTCCATGGAGTACACGCCAGGTTGACCGAGAAACCAAGTCCGACATCATCGCAGTCTTATTCCTCATCGACCTGGCATTGCAACAACACCAGAGGGGATCAGTGCAGGCCGAGGCCTCTAGCTGCCTGCCCATGTGGTCCGCACTAACCCTAGGAATGGAGACCAAACACGCCTGGCTTCTCTCAAGAGTCTGTTTTACTAGGCCCTTTCTCCAAACCACCTCAATCCTCTCACCTCCGCTGAGTTCTCCCGGCACCCTGCCACCGACCTCCCCACCCCCTAGCAATACCCACCTCTCCACTGCGCCTTATAGCAGCAGCAGCAGAGAAGAGGAAATCGCAAAAAGAGCAGAGGTCCTGCAGCAGGGCTGAGTCCTGCACATCACTAATTAACTAAAATAACTAAATAATATCCCAGTTTACAGAAAAACCTAGTCAAACCAAACAATAATTAAACCTAACTGTTCACTCATACTTCATTCACACAATAAGTCCCTAAACAGACACCAGTCACACTTCTATCTCACCCTGATTCCACCTGCAGCCACCCAAGTTCACAAATTTATATAATTAACAACTTCCTAAAACTAAATGGATTAAGGAGAATCCTCAACACTTAAATCTCGGTGTGTTTTTCCAGGAGAAAACTTAAATCTGCAAAGTCAGAGAAAAGGGGAGTCGCTGGGGAACCCTAGACAGTGCTCTCACCACTGTTAGGAAGGAGAGGCAGCTTTTTTGCTTTTTTTAAATGGCTGAACAGTTCTCTCACAACTTTCTTATGGTATTGAAATCAGTAAACAGTTCTCTCACAACTGCTTTAATTGACTGACCTAAAGCAAAACTCTCATGGGTGGTTCATTACCACTCACAGAGAAACCACAGTACTCAAGTGACAGTCCGAGGTCCAGAAGGAATGGGAGGGGAGCCAAGTTCAATTCCAAGTTCCAGATGTAAACTGGCAGTTTGGTAATTTCAGTGACCCAAAAGATGAACGGGAAATCTCCAGGAGTTGGCTACTGTTTGAACAATAGCTGAGCTCAGGCCAGGCTCCTAGGTAACAGTCAAACCCCCAGTCACAACACAGTAAAACACGCTTACTGACCTGATCATCACCATCAGTCCTCGGATTCTGAAGTTTCAGGCCGTACTAAATCCAGATATTAGCAGGCTCCTGAAGTGGAAATCTGACAGACCACGGCCATTCTTGTAAAAAATTACCAGTTCAACGGCTCAGGAGATGCTCGGCAATAGTCCTTTCTCACAGGACACTGACACAAAATAACTCCTAGACAAAGCAGAATTGACCAACGATGTTCCAACAAACACTTTCTCCCTCACAATGCCCGGGCTCCACGGCAGTGTTCCTGTACTCACACTGGAGTACTCCTGGCAACAGTCAGTGTTCTTCCAGATGGAGTGTAATCCAGACAAGCCTCCTTAGTTCCCTTCCTCTGGCCAGTCTAGTGAAAGACCAGCGCTGGAGAAGCACCTGACAAACTGCAAACCAGCGATGCAGCAGCATTCTCTCTGGATACACTGTCTTCAAGTAAGGGGATTATAACTAAGCTAAAAAACCAATAAAAAATAGCTCGTTCTACACTCACTTTTTACCCTACCTACGCTGGTTGCCCTGACTAAGCGCTACCAAAATTCTACTACTTTCTACTTACTTTTCCATCTAGTAGGCCCCACCCTTATTCTCTAAGTTGATAGTCAGGTCCTAATTGTTTTTGTTTTATGTCATTGTACTGTCCCTTTGAGCTAGAAGGTATCTAGTCCTGTCTTTTATTTTCTTTCCTGGCAGGCAGAACAGAAGTGCATGAGAGAGCCGGCCATGGTTATTGACTAGCATGCCACACCCTTGAGTATGTGTGGTGTGGGTGCAGTGTCAGTAGCCGATGCCGGCTTCTTCCCTGAAGAAAAAAGTTCCCATGGTATCCTACTGCCTCCGGCCCCAGACCCATATGTACGAATTAATGGCATGTAATGTTTTTCTTCCAGCTATGCCAGAGTAACTTTTTTATTTTTGGTTGCTATGACCTTATCCTCACGTGATGCCAGCTGGGCTGTTAGCTCATTACCTTGGGGTGCCCGGGAGAGGACACATATTGACTACTTTGGGCTGTTCAGCCCTGCAGTTCCACATGCACCTGAGATCCCCTTTCTTTTTCCTGATGTAATGAAAGGGGTATATTTTAACTGACTATTCAGTCAGTCCACTATCTGGTAGCATGGGATATATTTTCCAGGAGTCCATGTGTTCCACTTCTATTTTTGGCACATTGTGCCATCTTAATTGCAAGGGTCCAATTCTGGGTATTCCTCTTATTTTTGTGCCTGAGTCATACACTCAGGGCTGCCATCTATCATATCATTGTATATCTCCTGTCTGGCTAGTGGTGTGAGGCTCTGGTTCCATACCCAGCTACTCCTTTGTGCCACCTGTTGTGCCCCTTTTTCACTGTTTCAAGATTGGTAGTCCGGTTTAATTTTGTTGTTTATTTATATTTCCTATTTACTTTCTCAATCTATTTGGGCTATGGAACTTCTTAGCCCTCTGTCTATTTTCCCCACTTTTTCTCTCCTGGCGAACAGAACTGAGGTTGGGAGGGAGCCAGCTATGGTTATTGGCTGGCGTGCAGCACCATGTGGGGGTGCACAGGCACCAGCCCAGTAGTCGTGTCCAGTCCCCTGGCCAAAGCTTTCTCCTGTCCAGACCTGTAAGTGGTAATCAGTGGTGAAGATCAACAGTTATAGTAGGTGCATAACTTTCATTTTTGGTTCATGGCTGAGTTAAATGCCCTGGATTTTTGTGCCAGAGGTTTAATGTTTTCATCAATTCTGTTCCAAAGACTTGCAGCGAAAAAGTGGTTTCCCAAATCTTTTTTTTTGGTGCTGATCCTGTATACACTGTCTGCCCATTATATTGTATCTCAAACTGTAGTTAGTTCAGTTTTTCAAGCTTTTCAATAAAACATATTGGTTTATTTTGTATTAGAATTTTATTTACTTGAGACACTTTTACATGGTGCCTACTTGAAACACTCCACGCTACATTCCAGCTTTACATGCTGACCCCTGCATCACTCTCTGGCCTTTCTGGTGGTTTGGCATTGTTTCTGGCTAGCCAAGAGCAAGAGAGCCCATGATTTCTGAAATTTAGTTTCCACCGAGTTCAGCTAAGGATATCCTAAGATACTAGAATGAATGTTGAACTCTGGGAAACTAGAGCATTTTCACAAACGAGGGCAAAAGTACTTAAAGGCCCGAAGTGGAGAGACGATACTGGGCATTCGCTTATGCATATTAGGCTTTGAATATTCAGTAGCGCATGCCCATACTATCACGGCTCCACTTTGGAGTGCCTTTAATGTTACTGAAAATGCACTCTTTCCCAGTTCAGCGCTCCTTCTAGAACCTTAAGTATTGTTGGCTGAACTCGGTGTAATATCCTATGCATGAACCTCGGAGGGGTACAGTCAGCGCAGCCTGAGAAAGCACTAGGCACCGCTGTGAGTGCTCCTGGGTGATTACACCGCCACTGGACATGGTGCAGAACAATAGGCTGAAGCGAATCCAGAAAAACAAGGAATGTCCGTTTTTAGCCAACGCTTGTTTTTGGAATTGATGCGGCTGTTCCTGTACACACAATAAAGGCAAAGCTGCAGTTGCTCTGCACGATCAATGCCAGTCGGTAAAACTGCCTTTGGTTAGTCCAGAGTATTCTCTCTTATTCTCTGGTGAAAGCCACCCAGTGCCTTGTGTATCTGGCAAGGGTGGGCTTCCTAGTCACAAAGTAGTATACATGACTTCCACTTTTATTTCTCAGTTCTTTTTCTCTTCAGTTGCCAGCCCTGGGAACTCCCTCAGATGTAGCCCCTGCCAGCTGTCTCCTGCCCAGCCTCAGACCCTCCCAGCTCTAGGTACCCCCAGAACTCCAACCTAACACTGCTGCCTGCACGTGACCCCAGCTTGTATCCCTTGAGGCGGAGCCACCAGCCACTTACTTGCCTCTCCTTGAATCCAGTCTTTGCAGCTGGAGTGCATGCCTGAGAATATTGAGGACCTGGGTGCGCAGGATCCAGCGGTGAGCATGGGAGCTGCTGTGGGCTCCTCATTGTCCTCCCAGGCGCCTGGGTGCTTTCTTGTTTGAGAGCAGCATGAACCCCAGAGGCATGGACATGCAGTGGCGTCCAGCGCAAGATGAACATGCTCTCGCACCCATCCCACAGATGTCCTCTGTCACCTCCACCCCTTCCCGACGTGATCTCGCTGCAGCACCCCATCTCTGCTGGGAGCCACTGATGCATGGAGCCACAAACCCACACTTCAGCAGAGGGAAGCAGTCCTCCGGACACTCAATCCTGTCCTCCCTGGCCATCCCCTGGCAACCCAAGCTTGCTCCTGAGCCTGGGTCGCCAGCATGGTGCAAGGTGTGGCGTCCAATGCCTCAACCTCAGTGCCACTGGACCGCCTGACTTCCACATTTTTCAAAGTGGTACTGCTAACAAATCCATAAAGATGAGTTCCATAGTCTAGAATAGGTATGAGTAGTTGATTTATAATGTTCTGCCCCAAGTTTTGTTTGTGTGGTAGGCTATGCTTCTAAAGGCACCAAGTCTGTTATTTTGCTTCTAAGTTTCTATATGATAATAAGTTTCAAATTTTGTGCACCCAAGCTCCCAAGTATTAATTTTTCTAAACTTGGGTAAGTTGTACCTCATCAATTATTTTTAAAGTGATTTGATCATCACCCTCCTGCCAGAGGTAGTTTCAAAAAAGCTATAACTCATAACTTATAGCTATTTAGGACACGCCTGGAACATACAAACCGGTATGTTTTGTTAGAGGGAGAAAGAGAGTGGGTTGTGATATAGACCTAGAGGAAGGTCTCCTGTGGGCTTACATCTGATAGGGTGCTAGCTGATGTAAATGAGCTAGTTGAAGAGTGATGGGGGCAGACATAGTAGTCCTTTGATACATGGTTGCACATCGAGGCATATAGGTGCTCATCTGCACCACGGCAAGATGCGCACAGGACACAGATGGAACTTGGCAAGGCTTCCAAGTTTTGGGTCCAGTTCCCCAGATTTTTATTTTAGTGATGTCAGACCCCCAAAAAAAAAACATACATCCAACTGTACCAAGAGCTGTTGACAGTGGTCGCCCCAGCATCATGGTGGGAGGGGGCTGGTGATCCAAGGTAAAAAATCAATTAACAGGATCATTCACCAAAAATAGAAAAAGGAGGGAGGAACTTAGATGTACCAGTGGTCTTCTTTACCTAAATCTGTAAGTAAAGAAGGAAAGGGATTTGGTCTGATGTAGTTCCTTACTGTGCCCGACAGTACTTTACAATCCAAGAGATGGAGGGAGCTTAATGTTGCTGGTAGGTAGGGAAGATTTGGACTGCACAGAGATAGATTAGAGAGGTGCTTCAGCACAGAGAGGTTAAATGACTTGCCAGGGTCATAATGTGAGTAAGCGGCAGTGGTGAGGACCAAACCTTGGTCTCCAGGCTGTAACCTCTAGGCCAAACTGCTTCCTGAGTCTGCAAGCGATGAGTCAGTGAAAATAAATGCATCACTGACAGTACAAGCAAGCGAGAGTCTTTCTTATGATTAACAGAGAAATGGCTAGGGTACTTGGCAGCTTATCCTACTGTAATTGCTAGCTGGACTGGCATTAAGACAGAAATCAGTTTCTTTATTTGGAGTCTTTCTCCGAAGCTCTGCTGCACTGTGGGCCAAAAGGTTTTCCTGTGGGGTTTACTTTATTTGGTTTACTTTTATTTGGCCTTTTTCTTCTGATGATCCGCTGGAGTGTGTGCTATGGGTTTTTTCCTGTGGGTGTCCTTAACACCACAGGCAACAGTTTTTGGGTATCTGTAACATTCATAATAAAACAAGATGTCAAAATCAAATTACTTTTCAGTTTCCAGTATTTTGTAATAAAGATGTGATATACTCCTGTAAACTAGTAAATTCAGTTTAAAAAATGCAGAGCCTTCAAAACAGGATAGGACGAATCATCCTTGATGACAATCACTGCACTGCATCTTGGTACTGAAATCGGCAGATACCCATTGACCAAATAGTGGTAGATTTTGTATCTGTCCAGTGCAACCAGTACAATTTTCCAGCTAGCTCTGATGGCTTATACTAGAGGAGGAGGTAACATTTCAGTAGTACACCATTTGGGTTTATCGGTACTTTTACCTAATAGCCTTGGTGGTTAGTGGCTGCAAAACTAAATTTTGACCCCCTTCTAAGTTTTTACTGAGGCTTAGTTTGCTAAGTGATGAGTAATGACCCATCAGGTCTGCCCAGGAAATGTCACTTTCCCATCCCCCAAAGGCTCCGAAGTGGACTTCTGTATTAGTTTGTTTCTGTGCATTCACAGAGGGTATACTCTGCAGAAATAGCCATATGTCTTGCCTGTCCCCACCCCCACCCCCACACACACACAGCAGGGCGAGCACAGGATATCTGTGCAATTAGAGAAACACAGTGACCCCATTGTGTCTATGATCAAATGAGGTGGGGGGTTGAATCGCTTTGAAACTTTAGTTTCCAGTCAGTCCTCAGTGCAATGTGATGTCAGGAGATCCTGTCTGGGTTGGGGAGAGTTCCAGGGCCCAAAGTCTCCAATGTTTCAACTCATTCAGGCCAGCTCCCTTACTCCTTCAAAATATTACCACCTTGGACTGACGGTGTTTGAACCTTGCTCAGATGTTGCAGAATGGTACCAGTTGTGCATTGACCCTTCTGTACCTGCAGGTTCTGAGCACCTAGCCCACCACATTTTTGCCAGCTACTTTTCACAAAATTCCAGCAGTTATCTGGAATTTATTTTTTTGTTGACTAAGAAAGGAGGGCTAGGAAATGCTGCCTGTGTTATGCCTCATCATTTTTGGGGGATTAATGCAAAAGCAATCCAACTGAAAATTTGGTAATGACACTGGGAGCTTCCCTACTCTTTTACCCCCACACACACACACATGCCGCACTCTGTCATAGACCCATGATGCACACCCACCCACTATTCAAGTCCAGACGAAGGTGTACCTGCCTCCTACTGTAAAGTCCGCCTGCTGTCCATAAAGAAATGTCAGATAACGCTGCATTACTGCGCTGCCTGTCTTCCTCTATGGAAAGTGCTCTCTGTCTCCTGACCCAGAAGTTTATCTTGAATGTGTCTTCTGTAATGATCAAAACGGGGTCGTTAGCTGCTAGGTAGTTTGGTCCTCTGGTCATTTGGCCATCATTTACAAGGAGGTTTGTCAGTTTTCTAGGACTTGTTGTTTATTGATGTTTGTGAAGTTTAACTGAACAATGATAAAAAACTGCTAGAAAGAGTTCCTGTGTGTCTCTGACAAAAGCAGGTATCCTTCTGTACTAATCTGTATCAGGTAACCCCATCGCTTTGGGGTGGGTATTAGAGCTGATGTAAGCCAGATCTACAAAGGTGAAATCTGGAGGGCTTCTCCTTCCCTCTCTTTATGTTTTTCTTTATGGGTAAAACAAAATGATGAACAGTGTCTGGAGCCATCTGTGACTGTAGTAATGTGCTAGGAAGCTGTCCAGCAGATTCATAGCTTAGCATATGCTGCACGGCTGTTGTATAACGTATGCCTAAGCTGCAGGGGAGAAGAACATTGAAAGGTTCTGTTTTGAATAGATACTTAGAGTTCTTAATGAATCTGAGATAGAGCCAAAGTGGAAAAAATGATATGTTGGTTATGATAACAACGTTGGACGTTTGTATGATATAGGATTATGAAAAGCAACTCCATTATTTCTGAATTGTGTTCTGGAGAAGGGTCTAGAGGTTTGCATAGCTGGATCTCCTTATAATATTTGGCAGCAATAAACTCCTTGGATTCAGTGTATCTGTTCAGAGGTGTAGAATTTAGAGAAGTCTGTGGAAGTCTTTCTGTCATTGCTAGGAGAAATAGCTCTCAAAGAAGCTGGATTATCTTTTTAGAGGTGGGGAAATGGTAGAGTATACAGCTGTTAACCACTTGCCCTCTCAGGTTGGAAAGAAAAGGACTGGTTTTATGTAGCACCTTTCATACACACTGTATACTAAAGTGGGAAAATACATACTAGGCTTCACTTCAATTAACAGAAGTTGTTAGGATGTGATACTTTATCTGTTTTCTTCATCATGTCAAGAATTTCATTGTTTCCTATTTTTCCAGTTCCTCCAGTCCCCACCCTACTGATGGGGTTACTGTGGCTGCTTTCCTCTGGCAATGGAGCAGGTGAGTGGCTGCTTTCCCAGTCCATGGCAATGCCACTCCTTAGTCGGCTGGCAGGTGCAGTGCAAATATGAGGTTCACAGACTTTGCCTGCACTCGGCTGGATCCATAATGAGATATCTTTGCCTGCACTCAGCTGGATCCATAATGGGATATCTTTGCCTGCACTCGGCTGGATCCATAATGGGATATCTTTGCCTGCACTCGGCTGGATCCATAATGAGGTATCTTTGCCTGCACTCAGCTGGATCCATAATGGGATATCTTTGCCTGCACTCAGCTGGATCCATAGTGAATTTTGGGGATCACCAGCCATGGAAAACCCACCTCCCAAATGGTCACTGCAACGCCACTGGGTTAGCTCAGGTCTCAAAATATTTTACCGGAATATTTGTCTTGGGAGTGACCCAGAAATAGCTTACTTTCTGGTGGCAGTTTAACCAATGTTCACCTTTCCAAGTTATTCCTTTCCTGTTTTGTTTCTGCACTTCTCACCAGTAGGTTGGTCACTCCGTCATAGATGCTTGCTATGGTTTCACTGACTGTGGGGTGAGGGTGTTTGCATAGGACAACTGAAAATTATAACATTCAGACAAGGAAATGGGACCAGAACTAACATGGGGAGAGGGACAGACAGAGAAACCAGAGCTAGACAAAGAGACAGACAAACAGAGAAAGCCTAAGGAGAAGCAAAAGTGAGAAAGAATGGAATGAGAGGGTGTCTGTTTGTGTGACATTATGTACGCAGGAGTGAAAGCACGAACACCATTCCATTGTCTGTGTCTGATGATCTTCCTGGACATAAGTCTCCACCACTCATTCACACTAGTGGGATTGGCGCGAGGCACTAAGACCCATCGAGGAGCAAACTTTTGCTGGAGGGTCGGCTGAGAGGCGGCGCCAGCGAGACTGCGCGCGCGCTGACGCGGCTCGGTAATGACCATCTCGGCGACGCACCTCCAACCGCCTTCAGTTCCTTTTTCCACCGCCGAAAGTGCGCTTCAGTGACGACGCCGTCAGCTTGAAATGGGAGTCAAACTTCAAACTAGCGCATAGTTTTCAGTTTGTTTTTGTAACATTATCACGATAGTAGTATCGCTAGTTTTATTCTATTTTTCGTAAAATTTTCTAATATTTAAATTTAACTTACTTGAAGAAGTCTCGCCTACTGGACCGAGTCGACCATGAGCAGGTCAGGTGGACGGTAGGGAGACTTCGTATGAAAGCTGTTCAGTCAGCGGGCTGGTCCGTCAGCCTCCTTCTCCTCAAGCGGGGTTCCGACCACGGTCAGTCCGATGCCGGGGATGGCGGTCCCCCTCGGCATAAAAATAAGCGGTCGCATTCTCGCCGTTCGCCTCGGACTCTTCTTCGCCCACAGGTCAAAAGAGAAGGCATCACTCGAGGTCGCCCTCTGGTATGTCTCGCGTTGTCGATCGTCGGTTATCGCTAGTTGCCGGTCTCCTTCTTCGGAGTCACAACTCCGATAACTGCCCTCGACATCGGAGCCCCTCCCGCCTATAGGTAGGGCTCCAGATGAGCAGTTTCATCAGTGGGCCGCTCTTATGGGCGATGGGCTCGGAGGTTGGTTCTTCTGCCTGGCTCGGTTACCTCGGGCCCTCGGGCTCCTCCGGCGATCAGGTAGGAAGCGGTTGGACTTTCCCTAATCGCGCGGGCGCCTTCTTCGGTGCTAGCGACCCGTGCTTAGGTGTTTCCCCTCACATGGCTGCAGCGCAGGGGCCTCACCGATGCCCTTATCTCCTGTTTTTTCCTTCTCTTGCTTTCCAGGTTCCGGGCTTTTCCGGCGCCTTCTGCAGGGTCTGTGGCCTTGTCGGGCGCCTGCTGGGGCCGCTGGTTGCCAGGCGCCATTGCGCGCCTGGCGGTCTCGAAAAGATTGGCGGCACAGCGGTCTCCGGCGCGCCGGTGATGCCGCTGGGATTGGGCGGCGCCTCGTCAGGCGTTGCCCGCGGCGCTGCTCACGGGGCCATCCACGGCACATCCGAAGGCGCCGCCGGCCGGCACCGCGCCGTGTCGCCGCAGCGCCGCCGGTGGGTGATTATGGGTCACAGGCTTGTTCAGCGCCAGGCGCCTCGGTGCTCGCCTTCAGCCTGCTGCCTCCTCGGCGCCGCAGCCCTTGGGACTCTCCTTGTTTTTCTGCCATTTCCTCCTCTCCATTTTCACTCCTTTCCTGTCCAAACAGTCCTTTCTGGACCATCAGGAGATGATGTTGAGCCTGACCCAGACCTTGGTTGGGTGATGAAGTGAAACAGGATCTTTCTTTGCTACAGAGCCTGTGGTGAGGACCTGTCCTTTAAGTCTCTGTTGAAGAACCTGGGATCCACTCTTTCTCTCCGACTACAGACATCGATCCTGGGAAGCTATTAAGACTCCAGCACATTCATGCTTCGGAGATCCCTACGGATTTGACTCCTCCGATTCAGCCTTCCTTCAGACGCTGTCTCAAATGGTATGGAATAACCCTGCTCTTATTCCCTCAGTGGCTAAATCCATTGATAAGAAGTATTCAGCTCCCAAGGATCATCCCATTTGGCATCTCAAGCCTTTAGGATCCTATTGTAGTCCTGGCAGAGAATGACAAGGTCGTTCTTCCTCAAACTACTACAGCTCGACCTATTAACAAAGAGTCTCGTAAGATTGATACATTAGGTAGAGAGTCTTTGCTGCCTCCACTCTAAGTATGCGTATTGCCAGTTATCAAGGCTATTTTCTCAGTATGAGTATATCCTGTGGCACTCTATGAAAAGAATGGTTGAAGCTCTTCCAGATTCGATTCCAAGTCAGAGCTTCTTCTGACCATTATTAGAGTATTGAGTCAATAACCAACAGGTCAAAGCCGCCATGGGCGCTTCGACACTGCTTCTCGCTCAGCAGCCGCGGGATTTGTACTAGCGCCATTCCTGGCTCGCGTACTTCTGGCTTCACGAATGATGCTCAGCAGCAAGTGATGGCGCCTGCCTTTGATGGCTCCTTTCTTTTTGGCCCTCAGGTGGAGCAAGCCTTGAGGCCACTCAGAAGACTAGATCGGCCATTAGTTGGCCAGACCTCCATCTCCCCTCTCGGGGCATGTGAACAGGCGTCAGTTTCATAGTCGTCAGTCCTTCGAGGCAGAGGCAGGGAAGCTTCCATAAAAGCCAACCTGCCCAACCTCGAAAGAAGATCTAGTAGAAAGCGCAGGGACCTAAAGCTCCCAGCGCTACCTTATGAGTCGTTGGCCCAAGTTCCATCCACTCTGCCCGAGGTGGAACTTTCTCCTCCGTGGAGGTCGTCTGATGTACTTCTACAACCAGTGGAAGTCCATAACCTCAGACAAATGGGTCCTTCGGATAATTCGCAGGTTATTCTCTCAATTTCTTGGAAACCCCCGAATTGTCCTCCCACACGACAACCCAGGTTGTCGGCTTCTCAGTCAGACCTCCTCACCGCGGGAGATCCAGGGCCTTCTGAACAACAGGGCAATAGAACTGGTGCCTCAGATTCATGTAAACACAGGGTTCTACTCCCATTACTTTCTGGTTCCAAAGAAATCTGGGGATGCGCTCATTCTAGACCTCAGAAAGTTAAACAAATTCCTCCCCAGGAGAAATTCAAAATGATTTCCTAGGTACCCTGTTACCCTTGCTGCATCAAGCACGACTGGCTGGCCTCTCTGGATATGCAGGATGCTTATCAGCATATCCCGTCCACCGACCCACGCAAATTCCTCAGGTTTGTAGCTTTGGGTCCAGCATTATCAGTTCAAGTCCTGCCCTTTAGGCTATCCTCGGCGCCCGTGAGTTTTACAAAGTGTTGTGCAGTTCTCGCGGCGCATCTCAGGAAAGTCGGACTCGAGTGTTTCCCTACCTGGACGATTGGCTTTAGCAAGCCCTTCCGTCCAAGGACTTTGGAAGCTGCAAGCGACTTCTCGCCTTCTCACGTCCATGGGAGTTCTGCTGAATTTGAAAAAATCTCAACTGCAACCCTCCCAGAGGCTCCTTTTCATAGGGACGCTTCTAGACACCTCTTCAGCGAAGGCTTTCCTTCCAGAGGACAGAAGACTCGACATCCTTCGTATGGCCCGTTACATCAGGAGAACCAATCGGTTACAGCTCTCTCGATGCAACGCATGTTGGGTCTCAGGCGTCTCGGTCTTCACTGTCCCTCTGGCCCGACTGCATGAGAACCACCCAATGGATGCTCTCCACTCAGTGGTCCCCACCTCTCACCCCAGTCTTATCCCATCAAGGTGACGGAGCCCTTCAAGGTCTCCCTCACCTGGTGGTCTCAAGAGAGCAATCTCCTGGAAGGATTCCCCTTTGCTCCCCGGATCATCAGATCTCCATCACCACAGATGCATCGCTAATGGGATGGGGAGCTCACTGTCCTCCTCCACACTCAAGGTGTATGGACTCAGTTCAAACTCATCTCCACATAAATGTCCTGGAGATGAGAGCGTCCTCTATGCAATCCGAGCTCTGAAGGATGTCCTTTGTCACAAGAACATTCTCCTTCAAACGGACAACAAAGCAGTGATGTATTACATCAACAAGCAAGGCGGTGCTCATTCTTATCCCCTTTGCAGGGAAGCAATGAGGGTGTGGGAGTGGTGCTTGGGCACAAGTCTCTGATTCAAGGTTTATCTGCCAGGTATACAAACGACCTAGCAGATCACCTCAGCAGAACGGAGGCAGACCCTCACGAGTGGTCTCTCGATCCAGCCGTAGCTCGGTCCCTGTTCAAAGAGTGGGGACTCAGACCTGGACCTTTTGCATCCCCACTCAACGCAAACTGCTCTCTTCTGCTCCAGAAATCCAGGGCCTGGCATTTTCTGTCAGGATGCGTTCAGGCTGCAGTGGACAAACGCTTTCTTTACGCCTTTCCACCACTTCCTCTAATCCAGAGAGTACTCCTCAAGTTCAGTCTCAGGGGACCAAGATGATTCTCATTGCTCCTTCCTGGCCTCGGCAACTATGGTTTCCTCTACTCAACAGTATGTTGGCAGCCTCTCCGAGACCACTTCCTTTGCAAATCAGTCTTTTGACTCAGGGTTCGTTGGTCCATCCCAACCTGAAATCACTTCACCTTCATGCTTGGCTCCTGAAGAGATAGAAGTGAATCGGTTCAACGTCCTCGTGAGAGTCTCAGACATCCTTCTGGCTGCTCGAAGCCAGCCACCAAAAACGACGCTTCCAAATGGAAACGTTTTTCTCTGGTGTGAAAATCCTCTTGGAACCTTTTCCTGTCCTCCTGGCAAGGTTCTGGAGTATCTTTTGGACCTATCAAACTTAGGTCTTCAGTACTCACAGTTAAAGTTCACCTTAGTGCCATCTCAGCTCCATGAGCCGGTTTCTTCCTTAACTCTGGCTCAGTTACCTATGGTGAAGAGATTTCTTAAGGGATTCTCCATACCAGACCCCTGTTAAGCGTCCAGTTGCAGCCTGGGACATTAACCTGGTGCTGGACATGCTCACTCGGAAGCCTTTCAAACCCTTAGCTACCTGTGAGCTAAAATTTCTTACCTGGAAGACTGCCTTCCTGGTGGCCATTACCTCAGCCCGCAGGGTCTCTGAGATACATGCCCTGGTTACGGACCCTCCGTGATACTGTATTCCATAAGGACAAGGTAGTTCTCCGTGACTCATCCTAAATTTCTTCCCAAGGTTGTGTCAGAATTCCATCTGAACCAACCTCTGGTACTCCCGCTTACTTCGCTAATTTCCAAAATGAAGGGGAACGAGCTCTTCATTCCTTGGATGTTAAGAGAGCCTTATGGTTCTATTTAGATAGAACCAAGGATGTTCGCAAGACTCAGCAACTGTTCGTTTCTTTCAGCGACACCCGGCTGGGTCAACCTGTCGCTATTAGATGCATCTCTTCATGGTTAGTGGCATGCCTTCGTCATTGCTATTCCATGGCTCAAGTTAAATTAGAAGGTAGAGTGTACGGCTCACCTACTAGGGCGTGTCGTGCGGCATCCCTACGGAAATTGCAATGTTCCAATTGCAGATATATGCAACGCCGCTTACCTGGAGCTCAGTGCATACTTGCTTAGCACTATGCACTGGATGTTCATGCCAGGCTACATTCCGCATTCGGCAGAACTATCCTTAATGGGCTTCTATCTTAGACGCGTGAGCTCTGGCTCTCCCCGCCTTCTTTGGGGATTATCAGCTTGGTACTCTCCCACTAGTGTGAATGAGTGGTGGAGACTTATGTCCAGGAAGATAGGAAAATTACGCACTCACCGTAATTCTTGATCTCTTGGACCCAGCTCCACCACTCATTCACACGCCCACCCTCCATCCCCGAGCTCACCGCTGTATTGGTCTTCACTCCCTCAAATCTTTAGGCGTGAGGACTTCTTTGCTGACCCTTCTTACACGGGTCATACGGACTATCTTATGTCCGTTTTTAATGTTGAGGTTTACCTTACGTTAGTTGCGCTGCACCTCCTTGGTAAAAAGGTACTGAGGCGGTTGGAGGGTCGTCGCGAGATGGTCATTACGCAGCTGGAGCCGCTGCTCTAGCGCCATGTCTCCTTGGCGCTGTCTCTCCACGACCCTCCAGCAAAAAGTTTGCCCCTCGATGGGTCTTAGTGCCTCCGGCGCCAATCCCACTAGTGTGAATGAGTGGTGGAGACTCGTCCAAGAAGATCAAGAATTACGGTAGGTACGTAATTTTCCTTTTCCAGCTGAGGAGCATAACCTTCCTGTTGTGGGTTAATCAGCCTGTAATGAGAACAAAATTGTGAGAACACCTAATGATTAATAGCGAGGATAAAGTAATAGTTGTAAATTTGGAGAACCACAGGCATGTACACATTATGGTTAATAATTGGCACCAGTGGACAAACTTTCTGCTGTTCTGCTCTTAGAGGTTGATGCTTTGATCTCCATTACACCTGGGAGAAGGCGGATGCGGTCTTCTTCAGTGATCAACACTGATCTTAAGCATCTGTTCCTCAACATAGAGTTCAACTCTTGGTCTTAGGCTGGAGGCACGAGGACCCGTGGGAGTAGACTTTGTCAGAGCGCAGATAACTGTGTTAGCACTTGTGCATGCAAAATGCTGCATGATAAGACAGTAACAGTTGTTGACACCATAACTATGTCAGTTCTATTTTTTTCCAGCTGCTAAGTGTGTATACCATGAGTAGAACTTCAGTTCATCTCAGTTACTTTTAGTTCTTTGAATCTTTTGTGCTCGAGTGTGTTGGGTAAGAAGGCGTTTATAAAGCCCCTTTGGGGCCTTTTTGTCATTGTGCAGAAGGTGCAGGATAGACATGGCCTGCTCCAGCGCACCTCCATTATTTCTTCTGCCTGAGACCCAGCCATGACATGTAGGCCCAAGATGACTGCACCAATGACTGCGCCAACTTGAACTACCAAATGTTAGAGTTTTGATCTCTAAGGCTGCAACATCCTGTTACTGACATCGGGAGCAGGTGTGGTCACAGAGGTTTCCAGTTAGGACCCTGGACCTCCCCATCCCTCACTGCTCATCAGAGCCAGTTGAAGTATTGAGCTCTCCCATCCCAACCTTGCTGGGGTCGTGATGGAGACTCTGGTGGTGGGGTCGGTAAACCTCAGCTGGGAGGCCAAGGAGCATTCACCATGGTGCCAGAACCACTGGCATCAGACCACCCTGTTGTCGTGGTCTGTACCTTTGATGCCCACTTCTCTCATGGCGACATCAACATGGACTGTTGGTGTGATTTTGGCATTAGTGCCGCTGTCAGTGCTGGTGTCAGCATAGGCCTTGGTGCAATGTAGCACTAATAGAGTTCATGGTACCGCATCAGTGTGGGCCATATGTCAACATCATTCATGTCACTAGGTCTAGCATTGGCCTTGGTGCTGCAACCTCCACTTGTGCCAATATTGGTGCCAACTCTGGATCTGGAGCAGTCCCTGAAGTTGAGCCCTCTCTAAACCAGCCAGTTTTCATCTGGTCAGGGGCTCCACCTATGGACACCCACCCACTAACCACCATTAACATTGGTGCAGCTTGGACTATGGAGGCTTTTCTTATTCCTCCTATTGAACAAGGACCCCAAATGAGCCAAGCAGTCCACAACTAGTCATAGTTACAGTGGACTCATCAGCCACTAACATCCCTTTAGGTTTCCATCTCATGTGTCCCAGTTATTATTTGACTGGGTGGCTGAGACCCTCGGATCTTTGAGTCAGTTGTCTCAGAAACAGTTCAGGCAGTAAATAGTGTGTGCAGGCCTGGTGTAGGGAGACTAACCTGGCGCTGTTCCCATCACCTCCCTCAGATCCATTCTCTGATGCCAGCCTTCTCTTCTCTCTCTCTCGCCTGTGTTCTCCTCAGAGGACAGTGAATCTTCCTGCACGTATCCTCCACCACTGAAGACTTGCACTTTGAGCAATTCATAACAGAGATGCAGGAGGTGCTGGAATGGTGCTATTTTGTGGGTACAGACTCATAACACTGTGCCACTAAACTTACTCATAAGACCTACTCAGGACACTATGGTGATCCCTCCCTGGCATACAGCACTGGAGAGGCAACTATGACGGTCTAGAAATGCCCTTTTCCTTACCTTTGCTGCAAGAGGCATCCAGGAAAGACTTTGTGCTTTAGTGGGGTCTCCTGCAAATTTATGCCACCCTACAGTGGGAGTTGCATCTCTCCTGACACCTGGGGGGTGGAGTAGGTTGTCACCACAGCTCAGCTGTTCTCTTCCCAGAACTTGAATCTGGACAGACAGACACACTGTGGAGGAAGATTATGTTTTCAGCTAAGTCATTGCTAATCATAACATTGCACCATGTGCACATGGTGGCCTTCCCATGTTGCCTGTGGAGTCAGATGCATGCCTTGCAATCTGAGCTACTGGCAAAAGATAGCACCAGATGAGGGTGTTGTAGGACACGCCAGCGGTGACCTTGCATTTAGCAGCATCTGCCATCTATCTTAGATGGATGTCTTGGCTACACTCTCCCTGCTAGGTCTGGTCTCCAACCGAATGGGCATAATGCCCTGTTCCAGTAGGAATCCCTCTTCTCCAGATGGGTGCTTCTGCAGCTGTTGGAGGCAGAAACACCTTCAGCCCCACAGGATCAGCTGCATTCATCCATTTGGCTGATGGAGCAGGATGATCCAGGCAGTTCCATTCCTCATTCCCCTCAGCTGAGGACCGAGACCCTTGGTCTCAGCATTGAGCCTGCTCCTCCCTGTTAAGGGAAATCTTGCTGTTCAACCAAAGAGTGGGGCACTGTGGGGAAGATTGCTTCTTAGAAGATAGGAGTGTTACTTACATGACTCCAGATCATCAAGAATGTATGTCCATAGAGCCGCAGAAACCTACCCACCATCCTTCTGTGTCTGTTGCAGGATCCAGAACCAGGTTTTTCAGCCATTGGTGCCTACATCTTGCCATCCTGGGTGATATATCAATGTGTAGATACTTTTGCTTTCTTGGCAGCCTCAGGATCATGCCCTTCAGAATGGTATCCATCACTGCCATGTGGGTTATTTGTTTATTTTATGGGCACAATATTAAAACTAAAAAGGGCTTATATAAAAATGTTTTGTAACAGAGAACATGGACAGCTGTTCATTTCCACTTTCTTAGCCTCCTTTAATTTCATAGGATACAGCTCCATGTCTTTTCTGTCCCAGCAGGGTACAATCCCATTTTTCCTTATCATACCATATCTTTCCTTTCGGTATCAAATCTCAAATTTGGATTAGACTTTGTGTTGCAAATAATGTTATCACATTACTGTGACCACCTGATTTAAACATATCATTATGGCTGCCTAGCGCTAAGTCCATAATGATCTCTTGCCAACACTTTCACAGACCCTATTTCATAGGAGGCTGTTTTTCTCGCTCACTATGACTTATCAATATTCTACGTTTTAAGAGCAATACTAGTAAAAGCTAGCGTATTGTTGTCATCAGTAAAATCCACGGCCCTTCATGTACATGGCTGGATTTTACTCATGGGTATTCATGACAAAATGCCATGTATCCTAAGCGAGATAAAGCCGCACCAGTTTTCCAATACTTGCATATAGGGACTGGATTTTCAAAGCCCTAAGAATGTCACAAGCCCCGGTGTGCCGATCGTATGGTGCACGGGGCTTGGAGCATTCTCCCAGCTGGCAGTTGGGATCACCCCATGCTTTCAAAGTGCCGCAAGTTAGACGAGCTTCTTCCTGGTCTAGTTTGTGGCATTTGGGGGACCTTTTACGGGTTTGTGCTAAATATTTGACGCAAGCTGCTGTAAACTGAGGAAACTGTCGCAAGTGTGCACGTGAATAGAAAATCGAATGCAGTTGTGGCAAAGGTGTTTGGCGAGCTGTGTCAAAAATGGGTTAGAAGCAGTGCTTGATGTTAGCCCTGGGTCACCCTTTGAAAATCCATCCCAGTATCTTTATTAAAGTGATAGTGCATAAAGTGCAATGTGCAAAAACAAGAGGTGCCACTTACAGTTCCACAAAGAGGGAGAACTGTCAAATGCACAAATTGCCTTATAGCTGTGCTCAAGGCTTTGTGAAGGGGCACTCTAAAGAAGATATTGTATGCAAGAATGTGAAGACTGGTGCTGACCTTTTCTTGTTTGGAACATTACTGTCTCGTCAGGCATACTCTGTTTTGTGGCAGAGTGACCTTTGTTTTACTCAGAAATACCACATATGTGTGTGTATGAAATCGAAATTAGAATCTGTATCCTACCTTGGGTGGTTACTGGACAACACAACTACAGTCCTGTTTTTATGGCTGTGTGGGTGGAGCTCTGCAGATATATTGCTGTCATTCTGGGAAAGAGTACTGTGGAAGCATGTGACTGAACATCGCTCCAGCATGCTTCCACAGTGCTCTGATACAGTTCCAGTGGGTTGTGTTGTAATGGCCCTTCCTCTGCGGCCTCATCAACACACCCTCTTCGCGGGCAATACTTTTTTCTCTCGCGAACCGCGGAAGTGACCGCCACCATGCCCAAGATGGCTGTCGACTCAAACCGCGCATGTGCGAGTATTACGTATGTGTGGTTCTGTTATGGTGACATCTTGGATATGGCAAGCTCCAGCGTGGAGAGCTCTGAGTATTTTTTCACTCTGTCTCGACGCCTGAGCAGCCATATCATCTCTGACCAAATCTTTTTCTAATAGGCCTAATTTCATGACCCTCACAACATTTGAAGTTTGTAATTGCACCCTGCTGTATGTTTGTCCCTCTTCTTTAAGTTTGATGGCTCAGGGTTCCACCATTGCATACCACATTGATGGGTAGTCCTTGTTGACTTTTTTCCCCTGTAGGGCATGAACTGCAGAGGCAAAATGCTGAGAGAGTTGTTTTTGTCCTTCTGCCCATCACTAAGGCATATGATTCTTTTCTGACAAGGCTTCTAGGTGCTCTCCCTCCTTATTTTTTCTGTTATTGTGGATTACAGCTCCTTGGATTGCATACACTTGCATCGCAACACCTAAATGTCCCTTGTCTATAAGAAGAGGCACCTTACACACTGACTGACTTGGTGCTTGCACAGGCCAATTGCACTGGGTGTCCCTGGACTCTGCTCTGCGCTTGGGACAATTGGGACTTCCTATATATTTTAATATATAACCTACCAGCCCTTTAGGGTGGTACTTGATAGGAAGCACTTCCCTTCGTTAGGTTGTTAGTCATGTGTATTTATTTTTTTATCTATTTCTATATCCGCTTTCTCTTTGTCCTATTACAAGCACGGTGCTCGCTTTTTCCTTTTCATTCTCCTGCTAACAGAACTGAGGTAGCTAGAGTACTGAAGCTGGTTACTAGCTGCATCTTGTACTGTGCATGCACCACTGTTAAGATCGTTGTCAGCAACCTGACAAAGGTTTACTTCAAGGAGGTCCTAGCATCTCTGATCAAAGACCAAAAGTGTGGAGGAGATATTCTTGAAGATCTAGCGTTTTAGTAAATAACTTTTCTTTGTCTTCCCCTCCTCCTGAAAATGGTCCAGCTTTGGCTACCTAGGCTCTACATACCTCTGCTTGACCCATGGTGACTGCTGGTCATAGGCTGGAAAGATTGGTTTGGTTTGGTTATAAGGGATGTACCTGCTTAGATGCCACACGCAGGATTGAACTAAATAAATGAGAGGACTCTAAAAGGGACAGGGATAAACTAGTCCTGCTTGTGGGGGCTCTGGGATGGTTACACTCCATTAATACACGTGTCAGCGTGGCTCAGTTTTGACACGCCTGCCTCTGGACCAGAAGGTTGTGGGTTCTAGTGCTATACCTTAAGTGCTGGCACCAAGTGCAGTAGGGAGATGCTGTACTGTCCTTTGGATGAGACGTTAAATCGAGATCCTGTTTGCTTTTTTCTGGTGGTTGTTCAGGTTAATGTTATAAATACAGTGACACTTTTGGTGGGCTGCTGCACACCTACTGACAAGATGCACTAAGGAATAGCTCTGCTACAATATAAGACTTTCAGCTATAAAAATTAATTTTATGTCTCTACTGCATTTAAATGAAGGGCAGCACTGAACTGTCTATACTGCACTGAACAAATGCATATCAAAATTTTCAAGATGGGTGCACAAATAAAGCTGCAGATGGCGGCCAGAAAAACAGCCAGTGACCAAGATGCAGCAAATAGCTGATCCTCAGCCTCTGGGGACAGAACCTCCTGGAAGGCACACTGCAGAAATCCATGCAGGCGCCATCGTTAAGGTTGAGTCAATTTTGACCCGAATCACCGAGCAAGATAGCAAAATTGAAGCCATCACCAAAGTTGCAACTACGGCAGAATCCATGGCTACTAAAACACTGGCGAGCACAACTAAAGTGACACAAGAGGATGCTCAGCTTCATATCGCTTTGAGGTCCTTGGAAATGCGCAAAGAGTAGCTAATGTGCGATAGTGGGCCTATCGGAGAGTTGCTCCGTGAAAGTTTGCTGGACTTTTGAGTGACTGGTTTAACCCGAATCTTCATTTGGAGGACTTATCATCGGAGAATTTTTAAAAGCTTACTGCATCTCCCCATAGGTGGCAGCCAGCTGAATGATGCATCTGGAATGGTACTGCTAGTCACCACCAGGGCCTCTACCAGAGATGTGATCTTAAAAGCGGCAAGAGGATCAGGACTACTGCACTATGAAGGAGAACCATTCATCTTTTCCCCGACCTCTCATTTGCCACCAGGGCCAGACGGAAGAGGTTTGATGGTGTGAGGGCCTGGTAGCGTGACCTAGGCGCGATGCACTCATTGCTGATGCTCGCTAGGCTGCGATACAGTATGGAGGGCACAACTATCAGTTCACTGATCTGGATGAGGCGGAAGAAAGTGGAGGCCATTGATGGGAGTTTGTGTGTCCACAAGCCAGCAACTGTTCAGAGTCTGACAAAGCCACTTGAGGAGACATCAATCTAATGTTTGGACTTTCATTGACTGAGGTTTAGGTTTTTATGTTTAACCTGCATTTCTTTCATAGAACGCAACGCATGTGCCCCGCTGCTTGGGGTACCATGGTATCTGTTTCTCTTTACTGGTTATGATTTAGGTTATTCTAAATATCTAGACTGCCTGCCATAATACCCAGGGTAACTCCTATAGGGGTCCTGCAAATTGTTTGGCAGACTTACATCTGAAAGCTTTAAGATGTTATTTTCCATTAGCTGATCTTAAGACTTAACTGTTCTAGCTAGAGCTAGCAGATTTTCTTTATTCCTTAGTGCTAAACTTGTTATGGAATAGTATTTTTAAGGGGACACATCAACACAGGCTGTTGAGTCAACGAAGTTTGGTTTGAATATTTTGATTTGGACTTGTCCACCCATAGTCCTGTAGGGTGCAGCTAATATTGGACATTTTATATTGACTGGTTACTTTCTAAATACCCTCACATCTGTTAACAAGAATGCATAGACTTGTGGCTCCTTTTACATTGAATGCATCGACTGTATTATTATGTGATCTCTTGCATGAGATGGTTTTCTGCTGTTTTTTTTTTTTTTTTTTTTTTACAGAAGCAATAAACTATAATTTAAGAGAAAAATACAATGGCATTTTTGAAAAGAGTAGAGAGGAATTCCACAGTGCCAGTTGCAAGAATACAACCAATCACTTCTTAATTAGGTTTACATTTCAGTTGGTTTCACCCTGAATCCCCCGGGACAAGGCTGGAAATAGGCAGTATTGTCTAGCTCTCCTTTCCTGCTTAATAAAAACTAAATACATTACATTCAGTTCATTTAATAAGGAAGTTGGTATCCTCCCCCAAAAAAAAATTCATCTGATAGTTGTTTTGTTGACTGAGAAAGGAGGGCTCGACAGTTCTCCTATTTTCAGCCTTGTCACGGTAGGCGGAGATATAGATGGTAGGCAACTGAAATTAAACCAGATTAGGCTGTTTGGTATTTATAGTGAACTGGGACTTCAGGACCTGCATTATACACAGAATAGCTCCTGAGCATGGCAACTTTTGCCCACTACATCTGTTTGATGCTGCTCCTTTAAGAGTCCATGTCTACACCCCACCATCATGCTCTCATGGGTATACACACACACACACACACCACACCCATCCCTCCCTCCCTCTGTCTCTGTCAGCTCTCACTGAACTGGAGGAATTTCCAGCCTTGAAACATAATTCTTATTTCTGTTGAGCATACTTGTGTGTTAGCCCTCTTGAGTTATGACAGGACCAAGGGCAGAAAGCAGTGTTGCATTTTTCTTACCTCTAGTGCTTGAGTTTGGAAAGCAAGCACCTGTGCACTGCCTCCCCCTCTCAGCTTGGCCCCTTATATTGCTGCCCACACATTGTGCTGAGATATTGGGGGTTCCCAGTGCTTGGCATTCTAGCTGGTATAGTGAGGAGAGTTCTGAGTGTACCACGCTGCTGCTTGGCAGCTCAGATGTCCAGCTTGTAGTATTTATATCACTGACGAACATCAGAAGGTATGGGCCTGGCTCCTTTAGGTCTTATATCTCTGGTCTGATGGCGAACAGCTGGACCTGGGTGGGTAAAGGGAAAAAAGAGAGGAGGGTGGTTCAGCACATTTCAAAGCCCGTGTCCTAAGGTATCACTTGTGGTTATTTAAAGGGACAACATGCCAGCTTTGGACTTTTACAGCTGTTGTATCGTCTTAATGATGTGCTGTCCTTTGCTGCTGCCCCTGTCTCGGGCCTAAACAAAGTCTTGATTTCGGAAAGGGGAGATTTAAGAGGAAGAAAATACTAAACCAAGTTCATTGTTTTAAATTCACTGTGTGTAGCAGTCATTGCAGCATGTCTTGAGTTGTAACTTGGACAACAATTCCTAACTGCTGTTGAAATCTTAAGCAGTGCAACGAAATTGTGTGAAATATATGACCCCTACCTTTTTCACTATAAATATTCCAAGCATCTCCCAGTTTTATTTGGTGGCAACATTTTCTAGTTCCACCAAAATATAACTATTTTATAAATGTTTTAATGTACTTGTTTCCTCAAGAAAAAACATATGGCTACATTTCATTTGTAAATACCACTGTAGACACTGGCAAAGGTTAGGATCAAGAAAATAAAAAATAAAATCATGGTGTTCGCTAGAGGCACCTAGAAAGGTACATGTGACAGGTATGCTAATATGTTTTATTAATTATAGCAGAAACTAGCTTTTTGAAAAATATTTTCACAGCTCTGCTGCTTTAACTATTCATCTCTTTAACGTTTGCTTGCATGTAATAAACTGTTTATCGACCTGCAGCTGCAGAACACTGATGCCTAGTCATTTTTTGTGGGCTAGTGTGTTACTCGCTCCATGAGTTTTCGGTTGCTCAGCAGCATTTCATCCCAGGAGATGGCACCACATGTGACTCGCCTGTGCGTGTTCCTCTTGTTTTCTTTGTGTTCAGTCACTCTGGTTCACTTAGAATTACTAAAGCCATTAGCAAACTGGCAGTATGCTAATGGTTGGGCTGGTAACATCTCCCTGCTTATGAATTTTAACTCTCGTGCAAGAAAGGTGAGGTAACCATACGCCCGTGAATACATACCAGCAGCCTGAAAATAGGAACTGAAAGGGTTAAGCAGACTGTAATTTATAAATAACCTTCAGTGACATGAAGCTGACCTTGGTATGTCAGGAGAGAGAGAGGAGGACGCTGGAATAATGACTAGTCCACTGAAGCAGGGTTCGGCTTAGCTGTTGGACTTTATTTTGGTCCTGCTGCAGTATCTCTGCTGCCTAGGAACTTGTGTCCCTTTCAGATTCAGGAAAATATTTTTAAAACTCAGTTGTGGAGTTTGTTAAAGGCAGTGTCTGCTGAGGACAGCTGGATTAGTGTAGTCAGCATTTGGGCACTCGTGCCCTGTGTTGTCTTGTATATTTTGAGTGTGCCCATTCTGAGTAATCTCAGCCTGTGGAATTTGTTTTGTTACCCTAGGTCCCCAGCTGGTGTGTAACATCCCACTTACATCTGGGCCCCTACCTCAGTTTCACAGCCAGGAGCTGTGAAGCAGAAAGGACATCAAGGGACTCTCTAAAGGTCACACACTGATCCAGTGGCTGAGCTGGGATTTGAACCTGCCTTGCCTAATCTTGCCTTATAGTCCTGTACTCCCACTATTAGACCGTACTGCCTTGTGCTATGTATAGTGTGTAACTAGAATGAACACAGACACACTAGCACACTCCGACATGATAAAGATAGGTATCACGGTAATGGTTGATCTTCCAATAATCAATCTTTACCATTCAGTCACACTAATGAGTCTTGGCTGGAGAAGGCTTTTGCAGCTTAGGGAGAGGGGTCGGACGCCTGTGCCTGTGCCACCCACAAGGCCAACATACTGATGTTGTGCATGTGAGCCAGCCAGTAATCGCTGCCAGCCCCTTCCTCAGTTCTGTTTTTCCGACCATCAAGTGTGCCCTGTGGGAGCAGGTAGTCGTAACTGCATCATAATTTCTCCTCAGTTCACCACGTGTCTATTCGATGCCATATACTCTCCGGCACCGTTTTTTATTCAATATCTTGTCTAGTTCAGCGCCGAACCTCTTTTCCTGTTTAGTTTCTTTTTTATCCATCGCTATGCCAGATCCTAAGGAAGGGGCGGGCAAAGAAGAAGGACAAGGGCACCATGCATCGGTGCTCTTGTGGAAGCCCAGTTGCTGTCAAGGACTGGCATGTGAAATGCTGGGCCTGCCTTAGTGCTGACCACAATATGGATAGGTGTGTTGCCTGCTTCTCTATGGACTGCCACACCTCAACACCATGCGTTGAAGTGGGGTTGTTCGCCTCAACTTTGGAGGCAGACATTGCCTCAGGGATACAAAGGTAAGGTCCCTGGGCTCTTCCATAAGCCCCTTTCCCATATCTCTGGTACTAAGAGTCAAGGGTCCTTCCTGCACTCGCCGAGCCATCAGAGATCCGTGGGAGGTCTGGTGGACATTCGGCTTCCTCTAGGGGCCAGCTGCACCCCGGTCCATTAGCCCTTTGGGACGGCAGGCCCTTGTGTGGGGCCAAAGCTGTATGCTCGGTCTCACACCAGTGGGCACCTTGATGTCATGGCCTGGTGCTGCCCTGGCTCCTGGTACTAAGGCCGGTACTGGTGAGCAGGGTGGCACCAACCATGAGACTGGGCCCCTTCCGCACTGCGGCAGTGCAAGAAGAGGAGTGGGTTCCAGAGTCAGTCTTGTCTCCAAGTTCGAGATAGTGGTCATCTCTTCCCTGAGTGCCCCAGTGGCGTGGAAGAGGATGACAGTGGTGGCCTTGGCTTGAAAACAGAACTGAGCGATGAAGAGAGCCACCTTGGGCCCAGTTCTGAGCCGAACACTGGACCTGGTGGCTCTCTAGTTGTGCTCCTGGGCCTTGCGCCGAGATCCATTCTGGCACCATCCGAGGTGCCGGGTTTGGTTCCAGTGTCGCCAAGGTGCCAGATCCAGGGCCAGCTCCAGGGATGCCCTTGGTCTGGACACTAGGTTTGGCCCAGGAGGCAGTGCCAGTCCTGATGAGGCATGGGGCCGAGCCTGTGGCTGACCTGTAATCAGTGCTGGTGGCAGCACTGGCTCTGGTTCCTGCACCAGCCCAGTGGCCTCTTCTCTTCAGAACTGGCTGTCACTGCCACTGGTGAGGACCAGGGCCACCCTAGGTCCTATACAGATCCGCTTTCCCATCTGGGGTGTCCCTCAAGGGCACCATCTGGCTCAGTCCTCTGAGATTTGCTGGTTCCACATGGGTGAGTTTGCCAGGCCCTTCCTCCAGGAAAGGTCCCCTGAGCACTCTCTCAGCCCTAGAAGAGGACCTGGCCTGTCATCCACAACCTTCCTCTCCTCCCATTTTCTGCCCCTCCCCATTTTACCAAGCATTGTGGGTCCTCTGGGGCCTATGACCTGGCAACAATTCAGAGGAAAGGCTTGTGTTTATTGTCATTACTATTTTAAGTCTGACCATGCCCAGTTCAGACCTGTGGTCACAGCACCACTATTCTCTGAATCCAGCTCCTCCTTTTCTGCTTCTCCTCTGAGGAAGAGGATATTTCAGTCTACATGTAGTCAGATGCTGAGAACTGTGTGTACCAACGGTTCCTGACAGATGTTGCAGGAGCTGAATGTGGGTCCTTCGAGATCGCAGTACTGCTACCCTGGTGTTGAGATTCCTTGAGATTTCAGCAGTGACTCCATTGTATTCCCTCATTGGCCTCTACCTTTTGAGGCATCCAAGAATGTCTGGCTCCATCTGTGTTCCCTTCTCCAGCCCCTAGGGATGTCCAGCACAGATATTGTGCTACCACTGGGTCTGCAGTAGCTGTGCCTCACCCCACCTAAGGGATTTTGGTGTTGCAGACCCTTCTGGGCTTAGCATGACTGCCACCCTCCTGATTCCATCTCTGCAGTGTCAGTGGCTCAGTAGGTAGCACACTTGCCTCTGAAGCCAGGAGGTCAGAGGGTTGTGGGTTCAGTTCCCACATCTGGCACTTGGTTACTATCCCAATACTGACACTGTAGTGCAGTATGATGGGGTGCTGCACTTCAAGGTGCTGTCTTTCGGATGAGACATTAAACCAAGGTCCCACCTGCCTGGATTGGTGGTAGTTCAGGTGGATGTTAAAGATCCCCTGGCACTTATCAAAAGAGTAGGGATTTTCCTGGTGTCCTGGACAAATTTCCCATTCACTAAAAAATGCCACCAGGCCAGCATGGTGGCACTGAGGGTTGAGGCGCTGGATGCCACACCTGCATCACGCCAGCGACCTGTGTTAAGGAACTGATTCAGGGGCGGAGGAGTATCGAGCATCCCAACAGATACTCTTCTCCTCCAGGGCAGGTTCCTGGGGTGCTTTGAGCACCGAACGCACCGTGACGGTGGAAGCATAGGCATCGTGGCGCAGGCAGTTCTTTGGAACCGGGAGGGTAGGACATTGTGGGTATTTGGCAATGACGCATCAGCATGTTGTCTGCCTGGACGCCAGTTCTGTGTGCTGACGTCCTCAAGAGTAGTGAGACCTAAGGGAGTAAACGGGAAAACACCCTGCCCGCCAGGATGACGACTAACCTAACCTCCCGGATCACCTACCACGGGCAGACCCCATTGTGCAGGCACTCCAGAGAGAAGGTAAGGGGACACAGGGTATACCTGACACTCTGGGAGCAGACTCGTAGGAGGGTCACCAGGAATCGTCAAAGTCTGAAGGGTAGGGCGAGTGGGTAGTAAGGAGGGATAAAATAAAGTGTTAAAAAAAATGCCACTAACAACTTAATCTGGTTCAGTTTCAGTTGCTTACCATCTGTATCCCCTCCCGGTCACCCCTGAAAAAGGGACTTCTAGTCCCAGTGGGCCTACCGGGTCAACAAAACTCAATAAATAAACAAGATTGATGCTTGTGGGAGAAGTGTTTTTGCAGCGACACATCAGGCAACTTACAACAAGTGCCTGTGGCCAAAGGTAGGCCAGGTCCTAGCTTCCATGCCAGATGCCGAGTTAACCAGCCAAGCCATTCTGCATTTCTGCCCAGGGCCTGGAACTGGCAAGGCACCAAGCGAAGGCATCATACAGTGCCAACAGGTAGCTTCCAGCCTGGTAAGAACATCATTCTGCAATTCAGCAAACCGCATGGCTTCACTTTTGCCAGTTGGCACCCCAGGTGACTGAATGGTGAAGACTGATTCTTGGAAGGTATGATAATGATGTACTCTCAGTATTTTTGCTCTTTCAGAATATCTTCACCATTGACTCACACGTCCCGCCCACTATCCCGCACCTCTGGTAAGAACCAGGGCCTCTGGGAAGCCCACTCTGTTGCGCTTACACACTGGCACTTCTTGCCACTCCTTGGAGCTCTCTCGAGGTTCAGCTCTACGTTTTAATACCCCTATTGGAATGGGCTGTCTTGCTTTTTCCTTCCAGCCTTTTTTCCCCTGCTGAGGATGAAACTCCTTTAAAAATTGGAAAATTGGCCCCGTGCCCTCTTCCCAGCAAAAGAAGAAGGGAAAAAAAAAAGGAAAACCTTTAAAACAAAAAAAAAAACCACACGGCTGTATTTTTCTCCTTTTTTTCCTTCAGCTCCTTCCTCTCCTGTTAGGGATATCTCTAGGACAATCCCTGTGGCTGCTATTACAGCTTGTTTATACTCAGTCTGTGCCTCTAAACCTCTGCCATAGGGAAGCTTCTGTCCGACAACAGGATGCAGCTCGCCTTCTTCTTATACCATTTGGAGAGGCAGATGCAGTGGGATTTTTGTGCTGTACTTCCCAGCCTGTGGTTGAGTACTTATCCCACATTTAGATGCTGGGATTCTCATTTTCTTTCAAGTCACGCTTTATCTTTATCCCTTGGAGTGATGAAGAAGATGGCTTTTGTGTGACTGTGTCCAGTCAGACTTACTGCCTGTTTCTCTGTGGTGTTTTGGGGTTTTCCACTAAATTCTTGTCCTGTTGGGAGTGCAAGAACTTAGGCTAAGATGGTATCCTGCCTTCTTAATTTGACTGAGGTCCCGTGGGCCTCTTGTAACAGCCAGAGCTTTAGGCCAGGGCTGCTGCCTTCTTCTTCTCTCCACCTTCCTGTCCGGGTGTCTCACTCTGACTCTGGCTGTTACACCTGCTACCCTTGTGCCACCCTTATGCCCAGCCCTTAGTTCTGCTAAGTTGGGAGTTAGGTTTTATTGTGTTATTTTTATGTCCTTTCATACTTCTCAACTGTCCCTGATTATGAGGGATGTCCCTCATTCTACCCATAAAATTGCCCTGTCTCTCATGGAAAAGGTGCTGCCAGCAGAGAATGTGCTGTAAATTTAGACTTTAAAGCAGAAATTCATAATATTTTAAAATTCTGAATCAAAAATAAATGGTGTACTAGTAAACACAATGGTTTTCACAATATTATGAGCGTGCATCTCCATGTTTGAGGATGTGTCCCTCATTGCGAATACCATTGTCTCTCATTTTAATTATCCACATCTTTCATTTCAGTGATAAAAGGTTGAGTGGTATGTATCCTAAATCCTTTTCCTATCCCTTTTGGTTAGGAGTGTGTAGCCTTTTCTTTTTCTCTCCCATTTGTTTCCTTCTCCTGGCAAACAGAATTGAGGAGGGAGGGGCCAGCGTCAGATACTGGCTGGCTTGTGTGCACCACGACCTGATGTCAGCCCACTCCTAAGCTGCAAAAGACTTTGCTCCTGTGGGGTCCTAGTGCCTCCTTCTGAGAGCTGTCAGTATGACTGAATGGTGAAGATATTCTGGAAGATCAAGAATTACGACGAGTACATAATTTTTCTTTTTGTCCTGTTTAGTATGTGTTGCATATTTTTTCATGCCCTCTCCTTCAGGAAAACAAAGCTGAGGTGCTAGGGTTTGAGATTCATTGTATATAAAACAATAGTCACATGTGTGACATTACTGTACATCGCTGTGGAAAACCCAAATGTTTTAGCCCCTGTGGGTCCTACTGGGCTAAGACCAAAGAGAGGGCTCTATGAAGGAAATACTCCAGAAGATCAAGAGTTATTAGTAAGTAACTTTTCCTGTCTCTTTGGGTGAACTGCACCAGCTGAGGTGGAGTCGCATCTTAGTTTGTATATTTTAAACCAGTGCGGGGCAGCAATATATCTATGCACCATCCCTCTTGCTGTGTTGACTTACGGTTCCTCCTTGTAAAACAAGAGCCCTTTGTTGAAACTGACCTCTGAGTGCCTTCTCTGTTGGGCTGCTTTCTTGTTTTGTGGGCAGTTTTACTGATATGTACTACTGTAGTAGTTATTAAGCTGTGTAACTCGTGATTGTTCAGAAGCTGCACTGCATCGCTGCAGCTTGACATTGAGAATATATGCCCAGATCACCGCAGTGAAGTTCTCATGTCAAGTCTTTACTGAAGTGCTCAGTCTCCATAAACAGGACTGATCTTACTCTGAGAAACAGCTCTTGCAGCAGGTTACATCATTAGGATGGAACCGCAGGCCAGGACCCCACGGAAAAATTCTAGCCCCTCCCGACGCCAGGCATCATATAAAGGGGCGGTCCCCAGCATCCCCAGTTCTTTTCCGCGTCCGACTCGCAGAGCATCGGCCCTCGCAGAAGCCTGCTCTACTCTCACGACATGTGAAATCTTCAATTTAAAACTTTACTCCATGTCTGCTTCTTCTACTCCTTCTCCCGATGGACGTCCCCTCTAAGTGCGCCTGCAAGCAGATCCCCTTTGCAGACCATCATTCTGCATGTGTCAGGTGACTGGGCCCTGAACACGACACCCAGGCCTGCTCTATTTGCCAGCAGTTTAACAGCAGGACCGGATCTGCTGCAAAAGGCCCTTCAGGGATTCCTCCTCGAGAAGAAATTAAAAAGATGGAGAAAAGACCTTCCTCCAAAGGGAATCTTCTCATAAATCTGAGAAGCACCGGACAAGCTTTGGGACTCGGACAGAGCAAAATCTCCAAGCAGGGCCTCAGAGTCCAGGACCAGCTCCAGCTCTGCCCGGTCCGATAGATCTCCTTCCTGGGCTCGCTCCCAGCCTCCCTGGTAAAGGTAAGGTCTTCAGGGGTCCTCCGCCACCCTGCACCCGCCAAGACCTCTCAGGTGCCGGATGCCTCTAAGCCTGCTCCTTCGACAGGCATAAAAGTCTTCCTCCAAATCTTGAGGTGCATCTGACCCGACACCGGATACCGGCTTCAGGTCCATCTCTCAACCTCCCAAGAAGACTTCCGAGCTGACATCCCTAAGCGGACGATGGAGTCCAAGAAGGCGACGACCTGGCAACCAAGGATGACCAACTACTACACCGACGCTGGTGAACACCGGATGTCAGGGGTCCTCAGGAGAAGAGGCTACCGTACCACCAGATGACCAGACAGGTGACACGGAGGACACTGGCTTGCCCAGGGAGCCGGATCCAGTGCTTCCCGGGACCCAATGCGAACCAGACGACAGGCGCACACCAATGCCAGGTCCGCGTCAGGAATGAACATTCAGGAGGTGAAGGATTTGTTCACTTTCTGGTGGGAAACCATCAAGAAGGACGTGTGCCCCTAAGCCTCAGCCTCCTCCACCTCCTCCTAGGGGTGCAGGTGACAGACCCCCCGACTCCCAAGGAGCCTACTCCGCCTCCTTGGGGCCGATCGAGACAGGAAACGCCCTTCACGCTCTCTTTCTCAGGGTCCCGAGCCCGAGTGACCCAGGGGCGGACGTCGATCATCGGGAGATGACTCCAGACCGATAATCCGACATCTCCAGGTCTCCATCTCCTTTCAGTCCCCATCACCAGACCACGGGACCTCCCAAGGTCGCCACCAGATGATCCTCTTTTCGGAAATCATGAGGCACATCCAGGACATTATGGGATGGGAGACCAAGAGCTAGACCCCGAGAGACAATGCCTTGCCCGTTACCTCAGGCAGAAAGACCCAAAGCCTGTGATGGTCCCACCTTTGGTGGACACCTTCTACGGATGTCACCAAGGTGGCTTGGAAGCGTCCGCATTCCACACGGCTGTTCCAAATAAGGCCGACCGCCTTTACAGGGCTCCTACGGAGGACTAGTATTTGGTGCAACAACCCTGGCCGACTCTCTGGTCATTACAGCATCTCATGACAGGTCCCAGCGGCCTCAGCATTTGAGCACCCAGCCTCGGACCAGGAATCTAAGCAATTAGATTCCATGGGAAGATGCATGTATGCGGCTGCTACATGCTCTATTAGGTCTTTGAACTATCTGACGACATGGTGTAATTTCAGAATGCCCTCTGGGATCAGGGCCAAGACCTTCTTAAAGATCTACCAAATGGCGAAAAGGAGGAGGAGCTGCTAACCTCCTCCAAACTGGGTCTGATGTGGAGACCCAGGTTCTCCGAACGCTTACGACTCAGCAGACTCTGCAGCCAGGGAGCAGCCACAGGCGTTTGTCTCCGGAGACACTCGTGACTGAGAGTCTCCGGATTTACCGACGTCCAGCGTCCCCTTATAATGGGAGCGGTCCTCTTGGTGAAGAGTCTGAGAAGGTCATCACCAAATTGCAGGACGCTGGGAAGGCAGTCAGGACTGTACAAGCTATGTACAGACCAAAATCTAGTTCCTTTCGTAGGAACAGAATCATTTCGCAACCGCCAACAAAGGCAACAACCATGTTGTGGCCAGCAACCAAGGGGCAACTTCAGCTGTAAGAATCAAGCCAGGTTCCCTCGGGCCAGGGCCCAAGCATTCAAAAGCAGCCGAGCCTATGGGGGCCAACACCACCACAGCATGACACCTTCCCAGCCCTCACCCCTCCTCTGGATCAAAGGGTCGAGAAGGTCGGGGTCGTATCTCTCATCACCTTTCAGGATGACAGAAGATCACCTCCAACCGGTGGGTGTTGCAGTTGGTTTAACGAGGCCACTTGATAGAGTTCCTCGATCACCCACCGTCCAGACCTCCCTGCTCTCCGCTACTCGGTCAGCATGCTCTGCTTATTCAGCAAGAGATCTTGGCCCTCCTACACAAGGAGGCCATAGAACATGTTCCATTGAACCAGAGGAAACTGCTACTATTCCCACTTCTTCCTGGTTCCAATCTCAGCAACTTTGTGCTATACAAGCATTTCCGCATGGTGACTCTGCTGGGTCTCATTACCATGCTCAAAGAGGGTGCATGGCGGCGTCGCTGGATATGCAAGACGCTTATCTACACCTCAGGTCGCTCAGGCGCACCGCAGATTTCTGCGCTCAAGTCTCTGGGATGCCACTTCCAGTTCTGAGCCTTCCCTTCTGACTGTCTTTGGCACCTTGGGTGTTCACGAAGTGTATGGCAGTTATGGCAGCAGCTCTCAGGAGAAGAGGCCACTACGTGTTCCCTGCATCTAGATGACTGGCTCCTCGTGACACCCTCATGGAGGCCCTGATGTCCATAATACAGGAAAACTGTTCCTCTTCCTATCGCTGGGCATCATCATCAATCAGGAGAAGTCGGTGCCTTGTTCCGTCTCAGAATTTGCACTTTATAGGAGCGGTTCTGGATGCAATTCAGGAAGGGCATTCCTTCCCAGGACAGGGCAGAATGCATCAGATCCCTCATAAGGGATATAAAGGAAAAGAAGACGGTGCCAGCCCGCACCGTCCTTTGCCTGCTCAGTAACATGGCGGCTGCCATTGTGACGGTTCCCCTTGCTCGACTCCATATGCGGATTACCCAGTGGATGCTGAGAGCACAGTGGGACCAAAAGCAGGATCATCTGCAGCATCCAGTCCGGATCACAAACGCAGTCATCCGAGACTGGCATTGGTGGCTCATTCCAGACCACCTCTCGATGGGAGTCCCTTCACTGCACCACCTCCTTCAGCGACTCTCTCCACGGATGCCTCGGGGTCCGGATGGGGAGCTGACCTCAATGGGGCTCCTGGTCATCTCTAGAGTCCCAACTTCACATAAACATCCTGGAGATGAGAGCCATCCTGTATGCCCTATAGGTATTCCAGACGGAGATTCCACTGGGTACTCTTCTGGTACAAACAGACAATACTACGGTGATGTACTATCTCAACAAACAAGGAGGCACTATTCCTACCTCTTGCAGGGAGGCTCAAAGGGTTTGGAATTGGTATTGCAACACAGCGCACATCATTGCAGTACATGTTTCTGGTGTGGACGACACTATCACGGACAGCATAAGCCAATCACAGGTCAGGGTCCACTTAATGGGAACTGCTTCAGGAAGTCACAGAGGACCTGTTCCACAGATGGGGACATCAGAATTAGACCTCTTCAGGCCCCCATTCAATGCAAAACTGCCCAATTTCTGCTCACTAGATCCAGGGCCTGGTGTTTTCTGGTGAGACGCGTTGTCCCTGTCTTGGATAGGCAGGTTCCTCTGCTTTCCCGCCTTTCCTTTGATCCAGAGGTTCTATTGAAGCTCCATCAAGAGCAAGCATGCCTTATTCTAGTAGCACCCTTGGCCCAGGCAGATTTGGTTCCTCTCTTACATCAGCTGGCCCAGGAACCTCCGGTGCCTCTGCCATTTTGCTCTCACCTTCTATCCCAGGAGACAGGCTCCTTGGTCCATTCGGATCTTCAGTCGCTGAACCTGCTTGCCTGGCTCCTAAGGACATAGCAGTCCTGAGGTACGGGTCTCTCAGGAAGTTGCGGATGTTCTGGTGGCAGCCAGAAAACCCTCACTCATGCTACTTACGCCATGAAGTGGCGAGATTTTGTATTTGGGCTCAGGCTTGAGCATTGACCCCTTGGAGTGTTCTGTAAGGTCTGTTTTAGACTACCTCCTATCCCTCTATGAGGTAGGACTTATTATTCCTCCATTAAGGTCCATCTATGTGCTATTTCAGCGTACCATTCTCTGATAGGTCTAGGTCTCTAGCTCAACTAGAGGCTTCTTGCTCCTTTTAGTGGCATCCTGCACTTGATACTTCCCATCAAAGACCCGGTTCCACCTTGGGATCTTCCTTTGTTCTAGAGCAGCTTACACTGCCTGCTTTTGAACCAGCCATGATTGCAGCCGTCTCCTCGCTTGGAAGATTCTCCTTTAGTTGCTGTTACTTCCGCCAGAAGAGTTTCTGAGCTTCATGCACTCATGTGCAAGGATCCTTATTTGGTTTTTACAAGGACAGGGTGTCCTTAAGAACAAATCCTAAGTTTCTTCCAAAGGGAGTCTCAGATGTCACACTCAACCAGGATATAGACCTACTGGTGTAGTACCTGAATCACAGTAACAGGGGAAGTCCTGTTGCACACTTTGGATGTGCATAGGTGCCTCAGATATTATTTGACCAGAACCAAAGCCCATCGTACATCGGACCAGCTCTTTGTTTCCTACGTACAGAGGATGATCGGTGCTCCTGTTTCTAAACTGTCACTTTCTAGATGGTTGGTAAAGTGCATTATGTTTTGTTATCAGAGCGCAATAAACCCTTACGGGACGGTGAAGGGTCATTCTCTGAGGGGTGGACTACCTTCGCTGCGCTTAAAATGTTTCCACTTCAAACATCTGTGCAGCAGTGACCTGGAACACTGTACACATTCATCAGGCACTACAGTTTGGATATTGCTTCTAGGCGAGAGCTGGTTTTGGCTTGGCGGTCCTCCAGGGACTTTTGTCCTGAAGCTTGGAGTTTTCTCCTATCCTCCTCCTGAACTTGGTCCCTTACTGCTTGGGAATCAGTCCTAATGGTGTAACCTGCTGCAAGAGCTGTTTCTCGAGTAAGATAGTACAGTTACGTAAGAACTTACCGTAACAGCAGATCTTCGAGAACAGCTCTTGCAGCAGGTAAGTTTCCTCCCACCTTCCCTCTGGAGGTTGAGTCTTCTGACCTAGTTTCTAGGCTACAGCATCTTCGATGCCTTCTGCAAACCTTCCTTTGGAAGCGGATCCTTGGTCTTCCTTCAGATGTCATTCTTGAGTCAGGAGTCTCCGAGGGAGAACTGGGAATGCTGGGGACCGCCTTTATGTGATGCCTGATGTTGGGAGGGGCCGATGTCGGGTGGTCCCCGCTGGATATTGCTAGCTAGAAATTTTCCTTGGGGTCCTGGTGCCTGCCGGCTTCAGTCCTAATGGTGTAACCTGCTGCAAGAGCTGTTCTCAAGATCTACTGTTAACGGTAAGTTCTTACGTAACTGTACTTTTCTACAAAGACCCAACACATGAGAGATACTGTGTCACATTAAAATCCTGTGTTCAAAAACAGTTCAGTGCTAGCAAGGGGGTGAGGGGTTGAAGAGCCTTTGGGCATAGTAGCAGTAGCCCGTAAAGTCAATGGCAGTTTCACTGATTCTGTTTCAAAGCCATAATAACTGAAATTTTTTTTTTTACCAATAAGCTAACTGATGCATATTCTGTAGGAGGTGCTCCTCCCAGGCTGACATCCACCAGCATGGTATCAGAGGCCAGGAGGAGCAGGAGCTGATTTCTCCTGGTTATTAAATGTTGGCCAGAATGGTGGGCTGCGCTACAGTATGTCCCATATTCCCTTACCCACAGTCTGTTCTGTCTCTGCCTGCCCAGCCCCAGGAGTCACAAGTCCAGTCCCCTGCTGTTCCTTTTATTCTTCCTCCATGGAATTATTGTTCGACTACAGAGTGCTTATTTCGCATGCCGCCTGGGGGTCAACATTTACATCATCATGCTTTATTCAGCCAGGAAAAGATCCCACTGACACTAAAAAGTTTCTTTTTATAAGAGAGTCCAGGCCAAGACGAAGATACAGTATAATGCATTGCAGCAAGACTGCATACAAGAAACAGATGGGCGTAGGTTTCCTGGAACTTGCGCAGCCCCTACCAGCTCACCACAGAGTGGCATTGTTTGTTAAAGCAGCTGCCCACGGGCCACCCTGAGGGACAGAGGTTACAGCTGTGTTGACAGTGTGTCAAATCAGGGATGAGGGCACATGTGGAAAATGGGGAGAAAAATTATTTACAGCATATACAAACTGCCTCTGCAGCAGTAGGGCTACCATTTACAATGCTGTCAGTCCAGGTCTGGGAATGAGCTTGGGTCATCAGGGGGCCTGGTGGAGGGTTTTGGATGTCCCAGAGAGTGCTGTGCTCCTATGGAGAGAGACAGATTGCTTATCTGTGATACTGCCACCTGTGAGACCACAGGTGCTGTACACATGAGACATGTTTGTGTTTGTATTTTCTATGAATTTTGAATTAAAAAGGCATAAAACAGAAACTGAGCCAGAGGTATAGCAGCTTTCTTACACAAACTGCAGTGAATCCTATAAGTGGGTGCATGGGAGGGTGGGTATATGCAGCACTCAGCTCTGAGTGCCCATGTTTCTAGATCCTGGAACTCTCCCCATGCACAAAAGGTGCTTGCTTGTGATGCTATTGGACATCTCAGAGTTTGGACGGTAACACTTCCTTTCATCCATCCTCTGAGATGCAGCCAGATCTCTGAGATCCATCCCCTTACAAACAGTCGTTAGAACCCCATGCTAAAAGCTGTGCTAGAAATCATGTTAACAAACACATTTGAGAGTGTTAGCAGTAGCCAAGGGACTTACTGATTTCTATTTGCAAATATGCTCACAAATTCCTTGTGTTTGTGACCTTAAGCGTCTTAAACCAAGAAACGTGCTGGCTCAAAAAGGCGATGACTACATGTGGGGCTGCAAACCGAGCCTAGGGTTTGCATGCATTGTCTCGAATCTCCATTGGGGCCAAGCACATCATGGAGGATAAGGCACTTGGCTACGAAAGTGGAGGACATAAAGCACAGACATTGACAGCAGAGGAATGCCAATTGGTCTATTCAGTCTGCCCTTTTCCGGCTAACCTATATGACTGCCTGGCATTTGATCAGCTGATCAGTGGCTTATTTATTTATTTGGTTTTTGTTTACCAGGTAGGGTGCACTAGACAAAAAAGTCCTATTTATAGGTACGTCCTGGAAAAGTACAGTGGGGATAGACAATCAAATACATAGCACACCAGAAGCCAGTGGACCTGCTGTGGTCCTCCTGTTAGTCCCTACCCCTGGCTGCAGGGTCTTTCCTTGCTCAGTGGCATAGTTGTATATACTGGTGGCCAAAAGGCAACAACAAGGTTATAGATGCAACAACAGTCGCCTTCGTGGATGCTTGGCATCATATCCTTAGTGACATTTGTATTATGAAACACATAATGGCCTCCTGCAAGGCCGACTACCTCAATTCCAGGCCATATGACAGGGGTGGTTCCTATATATAACGCCCATAGACGATTCCTTTGTTACCTGAACTGGCGGCATTGGGTATTGCTAATTCCTATACATCTAGAATGGAGAGGGTAGTGTTCATTCATGGAGGGCCTAGGCAGTCTGGGACTAACATACAGTGTGCCTTCCTGGGTTTGTAATACTGTGCCTGTGTATCTCTTGCATAATGTCTAGCCATTCTTGTTATTTAATTTTACTGCTAATTGTGCTGTATAACCTGTTGCCATACGTAGCTGTTGTATTTTAGCCTGCTGTACTGTTTACTGACTCCATAAAAATATAAAATATAAAAAGCCACTGGATCTGGTGAACAATTTAACGTCAGTACTATTTACAGATGAAATGCGATAAACTGAGCATAATACAGTTATATATAGCAAAAGGATAAGGCTGTCTGGAACTAGTGCGTGACGTGACTGTGGGTGTCCTGATCATTGAGGTGAGACCTGGGAACATTGGGAAAATGGAGAAAAATACTTTAAAAAAAATCTAACAAATAGAACTGCAAATGGCAGTCACTGCTTTGTGGGAGAAGGTGGATGTTTTCAACAAAAGGCAATTTCAGTGGTCTGCTTTGACAACAACAACGGCGGGGAATGGAGGAAGGCAGATAAAAAGAATAAAAAAAAACAGTTGCTTTTCATCCACTGCCCCTCGAATCAATGATATCTGCCACTAGAATAAATGAGGAAACCAGTTGTCCAGAGCTGTTTCCTGATGGGTGTGTTGGGGAGTGGTATTAACCCATCAGCAGCTGGGAGCAGCAGGCCTTTTATACACTGAGGGAAAGCCGCAGCAGCTGTAACATTTCTGTCATTTTTACAGAAGGACAAGTACCTTCCTCAGCCTAGCCAGTGTCCTCTAAGACATTGAGAATTCTGTGCTTTGCTTTTCTAAAGTTAAAGTTGAAGGGAAGGGAAGAAGGAAATAGTGAGCGGACTAGGTAATTTCGAAAGGTGGAAAGAGTGACAGAGTAACGATGTCACACAAGCATGGGAGGTAGAGCTGGGATTTCATAACAAGGACTGCCTCCTCAGACCTGGGGGGCAGTCCAGGGGGAATGTCTTTAGTTACTACTTCCATGACCATTAGAGTGAGTTGTCTGGTGGTTTTAACTTCCTAAGGTGTAAGATGTCTGTTGGAATGGTGGTGGTAGCTATGGGAAAGGGAAATTGTTTAAGCAGGAAAGGCACACCAAGCCAAAGCTTGTTTCCAGGTGCAACTTGAGAGCATGAGGAAGGTAAGTGACTTGCTCAGAGTCACACAGTGTGCAAGTGTGGACTGATGGATTCAAACCCAGGTCTCAAGGTTTGCAGCTCAATTCCCTTAACGGGGTGCTCTTCCAATGACCATTTCTAAAGCTCCAGGAGTAAGATTGCACCTTGTGAATCTCTACTGTAACAGTGACCTCTTCACACCCTTGGGGTAGCATATTCATTTTGGAGGAGGTCTTCATTCTGTTGGTCTGAAGGGGTAGTTTAGTAGGCAGTGATGGCATGTGAAAAGATAGGACGTGACATGGTTTATACATACAGTAAGTGGGTAATGCCTTTGCATTGGGTGTAGCACTTCCCACTCTGCATGCACGTAAACACACTGTGATGGGTATGTCAGAAACAGCTCCAAAGCTTATCCTCTCCTTTGGCTTTTAATTTGCTGGGGTGACCTTGCCAAGCATAGGAGTCAGCATGAGCCAAACAGACAGCCCAAATTTAGACTTGTTCTGCCACTACTCTAAACTCTTTGTCAAATTAATTCTTGATTTTCCAAGAATCAGTCTACTCCACTGGTTTCCACTAAATAACAGATCTGAGCCAGAAGTTATAGGACCCCACAGGAGCTAGACCTTTTCTGGTGGGAGCTGGTGGCTGGGCCCTGCGCGTGTCCTGCGTGCCTGCTGATATCTAATGGCACCAACCCCCATCACCTCATTTCCCTTTTTCCAATGTCGAGTGTACAACTGCGTCACTGCTGTCCTCGTTGGGGTCAGAACTTCATGGTCTACATGACAATAGTGTCAGTTCTTCAGTTTGTTTTGAATACAGTCGTTTTTTTTATGTGTGTGTCAGTTTAGTTTTAAATAAATATGATGAGTACCCCAAGGTTCCTTTTAAGACAGATAAAGGGAGATAAGGATGGAAGGACAATACATAAAACAGAAATAACCTGATCTCAACCCTCAAAAAAACAACAAAAGCTCTCTCATGAAAACTAAGTATTGAATCTTATTATTAATTATTTGACATTTGATACGAGACATATAATCATATAGTTCAAACACATGAAAAGTGTGAACAGCAACAATATCTTGCAATGCTCCAAGCTTATGACATATGGTTATACATATGTAAACATAAACAACAACAATGTATAGCAATGCTCCAATAAAGTATAAAGTAACGTTTCAGAACTGGTTCCTTCATCAGACTGGGAGCTAGTGTTGCTCTGAAAATAGAAAAAATGAAGAGAGCCAGCGAATATCGTTTTTTAACATCAAAACAGTGTATATAAAGAAAAGGACAACAACTTAACTAAATAGGTGGAACAAACCTATAAACATATAAATATTTTCTTCTAAGGCGTTTGTCAGTGTTGGTGGTTTACACACCGACTTGAGGGGGATAGGCGTTAGCGCCCTACTTGAAACACTCTGAAAAAGAAGAATATGAGAAGTTTTAAGCCTAAATTAATGTCTTCAGGTGAAAAAAATGAATTTTATTATAGAGAAAAAGCTTACTGTTGAGAAAAATTCCCAAATGGAGCAATTATCAGGATAGAAACTTCGAGGTATCAATGACGTATGTACAAAAGAAAAAATGAAAAGTTTTACTTTCGGTTTTAATCTTGAATTGGGATAATATAGTAAATAAAAGTAGTATACCCCATAAAAATAAATTTGAAATGTAAAGATTCTTTATATCTATTCAAATCTCTGCAACAGAATAAAATACTTGTTAATTAAAGATAAAGATCTTTACTCGATCATTTCTAGTAAAGCGAGATACAAAAGTTCTTACCGTAAGGTACTGCTTACAAGGAACTTAAAAGACCCATTAGAAAGTTTTTAAATTTGCAGGAAAGCTGCGCCATTGATACCTTGCAAGTTTCTATCCTGATAATTGCTCCATTTGGGAATTTTTCTCAACAGTAAGCTTTTCTCTATAATAAAATTCATTTTTCTACCTGAAGACATTAATTTAGGCTTAAGACATCTCATATTTCTTCTTTTTCAGAGTGTTTCAAGTAGGCGCTTGACGCCATCTCCCCCAGTAAGCGTGTGTAAACCGCCAACATTGACAAACGCCTTAGAAGAAAATATTTATATGTTTATAGGTTTGTTCCACCTATTTAGTTAAGTTGTTGTCCTTTTCTTTTTATATACACTGTTTTGATGTTAAAACGATATTCGCATTGGCTCCTTCATTTTTTTTCTATTTTCAGAGCAACACTAGCTCCCAGTCTGATGAAGGAACTCAGTTCTGAAATGTTACTTTATACTTTATTGAGCATTACACATTGTTGTTGTTTATTTTACATATGTATAACTATGTCATAAGCTTGGAGCATTGCATGATATTGTTGCTGTTCACACTTTTCATGTGTTTGAACTATATGATTATATGTCTGTATCAAATGTCAAATAATTAATAATAAGATTCAATACCTAGTTTTCATGAGAGAGCTTTTGTTGTTTTTTTTGAGGGTTGAGATTAGGTTATTTCTGTTTCAGTTTAGTTTTGCACACACACAAAGGTTAACAGATCTTCCAAGAATCAGTTTCCACCACTTGTGGGTCTGTGCGGAGGCTCTAGGGCCCTGCAGGAGTCAGAACTTTTCTGGTGAGAGCTCTTGGCGTAAGTAGGCCGGCATATCACTGCGTGCCCACTGGTATACAGAGGCATTCCACCCTAGCTGCTTCAGGCTCCCCACCCCCATCAAATGTGCATCAGTAGCATTGCCACTTTCTTCGTCAGGGCCAGAATGTCACACTCTGCACAACAACAGCATTCAGCTCTTCGACTTTAGTTTAAAATAAAGTTTGTTAATTTTGTGTCAGCACACAAAATCTACTGTTTATCTCCGTCTTACTGTACTAATGGTTGAAGATCATGGAAGAGGGTAGAAAGCCTGAAAAGGCTAATTGCTCTAGCAGTGGGGCTGAGTCTGGCGACACTACTTTCTGGACGGTACTTTGGCAATGGGCATTATGGTGCCCAGGAGAATGGACAGTCCTTCCAAAGTCACAAAAGAAACAGCCCAGATCTCGAATGGTGCCACTTAACTTAGGCGCACAATTGACTGCAGTTCCAGTCTGGGGCTATTGCCACCGCTGACTCTGACAAATTCTGTTAGTTTATTTATCATATCGGAATTGCAAACCTTTGAGTCAGAGGCTCCTTTACAAAGGCTCCACATAAGTAAAACATTATACAAGCATGGGACAGATGAACATAAGCATATACAAGTGAGTTAAAGAGTCATAATAGGACATAGTAGCAATCAGTAACTCAAAATAAGATACTTGCAAACAAGGATGTGACTCCTAGAGTGATTAAACAGAAGACTGTAGTCTAGAGGAGGCAATGGATGGGTAAGGCAGGATGGACAGTGGAATTAATTCATGGCCAGTGGGATCATTGACTCCACTGGTGGTGCTGCATGCAGCTTTGGGGCCTACCTGGTACTGACTGTGGTGCCGGTGACAGTAATGCCCGAGTTTTCAGTGTCGGGATCATTCCCTCCAGGAAAGGTCTAATTTCCCAGACCCTATCTGAGGCTGCGTCCAGTGTCACTGTGTTGCTGAGGCCATGGTCTGTGCTGGTGGCTCTTCAACCTTCTCCTCTCTACAACTCACAAAGTGAGGAGGGATAGAGGGTGATGAGTCAGACCCTGGCATAACCATCTCTGATGGTGAAGAGGAAGTCTCGTAATACGGTCCAGAGAACTCTGTCACTGTACCTCAGGAGGATCTCTCCTTCCAGGCGGTGGTAAGAAATATTCATTCTGCATTAAATTTCAACCAGCAGCCATGGACCAGGCTAGCGCTCCAGCTGGAGTTTCTAAATGTGTGCAACATCTAGGCCTCTGTAGTTCCTCCCATCCAGCTGACCCTAGAGATACTCTCTGAGATGGCTGAGCAGGCCTGCTACTGCCCAAACAGACACACGTGTGGGACCTAATTCTAAGCCTGTGCATTTCTCGCAGCCAATAGCAGATGCCATTGTTATTCTGGCTGAGAATGACATAGACATAGTGCCCAAGCAGACCACTGTGCACCCACTAACAAGGAGTCACGTAGGTTGGCACCACGGGCAAGCGGGTCTGTGACTCCACTACCCTTGGCTTGAAGACAGCTAGCTACCAGGTCACTTCTCTGAGTATGAGTATGCCCCTGAATAACCTTAAGTCTCTGGCAAAGGCCTTTCCAGCCATAGAGACGAAACAAGACATGCTGCTTGCTGTTAAATATGGTGTTGGATCTAACAGCCACCAGCGTAAAGCCTTTGTGGATGCCTCTGCTGCAGCAGGATGCTCCACAGCTGCAGGTATTCACATCCAGCAGCACTCCTGGCTGAAGACTGCTGACTTCACTCCAGGCGCTCAACAATAGATCGTAAATGTGCCCTTCCATGGCACTTATCTGTTTGGACAGTAGGTGGAGCAGTCTGTGAAGAGTCTAACAAAACTAGAATGACTCCTAAGAATTCCAGGCCAGTTCCTATAACCCACAAAGGGATGGAGAATGGCTATTTTCACAACAAGCAGTTCTTTTGTGGTGGGGTCAGAGGGCCAAAACAATAAAGTCCAACCTCCCCAGCCCCAGAAGAAAGCATAGCCAAGGCATGGGTGCAAAGGCACTCCATCCCACCATCTGAAGCTCCAGTCCCAGATCCATTTCAGTTGCCAGAGATGGACCTCTCCTCGGGTAGGGAGGCAGTGCGAATCCATCTCGATGGACAGGTGGGGTAGCAGGATGATCAGAGGGCACTCCTGGAAATCTCTCCACACAGTCCTCCCAGAAGGATACTCTCCTTGTCAGCTCACATGTCAGAGTTTCTGACACAGGAGATTATGGGCCTTCTGAGAAACAGGGCAGTGGAAATAGAGGCCGGGTCAGCAAGGAACACAGGGATATTGCAAGAATCAATCTTAGCCATTCATTCCCACTTATGGGTCTAAACTGGAGGCACTAGGACCAAGCCAGAACAAAGTCATGTAAGCCTAGGGACTGACGTCTGTGCAGGTGCCACCCACAAGGCAGACATAGTTATGTCGTGCTCATAGGTTGGCCAGTAATTGAGGTAAGACCCTCCCTTCCTCCATTCTGTTTTCTCCTGATGAAGTGTGCACTGTGGGAGCTTAGTCCCTGAAACAACATCATCTTTTCCTCAGTTAGTTGCCACCTTTAGTTCAGTGCCTTTATTTCTCAGCACTGTTTTTTTTTTTTGTGCCATTTATTTTAGCATTAGTTCTTGCTCTAGTTTTGTGCCAAACTCTTTTCTTTCCCTTTTATCATTGTTTTACTGCATCAGCCATGTCTGGTCCTGAGGTGAAAAACAAGAGGCCAAGCAAGAAGAAGAAGAAGCAATGTGGCAGCCCCCATGCATCAGTGCTCCTGTGGAGGCAGTATTGCCGCTTCAGGACTGGCATGACAACTGCTGAGCATGCCTTGGTGCCGACCATGATATGAATAGCTGCAAAACCTGCTACTCCATGGATTACTGCAGCCTTGAGAAGCACTTCGTGGAGGTGGGTCCGTGATCCACCCACCTTGGAGGCAGGCGTCAAACCAGGGATGCCAAGATGAGGTCCTTGAGCTGTTTCCTGAGCCCTTTGCAAATTTTGTATGTACTAAGGAAGACCTGGGCACTCCATGCACTCACCTCTTTGAGATATTGGAGGCCCTGGGGTGGGGTTGGAGGAATGGTCGGTTTCCTTCAGGAGACCAGCTCAGCATCCCTCCCAGTGCATCAGCCTTTCGATGGTGAGACTAAAGCTATACACTGGGTCTACACTGGTGGGCTCCTTGATGTTGCACCCTGGTGCCACACTAGCTCCTGGCATTAAGGCTAGTACCGGTGAGCAGGCGGTGCCAACCGCAAGACCAGATCCCTTCTGGCACCATTCACTGTGCTGGAAGGGGGTTCCAAACTGTCCCTATGTAAACCCTGATGTTATTACCATATCTTCCTGGACATAAGTCTCCACCACTCATTCACACTAGTGGGATTGGCGCGGAGGCACTAAGACCCATCGGGAGCAAACTTTTGCTGGAGGGTCGGCGAGAAGGCGGGCGCCCGCGAGACCGCGGCGCAGCGAGCAGCGGTCGGCGATAATGACCATCTCGGCGACCCTCCAACCGCCTCAGTTCCTTTTTTCCACTTCGTGGTGCGCTTCAGTGACGCGTCGGCCTGCTTCATGTGAGTCAAACTTCAAACTAGCGCATAGTTTTCAGTTTGTTTTGTAACATTATCACGATAGTAGTATCGCTTAGTTTTATTCTATTTTTCGTAAAATTTTCTAATATTTAAATTTAACTTACTTGGAAGAAGTCTTGGCCTACTGAGCCGAATTCGACCATGAGCAGGTCAGGTGGCGGTAGGAGACTTCATTATGAAAGCTATTCAGTCAGCGGGCTGGGTCGGTCAGCCTCCTTCTCCTCAGCGGGGTTCCGACTACGGTCAGTCCGATGCCGGGGGATGGCGGTCCCCGCCGGCATAAAAATAAGCGGTCGCATTCTGGCGCCGTTCGACTCGACTCTTCTTGACCACCAGGTCAAAGAAGGCATCACTCGGTCAGCCCTCAACAGGTATCATCTGCTTGGCGTCGACGGTCGGTTATCGTTGCTAGTTGCGGTCTCCTTCTTGGATCGCCAGCTTCCGATAATCGTCGTCCTCGACGCCGAGCCCCTCCCGCCCTATAGGTAGGGCTCCAGATGAGCAGTTTCATCAGTGGGCGCTCTTGTGAGGCGATGGGCTCGGAGGTTGGTTCTTCTGCCTGGCTCGGTTACCTCGGGCCCTCGGGCTCCTCGGCGATCAGGTAGGGGCGGTTGGACCTTCCTAGTCGCGCGCCTTCTTGGTGCTAGCGACTCCGTTGCTTAGGTGTTTCCCCCTCACATGGCTGCGGCGCGGGCCTCACCGATGCCCTTATCTCCTGGTATTTTTCCTTCTCTTGTTTCCAGGTTCCAGGGGCTTTTCCGGCGCCTTCTGCAGGGTCTGTGGCGTGTCGGCGCCGTTTTGAGCCCGGAGCTTCTTGGCGCCGTTAGCGGCGCCCGCGTGGTCTCAGCGCCCGTTGGTAGCGCCAGCGTTATCTCGCGCCGCCCGGTCGGTACCGATTGGATCGAGAAGCGGCGTCGTCCTGCGATGCCGTTCGCGGCGTCGTCCTTGGCGCCGTTCGCAGCGTCGTCCGTGCTGGCGCCGTTAGCGCGCTGTCTTGTGGCGTCGTCAACGGCAGCGCCGCCCGAAGCGTTCGAGAACGCTTGCCTCTTGGCGCGTCGCCCCTCCTCGGTGCCGTCTTCAGCCCGTTTTGCCGTCTCGGCGCCGGCAGCCAGCAGGGTATCTCCTTGTTTTCTGCCATTCCTCCTCTCCTAATTTTCACTCCTTTCCTGTCCAAACAGTCCTTTCTGGACCATCAGGAGATGATGTTGAGCCTGACCCAGACCTTGGTTTGGGTGATGAAGTGGAGGAAACAGGATCTTTCTTTGCTACAGAGCCTGTGGTAGGACCTGTCCTTTAAGTCTCTGTTGAAGAACCTGGGATCCACTCTTTCTCTCCAGACTACAGACATCGATCCTGGGAAGATATTAAGACTCCAGTATCTTCATGCTTCGGAGATCCTCACTGTTTGACTCCTCCGATTCAGCCTTCCTTGAGGCGCTGTCTCAAATGGTATGGAATAACCCTGCTCTTATTCCCTCAGTGGCTAAATCCATTGATAAAGTATTCAGCTCCCAAGGATCGTCCATTTTGGCATCCCAAGCCTTGCGGATCCTATTGTAGTCCTGGCAGAGAATGACAAGGTCGTTCTTCCTCAAACTACTACAGCTCGACCTATTAACAAGAGTCTCGTAAGATTGATACATTAGGTAAGAGAGTCTTTGCTGCCTCCACTCTAAGTATCGTGTGCCAGTTATCAAGGCTATTTTCTCAGTATGAGTATATCCTGTGGCACTCTATGAGAAAGAATGGTTGAAGCTCTTCCAGATTCGGATTCCAAGTCAGAGCTTCTTCTGACCGTTATTAGAGTTATGGGTCCAATAACCAACAGGTCAAAGCCGCCATGGATGCTTTTCGACACTGCTTCTCGCTCAGCAGCCCCTTGAGGATTTGTACTGACGCCATTCCTGGCTGCGTACTTCTGGCTTCACGAAGATGCTCAGCAGCAGGTGATGGCGCTGCCTTTGATAGCTCCTTTCTTTTTGGCCCTCAGGTGGAGCAAGCCTTAGAGGCCACTCAGAGACTAGATCGGCCATTAAGTTGGCCCAGACCTCCGCCTGCCCCTCTCGGGGCATGTGAACAGGCGTCAGTTTCATAGTCGTCCAGTCCTTCGAGAGGCAGAGGCAGGGAAGCTTCCATAAACCAACCTGCCCAACCTCAAAAAAGGCAGCAGCAGAAAAGCGCAGGGACCTAAAGCTCCAAGCGCTACCTTATAGTCGTTAGCCCAAGTTCCATCCTCTCTGCCCGGGGTGGAACTTTCTCCTCCGTGGGAGGTCGTCTGATGTACTTCTACAACCAGTGGAAGTCCATAACCTCAGACAAATGGGTTCTTGGATAATTCGGAGGTTACTCTCTCAATTTCTTGGAACCCCAATTGTCCTCCCATACGACAACCCAGGTTGTCGGCCTCTCAATCAGATCTCCTCACCGCGGAGATCCAGGGCCTTCTGAACAACAGGGCAATAGAACTGGTGCCCCGCATCTCTGAAACACAGGGTTCTACTCCCATTACTTTCTGGTTCCAAAGAAATCTGGGGATCGCCCCATTCTAGACCTCAGAAAGTTAAACAAATTCCTCCCAGGAGAAATTCAAGATTTCCCTAGGTACCCTGTTACCCTTGCTGCATCAACGCGACTGGGCTGGCCTCTCTGGATATGCAGGATGCTTACCAGCATATCCCCGTCCACCCGACCCACATAAATTCCTCAGGTTTGTAGCTTTGGGTCCAGCATTATCAGTTCAGAGTCCTGCCCTTTAGGCTATCCTCGGCCTTGAGTTTTACAAAGTGTTGTGCAGTTCTCTTGGCGCATCTCAGGAAAGTCGGACTCCAGTGTTTCCCCTACCTGGACGATTGGCTTCTAGCAAACCCTTCCGGCCAAGGGACTTTGGAAGCCGTGCAAGCGACTTCTCGTCTTCTCACGTCCATGGGAGTTCTGCTGAATTTGAAAAATCTCAACTGCAACCCTCCCAGAGGCTCCTTTTCATAGGGACGCTTCTAGACACCTCTTCAGCGAAGGCTTTCCTTCCAGAGGACAGAAGACTCGACATCCTTCGTATGGCCCGTTACATCAGGGAGAACCAATCGGTTACAGCTCTCGATGCACGCATGTTGGGTCTCATGGCGTCCTCGGTCTTCACTGTCCCTCTGGCCCGACTGCACATGAGAACCACCCAGTGGATGCTCTCCACTCAGTGGTCCCGACCTCTCACCCCAGTCTTATCCCATCAAGGTAGCGGAGCCCCTTGAAGGTCTCTCACCTGGTGGTCTCAAAGAAGCAATCTCCTGGAAGGATTCCCCTTTGCTCCCCGGATCATCAGATCTCCATCACCACAGATGCATCGCTAATGGGATGGGAGCTCACTGTCTCTCCTCCACACTCAAGGTGTATGGACTCAGTTCAAAACTCATCTCCACATAAATGTCCTGGAGATGAGGCGGTCCTCTATGCAATCCGAGCTCTGAAGGATGTCCTTTGTCACAAGAACATTCTCCTTCAAGCGGACAACAAAGCAGTGATGTATTACATCAACAAGCAAAGCGGTGCTCATTCTTATCCCCTTTGCAGGGAAGCAATGAGGGTGTGGGGTGGTGCTTGGAGCACAAGTCTCTGATTCAGCGGGTTTATCTGCCAGGTATACAAAGCGACCCTAGCAGATCACCTCAGCAGAACGGAGGCAGACCCTCACAGTGGTCTCGATCCAGCCGTAGCTCGGTCCCTGTTCAAAGAGTGGGGACTCCAGACCTGGACCTTTTGCACCCCACTCAGCATAAAACTGCCTCTCTTCTGCTCCAGAATCCAGGGCCTGGCATTTTCTGTCAGGATGCGTTCAGGCTTGCGGTGGACAAAACGCTTTCTTAGCCTTTCCACCACTTCCTCTAATCAGAGTACTCCTCAAGTTCGAGTCTCAGAGGACCAGAGATGATTCTCATTGCTCCTTCCTGGCCTCAGCAACTATGGTTTCCTCTACTCAACAGTATGTTGGCAGCCTCTCCGAGACCACTTCCTTTGCAAATCAGTCTTCTGACTCAGGGTTCGTTGGTCCATCCCAACCTGAAATCACTTCACCTTCATGCTTGGCTCCTGAAGAGATAGAAGTGAATCGGTTCAACGTCTCTCGTGAGAGTCTCAGACATCCTTCTGGCTGCTCGGAAGCCAGCCACCCAACGTCGCTTCAAATGGAAACGTTTTCTCTCTGTGTCTAAAATCCTCTTGGAATCCCTTTTCCTGTCCTCCTGGCAAGGTTCTGAAGTATCTTTGGACCTATCAAACTTAGGTCTTCAATACTCCACAGTTAAAGTTCACCTTAGTGCCATCTCAGCGTTCCATGAGCCGGTTTCTTCCTTAACTCTGGCTCAGTTACCTATGGTGAAGAGATTTCTTAAGAGGATTCTCCATACCAGACCCTCTGTTAGCGTCCAGTTGCAGCCTGGGACATTAACCTGGTGCTGGACATGCTCACTCGGAAGCCTTCGAACCCTTAGCTACCTGTGAGTTAAAATTTCTTACCTGGAAGACTGCCTTCCTGGTGGCCATTACCTCAGCCCATGGGGTCTCTGAGATACATGCACTGGTTACGGACCCTCCGTATACTGTATTCCATAAGGACAAGGTATTCTCCGTACTCATCCTAAATTTCTTCCCAAGGTTGTGTCAAATTCCATCTGAACCAACCTCTGGTACTCCCGCTTACTTAGCTAATTTCCAAAATGAAGGGAGCAGGCTCTTCATTCCTTGGATGTTAAGAGAGCCTTGCGGTTCTATTTAGATAGAACCAAGGATGTTATCAAGACTCAGCAACTGTTCGTTTCTTTCAGCGACACCGGCTGGGTCAACCTATACGCTATTAGATGTATCTCTTCATGGTTAGTGGCATGCCTTCGTCATTGCTATTCCATGGCTCAAGTTAAATTAGAAGGTAGAGTGTACGCTCACTCTACTAGAAGTGATCAATGACATCCTAAGCGGAAATTCGCAATGTTCCAATTGCAGATATATACAAGCCGCTACCTGGAGCTCAGTGCATACTTCGTTAAGCACTATGCACTGGATGTTCATGCCAGGCAGCATTCCGCATTCGGCAGAACTATCCTTAATGGGCTTCTATCTTAAGCAGCGTGAGCTCTGGCTTTCCTGCCGCCCTTTTGGGGATTATCAGCTTGGTACTCTCCCACTAGTGTGAATGAGTGGTGGAGACTTATGTCCAGGAAGATAGGAAATAAATGCCTACATATTCTTGATCTTCTTAGACGAGTCTCCACCACTCAGTCCACAGCCTACCCATCCCCCGAGCTCACCGCTGTATTGGTCTTCACTCCCTCAAATCTTTAGGCCGTGAGGACTTCTTTGCTGACCCTTCTTACACGGGTCATACGGACTATCTTATGTCCGTTTTTTAATGTTAGGTTTACCCTTTTTAGTTGGATTGCGCTGCACCTCCTTGGTAAAAAGGTACTGAAGAGGCGGTTGGAGGTGCGTCGCCCGAGATGGTCATTACGCTTTCGGTAGCTGCTCTCAGGCGCCGTGTCTCATGGCGCCCGTCTCTCGCCGACCCTCCAGCAAAAGTTTGCTCCCGATGGGTCTTAGTGCCTCCGGCCAATCCCACTAGTGTGAATGAGTGGTGGAGACTCGTCCAAGAAGATCAAGAATTACGGTAGGTACGCAATTTTCCTTTCTTTCCTCAGTAGTTGGATGATATGGGGAGGATGATGGCACCAACCTTAGGCCTGCGGACAAGATTGGCGAGGATGTAGGCCTTCCTAGGCCTGGTTCTGACCCTGTCTGGGGCCAGAGCCTCTTCTGGAGTTGCTGCTCATGGGACCTCTTCTGGCACTGCTGCTATTCGCGATGCTGGAGATGGGGCCAGTGCTGCTGGCAGTGTCCGATCCACGGCTTACTCGCGGAGGCCTGGCCTAGAATCTGGGCTTGGCCTGGGGTGGGGGAGGGCAGGGTCAATACTGGGGTGGAGATGAGGCAGAGTACTTTGCCTGTGGCTCACCTCATGTCCACAGGTGGTGAAAACTCTGGCAGGGGTTGCAGCACTAGTCCAGGGCCCAGCTGCTCTCAGAACCATCTGGTGCTGTCACTGGTGGGGATTGTGGCTGCCTCGTGGGATACATATGGCTTTGCTCTCCCCACCCAGGAGTTTACCCCCAAATGCACTATCTAGACTGGCCTACAGATGTTGGTAGTTCACAGATGGGAGAGTTTGCCTGGCCCTACCTCTATGCGAGGTCCTCTGAACATTCTCACAACCCTGGCGGAGGACCTGTCCTGGTTGTCCATGACACCCCCCCACCTCCCTCTCTTTCTCCCCAAGTATTTCTGGTCCTCTGGGATGATGTGGGACCAATTCAGATCAGCGGCTGGTGTGTTCCACCAGTTTCTCCTCAGAGCTGACCAGGCTGTTTTTAGGCCTAAGGTCTTGGCACTGCCACTATCTGAATCCAGTTCCTCCTCCTCCCTACTTCCCCTTTGAGGAAGAGGATTTTTCAGTCCATCTCTCTTTGATGCTGAGTACTCTCAGTACCAGCCATTCCATTTGGAGAAGATGCAGCAATTGAGTATTCAACCATTTGTAGATAACAGTACTGCTACCCTGGTGCCATCATTCCTTGGTGAATATAGCAGTGACAGTACTGTCATCCCTCTGTGGCCCTGGCCATTTACAGAGGCATCCAGAAACATCAGGCTCAATCCCTTTACCCCTGCTCCAGCCCCAAAGAGTCCACTGCAGATACTGTGCTCCTCTGGGTTCTCCAGGTACTATCCATCACCCCACCTTGGGTATTTTGGTGCTGCAGACCCTCTCTGGGACTATGCACACAGTGCACAACCCCCCATACTGACTCTGTGGAGATCAGTGCTCGGGGCAGGAGAGTTTATGTGGCGGCACGCATTGTGATGTGCATTCTGCGCATCAGGCACACCAGGCAGCTTATGGCAGGCGTCTGTGGGTGAGGCAGAGTCAGCTTATAGAGTCCATGTCGAGTTGTGAGGCAGCCAAGCAGGCCATTCACCTTTCACTTGGGGCCTGAAGCTGGCGAGGCACCAAGTGAGGTATCTTATAACACCAACAAAGTAGCCTCCGGGCTGGTGGGAACTGAGGTCTGCATTCGCGCATGGCATGGCCTGCCTCTCCTGGTTGGCACTTGTGGCCTGGTGTGGGTGCTTACCTCACACTGTGAGGGACTCCTTTGTTTTCCTGCAGAGTCAGGTGTGAGTTGTCTGGGCACCTCCAGCTCCCAGGCCAGGGAGCCTCCACCTGCCCCTGACCAGTCTCGGTTCCAATGGACCTGTAAGGAATCCCTACCCTCTGGTGGCTATCCCTCCATAAAGGGCTGAGGGAAGTATTTTTCCCTCAAGGTGAGCCAACTCTCCCCTGTTTTGGGAAAGCTTGGCACTCTGAACCATAAGTTGGAGCGAATGGTGAAGATTAATCGTGGAAGATATGAAAATTACATACTCACTGTAACTGTTGATCTTCCAGAATATGTTTACCATTCATTCACATGCCTGCCCACCATCTCCCACTCATGTAAGAGTCAGGGTCTCTGGGCAGCTCACTGTGTATTTATGGGCACCTAGCACCCTCTTGCCACTACCTCAGAGCTCTAAGCTCTGCTGGAGTAGTAGTTCTGTCTATCCCTTCTGGAACTGGGCTCTCTTGCCCCCTTTAAACAAAAAACCTCCCAACAAAACAGGGATAGCGGTCTCCCCTTTTCCCAAAATAAATCGTAAGGAAAGAAGTACCCGCCACCCCCAAAAATTGTATTCTTTTTATTTTGCATTTCCTACTCTGTTCTCCTCCAAGGAGGTGACTTGGTACTCCCTAAAACTGTGGTATCTCGTTCTCCATCTTGCTGCTACTTCCAGCCTGTGTCAGTTGGTAGCATAACTCCGTTTCAAGGCACAGCCTTCACCTCTAGAGCTAGGAGGGAAGATGTTAGTGAGTTTTGGCATTATTTTTCTACATACTCCACCTGTAAAGCTACTTTCTACCCCTCACCCAGGTGCTGAGTTTTGCTTTCATTTTTCTTTCTTTTCACTCTCTGGAGTGGCAGAGGATGATGGCAGTGCTCTTGGTCTTCTCCAACCTCTCTGCTGACTTGTGGATTTTGTTTTAATCCTAGGTCCTTGTCATTTGTGAAAACAAGACCCATTCCCTAAATTGGCTTCTGCCGTCCCATCCTTGAGATTCCTCTTTATCTCTCTAGACCAGCCAGAGCTGTATGACAGGCCTGCTGCTGTCCCTCCACCTTCTTGCCCAGGTGGTTACTAGGCTCTGGCTCTTACACCCATTACCCTGTGACACTTAAGCCCATCCCTTAGTTTCTCTAAGTTGGTAGTCTGGTTTCATTATTTTTATGATTTTATGTCCTATATCCTTTTCCCATCCTTTGGGCCAGGAGTCTATAGCCCTCTCCCCTTTTTTTCCTCTCCCACTAGTTTCTCTCTGACAGACAGAACTGAGAAAGGAGGAGAACGGCATGGGTTATGGCCAACCCATGAGCATGGCGTCACTACGTCTGCCTCATGAGTGGTGCTGATCTGCGACATTGGTCCCTCGGCAACAAAAAACTTGCTTCTGCCGGGTCCCACGCCACCGCCTAGACCTAAAATGTGAATGAATAGTGAAGATATTCTAGAATAGCAACAATTACGGTGAGTATGTAATTTTCATTTCCAACCCACTACTTCCTGGTACCAAAGAAATCGGGGGCATGCTCCCCATTCTCAACCTCTGAAATCTAAACAAACACATGAATCGAGAAAAATTCAGGATGATTTTTCTGGGATCTTGCTACCCAACCTGAAACATCAGCATTGGCTCGCATCACTGAATATGCAGGATGCATACCAGCACATACTAGTGCACTCCAGCCACCACAAGTACCATCAGTTCTGTATGGAAATGCAGCACTAACAGCGCAGAGTCCTACCCATTGGGCTTTCCTTGACACCACAGATCTTTAGAAAGTGCCTTGCAGTACTCGTAGGCGCATCTCAGAAAACTAGAATCCAAGTCTTCCCTTATCTGGAAACTGGCTTATCTCAAGCTCTTCCAGACAGGAGATGGTGGAGGTTGTGGCCACTACCTCTTAGTTCCTAATGTCCATGGCAGTTCTACTGAATCTTTCAAAGTCTCAGCTGGAACTCTCCCAGGAACTACTGTTCGTAGGAGCCGTTCTGGACATGACCCAAGCTCGGACTTTGTTCCTAAACAGCAGGCTATGAGCAGTCTTGCAGATGGCATTCTACATCATGAAATGCAAGACTGTGCCTGCTCATTCCTTGTAATGCATGCTGGATTTAATAGCTTCAGTGTTCTCCGTGCCTCTGACAAAGCTGCACATGAAGATAACTCAGTGGATGCTCAGTTCTCAGAGGTCACTAACATCACACCCTCAGAACTATCCCATTCTGGTACCCAAAACCCTGGTGAGATCCCTGATGTGGTGGTCAATGGAAGACAACCTCCTGCAGGATTTTCCTTTCTTCCCACTAGAAGCACAGGCAGGGATGTAGTTAACTCCATTTTGGAGTATTTAACTTCCATAAATAAGGCGCAAACTTCCAAAATAAAGAGGAAAGAAGTCAATGACTTCAAATGTAAAACAAAAAATTAGATGACTTCCAAAATTGCAGTCATGGAAGTCAAGAAATTATGCCTTTGTCTGAATGAAATTGCATTTTACCACTATTTATATTAACATCTATTAACCTATTAACTGGTTCTTCACAAAATATTGACTTCACAATGTTGGTTCTGGGATGTAGTTTGACTTCCAAAATTGGAATGACTTCCAGATTTCAACTCATTAAAGTTGTAGACTTCCATTAAAAATAAATTAACCAAAACCCTGACCACAGGTGTCCTCACTACAGATGCCACCCTGCTGGGGTAGGGAACCCACTTTCAGGGTTTTCAGACTCAACAGAATGCATCTCAACATCGATGTGCTGAAGATGCAAGCAGTTATGTATTGTCTGAAAATTTATTGGGCTTAGTCAGCCGAAGGACCGTTCTTCTTCAGACAGAAAACAAGTCTGTCATGTACCATATCAACAAGTAGAGGGGACACTCTTACCCTCTCTGCAGAGAGGCAGTGAGAGTGGGGAATGGTTCCTGGAACAGAGGATCCTGCTCCAAGCAATCTACCTGCCGGAGTCCAGAACAATGGCACGAGTGAAGCGCATGCCACTCTGTTAAATGTGCACCAGGAAATGGCAGAGTACAGCAGGACAAGAACTTTGCATGCTCAAGCCAACTGCAGATAGAGATACTTTTTTATTTTAAATTACTGAAAATATGACAAAAAATGGGCTACGCTGCTGAATATTAACTCAAACAGGAGTCTTTCTCAGGTAAGGCAGAGCACACTCTTATCTTTTTTTTTTTAACATTTTTCTTCACCTCCGCAGAACTCAGCAGGTGGCTCCAGCCCTCCTCATTCTATGGCCCCGATCAGCCCCACCCCAGCCATGCCCGGAGTTCCCCATAGATTACCCCCATGGTTGGGCAAGGAAGAGGCTGGCTTTACTCCCCACCCAGTACAATCTAGAATCAGGACTTGCTGGTGCGTTGGTGCATTGGACCATCATGGAGCCTGCTGGCTCCCAGTATTTCCACCACTTTTCTCCCGAGCCCTCGTATGTGCAATGGCTGGACTCTGCCTCTCGTGGAGGCAGCCGACACCCTGTACATGGGGCCCTCCTCTGACAGCATGCATGTGCTGATACCCAGCCACCTCTGGGTGTCAGGCAAACAGCGCACCATACTGTCCCCTCCCCAAGGTAGGAGAGCTGTCTACAGACGCTAATCCTTCCTCACTCCTGCCAAACACTGAGTGACCAGAGTCCATTCCCGAACCCAGGTCACCAGCGTGGCGTGAGGTGTGGCGTCCAGCGCCAACCCTCAGCACCACTGGGCTGGTGCACACTCTTATCCTCTCTGCAGAGAGGCAGTGAGAGTGTAGGAATGGTGTCTGGAGCAAGGGATCCTGCTCCAAGCAATCTATCCATCAGGAGTCCAGAACACTCAGGCAGGTGAACTCAGTTGAACAGAGGCAGATACTCATGAGCGGTCACTAGCACCAGATGTGAGATCGCTATTCAATGAGTGGACACCCCAAATATGGACCATTTTGAGTTCCCACTGAATGCAAACTACCAGATTCTGCTCCAGAAATCCAGGACATGGCATTTTCTATAAGGATGCATTTAGATTGCCATGGCAAAATCTGTTTATGCATTTTCTCCAGTCCCGCTTATGCAGAGGTGTTCTTCAAACTAGAGGCACATGGGGGCAGGATGATTCTGGTGGCCGCTACTGGCCTCAGCAGATATAGTTTCCTCTGCTGAATCGACTTTTAGTCAGCATACCATGTATTCTGCCACTCAGGATGGACTTATTGACCCAGTGTCAATTAGTCCATCCCAACCTGTGCTCGCTTCACCTTCAGACCTAGTTCCTGGAGAGACAGAAGTGGACAGGTTCATGGTATCTCGGAGGGTCTTTGAAATTTTTGGCTGTGCGTAAACCTTCCACCAGGAAGACTTGCACAACCAAGTGGAAAAGATTTTCTGTTTGTGCCCAAAGGCCCAGTAGACCTCGGCCTGAAAGGGTTCTGGAGTACTTCTGCCACAGGCCTGCAGTATTCCACAATTAAGGTCCACATATTTGCTGTATCAACATACTATAAACCTTATAGCTACTTTGTACTTAACACAGCTGCCAGTGTTTAAGAGTTTCCTCGGTATTCTGCACATATGGCAAGAAGCCGTGGCTCTCTGGGATATTAACTTTGTGCTGGATATGCCACACAAGCCCTCGAGCCAAGCAGACATGTAGTTTCCAGCTTGAAAGCAGCAGCCTGTCACAATCAATGCTTTCTGCCTGGATTGTAAATTGCCTTCACTGTTATGCTGTGGCTTAGGTTAAACTGGAGGGCAAGGTACATGTCCAGTCCACCAGAGCGGTTGCCACTTCCCTGGCAGAAATACACTCTGTGCCTATTGGAGAAATTTGCAGAGCTACATCTTGGAGCACAGTGCACACCTTTTGCCAAGCACTGTGCCATTGATATCCATGCCAGGAAACATGCTACCTTTAGAAGGGCAGTTCTGAATAGATTACTGTCCTGAGTGAGCCCTGAGCTTCAGCCTCCTAGTCCAGGGACATTCTCTGAGACTGGTACTCTTACCCACAAGTGGGAATTGATGGTGAAGATTGATTCTTGGAAGATATGAAAGTTATGTACTTACTATAACTGTTGATCTTCTAGAATATCTTTGCCACTGATTATCACACCTGCTCACCATGGTTTGGGCTGTGAAGACACTGTGTTACTGGGTTTGGTGGTCCATTTTCACGGGCCACCAGGGCTATCTTATCTAGCTTAGATTAAGTGCATAGGTTACTCGTTAGGTTCATGCTGCTCACCTCCTCTGTAAAAATAAATAAAAACAAGGTACTGAGATAGTTGGGGGCTGGTGCCAGTGTATACCACTGGGCATGTGTGGTGATGTGCAGTTTCTACTCATGTCACCTACTTCCACCAGAAAATTCTGGCTCCTAGTGCTTGCCCAGACCCAAAAGTGGTAATCAGTAATGAAGATATCCAGGAAGATCAACAGTTAAGGTAGGTACTTAAGTTTCATTTTATGCTGCATGTGTACACATTTCTAAAAGCGGTCTTTTTCACAACCTGTTACACAATATATGCCGGGTTGTACATATTTATTTGCCCAGATACTACACCTAGTATGGTACTACTGCACCAGTGGGCAAATACAGGAATTTGCCACCTATGTTATGAAAATGCATTCCTTGGTGTAGGACTTTTTTCCGGTACCTGCAAGTTATGTATGGGCACTTGGTTTCTGAATCATTCCAGGCCCCATGAAAGTCTGGCCCCAGGCATTTGCTCATGCAGGAGTATTTGGAATCTTGAAGATTTTTTCCTCTTCTTTATACCAACCCTACTAGCACTACTACCACCTCAGCAGAAGTGCAGAATAGAACAGATTTCTGTGGTGTCAGGTGGGTGTATGGGGATTTATGTGCATCTGTGTGTGTGCGTGTGTGGATGGGGGGATAAAACCATCCGTTATTTCTCAGCTATGATAGAACTGGAAAGGAATGCTGCGTTTCTGACTTCAGTCCCTGAGTATCTAGACTGTATAATCAGAAGGAAAAAAAATCACTGAAATCTTTTTACGCTTCGATTCCTGAAATTCCATTGCCCTCAAGTTGCAGAAACTGTTGACTGTAGAAAGGAGTGCGATTTGAACCGACAGCGCAGCTTGGGATGGAGGCAGCCACGAGCTTGATGTCTGCCCACTATCTTGTTATTTCAGCTGCAGAAAATTATTAGAGGGACTCAGATATCATGCTTTTATCCATGAAGTACTGCAACCTTCACTTTTTCTGTCACAGCTTGGGAAGCTTTCAGATTGTCAAATATTGGAGAAACTTTTGGAAAACCTTTCCTTGGTTTGGAACTTGCTGGTACTTGTTTCTTTTTTTTTTTTTTTTTTATTAATTTGTTATATTTTTTGCCCCTGCAACCCAGCACCTCAGCCTGGTCACAGACCCCAACCTCCACCTCCATATTAGACCCTACCTCCGGATACCCCTGGCTTGCCCCCCAGGGTGGGTGTGCATGACCCTCAAAAAAAACATGCGCGCAGACAGGACTAGGTCCAAGGGTTGGTCCTGGAGGCTGATGAAGGCCAGGCAGGCTTCATCTAGGGATGCAGGCAGGAAGTTTTTTTGTTTGTTGTTGGTGCTGTACATGGGGGGCAGGAGCGTACAATGGCGTCCAGCGTCCGTCCCACCCTCTGACTGCATTCAGATGTTGGTTGCTGCAGTACCCTGGCCTCCGCTTAGCGTCTGTCAAGCGCCGAACATACCCCTGCCCTGTTCCAGAGAAGAGAGCTGTTCCTGAGACACTCGATCCTTCCCCCAGTGCCCCTCTGACGCCTCAGGTCTGTTCCCTGAACCTGGGTCACCAGTGTCGCAAGCAGAAATCAAAACTCTCGTCGATGGTGGCTGGCACTGCTGGTACTTGTTTTTAACTGCTGCTGGTTTGAAATACACCCAGCCCTCTCCCTTTGCTTAAAGGCTCACATTATGAGAGGTAGACCACTCCTGCTTATACATAACCACTTCACTCAGCGCATGATATGAATGTGGCTGTGTCAGAATGGAGACTACTGCCACACAAATATACAGTAAAGTCCCGGGGGCTACTAAGGTGCTGACCTCAAGAAGGGGAAGGGTCAGCCTGGGGGAGACATCCAGAAAGGATCTTGTGATGGGGGACTTGATTTTAAGAGTATAGCAGCTAGGGTGGTAGCAGCTCAAAGGACGAAAGACACAATGGTGAAAGTTCACTGACAGCAACAGCAAGGAGGGTAATACCAAAGGTGTGAGAGGTGTTTCAGGAGGTTGGGGGTAAGCCAGATGTGACTGTCCACGAGGGAACAAACAACCTGACAAACAAGTCACTGGAACAGGTAAAAACACTTTTGCAGTCTGGGAAAATACCTCAAGGTGGTAGTAGCTATGGTGGCCTTTAAGAAGTCCTACCAGTACATCCAAAGATGGAAGGCAGAAAGGTGAGAGTTTTCACATTCAGTAGATGGCTAAAAGAGTGTTGGTACAGAGGGCTTCAGTTTCATAGTAGATGGGGGAACTGGCTGATGGGACTGTAGGCTATTCTGAAACCATGACCTGCACCCAAATGGAGAAGGAGCCTAGTACTGGGACAGAGCTTGAAACAGAAACATAAAATTTGTCAGCAGAAAAGAACAGCTTGGCCCACCCAGTCTGCCTGGATGGTGCATCCTGGGTCTGTTTCACAGACCCTTACTGGTCTCTGGTGACCCTTCCTCCCTGTTTATTAATATTCCTATGTCTATCCCACACATGCTTGATGCCCCTTACTGTTTTTGCCTCCATCACTTTCACTGACGGTGTGTTCCAGGCATCCACCAGTCTTTCAGTAAAGTAGTACTCCACATGTCAGTCTTAAAATTACCCCACTCCCAGCTTCATTGTGTGTCCACTGGTGCTGGTGGTCTTTCTCATTTGAAAGAGTATCTCCTCCTGCATCCTGTTCACCACTGTGAGGTACTTGTAGGTCTCGATCATGTGCCCTCTTGCTCTCATTTCTTTCTCTGTGTACATGTTGAGATCCTTCAGCCTCTCTTCCTATGACTTTTTGGGGCAACCCCTGCACCATTTTAGTTGTCTTACTGTGGACTGCCCTCACCCTGTCTATGTCCTGTAATACAGGTGGGGTTTCAGAGTGTTAACTGACAAACATTTAAACTAGTGATGGCGGAGGCAAATGAATGAATGGAAGAGAGTACTAACCCAGGTATTGAGGCATACTGACCCCCTGTCAACTATCATAGAAGTAAGGGAGAAAGAGGATAAAACTCATAAGGGAGCAAGGAGAGAACAGGAGGGAACTTATAGCAGTAGAGAGGAATGGGAAGAGTCACCATGGGTACGGGGAACAGCAATATGCAGTCTGAGAAGTAAGTGAGCTCCAGCAATGGTTCATGGAGGCCAGTCTCGGTCTGGTGGTGGTATCTGAGACATAGGCAGCAGGGACCAGTGAGTAGGACCCTTGCCATCCTGGGAATTCCCTGCACAGGAGAGATAGATGGGAGGGCAAAAGAGGGGTGGCAATGGCATTGTACTTAAGGGAGGGTATTGAGGTCACAGAGGAAACCGCAATGAAAAAGGACAAGAACGGGAAGTCAATATGGGTTCAATCAATCAGTTTTATTTTACCAGGCAAAGCACAGAGGAGTCCAGCTCTTTGGGGTGGGGATACAGAGGAGCAGACTTCAGTAAGACAGAGACACTCTGAGACAGGTTGGAGGTGTGCAGGGGCATAGCTACAAGGGTGCAGGTGATGAGGTTTGAGGGGCCCAAATCATAATTGTAATGTTTATTCAAACCTGGGGGCCTTATAACATACCCTTGCACCCAGGCCCTCTGGCAATTTGCTACGCTACTGAGGTGTGGAGGAAGCCGGTTGCTGTGGAGTCAAATGGGAAATCATCAAGGAGTCATAATGGGGATGGTGAAGTACTACAAAATTGATTGTATAAAAGAAATAAGCTCTACAGTCTGATTTTCTGGGGTGGGATTGGGGTAGAGGAGGCAGTGAGAGCTAAAAGGAAGAGGCTTACCAAAGGGAGATAGATCATAGTAAGGGCAGTTAAGAAAATTACTAGGGAACACTAAATGAAGCAAAGAAATGGTTAGAAAATTAAACCCGGATACAGAACTGAGAATAGTGGAAGTGGTAAGAAGGGAGAAAGTTCTTTAGGTACATCAGGAAAAAATGAGAAGGAGGGGTACTAGGTTGAAAAAGAGGCAACTTGAGGGTGGATGAGGTCCAGAAAGCTGATCTACTGAACAATTACTTTTGTTCAGCATTTACGGTAGAGAAAGGGGCAACTGCCAGAAAGCGTGTGTGCAGGCATTGAAAGGGAGTCAGAGGACAGCAGCTAAGACAGGTCAAAGGTGAATAAAGTGCTGAATGGACTTATTGGGAACAGCCATCATTAAGTGCCCCACCCCAAAGTTTGGTCTGATCCCAATTTGCACTGTGTGTGCAAATATTTTATATATGTGTATTTTAATTTGCTGTTCATGGCACAGTCTGTATAGCATAGCGGTTAAAAGCACTGTGATGCAAAACTGAAGGACTGGGTTTGATCCCACAGCCAGCACTTGCATACTGTGTGTGACCATAAGCAAATCATCTAACTTCCCTGTGCTCCCAGGACACCAGGAAACAAGCCTCGCTTAATGTGCCGTTAGAGGGACATGACTGAAAAATGAAAATACCTCACAGGAGTGAACAAGGTGCCAGTTGGAGGTCTTTTTCAGAGAAAGGAAGGCGCAGAACAAGGCAGCAAATAATGATGCTAAGAGGGGGACGTTTAAGAGAGATGTGCAGAAATAGTTCTTCACGGAAATGGTGGTGGATGAGTGAAACAGCTTGCCAGAGGAGGTAGTGGGGGGCAAACACTGTGGAAGCGTCAAGCAAGCATGGATAGGACCAGGCATGGGGCATATTAGATAGAGGAACAGGAGAAGGGAGTGACCTGCCTTGGAGCTCTGGCAGCATCCAGCATCCTGACCATCACCCTCCATTCATATGGTCTGCGAGTGTGCAGTCCCTACTGGGTCCCCAGCTGGGTTTTCTGACCATTCTTCAGGCAAAGGGCTAGTATCAGACTCGGCCTTCCCAAAAATCCAGTGGCCAAAGGGATGGGGCAATCCTCTGGTCAATGAATCCAAAAAGATTGACCATGCAGCAAAAAGTTTATGAAGCTATGTCTCTGGGTTTCTGTCAAACCAGTTATGCTGTGATAGCCAACTTTGGTCATTCCCTGCTGGGAGTATTGAATGAGATCCTCCTTCCTCCCTGCCAACAAGCAGTTGCCAGTGAAGTTGGTCAGAAACTAGGGTCAAGTCACTGGCTAAGCACCAGCTACAGATGGCTCTGGACATGGGCGACTCCTGCACTCATGACATGGTAATGACCATCTTTATGCATCACAGGGTCTGGCTGCAACTTTCCACCTTTACGGTGGATACACAGCACAAACTGGCTGATGTCCTCTTGTTGTGTACTGATCTCCTTTCCCTGGGGTGAAGAGACATTTCATTGGCACTCTCACTCAGGCCTTGTTACATGGATCTTTGCTGGCAACAGTGGCAGAAGAAACAGCAGGCGGGGTTGGCAGGATGTGGGCAAGAGACCAGACAAACCAAACAGGACAAGTCAAGGGAAAAGTTGCATTAAAAAACAGTTTTACTGACATTTACAACAAATCTGCATATTTTGCATTAAAATGTAGCACAAATGGCAGCCCGTCGAGCCAACAGTTGGATTCCACACGATGCCAGCAACCTAGGTTGGAGCGAGTCAGGTTGCTGGAGGGCCAGCTGGGGGAGAATGGCTTATGCGTCCATGATGGCCCGCCTAGGAGGAGGGTGGGGCCAATGCCCGCACTTGCCTGACCCCGAGTGGAGGCTCGAGGTACAGCAAGCTCTGTTTGCAAGGGGGTCTGGCAGTGATGCATGGTGGACATCGGCGCGCTTGGACCTCGCCGGGCATACACCATGCGAGGGAGGAAACTGGAGGATGACAGCCTTCCATCCCTGGGAAGGCGGGCCACCAGGAGCGTGCCCTCAGCGTGCCACCACCTGCCCAGACCGCCTTGCCAGAAGCAAGTAGGGTGTGACGGTGTGGGGCCCCCACCTCATTCGCAACATGGGGGGATAACCGTGGCTACATGGGGCACAAGATCAGTCTTGGGTTGAGTGGTTGTGCAGAGGATGACTCCAGATGCCCCAAAGGGTGGGAGATGGAGGGCAAGTAGGAGGGAAAAATAGAAAGTGTAAAAAAAAAAAAAATGTAGCACAAATTTTTTTTTTTTGCATAACAGATTGTCACAAAGTTTTTCCTTTATGTCAGTTTGAGCATAAAATGGAGGTGTAAAAACAAACTGGCACTAAGAGGAAGGTTTTGTGTAGCAAATAAAAAGTGATGCGACATCGAGGCCTTGCACATTAATGTAAAAATTTAAAGCAATGCCCTATCCTGGACCAGCCCAAAAGGCAAATTACTTTATAGTTACCTGGATTTCTTCTGTGTATTCACACATATGTAGCATCAGTCCATGCACACAGTCTTGAAAGCCCATTGGCTAGTTTGTCAGCTCCTCACCTTTCTCTGTCATTGTCTTGCACCATTGCCCATCCATGCCTCAGATCTTTCTTTCTATTGGGATCATGAGGTCATCCCTTAAAAGCTTTACTCCAAGGCTTAATTTTTGTAGTTTTCCAATGGTTTCCACCAGTTTACATTTGATTTTTCTCCTCATGCTACCTCAAAGCAGACCATCACTCAATGGATTGTTTCTTGCATAGAATATTACTACTTGTTGAAGTCACATCAGTCGACTGAGAACATCTGTACCCATTCTGTTCAGTCACCACTTGCTGGTGGCACCCTGATCAGTGAGATTTGCAGGGCTTCCACCTGGGCATCTAACAGCTTTCTTGTCCCATTACAGCCTAGATCTTCAGGCCAGAAGGGATGCTGCTTTTGGGTCCAAGGTCCTAATGTTTCTCTTCAGTTGAGCTGAGGCCATAGCTCTCCAGCCTTGGTACTGCTAGTAGTTAACATAAGTGTGATTACATGGAAAGAATCCAGGTAGTTAAAATATGGTTACTAACCTATAACTGTTGTTTTACTACTGGCATTCCATTTACAGTCACAGTAACCTGCTTAACCTCCCTGGCTACTAGCCATCATTGGTTAGCTGCTGGCATGGACTCATGTTTCCAGTAGTTCCTGTTAAAAGATCTAAGGCATAGCGGGGAGAGGTTGTGACATAGTGGTGTAGCTAAATTTCTGTCAGTGGACTTTCCAAGAACTGTGTGCATGCCCAGGTACTATATAAGTGTTACTGTAGAAGGAATACCAGAAGAAGTACAGTTAGTACAGGTGAGTAAATACAGGTTACTCACCTGTAACAGGAGTTCTAGGAATGGTATATGTTGTTCATCCACACTCATTGGCAGTATCCTTGCGCTTTAAATCTTGCCGGAAGGTCTTCAAAGCTTCCTCCCACCCACCGGGTGGTATAACTCGGCTCCGCCCCATGGCGCCAGATCTGGCCAGCTGGAAGCTCAGGTTGTCGCGTCGAGAAGCGAGGAGGAACGGTGGTCATGTGGGATGAACAACATATACCATTCCTAGAACTCCTGTTACAGGTGAGTAACCTGTATTTCTAGGGACATGGATATGTTGTTCATCCACACTCATTGGCAGACTCCTAGCAGTTCTCCGGGAGGAGGGAGGCAAGACACACCCCATATACTTACTTGGGAAAGAGAGACTGAAGACGAGGCCCCAAAACCAGCATCCCGGCGTGACTCAAGGTCGATGTGGTAGTGGGTAATGAAGGTGTTTGCTGACTTCAGGTAGCAGCCCTGCAGATTTCCTGGATAGGGGCGTCCCTGGAAGCAGCCACCGTTGCTAACGATATGGCGGGTAGAATGAGCTCTTATCCTCTGGGAGGCTCCATGCCTGCCAACTTATAGCAGAGATCTATGCAGGAGGTTACCCACCTGCTTATCTCCGCTATTGCAGGTCTGCCAGATGCGGCTTCAGCGTAGGGTGACAAACAGCTGGCGAACCTCTCCCGAATTTCAGCCGTGCGCTCCTTATAATAAGCGAGCGCCTCTAGGGTCCAGAGTATGGAGCCTATATTAGCCTCCGAGGTGTGATTGGGGTAGAACACCGGCAGAGTCAACACTGGTTAGGTGAAACTCCGACACCACCTTAGGAAGGAATTTCGGGTGAGGCGCAGGACAACTACTGTCCCTGTGGAAGACCAGGTAAGGAGACTCCGATGGAAAGCGCCTGGAGCTCTCCATCCTTCTGGCTGGCGTGATAGCCACCAAGAAGGCGGTCTTCCACGACAGGTGAGAGAAAGCACACCTGTGCATAGGTTCGAATGGCTTGCCCATGAGCTTTGCCAGTACCAGCAGTAGATCCCGCGAGGTGGGGTTTCCCTTACTGGAGGAAATGTGATCAAGGCCTTTGAAAAGCGCCAGACCACCTTCTCCTGCGCTTACCGACTGCTCCCGGCCCGCGCCCGTAAGCAGAGATGGCTGCCAGGTGCACCCCTTAGGGTCGCCGACCTAAGCCCTTGACTAGAAAGGGACCATAAATAGTCCAAGATGCTTGCAAGGAACAGGAGGAAGGGTCCAAGCCCTTGCCCTGACACCAAATGGAAAACCTTTTCCATTTGAAGGCATAGCATTTTCTGGGCGACTCCTACGGGACGCCTCAACTACATTGAGGACCTCGTCCGGAAAGACCCAAGGCCTGGAACTCTGGCAGCTCAGGAACCAGGCCGTCAGGTGCAGGGATTGAAGGTCCGGATGGAACACCTTCCCCTGATTGACTGAGAGCAGGTCCGGGCGAGCTGGAAGCTGCCGCGGAGTCCTGGAGCTGAGACTGAGGAGATCTGGGTACCAGAACTGGCGAGGCCAGTCTGGGGCTATCAGAATCACCTGCGCCTTGTCCCTCCTCGCCTTGAGAAGCACCTTGTGGATCAAGGGAAATGGGGAAAAGGCGTAAAGAGGCCGGGGTCCATTGCCTCGAGAAGGCATCCCCTGCAGCGAGCCCTGCTGAGGGCGGGCATGGAACAGACTCAGCCGCGTTCTCCATGGAGGCAAACAGGTCCACCTGAGGTGTGCCCCAAAGGAGAACAGATGCTGTACTACCTCCGGCAGGAGAGACCACTCGTGGGATGCAGCCCCTATCCGGCTCAGGGCATCGGCCAGGGTGTTGGAGAGCTCCTGCCACGTGAATGGCTAGGAGATCCGCCTCCAGGCTGCGCCACGAGTGACCAAATGCGGGGCTTCCTTGCATAGAAGCGTGGGCGCGTCCCGCCCTGGCGGTTTTAGATAGTACATGGTAGGTGGTATTGTCCGTCTGGACTGGACCACTTGACCCCGGAGGAACGAGCAAAGAAGCGGTGAGAGCTAGGCGGACCGCTCGGAGCTCCAGCAGGTTGATGTGGCATCGGGACTCCGGGGACCAGAGGCCATGAGCCTGATGTTCCCCAGATGGGCACCCCAACCCATCAGAGAGGCATCGGTCGACAGAGAGACCGCGCTCGGCGGGACGAACAGGATGCCCTCCTGCAAATGATCTGGAACGGTCCACCACTGGAGGCGTTCCCACATCTATGTGCCGACCTGAAGCTGGTCAAGGGATCTGGCGTCGTGACCACTGGCTGGCCAGTCCCCACTGAAGGGGCGCATGTTCCAGCCGGCCCCAACGGACCACGCTGGTACAGGCGCCATGAGACCCAGGAGGCGCAGGAAGTCCCGGGCAGGCGCGGTTGCCCAACCAGAAATGATCGGGCACAAGGAGGAAAGAACCTCGGCCCTGTCCGCGGGAGCAGCGCTCTGGCTCGAAGAGAGTCGAGCTGCGCCCGATGAATAGAATCACCTGCTTGGCTCGAGTTCCGACTTGGCCTCGTTGATAAGAGGCCCAGTTGAAACAAGACCTGGAGGGCCAGATCTCTGGACCACTCCGCCTCCTTCCTGGAGGAGCTGCTATCAGCAGTCGTCCAGGTAAGATTGCACCCCGGACCCCTCGGCGCGCCAGGGAATGCTGTCACCACTGCCATGCATTTGGTGAAGACCTGGGAGCTGGAGACAAGCGAAGGGCATGGCCTGGAACTCGAAGAGAGTCCTTCCGCTGGAGCGAAGGAATCTCTGGTGAGACGGACGGATAGGGACGTGAAAAACGCGTCCTGCAAGTCCAGAGAGCAGAACCACACGCCCGCGTTCCAAGGATGGTATTATCTGAGCCAGAGTGACCATCCTGAAGGTTCGAGACCTTAGGAACTTGTGGAGTCGAGAATGGGGCGCCAGCCCCCCGTCTGCTGAACCAGGAAGTACCTGGACACAAACCCTGGGTCTGAAGGAGGGTCCACCACCTCTCTTACCACCTCCTTCTGGAGGAGGAGAGCGATGTCGGCTCGGCGAGCCGCCAGTGAGGCTAGGGATCCCGAAGCCCCGAGGCGGCGGCTCTGAAGGGTGGTGCCTGTTCGAATTCCAGAGGCAGGCCTCTTCCCACCACCTCAAGACCCACCTGTCCGTGGTAACAGCGGACCAGGTGGAGCAGTGCGGAGCCGTCCCCCGCGGGACCCAGGGGTAAGGTGGCGGGGATGGGAGGACACCCCTCAGCCCGTCACTGGGCAGGCTTGGAGGAGGGACCGCCGAGGACCTCCTGGGCCCTTCCTCCCTGCCTCCTGTTAGGGAAGCCGGCGGCTTGGGTTTGGGATGCCAAGGGCGGAGCCTGCTGGCCCTGGCGTTGGGCGGGCGCGCCAGGGCACAGAGACCGAGGGCTTAGGCTGTGGTTTGCGGCCTTTGTCCTTCTGGGGAAGAGACCCGAGTCCAAGGTGGCATTGGACTTCTCGATCCTCTGCAGGTGACCTTCCACCCCAGGGCGAAGGGTCAGTCCCAAAAGGGAACATCCGCCAACATTGCTGGGTATCCAGTAAAGGTGGATATCCTCAGCCAAGCCACTGACGCATAGCCACTCTCGACGCCACCGATCTGGCACATGGTCCCTATATCCAAAGCAGTCTGGAGCTGCTGTTTGGCCACTGCCACTGCCCTGGTCCGCACCTGCTTAACGTAGTCTGCAGATCGGCGGAAGATGAGAGATGACCTCATCCAGGAGCCCAACAGGGCATGAGAAAAATGTGCCATGAGGCGGCGAACTGGCCTGGCGAAGGCCGAGAGAGGGCGCGGCGTGAGACTTTTGCCCGGCGTAGTCCAATTTCTTGGACTCCTTGTCAGGAGGTTTGTCCACATCCCTGGCGCTGCCCGTGCCGCAAAACGCTGTCGGTGAACCAACCCCTCAGCAGAGGGTGTTCAAAACCGGACAAGGAACCGGTAGGGACGCGATACTTCCTGGCCATCCTGGCCGAGGCGCGAGGGCAGGAAGCAGGGCGCTGCCAAAGTTCCAGTGCCGGACCCTATGGCCTCGGCCACGGAAAGGCCTCCGTCGGAGAATCCCTCGGTCCAGAATCTCCGTGAGGGATACCTGACCCGTTTGGAAGCGGTTCGAGCTCCATCCCGTGAGACACCGAGATGAGCGAAGCAGTCCTAGGAAGAGACGACGGGCTATCGTCCATTGACTGACCTCTGAAGACTCCAAGTCCAGTCGCTTGGAGAAGAAGGAGGAATCATCTTCGGACTCGGAAGAGTCCTCGAAGAGCTGCCTCTGGCCTGAGCCACCCTTCACCTGCCGAGGTCGGTCGGGAGTGAGGGTAACTGACAGCCGATGGGGTAAACCCTTAGCCGACCGAGAATCCTTGGTCGGAGCCCCAATGGTGGCTGTGGAGGCGGAGGTTCCACCGAATGGTGGAGCAAAGCTGGTTTTAGCCGAACAACCGGCCTGGGTATAGGCTCCTCGGACAAGTCGAGGGTTGTGTCGGCCGTTCGGTGACAGCCACTTAATGGCGGGGAAGGCGCGGGTCGGCTATTCCGGCCAGGAGGAGCTGTTGCAACATAAGGTCTCGTACCGTCGGCGTAATTCGCGAAGCCTCCCTGCATCCGAGGAGGAGGGAGGCGAGGGCGGCCAGCGACGCCGCTGTGATGCGGACCGAGACCGCCTATGGCCGGTGGGAACAGCTGGACCGCGAAGAGGTCCGAGACCGAGACCGAGAGTCCCGGAATTTCGGGTCGGTGCGGGGAGGTGTCGGCGGAACCTGCACTCCCTCGCTCGGAAGGTCCATCCGAGGGCTCCGGAACCGAGGCACAGACGAGCCCACGGATCCTCAACTCCTCCCGGGGAACCGGAGAGGGAATCTCGGCTGCTAAAGGCGACAGCCCGTCCAATGGGTCGAGAAAAATCTCGACTTCATCAGTAGGAGTCTCGGTCAACTGACCTGGCGGGGACACCGTGAGGCCAGTGGCGAAGCCGAGCGGTCGACCGAAGCCGACGGACGACAGCCGGGGAGAGGGACCTTTCCCGCTCCCAAGAGCGTCGGCAGGAGGACTTACCCTTGTCCCTCTTTTGGACCGAGAATAAGGTCCAGCAGAGCAGAGCCCTTCTCCTTTAGTGGAGAGGGACAGACAAACTCCTTAAAAGAAGCCGTGTAGGAAGAACCCAGAGAAGCGGGATAAATGCCGCGGCCGAGGAAGATACGACCTGCGCCGCCTCCTCTTCGAGGCGACCATCCGCCGAGCTGATCCGCCGAGCCCGCCGGACACCGCCAACGGGCCTCCTTGGACTTCACGGAGAAGCGCTTCTGGGGCGGCCCAGTTGCAATCGGACATACGGTCTTTGGGGCGTGGGCGAGAAAGATGAGCACAGGTCGCCAAGCCTGCGGGTGCGTGCTCAAGGCCTAAGCAGTGAACCGCGTGGAGTGTGGATCCGTCCGAGACATCTTCTGCCCGCATGGGCATCTCGAAATCCGAGTCGATTTGTCCGTCGCAGCGCGAGGGATCGAAGACTGAAGTCTTTTGCAGATTTTATTTTAAATCCGCAACGGAGAAATAGGAACCAGTCGCAAACGCAGAGCGTTAAGGAGGAACCTGAGCTTCCAAGCGTAAGGAAGATCTGGCGTCATGGGGCGGAGCCGAGAGTTATACCACCGGGTGGGTGGGAGGAGCAAGCTTGAAGACCTTCCGGCAAGATTTAAAGCGGCAAGGATACTGCCAATGAGTGTGGATGAACAACATATCCATGTCCCTAGAACTGTCTTTTCTGTCAAATTTTGTGGAAAATGGTGGGTGCTACATATTGAAAATGGAGCATAATGGAGAACTACAAAAATCATATCAATCACTTTTGGATTTTTGGCAGTCATATCTGTAGCACAGATCTAGGAGTACCAGTTGGTGTGGAAGTGTAGCGGATAAAAGAATGGCAGTCGTTATATGAAAGGTGACAGAGGGCAGGGCTTGCTATAAGGACAGATGAGAAAGACCCCGTTGGGTAAAACTGCAGTAACCTAATCTTTGTCACAGAGGCAGAAGGTCTGGAAAGGTACAAAGAAAAAAATCTTCTAATCTCCAGATCCCTGATGATTGATTCTAAGTGTTCACAGGAGGGGTCCAGACTGTGGAGGAAGTGTGACTCACTCGGATGAGCTCACTACTTCCTCTTGTAATCCTGCTAGACACATGAAAGTTTGACGAAGAAGCCTTGGCTGAGTGCTAGACAATCATGAACTTTATCCTATACCGTTCATATGGTATACAGCTGATGCTCGTTCAGGAGTTGAAGTCGTGTCCTGCTTGTGACATCACATTCACTTCCACAATAACAGACTGTGATGTAACAGGTGGAGGATTACAACTTGAAAAGAAGTATTTGTCAATCAGCATGTCAGATCTTATTTTATTTTATTTCATTTTTATTATTTCTGGCAAAAACATAACTGTGCCATTTTTCTTTTTATAGTCTTTCATTCCTAGACTGAGATGTATGATTTTGACATTTCATACTAAGAGGTAAGGAGCAAAGAAGGCCTTTCTTTAGGCCCATTACTGCTCCTGACATTTCACCTGTAATAAGTCAATATATGTCCTTTCAGAATATGGAATCGAGATTATTTTGAAACTGGGCCTTGTTTTTGAACATATAATTTCCTCTGATAACTTTCGTTCAAGGCAACCACTCTCTGGGTAAAAAAGCCTTGCTCCTATTTGTGTTATATTTGATGTGTCATAGATGGGCGGGTGGCCCCTAGTGCCCATTTTGTCATTTTTAAATTGGAGGTTTAGTTCGTTTAATATGTAATCATCCTGCATTACATCATAACATAACAATTGGTCCCCTCTAACTCTTCTTGTCTCCAGCATCATCTACTGTAATTTATTCAAATGTTGTTTATAAGGTACCTTTTTAAGTTGTATATCATTTGGTGGCCTGTCTCTGCACCTTCTCAATATTAGCCACTCCCTCTTAGTGATTTTTGAAAGTTCTTGCTCCTTTGCAGTGTCCACCACAGAAATAATAAACATCTTGGTGTAGTGTGGGGCTTTTCCATTAGAAACATGTGCTAGGCCACCGAATGAATCCATGAAGCAGCCCAGATTCGGAGTGAGCCCAGGGAGCCAGGATCGGTGCTGTCAGTGCTGGTGAGGGAGGCATCTGGACTCTGGCACAGCAGTGGCCCTTAGCGGCAAGCCAGAGAGCCTGTTCCCTTATGGGGAGTGGCATCAGCCCAGAGTGTGCTGTTGCAGCCCAGGCTGTTAGGGCACTGTTCAATGCTGAGCAGGCACGAGGGTTGGGAACAGGCAAAACACACACACACACACATAATGTGCCTCGAGCCATCTGAATGATGGTCTCCGGCTCCTCAGGCTCCATACCCATAGATATTCCAAGAATCAGCCTTCACCATTCATTCACAGTAATAGGTCTTAGCCAGAGGCACTAAGACCCTGTGGGAAACAAGTCTTTGCAGCTAGGAAGACTGACATTGGCTGGTGGCGCCACCCATGAGGCTGACATATTAACATCGTGCACATGAGCCAGCCAGTAAGACACGTTGGTCCTCTCCTTTCCTTAGTTATGTTTTCGGCGCCATAGTGGCGCACTGTTGGAGCAGTTAAAGTCTCAAACTGCATCAGCAACTGTCTCCTCAGTTCCTGCCACTGTTTTTCTGTTTTCAATGCTGAATTTGACTTCGATATCATTTCGGCTCCCTTTTTCTTTTGTAGTTTTGCGGTGATTTGAGTACTTTTCTCTTTCTCATTTTGTAGTTTTCTCCATTGCAATGCCAAGCTTGAAGGGCAAAGAAGAAAGGCTGTAGCCCCTCCATGCATCAGTGCTCTTGTGGGGGTCCCTTGCACCTCGGACCAGCATCTGAAATGTCACACCGTCTTGACTATGGTCACGACATGGACTGATGCGACACCTGTTTTTCCATGGACAAATGCATCCTAGAATTCCATGCGTTGAAGTGGGGTCATTTGTACCCCACTTTCAGAGGTAGGTATCAGACCTGTGATGCTATGTTCAGGTCTCTGAACCTTTACCCTGGGCACCTACCCAGTACCTGTGGTGCTGAGGAAGGCCAGGATCCTTCCACACTCGCCTCACGAAGACATCAGCGGCCCTGGAGGAGGTCTAGTGGACCGTTGAACTCCTTCCAAGGGGTCAATTGAGCACCCTTTAAGTCCATTTGTCTTGGACAGCAGATGCCCTGTGGATGAGGCCAAAGCTGTATGCTCAGTCTACACCAGTGGGCACCTTGGTGTCGTGGTCTAGTGCTGCCCTCTCACTGGGAGCTGCTGGTGGTACCGATTGTGAGGCCAGGTCCCATTCTCGTGCCATTTGTGGTGCAGGAAAATAATTTGCTCCAGAGCTGCCCTGACCCTGAGTCCAGGTGCTTGTCATCTCCTCTCCCAAGTGCCCTTATGACCTGGAGAAGGATGTGGACACTAACCTTGTGCATGCAGATGGGGTGGCAGTGATGGCACTGACCCTGGGCCTGATTCTGAGTGCAGTGTCAGTGATGGTGTCATCCCTGGGCCTGGTGCCAGGACCAGTTCTGGTGCCATCCTGCGGACCCATTTTGGGTCCCATTGCTGTCCATGGTGCTGGGTCAGGATCTGGTGCTTTTCACAGTGATGGGTCGATTCTCGGTGCGGGGGCAGGGACAGTTCGGAGGCAGTGCTGGCTCTGGTGACTTGCCCAGCTCAGGGGATGGAACCCTGTCATTGAGCCCACTGTTGACCCTTTGACTAGTGTTGGTGGCAGCAGTGGCCAGGGTTTTGCAGTGGCCTGTTGACCAATTTCTCCCTGAGCAGCAGACATCACTGGAAGGACCGGAACTCTGCTTTCTTCACCTTGGGTTCTCTCTCCTCTCCCTCCGGCACCAACTGGGTCACTCTGCTGAGGTTGGACAGCCTCACTCGGATGGGTTTTCCAGATCCTTCTCCTCCCTGGAAGGTCCCTGCTCACTCCCAGGCCGCAGCCCCAGCAGACAGCCTGGAGCCACTAGCTTCTTTAACCCACCTGGACCTCTCCCACCCTCCTTGAGTTGCCAGGTATCATGAGTCATCTCTATCCCCTCAACTGGCATCAGTACAAGGAGGATGGATGGTGCCTCCACCAGTTCCACTGGCAGACTTATTGGGGCCAGTTCAGACCTGTGGCCCTGGCACCACCTGTTCCCAAGTCCTGCTCCTCCTGCCCAGTTTCCTCCTCCAAGGCTGATGACTTCTACCGCTACATGTCCATAGATGCTGAGTACTCTGCACACCAGCGGTTCTTCACAGAGATGCTGAAGGAGCTTAACATACGATCCTTCATAGGTCACAGTGCTGTGTCCATGCCATTGAGATTTCTTGGGATTTCAGGAGAACAGTTTTGTTATCCCTCCTCCTCTGTCTCAGGCATTTGAGGAGGCATCCTGGACCATCTGGCTCCATCCTTTCCCTGCTCCAGACCCAAGGTCATCCATTGCAGGTACAGTCAGGGGTCTTGGAATCCATACCTCATCCTACTAATTGATTCTGTACTGCAGACCCCATTGGGTCTAAATACTGTATGTGACTGATCTCCTGAGGCTGATTCTGCAGAGGTAAATACCGGAGGAGGAGGTTTTACAGCAGCACACACAGTCCTATACATTGCTGCACACCAGGCCCATCAGGCAGCTTATAATAAGCACCTATAATCACATCTAGGTTGGGTCCTGGCTTCTATTCCTTTCTGTGGTTTTAAACCAACAAGCCATTCACCCTTTCAGCCAGATCGGTGGGTCTGAGGGTTGAGGCGCTACACACACCTCGCGCCATGCAGGCGACCTGGGTTGTGAGCAGACTCGGGCCGTTGGGGGAGAGAGGATCATGCGTCTGGAGGATTGCTCTCCTCACCTGGGGTGGGTTCCGGGAATTTCTGCGTATGTTTGCGGCTCCTAGTGGCAGCTGGGGCACCATATACCATACTGGGGCAGCTAATGGGATGGTGTCGGGGCATCTGTGGGAGGAGGCGGAGTGCCCTCAGCTGCTGTCATCACTGCGTGACCGTGCCATTAGGGAGTAACTCTAAGAAAATCCCCGACTCCCGGTGGCGAAGGCAAGACTAGTGGTTGTCCCCATGCCCAGTGCGGGCTTTCTAGTCCCAAGCTCCTGGTTCTCTTTCCAACTCCTGGTCACTCTACTAGATTATAGATAAAGCGCCAGGAGAAGTTTGTTGGTCCTTCCAGGCGACTCTGAGCTGGGGGGTTCCGTGACCAGGAGAGGAGAAGGAGATAGGCCCGACCAGAGAAGTGAGGGAGCTGGAGGTTTCAGGCAGGTGGGAGAAAAAACCACACCATAAGTCCTTGCTGGAGAGAGTCCGGGTAAGTCAAAGCAGAAAGAAAATCTACAAAAAAAAAAGCTGTTCACCTTCCTGCCCTGGGCCTGCAGCTGGTGAGTACCAGTCATGGACATTATATGGAGCCAATGGGGTGGCTTCCAGGTTAGTAGGAGCAGCATCTTGCATTTGGCAGACAGCATGACTTCACCTTTGCAGGTACCTCTGGTCTGACATAAGGTGCTTAATTTGTACTTGGGCACTCCTTTTCCCCTCATGGGGTCAGACATGAGCTGTTGGGTCCTCTCTTGCTACCGGGCCATGGCAGCCACTGTCTTCCCCTGACCAGTCTTGGGTCCCACGGACCTGTGAGGAGTCCCTGACCTCAGGTGGTTCTCCCTAGGCAGAGGGCTTAGGGGTGTCTTCCCACAGGGTGAGCCAACTCCTTCCTGTTTGGGAAAGTTTGGTTCTCTGACCCATTAGTGTGAATGAATGGTGGAGATTGATTCTTGGAAGATATGAAATTACATACTCACCGTAATGGTCGATCTTCTAGCATATCTTCACCATTCATTAACGTGCCCGCCTCCATCCCCCACTCAGATAAGAACCAGGGTCTCTGAACAGCTCACCCTGTTGTGTACAGCACACTGGCTAGGCTTTGCCACTCCCTCTCAGGAGGTGTCCCCACCCTCTTCTTTAGAGTGGAATATTTTCATTTTATTGATTTTTCAGTAATACAAGCTATACGGTAAATCCATCTGTAAATATTATACATTTTGCGGTACATTCCAGCACTCATGCTAGCATCAGGATTATTCTGAATTTACAAGAATGATACAGCATTTGGGGCATACCCACATTAGTTAATAGTAAGGATGATTAAACCCATGTGCTGAGCCTCACAAAAATATGGAACACTTACAACATTAGGCAAAAATATCAATATCTGTAACCTAGTCGGTTACTATGCCCTCAATCTTAGTGAAATTATTTTAAAGAATCTGTTAATTTAAAGAGAGAGACGGCTCAGGGGTAATGTGAGGAATTTTTTTTCACGGAGAGAGAGAGTGGTGGATACATGGAATCGCCTTCCTGAGGAGGTCGTTGGGTCTAAAACAGTGGGGAATTCAAACATGCATGACAGACATAAGGCAATTATAGTGGGGATTGCAGGAAATGCGTTGTTGGTTAACTAGTATCTGCAGCTTATCCAGTAGGTGAGGAAATGGGCAGACTGGGTGGGCCAAGTGGTCCTTATCTGCCGTCACAGTCTATGTTAGGTTTCAATCAACATTGCTCTCCTGGGCGGCACACGGCACAGCGGTAGGAGTTACCACTGACAGCGCAGCGAGCCGGGTTCAGGAGTGGACTCGGGTAGCTGGAGGCCAGCCAGGGGAAGAGGATTGAGCACCCGAGGCTGCTCTCCTCCTCCGGTGGGGTGGGATGCAAGTCTCGCTGCTATACGCCACCTGGGTGACCACAGGTGGAGGTGCAGTGAAGGTAGCTTGCAGACAAGGGTGGGATACCTCGTGGAAGCTGGAGCACAAGCACATCATGACATTATAGGCCCCTAGGCTTTCCTAGCATCTGAGACGCCTCGAGGCTGAGACCAGAAAAATGAAAATACCCTGTCCCAGGTTCCTGTAGAGCGGGTTCCGGTTGTCCTGAGAAAATCCATAACTGGGCTCTAGAGATGGTCAACTGACTTCCGACACAGTCTCGAGGTGTGAGAGAGGTGAGGTGTCCCTCTCCTCCCGCCCGGAGAAAACTGCGGCAGGATGGGGGTAGGCAGCTGATACTTGGAATAAGAGGTACCCAGGGTGGAACTACAGGAGCCCCACGACCTAGAAAACCCTGAAGAAAGGTTCCTGGAGCAGTGAAGATGGGGCAGGAAAATAGTAAGTAAAAAAAAAAAAAAAAAAATACATTGCTCCCCCACCTCTAGCGTGTATGTAAAACCCTTGTAAAACTTGTATAAAACTTACTGTGAATAGCTCCAGAATATTTAACATAGAACCCCATTTCTACCAGAATTAAATCCCCAACATCTCCATTCCTACAATACCAACAATAAAATTATATAGTATTTTCAAACATAAGCTCAGTAATCAGGCCCTTTGTTCTTGTCAGTTGCATTTAAAGCATAAGTGTTCCAGCATTTGTTTCTCCCATAACAATGTCGCCATTTTAAACTGTGGCTCTAATACCTTAAAAAAAAAAAGTTTTAGCCAGATTTAAGAGTGCCCTGTCTGATTATGGGGCAAATAATCAGTGCTACATATAGTTTTGTTGGCTTCTCAGCCAATCAGTACAAGAAGGGCCAAGGTACAGAACTTGGCTGGACTATCAAAAGCCTCCTTCCTACTCACGGTCCCTCTAACTGCTCATCAGAGTCCTCGTGGCGGAAATTCTCTAGAGTGCTCCAGAATTCTGCAACAGTCTTTTCGATCCATTTTCCTGCATATTTGGCATCATTAAATTGGTAGGTTTTACCCCGTATTGAATACGGAGGCGTGCTGGAGCCAGTAATGAGTGGGTCATTCCCAAACTGCATAGTTGCTGCCAGATGCCGTCGAGCAGCTTTCGCCTGTTGCGGGTTGCATAGACCCAGTCTGGGAATAGACACACATCCTGACTTTCTTGCTGCAGGGATGATTAGCTTGTGCTGCCGCAAGGAGAATATTCCTTAACTCCAGTCCCGCGTGACCAACATGATGGTGCATGGTTGAGGAGTATTGGTGTGAGAAAGCGATGGTTTATTCAATAAGCCTGCCGCAGGTCAGAGAGAGTCCTGCCAAGTATCCTGTAGCTGTAAGGATTATCTTACTCAGGAATCTAAGAGTGTTGCCCCTCTATACCTTCCTGGAATCCGACAGTGTGACATTCATTGCCCTGGCTCCATTCTCTAAGTTTTAAGCCTGCCACAGGGTGGGAATTTTCCTGGGTTAGCTTATTCACTGTGGACGGAGTTTTTATGGATCGTTTGTCCACTTCTTTGGCAGATGAGGCAGCAGCTTCAGTTTTGGCATCCTGGTTACCTATTCGTTCCAGGATACATTAAATCTTCGATCCATGTCCCAAGGGGGCTTCCCCATTGTGTTGCAGGCCACTAGGTTGTGAAGGACCTGGATTTTATCAGTGGCCTGATGCAAAGCTGTCTCAGATTTTTGAGCTGCTTCTCCCATGCCTTTAGTGCATCCACGTTGTAGGTTTTTCATTGAGAGGTCAGTCACTTAGCTCTGTCTAGTAATGTATTCACACTTGAATCTACAATAAAGTTATGTTTTTAAGTTTTAAGTTGTGAGATGTGTTGAGCTGAAGTAAAGCACATTCTCTCTCTATAGCGTGGCTCTCTAGTGCCCCTTTGGAAGTTTATTTGATCTCCCACTGCCTTAATAGTTCCTCCTCTCCTTCTAAGAACATCTGTTAGGGTATATCTCTGTTGTTGCTGTTTACAGCATTGATTTCACTCATTCATACCTCTGAACTTTTGCCATATGGAAAGTGCTTGGCACCTGGGACAAGGTGCAGCCCACTTGAAGTTTCCTGTATTACAGGGAGGCAGATATAACAACATTTTCCAGGGGCATGGATACAGCTCATTATCCACACTCCAGCAGTTCCACTGGAACAGGCTTTCTGTCAGACGTCTTTAGCTAGCTTCTCCTACCACCCATGCAGTATATCCTGACTCCACCTTGTGACATCAGATCTTTCTTTCCACTGGAAGAATAGGTCACCTCCTTAGGATTTAGTGTGCCATTGGTGAACTTTCTTGTTGAAGTTTTAGAAGGCCTTTTTGAGTTATTTCTTGGCCTCTTTGACTCCCCTTCATGTTAGTAGATGGAGCAGTGGAAGCCAGGGTTCAGATTCTGTGTACAGTGCTAGCAGAAAATGTTGGTCACCAACCGCACAACACATGTCTGTAGTACTTGGGCAGGCAGGCATGACATGACCGTGCAGCTTATGTCTCTGATGCTTCCTGAATCTCTAAAGGGAAACACTGGAAAAGGTACAGCTTTACCCAGGCACTTCAAAAATTCCTGATTAGTGCTTTCAGACAGTAACATTTTTTTAATTACTCTAATTGATTTTTAGTGATTTAAACAGTGGCCTTCAACTTTCACTTTCTGTTGCTGGAAGCCACCATTTCATGAGTAGCAGAGAGCTTCCTGAGCTCACTTTATGCTAATATGCCCTGCCAACCAATAGCTGAGGTCAAACAGGCATATTAGCATACAGTGAGCTCAGGAGCTCACTGCTGCTCATGAAATGGCTCCTGTCAGTAACAGGAAGTGGAAGTTGTCGGGTAACTGTTCTAAATTAGTAAATAAAGTTGTTGCTGTCTGAAAGCACTAATTGAGAGTTTCTGTAGTGTGTGAAAGCTGTGTCTTTTCCATTGTTTCCCTTAAGGATTGGCAACACCAGCTTTTCACCCCAGGAGTCCTTTAGCATAGTAACAGTAGCAGTTAACTGGCTGGCTATGTGCAACTGCCCCGGAGGTGTGTCTTGAGATAATGAACTTTAGGGAATTAGCCAGTCAGCAAAGAGTAAGGAGTGTGCTGTGAGAGAACAGCCTGAAGGGCTTCAGAATTTTTCTCCAGCTACTGAGCAGCATTGCCTTAGTCTCTAGTTTCCTTGTAAAAAGAAAAAACCCTCTTCTGGCTTTTCCTGGTAGTTTCTTCAGATTCATATTATACAGTACTCCATACCTCTCAAGTGTCCCTGATTTTACCTCAAAATTTTACTCTGTCCCTCCTAAAATTTGTGCCTTTGTGGCTAAACAGTGGGGACTATAAGCACAAAACAATGTCAAGCATTATAGAAACATAGAAACATAGAATTTGACGGCAGATAAGGACCGCTTGGCCCACCCAGTCTGCCCATTTCCCTACCTGATGGATAGCTGCAGATCCTAGTTAACCAGCAGCCTACTTCTTCCTACCCCACCCCTAGAATTGCCTTATGACTGTCCCATGCATGCTTGAATTCCACCACTGTTTTTGACTCCACAACCTCCTCCGAAGGCCGTTCCATGCATCCACAACCCTCTCTGTGAAAAATACTTCCTTAAATTACCTCTGAGCCGCCCCTTCTATCTTCAAATTGTGCCCTTGTTCTTGCACACCTCTTTTTGAAAGATGCTACCCTCTTGGACTTTGTTGATTCCCTTGAGGTACTTGAAAGTTTCTATCATGTCCCCCTCTCCTCCTTTTCTTGAAGCTATACATATTTAGCTCCTTACTCTCTCATATGTCTTCCGGTGCAGACCCTGCACCATTTTAGATGCCCTCCTCTGGACAGCTTCCATCCTGTCTGTCTTTGGGATGTTGGGTCTCCAGAACTGCACGAGTACTCAGATGGGGTCTCACCAGCTGTCTGTACAGAGGATAATAACTTCTTGTTTTCTGCTGGTGATGCCTCTCCTGTGCATCATAGTATCCCCCAGCCCTCCTTGCTGCCCTCTCACATTGCTTGCCCACCTTTAGGTCATCTGATATGACTACCCCCAGGTCCCTTTCCATTTTGTTGTTGTTAGTATCTCACCCCCATTGTGTACTCTTCCCTGGGTTTTGTTTCCCAGGTGCATTACCTGCACTTCTTAGCATTGAATCTAAGCTGCCATACATTTGACCATTCCTCCAATCTTGCCAAGTCCCTTCTCATCCTTTCCACCCCACCTTGTGCATCAACTCTGTTGCAGATCTTTGTGTCATCTGCAAAGAGACATACTTTTCCTTCCAGTCCCTCTGCAATGTCCTTATAAAGACATTGAAGAGGACCGGTCCTAATACTGAACCTGTGGTACCCCACTGCTAACCCCTTTTTCAGAGTGGACTCCATTTACTATTACTCTCTGTGTCCTATTCTCCAGCCAATTCTTTACCCAGGCTGTCATCTTGAGACCCACTCCCAGGCTGGCTAACTTGTATATTAATCTTTGTGTGGGACTGTATCAAATGCCTTGCTAAAGTCTAGGTAGGCCATGTCCACAGCCCTCCCTGATCTACTACTTTGGTCACCCAGTCAAAGAAATCTATCAGATTTGTCTGGCATGACCTTCCGCTGTGAATCCATGCTGCCTTGGGTCCTGTGCCCTCTGGCCTCTAGATACTAACAGTTCTTTCCTTCGAAGTGATTCCATCATTTTCCCTACCACTGAGGTTAAACTAACAGGTCTGTAGTTTCCTGCTTCTGCCTTGCTCCCACTTTTGTGAAGGGAATCACATCTGCCCTCCTCCAGTCCTCAGGTACCACCCCATCCTCCCATGATTTGTTAAAGAGGGTAGTCAGTGGTGTCACTAGTTCTATCCTTAGTTCTTTTAGAATTCTGGGGTGAATTCCATCAGGCCCCATTGCTTTGTCCACCTTCAGTTTTAAGAGTTGTTTCAGAACTCTTTCTTCTGTAAATGGGCTGGTATCAACTTCTGTATCCAGGTGTTTCTACTGTTTGTTTTAGGTACCTCCCCTCTTCCTTTGTAAATACTGAGCAAAATATTTGTTTAGTATCTCCGCCTTTTCACAGTCACCCTCTGCCCACCCTCCCTCCCTTTATTAAGCCTCACTATCCTTCCCTTGGTCTTCCTTTGCTCCCTGATGTACCTATAAAAGGTTTTATCCCCTTCTTAACTGAGTTAGCTATCTTTTCCTCGGTTTGGGCCTTTGCTGTTCTGACTGCCTTTCCAGCTTCCTTTTGCTTAACTGATACAGTTCTCTGTCCTGTTCCTTCTGTGATTCCTTGTACTTCCTGAATGCTTTCTTTTCTCTTGAACCTTCACTGCCACTTTCTTTGAGAACCATAGTGGTTTCTTACCTCATTTTGTTTTGTTTATTTGCTTTACACAAGGCTTGTTACCTCTGTGATGGCAGTTTTATTATTCCCCATTGTTCTTCACCTCTCCTTCCTGCCCATTTGCTAGTGCATTCATAGGCACTCACCTATTTTGCAAAGTCAGCCTCCTAAAATCCAGTACCTTTGTCTTTGTATGGCTTGACTCTATTGCTGTGTTTATTGTGAACCATACTGTTCGATGGTCGCTAGTTCCCAGATGGCTACCCACTTCTACATCTGTGATCTCTCTTCATCTCTGAGAGAACCAGGTCTAAGATTGCTCCCTCTCGTGTGGGCTCAATACTAGTTGTTCTAGGCATGCCCCTGTAGGGCATCCAGAATAACCCCCTCTTAGAAGTGGCTGCTGCAACTGCACTCCAGTTAACATCTGGCATATTCAGATCACCCATCAGCAATATCTCCCTTTATCTGCCATTCTAAGTATACTTTCTATCATTTCCTTGTCCATTTCCTCCCCTGAGAGAGGTCTGATATCTAACCCTGTGCGGATTGTGGTGCCATTGCCTGCCTCCAGATTGACCCACAGTGCTTCTTCTCCTCCCTGTTTACCCTTTTGTTCTGTTGCTTTGATTTCTTCTCTTATGTAGAGAGCTACTCCTCCTCCTCTTTTACCCTCCCTGTCCCTCCTGTAGATAGTGTATCCTGGTATGTTTATGTCCCAGTCATGGTCCTGTGTGTACCATGTTTCTGTGTCTGCACAATATCCAGATCTTCCTCCTCCATCAAGGCCACTAATTCAGGAAGCTTGTTACCCAGACTACGGGCATTGGTACTCACTGCTCTCCATTTTTTGATGGCTTTACCTTCTGTGGCAACCCCCACTGACCTTTCTATCTTGGTCTTTTTCTCATTTAGTACCCTGTTTTGTAGGGGAGGCTGGGATTTTCCTTCTGCTTATCAGTGCCTCCCCTTGACTAGTTTAAAGGCTTGCCAATGAAGCATTTAAACCGATTGCCCAAAGACTTGTTCCCTTCCTGGACAGATGCAGACCATCCTGCCAGTATAGGCTGGTGTCCTCCAGGTGGAGCCCCAGTCCCCAATGAAGCCAAACCCTGTACTCCACACCATTTTTTAACCATTTGTTAAACTGCATGGTGCAAAGTACCCCTCTCACTCATGCCACTGACAGGCAGCACCTCTGAGAAGGATACTGTGTGTGCTACTTGTCTTAAGCCCCTCCCCAACTCTACAAAGTCCTTTTGCACTGCTCTAATCTCATGATGAGCCAAGTCATTTGTCCCTAGGTGGACAATGATGTCCAGCTCAGACTCCCGTGCAACTGTTCTCGTGATCCCTAAGGATGTGCTTCCTGTCCCTCAAGCCATGGCACCAGGCAGGCACCTTACTTCAGTTTTCCCTGCTCCCCCAGTTCTATCCCCTAATAATTGAGTCCCCACCAGGAGCTGCTTTCTTTCCCTGTGGTGCCTCTGCCTCCTTCCTGAGGGCCTCCCTTGTGACAGTTGTCTGCACCCTCCTTAGTCTCCTCTCGGGTGCATCCATGAGAACTATGCTCCCCAGAATGGTGTATGGATTGTGGAGTGTAACAAATGACTGGGTGTGCCTCTGTTCCACCACCCTTACACTCCCTGAGCCCACTGTGGTCCAACTGCTGTGCTTTCTTGCAACCTCTGAGGTAGTGGTGGTGGCTGTGGTGCTCCCTGGATGGGGAGGTTCCTTGCCACTGTCCAGTGCGGCCTGAAGATGGGCAACTTCCTCCCTCAGGGCAGATAGTTGTCTGCAAACAGGCAGCATCTCAGCCTCCAGAAAGACTCCCGGAAGACTGCTGCCCCACAGCCATTACATTGTACTACTCCCCACATAACTGTCTACCTTGTTTAGTTTTTTTTTTTGTTTGTGTGTGTGTGTGATTGGTGCGTTATATAGAAATATGTATTTATATAATGTGTATGCTTATATTGTCAGTGCAGTGTGCTAGACAGGATATGACAGTGATGTGTACCTTGCCCTCTTGAGGAAATGATGTCAGAACCCCAGGTATAAATGAACTATTTCCAGGGGTGGGTTGGGCTAAACTGTGCCCTCATGAAACAATCAGTTAAGCGCTCTGACCTACCGATCGATGAGTGCCTTCCTGTCAGCAAGATACCATACACAACAATTTGTAATACTGCTTCAAACCAATTTGACAGAGAAAATACCCTGCTAATCAAACAGAAAAATCCAAACATCCAAGTCAGGCACAGGTAAACCTCCCCAGCCCAAAAGAGCCTGGTGACTTGTGCTCTGAAAACAGTCAGCCCCAAAACACGTCAGCTGTGCAGAAGGGCAGACACAGAAAACAGTATTTAGCCTATGTGGGTTTAAACTCTTCCTGCACTGAAAACCTTAACACTTGTAACACAAGTAAAGCAAACTCCACCTCCTCTGTTGATTGAAAGACTGCCTTTTCTGATAATTCTAAGTTGCTTATTTCACCCTTCAGTTAGAAGTATCCTCCACCTGAAGAATATTAACTTTCCTAAGGAATCTGCTTCAAAACCAAACACAATTGTAAATTGTAAAGTTCACCTCCCTCTGTTGTGAGCACTACTCACTTTCTTGCAAATCTTAAGTCCAGTGTTGCAGCTTGCAGCCAGAGGTAGCTTCACCTGAAGACTATGAGGTTATCTGATGAGCCTGCTAAAATTAGTACTTTTATCAAGGTCTGTAAGATTCTTCCAGAGCTATTGGCTGTTAAGTAGCTGTGATGTAAGCACTTCCTGACACACATTAAAGTTACAAACTTGTTCTTCTTTGAAAATGCATTTTGCACTAAGCCCCATATTCTACCAGCTTTCTGGGTGGATATCTCTAATTTTGAAGCTGTGTCCCTGATTTTGGTCCTTTGTCCCTGATTTTTTAAGCCTTGTCCCTGATTTATGAGGCACTAGGTTGAGAGGTATACTGTACTCATTTTGACTTTTTTTCTCTGATCCGTGAACTGAGTTTTTGGCGGTTCAGTGGTTCCCTTTTCTGTTTTAAATGTATATTTTACATAACTGGTGTTTTATACAGTTCCCTCTGTTTATTCTGCGGTTCCGTTTTTCATATAGGAACCAACGGTTCCAAGGTTTTGAAAACTTATTTTACCTCAGAAACACGGTTCCTTACCACAAGGGAACAAACCTTTTCTTCACATTTAGACTATTTCTTCTGGTTCCTCTTTTAATTGGCATGTCAGATTTTCCTTAAGTAAAATAGAAGACTGGATCTACAGTTTTTTAAATTGTACTTAATGTCATAGCATTTTGCTAAAGCAGATTTCTCAACCTGTGCTTAAGGTATTAGGTCCAGATTTCTCCTGCTCTGTATGTAAATTTGGTAAGAAAACTTGAGAAGCGGAGCTATATACATTAAAGAAACTCATGGCTGAGGATCAGCAGAGACCCTACGCTACCGATGAGGGCCTTCAAAAATAAAAGAACCAATAATAACAATTCTAACAAGGGTGTTAATGAAGTATCCTTAAAATCCCAGCCAGGCGCTGATGAAGTGCCAAAAAGAAAGAGATAATAAACCTGGGGCCGTTGAGGTTCCAAAGAATAAAGCTTCAAAGGGCTGGTGAAGTTCCTTCAAAATCTAAAAATAACAATGGTAAAAGGCACTGATGAAGTGTCTTCATTAAAAGAGCGAGATAAAGCTGCTGATGAAGTGGCTTAAAAAAATTTTGTAAAGACAAAATGCTCTTGTTCCTCCTGGGAAAGCCAATAGCGAGACAACAGGTGGCTTAAAGCATAAAGAAAAAACAAAACATTTACAACCACAGACTGCCAGCCCTCCAGATTTCAGTACAGAACTGCCCCTGTGGAACAAATGGCAAAAGCATGGCATGTATTTCAGACCTTGCAAAGCATGGGGTCTGTTTTTCTGCTTTTCTAGTAAACCTCCCTCTGCTGCCCCTCCTGACAGGGGTTCACGAGGGGAGGAAGAATATTTTGATGCTTATGACATGGATTCAGAGGGCCTAGAGCCAGATGTGTCCTCTGATCTTCATTTGGTTGCATCCCTTTCTGAACAGGAGGATGCTCCATCTATGCTGACTTTCATGAAAAACATGATAGGCGCCCTGGACCTCCCTTTCACAAGAGACCAACCAGAATGTTTTTTTTTGTTTTATATTTCTTCTTTATGCACCCTTCAATGCTGCACCAGGTTCCTGTCTTCAGGAAACACTAGGCCATACGCGCTCCCGTAGTCCTGCCCCATGTACCTCCCTCTGGGTACCAGCAGGCCTGCCCCATCCTGCCTCGGTTTATCCCTCGGGCGGGCGGGAGGAGAGGGACTCCCCAACCCTCTCCGGTCCATAAGTGTACATCGGGAGGCCTCGCCAGCCCCTTCTATGGAGCCTGGTTATGGGTGTTCTCAGGTCAATCGGATCCTGTCTACAGGAGCCTGGTGCAGGGTTTTCCATTTTCTGGTCCCCTGCCCTCAGGGACGTCCGCACACTAGGGAAGCCTAGGGGCAGAGCATGTCTGACGGCTGTTCCTCTGGCTCCTGGTAGACATCCTCCCACTCTGCTGTATGCTGTCTCGCTGCACCTCCACCCTTGGTCACCCAGGTGGTGGTATAACAGCGGAACTTGCATCCCACCCTCCCGGAGGAGGAGAGCAACCAATAGGCGCCAATCCTCCCCGGCCCTCCAGCCATCCGAGTCCGCTCCCAAACCCGGATCGCTGGCGCTACATGTAGCCCTACTACTTGCACCAGCGGGTCGGCCTTAGACCAACTAGAATGTTGATGATGAGGAATGAGATTATAGGGAAATGAACGGTCTTCCACTCCCTAAAAATCTGGTCCTCCCTATTTACAGTGCTTTCAGAAAAATACCATGAAGCTGCTTCAACGGCCACTTCCCTGGCAGGGGTTGACAAGCGTTGTGACAAAAAGTACCAGTTATCAAGCCATGACACAGAATTCCTGACTGTACACCCTAGCCATGAGAGTATTGTACAGCAGACTGCATGTGAACAAGCTGAGGTTTCCATGTCCTCTCTCCTCCGGACAAAGATTCCAGAAAATAGATTTTGTTGCAAAGAAATTGTATACTACAGCTTCTATGCTGATCCGTCTTTCTTCGTGACATGGTTTTACAGCCAAGTATCAGAAGGCTTTATGGAATTCACTCCTGGCCATTGCTCAAAGTGACTCTGACATAGTGGTCAGGACCTTACTGACACATAAACTCTGCCTTGCAAGCTACTAAGTACCAGTTCCATATGGCAGATGGCAACAGTGATGCAGCCTCTAGGGCCATGGCCGTGCCATCTCTTTGAGGCGTTTGCTATGGCTTAGTCAGTACTAGCCTATCACAAGACACCCAGTCAAAAGCTATGGATTTCCTTGTGATCAGAATATGTTGTTTGATTCCTGAACTGTGGATTACGTAAAAAGTGGATGAGTACAAGCTTTCATGGCAGAGACACTCCACTAAGCGTAAGCCTCCTGCCCCAGAAAACTCAGCCCAGGGATAACAGGGGCAGGGGATACTTTCCTGGGCCTTATCCTTCGTTCAGTTTCTCGCAGTACAGGGGTTGTATACAGGAGGGGCAGAAGGGTCAAAGAAGAGCTGCCTCTGCCCAGTCAGCAGCCTCTCAGCCTAAGCCCTGATGTGAGTGTCCAGGTTGCCTTCCCTCTGCCTGTGGTGGGCAGACTCCTTCACTACTTCCAAAATTGGACCCTTATTACCACAGACAGGTGGGTCCTGGAGACGGTGGAAAAGGACCTGCCACTTCAGTTCAAAAAGAGGCCAGACCTCAGTTGTACCTAGGTGTCAAAGCCTTTAACCCCAACACAAATGATCCTGTTGGAGTTGAAGGTCAAAAACCTTTGGCTCTAAGAGTAGTGGAGAGGGTCCCTGCCCTTGAGAGGGGCAGGGTATCTACTCCAGGTATTTGACACAAAAGAAAACGGGGGAGTGGCAGCCTATTTTGGATCTCAGATATCTGAACAAACATCTGCTAAAACCAAAATTGAATAGTCACTATGTCAATGGTCATTCAGTCTTTACAGCAGGGAGACTGGCTAGCCTTCCTAGACTTAAAGGATGCCTATTTTCACATACCCTTAAGGAAGTCTCCACGGAAAGTATCTCAGATTCAAGCTTCCTTCAGGTCATTACCAGTTCGCTGCCATGCCTTTCAACCTGTCCTCTGCAACAGAGTTTTTACCAAGTGTTTAGCAGTGGTAGCAGCACACCTCAGAGCTGGGTGTTTCAGTCTACCCCTACTTGGATGACTGGCTTGTGGTGGCAGTCTCCTCATCAGGTCAAGCAGTCACTCTCCCTCACAGAGCATACACTGAAATCTCTGGGCTTCCTGGTAAACCTAATGAAATCCCACCTGGAGCCCACTCAGTTGCTCACTTTCATTGGAGCTCAACTGGACACCCTGAAAGGGTCTGCCTTCATCCTCCAGATAGGATTCAAATTTCCTGTAAGTGGCAGATTCTTTCGTCCAGGGACAGCCAAGACCAGCCGGGCATTTTCTCAGGCTCTTGGGACACATGGCATCAATTACTGCAGTGGTCCCAGGAGTCAGGTTCAGGATCCGAGACCTACAATTCTATCTCTGAGCTAACTGGTCTCAAAAGAACAATGCCCTATCAAACTGATACCTGTGACAGAACAGTTTCAGCAGGCTCTGCTTTGGTGGAAGGACCCCACAAATGTGACAGTTGGGGTCCCCTCCAAACCCCTCTTCCTACAAATATGATTACCACAGATGCCTCCTCCTAGTTTTGAGAGCTCATCTAGATGATGCCTCAGTAAGTGGGACCTGGACTCCTCAGGGTCACAGTTGCAAATAAACCTTCTGGAGCTCAGAGCCATTTTCTGGCACTCAAGGCCTTTGCTCCTGTCGTAAGGGACAGACTGTACAGAGAAGGACAGACAACACCACTGCAATGTTTTACATAAACAAGCAGGGTGGTACCAAATTAGGGATGCTCTGTTCAGGGCTCTAAAGATTTACTCTTTGCCTTCTCCCTAGGGGTCAACCTTTCTCCCAGGCAAGGACAATAAACACCCTGGCAGATGCTCTCAGCTGCATCAGTCAGGGCAGGCGGTGGACTCTGAACAAGCAAGTACCTAGCCAGAGACTTGGGAGGTGGGGCACACCAGAAGTGGATCTGCTTGCTTCCCTCTCAATTTCCAGCTTCCCCAGTACTACTGCAGGCCTTCCAGTCCTGGGAATGCTTCCACTGGATGCCCTCATCCTGGGCTGGTAAGGAGGTTTGTATCGCATTTCCTCCCTTTCCTCTGATTCTCAGGGTGTTGATGAAACTCAGGCGACAGCCTGCATCGATAATTCTGGTGGCCCAGATTGGCCCAGGCAAGCCTGTACCCTCTCCTGCTGTCTCTGTCCTGCAGCAGGCCCATTCACCTGCCACTAACTCATTCCCTACTGACCCTTCCCCAGACAGGAGTGATTTATCCAGATGTTCATTTGGCTCTTGAGGAGTTAGAATTTCCTGCTTCTCAGTACTTGGAACAAGTCCTTAAGATCTGAGAATGGCTAAAAAGCCTAATACAAAAGACTTATGCAGCCAAATGGAAAAGTTTTTCACTCTGTTGCAAGGGCAAAAAGTCAATGCTAGTACAGCTCCAGATTCTCAGCTGCTGGATTACATGGTGCACCTACATACAGGTCTCTGGCTTGACCCTCCTCTCTCAAGCTACACTTGGCTGCAATTTGGCCTATCTCTCCGTGGAAAAGAAAAGGTCTGTTTTTCTCACTCTGTGTTCAAGCAGTTTTTCAAGTCTTTTGCACCTCCAGCCTCCAGTCAGGGGACCTGTTCCTCTTTGGAGTCTGAGTCTCTGCATTGCCAGGCTCATAGAACCACCCTTTGAGCCTATGGCACTGCTCATCTGAAGTTCAGAATTTGGAAAACTGTTTTCTTAGTGGCCATTACCTCTGCCAGGAGGATCTCAGAGTTACAGGCCCTGTGCACTGAGCCCAGTTACATCATTCCGCACAGAGACAAAATTGAGCTCAGGACAAATGGGAAATTCCTGCCTAAGGTGTTTTGGAGTTTACATGTAATTCATCACTCTCGTGTTTTCTTTACTGAGAAATCCACCCCTGGTGAGAAAAGCTCCACAGTCTGGATGTCAAAGTGCTCTCTCTTACTACCTTGAGCATACTAGATAGTTCAGAGGTGATTCCACTCAGCTGTTCCTCACCTATGGGAAGTAGGCAGAGGAAAACCAGCTACCAAGAGAACTGTTTCCTGTTAGTTAGTCTCTTGCATCAGATTCTGCTATGAAAAGCGGGTCAACAACCTCCTCAAGGCCTCAGGTCCATTCTACCAGGGGCATTGCAGCCTCTGTGGCAGCTGCAAGGACATACCCCTTCTGGACATCTGCAAGGCAGCTACCTGGAAAACTGTACATACATACATTCATCAAGCATCACTGTCTGGATGTGCGGTCCAAATCTGATGCCAAATTTGGCAGGGTGGTTCTGCAGAGCCTCTTTCCTAAATAGGTTCTCTAACCTCCCACTTTTGTGCTGCTTTGAAATCTGCTACTGTTACTGATGCTAAAGGACTCCTGTGGTGAGAAGAAAAAAGCTCACCATAGTAATCTTCTTTCTTCCAAGGGGTCCTTTAGTATCAGTAAGCTCCACCCTTCCTCCTTGTTCACCTTTTTAGGAGAAGGGCTCTGTTTTCAGTTTTATTACCACATTTGACTCACATTTCAAATGTTTTTTTATTAAGGTTGTTGAAATCTGTTTTTGTAGTTTTGGACATTTGCATGTTTTTGGATCCTGTTGGTTCACTCTTTGGACATGTGCCCACTTACCATCAAAAACTTCTGAAGCCCTTCAGGCTGCTCTCTCTGTACACTCCTTGCTGTTTGCTGATTGGCTAATTCCTAAACCTCATTATCTTAAGACACATTGCACATAGCCAGCTAACTAGTACTGTTATTGATGCTAAAGGACCCCTTGGAAGAAGATTACTATGGTGATTAATTTTTCTTACCTCGCAAGCCTTGGTGGGATCTGAAAAAACAGCCTAAGGGCTGTAAGCAGGCCATGGCTCGTACCTCCTCAGTCATGCTGCTGCTTCCAGTTGAGGTCCGCATCGGAAGGTCATTCTTGGAGGGATTCCAAGAGATGTGCATGATCCTCCAGACCTTGGGGAGAGCCCTGTCCACATAACAAGAAGCACAGGCGCCAGCTGGTGCCAGTCATGGGATTAGGAAAGATTGAGAGACTCAAATTCCTTGACTCCTCTGATAGCTCAACTTTGTTGGAACGCCCTCAGTTGGGGGAGGGTAGAGCTCTTGATCTTACTTGAGAAACAGCTCTTGCAGCAGGTTACACCATTAGGACTGAAGCGGTGGCGTCAGGACCCAGGAAATTTTCTAGCTAGCAGTATTCAGTGGGACCACCCCCAACATCGTGCACGCCCCTTGACGTCAGGCATAGTACAAAGGGTGGTCCCCAGAATCCCCAGTTCTTTCCCGCCATCGACTTGCCAGCATCGGCCTCATGGTTCCACTCTAGCACCACGATGACTAAGAACTTCTTCAAGCAGTTTTACCAAACTGATGTCGGCATCTCCAACTCCTTCTTCAGAAGGACACCCTTCAAGTGTGTCTGCAGCAAACAGATCCCTTCAAGGATCCTCATTCCTCCTGCCTGCATTGCTTAGGCCCGGACCACGACACCAAGGCCTGCTCCTTCTGTCAGGGGTTTAACAGCCCACCAGGATCCGCTGCCAGAAGGCACTTCACAGGTTCCTTTGGAAGAAAACTTCACAGAATGAATAAGGAACCTTCCTCCAGAGGTGAATCTTCCTCAAAAGTCCACAAACACCGGGACAAGCACGGGAAGAAGGCAAGGTCCAGATCCCTAATCTGGCCTCAAACTCGTAGCTCAGGCTCCACACGCTCTGACCACTCTCCTCCAGGGCTCGCTCTCAGCCCCTCCAGTCAAGTTTAAGGCTACAGGCGGTTCTTCGATACCGCTTCACCCTATAAAGACTTCCAAGCCTTGACTTCTCCACTCCCTCCTGGGCCTCATCAAGTCTTCCAACTGTCACCAGACTAAATCTTCCTCTTCAGACCGATGCGGGACCCGACTCAGATCGGTCTCCCAGCCTCCAGGGGTCTGGATCCCCCACCGAGGAAGACAAAACACCTGATGTCCCTAGAAGCAGACAATGGACCAGCGTTGGCCAAGCACCCGATGTCAGCCAGACACCGAAGTCGGCCAGGCGTTTGCGGAGCCGAGGACATCAGCTAAGCACCAGACATTGGTTAGGCGTTAGCCAGAGCTGAAGACGGCCAAGCGACCGATGGCAGTCACACACTTTCTGGAGCTGAAGACTGCCCCCTCCATCACCAGTGGACACGGTCACCAGGACTTCACAGAGGAGGACACGACATTGCCTGAGGACCAGGCAGGTGACACAGAGAATGCTGGGCTTCCACAGGAGCCTTCGCCAATCCCGGAGACACCTGGACCCGACACCTGACCCGGCGACAGACCACGCGCCAGGCCCGTTGTCAATGAACATCCAAGAGGTCAGAGATCTCTTCACTTTCTGGTGGGACACGATCCGGAAAGATGTGATCCCAGTGAAATAACCTCCTCCTCCTCCTACTCCTTCAGCTCGTACTCCCCTCCTCCACCGCAGGGGCCAGCAGGAGCGACCACCAACCCTTAAGAGCACACTCCACCTCCTAGGAGAAAATCTATGGAATGGGAAGGCCTCCCTCAAGATCTCCCTCAGGGTGACCCAGGCGTTGATGATACACTCCGCCAGGGAGGATTCTAGATCAGATACCTCTGAAACCTCCAGATCTCCTTCTCCACTAAGCACCCCATCACCTGGCCCACAAGATCTGCCCAGGTCACCCCGGATGATCCCTCTTTCTCTGAGATTATGAGGCACATCTAGGAAAATGTGGGATGGGATTCCGGAAGATCTCGACCCAGAGAGACAGCGCCTTGCCGTTACCTTTGGCAGAAAAAATCCTAAGCCTGTGTAGTGCCACCCTTGGTGGACACTTTCATGGGAGCGTACCAAGGCTGCGTGGAAGCATCCACACTCCAGCCTCACTGTGCTGAAGAAAGCTGACCGCCTGTACAAGGCCCCTAAAGAGGACCAGTACTTGGCACAACAACCTCTGGCTGACTCCTGGTCATTACAGCCTCTTATGACTGGTCCCAACAACGCAACATATGAGCACACAGCCACGGACCAGGAATCCAAGCAGTTGGATGCCCTGGGGAGGCACATGTATGCAGCTGCTACATGCTCCATCAGGTCCCTGAACTACCTATCTCACATGGTTCAGTTTCAAAATGCCCCATAGGAACAGGGTCAGGACCTTGTTGACAAGTTACTGGATGGCAATCAGAAGGCGGTGCTCCTAAATCTCCTCCACACAGGGTCTAATGTAGGAACCCAAGTGCTTCGAGCTGTATCGATTCTGCAGACTCGTCTGCCAGAGCTGCAACTGGGCATCTGTCTCGGAGACACTCCTGGCTCCATGTCTCTGGCTTTACCCCAGGCGTACAGAAAAACATTCTTGGCGTCCCATACAGTGGCGAAGTCCTGTTTGGTGAACATTCTGAGAAGGTTATCACCAAGCTCCGGGACGCGGAAGGCAGTTAGATCCGTACAAGCCATACAAGCCATGTACAGATCAAGACTCGGTTCCTTTCGTAGGAACCAGAACCGTTCGCAGCAGCGGCAACACGGCAGCCACATTCCAGCCAGCAACAAGGTGCACTTTCATCGTAAAGCCCGGCTAAATCTTCCCAGGCAGAGGCCAGCGTTACACACAACCGGCCCAGCCTGCAGGAACCAGCGCTGCCACAGCATGACTCCTTCTCAGCCCCACCCCTCCTCTGGATCAATGGGCACAAACAACCGGGGTTGCATCACTCACCACTTTTCAGGGTGGCAGTCAATCACCTCAACCAGTGGGTTCTTCAAATGGTCAAGAGAGTCACTTTATCAATTCTCGACCACCCACTGTCAAGACCTCCCTGCTCTCCCATTGTTAGGGTCAGCACGCCCTGCTCATACAGCAGGAGGTGCTTACGCTTCTCAGAAAAGAAGCTATAGAGCTCTTACCATGGAACCAGAGAGGTGCAGGTTACTATTCTCACTTCTTTCTGGTTCCCAAGAAGACAGGGGACCTCCATCCAATACTGGATCTCAGCGACCTCAACCAGGTCTGATACCCATGCTCAAGCAGGGTGCCTTGCTAGCGTCCTTGGACATGCAGGATGCCTGCACATCCCATTGCTCAAGCACACAGGAAGTTCTTGCGCTTGAATTTCTAGGTCACCATTATCAGTTCAGGCCCTCCATTTCAGACTGTCATCGGCACCTCGGTGTTCACAAAGTGCATGGCAGTCGTAGTGGCGACTCTGAGGAGATAAGGCCACTCGTGTTCCCTACCTGACGACTGGCTTCTCTTGCCGCCCTCTCAGGAGGCCCTGATGTCTGCCATTCATTGTACTCAGTCTCTGTTGAGACATTGGGCATCATTATCAATCAGGAGAAGTCACGCCTGGTTCCGTCACAGATTCTGCAGTTCATAGGCGCAGTTCTGGACACCGTCAGGGAAAGCTTTTCTACCACAGGACCGGGCGGAACACATCAGCTTCCTCATCAAGAACTTTTGGCAAAGAGGACCGTCCCAGCCAGACTGGTTCTTTTCCTGATCGGACATATGGCTCGTCCATTGCAACAGTCCGCTACCCTGTCCCCACATACAGGTGATCCAGTGGATATTCCGGGTCCAATGGGATCAGAAGCAAGATCATTTGCAGCTTCCAGTTTGGATCACGAATGCGTAATCCGGGATTGGCAATGGTGGCTAGATTCAAAGAACCTATTAGCGGGGATCCCTTAATCACGCCGTCTCTGATTGTGCGCTCTCCACAGATGCCTGAGGGCAACTGAAAACAGCTGCTAGAAAACCAGCCACTCACGCTACTTACACCATGAAATGGCGCAGATTATTTGCCTCTGGGCTCAGGCGTGGGGTTTTCACCAATGGATTGTCCTGAAAGGTCGGTCCTGGACTACCTCCTGTCTCTTTTTCAGACCGGCTTGGCCTAGTCCTCGATAAAAGTACACCTTTGTGCCATCTCAGCCTATCACACTCCTATGGCCAATGTCCCATAACCCAGTTGGGCGCGATGCGAGCCTTCCTGAGGTGTTCTCCACCTTAGACCTCCAGTTAAGGATCCTATTCCACTTTGGGATTTACCCTTTGTCCTGGAGCAGCTGATGCCGCCACCTTTTAAACCACCCCGCGGATTGCGAGTTGCGTCTCCTTACTTGGAAGGCGTTGTTTTTAGTTGCTGTTACTTCAGCCAAAAGAATTTCCGAACTTCATGCACTGATGTGCAAAGAACCTTATTTGGTTTTTCACCAAGGCGGGTATCCCTCACGGACTAATCGAAGTTTCTGCCTAAGGTGGTCTCAGCTCACCCTTAATCAGGACATCGATCTACCAGTGTACATATCCAAATATTCAGATCAAGGAGAGGCCCTGTTGCACACTTTAGGCGTGCATAGGTGTCTTCGATACTACCTGACCAGAACCAAACACCACGTAAATCTGACCAGCTTTTTGTCTCCTTGGCTCATAGGATGATGGGGCTCCTGTTTCCAAACAATCGCTGTCCAGGTGGCTCATACATTGTATCACATTCTGCTACCAGAAGCGTAACAAACCCTTACCGGAGCTCGGTTAGGGTCATTCCACAAGGGTGGCTACCTCCTGCGGCCATGAAGAATGTGTCACCTCAGCCATCTGTGCAGCAGCTACTTGGAGCACTGTGCACACCTTTATCAGGCATTATAGCCTGGATGTAGCATCAGGCGAAGAGCAGGTTTTGGTCTAGCAGTCCTTCAGGGACTCCTGTCCTAGGCTTGGTTCAACTAGTGATTTCTGCCTTTCCTCCTCCCACTGGTGAGGGTTTCCACTACTGCTTGGGAATCAGTCCTAATGGTGTAACCTGCTGCAAGAGCTGTTTCTCGAAGTAAGATGGTACAGTTAAGTAAGAACTTACGTAACAGTAGATCTTGAGAACAGCTCTTGCTAGCACTCATTGCCCACCATCCCGCTGGAGGTAGAATTGTTCGATATCTTTCTCCTAGGATCAGGTGTTCTTAACACCACTCTGATTGCCATTTGATGGCAGATCCTCAGTCTCCTTTTCTGATGTCATCCAGCTTCTGGGAGTCTCCGGCAGGAGAACTGGGGATTCTGGGACAGCCCCCTTTTGTACTATGCCTGACGTCGGGGCAGGACCGACATCGGGGTGGTCCCACTGAATACTGCTAGGTAGAAAATTTCCATGAGGTCCTGGTGCCTGCGGCTTCAGTCCTAGTGGTGTAACCTGCTGCAAGAGCTGTTCTCGAAGATCTACTGTTACGGTAAGTTCTTACGTAACTGTACTTTCTAGAGGACATGGATATGTTGTTCATCCACACTCATTGGCAGTATCCTTGCGCTTTAAATCTTGCGGAAGGTCTTCAAGCTTGCTCCTCCCACCCACCGGGTGGTATAACTCAGCTCCGCCCCATGGCGCCAGATCTTCCTTACGCTTGGAAGCTCAGGTTCCCTCCTTAGCGCTCTGCGTTTGCGACTAGTTCCTATTTCTCCGTTTGCGATTTAAAAATAATATTTGCAAAAGACTTCCAGTCTTGATCCCTCGCTGACTCGATGGATCATCGACTCGGATTCGGAATGCCCATGCGGGTAGAAGATGTCGAGCGGATCCACACTCCACGTGTCTACTGTTAGGCCTTGAGCACGACCCGCAGGCTTGCGACCTGTGCTCATCTTTCTGCCCTCGTCCTCGAGGCCGTGCTGCCCGGTGCAACTGGGCCGTCCGAGCGTTCCCTCGGTGAAGTCCAGGAGGCCGGTTGGCGGTGTCAGCGGCCGGCGGGTCTCGGCGGATCAGCTCGGCCGGATGGTGCGCCCTCGAAGAGAGAGGCTGGCGCGGGCGTATCTTCCTCGGCCGGCATTTATCCGCTCTCTCTGGGTTCTTCCTACGGCTTCCCTTTAAGGAGCTTTGTCTGTCCCTCTCCACTAAAGGAAGGGCCTCGTCTGCTGGACCTTTTCGGTCCAAAAAGAGGACAAGGGTAGGTCCCTCCGTCGGCGCTCTTGGGAGGCGGAAAGGTCCCTCTCCCGGGCCGTCGACCGTCGGCCCGGTTGACCGCTTCGGCGGCCACTGGCCTCACGGTGTCCCGTCAGGTCAGTTGACCGAGACTCCCACTGATGAAGTCGAGATTTTTCTCGACCCATTGGGCGGGCTGTCGCCTTTAGCAGCGAGATTCCCTCTCCCGGTTCCCGGGAGGAGTTGAGATCCCGTGGGCTCGCCTGTGCCTCCGGTTCCGGGCCCTCGGATGGACCTACCGAGCCGAAGGGTAGGGTTCGGCCGACACCTCCTGCACCGACCCGGAAATTCCGGGACTCTCGGTCTCGGTCTCGGACCTCTTAGCGGTCAACCCGTTCCCACCGTCATAGGCGGTCGGTCTGGCACCCATGATAGCGGCGTCGCCGCTCGTCCTCGTCCTCCTCCTCGGATGAGGAGGCTTCGTCGTCAAGTCGTGTGATGGAGGACCTTATGTTGCAACAACTCCTCCTGGCGGGGAATAAGCCGACTCGGGCGCCTTCCCAGCCATTAAATGTCACCGGAGCGGCGACAACCCTCGACTTGTCCGAGGCCTATACCAGGCGGTTGTTGGCCAAAACCAGCTGCTCCACCGATTCGGTGGAACCTCCGCCTCCACAGCCACCAATTGGGGCTCCGACCAAGGATTCTCGGTCGGCTAAGGGTTTACCCCATCGGCTGTCAGTTACCCTCACTCCCGACCGACCTCGGCAGGTGAAGGGTGGCTCAGGCCAGAGCAGCTCTTGAGGACTCTTCCGAGTCCGAAGATGATTCCTCCTTCTTCTCAGCGACTGGACTTGGAGTCTTCAGGAAGTCAGCCAATGGGCGATAGCCCGTCGTCCTTTCCTAGGACTGCTTGGCTCATCTCGGAGTCTACGGGATGGAGCTCGAACCCGTTCCAAGCGGCCAGGTATCCCCTCACGGAGATTCTGGACAGGATTCTCCGACGGAGGCCTTTCCAGTGGCCGAGGCCATAGTGGGTCAAGCACTGGAACTTTGGCAGCGCCCTGCTTCCTGCCCTCGCCTTCGGCCAGGATGGCCAGGAAGTATCGGTCCCCGGTTCCTTGTCAGGTTTTGGAACCCCTCTGCTGGGGGGTTGGTTACCGACAAGCGTTTTCGGTAGCGCCCGGCTTAGCACGAGGATGTGGACAAACCTCCTGACAAGGTCAAGAATTGGACTATGTCGGGGCGAAAAGTCGCTCGTCCTCTCTCGGCCTTACGTCAGGCCAGTTCGGCCGTCCTCATGGCACATTTTCTCATGCCCTGTTGGGCTCCCTGGATGAGTCATCCCTCTTCTTCGCCCGATCTGCAGACTACGGTTAAGCAGGTGCGGGACCAGGGAACAGGGCAGTGGCCAAACAGCAGCTCCAGACTGCTTTGGATGTAGGGGACTCATGTGCCAGATCGGTGGCGGCCCCAGTGGCTATCGTCGGCGGGCTTGGCTGAGGATATCCACCTTTACCTGGATACCCAGCACAAGTTGGCGGATGTTCCCTTTTTGGGACTGACCTCTTGACCCTGGGGTGGAAGGTCACCTGCAGAGGATCGAGAAGTCCAATGCCACCTTGGACTCGGTCTCTTCGCTCAGAAGGACAAGGCATGAGCCACAGCTAAGCCCTTTAGTCCTTCTGCCACCGGCCCCGGCCCAGCAGCGTCAGGGCCAGCAGGCTCGACCTTCATCCCAAACCCAAGCCGCCGGCTTCCTCTAACAGGAGGCAGGAGGGAAAGGGCCCAGGAGTCCCTCGGCGGGTCCTCCTCCAAGCCTGCCCAGTGGCGGGCTGAGGGTGTCCCCCATCCCCGTCACCACCCCTAGGTCCCCGTGGGCGGCTCAGCACTTCCGTTCCGCCTGGTCCGCTGTTACCACGGACAGGTGGGTCTTGAGGGTGGTGGGAAGAGCCTGCCTCTGGAATTCGAGCAGGCACCACCCTTCAGAGCCGTGCCCCTCGGGGCTTGGGATCCCAGCTTCACTGGCGGCTCGTCGAGCCGACATCACTCTCCTCCTCCAGAGGAGGTGGTAAGAGAGGTGGTGGACCTCCTTCAGACCCAGGGTTTGTGTCCAGGTACTTCCTGGTTCGAAGCAGACGAGGCTGGCGCCCCATTCTAAACCTACACGACCTAAACAAGTTTCTAAGGTCTCGAACCTTCAGGATGGTCACTCTGGCTCAGATAATACCATCCTTGGAGCAGCGGGTGGTTCTGCTCTCTGGACTTGCAGGACGCGTTTTTCACGTCCCTATCCGTCGTCTCACCAGAGATTCCTTCGCTTCAGGCGGAAGGATCTCTCTTGAGTTCAAGCCATGCCCTTGGCTTGTCTCCAGCTCCAGGGTCTTCACCAAATGCATGGCAGTGGTGACAGCATTCCCTCGCGGCGCCGAGGGTCAGGTGCCCTTACCTGGGCGACTGGCTGATAGCAGCTCCTCAGGAAGGGCGGAGTGGTCAGAGATCTGGCCCTCCAGGTCTGCTCTCAACTGGGCCTCCTTGTCACGAGGCCAAGTGGAACTCGAGCGAAGCAGGTGATTTTATTCATCGGGCGCAGCTCGACTCTCTTCGAGCCAGGCGCGGCTCCCGCCGGACAGGGCGAGGTTCTTTCCTCCTTTGCCCGATCATTTCTGGTTGGGCAATTACTTCCTGCCGGGACTTCTCGCCTCCTGGGTCTCATGGCGGCCTGTACCAGCGTGGTCCGTTGGGCCCGCTGGAACATGCGTCCTTCAGTGGGGACTGGCCAGCCAGTGGTCCTGCGCTGCGATCCCTTGGACCAGCTTGTAGTCGGTGACACAGGGGATGTGGAATGCTCTCCAGTGGTGGACGTCCAGATCATTTGCAGGAGGGCATCCCGTTCGTCCGCCCGAGCCGGCGGTCTCTCGTCGACCGATGCCTCTCTGATGGGTTGGGGTGCCCATCTGGGAACACCGGGCTCATGGCCTCTGGTCCCCAGCAGAGTCCGATGCCACATCAACCTGCTGGAGCTCCAGGCGGTCCGCCTAGCTCTCACCGCCTTTGCTCCGTCCCTCCGGGGTCAAGTGGTCCGAGTCCAGGCGGACAATACCACGACCATGTACTATCTAAACTGCCAGGGGGGACGCGCCCATGCTTCTATGCAAGGAAGCTCTCCCGCATCTGGTCACGGCGCGCAGCCTGGAGGCGGATCTCTAGCCATTCACGTGGCAGAGCCTCCAACACCCTGGCCGATGCCCTGGGCGGATAGGGGCTGCATCCCGAGTGGTCTCTCCTGCCGGAGGTAGTACAGCATCTGTTCTCCCTTTGGGGCACACCTCAGGTGGACCTGTTTGCCTCCACGGAGAGCGAGCTGAGTCTGTTCCATGCCCGCCCCCTCAGCAGGGCTCGCTGCAGGGATGCCTTCTCGAGGCAATGGACCCCGGGCCTCTTTCGCCTTTCCCCATTTCCTTGATCCACAAGGTGCTTCTCAAGGCGAGGAGGGACAAGGCGCAGGTGATTCTAGTAGCCCCAGACTGGCCTCGCCAGTTCTGGTACCCAGATCTCCTCAGTCTCAGCTCCAGGACTCGCGGCAGCTTCCAGCTCGCTCGGACCTGCTCTCAGTCAATCAGGGAAGGTGTTCCATCGGACCTTCAATCCCTGCACCTGGCGGCCTGGTTCCTGGCTGCTAGAGTTCCAGGCTTTGGGTCTTTCCGGCCGAGGTCCTCAATGTAGTTGAGGCGTCCCGTAGGAGTCGACCAGAAAATGCTATGCCTTCAAATGGAAGGTTTTCCATTTGGTGTCAGGCAAGGGCTTGGACCCTTCCTCCTGTTCCTTGGCAAGCATCTTGGACTATTTATGGTCCCTTTCTAGTCAAGGGCTTAGGTCGGCGTGACCCTAAGGGTGCACCTGGCAGCCATCTCTGCTTACGGGCGGGCCGGGAAGCAGTCAGTGTCGCAGGAGAAGGTGGTCTGGCGCTTTTTCAAAGGCCTTGATCACATTTCCCTCCAGTCGGGAACCCCACCTCCGTGGGATCTACTGCTGGTACTGGCAAAGCTCATGGGCAAGCCATTCGAACCTATGCACAGGTGTGCTCTCTCTCACCTGTCGTGGAAGACCGCCTTCTTGGTGGCTATCACGTCAGCCAGAAGGATGGGAGAGCTCCAGGCGCTTCCATCAGTCTCCTTACCTGGTCTTCCACAGGGACAAGGTTGTCTCTGCCCCCACCGAAATTCCTTCCGAAGGTGGTGTCGGAGTTTCACCTTAACCAGGTGTTGACTCTGCGGTGTTCTACCCCAAATCACACCTCGAGGTCAATATAGGCTCCATACTCTGGATCCTAGAAGGGCGCGCTTATTATAAGGAGCGCACGGCTGAAATTGGGAGAGGTTCGCCAGCTGTTTGTCACCACGCTGAAGCGCATCTGGCAGACCTGCAGCCAAGCGGACGATAAGCAGGTGGGTAACCTCCTGCATAGATCTCTCATATAAGGTTAGCGGGCATGGAGCCTCCCAGAGGGATAAGAGCTCATTCTACCCGCCATACTGCTGCAACGGTGGCTGCTTCCAGGGACGCCCCTATCCAGGAAATCTGCAGGGCTGCTACCTGGAAGTCAGCAAACACCTTTATTACCCACTACCACATCGACCTTAGTCACGCCGGGATGCTGGTTTTGGGGCCTCGGTTCTCCAGTCTCTCTTTCCCAAGTAAGTATATGGGGTGTGCGTCTTGCCTCCCTCCTCCCGGAGAACTGCTAGAGTCTGCCAATGAGTGTGGATGAACAACATATCCATGTCCCTAAAATACAGGTTACTCACCGGTAACAGGAGTTCTAGGAATGGTATATGTTGTTCATCCTACGACCCACCCGACCTCCGGCTTGACGCGACAACCTGAGCTTCCAGCGGGCCAGATCTGGCGCATGGGGCGGAGCCGAGAGTTATACCACCCGGTGGGTGGGAGGAGCAAGCTTGAAGACCTTCCGCAAGATTTAAAGCGGCAAGGATACTGCCAATGAGTGTGGATGAACAACATATACCATTCCTAGAACTCCTGTTACGGTGAGTAACCTGTATTTACCCCATCAGACTTGTTGACCTTGACTTCAGTTGAGCAGACTGTGAAGATATTCCTCATTTTGTTGATCACCTGTCAAATGAGATTGAGGATTCAGTCTCCCAGACCTTGGTGCTCTTGGTTCTCTTTCAGGAGGATGTGACCCATCTGGTCACCGCTGGAGCTTCCTCCACTGGTGTTAGAGCCTAAGCCTGTGTTACTGAAGGTAGCCAGACAGATAGTCTACCACAACCAGGCAGAAGGCTCCTCTACATCAACTGTCTGGTTGATGGTTGAGGTCTTAATCAAAGCGATCCCACTCGACCAAGAGGTGTTGCCATTAATGCTTCTCATCGTCCTCATCTTAGGTGAGGAGAGGCACCACCAGAAGCTGCGCCACTGCTATGAGGAGCATCTTTGGCAACAGTGGGTTATTGTAGGGTGTGGTTCTACCCCTGGAACTTTGGTCACCTGGCAGCCACCAGTGATGCGATGCCTCGCCAGTCCACAAAATACAGATGCTTCCAGCAACTGCTTCCCCACCGCTACAGATTTAGCCACCACCATTGCAGCCAAAGGTGGTCACTTCAACCAAGGAGGTCCAGTTGGGAACCAGCTGGACAGACTGGTTGTTGGTGGAGATCACCCAGTTTGAGTATACTTGGGTGGTCCGTGACGAGAAATGGTAAGAGGGCTGTTTTCAAGGAGTACTTGGATGACTCTGATCATTCAGCATTGGCTGCCTCTGGGACTTGCATCCTCAACTGGGCTCTGTCGAGGTTGACCACTGACCTTGGACCTGTGTCTTTTCGGGGTTCTCATCCGACTAATATTGGAGTCCATGAATACCTCCTGGAGCCTGTCCAATAAAGGCCCATGTACCCTGTCATGGACATTTTGGACAGGGATGAGGTTGTCTTTCCTGTGGCTGAGACCATATTTGGACAAGTCCTGGAGCTTTGTCAGCACCCTCCACCCAGATGGTCCACAAGTATGCAGTCCCTGCTGTGCCCCTATTTGGGTTCTCAGACCACCCTTCAGCTGAAGGGCTCTGACTTAGCTTTCCACAAATCCAGGGGCCAAGGGTCATGGACAAGCCTCAGATATGGAATCCAGAAAGACTGACCACACTGCTAAAAAGGTTTACACTGTGGTGTCCATGGGTTTCTGTCAGGCAAGTTACTCTGTCATGGTGACCTAGCTTCAGTTGCTCCCTGTTGGGAGTCTTTGATGAAATCCTTCCTCACTTCCAGCTGCTGGTGAAGATGGTTTGAAACTGAGGTGACTTGCTGGCTAAACAGCGGCTTAAGATGGCCTTGGATGTAGGCAACTCTAGTGCCTGTGCCATGGTAGTGAAGCGTCTCTGCATTGCAGGTCCTGGCAACATCTGCCCACCTTACAGTGGACACCCACCATAAGGAGGCCGATGTCCTTTTCTTGGGCACCGACCTCTTTGGTTCTGTGGTGGAGAAACATCTCATCTAGATAGGAAGCTCCATTGCCACACTTGACTCTGTGGCACCATCCCAGAAGGACCAGGAACAAAAGTTTTAGAAAAAAGTGTTTCATTATCGGCCTTTTCAGTTTAAGCCTCTTTGGCAGCAGCCTAACAGGAGCACTATCAAGCCTGGTGTACAAAACCCAAGTTCAATGACCAGGACGCAGTGAGGTGAGTGCAGGTGTAGTGGTGCCCTCCAGCTACAGCGGCGGTGTCCCTGCAAAAACTGAACAGTCATGGTTTGGGAGTGTCATTCCGCCACCCATCCTGTCCCTGCCTGTGCTTCCCATTGGTGGTTGACTAAGTCACGCCTGGTCATGTTGGTCTGCTGTCACAATGGATAAGTGGGTGTTAGAAGTGGTAGGCAGAGGGCTACCTCTGGACTTCAAGGCTCTCCTGTCTTACTGACTGCACACTTCTTGGGAGTCAGGGTGTCATAGGACATGCTGTCTGCCCTTGGAAGGACATCGCTCAGCTCCTCACAAAAGGAGCAATATAGCCTGTGTCCAGGACACCTGGCCAGTCAGAGTTATGTGTCCAGGTATTTCCTGGCTCCAAAACAAACAAGGGCTTTTGCCTCATACTGGATCTGCATGATCTTAATTAGTGCATGTGAAAGTGCAAGATCTTCCTCGAGGCGTTCTCTTTCAGCAGGTCATAACAGATGGGATATTAGCCATAGGCGTCATTTCCTCTGGATGACTTCTCAGCAGTCGACCCAGGGACCTCCCTAATGTTACCATGTGGTGTCTGTATGGCAGGTATAAAAGGGAAGGTCCCAGCTACTCCTCAGTTCTTTTCATCCGTGACCTGCATGCAACAAATCCTCCTTCGAGCTCTGCTTACCAATCATCGACAAAGAGTTCTACCAAGCAAACGTTCATTCTAAACGGGTTCATCTAGTGATGTCTTCAGATCCCTTATCCCAAAAGTGTACCTGTGGTCACAGAATCACTACAGAGGACCTCCATGATGTCTGTGTTTGGTACCTTGGTCCTGAACATGACACCTGGGATTGTATCCTCTGTAGGCGGTTCAACAAGGCCACCAAATGTCGAAGGCTTCAGCAGCTTCATGAGTTCCTCATGGAGCAAAGGTTGCCTTTCTGGAGCAGCAGCAAAGCTCCAAGCACAGGGAGTCTTTGGCGTCCTCCTGGGGTCTCACCGCTCTGTGGGTAATCCCCCGTCGATGGGACAAGGTCCTGGTAAGAAACATGCCAGCAAAACAAAGCATGTTTCTGCCATGCCTTCGTCGACAAGTGCCCAGATCACTACCAGAAAGATAAGTACTGAGAAGGTTGCCACTGTTACATTATCTTCTACACTGTCAACGATTGTTGGCTCCTCTCTTCCCTCATCGGCGGCTCCTCTGTTGGGTGAGTTCTAGTGTAAATGCATCAGTGCCTCCCCCTCTGTGGTTTCTAACCATCGTCCATTGTGATGGCTTCTGTCCATTGATCCTCTCATTGTGACCAGCCTTCCCACAAAGGGCTCTATGTTGGCGCCCTCGTCACGATTCTGGGGTCCTATACACCCCCGTCAACAGCTGCTCATTTGGTTCCACTGCCTTCTTCAATAACGTCAGTGGTCCCTATTTGCTCAGTCCATGCCATCCCAGCTACTTCCACTGGGCAGATGGCCATGATTGATGTCCAGACTCTAGTAAGTACTATCCTGGACCTTACACAGACCCTCGCCTACTACTAAGAGTCCGCTCCAGTCTCTGCTCCCTCTTGGCCTTCTTTGGCCCAGAGGATGACCAACTGTTCCTCTGTCTCCTGGGTTTTCACCCTCAGGATATAGATATGGATGACCCTTTATTACAGGACTGGGATTTGGCTGACCTGGAGCATGAGGATGGTAGGACCAGGAGGACTCCCCTCAGTCCTCCTCGGCCACCTCATCAGTTCAGGGTGAACCTACCCGGTACTCCCAGGTTCTCTGCTAGATGATCCCATGTTTTCAGACATTATGATACATCTCCAGAAAAGTTTGGGCTCCAGAGTACTGAGCAGGATGCTTCAAGAAAAAGTTGACACAGTATTTAGATGTGCGGAATGCCCCACTCTGGTCATCTCCCCTTTGATGGATGCCTTTGAAGAGGAGCTATTTGGGCTGTTTGGAAGCAACCTTTCAAAATTCCTCCAATCCTCATAAGGCTGATAGGATTTTCAGGCCCGGTGGACCACCTCTACTTCATGTCTCTGCCTCAGATGGACTCTGTGGTGATCAGTGCTCGCTAGACCTCAGCACATGAGTGCTCAACCCCTGATAAGGAACCCAAGAAATTGGATGTTATGGGAAAGGGTTTATGCCTCAGCTACTATGTCATCCATCCGTATACTTAATTACTTGGTACGTCCTGAAATGGGAGGTAATCTTAAAAGCCTCCCAAGTTACAGTCCAGTCCCTCCTATGGGTTTGCCCAGGAGATCTGACTGACAAGATGTCTCACGCGTGGCTGTTTTGCCACCAGCTGCTCAGGGTCGCCTATAATACCATTGATACTGTGGCCCATACATCCTCTGCAGGTGTTTATCTCAGATGTCACACCTGACTCAGAGTGTCAGGATTCCCAGAGGATGTGCAGCAACCTATCCTTAACACTCCCTTTAAGGGTGATCAGCTGTTTGGTCCACAGACCCAAGAAATGTTGAAGGACTTACAGGACTCAAGTGCGTACCTTCAGTCTGTCGAACCCTGTACCATCCAAAAGCAAACCCTGGCAAACCTGGGCTCAGAGATTCCTCCAGGGGCTGCCTCTACAAGTCGCATCCCAATGCTCAAAGACCACCTGCCAATAGCGAAAGCCTCAGTTGACATTGCCTGATCCTAGAAATGCTCAGAAAACATCCTGTTCTAGGGACATGGATATATTATTCATCCACACTGTCTGGCAGGTTCCTTGCCGCTTTAAATCTTGCGGAAGGTCTTCAAGCTGGCTCCTCCCACCCACCGGGTGGTAAAACTCGCTCCGCCCCATGAGCCAGATCTTCCTTACCGCTTGGAAGCTCAGGTTCCCTCCTTAACGCTCTGTGTATAAGACTGGTTCCTAATTCTTGAATTTTGAAATTAAAAGTTTTGCTAAACAGACTTGGTCTTCTCTCCCTCGCTGGCTGCGATGGACCGTCGACTCCGGAGATGCCCATGCGGGCAGAAGATGTCTCGGATGGATCCGCCTCCCGTGCGTTTACTGCTTGGGCCTTGAGCCGACCGCGAGGCCTGCGACCTGTGCTCTTCCTTTTCGGCCTATGTTCACCAGGACCGTGCTGCCCATTTACAACTAGGGCGTCCGAGAAGAGATTTCCTCCAGTTAAGTCAAAGAGGCCCAGTCGGCGGTGTCGGCGGCCGGGCTTCGGCGGATCAGCTCAAGCAAATGATCGCCCTCGAAGAGGAGGCGCGAGCCACTTCTACCTCGGCTGCAGCATTTGTCCGCTTTCTCTGGTGCCTCTTATTCGGCAGCTTTAGGGAGCTTTGTCTGACCCTCTTGACAAAGGTGAGGTCCAACTTCTTCTGGACTGTTTTCTGGTCCAAAGAGAGACAAAGTAAGTCTCACCGTCGGCGCTCTTGGGAGCGGGAAAGATCCCTCTCCCTAGTTGTCTGCCGTCGACTTAGTCGACCCTCGGCTTCGGCCACTGGTTTCCACGGTGTCCCCGTCAGGCCAGTTGGCCGAGACTCCCGTCGGCCAGCGGTCGAGATTTTCTCGACCCGTTGGACGGGTTGTCGCTGGAGAAGCTGAGATCCCCTCTCCCATTCCCCGGTGGGAGTTGAGGATCCGTCGGCTCGTCTGTGCCTCCGGTTCCGGAGCCTTGGTGGAATCGTCGAACCGAGGAGTGCCGATTCCCGACACCTCCCCTGCACGTCCTCGGCCCTGGCAGAGTTCTCGATCTCAGACGTCTTGCGGTCCAGCCGCTCCCGCCCGTCATAGGCGGTCTCGGTCTCGGCACGCGGCAGCGGCCCGCCGCTCTTCTCTTCCTCCTCCTCAGGCGAGGGGAGGCTTGGCGCAAGTTGCGTCGGAGATATGAGAACTCATCAGGGCAACAGCTCCTTCTGACCCGGGAATAAGCCAGCGCCTCGTCTTCCCGGCCATTAAGTGGCTGTCACCGGGTACAGAGACAACCCTCGTTTTAGCGAGAGCCTGTTCCCAGGCAGTTGTTCAGCCAATTCCAGCTGCCCCTGATTCCGGTGGAACCTCCGCCTCCACAACCCGTTAGTTGGGGCTCCGACCAAAAATTCTCGGTCGGCTCAGGGACTGCCCATAGGCTGTCTGTCACCCTCACCCGATCGACCTCGGCAGGTGGAGGGTGGCTCAGGCCAGGCAGCTCTTTGGGGACTCTTCCGGAGTCGAAGGCGATTCCTCCCTTTCTCCAAGCGAATGGACTTTGAGTCCTCAGGAGAGACAGTCGGTGGGCGATAGCCCTTCGTCCTTCCTGGGATTGCTCGGCTCATCTCGGAGTCCACGGGATGAAGCTCGAACCTGTTTCTAAGCGGGCCAGGTATCCCCTCACGGAAATTCTGGACCCGAGGGTTCCCCTCGGAGGCCTTTCCGGTGGCGAGGCCATAGTGGGCCCGGCCTTGGAGCTCTGGCAGTGCGCTGCTTCCTGTCCTGCGCCTGGCCAGGATGGCCAGAAGTATGTGGTCCCCTACGGTTCCCTGTCGGTTTGGAACACCCACGCGCCAGCTGAGGTTGGTTGCAACAGCGTTTTCGGTACGGGCGCTAAGGATGTCAGACAAATCTCCGACAAGGGGTCCAGAATTGGACTATGCCGGTGAAAAGTCTATGCTGCGTCCTCTCTCGGCCGCCAGGCCAGTTCAGCCGTCCTCATGGCACATTTTTCTCATGCTCTGTTGGGCTCCTAGAATGAGGTGGTCCTCATCTTCCGCGGATCTGCAGACTACGGTCAGGCAGGTGCAGGACCAGGGCAGGGTAGTGGCCAAACAGCAGCTCCAGACTGATTTAGATATTAGGGACTCATGTGCCAGGTCTGTGGTGGCCGCGGTGGCTATGCATCAGTGGGCTGGCTGAGGATATCCACCTTTGCTTCGGATACCCAGCACAAGTTGGCGGATGTTCCTTTTTGAGGACTGACCTCTTCAGCTCTGGGGTGGAAGGTCACCTGCAGAGGATCGAAGTCCAATGCTACCTTGCACTTCGGTCTCTTCCGCTCAGAAGGACAAAGGACGCAAACCACAGCCTAAGCCCTTTCGTCGCCTCGCCCCAGTGGCGTCAAGCCCAACAACGTCAGGGCCAGCAGGCTCGGGCTTGGCATCCCCAAGCAAGCGGAGCTTCCTCCAACAGGAAGCAGGGGGTAAAGGCCCAGGAGGTCCCTCGGCGGTCCCTCTCCAAGCCTGCCCAGTGGCGGGCTGAGGGGTGCCCCAACCCCGTCACCTCACTCCAGGTTCCCCGTGAGGCGGCTCGGCACTTCCTTTCCGCCTGATCCGTTATTACCACGGACAGGTGGGTACCTGGAAGGTGGTGGGAAAGGCCTGCCTCTAGAATTCGAGCAGGCTCACGCCCTTCAAACCGTCGCACCTCGGGGGGCCTCGGAGTCCGCAACCTCACTGACTGCTCCGTCGGGCCGACGCCGCTCTCCTCCTCCAAAGGGGTGATCAGGGAGGTAGCGGATCCTCCCTCAGAACCGGGGTTTGTGTCCAGGTACTTCCTGGTTCCGAAACAGGCGTGGGGCTGGCGCCCATTCTCGACCTACGACGCCTGAACAAGTTCCTAAGGTCTCAAGACCTTCAGGATGGTCACTCTGGCTCAGATAATACCATCCCTGGAACACGGTGTGTGGTTCTCTCTCTGGACCTGCAGGATGCGTTCTTTCACGTCCTATCCGTCCGTCACACAGGAGATTCCTTTGATTTCGAGCAGAGGATCCTCTTGAGTTCGAGCCATGCCCTTGACCTGTCTCCAGCTCCAGGGTCTTCGCCAAATGCATTGCAGTGGTGACAGCTTTCCCTCTTGACTCCGAAGGGTCCGGGTGTACCCTTACCTGGACCGATTGGCTGATAGCAGCCCCCTCAGACAGGAGGGTGGAAGCGGTCCAGAGATCTGGCCCTCCAGGTTTGCTCTCAAGTGCTGCTTCTCATCAGCGAGGCCAAGTCGGGAACTCGAGGCGAAGCAGGTGATTCTGTTTATCGAGGCAGGCTCGACTCTCTTGAGCCAGAGCACAGCTCGGCGGACAGGGCCGAGGTTCTTACCTCCTTTGCCCAATCTTTCTGGTTGGGCAATTGCGCCCTGCCGGGACTTCCTCGCCTCCTGGGTCTCATGGCGGCCTGTACCAGCGTGGTCCATTCGACGCGCTGGCACATGTGCCCCCTTCAGTGGGGACTGGCCAGCCAGTGGTCTGGCTGCGATCCATTGGACCAGCTAGTGATGGTGACCCAGGAGATGTGGGCAGCTCTCCGGTGGTGGATCGTTCCATCTCATCTGCAGGAGGGCATCCCGTTTGTCCGCCCTGAGCTGATGGTCTCTCTATCGACGATGCCTCTCTGATGGGTTGGGGTGCCTCATCTGGGGGAACCTCACCGCGACCTCTGGTCCCCGTAGATCCGATGCCACATCAACCTGCTGGAGCTCGAGCGGTCCGCCTAGCTCTCACCGCCTTTGCTCCATTTCTCCGGGGAGTCAAGTGGTCCGAGGTCAGGACGGACAATACCACAACCATGCTACCTAAACCACCAGGGGCGGGGACGCATTCCATGCTTCTTTGCGAGGAAGCTCTCCGCATTTGGTCCTCGTCGCAGCCTGGGCGGATCTCCTAGCCATTCATGTGGCAGGAGCCTCAACACCCTGGCGATGCCCTGAGCAGGATAGGGCTGCATCTCACAAGTGGTCTCTCCTGCCAGAGGTAGTACAAGATCTGTTCTCCCACTGGGGCACACCCTCAGGTGGATCTGTTTGCCTCCAGGGAACCAGAAGCTGAGGCTGTTTCATGCCTGCCCGCCTCAGCAGGGCTCGCTGCAGGGGATGCCTTCTCGGGGCTTTGGACCGGGCCTCTTCTCGCCTTTCCCCATTTCCCTTGATTCTGGTGCCTCAAAGCAAGGAGGGACAAGCGCGGGCGTCAATGATAGCCCCAGACTGGCCCGCCAGTTACGGTACCCAGATCTCCTCAGCCTCAGCTCCAGGCTCCCGAGGCAGCTTCCAGCTTACTTCGGACCTGCTCTCAGTCAATCAGAGGAAGGTGTTCCATCCGGACCTTCAATCCCATGCCTGGCGGCTGGTTCCTGGCGGCTAGAGTTCCAGGCCTTGGAGATCTTTCAGCGAGGTCTTCAATGTGGTTGGGCATCCCGTAAGGAGTCGACCAGGAAATGCTATGCCTTCAAATGGAAGAGATTTTTCCATTTGGTGTCAGAACAAAGGCTTGGACCCTTTCTCCTGTCCTTTGGCAAGCATCTTGGACTATTTATGGTCCCTTTCTAGTCAAGGACTTGGGTCGTGACCCTAAGGGTGCACCCAGCTGCCATCTCTGCTTACAGGCGGGCGAGGGAGCAGTCGGTGGGGAGGAGAAGGTGGTCTAGTGCTTTTTCAAAGCCTTGATCCATTTCCCCTCCTGTCGAGAACCTCCACCTCCGTGGGATTTACTGCTGGTACTGGCTAAGCTCATGGGCAAGCCATTCGAGACCAATGCACAGGTGTGAACTCTCACCTGTCGTGGAAGACCGCCTTCTTGGTGGCTATCATGTCAGCCAGAAGGATGGGAGAACTCAGGTGCTCTGCATTGAGTCTCCTTACCTGGTCTTCCACAGGGACAAGGTTGTCCTGTCCCCCACCGAAATTCCTTCCGAAGGTGGTGCCAGGGTTCACCTTAACCAGGTGTTGACTCTGCGGTGTTCTACCCCAATCACACCTCGGAGGCCGAATACAGGCTCCATACTTTGGACCCTAGAGGCTCTCGCTTATTATAAGGCATGCGGCTGAAGAATCGAGAGGTTAAGCCAGCTGTTTGTCACCCTCGCTGAAGCCGCACCTGGCAGACCTGCAGCCAGCGGACGATAAGCAGGTGGGTCACCTCCTGCATAGATCTCTGCTACAAGTTGGCGGGCATGGAGCCTCCCAGAGGATAAAGGCTCATTCTACCCATCATACTGCTTCCTCGGTGGCTGCTTCCAGGTACGTCCCTGTCCAGGAAATCTGCAGGGCTGCTACCTGAAGTCAGCATACCTTATTACCATTACCACATCGGCCTTGAGTCATGCCGGGATGCTGGTTTGGGGCCTCAGTTCTCAGTCTTTATTCCCTAAGTAGAGAATGTACGCCTCGCCTCCTCCTCCCGGAGAACTGCTAGGAGTCTGCCAGACAGTGTGGATGAACAACATATCCATGTCAATAGAAATACAGGTTACTCACCTGTAACAGGAGTTCTAGGAATGGTATATGACGATCATCCTACTACCAACCTCCGGCTTGGGCGCTGGCCAAACTGGCGAAGCTGGATCTGGTGTCATGGGGCCGGGCAGAGTTTTACCACCGGGTGGGTGGGAAGAGCCAGCGAGACCTTCCGGCAGATTAAAGTGACGAGGAACCTGCCAGACAGTGTGGATGAACAACATATACCATTCCTAGAACTCCTGTTACAGGTAGGTAACCTGTATTTCCAGGGACATGGATATGTTGTTCATCCACCTCGATAACTTGAAATCATGCCGCTTCTCTTGGCAAATCTGCCGAGCTACTCCACCCACCAGATGTCGACTCCGCCCCATGGCACCAGATCTTCCTTACCGCCCAGGCTCAGGTTCCTCCTTAACGCTCTGCGTTTGTGACTGGTTCTATTTCTCCGTTTGCGGTTTAAAATAAATTTTGCAAAAAGACTTCCAGTCTTCTATCCTCATGACTGCGATGGACAAATCGACTCCCGGTTGGGAGATGCCCATGCGGGCAGAAGATGTCTCAGGCCAGATCCACTCCCGTGTGTCTACTGCTTAGGCCTTGACGACCCGCAGGCTTGCGACCTGTGCTCATCTTTCTCGGCCTCGTCCTCGAGCCGTGCTCCCGATTGCAACAAGGCCGTCCGAAAGCGTTTCCCTCGGTGAAGTCAAGGAGGCCCGGTTAGCGGTGTCAGCGGCGGCTCGTGGATCAGCTCGACGGATGGTAGCCCCTCGAAGAGGAGGCGGCGGTGCGAGCCGTATCTCCTCGGCCGCCGCATTTATCCCGCTTCTGGGTTCTTCCTACAGCGGCTTCTTTTAAGGAGCTTTGTCTGTCCTCTCCACTAAGGAGAAGGGCCTGCGTCTGCTGGACCTTATTCTCGGTCCAAAAGAGGACGAGGGACAAGTCCCTCCGTCGGCGCTCTTGGGAAGCGGGAAAGGTCCCTCTCCCGGGCCGTGGGCACGTCGGCTCGGTCGACCGCTCGGCTTCGCCCACTGGCCTCACGGTGTCCCCGTCAGGTCAGTTGACCGAGACTCCCACCGATGAAGTCGAGATTTTCTCGACCCATTGATGAGCTGTCGCCTTTAGCAGCAGATTCCCTCTCCCGGTTCCCAGAGAGAGTTGAGATCCGATGGGCTCGCCTGTGCCTCCGGTTCCGAGCCCTCGGATGGACCATCCGAGCGAAGGAGTGCGGTTCCGGCCGACACCTCCCGCACCGACCTCGGAAATTCCGGGACTCGGTCTGGTCTCGGACCTCTTAGCGGTCAGCCCGATCCCGTCACCGGCGGTCTCGGTCTCGGCACCGCGGTAAGCGGCGTCGCGCTCGTCGTCCTCCTCCTCCGGATGAGGGGAGGCTTCAAGCGTAATTACGTCGGCCGATGCGAGGACCTTATGTTGCAACAGCTCCTCCTGGCCGGGAATAACCCGACCCGTCGCCTTCCCGGCCATTAAGTCGCTGTACCGGGCGGCCGACCAACCCCTCGACTTATCCGAGGCCTATACCCAGGCGGTTGTTCGCCAAAACCAACTGCTCACGATTCGGTGGAACCTCCGCCTCCACAGCCACCAAATGGGGCTCCGACCAAGGATTCTCGATCGGCTAAGGGTCTACCCATCGGCTGTCAGTTACCCTCACTCCCGACCGACCTCGGCAGGTGAAGGGTGGCTCAGGCCAGAGGCAGCTCTTCGAGACTCTTCGAGTCGAAGATGATTCCTCCTTTGCTCCAGCGACTGGACTTGGAGTCTTCAGGAGGTCAGTCAATGGACGATAGCCCGTCGTCCTTCCTAGGACTGCTTGGCTCATCTCGGAGTCTACGGGATGGAGCTCGAACCCGTTCCAAGCGGGCAAGGTATCCCTCACGGAGATTCTGGACCGAGGGATTCTCCGACGGAGGCCTTTCCAGTGGCCGAGGCCATAGTGGGTCCGGCACTGGAGCTTTGCAGCGCCCTGCTTCCTGCCCTGCGCCTCGGCCAGGATGGCCAGAAGTATCGCGGTCCTCCGGTTCCTTGTCCGGTTTTGAACACCCTCTGCTGAGGGGTTGGTTACCGACAGCGTTTTCGGCCAGCTGGCAACACCAGGGATGTGGACAAACCTCCTGACAAGGAGTCCAAGAAATTGGACTATGTCGGGCGAAAAGTCTGCTGCGTCCTCTCTTGGCCTCGTCCAGGCCAGTTCGGCCATCCTCATGGCACATTTTTCTCATGCCCTGTTGGGCTCCTGGATGAGGTCATCCTCATCTTCCCCCGATCTGCAGACTACGGTTAAGCAGGTGCGGGACCAGGGCAGGCAGTGGCCAACAGCAGCTCCAGACTGCTTTGGATATAGGGGACTCATGTGCCAGATCGGTGGCGGCCGCAGTGGCTATGCGTCAGCGCAGAGCTTGGCTGAGGATATCCACCTTTGCCGGATACCCAGCACAAGTTGGCGGATGTTCCCTTTTGGGGACTGACCTCTTGGCCCTGGGGTGGAAGGTCACCTGCAGAGGATCGAAAGTCCAATGCCACCTTGGACTCGGTCTCTTCGCTCCAGAAGGACAAGGCCGCAAACCACAGCCTAAGCCCTTTCGTCCTTCTGTGCCCTGCCTTGACCCAGCAACGTCAGGGCCAGCAGGCTCGACCTTGGCATCCCAAACCCAAGCCACCGGCTTCCTCTAACAGGAGGCAGGGAGAAAGGGCCCAGGAGGTCCCTCGGCGGTCCCTCCTCCAAGCCTGCCCAGTGCGGGCTGAGGGGTGTCGCCCTGACCTCCGCCTGCCCTGGGTCCCCGTGAGAGACGGCTCCAGCACTTCCGTTCCGCCTGGTCCGCTGTTACCACGGACAGGTGGGTCTTGGAGGTGGTGGGAAGAGGCCTTCCTCTGGAATTCGAGCAGGCACCACCCTTCAGAGCCGTCGCCCTCGGGAGCCGGGATCCCAGCCTCACTGGCGGCTCGTCGAGCCGACACGCTCTCCTCCTCCAGAAGGAGGTGGTAAGAAGGTGGTGGACCCTCCTTCAGACCCAGGGTTTGTGTCCAGGTACTTCCTGGTTCCGAAGCAGACGGGGCTAGCGCCCCATTCTCATTCCTACGACCTAAACAAGTTCCTAAGGTCTCGAACCTTCAGGATGGTCACTCTGGCTCAGATAATACCATCCTTGGAGCACGGCGTGTGGTTCTGCTCTCTGGACTTGCAGGGCAGCGTTTTTCACGTCCTATCCGTCCGTCTCACCAGAGATTCCTTCGCTTCCGGCGGAAGGATCCCTCTGCCAGTTCCAAGCCATGCCTCCGGCTTGTCTCCAGCTCCCAGGGTCTTCACCAAATGCATGGCTGTGGTGACAGCATTCCTCCGGCGCCGAGTCGGGTGTACCCTTACCTGGACGACTGGCTGATAGCAACCCCTCCAGGAAGGAGGCGGAGTGGTCAGAGTCTGGCCCTCCAGGTCTGCTCTCAACTGGGCCTCCTTATCAACGAGGCCAAGTCGAAACTCGAGCAAGCAGGTGATTCTATTCATCAGGCGCGCCTCGACTCTCTCTTGAGCCAGAGCGGCTCCCCGCGGACAGGGCCGAGGTTCTTCCTCCTTGCCCGATCATTTCTGGTTGGCACTGCGCCCTGCCCGGGACTTCCTCGCCTCCTGGGTCTCATGGCGGCCTGCACCAGCGTGGTCCATTGGGCCCGCTGGAACATCGTCCTTCAGTGGGGACTGGCCAGCCAGTGGTCTAGCGCTGCGATCCCTTGGACCAGCTTGTCGTGGTGACACAGGGGATGTGAGCGTCTCCAGTGGTGGACGTTCCAGATCATTTGCAGGAGGGCATCCGTTCGTCCGCCCCGAGCCGACGGTCTCTGTCGACCGATGCCTCTCTGATGGGTTGGGGTGCCCATCTGGGGAACACCGGGCTCATGGCCTCTGGTCCCCTTGAGAGTCCCGATGCCACATCAACCTGCTGGAGCTCAGGCGGTCCCCTAGCTCTCACCGCCTTTGCTCCGTTCCTCCGGGGTCAAGTGGTCCGAGTCAGCCGGACAATACCACGACCATGTACTATCTAAACCGCCAGAGGCGGGGACGCTCCATGCTTCTATGCAAGAAGCTCTCCGCATTTGGTCACTCGTGCGCAGCCTGGGGCGGATCTCTAGCCATTCACGTGGCAGGAGCCTCCAACACCCTGGCCGATGCCCTGAGCCGGATAGGGGCTGCATCCCACGGTGGTCTCTCCTGCCGAGGTAGTACAGCATCTGTTCTCCTTTGGGCACACCTCAGGTGGACCTGTTTGCCTCCAGGGAGGCAGCTGAGTCTGTCTCATGCCCACCCCTCAGCAGGGCTCGCTGCAGGGGATGCCTTCTCGAGGCAATGGACCCCGGGCCTCTTTACGCCTTTCCCCATTTCCCTTGATCCACAAGGTGCTTCTCAAGGCGAGGAGGGACAAGGCAGGTGATTCTGATAGCCCCAGACTGGTTCTGCCAGTTCTGGTACCCAGATCTCCTCAGTCTCAGCTCCAGGACTCACGGCAGCTTCCAGCTCGCCCGGACCTGCTCTCAGTCAATCAGGGGAAGGTGTTCCATCCGGACCTTCAATCCCTGCACCTGACCCTGGTTCCTGGCGGCTAGAGTTCCAGGCCTTGGGTCTTTCCGACGAGGTCCTCAATGTAGTTGAGGCGTCCCGTAGAGTCGACCAGAAAATGCTATGCCTTCAAATGGAAAGGTTTTCCATTTGGTGTCAGAAGCAAGGCTTGGACCCTTCCTCCTGTTCCTTGGCAAGCATCTTGGACTATTTATGGTCCCTTTCTAGTCAAGGGCTTAGGTCGTGACCCTAAGGGTGCACCTGGCAGCCATCTCTGCTTGCAGGCGCGGGCCGGGAAGCAGTCGATGGCGCAGGAGAAGGTGGTCTGGCGCTTTTCAAGGCTTTGATCACATTTCCTCCAGTGCGGAACCCCACCTCCGTGGGATCTACTGCTGGTACTGGCAAGCTCATGGGCAAGCCATTCGAACCTATGCACAGGTGTGCTCTCTCTCACCTGTCGTGGAAGACCCGCCTTCTTGGTGGCTATCACGTCAGCCAGAAGGATGGGAGAGCTCCAGGCGCTTTCCATCGAGTCTCCTTACCTGGTCTTCCACAGGACAAAGGTTGTCCTGCGCCCACCCGAATTCCTTCGAAGGTGGTGTCGAGGTTTCCTTAACAGGTGTTGAGCTCTGCGGTGTTCTACCCCAATCACACTCGGAGGCCGAATATAGGCTCCATACTCTGGACCCTAGAAGAGGCGCCGCTCCATATAAGGAGCGCCACAGCTGAAATTCGGGAGAGGTTACTCCAGCTGTTTGTCACCTACGCTGAAGCAAGATCTGGCAGACCTGCAGCCAAGCGGACGATAAGCAGGTGGGTAACCTCCTGCATAGATCTCTGCTATAAGTTGGCGGGCATGGAGCCTCCCAGAGGATAAGAGCTCATTCTACCGCCATACTGCTGTCAGTGGCTGCTTCCAGGGGCGTCCCTATCCAGGAAATCTGCAGGGCTGCTACCTGGAAGTCAGCAAACACCTTCATTACCCACTACCACATCGACCTTGAGTCACGCCGGGATGCTGGTTTTGGGGCCTCGGTTCTCCAGTCTCTCTTTCCCAAGTAAGTATTGGGGTGTCGTCTTGCCTCCCTCCTCCCGGAGAACTGCTAGGAGTCTGCCAATGAGTGTGGATGAACAACATATCCATGTCCCTAGAAATACAGGTTACTCACCTGTAACAGGAGTTCTAGGAATGGTTATATTTGTTCATCCCCCACCTACCCGACCTCCCGGCTTGACGCACAACCTGAGCTTCCAGCGGGCAGATCTGGCGTCATGGGGGCGGAGCCGAGAGTTATACCACCGGGTGGGTGGGAGGAGCAAGCTTGAAGACCTTCCGCAAGATTTAAAGCGGCAAGGATACCTGCCAATGAGTGTGGATGAACAACATATACCATTCCTAGAACTCCTGTTACAGGTGAGTAACCTGTATTTGTGTACCTGCTGCTCCAAAGCAGGCCAGCCTCGACCTGAAAGGTCTTCCTCTGGTGTGGGATGGGAGATCCTTCCACGGCCATTGGGGACAGGTTTTCCCTGCACCTACAAGGGTGGCACACCATCTCCTCTAACCTGTGGCTCCTGCAATTGATCAAGTTAGGACACGCACTTGAGTTCAGAGATTCCCCTTGCTTTGCCACCAAGGGTCTCTCATTAACCCCCACCAACCAAGCATTGGTCTTACAGAATGAAATTGATGCTTTGCTCACAAAATATGCCATCGAAAAATCCCTTCCACAAAGGGTACAGGATTTACTCCCATTTTTCCTGGTTCCCAAATGGATGGGGACTGTTATGCCCCATTTTGATCCAAGGTGTCTCAACCTCTATATCAAATACCAAAAGTTCAGGATGGTGTCTCTCCTGACACTTCTTCCTTACTAAACAGGGAGATTGGCTCTGCTCTCTCAATATGAAGGACCATACCTCCATATCCTGATGCACCAAGCTCACAAGCGATTTCTCCGTTTTTTTTGTTTCAGGGTCATCACTACCAGTTCAGGGCCCTCCCATTTTGGCTTTTCCACGGCCGTGAGGTATTCACAAAATGCCTAGCGGCAGTCGCAGTTAGCCCTCTGCCGGAAGGCCTGTATGTCTTTCCCTACCTGGACGACTGGCTCTGAAAGCATCTTCCCACTAAAGGCTGTTGTCCACACTTTCTTGAACCCTGCAGTTGTTAAGCCCCAAGTGGGGATAGCTGTAAACTATCCAAAGTCAAAATGGACCCAGCGCAATGCTTCCTCTATATTGGAGGTGTGTTAGGCGCCTCCTTGGGGATCCATATTTGCCAGTGGCTCAGGCGGATGCCCTGATTGCTTTAGTGCTAGACTAGAGTCCAGCAGATTGGTCTTGAGCTCAAGACTTCCTGCACCTCCTGGAAATTTGATGGCCACAATTCCAACAGTCCCAGTGCCAGGCTGAATATGAGGGTTCTTCAGTGGTCCCAGAAAGTCCAATGGGACCAGAAGGAAGCGTTCGATGCCCCAGTCCTGATGTCTTCCCTGGCACCCTGAGCTGTACAGCAGTGGAAGTCCAAGGACAACTTAATGCGAGGCATGCCATTTAATTCTCCTATCCAGGTCTCATTCTAACTACAGATGCCTCCTTGACAGGGTGCGGTGCTCATCTTCTGCACGTCCGGTCCCAAGGATCCTGGACGCTGGTAGAGACCCGTCTCCACATCAGTGTCTTGGAGATGAGGGCAGTCCTCTACACCTTACAGATGTTCAAGACTCTCCTTCCTCCCAGTTTCCTTCAGGTGCAATCAGACAATTCTGTGGTAGTTCACTACCTAAACAAGCAAGGAGACATCCGTTCATACCCTCTCTGCAGAGAATCATGAGGTCTGGTATTGGGCGATCAGAGAAAATCCATCTTCTGTAGGTCTAAATCTCCGGGGTGTCCAACACCCTGGCAGATGCCCTAAGCAGAACCACTGCACAGGCCCTCAAGTGGGAAATCCTACCAGATGTCCTAAACAATGTCTTCCACCAATGGGGCTGACCGAGTTGGACCTTTTGCCTCTCTGCAAAACTGGCTCTTTACTGCTCTCTCGAGCGAGGTCCTACAACTGTGTGGCGGGAAGCGTTATCTCTTTCCTGGACAGGATGTTTTCTTTACACCTTTCCTCTTTTTCAGAAAGTACTACTCTAACTGGTCTGAGACAGGGCATCTGTGATTCTCATAGCAAGCGTTCTGGCCAAGACAGATTTGGTTCCCTCTTATTCTACAGCTCTCTGAGCCAGATCCTCTACCTCTGCTGTTTTGCAAGGGCTCTGTTGTCCCAAGTGCAAGGCTCGCTGCTACACCCAGACCTTCACCCCTCAATCTGCATGCCTGGCTCTTGAGGACATAGTCCTCTTGTGCTTCAGGGTGTCCTCAAAGGTGGCAGAAGTCCTCTGGGCTGCCAGGAAACTGTCTGTGCAGTCTTCCTACTATTCTGTGAAGTGGAAGCGTTTCTCCACTTGAGGCGTCTCGCCAGGACATAGATCCTTATGGGTGTTCTCCTCAGAGCATCTTGGACTGTTTGCTCTCCTTGTTGGAGGGTGGACTGAAATATTCCTCTGTAAAGTCCACCTTTCGGCCATTGCCACATTCTATTTACCTATGGGCAACAAACCATTGTCCCAGTTACCTTTGATCAGAACCTTTTAAAAGTCATTCTGCACCTTTATCCCCTATCTGGTATCCAGTCCCTGTGTGGGATTAGAATTTTGTGTTGAAAAATTGACTCAGAGTCCTTTTGAGCCTGCATAATCTAGCGAGCTCCATTATCTTTCTTGGAAAACTATATTCTTCTAGGATCGTGGATATGTTGTTCATCCACACTTATTGGCATGTCCGTTCCCTTTAAGAATCACCAGAAGTCTTCAAGCTGGCTCCTCCCACCCACCCGGGTGGTATATACCTCAACTCTACCCCATGGCCTTCAGATCTTCCTTTCTGCTGGAAGATTCAGGTTGCCTTCCTCGTGCATTCACATTTTGTAGGCCCTGGCTTTCAAAATCTTGGTTTTACTAAATTAAAACTTGTTGAGTTAGCAATTGTGCTTTTGCATCTTCAATTATGGAAAAGAATCTTCTCCCAGATTTAGCCAGTGTCTTTGCGCCAAAAAATGTTGCCACCGATCCCCACCTCACGATGCGTCTACTGCCCAAGTGTCAGCCATGACACCTCATCCTGCAAGCTTTTGCTTGGCCTTCCATCCCAACGCTCTGGACGACTGCTTGGCACATTTGAAAATTGGGGAGACTGGAGAAAAGGAACCCTCCAGTGAAGTCCAAGGAAGCTAGGTGAAGCGGTTTCAGCGGCTGCAGGCTGTACAAACAATTATAGCATGCAGGCATTCGAGGGAAGAAGCGGCTCGTGCTGCCGACTCTCAGAGCTATTCTCAGCTAACCTAGGCTCTACCTTCTCGGGCTTCTTCCAGGAGTTGTGCCAGCTCTCCCCACCCAGGGAGAGGCGCCTGCGAGCTCGCCTCCTCCTGATCCGTAAGCGGAGAAGGAACTGAGTAGTCTTCACCGCGAAGACGCCTCTTGTATCCTAGAGAGGTCCTAGTCCCAGGGAGCATGCGGCCTTGACCTCAGTCGAGATTGCTCTTGGCCGCTAGCTTTTTCGACCTTCCGTCGGGCCAGATGATCAAGATCTGGTCGATGAGGTCAAGATTGTTCATTGACCCCATTGACCCACTGTCACTGCTGCTGTTCCATCGAGGACCTGGTTCCAGACCCCTGAAGTCACCGGTCCGCCGGTGTCTCAGGAGTGACCGAGTCGGCCCGCCCGATCTTGGTCAAGATCTAGAACCTCCTCGACTGACAGGTCGAGGAAGAGCCATAAGTGCTCTAAGAAGAGGTGATGCCATCGGTCGTCCTCATCCTCCTCCTTGGTCGAGGAGAGTGCCTGGCAAAACTCCGTTGGTGCTACGAGGACATCATGTGGCAACAGCTGATCTTGTCTGGGCACAAGCAGACTCCGGCTCCTTCCCGGCCATTACTTGGCTTTCACCCTGGAGCCAAAATCTTCCGTTCCCCCACCCCTGTGGGGCCGGCCAAATCCTGCTCTTCAGTCTAAACAGCCTCTCCACCCATCGTGGTGGAACCGCCGCCAAGCAGCCCATGGGAGGCTCCTTGAAAGAAGACAGACTGGCCACCAGGCTTCCCGGCGGTTATCGGTCACGGTCACCCCTGACTGCCCTCAGCGTGTCGAGGGTGATTTGGGCAACAAGCTGCTGTATCCTACTCCTTGGACTCTGATGTCACCGGGCTTCACTGCGCATCCCCTGGTGATGATGAGTAATCCGTTAACCTAGGGATGTAGGAAGGTCCTGCCTCCTTCCAAGGGATCCTTCACCTCATCTCTGAGTCCACTGGGATGCCCTTGGAACCAATCCAGAAAAGGTGGAGCACCCTCTTACGGACATCCTTAAGAGAGATGCCCGAAGAGGCCTTTCCTGTGGCTGAGGCCATTGTTGGTCCGCTCTCAAACTCTGGCAGTATCCTACCTCTTGTCCAGCACCATCTGCCGCATGGCCTGCAAGTCTGTAGCGGTTCCCATGGGGTCCCTTGTGTGGTTCACAGAGCACCCTTCTGCCAAGAGCCTGGTGACCACCTCTCTGTTCAGGGTACTGGCAGGTTCTGCCGGCCTTCCGACAAGGTCTGTGCGGCTTCCTCCTTGGGCCTTCATCAGGCAAGTTCGCTGTAATCATGGCACACTTCTCTCATGCCCTCCTCGGTCGTTAGCGAAGTCCTCCCATCTTCCTGCAGACATGCAGACCACGGTCAAGCAGGTCTGAAACAAGGCTGAGCTGTTGCCATACAGCAGCTCCAGATGGCCCTAGACATTGGGGATTCTTGTGCCTGCTCGATGGCTGCCACAGTTGCCTCTCGCCGCAGGGGCTTGGCTGAGGCTCTCCTCCTTCCCGCGGATACTCAGCACAAATTTGCTGGCATGCCTTCCTTGGGACCAACTTGTTCGCCCAGGAGTGGCAGTCACCTTCAGCGCATAGAGCTGTCCAGTGCCACCTTGGACACCACTTCTGCCAAGGGTTCTTGAGCAAGAACCAGCAGAAGAAGAAGAAGCCTCTTGGCATTCTTCCTCTACTGCTCAGCAGTCCTTCCAATGGGACAGAAGCACTAGCATCAGCAGCAGGCTCAGGTTTGGCACCCTCGGCCCAAGCCTGTACCCCAACAGGCCTGTAAAGGAGTCCGAGGCTCAGGTCCTGGAGCCTCCTCTTCCTCCTTCAAGCCTGCTCAGTGATGGGCTGGGGCTGCCACCCCTTCTCCCATCACATCAGCTCTGGGTCCTCCTGTGCGGGGCCAGCTCCGCCATTTCTTTTCCTCCTGGTCCGCTGTCAATTCGGACAGGTGGGTTCTTGAATGGGTCGGTCAGGGACTGCCTGTAGAGTTCGAGCAGTACCCTCCCAGTTGAGCCCTTGCCCCTTGGGAGGAGCGGATATCTGCTCACATCCAGTTCTTGGGATGACGTTGTTGGCTCCTTCTCAAGGGAGGCAGTAGCTCCCATGTCGGATCCTCCAGCAGACCCAGGCTTTGTTTCCAGGTACTTCCTGGTGCCCAAGTGGATGGGGGCTGGCACCCCATTCTAGATCTCCACAACCTGAATCAGTATCTCAGGTCTCGCACCTTCGGATGGTCACTGTGTCCCAGATCATTCCATCCTTGGGCGAAGCGTGGTTCTGTTCACTGGATCTGCAGGATGCATTCTTTCATGTCCCAATCTATTCGTCCCATCAGTGGTTCCTCCTTCAGGGTCAAGGTGACCCTGTGTGAGTTCGAGCCATGTCGTTCGGCCTGTCACCATTGCCCGGGACTTCACCAAATGTATTGCGGTAGTGGCTGCCCATCTACGGCATCGGGGATCAAAATTTACCCCTACCTCAACGACTGGCTTCTGGCAGGTCACTCCCTACAGGAGGTGGAGAAAGCCAGGGATCTGACCCTCAGACCTGCTCCCAACTTGGCCTCCTAATCAGAGACCAAGTCGGAACTTGTGCCTTCTCAGGTGATGGGCTTTATCGGGCAGAGCTCGACTCTTGTAAAACCAGAGCTTGGCTCCCAGCGGACAGGCGGAATTTCTTTCCTCCTTTTTCCAATCATTTCTGGTTGAGCAGTTGCGCCCTGCCGGGACTTATGCGCCTTCTGGGTTACATGATGGCATGCACCTCGGTGGTCCGTTGGTCTGGTGGCACATCGCCCCTCCAGTGGGAGCTGGCCGCAGTGGACTCAATGCCACGGTCAATGCAACCAGCTGATCACTGTAACCTAGAAGATGTGGGCACTATCCAGTGGTGGATCACCCCAGACCGATTGCAGCAAGGGATCCCGTTTGTCCGCCTCGAGCCAGCGGTCATCCTCACGACCGATGCCTCTCTCATGGGCTGGGGGCCCACATGGGGACAAAAGGGCCCACGGGTTCTGGAGCCCGAGTCCCAATGCCACATCAGCCTGTTGGAGCTCAGAGCAGTCAGACTGGCACTGTCAGCTTTGCTCCTCAGCACCGGGGTAAAGTGGTTCATGTCCAGATGGACAATGCCACGACCATGTACTATCTCAACAAACAGGGCAGCATGCACTCCCATTTGCTGTGCAAGGAGGTGCTCTGCATCTGGACCCTTGTGAGATGGTTGGAGGCAGATCTCCTAGCCATTCATGTGGCAGGAGCCTCGAACCATCTGGCGGATGCTCTCAGCCGCTTAGACCAGACATCCCACAAGTGGTCTCTCCATCCAGAGGTAGCTTACAGCCTGTTCTCCCATTGGGAAGAACGATGATGGACCTGTTTGCTTCCAGAGAAACACCAAGCTGAGGCTGTTTCTTGCCCACCCCCTCAGCAGGGCTCGCTGCAGGGGGCTGCCTTCTCGGAGCCCGTGGACCCCAGGCCTCCTCTATACCTTCCCTCCATTTCCCTTGATCCACAAGGTGCTTCTCAAGGTGAGGAAGGACAAAGCGAAGGTGATCCTGGTAGCCCCAGATTGGCCGCACCAGTTCTGGTATCCAGATCTCCTCAGCCTCAGCTACAGGCCCCCAGAGCAGCTTTGTACACGCCTGGACCTGATATCACTCAGTCAGGAAGGTATTCCATTCAGACCTTCAATCCCTCGCCTCACAGCCTGGTACCTGGCGGCTAGAGTTCCAGGCTTTGGGTCTTTCGAAGAATGTCTACACTGTGGTGGAGGCATCTGAAAAGAATCGACCAGGAAGTGTTATGCCTTCAAATGGAAGCAGTTTTCCATTTGGTGTCAGGACAAGGGCCTGGACCTCTGTCCTGCCCTGTGGCTAACATTCTCTACTACCTTTGGTCTCTCTCCAAAGCGGTCTACAGTTATTGACTCTTGGGTGCACCTGGCAGCCACCTGTGCTTACGGGCTTGGACCAGTCAGCTGATGTTGGCGCAGGAGACCGTGGTCAGGCACTTTTCAAAGGCCTGGATCTCATATTCCCTCGGTGCGTGAACCTCCACCTCCATGGGATTTACTGCTGGTACTGGCAAAGCTCATGGGCAAGCCATTCGAACCCATGCACAAGTGTGAGTTGTCACACTTGTGGAAGATAACCTTCTTGGTGGCTATCACATCAGCCAGAAGGGCAGGGAGCTCCATTGCTTTCGGTGGACTCCCCATCTGGTCTTCCACAAAGACAAAGTTATCCTGCTCCCCACTGACATTTCTTCCGAAGGTGGTGTCAGAGTTTTACCTTAATCAGGTGTTGACTCTGCGGTATACTACCCTAACTATACCTCGGAGGCTGAATACAGGCTCCATACTTTGACCTGTGATGTGCTCTCTCCTATTATAAGGAGAAGACAGCGGAAGTCGGGAGGAAGTTTGCCCGGTTTGTCACCTAAGCTGAAGCTGCTTCTGGCAGACCTGCAGCAAGCAGACTATTGCAAGATGGATCATATCATGCATAGGTCTGTGCTATGAGTTGGCGGGCAAGGAGCATCCCAGAGGGTAAGAGCTCATTCTACTTGCCATACTGCTGCTTCCAGGGACATCCCTATCCAGGAAATTTGTCTGGCTGCTACCTGGAAGTCAGAAAACACCTTTATCACCCACTACCACATCGACCTTAAGTCACGCCGGGATGCTGGTTTTGGGGCCTCAGTTCTCAATCTCTGTTCCCTAAGTATGGGGTGTGCGCCTTGCCTCCCTTCTCCCAGAGAACTGCTAGGAGTCTGACAATAAGTGTGGATGAACAACATATCCACGATCCTGGAAGAACAGGTTACTCACCTGTAACAGTAGTTCTGGGAGTGGTATATGTTGTTCATCCACTATCCACCCAACCTCCCTGGCTGCGGACGCATAACACCTTGCTTCCAGTGGGCTAAGATCTGGAGTCACGGCGGAGCCAAGATATATAGCACCTGGGTGGGAGGGAGGAGCCAGCTTGAAGACTTCTGGCGATTCTTAAAGGGAAAGGGACATGCCAATAAGTGTGGATGAACAACATATACCACTCCTAGAAGTACTGTTACAGGTGAGTAACCTGTTCTTAGTTGCCATTACGTCGGTAGAAGTATTTCACAGTTACAGGCACTAATGTGCAAACCTGTCTACCTGCAGTTTCATAACGACGGGTGACTTTACACACCAACCCATCGCTTTTTGCCAAAGGTTGTTTCTGAATTTACATTAAATCAGGCTATCCACTTGCCAGTGTACTATGCAGAACCTGTGAATCCGGGGAATCCTGCTTCACACCCTCGATGTGAATAGAACATTGAGGCTTTATCTTCTCTGTGCCTCACAGTTGCAAAAACAGAAACTTTTGTTTCTTTCACCCCTGGATATCGGGGCATTCAGGTTTTGAAGCAGTGCTTGTTCACATGGTTGGCCAACTGCATTTCTTTTATCTATAAATAGTCGACAAACCTCTCTCAGGGTTGTAAATCCCATTCTAGTAGAGGCGTGGCTGCCTCCATGGCATGTTTCAGGGTGTGTCTGCCTTAGAAATCTGTGAAGCTGCCACGTGGTCTACTGTACATACATTCACAAAACATTACAGTGTGGACATCGCTTCCAAGAAGTGAACTGCTTTTGGACGGGCCATTTTACAAGGCCTCCTGTCCAAAGTCCTGATAGTTGCTTCCTCCTCCCTTGGCATAATAACTGCTTGGGAATCTTCCCATGTGTTATGACTGCTGCAAGAGATTGTCTTGAAGAAGATAGTACAGTTGTGTAAGAACTTCCATAACAGTAGATCTTTGAGAGCATCTCTTGCAGCAGGTCATGCAACCCACCCACCTTCCCCTTGCTGTTAACTCAGAAGGGTTCCTTGTCCTGTCCTTTACGACTGCATGAGCTGCTGCCTTATTTCCTGAGACCTGAGAAAAGGTTTCTTATTTGTTTGCTAGGATGGAAAAGAACCGAGGTAGCTGGGACCTCCCTTTTATATGGGCCATACAGATATCATGTGGTAACGTTAGGGAGGTCCCAGGTTCGACTGCTGAGAAGTCATGCGGAGGAAGTATCACCTGTGGCTGATATCCCATGTGTTATGACCTGCTGCAAGAGATACTTTTAAAGATCTGCTGTTACGGTAAGTTCTTACACAGCTGTACTTTCCAGATGGTCACCTTGAATCAGAGCATTCTGTCTCTGGAGCAGAACATGTGTTCTTCTCCCTGGACCCCAAGATGCTTTCTCCCACATTCCAGTCCATTCTTGCCATTGCTGGTACCTCTGGTTCTGGCCAGAAGGGGTACTGTACCAGTTCAGGTCATGCCCTGTGGTCTGTTGTCTGTGCCAGGGTCTTCACCAAGTGCATGGCAGTGGTGGCAGTCTTCCTGCAGTGCAAGGGCATCAGGGTGTATCTTTACTTGGATGACTGACTGATAGCGGGCCATCCATAGAGACCATCAAGAGATTCAGGGATCTGGCTCTCCAGACCTCGAGGCTTGGGCCTGTTGGTCAACCCAGGCAAGTCTGAATAGGTCCCCTCACAGGTAAATGAAGTTCATTGGGACAGAGCTACGCCCTTGCAGGTCAAGGCCCGCCTCTCCAAGACTGGGCACTGGACCTTACCTCCTTCACCCGATCATTTCAGGTTGGGCTCTCACACCTGCCTAGGATTTCCTGTGGCTGCTGGGGTACATGATATCCTGCACCAGTGTGGTCCGTTGGGCACACTGGCGGATGTGCCACCTGCAGTGTGTGTTGAACTGTCAGTGGTCCCAGTGCCTGGTCACTTGGACCAGTCGTCTTAGTGACCCAGCTGATGTGGGCGCCATCCAGTGCTGGCTAGTCTTGGAACATCTGGAGGAAGGAATCCGATTTGTCTGCTTAGAGACAACCATCTGTCTCACGATGGACACATCTGTGATGGGGAGCACACCTGGGAAGCATCAGAGCCCATAAGATCAGGTCAGTCTGGGAATCCTATCACAGGCCCTCCTCCAGAAGGATGAATATAGGGTGGAGGCGGTACAGAGGTGGGCAATCAAAATGGTGTAGGGACTGCAGCAAAAGCCCTATGAGGAGACTGAAAAACTGAATATGTGCTCGCTGGAGAAAGGGAAATATGATAGAAACATTCAAGTACATAAAGGGTATTAATAAGATAAAGGAAAGTAGAAAGACTGACTCAAGGACAAGTGGTCATGCTGTTGGGGGCAGAGGGGATGTGAGGAACTACTTCTTCACAGAGAGACTGGTGGAAGTCTTGAATGGCCTCCCAAACGGAGGTGGTATGTGCGAAACAGTCGCAGAGATTCAAGTATGTGTGGGACAGATGCAGGGGCGTGGAAGTAACACAAGGGGTGGGCATGACCGGAGATCTTGAAGGGTCTACGTGGCACAGTAGGCAGGAAAGTGAGCAGACTAGATAGGCCAAAGGTTCTTTATCTGCTGACAGGTTCTTTGTTTCTGTTATGGCGAGTATGTAATTTTCATATCTCTGCCGCGTGATTGGGTGGCTGAGGGCTGGGTCTTGGGTCTCGTGAGGGGCCTGAAGAAAGGGGTGGCAGTGTCTCAAGGACCAAAAGCTGAGTTAAAGAAAATGTGCTAGCATCATCATCACAACAGCAACAATATAAATTCAGTATTCACAGTTAAAGGTGCCCTTAACTAAACAGATTTGTTTAGTTTTCTGCTTCTCCATGGGCACTTCCTACTGGCCTCCCTTTGTTGCGTAAGGTGTGCCTGCTGCCATTCTGTCCCCTGCCACTATCTGCCACCCCTATTAGCAGCCGCCTGGTAACCCAAAGTAACATTTTGTCAGGTGGGTCCCTCACTTACGGGGGCGCCCTTAGGTGCATCTCATGATCCCAGGTGCTGCAGGATCATTCGGACACTTCCGGGCTTCGTGATGACTGGGACCGCGCCATCATCCGGTTAATCTGAGGTGCTTTTCCATTTTCTGCCCTCCCACTCCCTCCACCCTCATTGGACCTGATGTCAGCAACCTGAGGCAGGGACGTGCAGCATGTCGAGGTTTCGCTGCTAAGAATGTCGCCCCACCCACCCTCCCAGGAGGGAAGTGTTCAGTGGATGCTCTGAACTCCCTCCCTGATGGTCTCCACTCCTGACACCCAGGCTCAGGGCTCAAACCCAAGTTGTGAGTGTGCCAAGCAAACCCCTTTACTCTGCACCACGAGCCGGCACTAAACAGATTTTTAAATTGTGTCTGAGTGGTGGCAGTCCTTAATGTCTTGAGTCATTAATTACAAGAACTGTTCTAAAAGCAGTTTCTTAAATATCTTTAACAATTAGATTTTTTTTCAAAGATGAAAAGTACTGATTATGAATCTATGGATATTAGATACACATGGATGTCAGAAACACATTTACAGTATGCTAAAAGAACATGCTGAAAATGTTTGCTGACTTAAAAATACTGCTGCTTTAATCTCCTGCACTGGCCTCTGCTGTAAATCAAGTGTTAGGGACATAGATCTAGATCTTACTTGAGAAACGCTCTTGCAGCAGGTTACATTAGGACTGAAGCCGACAACCGCCAGGACCCCACAGAAATTTTCTAGCTAGCAGTATCCAGCGGGTCCGCCCTGACATCGGCCCCGCCCCGGCGTCAGGCATCATATAAAAGGCGGTCCCCCAGAATCGCCAGTTCTTTTCCCTAGCTCGACTCGGCCAGCATCGGCCTCACGGTCCCACTCTAGCATACGATGACTAGAACTTTCACAGTTTACCACTAAATGTCAGCATCTCCAACTCCTTCTTCAGAAGGACATCCTTCCAAGTGTGTTCATGCGGCAAACAGATCCCTTTCAAGGATCCTCATTTGTCCTGCCTGTGGTGCTTAGGCCCGGAACACGACACCAAGACCTGCTCCTTTTGTTAGGGGTTCAATAGTCGCACCAGGATCTGCTGCCAGAAGGCACTTCAGGGGTTCCTCTTGGAAGAAAAGTTAAAAGCATGGACAAAGACCCTGCCTCCAGAGGTGAGTCTACCTCTAAGTCCCATAAACACGGGACAAGCATCGGGAGAGGCCAGCTCCAGATCCCCTCACGGAGCTCAGACTGCGTGCACCAGCTCAGGCTCCATGCGCTCAGACCACTCTCCCTAGGGCTCGCTCTCAGACCCCTCCAGTTAAGGTCAAGTCTTCAGGCAGCACTTTGGCTTCTCTGCATCCCATCAAGACTTCCAGGCCTTGGCTTCCTCAACACCTTCCTGGGCCTCATCGAAGTCTTCAGACTGTCACCAGTCAAGTCTTCTTCCAAAGCTTCTTCAGAGGCGCCGGGATCCCGACACCAGATCGGTCTCCCAGCCTCCCAGGGTCGGCTCCTCCTCTCAGGAAGACTAAGGACCTGGCGTACCTAAAACAGACAACTCACCCGGCGGACACCGACCCTTCGCCGGGCAAAAGCGCCCCTCGGACCAGGCGATCGGCTAAGCACCCGATGTCTGCGAGGCGTTCGCCAGAGCTGAAGGCTGCCTCCCCATCACCGGTGGACACGGTCACGGGACTCTACAGAGGAAGACCTGACATTGCCTGATGACCAGGCAGGTGACAATGAGGATGTCGGGCTTCCCACAGGCGCCAATCCGGAAGCGCCCTTGGACCCGATGCCCGATACGGCAACAGACCACGGCGCCAGGTCCGTCGTCCAGTATGAATATTCATAGAAACATAGAATTTGACGGCAGATAAGGACCGCTTGGCCCACCCAGTCTGCCCATTTCCCTACTTGATGGATAAGCTGCAGATCCTAGTTAACCAGCAGCCTACTTCTTCCTACCCCAGCCCCTAGAATTGCCTTATGACTGTCCCATGCATGCTTGAATTCCACCACTGTTTTTGACTCCACAACCTCCTCTGGAAGGCTGTTCCAGCCATCCACAACCCTCTCTGTGAAAAATACTTCCTTAAATTACCTCTGAGCCGCCCCTTCTATCTTCAAATTGTGCCCTTGTTCTTGCACACCTTTTTTGAAAAGATGCTACCCTCTTGGACTTTGTTGATTCCCTTGAGGTACTTGAAAGTTTCTATCATGTCCCCCTCTCCCTCCTTTCTCGAGGCTATACATATTAAGCTCCTTAAGTCTCACTTCATATGTCTTCGGTGCAGACCCTGCCATTTTGGTGCCCTCCTCTGGACAGCTTCCATCCTGTCTATGTCTTTGCGGAGATTGGGTCTCAGAACTGCCGCATGTACTCAGATGTGGTCTCACCAGCTGTCTGTACAGAGGGATAATAACTTCTTGTTTTCTGCTGGTGATGCCTCTCCTATGCATCCCAGTATCCCCCAGCCCTCCTTGCTGCCCTCCATTGCTTGCCCACCTTTAGGTCATTTGATATGACTACCCCAGGTCCTTTCCATTTTGTTGTTGTTAGTATCTCACCCCCATTGTGTACTCTTCCCTGGGTTTTGTTTCCCAGGTGCATTACCTTGCACTTCTTAGCATTGAATCTAAGCTGCCATACATTTGACCATTCCTCTAACCTTGCCAAGTCCCTTCTCATCCTTTCCACCCCACCTTGTGCATCAACTCTGTTGCAGATCTTTGTGTCATCTGCAAAGAGACATACTTTCCTTCCAGTCCCTCTGTAATGTTGCTTATAAAGACATTGAAGAGGACCGTCCTAATACTGAACCCTGCGGTACCCCACTGCTAACCCCTTTTTTCAGAGTGGACTCCATTTACTATTACTCTCTGTGTCCTATTCTCCAGCCAATTCTTTACACAGGCTGTCATCTTGGGACCCACTCCCAGGCTGGCTAACTTGTATATTAATCTTTTGTGTGGGACTGTGTCAAATGCCTTGCTAAAGTCTAGGTAGGCCATGTCCACAGCCCTCCCTGATCTACTACTTTGGTCACCCAGTCAGAGAAATCTATCAGATTTGTCTGGCATGACCTTCCGCTGTGAATCCATGCCGCCTTGGGTCCTGTGCCCCTCTGGCCTCTAGATCATAACAATTCTTTCCTTCAGGCGTGATTCCATCATTTTCCCTACCACTGAGGTTAAACTAACAGGTCTGTAGTTTCCTCTTCTGCCCTTGCTCCCACTTTGTGAAGGGAATCACATCTGCCCTCCTCCAGTCCTCAGGTACCACCCCATCCTCCCATGATTTGTTAAAGAGGGTAGTCAGTGGTGTCACTAGTTCTATCCTTAGTTCTTTTAGAATTCTGGGATGAATCCCATCAGGCCCCATTGCTTTGTCCACCTTCAGTTTTAAGAGCTCATTCAGAACTCTTTCTTCTGTAAATGGGCTGGTATCAACTTCTGTATCCAGAGTGTTTCTACTGTTTGTTTTAGGTACCTTCCTCTTCCTTTGTAAATACTGAGCAAAAATATTTGTTTAGTATCTCTGCCTTTTCACAGTCACCCTCTGCCCACCCTCCCTCCCTTTATTAAGCCTCACTATCCCTCCCTTGGTCTTCCTTTGCTCTCTGATGTACCTATAAAGGTTTTATCCCCTTCTTAACTGAGTTGGCTATCTTTTCCTCGGTTTGGGCCTTTGCTGTTCTGACTGCCTTTCCAGCTTCCTTTTGCTTTAACTGATACAGTTCTCTGTCCTGTTCCTTCTGTGATTCCTTGTACTTCCTGAATGCTTTCTTTTCTCTTGAACCTTCACTGCCACTTCCTTTGAGAACCATAGTGGTTTCTTACCTCGTTCGTTTTATTTATTTGCTTTACACAAGGGCTTGTTACCTCTGTGATGGCAGTTTTATTATTCCCCATTGTTCTTCCACCCCTCCTTCCTGCCCATTTGCTAGTGCATTCCTTAGGCACTCTCCCATTTTGGCAAAGTCAGCCCTCCTAAAATCCAGTACCTTTGTCTTTGTATGGCTTGACTCTATTGCTGTGTTTATTGTGAACCATACTGTTCGATGGTCACTAGTTCCCAGATGGCTACCCACTTCTGCATCTGTGATCCTCTCTTCGTCTCCGTTTGAAGAACCAGGTCTAAGATTGCTCCCTCTCGAGTGGGCTCCAATACTAGTTGTCTAAGGCATGCCCCTGTAGGGCATCCAGAATAACCCCACTCTTAGAAGTTGCTGCTGCAACTGCACTCCAGTTAACATCTGGCATATTCAGATCACCCATCAGCAATATCTCCCTTTATCTGCCATTCTAAGTATACTTTCTATCATTTCCTTGTCCATTTCCTCTCCCTGAGAGAGGGATCTGTATACAACCCCTGTGGATTGTGGTGCCATTGCCTGCCTCCAAATTGACCCACAGTGCTTCTTCTCCTCCCTGTTTACCCTTTTGTTCTGTTGCTTTGATTTCTTCTCTTATGTAGAGAGCTACTCCTCCTCCTCTTTACCCTCCCTGTCCCTCCTGTAGATAGTGTATCCTGGTATGTTTGCGTCCCAGTCATGGTTCTGTGTGTACCATGTTTCTGTGACTGCCACAATATCCAGATCTTCCTCCTCCATCAAGGCCACTAATTCAGGAAGCTTGTTACCCTGACTACGGGCATTGGTACTCATTGCTCTCCATTTTTGATGGCTTTACCTTCTGTAGCGCAACCCCACTGACCTTTCTACCTTGGTCTTTTTCTCATTTAGTACCCTGTTTTGTAGGGGAGGCTGGGATTTTCCTTCTGCTTATCAGTGCCTCCCCTTGACTAGTTTAAAGGCTTGCCAATGAAGCATTTAAACCGATTGCCCAAAAGACTTGTTTCCTTCCTGGACAGATGCAGACCATCCTGCCAGTATAGGCTGGTGTCCCTCCAGGTGGAACCCCAGTCCCCAATGAAGCCAAGCCCTGTGCTCCACACCATTTTTTAACCATTTGTTAAACTGCATGGTGCAAAGTACCCTTGCCTCACTCATGCCACTGACAGGCAGCACCTCTGAGAAGGATAATGTGTGTGCTACTTGTCTTAAGCCCCTCCCCAACTCTACAAAGTCCTTTTGCACTGCTCTAATCTCATGATGAGGTCAAAGATCTCTTTACCTTTTGGTGGGACACAGTAAAGAGGGATGTGATCCCAGTCAAACCACCTCCTACTCCACCTCAGGGGCCAGCAGGAAGACCACCAACCCCCAAAGGCGTACTCCACCTCCTGGGGAAGATCCAAAGAAGCGGAAGACCCCTTCTAGATCTCCCTCAGGGTGTGTCCCAGTCCTAAGCACCCAGGCATCGATGGTTCACTCCGCCAGGGAGGATTCTAGACCTGACACTTCAGATACCTCCCGGTCTCCTTCTCCAATCATCCCATCACCTGATCCACAAGACCTGCCCCAGGTCACCTCCGGATGATCCCTCCTTTTCCAAGACCATGAGGCACATCCAGGAGAACATGGGATGGGATTTGGAAGATCTCGACCCAGTGAGACTGCCTAGCTCGTTACCTTCGGCAGGAGGAACCATAAGCCTGTGGTGGTGCCATCCTAGGTGGACACCTTGCAGATGTCACCAAGACTGCGTGGAACCGTCCGCACTCCACCCCACGGTGCCAAAAGCTGACCACCTGTACAGGGGCCCGACAGAGGACCAGTACTTGGTGCAACAACCTCTGACTGATTCCCTGGTCTTCTGACCTCTCATGACAGGTCCCAATGACCACAGCATCTGAGCACACAGCCACGGACCAGGAATCCAAGCAGTTGGATGCCCTGGGGAGGCGCATGTATGCGGCTGCTACATGCTCCATGAGGTCCCTGAACTATCAGTCTCATATGTTTCAGTTTCAGAATGCCCTGTGGGAACAGGGTCAGGACCTAGTTGATAAACTACTGGATGGCGAGCAAAGGTGGAGCTCTTGAACCTCCCTCCACACAGGGTCAGACCTGGGGACCCAAGTGTTCAGACACGCATATGATTCTGCAGACTCGTCCACGAGGTGCAGCTTCAGGAGTCTGTCTCCAGAGACTGTCCTGGCTCCGTGTCTCTGGTTTTACCCGGATGTACAGAAGAGTATCCTCGGCGTCCCTTACACGGAGAGGTCCTGTTTAGTGAACCCTCTGAAAGGTCATCACCAAGCTTCAGGACACCGGGAAGGCACTACGGTCTGTACAGGCCGTGTACAGATCAAATCTGGTTCCTTTCATAGGAACCAAACCATTTCACGACCAGCAACGACAGCAGCCATGTTCTGGCCAGCAACAAAGGGCACCTTCACCGTAGGCCCAGCCTAAATCTTCCCAGGCTAAGGTCAGCAGTATACAGAACCGGCCCAGCCTGCGGGACCAACGCTGCCACAACATGACTCCTTCCAGCCCCGCCCTCCTCTGGATCAACGTGGGCAGAAAGGTTAGGGGTCGTGATCGCCACCACTTTTCAGGGTGGCAGTCGACTACCACCAACCGGTGGGTACTTCAAATGGTCAAGAGAGGTCACTTTATCGAATTCCTTGACCATCCACGTCCAAGACCTCCCCTGCTTTCCTGTTATTTGGGTCAGCACACTGCTCATACAGCAGGAGGTGCGCGCTTCTAGGAAAGGAAGCTATAGAGCACGTGCTGAGGAACCAGAGAGGTGCAGGTTACTATTCCACTTCTTTCTGGTTCCCAAAAGGACAAGGGATCTCCATCTGATACTGGATATCAATGCTTCAGTTCTCTATAAGCGCTTCGCATGGTGACCCTTCCCAGTCTGATACCCATGCTCAAACAGGGCACCTTCCTAGCATCCTTGAACATGCAGGATGCCTACCTGGACATTCCATTGCTCGGCGCACAAAGTTCTTGCACTTGAATTTCTAGTTCACCATTATCAGTTCGAACTCCCCCTTTCAGACTGTCATCGGCACCTCAGGTGTTTCGAAGTGCATGGCAGTCGTGGCGGACTCTAAGGAGACAAGGCCACTACATGTTCCCCTACCTGGACAGCTGGCTCCTCATGGCACCCTCTCGGGAGGCTCTGATGTCCACAGTTCACAGTACTTAGTCCCTGTTCAGGATGTTGGGCATCATTATCAATCAGGAGAAGTCATGCCTGGTTCCATCACAGAATCTGCAGTTCATAGGCGCAGTTTGGACACCGTCCAGGGAGAGCTTTTCTGCCCCAGGACCAATCGAACACATCAGATCCCTCATCTGGGACATTTCGGCAAAGAAGACTGTCCCAGCCAGACTCATCCTTTGCCTGCTCGGACACATGGCTGCGGCCATCACAACAGTCCTGCTAGCCCGTCTCCACATGCGGGTGACCAAGTGGATGTTATGGGTTCAATGGGATCAGAAGCAAGACCATTTCAGCTTCAATTCGGATCACGAATGCCGTAACCGGATTGGCAATGGTGCTAGATTGAAAGAACCTGTTGGCGGGGGTCCCTTCATTGCGCGTTTCTAATTGTGACGCTCTCCACGGATGCCTCAGGTTTCGGTTGGGAGCACACCTCGGCAGGGTCAGGTCTCAGGGCTCGTGAGCGCCCCAGGAAGCTCATCTCCACATAAACATTTTGGAAATGAGAGCAGTTCTTTATGCCCTGCAGGCCTTCGGTCAGAGATCCCACCGGGTACTCTCCTGTTACAAACAGTCAATACCGCCAGTGATGTATTACCTCAACAAACAAGGAGGCACCCATTCCTACCGCTTTGCAGGAGGCCATGAGGGTGTGGGATTGGGTTCTACAACATGGCGAAACCTCATTGCTGTTCATGTCCCAGAAGTGGACATCATCGCAGATCGCTGAGCCGCCTCAGGCCAGAGTCCACGAATGGGAACTACTTCAGGAGGTAGTAGAGGATCTGTTTCACAGATGGGGCACACCAGAGTTAGACCTTTTAGCGTCCCCATCCAATGCAAAACTGCCCAATATCTGCTTGCTAGATCCAGGGCCTGGTGTTTTCTGGCGAGGCGTTGTCCCTCTCCTGGACAGGTAGATTCCTCTATGCATTTCCTCCTTCTCATTGATCCAGAGGGTCCTATTGAAACTCTGCAGAGAGCAGGCAATGCTGATATTTATCGTGCCTTTTGGCCCAGACAGATTTGGTTCCTCTGCTGCACCAGCTGTCCCAGGAGCGTCTGGTGCTTCTGCCAGTCAGCTCTCACTTATTGTCCCAGGAGGCAGGTTCTTTGGTCCATCCGGACCTTCACTCTCTGAACCTGCCGCCTGGCTCCTAGAAGCATAGCTATCATGCGGTAAGGGTCTCGCAAGAGGTAGCAGATGTTCTAGCGGCTGCTAGAAAACCGACCACTCATGCCACATATGCCATGAAATGGCACAGATTTTACCTCTGGGCTCAAGCACGAGGATTTTCCCGATGGATTGTCCGGAAAGGTCGGTCCTGGACTACTTCCTGTCTCTCTTCCAGGCAGGCTTGGCCTACTCCTCTATAAAGTACACCTTTGTGCCATCTCAGCCTATCATACACCTATAGGCGGCGTCCCATAACTCAGTTGGACACAGCACGAGCCTTCCTGAGAGGTGTTCTCCACCTTAGACCTCCAATTAAGGATCCTATTCCTCCATGGGATTTACCCTTTGTCCTGGAGCAGCTCACGCTGCCACCTTTTGAACCAGCCACGGATTGTGAGCTCGTCCCCTAACATGGAAGGCGATATTTTAGTTGCTGTTACTTGGCCAGAAGGATTTCTGAACTTCATGCACTGATGTGCAAAGAACCTTATTTGGTTTTCACCAGGACAGGGTGCCCTAAGAACAAATCCAAAGTTTCTACCTAAGGTGGTCTCAGCTCTCACCCTCAATCAGGACATAGACTTACCAGTGTACTTTCCTAAATACTCTAATAGAGGAGAGACCCTGTTGCACACTCTAGATGTACATAGGTGTCTAAGATACTACTTGACCAGAACCAGGCACCACTGTAAATCTGATCAGCTTTTCGTCTCCTTTGCCCACAGGATGATGGAGCTCGGTTTCTAAACAATCGCTGTCCAGGTGGCTCATCCATTGTATCATGTTTTGTTACCAGAAATGTAACAAACCTTTACCAAAGCCTTGATTAAGGGTCATTCCACAAAGGAGGTGGCTACCTCCTACGGCCATGAAGACGTGTCCACTGCTGCCATCTGCACAGCAGCTACTTGGAACACTGTGCACACCTTTATCAGGTATTATAGCCTGGATGTTGCATCACGGCAAAGAGCTGGTTTTGGTCTAACAGTCCTTCAGGGACTTCTATCCTGGAAGCGGTCCAACTGTAATCTCTACCTAGCCTCCTCCACCTGCGAGTTTCCAGTATTGCTTGGGAATCAGTCTAATGGTGTAACCTACTGCAAGAGCTGTTTCTCGAGTAAGATAGTACAGTTACGTAAGAACTTACCATAACAGTAGATCTTCAAGAACAGCTCTTGCAGCAATCAGTTCCCTCCCACCATCCCTCTGGAGGTAGAGTTGTTCCGATATCTCTTTTCTAGGATTAGGTGTTTCTAACACCGTTCTGAATACCTTGATGGCAGATCCTCAGTCTCCACTTCTGATGTCTTCTAACAGCCAGGAGTCTCCGTCGGGAGAACTGGGGATTCTGGGGACTGCACCCCTATATGATGCCTGACGTTGGGGCGGGCCGACATCGAGGCGGTCCCTGCTGATACTGCTAGCTAGAAAATTTCCGTGGGTACTGGCGCCTGCCACTCAGTCCTAATGATGTAACCTGCTGCAAGAGCTGTTCTCGAAGATCTACTATTACGTAAGTTCTCACGTAACTGTACTTTTTCATGTACACGTTGTTAATAATAACATATGAAAAGGCCTAAAATTCAGATGTTTGGAATGTATAACTGAATTCTTCAGATTCCAGATGTGGATATTTTTCTGGTGAGTGGAGTCCCTCTTTAACTGTGGTTAGATATAGTGTGAAACTGGCAAGAGGTGGTGTGCAAAGACAGCATTCAGCTTCTTAATTCAGCTCCTTACACAGCATGGAATATAGTGTAGGGAGCTGGATGCTGAAATAATATTCACATGCACTGAACAGCACTAAGATCCACAAGTCAGCCGGTCCGTTGGTGCAGCGGTTTAATTTCCACTTGCGATGCTGGGTCCGGGTTGAGAATGGACGGGGAACCAGAGTGCCGGCTGGGGAGGATGTCTAAGCATCCGCCGGATCGCTCAGCTCCTCCAGGGGAGGGGACACACTGGCTTGGGGCAGCCTGACCTCTGGCGACACCCAGAGGTATCGTGGCCCCAATGTTCACCACAGTAAGGGGCGTGATGGATGCCAGCCTAAGCTATGGTGTTGTGTACGTCATGCTCGGGGTGTATACCAGAAAATGCCTCTCCGGCACAACACCAATGTGAGAGCCGAGAAGGTCCTCACTTGCCCGTGGCTGCGGTACCACTGCAAGACTCCGATACAGACTTGATTTCCTATTGGGAGGGTTAAGGGGAGACCCCTGCATCCCTGTCGGGGGGTGAGCCAGAACTCCATTGGGAGGCGGGTCTCCAGTGGGAAGAGGTGGCCAGAGCAGGTAAGCTGGGTGAGAGTGCTAAGAAGGAGCAGGGAAAATAGAAAGTCAAAAAAAAAAATCCAAAAGTGCTGAGGGAAGGATATAGTGTGCCAGCACTGAAGAAATGCATACAGTGCAGGATTTGGGGGTGTTATTGGGATGCTTGAGTAGTGAGTGGGTGTGCATCGATGGAAAGGATGTGGGAGCAGAAGGCGTACTATAACAACTATATAGTGTGTGGTGGAGCTTTGTTCCGTATTGAAATCCTGAATATTTTGTTGTAGTACAGTTCAAAGGTCACGAGAAGTTGTAGAATCATTCTGATGTCACAACAGTACTACAACTTTTCGCCTTTTTAACTGCATGCCACTGTGTCCCCAAAAAGTAAAACCACGTCTAACAAGTACTCAGTTGCTGTGCACCAACTCCAGTCAGCTGCTTGTCTCTGCAGCGATTTGGTACTACGCTCTGGGACTATGCTGCTGCTTCTGCATCTTTCCCATATATTTTTCCCTCACCATTACTGTGCTAAGTTGTTCTCTCTCTCCCTTGTTGATGCCCCATGTTGGGAAAGTCTTATTAGTGGTTTGTGGCACCCTCTGTTCACTTCTGGTGCCCCTGAGAACTTCGTCTGCGGAAAACTTAAAAAATATATATATATATATATACTATAAACAATAGTTTATGGCAACCATACAACCAAGGCTTGGGTTTCCATCACAGGGTAGGAGATGATGTCCTGGGACCTCTTGAGCTTCACTGTTGAGGGTCCCTATAACACCATCTCAGCCCCTTGATTAAAACACAGCCCTGTTGTGTATGATTGCCCATGCACTATTCTATATGTGTGTGTATATATATATATATATATATATATATATATATATATTATATGGTTGGGGCTTATTGTGCATGGAACTCAACCAATGCAAAAAGCTTGTTGTGCACAGTTTAAAAGTTGTACACATTCACAAAATGTTGCTGTGTACGTTCTATAATCAGTGCCTTGACTTTCCTTCAGTGCCTATTGCCGCTGCTTCACTGCTTCAGCTTTCAGTCACTTGCTCACTCAGTTACATGCACAACATTACATAAGAGAATAATGGATGGGTAGGGGTTTAATGAGGTTTTACACAGGCCGAGGGTGGGATGCCACATAAGGAATTTATTAAAGCATCCACGGTGTAAAAATCAGATTTAAATTCTCTACCCATCCTTTATCTAATATAATTGCTGAGGATCGTTTTTGCCATAGCAGTTATATAAAATAAATGGATGTGTGTCTGAGTCAAGCTGTGGACCATTGGGGTTTCAGCGCCCGTCCGTGCGGCTCCTGAACTAAAGTAGTGGTTAGTTTTTATTATTATTTCACTCAGAAAATGTAGATTTGCTGTGCCCAGTGATATTTTGTTAAAAAAAAAAAAAAAAAAAGGAACTTACCGCAACTCCTTTTGTTGAGGAACTGTACCATCTGAGCGAGGACAGCACAGAAGAGGAAGATCGCGGTTGGTGCTTGCGCCAAGCTAGGAAACCAGGTATGTGGTTGTTGTTATAACCAGCTGGTTATAACATATAGGATAAAAGTATGGGTCTGGGTGTGTAGCGAAAATTTACACACACGAGGGGTTTGATGCTACATAAACCCCGAGAGCCAAGCCTGCGGGTTTATGTGAAGCATCTAACTCGAGGGTGTAAATTCGAGCTTACACAACCAGACCCATATTTTATTTTTATATAATTGCTAGGTTTCTTCTTTTTTCGCCTTCAGCAATTGCATAAAATAAAATATGGCTGTGCAGCGGGGTTCGTGAAGGTGAAGTGCGTGGCCGCAGGCAACAGTTTGATTTTGTAATTAGTTTTTTTATCTTGTGTACAGCACTGACTGAGGCAGATTTTGCTTGTTTTTACGTGCTTACCGCCTGGTCGGGTGGCGGTTTGCTGTCTGTGCGGTTCCCGAGCAGGCACAGTGTCGTGAAAGCGAAGAAGCATCGCACAGTGAGGAAATCGTGCGTGTTTGCCGCAATGAACACTGCTTCATTCGGCAAATCACGCCCGCAGTTTCCCTATGGAAAAAAGGAAACCGTAATTATCACAAAATTACAACCGGTTTTCCCTGTGAGGAAAGAGAGCCAGCTATTATGATGCAGTCTCACACAAAAGCCATATACTACAAAAAGTTAAATATGGGTGGCCATATGCATCTTGTCCTGTGTTTCCATCTCAGGGTTGGGACAACAGCATGGACCTCTGGAGCTTTGCTTTCAATGTTCGTTAAATGCTGCTATCTGTGTCTCTTGATGGAAACACATGCTTATTGTATATGGTCACCGATATTATTATGCCCAATAATGTACCCCACGCAGAGCAATGAAAGAATGTGGGTGCATCGATTGCTAAGATGGATATATAGGGAAGGATGCTGGTGCTATAATACAAGATGTAAATAAATATATGGCAGGAGTAGCCCAGGTGGCCCAAGCAGTGGTGCACATGCTTGAATCCTGACTGGGATCTCTCAGATGTGCTGAATGGGAGACAACATGGAAATAAAACCAATGAAAATATGTACTAAGGGGGAAGATGTCATTGCTGTAATAAAGTGGTTGTACACCAAAGGGAAGGATGCAGATGTAAAGATGAGGTGTGTATATAACAGGGGAAGGACATTGGTGCTGAGATGAGGTTGCACACACAAAGGGGAAGGATGGGCAGGGTTCTACAATAAGGTGTACATATGGAGCAAGGATGTTGTTGCAGAGGTTAGGTGTAAGAACACCAAAAAGGGGAGGCATGGGTGTTAAGATAAAGGTACATGGGAAGAATGAAGTGTATTGATAATTAATGAATTAATTCGCCTGGGGTGATGCAACGGTTTGCTGCCGACTGGCAGGATATGGGTGTGTTGAAATATATATACCAGGGAATGAATGCGGAGATTAAACATGCTGGCACTAAGTACACTTGTTTGTTAATTTCATGGAGCGCTTTGGAAGAATAGAGGTTGGGCGCCCATGTACAAAATGTATGACTGGATTCCTATTGAAAGCAGAAGCAGTATTTATAGCAAGCAGTGTGTGAGAGACAGTCGACAGCCTTTGGTAAACACAGAGAGAAAATGTCTGAGACCAGGCTATCTGGCTACATCAGGGCTTCTACACCCTCTTAAAAGCCATGAAAGAGTTAACTTGAAGCTCTGGTGGAGACGGAGCCATGTGGGGCTGTAATGTTAAACCAGTGAACGGGGTCAGATATGTATGAAAGCACAATCTCACCGCGCTGGAGCATTCAGACAGCGGATCGCAAGACAACAGATGCAGGGAAGGAAGACGGGCGTTCCTTTGTTCACTAGCCGCGCGTCGTCTGTGCCATAAAACCTGCACCTAACAAGTCGCCCGTGAAACGACACCACAAAAATGATCGCTTTTCTGTGTAGTTAGCTGGTTGGGTCGATTCAGTCAGAGCTTTCAATTTCACATGGAATAGTTTTGCGGTTTCTCCGTGCTGTGTGAATCATCAGGAAGTAAGTTTCAGACCTGGCTTGAGTGCATAGTGGCTGGAGGTTGGGAGAAAGGAACTCCTCTCCCTGTATCACTGCAGCGGATCTTTGGATATTTCTAACGGAACTATTTGGGATGGTTTACTGACAGTATTTGTTAGTGTGGGACTAAGACGGTGCAAAGCAAAACAAACTTGAAAGGAATGCTCTTTTATCAGGGCAGCAGCTGAATATCTTGTTCTCTGGACCAAAGAGTACTGGTAGCCTGGAGCATGTTACCTCCAAAATAAACTACAGAACCACAACAAAAACACACTCCTGTCTATTTTGGAACTCCTGAGTGGGGAAAGAATAAATTGCTTTTATGTACCCTCGGTGTCTCTGGACGGTGGTTTGCTTTCGGCTTGTAAGTGGTAAATGTTCCTGGGTTATGTGTGTAACCTTGACAAATTTAACTACTCAATTGAACTGAAGGGTAGAAGAAACTCTTGAGCTTTTAACTATTGAAAAGACTGTCTTTTGTTCTTAATGCCCTATGTGAAGCAGACAGTATCCAGCATGTGGCTTTCAACCTCAAGGGACAAGTATGTTTTCTAACAGAGTTCTGTTGCTGTAACTTAGTGTTTAAGCTGCTTCCCTCAGCAAGTAGCTCTGAGCCTCATTCTCTCTAGCTGTGAAAAGCATTCTGGCATTTTGATAAGCCAGACCAAGGGCTGCAGGCTGCCGGGGACTGCTTCAAGTCTATTTAGAAAGCTGTGCTCAGTTCTGCAGGAATAAAGACAAGAAGGCTTTGGAAACTTCAGTTTGCTAGTGCTTGTGGGACTCCTGTTTGCTGGAATACATCCACGGGGTGGATTCTGGACAGCAGTTGGGAGAAACTCACAAAACCCTTTTGTTCTGGGCGAGTTTGTCTTAAAGGCCATGACAGCTGCAGACAACACTTTGGGAAGGCAGGAAGAAAATAGACTGTATGCTTGTTATGCATCCACGAACTCAGTGCTTCGACCACCACCCTGAGCAAATGAACAGGGCAGCCACTCCAGATGGGTTCATTTGTTTTCTTGGCAAACTTAAATCACCTGAATCAGAAGTAAAGGGCCAGTGCAGCCTCCTCAAAAATAGCTGCTTAAACCTTCTTTTCAAAATTTAAAACTTCAGAACTGGAGATTTCAAGGTTTAAAAACAACTTGCATAAAAGTCATAAGATAAATAATGAAAACTTCTGGAACGTGCTGGTTGGCTTTGGCAGCGACTTGTGATTCTGCAGTTATCTTTGGTCTCTGACCAGCCCGTTAACTAGTGTGGATTGCAAAGTCTGTATGGGATAGCATGAGTAAAGCTAAGAGAAGAGGTATGGATTTTACAGATCAAAACACTTAGAAGCTGTGGGTGGTTCTTTTCTTAGCTTTAAGTTTTCCAAATTGTTTTAAACTTTAGCACTTAAAAAAAAGCATAAAAGTTCTGAATGCAGGTTTGCAATAATTCTTTTCGAAAGAAACAATGCCATGATGTTTTGAGAGAGAAACCAGCAAGCAAGCCCAGCTTGAGGAACTTCCTGTGTTTAAAGTTGCAGGAATATCCGCTGACGGGCAGAGTTCAAATCAAAACATGAGGGGTTGGAGGGACAGTCTAATTCAGTGCAGCTGGCCCTTTCAGTGCTAACCTTGGTGAACAAAATGAGAGAATTCACATTAGGACTGGATGCAGTACGTGAAGAGACTCTCAACCCCGTGCAGTTCTTGGGAGAGCACAGGATATACATGAACTGTTTGCAGCGTATATCTTCAGGTACAATCTGAATCAAAATTTGGAATGCTGTTAATGGACCTGGGACTTGATTTTGCCAGGCGTTTTCCATGGACAGAGCAGAGGCTGAAAATGTAAAACCTCATGGTTTTGCCAACTTGATTTTAAAGGTAATACAGCTTTGTGGATTATTCTGCCCTTGTTCTTCTATGTGTTAGGACTACCTGTTTCCTCTCTTGGGCTACTGTTCTAAGCTGTTGGCTAACCAGTTAAGATAGTACAACTTTTCTGTTTGGACTACAATAAGTCTTGTGAAAAACAATATATGACGAAAGCTGACTAATTCTAATAAAACATTTAAACCAAAAATACAAAACGGATGTACAGATTTTATTTGAAGAATGTGCAGCCACTACAAGTATCGTATTGTGTGGATACAGAATTTATTTACTCACTGACTTTAAACTGTGGAATTATGGAAGCCACTTAGCAGGCCAGACTGCTTGCGCAAATACTGCTTGCCTGGGCAAGGGAGAGGAGGATGATGGATACATAGAGGACTGCTATGTCCCCAAAGGTCTATATATGACACAATGAGAATAAATGAACAGATTGATCAGGGGACACTCAGTCAGCCTTCAAAAAGTACCATAGATAAGACAGGGAGGGAGCACTTTATCCAGCAATGGGACTCTGAGTGCCTCCAATGTGTTTGAGTCCAGGCCTCCAGAAAACAAAAGCTGGATGGCGGGTGATATATGATGCACTAAAGCTAAGTAGTGATGTCCTTAAATCTGCACCTGCACCGGCTAAAGGAGGCCTCATACAGAACGAAAAGACAACATAAACAGAAGGTCATGGAAGGCTTTCATGCCACCAAACTTCCAGAATTTACTGAAAGGATAGATACATCCTCAGCGGAGTCATCAGAAACTGCTGCTTCAAGTATCTCTTTGCAAGAGAAGAGGCAGTCCAGCCATTTGCCAGTAGAAAACCTGAGTCCCCTCATCGTGAAGAGCTTCCATCAGAAATGTTAACGTTAGAACATGATGCAAAGTTGTACGCCACTCCAGAACCTCAAGTGGTAAAGAGGCAGGTAGGAGATCACTGTGACTGCAAAGATGACCAACTTACTGGTGAGCATTTTGACTTTGAATGCAATCTAGGTCTGGGCCAAGACAGACAGACAGTCATTGGCTTAGATCCTGTACAAGACCTGGGGCATCCAAGTTTAACATGGCCAAGGGTAGTAAGGAGTAATACAAAAGGCAGTATAGACAGTGTCCAGCACATAGACCATGAAATGATGCAACATGAATGCACTACCAACACCACCAGCTTATCACCATGTATTAGTGAAGAGATGCTTGTTTTAGGATCTAATATTCTGATGACTCCAAACTTGAAGGAGAAAACTGAATCAGAACTAATATTTGAGGAAGATGAGAAAAGAATTATGATGGAGATTGAGGAGGAGGAGGAGGAAGAGAAGCTGTTGGCAGAGTGTGTAGAAGAGACTTGGATGGCTATGGAAGAAGTAGTAGTAGACTACAACTTGACAGGCACGTCAGATAAAGCAAAAGAGGCCATGATAGAGGAGATGGGGCATGATATGGATTGTACTACGAATGAACTTGGGATGACTAAGTACACTGGCACACAGACACAAGCAGGTAGCACAGAGGACTGCAGTAATCCAGAGGTACATGAGAGCTGTTCAATTACACAACACATGGACATTGAGTTTGATGGTAGTCATACGGATAATGAAGACGGTACGATGCAGAAGAAGCAACAGTGGAGTTTGAAGGCAGGATCTCACTGTAGACTCTGAAGAGTGCCTTTATTCCAGTCATCAAGAGCAATACTCGGATACTGATTCTATGCAAATGTTTCTTGAATTAGAAAAAAGTTGCATGGATGAAGTGGATGAGTAATGCTAAACTAGAGGATCAAACATTTGAGACACTAGCAGAGGGCTGGTTCTCAACTGTGACTCACAAAAACTTGAAAGATATGACAGCATAGAGCCTACTGAAGATTCTAAAGAGCAACCCTTGCTCTTAGAGGTCAGTGTAGCTGACTCTGCAATTGCATCTGATCTCGAGGACTGTGATGTCACTTACTATGCACAGTTGGTGAACTTGTTATCTAGTACAGAGGCCGAACCTGAGGTTGAATCTTCAGTCAGCATTATTGTGGAGGAGGAAGTTTCTGACCTTGTCCTTGTCAGTGACTCTAATGTGCAAGAGGAGACTAGTTCAGCAAAGCATCCTAATTTATTGCTGCTTCAAGAAACTACCAAAACAGATGAGAAATTAGAGGTTGATGCAACCGTTTTAAGTAATTATGGACCAGTGGATGACTATGCTTGTGGGAACTGCCACTTGAAGTTGAAACATCCGCATGTCACCAGTCAGATTCATTGGAAATCTCAGACTCGGAAGAAACTGGCTTAGACTTCAAAGCTTCAGAACAAAGTTCTGAAAATGATCTACAGTGTCCAAAAGACTTGGCTAATATTGAGGGGCTGCAGGTAGGAGACGGTGCAGAGGAGACTTCCATCCTTCCATTCCATTATAGACACATTTTGTAAACACTGATACTCGGGAGCTGGACTCCACAACAGGCATGGCTTCCTCAAAGGACACAGGTTCCGCAAATGAGAAGCAGGTAGATCCTGTTTGGAGGAGGTGCCTGAACCTTCACCCTCTTGTCAGGAAACAGAATTTTTGGACTTGTCTCAGAGCTGGATTCTGAACATCACATTTCAGGTTTGGGGGCCAGCATTGTGCAGAGGCGTGGTTGTCACCCTCTGAGGTCGTTTGTGACTCTGATGTAATTTTTGATTCTCAAGAAACTTTACAAAATGCAAATGCTTTAGAGCTGGTCTCTGGGCAAGGTAAACAATCACCAAAGGTTGGAGGTGGCCCTGATACAGTACAAGTGGATGTGTTTCCACAGAACCTTTTACTCAGCCATTGTCTACTAATATAGCCAGTGATCTTGAAGGATTAATCAGGGATGTAGAAGCAGATGAAAATGCTTGGAATACAGTTTGTGAAACACATACACCAACTTCTTGAAACTTCTGTCCAGGAGATTTATTGGATCCTGGAGTACTACAGTTTTATTCGAGGAAGAAACACATTATGAGGCAGTAATGATTGGCACCAGCACTTTGTTTCCCAGCATAAATGAGGTTCTTCAGGTTTCAGCAGACAAAGGTTTGTCGGGCCTCCAAGCACAGATGAATTTCCCATCACCTCAGAGGGATTTGTTTCAGATAATGAGGTATTTATTACTCACACTGTGTGTCAGACATGAAGTCATTTTCAGAGACTGACAGCCAACTGTTAACATGTTGGGGGCACTGTGATATAAAAATATGTATTAACACGTGTGTGTATATAAATATATAAGATTCTATCATAGGATTGATTCTAGCACATCACTTGTAGTATTTCTTCACAGTTGTATGCCTCAAGTGTGTTGCTCTTTTTCTTTATTTGTCCCTTATAGTTAAGTTAAACATTTTGGCACCCATTTTATAAGAGCAACAGGGTGTGCATACACAAAGAAATATACTCACGGGGGCATAGGCACTCAGTTGCAGTTTGTACCAACCACTCACTCAAAGGCATGCACACATTTTTGCTTAAACAAACACACAGTGAGTTATGAAAGTTCTTCCCTTGCAAATGGAGATAAAGTGTTATTTTGAGTCAAGTCATTGTGTGATGTCTTATAAACTGACTGTTTAGGAATATGTTTCTTGTTGGTGTGCAGCAGTTGGCTTCATGGCAACACAGAGCTGTTGTGATGTAATGAGCATTGTGAAAGCTGCTGTCTGAATGGACTGTGACTATAACTTATCCAACCTGTAGATGAACATTTATATAGTGGTTAGATGCTTTGATGAACTTTACAACATGTGTGTGCCACAGAACGCAAACATTTTCTTTTATTCTGTGTTAACCGTGTAAAGCCCACTAGGCACAAGTGCCTGTTTTCAGGGTGACCCAGGAACACTGAGGAGGTTAAATGACTTGCTCAGAGTCACAGTGTGCATGGTGTAGGTTGTGGGAATCAAACCCAGGTCTGTCTGTTGGATGTATCAAGCTCATTCACAGCTCGTTACTCTAGCCTCTAGGCTATACTGCCAAGATAGTATGATTCAGCGTAAGTTAACTTTTACCATTTCATCTAGAGATCCACTGCATCTCAAACATGTAATCTTGAAAATTCTGATTTTAATCAACTGCCTTAACCAGTGAAGAGCAGTTTAACAGTGTTTAACAACATAAGACAGCAGCTGTGCAACATCCTAACTGGCATACTAATCAGAGCAGTGAAAGCGAAGTAAACTGGACATAAAGTGATCTTACCCAGAATATGCCATTTATCATCTTTGTGAGGGTGACAACACTTTCATAACTCAACAGTATGACTTTGCCACTTGAGAGATTTGGTCCATACCCTCACTCCAAGAAGATAAATAGCATATTCTGAGTCCTGTCATTACGTATCCCCCACTAATCAGGGTGATTCCTCATCACGTGTGTGTGTGTGTGTATATATATATATATATATATATATATATATATGTGTGTATACACACACACACACACATAGTTATAGAGGGGATACATGATGGGCAGGAGTGGGATATGGAAAATATTCTCACTCCTGCAGTGAGCTGTGTATTCTCACGGTGCCGAAGGCAGAAGTGAATACACAGCTCACAGGCAGGAGTGAGAATATTTTCCATATGCCATGATGTGCCCATCATGTGTGTTATTTATACCACAGGGTGAGAGCTGCAGGAACATTTTTCTGATTCTGTGTGCTTCCTGCTCATTCTGTGTGTGCTGTCAGTGTGTGTGTGTGTGTGTGCGTGCGTGGTCTGAATGGACGGGAGTCAGAAACACAGGTGAGTGTGTTTTGCAAAGCTAACTGAGTGAGTTAGAGGCTCAGTGAGAAAGACAAACTGCTGCAGGTAGCACTGAGAAACAGAACCTGCTTTGTAAAGACTTTCATTTAGAATTCAGGTTGTTTTGAAGCTGAGATCAGCACAGTAATGGGCTAGCAATGTTAGAAACACAATGGGACATAGGTGAGAGTCTTTTGCAAAGCTAATTGAGTAAGTTGCAGCTTCAGTGAGAAGATAAACTTTTTCTGAGGCAGTTTCCTTTAGAATGCAAGCTGCAGTGCATTTATCCTCACTCTGGTGACATCAGCAGAGTATGGATAAGCGTCGATATCCTCACTCTGCTGATGTCATCAGGATTTATCCTCACTGCAGTGGAAATAACACAGGTTATCCTACTGAAAAGCTCTGACCCGTGGTATAAATAGATGTATATCTGTAGTGCATATACAGTGACCCAATTTTAAAATATTTATGTATTGAAAACTTCAGAGATTACCTTTGAGCAAGGTGCTCATTTACAAAGGTCCCATGCCAACACATAGTCACAATAAACATTACAAGCTGGCCCGGTGGCGCTGAGGTTGAGGCACTAGGACGCCACACCTGGCGCTGCACCGTGACCTGGAGTTGGGGCGAGCTCAGTTGGTGGGGGAGGAGAGGTTGAGCATTAGTCGGACTGCTCTCTTCTTCGGGGGAGGGCAGTGGGGTTGTCTGGTGTCCCAGCGACCCCTGATGGAGATCGGGGAGCTGCAGGATGCGGACTTAAGCGTGTGGGCAAGCATGGCAGATGCCGGCATTGCATGCCACTCTTGGGGTGCGGTGGGGAGAGTTGTCAGGGAAATCGAGAATAACCCTCCAGCCTGGATAGGCAATGCCCTCCCAGTGCCGAACCGCCACACGCCTAATACTGGAGCCCTGCCACTGCCCCTTGGTCTCCTCGGGCCCTTAGCCTCCTGGGGGTTCTAGGTGCTTCCCAGGGAAGGGAAAGGGATTACAATAAAGCAGGAAAAACAGCAGTAGAGAAGGATACCAAAGATAAAGAGGAAACAGTAAACAGTAATGAAGTTCATTTCCATATGTGAGGAAAAGTGACGATGACCTACAAATGGCAAAGCAACAACTGAGTTATGAAAGTCCCACCCTAACTAGAGTTGCATGTTTCTGTCAGGCCTTTGTATTCAATTTGTAAAACACCTGTATATTTAATTTCAACTTTTAAATGTACTCTTCTCACTAAGAGAAACAGTTTCTGTTCTGGTTTAAAGGAAAGTGGTCACTATCAGTAAGTCCCCACCTCCAGAGCTTTACCCTGATTAGGCTTTTCACCTGGAAAAAAAGTTTTTAGATGGTTTTACTAACTTTTTTACTTTTGTAAAAGTTCAGGATTCACAAACATGGTGTACACTGCATGGTTCCATTTCATCTTAAACTCGGCACTGCACTTTCAGATGAAAAGACCGTGCGGTGTCCGCCATGTTTGCAAATCACGGACTTTACAAAAGTAAAAAGTGATCAAAACATCTTAAAAAATTTTTGTGGGGATGAAAAGCCTTATCTGGGAGGTGGGACGTACTGATAATGACCACTTTCCTTAACAGCTGGTCAGTGTACTTGTTCAAGGCATTATAATGTCGTTAGCCTTTGTTCAGGCTGATCTCCTGCTTGTGTGTTTGAGATTTTGTTTTACCAGGAAAATGCTTAATTGAGTGAGGCTTATTTACCAGGAGGTCCTGGTTAGGACAGCAAATAAAACACCCAGTTGGTGAAAGTATTTTATTGTGATGGGTCTGCTATGAGACTGTCACGCGATGATGCATTTAGAATGAGAATGTCGTAGTGTTTCTCATCCTAGTTACATCAACGATAATATCTCATGTAGTTAACATTTATTTTTGCACATTTACTTCTACAGATAATTTTATCTATCTACTGACAGTATCTGTTTGTCTGTCACAGACAGTATCTGTCCATCTGTCTGTCTCTCTATCTGTCTGTCTGTCTGTCGAGCTACGGACGTGCAGTGGTCCTGAATCAAAATGTTGTTACGTAAGTCCTACTCCCACAAATGAGGTAAATAATGTAACTTGAGCAAAGCAATTGTGTATTTGATTTATACATCTGTTTAAAAGTTATATATTTAACATCAGTTGTTTTATTAGTATAAATGTATCATCACTAGTGTAGTATTAAGGGGATATGTGATGGCCGGCATGTGATGCCGTATGTATCTAGCAAGTGGACAGTGACCTCGGCTCACAAGTGCTGGAGCCATAAATAAGGTTTCCAAGGTCAGTGTCCGACGAGTTGTGATACATAGGTATCACACAATGAGACATCATGTATCCATTTTATACAATAGGGCTTCCTAATTTTGTTTATTTTGTTTTATTTTTTTGTTTTAGCGGCATGAGAGGGGAAGTGACATTTACACTGTGATAACTGGTGATGACGTGTACACTGTGCTGATATCTTCACAGTGTACACGTCATGATCTAGTTATCACATTGTGCTTTGTGATACGGCTTTTTATTTTATGCCATATCACTTCACCACTATTATATAAAAATAAATATATGTGGGGGTAATAACACATGGTTGGGTGTACGTTTCTGCTGTGAAATAGGGACACCTGATGATGATGATGTGTGAAACATACCCAGGGCTTCCACATATGCAGTATGAGCATACATAGAAACATAGAAACATAGAATTTGACGGCAGATAAGGACCGCTTGGCCCACCCAGTCTGCCCATTTCCATACCTAATGGATAAGCTGCAGATCCTAGTTAACCAGCAGCCTACTTCTTCCTACCCCAGCCCCTAGAATTGCCTTTGACTGTCCCATGCATGCTTGAATTCCACCACTGTTTTTGACTCACAACCTCCCCGGAAGTTGTTCCATGCAGCCCAAACAGTTTACAACACTTATAAATCAGACCCTACAAATAAGATTAGAAACATTTTGCAAGTGAAACAGATGCACAGTTGACTAAAAGTCCCTTCCAAACTTAAATTGCTATGAATTCTACTATGTTACATTTGTTGAACAGAAACAGTTGGGAAATGTAACACACATGACAGTTTAGAAATAGTATGTCAGTGTTACAGTCAGATGCACTAATTGTTGGTTGTGGGGAGCTGAAAGTAAAACCTAGTCCTGAACTGTAAGTTTACACCATATGTTTATACAGTATAAACGAACGGTTTAAGAATAATGTTGTTGGAAGTTTTAATTGTATGTTTATACTCTGACAAACGTACAGTTTCAGAGGGTTTGGATGATCAGGTCACTCAAAAAATTCTACCTGTTTTATAACCATACATAAAGACACACACCATATATATGTGTGTATATATATATATGTGTGTGTGTGTGTGTGTGTATATATATATATATATATATATATATGCACACGCATCGCATATGCAGTGCATATAATATGTGACTATAGTACTACACCATACTGTTTAATGTAGACAGAGCAAAAACAGTATACCTAAGCAGCAAAAAAAAAAAAAAAACTCAAAAATGTTAATATCAAAATATACCTTCCTCCTTAAAATACAAAGACTAGCTTAGTCATATGGTGCCCATTTTTCTTTTACTTAATTTTCTAGACCCCTACGGCTGTCTAGTAGCCATGTTCTAATTGAAGCAGCACAAGTGGGGGGACTTTTACCACCCCATTCTCTGAGCCTGGCAAGCTTGATATGCAGATGAGCTCCCACAGTACCGTGAAAGACTCAGCTTTTGTTCTGTTTTTTTTGTTTTTTTTTTGAGCAGCCAAAGGGTACAAGCTTTATAGGAAAGGTACGCTTCTCCATTCTCTGTCTCTCCCTCTCCTTCACCCTCCCCTACCAATATGGTCTCGTCCGGATTCCTTGATGCAGGTTCCTTTTGGGTTAACACAGAGCTACAATCGTTTTTTATTAACCAGCATCATTAAGGAAAACAAGTTGTGGGGTCAGAGGCCAGAGGGTGTTACTGTTAGTGCTGTATGTGGGGTTTTCAGAGCATCTTGTACAGAAACCTTTACTGCTATTGTGTAGCAAAATAAAACAAACTCCAATGAGTATTTTACCAACTGCTACACAGAAATGACCAGAAACAGCTGGCTACTATAACTGTAACAAGAGCAACTAATTTTTTTCTTTATCCATGAAACCGATATACTTTGCATCTAGGCAACAAATCACAACAGGATATGCACCTTAAGTAAGCAGTACACAACAGAGTGTGCTTGCAGTCATTGAGTAATTACCACAGCCCCCGCCAAACTCCTTTGGTTGGAGGCATATGGGCGTTAGCTGAGTGCCCTTCAAACACCTGGAGGGGTAAGTGGTAATATCTAGTAACCGCATACCCTGAAGTATGTTACTGTGTTTATAAAATGACACCAAAATAATAAAAAAACATGAGTAAATAAACATTTAATAATAAATAAACCTACATCATTGGTAAATTGGTTCTCACATCAAACAGCTGGGTAATTGACTGGCAGGTAATTCACTCTTGTGGTTAGCTGAATCTTTATTTTCCCCAATTGTCCGGGTACCAAGAATTCTGAAGCAGTGTAGTGAAATTAGGTCAGCCTAAAAAACAAGTTCTAGTACTTGAAAGGCATATTTCAGACCTGTGGATGTGCAGTTGTTGGTCAGTCTATACACCTATTGACCAGTCAGATCACTGGATTTTTCTTGCACAGTTTATAAAGGATTTTAATGCACACACCTGGGGAGTAAAGTACAAGGCTGACGGTCAAGTGTGCTTATACCCCTGCAGGAAGTGCACTCCAATTCTTTGATGTACACCCTGGCTGGCTTTTTGCACCTTCAGCTCACTGCTCTTTTGTTTTATATATAAGGTGAAACATTTTAATATTTTTTAAATAATTAATTTGTTTAAATACATTTTAAATAAAATGCATACATGAAATAGTCCCTGAATTTGTAGGTAATGAGGCTTTTTGTGCCTTGGTAATTTTGTCTGGCACCTAACAGTGTAGTGCTAGGAATTTAAAGCAGCAGAATTTGTTAGTTGTCACAGTCGTATAATTTTTTAGCAGAAATATATTTCTGAAATCCTTAGATTCTTCCTTGGTGTAATTTTAGTTCTCTTATATACTTAAGTGATAACATTAAGTTTTGTGGAGTATACAAAGCAATAACGGCTTCTGTGGATGATTAAACACCAAAGCGAAGCTGAGGTGTTTAATCTCCTAGAAGCCAGTCAATCGTGGTATACTCACAAAACTTCAATATTATACTATTCACTGAATTTGTGGTAAAAATGTATTTTTCACTAGAAATCAAATTGAAGTTGCAGCACACGTAATATGTTCTCCATGGGTCTGTGAGCTGTAGTGAGCGTGAGAAGTAAGAAAGTCGTTATCACTAAATTATGCTTTTTGGGTTGTAGCTGTAAAAGTAGCAATATCGGACGGACACACTGTCACATAGATTACTTGAAAGTTGGTCCCGTTGAAAACCAAAGCGCTACAACCCTTTTATTTTCTGTTGCCGTCGAATCCGTGATTCTGGTCATGCGCGTTACCAGCTTGGGTGTCATGCGCTGAAATCGCAGTTGTTTGACGAAAAAAAAATAAAGGGTTAGCAACGCAGTTTCAATGGACCAACATCTATGTGGAGCAGCTCAAAGTGTGCGTGTGCTGGCTAAACAAAAGCATCAGTGATAACTTTCTTGCCCAGCTTCTTTTACAACTCTGAACCCATCAAACTACGATATGTGTGTGATCTAGTGACTTTTTTTTTTTTTAGTATTGAATAGAAATCGGGCTGGCTGTAGATATCATACAAGTAGACCTTGGATTAGACACTTTATGTCAGCGTTTGAAAATTAGTTGTACAGGGTGACAGTGAATCAGATGCAGTGTGTAGGAGTGTGGTGGGCAGGCATGGAAGGGAATGTGGATAAACAACTGTGGGTGTGGTTATAGATGAATAAACTACTTTGGGCAAGATGAATAAACTACTGTGGACATGGTTATAGGTAAATAAACTACTGTGGGCATGTAGGTGGTAGTTTGTGGGAAAATAACTGCCAGTTTTTCTGTGTTCTGATTGGCTGAGACTAGATACCTGTGGTATAATTTAAAACAACTTTTATAGCTAATTCTGTGATTAATGATGCACATCACTAAAGATGGCCGCCTTTCTCAATTTGTAAAAATCTCTTTCCTTGAAGTTACCTGTTGAGCGTATATACTAGATTAATGTTGTGGATGTGTTAGGATGGTGTTACCACATGTTTTGTTTTTAACTCGTATGTTATTGCTTTATCAAAAGATAACAGATACAGTCACCTCATGGAGACATCACAATTATCACACATACACCCAATGTAATAGATATTGGTAGCCTACACAATCTTGTGTGTGGATATGGGGGTAAGTTCAGAGTACATGGTTAGTCAATTTAAATCAAGACATGCTACATCCCTCAAGACATTTGGTGGTCAGGTAAAAATGGTAAGTCCAGACATGGTGTGGTTCAATGGCCCAAGCATTTTAAATCCATAACATGAGTAACACTTGGAAAAAAATGTGTACCTCTGTGAGTTATACAGTATAAAACATTGTAAGTGTAGGTGTTCACTAGACTGTGCAGTCTAACTTGAGCTGCAACTTTGTATTGTAATTTTGCTATAATTTTATATATTCATAAATGACCTGCCAACTATCTGCACCTCCTCTTCATCCACAGGTACTTAGATGACACTGTCTTGTTCACCACTGGTCATTCCCCTAGATGTAGCAACAGATTACAGCATGACTTTGACCAGCTTCAGCTCTGGCTTGCCTTGCACAACTCTTCTTAAATGCCAAGAAAACAGTCTCAATGACCTTTGGCACTAGGCAGAGACTCTCTCGGATCCTAGTCCTGCCCACTTTCCACACTCTTAATGGGACTTCTGTGGAGGACACATCCTCATTTAGATACCTGGGGTTTGGCCAGACCAACACCTCACCTTCTCAGGACACATAGACACCATCCTGAAAAAAAAGTGCCCCAAGCTTGGTGCCTATACAAGAACCGTAGATGCATCCCTCTTACGACAAGCGTGAGCTCGTCAAAGAAGATTCTCCCAATTTTTGACTACTGTGGTGTAGTGTACAGTGGCGCTCCCAAGTCTTCCCTACACAGACTGGACACCCTTTTCAACTCCTCCTGTCATTTTGCTCGACTTCCCATCTGACTTCCACCACTGTGATCTCTATTGCTCCCTGTCCTTGCCCTCGTTTGCTGCTAGATGCCTCCCTCATTGCCCAAACTCTCCTTCAAATTCTGGCTTAATTCCCTTCCTGCTTATCTAACCTCTCTGTCCACCTCTCCCCCCACTCACTCACTAAGGTCCACTGACTCATGCACCTTAGTGGTCCCGTGACCTCTACCCTGATAATCAGACTGCATTCTCATACCACTTCCCTCAACTCTGAACTCTCTTCCACCCCAAATTCGCACTCCTCCTCCCGTACTCCCTCTCCTTAGCACTCAAAAACTTCTCTCCCTTCCGCACCTACTCTTCTAGTGCTTAACCTCCACTTCCTTTTTTCCATTTTGTCTTCCATCAGATGCTTGTTCCTCTTACCTGTACTAGCTATTCATGCACTAACCCTACCTCGCCCCCTCCGCACCCTGTTTTCTCCTAAACCCAGGCTGTCGGTTTCTCTGCCCCCTCCTTTCCTTTCCAGTCCCTTCTCCCCTGAACTTCTCACCTACCTACCTAGCCATCTGATCCCCTCCTCACCCTTCTCTCAGCACTTAGCTACATGATGATGTGATCTGTCTTTCAAATGCATATCAAGTTCCATGTAGCATGATGTTAGTTACACAAGTAATCTACTCTGTATTAATATATGCATTCAGGTACGTAAATTGTATTGTAATTGTCTCTGCCATGTTCTGTATCTGGCTGGTTATTGTTATCTTGCCTGTAATTGCAATGTATCTCCTCTTCCTTTCCCCAGGTCGCACCAGGAGGTGAGCAACTTGTTGCTCAGTGTGCCTTTAGTGAAATATTTCAATAAAATAAACATTTCAATAAATAGGCTAGAGATGTAAACATGGGCAACTCTCTAAAATAGAGCAAGAGCGTGAAGTAGTTTACCTTCCGCACCTCTGAGTTCAAATCCCACATGAGGATACTATACAGAAGTGCTAGATTTTAATGTGTGAGTGCTCTTCACTCGACTATCCGTGGCGTTCTCCTCACTACTTCTCCAATGCCAGGTGGCGGCCGTTTGTTAGCGGAGTAAGAGACTGCTCAATCCTGCTGTAAGGCCCCCAGAAGCTCAGCAGTACACTATGATTATGTGTGTGTGTAACCCCCTGCAAATGGGGGTTCCCAAAAGACTTCAGGAGCTTGCTTGAATGCTCCAAGCCTGAATGGTGTTTGGCGTTTAAGCCATTTATCAGTAGTGTTTTAGAACCTCTGGTACTGTCTCTTTAAGAGCTGTCTGCTTGCAGACATAATTAGTTGTATGGGGGACTGTGTGTTTCTTTGATTGAGTACCACTCAAGCTGCTGCCAATTCACCCCATTTTTGCAGTCACTAGAGTGCAAAGGGAACCTGTCTGAAAGATGTAACTGATTGCCAGAAATCATTTACAGTAATAATAAAATTACAGTTTGTCTAACCTGCTTTCTTTGCAGTCAGAACTGTCTGCCTAGTTCCCCATTCTGGTTTTGAACTGCTGAACTGGACCAATCAGTGTGGGGTAAACTAGCTCTAAAATGATGCCTTGGACGAATCAGAACTTGGGACTCATAATCTGAGCCAGCCACAAGAGGATTGTATGGGCAGTGACTCTGGGAGATGTAGTTTAGACTTGATTGCCTTTTGGACCAACAGCAGCAGTCTATTGTAGTGACAGCCAATCCAGTCAAGAGCTGGGAGGAACTCAAAGGAAGTGCCGGTTTTGTCTGTTGGGAGTTTCAGTTTGAGATCTGAAAGTGAAGGGAAAGAAACCCTGTGCTCCTTCAGTGCACAGTTTCAGTCAAAAAGCGTGTGCAAGGCCCAGAGTTCGGTCTACAACTTGTGTAACTGCTTGTTAGGACTGAATCCGTCCTGTGAAAAGAATCAAAGGATCTCTGAAGAGTAGAAACCAGGCTCACCCTGTAGAAGACTGAAGAAATTGTTGAATTACACTCGGTCTGTCAGGAACTGAATCTGCTGTGTGTTCTCCTGGTTATTGTGCAGTAATTGCGATTGGGATACAGATGCAGCCTGCCTGGTATAGTGCTTTCTTTTTTTACCATATAAATGTGAGGAGTCTCTTGGAGATCAAAAGTAGCCCTGCTGACATTGAAGGACCATATCTTCTTTGGAGGTCGTGAGTACTAATTAGGTCGCTCCTGTTGAATTGCCACATTAAATCCAAATGGAATTACTGTACTGCTGACTGTTTAATTTTCCTTTTCTCTGTGTGAAGGGCCCCTACCAGCTGCCACGGTTTGGACTAGCCACTAGGGCTTGGGTACCCAGGGACAGTAACTGATAGGGATAGGCTGTGCACAGAGCCATAGATGATTATTAGAGTGATAAGCTAATTAACCTGATTTCCCCTGTCCTTGTTATATCCCTAAATAAATCAGAGCTGCTTGTTTCAGCAAAGTTGTACTGCCTGAGGTATTTGTCTATGTTAAAGTACTGTACTGTGATTGTTGCACTGTATCTCATTTCACAGGAGGTCCCAGTGCGGAACCAGTCCTGGGGGTAAGTGTATACTGTGAAGGTAATTCTGATATATTGTGGGGCCACTAGTGGGAAGAAAGGGGTTGCAGTGTCCCAGAGGGCTGTGACCAAGTTAGTTTAACTATTGCAAACCCTGACCTCTGGGTGGAGGCACCGCCATTGGATCCAGGCCCCTCAACCTGTTGGTGGCAAATCAGGCAGGGGTAGTAGCCCTGGGATAGCGCCATCTAGGGGTTACATCTTGGAGGCTCACCGCTGGGATTGTGTGTCCTCTAGTGGCCATATTCTGAACCACTGTTAAGAAAAAATGGGTACCCGACAGAAGTGGCTGTGCACGGCTGGTGGAGTGGTGTACTGGGAGGAGATGACCCCCAAAATGCTATGCTTATCCTGGACATCCCCCTGGGTATCATCTCGGACACTGTGCAGGAGTACTTTCCAAGGTGGAAGGTTTACAAAACCCTGTGGTGGTGGGTCGGCATGCTAATCTGCTCACCCACACTTTCCTGGCCCTAGTAGAGTTTAAGGATCCCATAGATAGCTCCAAAGTGCCACAGACCATTACCCCAGAGGAGCCCTCACTGCTTGAAGTGATAACTAAGGACAGTAAGACCGGGGAATCAGCCCCACCACTATCTGAAAACTTTGAGGAGAAATTTGCTGAATGGTTGCTGGGAGAGGGAAAACTGTGGAGGACTTGAAGAAACTATTCTTGCCACCTGGGGTGTTCCCTCCCCAACACCCTCTCCTGCTCCAGTGCCCGTAATGGTGGCTGAACCAATGCAGACTCCTATTTCTGCACCTGCCATTAGTCACGACTCTTACCGAGGTTGAGGATCTTCTCTGGCACCCTCCCCACCCCCAGGGAGGATGACTGGGAGACCTGGATGAACTATGTTGCCCCCAAGTGCTAGAATGGCAATGCCGGGAGCGGCGAAGAGGGTTAGTGAGAGCCTCCGAGGTCCTGCCCTGGCTACCATCCGTGCTAAGCAGGCGCCAGTAACCCTGAGCGACTGCACAGGCCTATCTTGAGGCCTTGGAGAATGTGTAGGAGCCCAGATTCTGATGAGGACCTATGGTGGAGTAAGAAATGCACAACAGTACCAAGAGTTGTTGTCTGTGTATGTCTCTCGGCTGGAAAAATTGTTGCAAGAATGCCTCAGAAAGGTAGTTTGCCAGCGATTGAACTGGACGAACCAGACTGGACAGAATCCTTAAGTCTGCCCCTTCTCAGAACTGCTGTTGCTTCAGTTACGCCTGGCAAATCGACTGGAATCCCCACCCTCTATGATGAGTTAATGAGAGAATTGAGGAGTTGAAAAAGGCGACCTCGGAGGTACCTGCACCAACAGCTGTGGCTACGACCAGTGACTGAGGGTGACCCATCAAGTGAAGTTCAGGGGCAGAGGTTGACAGTCAATGAGTGCTCTGACAAGGAAAAGATATGCCACAATGGGAGCGAACTGTTGAGAGATCCGGGGAATTCAAAACAGTCCCTTTATGAAGGCCACGCCTGCAAGTACAGACCCTGACCTATATCCGACTGCATCTGCTATGGGGTGGGGTACCCACCATGTATCTCCTGCTGATAACAGCTCCAAACTCAATTCCTTGACCATGGAAGTGGAGAAACTGACGAGATGTCTCCAAATGCTTATCACACCGCAGACAGAGATGGCACCCAGGTTTCCAGTTAGTAATACCCCGCCCTGGCTCCCAGTGTGGCGCCTCGGCCAGCTCAAACTCCAGAAAGTATGTTTTGCTATAATTGTGGGAAAGATGGGCACATGAAAAGGAATACCAGTCCCAAAGACACTGACAAAGTTGCATATAGGCTACAAGGAGAGCTGGGAGAAGAAATCAGTGGTTAAGAGGTGACGACATGATCCCAGTGAGGGCACCAAAATGCTAATCACGTCCTTTGTGGCAAGGTCAGTTGCCCAGGCCCACTACGCCTCTCCAGACTGGTCCAGAATAGTGGGTCCCTCCATGGAGACCACTGTAAAGGTGAATGGAGTGTCTACAAGAGCTGTATTAGACAGTGGCTCCCAAGTGACAATTATGTTCCAGGATTGGTATCAAGCATTTGTCAGGCGTACCCTTACAACCATTAGAAGGACTGCATGTATGGGGGTTAAGTGAGAAGGCCTACCCTATTCGGGTATATCAATTTGGCTGTCTTTCCCCACCTCCGTGGCTGGGTGGCGAACAAGTAGAGACCCTAGCCTTAGTGTGTCCCCCACTGGACTGTATGATGGTGTCCCTTTGTTGATTGGAACAAATGCTCATATGTTAGGAAGGCTGGCACAGTTGTGTTATGAAAACAGGGGTCAAAGACTAGTAGAGCTTTAAGAGTTCGGCTTTAATTAAGAAGGCCTATGAGGCACAGAGAGATGCTGAAAAACAGAACCAGAGGAACCGGGTCGAATTGTATGGAAGAAGGATCTGAGTCTCTGATCCTGGCGCCAAATGCCCAGTGTACCTTACAGGGAGAGGTCCAGTATCAGAAAGGATGTTAAGAATAAAATATTAATGTTGGATGCACCAGGCGATGGAAAATTGCCAGAGGACTGCTGGTCAAGCCTAGTATTTTGCCTGCTAGAGCCCATGCTTATGCCAGAAGGGTAATGGTCCAAGTTCATAATGTGTCTGAAAGAGACATTCAGTAAACAGAGGTTGCATCCTGGCTAATGTGCATTGTGCAGACACTGCAGTGCTACCCAGCAGCAAGAGTTCAAGGAAGAATGACAGAGTAACGCCTGACTTGTTTGATTTGCGACTCCCGCTGCCAGCTGAATGGAAAGTGAGGATCAGTGAAAGCTTGCCGAGAGACCAGGTGTTTTCTTTAAAGGAATGGGATGTAGGATGCGTGCAGAGCTGAGCACAATATCCGCTGCATGACGAAAGACCATTTCCGTGGAGAGGTCTCGACGCCTGGCACCTGCTGACATAGATGATGTGACGGCATCTGCAAGAGATGTTAGCTGCTGGTGTAATACAAGAATCCAAAGCCCTTATGCTTCCCCATTGTGGTAGTGAGGAAAAGAATGGAACAGTAAGGATGTGTGTGATTATAGCACCTTAAACCGTGGACTATCCCTGATCAGTACACAATGCCCGCATTCAGGATGCTTTGGACTGCCTAAGCAGAGAGCAAGTGGTTCTCTGTGCTGGATCTCCACGTGGGTACTACCAGATCCCGATGGCCCCAGAGGACCGTGAGAAGACTGCCTTTATCTGTCCGCTTGGCTTCTATGAATTCATGAGGATGCCTCAAGTTTCAGGTGCCCCAGCCACTTTTCAACGATTGATGGAGCGTGCAGTGGGGACATGAACTTACTAGGTGCCTGGTATACCTAGATGATGTTATTGTGTTTGGCAGCTCACTGGAGGAACATGAAAGCAGATTATTTAAGGTATTGGACCGACTGGAGGACTTTGGCCTTAAACTGTCCATTGATAAGTGTCAATTCTTTCAAACATCAGTAAAGTATGTGGGACACATAGTATCCACCGAGGAATAGAGACCGACCAAGTAAAGTTGAGGCCTTGACCACCTGGCCACAGCCCAAAATCTAAAAGAACTGCAAGATTCCTGGGATTCTGTGGTTATTATCGGACTTCATCAAGGACTATTTCAAGAGTGATCCGCCTTTACTTAACCTTACTCAAGGGTATCCCCAACCCACAAAAATACCAAGTCAGCGTCCCTCAAGACTGAAAGAGTGTATTTTCATCCAAGTGAGTATATAGGGCCGCTGGACTCCTGATTGTGAGACTGCTTTTCATGAGATCATATCAACTTACCCATGCTCCAGTGCTGGCCTATGCCGATCCAAGAAAACCTTCGTCCTGCACACTGATGCTAGCTTGCAAGGGTTGGGGGCTGTGTTGTACCAAGAGCACGAGAATGGCCTGAGAACCAGTGCCTTTGCCAGTAAGCCTGACCCCATCCGAAAAGAACTATCCTGTACATAAGTTAGAGTTCCTAGCTTTAAGTGAGCTATTGTTGACCAATTCCATGAGTACTTGTATGGGGCTAAAATACTAGTAAAACTGACAATAATCCTTTGACCTATGTGCAGACCTCTAGCTAAGTTGGATGCCACTGGCCATAGGTGGCTTTCTGCATTATCTACATATGACTATGCTCGAATACCGAGCAGGTCTGAACCACATAGATGCTGATGCTCTCTCCCGGAGCCTGTTCCCCAGAATGATTGGGTCCGATTGGCAGAACCTGACATTCGGGCACTCTGCCGAGTTTGTAGAGGAGGAACAAATGTCCCGCAGACCGCAGTGGACTGCATGGTGGATTGCTTGGGAGCCTCTGAGAATTGCATACCTGCTTATTGCCACTCTTTCTGCAATAGACATTGGTGCACTGCCTCAGCTGGACAATGACAGTATTAAGGGCTCAATCCCGATCCCATGATCAAAGCAGCTTAAAGCCCTCTATGCAGGAAAGATGTGTCCAAATTACGCTCCACTGATTTGAGAACTGCACTGTTATACAAAGAAGGTCCTAAGTTGAAACTGATCAATAAACTGTTATACAGAGAAACAGTAGACAGAGGGGACAAGTAGACAAACAACAACTAGTGCTGCCCACTGCCTTCGAGACTCAGTACTGAGGTCCTTGCACAACCACATGGGGCACCTTGGTATAGACAGAACACTTGACTTGGTGAGATCCAGATTCTATTGGCCTAAGATGGGGCTGATGTGGAGCAACACATTCGAACTTATAGTACGCTGCTTACAGAGGAAAGCTTTGCCCCAGAGGGCTGCCCCTTGTTAACATCACCACCAGTGCACCCATGGAGCTGGTCTGTATTGATTTTCTGAGTTTGGAGTCAGATCAAAGAAATATCAGTAATGTGCTGGTGGTCACTGACCATTTCACGAGATATGCCCAAGCTTTCCCACCAAAGACCAGAAAGCATCCACTGTGGCCAAAGTACTTGTAGAAACTTTTTGTTCACTATGGGGCTCCACAAAGTACCATTCTGATCAAGGGAGAGACTTTGAGAGTCGTCTGATCAAAGAGATGCTTTCTCTGTGGGAGTCTGAGAGTCAGAACCACTCCACCACCCCAGGGGACCCACAGCCTGAACGTTTCAACCGCACTTTGCTAGATATGCTAGGCACCCTGCACCCAAAGGACAAGCCTAGATGGAGCCAACAAATTAGCACCCTGGTACATGCTTATAACTGCACCAAAAGTGATGCCACTGGATTCTCCCCTACCGCCTGATGTTTGGAAGAGAGCTCGACTACCAGTAGATGTGTGTTTTGGGGTCTCTCTGATGGGGTTCAAGCTGACAACTATTTACAGTATGTGCAAAAGTTAAAGGCCCAGCTAACTCATGCGTACCAACTGGCTCAAACCATGGCTGCCAAAAGAAATCTGGCCAACAAAGAAAGGTATGATAAAAGGTGAAAGCACAGGAACTCCAGGAGGGAGATCGGGTATTGCTAAGAAATCTGGGACTGCATGGCAAGCACAAGATTGCTGACAGATGGCACCATCTCCCTCACATTGTAGTGGGCAAACTAGATGATCTGCCAGTGTACAAAGTAAGGCCTGAGAATAATTCAAAAGATGTAAAAACAATGCATAGAAATCATTTACAGCCCATTGGACAAATCCTGATTGAGTCTGAGCCCCAGAAGATGCCCCTCTGGACCAGTGACTAGAGCTGCTGCTAAGAAAAGATCAAGAAAGTCTGCACCTACAGAAGCAAAGTTAAAGTGTTCCCTCCACAAGTCCCAGTTGAGCATGACTGTCAGTCCATATCAGAAGAAAGTGAGAGTGACTTTGAATACTATCCTTCTTACGAACTGAGTCAATTGTTTGGGGCAATCCCTAGTCAATACTGGAGACAAAGCTGGGCCTTCTGGACTGTCTAAGCCCCAGCTTCATCCCTGGAGCCAATGCTCCCAGAAAGTGAAGGCAAAGCATCAGATCAGATGAAATGGAATCATTGTGCATGGTTGAACTGTTTGAGCTTTCAGGGAGAAAATGATAGATTAGGGCAGACTGGTGATACACCGAACAAGAAGAGTATTTTAGGTGCCCTGACAGTCCACTGCCAGTGTCTAAGCTCTCCATGAGCAAATGTTGTGGACTCAGAAACTGTAACTCCTGGAGCTGAAAGTGCCCCAAGTTCTAGCCTCTCTACCCCATGGAGACTCCCTGACAAGTGAGAACAATGCTGAAAATGAGGCTCAGAGTGCAGAGACTGTAACAGCTCCCCTAGAAAGACTGGTCGAGCTGTAAAGCCTGTGGTGCACCTCAGTTATGATTCCTGGGCGACCAGTGGACCTGCCTCTCAATGTTGTCCATAAAGGGTGTATGTGTCCCCAGGCTCATTGCCCAAACTGAGGCGTTAGTGCTAACTCAAGTTACTTGTGTTGCCCTCTAGTATGGTGCCCTTGCCCGTCCAGCCCCAAGGTAACTGATAGGAAGGTCCCTCTCTTCAGGTTTCATGTACAAGAGGTAATAACTTGAGTTATGGTACAATGTGTGTGTTATACTGTGTAAAGAGTGACTACTGCAATGTTTCAGAAATGGTTCTTGGTAAAATGATGTATTGACTGATGATTACATGTGAACCTAATGCAAATGTATATGGTTGCAGTTGAAACTTAGAAGTACTTGCTTGGCGGACGTCAAGCTTTTCCCAGGCAGGAAGGGTGTAACCCCTGCAAATGGGGGTTCCCAAAAGACTTCCAGGAGCTTGCTTGAATGCTCCAAGCCTGAATGGTGTTTGGCGTTTAAGCCATTTATCAGTGAGTGTTTTTAGAACCTCTGGTACTGTCTCTTTAAGAGCTGTCTGCTTGCAGACATAATTAGTTGTATGGGGACTGTGTGTTTCTTTGATTGAGTACCACTCAAGCTGCTGTAATTCACCCCATTTTGCAGTCACTAGGAGTGCAAAGGGAACCTGTCTGAAAGATGTAACTGATTGCCAGAAATCATTTACAGTAATAATAAAATTACAGTTTGTCTAACCTGCTTTCTTTGCAGTCAGAACTGTCTGCCTAGTTCCCCATTCTGGTTTTGAACTGCTGAACTGGACCAATCAGTGTGGGGTAAACTAGCTCTAAAATGATGCCTTGGACGAATCAGAACTTGGGACTCATAATCTGAGCCAGCCACAAGAGGATTGTATGGGCAGTGACTCTGGGAGATGTAGTTTAGACTTGGTGCCTTTTGGACCAACAGCAGCAGTCTATTGTGGTGACAGCCAATCCAGTCAAGAACTGGGAGGAACTCAAAGGAAGTGCCGGTTTTTGTCTGTTGGGAGTTTCAGTTTGAGATCTGAAAGTGAAGGAAAAGAAACCCTGTTCCTTCAGTGCACAGTTTCAGTCAAAAGCGTGTGCAAGGCCCAGAGTTCGGTCTACAACTTGTGTAACTGCTTGTTAGGACTGAATCGTCCTGTGAAAAGAATCAAAGGATCTCTGAAGAGTAGAAACCAGGCTCACCCTGTAGAAGACTGAAGAAATTGTTGAATTACACTCGGTCTGTCAGGAACTGAATCTGCTGTGTGTTCTCCTGGTTGTGTGCAGTAATTGCGATTGGGATACAGATGCAGCCTGCCTGGTATAGTGCTTTCTTTTTTTACCATATAAATGTGTGAGGAGTCTCTTGGAGATCAAAAGTAGCCCTGCTGACATTGAAGGACCATATCTTCTTTGGAGGTCGTGAGTACTAATTGGGTCGCTCCTGTTGAATTGCCACATTAAATCCAAATGGAATTACTGTACTGCTGACTGTTTAATTTTCCTTTTCTGTGTGAAAGGGCCCCTACCAGCTGCCACGGTTTGGACTAGCCACTAGGGCTTGGGTACCCAGGGACAGTAACTGATAGGGATAGGCCTGTGCACAGAGCCATAGAATAGATTATTAGAGTGATAAGCTAATTAACCTGATTTCCCTGTCCTTGTTATATCCCCTAAATAAATCAGAGCTGCTTGTTTCAGCAAAGTTGTACTGCCTGAGGTATTTGTCTATGTTAAAGTACTGTACTGTGATTGTTGCACTGTATCTCATTTCACAGGAGGTCCCAGTGCGGAACCAGTCCTGGGGGTAAGTGTATACTGTGAAGGTAATTCTGATATATTGTGTGGGCCACTAGTGGGAAGAAAGGGGTTGCAGTGTCCCAGAGGGCTGTGACAAGTTAGTTTAACTATTGCAAACCCTGACCTCTGGGTGGAGGCACCCGCCATTGGATCCAGGCCCCTCAACCTGTTGGTGGCAAATCAGGCAGGGTAGTAGCCCCTGGGATAGCGCCATCTAGGGGTTACATGTGTTACTAAGCTGTGTACATTCATATAAAAAAAAAAACTTTCATAAGAAACAACCTGTAAACCAGTACCATGGAATAATCACAAGTCAGTTTGTCACAGTTTGATAGGGAAGCAATGGTATTGCTAATGTGTCTCCAAGAAAGAAGGTGCCGGCCTGTCTGCGCAGCAGTTGGATTTCTGCTTGCAACACGGCGACCTTTGTTCAGGATTGGACCGGGATGCCAGAGAGCTGGCGGGGGAGAAAGCGTAGCATCTGATAACTGCTTGCCTTCTCCCGGTGGGGTGCGGTCCTGCACCTACTGGCTCCTGGCAGAAGCTGGGAGAACAGCAGCATGTCGGCCTCGCTGACTGTGGGATGTGGTGGATGTCGTGTATGCCTTGGCGCTGGGGTAAAGCCACGCCCACGGGCAGAAAAGCAAAAAGCTCCCCCACCCGAATGATGGTCACCTGGTCTTCCACTGCCACAGAAGTCCCAGTTAGCCCTGGGGACTGCTGCAGCAGCACCCGTAGGAGCCAATAAAGAACACGCTGGCTGGCCCCCACTGGCACCTTTCCCCTCAGAGGAGGGGCACCCACCTGGTGCAAGAGTTACACCAGATTACCCCTAGGGGTGGCTGCAATGTACGGTGGTGGAGGTAGCTAGTAGCGGAGGTGGGAGTGAGCTGCAGGGCCCATTGGCGGCCCAAAGGAGAGGCCGACAGGAGGGGTGGAGGGAAAATAAAAGATGTGCTGAAGAGGCAGGGCATCCGTCTGTCGCCAGTGACCGGATTCAGAAACTGACTCAAAATGTTGGAGGCCAGAGGCGGAGAAGGATTGAGCATCCTAGAGACTGCTCTCCTTCTCCGGGGAGGAATAGAGTCTCTGGCACACCACAGACCTCTGGCAGAGGCTGGGGATCCACAGTGCCGTGGGCGTCACCTGAGAGGGTGGGGTGGACGTGGGGCGTCATTGCACATTCTCACCTCCAGGTACTACCGCAAGTTACAAAATTCTGTCCCCGGCATGATGCCTGTTCACCAACCCTCCCACTGCCAACAATGTCCGCCCGAGAGGTCCTGCTCCCATGGCTCCACCCTGGGGATAAGCGGAGCACGCTTACAAAGGACTGTGGGGAGGTGGCAAAGCCTAGGCATGGGGGTAGGCGGCCACGGACAGGGCTAAGCTCCCTTTGTGGAGAGGGTCCGCACCCAAAAATAATAAAGAAGATGTACAGTACTTGCTGTTAAGACCTTATTCAGGTCTCATCCTCCGATTCCTGCAATGCTTGGGTCCCAGTGGTTTCAAAGTCATGGATGATGGCTTCAGCTTTCTTGCCCACTTTGCCCTTCCACTGGATCTGTGAATTGTTAAATGTGCCCTCCATATTGTATCCTAAGCTGAGTAGGAATTAGGAGAGAGTGGACTACTACCAAGCTCAAAGTCAAGCTCAAACACATCAATTTTTTCCTGCAGGCTCTCAAGGCATTGTATTACTCAGGAAATGTATGAAGGTTGAACCGTTGTAGTTGAGGAGTTTGAGTCCTGGAGGCTTATAGAAGATGGTCTCTTACCACGGCACTAGCAGTCACTATAGAACACTGTGCATGGAAGTTATCTTTGAAATTTGACAGTCTGGGAGGAGATTCAAAATGTTTTACAGAGTTATGGATTAAACAATCAGGATTCAGTTTCAAAGCTCCTGGTAGCCAACCTTGTAGAAAACTCAGTAAATCGTCCGCCTCACAGCCCTCCAGCAGCGGCGTTATGAATGTTAAAGGCCCTATTGTCATTTTCAAGGGCCTCCCACCTATACCTCAGTTATGTGTTTTCTTGGTTCATTTGTTTATTGCAGTTAGTGCTTGGGTGGCGTATGTCTCAGCGAGTTAGTGGATTTGGTAGCCACTTCTGTTTTACATCCTGATCTGTAAATGTTTTGGAACACTTGACCTTCTTATCAGTAGCCTGCATAGAGGTTGTAGTGCTTTCAAGGGGATCAAGTCTTGCTGTTGGCACCATGCTTGCCGCAGCCTGGTTCTCCATTGCAAGTTGTTTTTCAGAACTGCTTCGTCCGCTTTTTTTGAGCACACCATGTTTGTGAGTGGTATGTAACTGTGCAGCAAATTACAATCATCGTAATGCTGCTGTTATATCCTGCTTTTAAAACATAATAAATGTTATAATTTCTGTTTTTTTTTTTGCTCCCCAGTGTGCTGAGCTGTCTCCAAGTGCATCCTGTCAGCAGTCGTGCTCAGCAACACACTCACCCCTCCCACATATTTTTGATGGTAAATACCAATTAGTATGCCAATATATTTAAAGTTTTCATGTTGGCATGGCACAGGAACTTTTAAAACTTCCCATATCTTAGCTCTGGAATGAAGAAAACATGAGAATAAATGAGTTTGCTTATGTTTTTGCCAGAAAAACATGTTGCTGAAAAAAAAATTCTGTGGTGACTAACAAATGCTACTGCTTTAATTCATGGTTGGTGACACGCTCAGCCAATGAAGTTTCTAGTTTGGTGTTTTTGGTTTTTGTAATTTTTGTCATTTAAAAACTTTTACAAAATAGATAGGAATGGATGATCCTATCTTCTGAGTGGCAAAGGCAGGCTGGCACCAGTACATTACCACAGTCTAATGCCCAGTAACAACAACAACAAAAAATGTACCAGTGGAATTTGAAACTTGGGAAAATTACGTATAGAATTCATGACCCACTTTACTCATCCCTGACTGCCATCACAAACATGGCTTCTACCTTTACTCACTGAAACCCTTCAACAAGGCCTGGAAAATAGAACTCCTCTCAATTTAAATAAATCAATAATCATTTTTATTTCTCTCACGATCTGCTCCTTTAACATAGAAACACATTTTAAAAAAATGTTACAGTTTTAATTTCTGTTGTTTCTTTGGTGACCATGAAAAATCCCCTCCTATCCTACAGGCTTGCCAGGGCAATTTCTGCTATTTACCATGCCACAGGTAAAATTCAGACCGTGGCTCCATATAAGGCCTTCTGAGTTTTAGAGAGGGTTAACATTCTGCCAGAGGAATTCTGCATAAGTCTGAATTCCTTATTTAGTTATAAACAAAATATTTCACCTATCGAATGTGTGGAAAGACAGATGATTGACTGGTGGGGATGGACTTCTTTTTAATAGTTATTTTTCTGCACCTAACACTTTGTGCTTCTTCTGTCCACAGTCCCAGTGGCATCCCCCCGACCACATTACTGACCCATCTGGTGATCCTAACTGGTTGTACACCACTTACACAGAGTTATTTTCTGGGGTGGCCTATTACATAGGATCATGCACTGCCTGCAGGGAGGTGCTGAGCAGTCCAGGGCATTTTCTCCTGCTTGGTTTCTCCTCAGGACGGCTGCAAGCCGTTACACACATGCATGTGTTGCGATGGTGCAAATACCTGCCACATCCACCAATGTCCCACCTGTGTCTGGCTGATCCTGCTGTCACTGTCACCCAGCCTCCACCATGTGATGGTCAAGTGGCGGAGCACAAGATCCCCTCGCTGAGGGGAGAGCTGTCCTTTGGATGCTGAATCTTCCCTCTGCTGACTGGCCCCAAATTGACCAGGTTCCACTCCCAAACCTGGGTCACTGGTGTGAGAGGCAGTAAGGGGACAGGCGCTTCAGCCCACCATGCCGCTGGTCTGGCTTTAATATTTATGTTTAACAAAAGAAGATATGTGATTAAGTTGTTATTTTTTAATTTAAATTGTTTTTATGTTTGCACATTTTATAAGTGCTGGAAGACAGTCCATGGTAGGGGTTAGGCTAGCTAACTGCCCTTCTGGGGCTAGAAGACCCTCCTCCTGTGGTGTCTGGCCTCACTCCACCAATGGGCAGTGATTATACTAGCCTAACCACACCCTGTTGTGTTTTATTACATATATATATAAACTTACACTGCTTTGTTTAAAACGCTCTCAACATCTCAAAGGAAACTTTAGAAAATAAAACAGCACCCCATTGTCGAAAGGAAGAACACCCCTTCCCCTCAGCTAGTGGTCAAACAGGAGTCCAGCATGTTTGTAGTTCATTGCATCACCACGTAAGGAAAAAGGTCCTGCTCCCCATACAGCACAGGAAACACCACACCTCGCCCAACAACTAATACACGAAATCTGGCCAATGGAAAAATCATGTACACAAATGCTCGCAGTCTGGGAAACAAGATCCCAGACCTGCAGGCAATAATGACAGAGGCTAAACTGGACATAGTAGCCATTAGCGAGACATGGTTTACCAGTAACCACACTTGGGAACTTCAGTACCTGGCTATGTACTGTTCAGAAGAGACCAAGGTGCAAAAGGGGTGGACTGGCCCTTTATGTCAATGAAAATATCAAAGCTACAGAAATTCAGAATACACATAAGGAGCCAGTAGAACTGTGGGTCACCCTGGAAACAGGAAATGGGACAACCATACGAACTGGGGTTGTGTACAGACCTCCAGATCTGGGGAGGACACAGACACATTACTGTTAGAAGCTATACAAAACATGACATCTAACAGGAGGTTCTGATAATGGGAGACTTCAACATGCCAGATACAGATTGGTCAGTACCAGCAGGAACATCTGCCAGAACTAGACACATGGTGGATTCCCTGCAGGGGAGGGCCTCAAACAACTGATATAAAAGCCCACAAGAGACAGGGCTATCCTGGATCTAGTGCTGACTAACGGAAAAGATCACAGATCTCTAGGTAGAAGGTCACTTGGAGCCAGTGACCATCACATGGTATGGTTCAGTTTGCCACTAGAACTAAATCATCCCATTCCAAGGCAAAAATATGGGACTTCAGAGGAGCTGACTTCGATAAGATGGCCAACAGAGTTAAGCTAGCCCTGGCAAAAGAAATACAGGTGAGGGGTACAGGCAAAGTGGGCAAGCATTAAAGATGCAATACTTGAAGCAACATCCCTTTGTGTTAGAGAGAAAAGGAAGTGCAAAAGAAGAAGGAAACCACTTGGTTCTCAAAACAGTAGCAGAAAAGGTCAGAGCCAAAAGGCTGGCCTTCAGGAAATATAAGGGAACACAACGGCAAAGGCCCAAACGAGGAAACACTAGCACAAACAGTAAAAGAAGGTGACACGTCTTTCTATAGATACATTAGTGAAAGGAGAAAGTCCAGAGGGTATTGCTAAGATCAAAGGGTTAAGGGGCATGTGAGGAGGAGGACTATGTAAAAGCATCTATCCTAAATAGATACTTCTGCTCAGTATTTACTGAAGAAAGGTAGGGCAGGGCCCACAGCTCAGCACCATGGACACGGGGAGGGAGGAGGTGTGCACTAGTCCCTTCACAAAAGAAAGGGTTCTACAAGAGCTCAATAAGTTCAGGGTGGACAAGGCAATGGGATCTGATGGCATACATCCCAGGGTACTAAAGGAGCTAAGGGTGGAACTAGCAGAGCCATTATCAGAACCATTTAGTGAGTCTCTGAGCAGAGGAGAGGTCCCAGAAGACTGGAGAAGGGCGTGTGATCCCACTCCACAAGAGTGGTAGCAGGGAGGAGGTAGGGAACTACAGACCAGTCAGTCTTACCTCAGTAGTAGGCAAGATTATGGAGGCACTCCTTAAGGAAAGGATAGTGCAACACCTGGAATCCATAGGAGCACAGGATCCAAAACAGCATGGGTTTACAAAAGAAGGTCCTGTCAAACTAATCTCATAGATTTCTTTGACTGGGTAACCAGAGTGGTGGACCAAAGGGGAGCAGTTGATGTCGCCTACCTTGACTACAGCAAATCTTTCGATACTGTTTCACATAGAAGATTGATTAATAAGTTGGTTAGGCTCGGGGTGGGTCAGAAGTTGGTCAGCTGGGTGGCAAACTGGTTGATGGGCAGAAAACAGAGAGTGGTGGTAAGCGGTATACAGTCAGAAGAGATGCAGGTCACAAGTGGGTACCTCAGGGATCTGTCCTGGGGCCAGTCCTCTTCAATATCTTCATAAGTGATATTGCAGATGGACTGGAGGGTAAAGTTGTCTATTTGCAGATGACACCAAGATCTGCAATAGAGTAGATGATCCAAATGGGGTGGGCAGAATGAGATGAGATCTGGATAAACTAGCAAAATGGTCAGAAGAGTGGCAACTGGGGATTAGCAAAAAGTGCAAGATCATGCACATAGGAAGAAAACCCTGAAGCCACCTATAGGCTGGGAGGAGTTGCTGGCAGTCACAAGGGACGAAAGAGACTTAGGCGTCATCACTGATGACCTGAAATGATCCAAGCAGACCACTAAAGCAGCAGGTAAGGCTAAGATTGAAACATTCAAACACCTTAAGGGCATTAACAAGGTGAAAGAGTCTAACATGTTTCAATATAAGAAAAATAGCAGGACAAGAGGACACATCATGAGATTAGAGAGAGGCTGATTAAGGGGTAATGTGGGAAGTTCTTTTTCACAGAAAGGGTGGTGGATGCATGGAATGGCCTACCTCAGGAAGTGGTGGATATGAATACAGTGCAGGGCTTCAAACAGGCATGGGATAAGCATCAGAGCAATACAGATGTGTATGAATAGATAGGCCATTGACAGAGCAAGGCCGATGGCACATTCAGAAGGTAGAAAAAGAAATGGGCAGACTGGATGGGCCTCGTGTTCCTTATCTGCCGTCAACTTCTATGTTTCTATAATATAGAGCCAGCCCAGTGCCACGGCAGTAGTGCTACTGTCTGTCATGCTGGTGACCCAGGTTCGGGAGCGAGTTTGAGTCATTTGGGATCAGCCAGGTGAAGAGGACTGAGCATCTGGAGGACTGCTGCTTCTCCCAGGGTGTGTGGGATTTGCCTCCTGTGGTGTGCTTGACACCTAGCAGAGGCTGGATGGCATGACAGATAGAAGGCCCAGAAGGGTGTGAGGATGTCGATGGGTGCTCTGTGTCATTACATGTCGATGTTCACGGGTGTGAAAACGAGAAAAAAAACCCTGGTAAGGCAGGAAGATGAATGGCCCTCCCACAGGCCTGACACCACTGGATCCTGCCTCAAGGTGGGGGCATTGGCAAGCCCCTCTGACCACAGTATGAGGGTCATGTCATGGTGCAAAAAGAGATAACCCTAAACAGAAAAATCTCCATAATATTTAGTTATATTGGCTTATAATTTCTACATTCTCTTTATATAGTGTCTCCTTTTTCTTTACAACTATAATCATTTACTTGAAGCCAACATCTGTCATCCTTTTGGTCACCTGTCTGTACCTGACATCATGATGCTTTGCTTGTAACATCAAGTCTTTTGCTGTGGAAGAAATTACAATGTCACAATCGGATTTTTATGATGTCTGGCATAAACAAACAGCTAGAGCAGGTGACGTCTAGCTGACATTGATCTAGCTTTCATGTTAAAGTAGTAGTGCATTGAAAACTGTTCTGAGGAAGCTAGATCTTACTTGAGAGGGCTCTTGCAGTAGGTAATTACATATAGGACTGATGCGGCGGCAGGACCCCACGGAAAAATTTCTAGCTAGCAGTCCCTGGCGGAGGGTTCCGACGCCCGCTTCCAGTTCTTTCCCGCCGTTAGCTCGTGCAGCGTCTCACGGAAAAGTTCATGCCTCGTCAGCCCTATCTTTCATCGGTTTTACAGAAAATCGTAGTTTTTCATATAACGTCAGGTCACCGTCAGTGTATGTAGGTCCCTACACCCTCGAGCACAAGAATAAGTGCGATTCGCGCGGCGCCAACTGCCGCTCAGGACGGACATTCCTGTGCCTTTCTGCCCAGGCCCGATCACCCGGTCGAGAAGTGCCAACACTGCCTCAGCTTCAACACGGCTACCGAAAATGCGCCAACAATTCCTGGAAGCCCATCTTCTGAAGAAAAAGATGAGTTCTATGGAAAAGGGCTCAAAATAACTGAGGCAGGCGTCCACTTCCCCGAAGGACATCGGAAAAAGAAGGAGAGGCACGGGACAAGACCTCCTCTACCGCGTCTCCCTCGGGAGACACAGGGACACAGGTAACCGCTCCTCGACAGCCGCCTCGAAGGTTTGAGCGGTGTCGGCCCGCCCGCCTGGCTCGGCGCTCGGGCCTTGTGGGCGCCTCCGGGCTATTGGAGGCCTCCGCCGGTTCGACGCGGGCTTGCAACCTTCTGGCATGGCGACTCCAGTAAGTCGGGTGTCGGCTCCTCCGGCGTCCATATGGAAGGGCTGGCAAGACACCCGAGCCTTACCGTGGCGCCCGGCCTCTCCCACGGACCTGGCTGACCCTTCCACTCGGCCCGCCTCCGGTGATAGCTCCCTAAGCAGGAGCGCCCGGCCTCCGGTGCCCGCTGCGAGCTCTCCCTCAAGCCGCCGCGTCCCGGCTTGTCCGGCCTTTCTGGTGGGTGATGGAGCGGCGGACCCCCCGTCTGTCGTATCCAGTTCCCGCAGCCTTCACTGTCGTCCGGGGACCCAGAGTCACCCAGCCTGACCCGAGGATTTTCTCCTCCATCCCGGATGATGCTGGGATCTTCCTCCTCCGTCAGACCCTTCTCCGTTGGCTGATCCGGATCTGGCGTTGGCCCCAGGCGCCCGGCTCCGGCGCGGTACCTCGCCCGGTACCTCCGGCCCCGACCGCGCCCGGTTCTGCCGACCCGGGAGACATCCGCTTCGGATGTCCCCCTCCGGCGGGCCCTCAATGTGGACCCACCCATTAGGACCACCCGGCGAAGCCGTCTGCTCTAGCAGCTCCCCGGCTCCCGGGTAACCTCCGTCTTATCCAGCGCTGGCGTACCGGGACCGCGTACCCGATGCCACAGTACCCGGCGCGGGTTTTCCACAGCCAGGTTTTGGATGCTCTCCATATTGGTATAACCAGTGACCTTTTCCCTCCTCCTCCACCGCCCCCACAGCCACGGTGGATTTGCAGGAGACTCTGGCCTCCTGGTGGGCCGAGGCCAAGGCTCAGCTCACCAAGGAGGTCGAAGCCGCCTTCTGATGATGGTGCCGTCCCAGGTTTCCATCGTCTGGGCGGCACACTCCTCACACCTCCAGACTCCAGGGCGCTCCGTCTGGGTCCAGAGAGGGCAGGACACGCGTTCACGGGTACTACCCAAGGAACCCGTTCCTCCCAGTCGGGTAAGGGAGTCTTATTCTTCTTCTTCCTCTTCACTCTCGGTTCCTTGGACTCTTCGAAGGATAGCTTCAAGAGAAATGAGCCCACTCTCTGTCGAAGCCCGGTGAGGACTCCTCCAGTCTCCTCCAGGAGGATCCCTCTTTCTGGTTGCTTAGAAAAATCCAGGAGGTTCATCAGTGGCACTCTCTGGAACCAGATCCTCAGCGACTGAAACTTGCTTAACATCTGGATCTGCCCGTGACAGCTCCTACATTAGTGCAACCTGCATAGAGCCTCCGCGACCTTGTCACCACGATATGGAAACAGCTGTTGGCGTTAGCCCCACTTCCAAGGAAGTCGAACAGGCTATAACAAGCTCCAGAGGGTGTTGACTTCCTGGACTCTCACCCTCGGGCCGACTCGGTCGTGATTAAGCGCCACTCATGGCGATCGGCACACCCAAAGCATCTTAGCTTGTCCCCTCCTGATAAGGAATCTCGCCTTCTGGACCAATGCGGAAGAAAGATTTATGCTTCCTCCACACTGGGAATTTGGGCCCTGAACTACGTCGCCACATGGGGGATTACCAGAAGGCTGTCCTTACTCAGGTGGAATCCAAGCTGGACTCCTTGCCTGACTCCCAAGTCAAACAGGGTTAGCTGACCTTGTCCGTTCTGCTCATTCGGCTAGTTGCCACATTCTGTGGGCGACGCACGATGCAGTGGACACTGCGGGTGGAGCTCCGCTTTCGCTGTGGGTCTACGGCATCATGCCTGGCTCCGCGTGTCAGGGTTGGTCCGAGGTGCAATCCGCTATTCAGGAGGCACCTTTCCGGTCAGTGCTTTTCGGAGGTGATGTCAAGGACATCATCACCGATTTGCAGGAAGAAGGGCGGCTCTGAAATCAGTGGATTCCATGTCCGTCCCTTTCGAGAACTGAATCAGCCAAAGGCAAAACCTCAGGGAGGTGGGCCGCAAGCGTCGGGCCCCGCGGCTGCTAAGCCCCTCCGCCAAAAAAGCAGCGGGTGCTTCAGCTGCGGTGCTGCCCACCACCTGACTCCTTTCCTCTCCACCCCTCTGGACTTCCCAGAGGAACCAGTAGGAGGAGGTTTCCTCCACCTTCCGGGATGGGAGAGGATAACCACGGATTCTTAGGTGCTCCAGCTTATAGCGGAAGGGCACTCCATAGAATTTCTTCAGAAACCACCCGCCACCCTCCTCTGAAGTCATCCTGTTCAAGGAACACCTTCCTTTGGTCGGGAAGAAATCTCTGCTCTTCTCATGAAGCAAGCGATAGAGCCCGTCCCCTTCATCTTCAGGGGCGGGTTACTATTCCCATTTCTTCCTGGTCCCAAAGAAGCAGGAGATCTCAGACCGATTCTAGATCTCAGTTCCCTGACTCTTTATGTAAGTACAAAAGTTCAAGATGCTCTCTCTGCAGAGCCTTATGCCCTCCTTAGCGGGTCAATGGCTTTGTGCCCTGGATATGCAGGATGCCTATCTGCACATTCCCATACGCCTTTCCCATGCAGGTACCTTCGTTTTGCGTTCTGGGGACCACTACCAATTCAAGCGCTCCCCTTTGGTCTATCCTCGGCCCCTGAGTATTTACCAAATGCCTGGCTGTGGTGGCGGCCCACCTCGTGCAATGGGAGTACAGGTGTTCCCTTACCTGGACGACTGGCTCCTGGGGCCTCGTCAGGGAGGAACTCCTGCATTTTCTCTCCCTCACCCAGCAGGTTGTCGCTTGCCTGGGTACCATCAACCATTCCAAGTCTCATCTGGACCCTTCCCAGAGGTTACAGTTCATCGGGGCTATCCTCGATCGACCGTGAGCAAGGCCTTCCTGCCCCTCCGGACAAGGGCCTCTCTTCAAATCAGATTTCCCTGCTATCAGAGCGCGGGAGGGTCTCGAGGTCGGTCCTCCGCCTTCTCGGGGCTCAGGGTGGCGCTATTCGGCGATTCCCGAGCTCGACTCCACATGAGAATCTCTCACTGGACTCTTCGCTCAGTGGGATCAACTTGCGGACGACTTGGATCAATTAGTTCTGATCTCATCGCCGATGGTGCGAGACTTGCAATGGTGGATGGTTTGAGAGAACCTGTTTCGGAGTCCCTTTCTTTCATCCTCCCCTCCCAGACTCTGACTACAGGCGCGTCAGGTGAAGGTTGGGAGCCCATCTAAGTCCTCATCGGACCCGGGTTCCTGGTCCGGCAGAACAAGCTCCAACATCAATGTGTTTGAGCTCCGTGCTGTGTTATCGCTCTCCAAGCCCTTCACCAATACATCCTTCCGGCCATCTAGCTGTCCAGGCGGACAACATGTGCGTAGTGTGGTACACCAACAAACAGGAGGAACTCGGTCCCTACCCTCTTTGCAGGGAGGCAATGAGGGTTTGGGATTGGGCAACACAACCGACCTTCACCTAGCAGCGATTCATGTTCCAGGAGTCGACAACACGCTGGCAGACAAGCTAAGCTGATCTTCTGCTCTGGCTCACAAGTGGAACTGGACCAGGGGTACTAGACAATATCTTTCAGCTTTGGGGGACTCTGCAGGTAGACCTGTTCCCTCCTCCAAAACACAAAACTTCCCACCTTTGCTTGCTCGTCCAGGCGAGGTGCTTTCTGGGCGGCCTCTGTCTCTAGACTGGAAGGACAGATTTGTCTATGCTTTTCCCCAATTCCTCTGATCCCATGAATCTTGCAGAAACTAGCCTCAGAAGGAGCGAGGATGATTCTGATCGCTCCTTTCTGGCCCAGGCAAATCTGGTTCTCTCTTCTACAACAATATTCAGAGGATCCTCCTCTTCCTCTATCTCGAGGTTTGCTGGCACAGGATCAGGGATCCTGGTCCATCCAGGCCTCAAATCCCTTCAACTACATGCATGGCTCCTGCAGACCTAGCCCAATCTCGTTTTGGTGTGTCTCCAAAGTAGCGGAGATTTTAATGGATGCTAGAAGCCCTCTACCAGGTCCACTTATGCCATGAAGTGGAAGAGATTCTCAATTTGGGCAGCCTCCAAGAGCGTGGAGCCTTTCTCCTGTTCAGCGGCTTTTCTGCTCGAGTATTTCGTCATCTGTTCGACCTGGGTCTCAGCCATTCCTCCTTGAAGGTTCACATGGCAGCTATCTCAGCCTATCATGTTCCCTTTGCAGATAAAGTTTTCGCTCAACTGGAGGTCTCTAAGACCTTTCTCAGAGGGGTCCTCCATCTGAGGCCCCACATCTGTACTCCTGCCCCCCTTGGGACTTGAATTTTGTTCTCGAGAACTTACTCTTCCTCCCTTGAGACACTCAACTTCTGCAGATTTGAAGTTTCTTTCGTGGAAGGCAGCTCTTCTTGGTGGCCATTACTTGGCTCGAAGAATCTCAGAGCTTCTGGCCCTGATGTGTAAAATCCCTACTTGATTTTTCACAAAGAGCGAGTTGCTCTTTGCACGAATCCAAGTTTCTACCTAAAGTAGTAGCAGAGTCTACCTTAAGTCAGTCCATAGAGCTACCTGCCTTTTTACACAGTACTCTAACCAAGGGAATATTTACTCCATACTATGGATGTTCACGGATTCTGAGATACAACACCAACAGGACGATGGATCTCAGAAAGACTGATCAGTTGTTCGTCTCTTTTGCTCCCAAAGGGAAGGCAATGCTGTTTCCAAGCAATGCCTGTCTGAGTGGTTAGCTCATTGCATCACTTTCTGTTATGACAAGTACCACAAGACCCTCCCGGGTCAAGTCAGAGTCCTCCACAAGAGGAGTAGCTGCCTCTGCAGCTTGTTTCAAGAATGTGCTCGGCAGACATACGCTGCCGCCACCTGGACTTCAGTCCATACCTTTCTGAAACAGTACAGTTTGGATTTGCCTCTTGCCGTAGAGGCAGGCTTGGGCTGGCTGTTTTGCAAGGCCTCCTGTCTTGAGGCTTGCAGCTAGTGCTACTATTTGGAGTAGTTCCTCCTCCGGGTGCCTTTTCTTTGTTCCAGACTGCTTGGGATTCAGTCTTATATGTAATTACCTCTGCAAGAGCCCTCTCGAGTAAGATAGTACAGTTACGTAAGAACTTACCGTAACAGTAGATCTTCGAGAGAGGCCCTTGCAGAGAGATACCTTCCTGCCCTCCATCCTCTAGGCTTTTTCAGCTCCTTTTCCAGGAATGGAAACATCCGCTTCTCTCGTCGGGTCTTCCTGGCCTGTGGCAGGGAAAGAACTGGAAGAAATGACGTCTGGGACCGCCCTACCGACGTCGTCTGGCGCCCGGTCACCTGACGAGGCGGTCCCTTGCAGGGACTGCTAGCTAGAAATTTTCCATGGGGTCCTGCTGCTGGCGGCGTCAGTCCTATATGTAATACCTACTGCAAGAGCCTCTCTCGAAGATCTACTGTTACGGTAAGTTCTTACATAACTTGTACTTTTTGCTACAGTTAATGAAAATAGTAGCATTCCTGTTGGGTCTACTTTTTACGTACATTCTGTGCTGGGCACCATGGCTCACATTTTCAAAGGAGATGTCGTGCAAAGTGGAGATGCCCGGCATCCCAGAAAATAATCAGAACTCGATATTCAGAAGGGAGTGATGTGTAGAGCATCTATAATGTGTGATGCACATGTAGATGGGGGGCTCTCATAAATGTGCTGCACATCCTTTTATTCAGTGAAAATGTGTAGGCGCATCTGCTGCGTACCTCAGGGATGAGCCTCCCAAAGTTAGGCTTGGAAAAGCATGCCTAAATGGCCAGCCTCGCACAGGCAGGCTGCAGAACTGCAGGCAAGCCGTCGAAGACAGCCCTTGAGGTGCATCAGGACATGCTCCAGGCCCCCTCCCAACACAGCAGTCATTGCAGGATGGATGGATGAATGAACCCTGAGCCACAGGTGCTGTGTCACCACGGCACCATCCAGAAAGCAACACCCCACACGCACCCTGGATGTAGAGACCCGCAGCCACATGCCAGTGCTTTCATGTGACCCCTGGCTGCACCAGCGTGGCAGACAGCCATTGCTAGCACCCATGCAGCCTTCAGGGTGCCACCCAGTGGTGGCATGCATCCAGGGTGGCATCTGTGGCAATGGTGCCCATGTCGTCTGGTACTAGTGGTTGCATGGCACGGGCCAGGGACCATCCAGTGGCACACACCCATGGTGGTACCCGAGGGTGCACACAAGTGGCACCCGGTACCCATTCACTGTGTGCACATTGCCATCCTTGCAGTGCCCACTTGGTACCTCCCATACTGGGGTTTGTGGGGCACTGCAGGTGATTGTATGCAGCATATGGAGCTGGTGTATCACATGCATGTGGTAGCCCGAGCAGCCTGTGTCACCCTGTGCCTGCCCTTTTGCATGTCCAGGTGGCTCCTGTTACCACTGTCCAGGTGGTCCGCCTGTACCCCTGTCCAGCCCTGTACATGGCTATGGGGTGTAGCACTGTACCCAGGTCAATGCAGTCCACCCTCCTTTACACCTGCCTGCTGGCTGCGGTTCCTCCTGTTCACCTTTGTGGAGTGGTGGGGCAGCCCTGCAAAGCTGGATCTGAGCATGCCTGGGGTATGCAAATGGCCTGAATGAATTCCAGTAATGAGCTCCTGCATGTGGGAGATTGGCTTGGAATGTGCATTGAGGTCATTGTGTATCCCGACTGAATATTACACTTTGCACACCGCACAAGTGGCTCTGCAATCGTATTTCCCATACTTAGCATGGGGCTCGGGTCACCTGCTGTGCCGTGCATCTCTCACTGCATTGTCGCACATGTTTGGGATATTCAGCCGAACATGCCTGATCGCATCCTCTGGCGCATCTTCTGAATATCTTCTTATTTTGGGCCTGCACATCTCAGATGTGTGGTGCAGGCACTTGCGATTTGCAGGGGCTTTTGAATATGGGGGCCCATATCTTTTTTCCTCAATCTTTACCCATGCCATCTTTATAATGGATTTCTAAGCCAAATATACTCATCTTTTTTTTTCTTGAGAAAAACTCAATTAAAACATTTATAAAATACCCAGATTTTATTGGAAATAGAAAATATTACCACCAATTAAAACTGGAACATGTCCGAATCTTTATAGTGAAAAATGTAGGGTCAGATTTTTGCCCAGTTTAGCTGCACTGCTGCATGATGAAAAATGGAAACAAAATGTGTGCAAAAGTTGTTTTTTCCTTTGTTCTTTCTGAGAGGTCAGGAGTTAAGGCAGTCAGTAAAGAGGACACCTATTCTTGAAATCGAGACAAATTGTATTAAATACCTTTTCTCTCACTAGTCCATTTCAGAGATCTATGAGCAGTACTGATGGAATTGTTAGACTTTGCTTGTTGATAACCCCTCCTCCTAAAACAGGCCTAGCAAGGTTTAAAACCATTTAGAGCCGTGACGCCATATACTTGCACTACCACTCACAAAATGCACGCTGTCAAGCGTGTTGTAAAAATGATTACTTAGAGCAAGTTCCTTACCTTAGTGGGATTATATTTAAGTATCTTTTGCAGGAATACTTTCAGCACATGGACATGTATAAAATGTAAGGTATACTCCTTACTAGAACACTGTTGACTTCTATATATTTTTACTCTCAAACTGAATTATTAGCAAAAGGTACTATTTTTTTCTTCTTCACAGAGGCTGTGGAAGGATACACAACAGATTGCTCAGCTTTTCTCACACACACGCACTGCTGAGTTCTTTGTGTACATTTAGGTTTAATGATTCTGAAATGTTCCTCACAGGGTTAATCTTCATGCACAGTTAAGTGCCGTATCTATTCACTGGAAAAGTGCATTACACTGTGCTTCTGCTGTACCCATTCAGTTGTTTATTGCTGTAAATACTGATTTAATCGTGTTTGGAAGACTGGGGACCATTTAAATCCTGCTTTGTGAAAGGATGGGCACATTGCTGTAGCAGAGACTGGGAGCAGATGTAAATCTGTCTCTAAATTGAAAAGAGTCCTTTTACTCATCAGTCACATTCCATTGTATATAGGGGCGTACAATGGCTGGACTCCAAATATGTGATGGGGACAGGATCAAAACTGAGAGCCCTGACTAAGTTATGAAAATCCTGCTATCTCCTAGTGATAATAAATTGTACATTTTGAGTCAGCCTGTAGCATATTATATTTATGTATCATGCCAATGGTGAATAAGCTGGGTAAACAAGTCGTGTTGTTTTCACTTTTAGCTTAAAACACATGCTGTTTCCACTTAGACTCTGGAAATAGAATACTGAGAACAGTGGGCCAGACAGATAGTTTACAATAGACAGAAGGATGGTTTTAAAGAGCACCTTTTCATGTTCTGTCACAAAATCCCTCAAAAGGACCCTTACCTGCCCGCAGTCCAAGATGTTAAAAAATAATTTTTTCATGCTAAGGTTTTCAGGAGGGACAGGATCTTATTTTGGCTCCATGGAGCCAAGCTGCTGATCCCTTCCACTTCCCAATTCAGAGACTAGCTACCCTCCCCACCCCACTAGCACCTTATGTGAAGCAAGAATAGGAAGAGCGCGAGGGCACGTTCTGAGCTCTTTTACAAAGGTTCCACATCAAGGTGGACAATAAGACAATACACATATTCAGTGGTTACAGATGCCTGATCATTAGCATTAAATAGCGATTACATGACAAATAGGAGAAAAAACTGAGCAGTTGTAATTGAATACTAAACTATTTCTAATCGGTTGCCCTAGGTAGCACACCCTGAAACCTCCAAATCCGTTGACAGACTATGGCAGAATAACTGCATAGGGTTTAATGCTATCCCAGATGGCGAGAGGCTGGATGACAGTGAAACAAGGGGACTGGTTTGAAACCAACATGAAGGCGAGAGTTGGGGAGGGATGAGTGAAATGGCGGGGGCAGCTCCAGAGGGCTCGGTATGGTGTGTGTGTGTGTGGGGGTTTGGAAGGCAGTAGCAAGTGCATTTAAAGAGGATTGATAGCTTACTTAAGGATGCCGATATGAATAAATCAAGGCCACTGCTCAAGTAACATGGCGTTCCTGTGTCACTTTCGCAGATGTCTGGGGAGAAAACAGGAAGATGCCTGACCTTGCTCTGCATCCCCATGGCACTGCACGACCCTATGTAGCAGGCCACCTGCCAATACGACTCTGTGTAAGTGGTGGTTAACCAGTAAGTCCACGAGACGGTTGGTGATGGGGCTGGGGAATGCTACTGGAACCAGGGACATAGGCGGAGAAACAAAAAAGGGGGTTAGAGGAAGGTATACTGTGCCAATGCTTGTTTCCAGGTGCAGCCTGGGGAAGGGAGGCATAGTTGGGTACAATGAATACTGTAAACTTAAAGAGCAACTCTGCACCCTGCATGTGCTCTCCTACAGTAAGTATGTTTCCGCTATAACAATTTACTAGTGAATACTTTTTAGAAATTTTCAGATTTCCTTTCCTCCAGGGTTTAGAACACATTTTGGTAGTCTAGACAAAAACCTGTAAAAAGCATTGGCTTGTACCTTGTTGACCTCATTGTGCCTTTGTTTATGATATCATAATGCTCTCCATGACAACAGATTGTGATGTCACAAACAGCATATGTGAGGTCAGTTAGAAACAGATGCTTTTGAAACTTAGTAAAATAGGCACTGCACTATCCGAAATATTCACTAGACCAAGAACTAAAGAAAGTAAAAGAAAATTAGAATACATTAAAGTTAAACGTAATTGTTGGAAATGTAATAGTTTCAAGCTTTTCATTTTAGTAGAGAGCTGCTCTTTATATCAACAGTGTAAGTACAATTTAGCATTCCAAGCAGCTGTGATGCAACAGTAAAAATAAAACAGAGCCAGAGCTCAATTTAGGTATGACCTGGGGAAGAGGATCATAAGAAGCCCAAAGAGATGCAGTAAAGGATGATGCACATATCTATTGTGGGTTGAGAGAAACCAAGACTTGTGAGAGGTTAGATGTGATCACTTGACCATGCATTAGTCGAGAACAATAGCACAGGTCCTGAATCTCATTACTTTTAAATAAAAAATCAGAGGAACCATTTTATACTCATCATGAGGCACTCCAGGGTTTGTGCAGTTATGGGATAACAGCACTTTCCTGGTGTAAGGCACTCGCGTTGCCTCGCACCTCTCTTCTGAGGTGTGCTATTATCCCACAGTAATGCACATCCTGTCATGCCTTCTTGCTTAATTATAAAAATACAGTAAGGCAGATAAGAATACAATATGTAAAACCAATTATTATTTTTATTATTCTTTGTTAACTGGGTAATGCCCATTAGGCATGAGTGAGTGCCTGTTTTCAGGGGTGACCCGTGGGCTTTGGGGTGGTTAAATGACTTGCTCAGAGCCACACAGTATGCAAGTGGAGGTTGTGGGAATAAAACAGGTCTTCTGGATGTACCAAGCACATTCACAGGTAATTTATTCTAACCTCTAGGCTATATGGCCGATTAGTATAGAATATATGGCAAGAAACACGTTAGACATGTGAACTTACTGTTTAGGGCAGTGCAGTTGGTTAACAATGAAAATAGTGTTATGTAATATATGGATTGTTAAACTAATAGCATCGAAAATGATGCAAAAAAATCTTGTAATACACCACCTTCTCAATAATACCACACTTCACCCCAATAATACCATTGTTTCGTTTTAATGATAGTATTATCACTCCGAAACAAATACGAAGTGCAGCCTGATGCTTAGCGCTGACCGTGAGTCAGCTTTTCCAAGAGTCAACAGAAGGATTTCAAAGCGGCTCCATGTAACCAAATAGTACCTTACTTTTCTTTTTTTTTTATAAAGAAAAACTAGTAACAGTTACGCGTTTGGTTGAAGTGTACTACATTTGCCTCTTACTGTTAAACTGAACTGTTTCCTGCACTTTCCTGTTCAGCTCGCCAGAAAACAAAACGCACAACTTCCGATTCCTCATTGAACATGCCAGCCTGCACAAAGCTTCACAAAGTAAAACCTTGGCAGGTTCTCTTATCCATATATTACAAAAATAAAAATAGGTTATAGTGAAATACTGGGCTGAAATTACATCTTGAGGTTCTGGGGACATAGAAACCTGGGCTAGCTCTCGAGGTTATGTTATGTCCCCAGAACCTTGATGGAATTACAGCCTTGTAATTCACTGTAACCTATCTATTATTCTATTTGTAATAGTCTGGAGAGGCGGAGCACTCTGTAGAGACTTTAATGGGAGGATTTTTCAAATACTTTATTTATATTTTAGTGGTCGAGTTGATGAAATCAAAGCCAACACACAACTCACACATACGTGTTCATATGGGCCACTTATGTATATGTATATGTGTATGTATTTGAGAGAGCCTCCTTGTGCTCCAAGTGGTTAGTATTTCGGTTTCCATTTTCCTGTTTTAGGGCTTGTTTTGAATTTTCAAGAGATACTAGAGTATAACCAGTGAGACAGCCGAGAAGGCAAGAATACAGATATAGTCCATAATGTCCTGGAAGAAACTTCCAAACTAGCTCTAAAGACAAGAGAATGAAACTGAAATTTTCTATATGTAGTTTTTTTTTTTACAATTGTTGCAATTCTAAATTGTACAAGTTAAAAGATTATTGAGCTTAATAATTTACCTACTGCACTATCCCTGGTAATATGCTGTTACCTTTGCATGTGTCAACAGTTTTTTTTTCTGTAAGTACTTTTTGTATTTGCGGTATTGTCTTCCTGATTCCCCACCTTTGTGTTGGGCATGCGTGTGGAGACACGCATGCACCATAACCCCTCCTTCATGTCGCTCTTCTCTGCCTATGCGCCACTGGACCTCCACCCGGTGGTGGTGGGACTATGGGAGGCGACCACCTCCAGGAAAGGAGAGCTGCCGCAAGGCTGCTTAATCCTCCCCTCCCCGGTGCTGGCTCCTGCGACCCGAGGTTGTTCCCAAACCTGGTTCACCAGCGTATCACAAGGTAAGGTATCCAGCGCCTCAGCCTTCTGCACTACCGGGCCGGCAGCAACATAGTTTTAATTGGGAAAGCAGCTGTCATGATACTTGTTGACAACACGGGGGCCCAGTGTGCATTTAGACCACTACATCAAGTGAACCGGTAGAAACGATTAGCACTTCAATAAAGACCTTATTTAAGTCACACCTTTTATTAATGACTTGGTATAAACTGCACTTGTATTTGCAGTGTATGATGTTCGGATCACATCACAGTTGATCCATGCTCTACTCAAATAGCAGATCGGGTCAAACAGAAATGAATCAATTTTCATACGGGCTTGTGGAACAGTTATACACCGGATTATTCAAAAGGATTGACAAGCACTGTTCCCCTGTGAATTACTATAGTACAGCCAGCCATCTGTTGATTATTATTAGTTTATAAAATGGTAAAACAATCCTGGAATCTCATTGGCTGAGACAGGATTCCAGGCATCTCTCTTTTTTTTTGGTTAAATATACCAGTAGTAAACAAGTGCTAGTGCTTCTGTCTGCTTTACAAAGGAAATTCATATGCCATCGATTCAACAGTTAAATGATTTGGCCGCCATTATGTTTTTTTTTTTTTTTTAAGGAAAACTGTCATAAGCCCAGTTTTTCTCTGTCTCTACTCACCTGCCAGTATGTAGCCAGAGAGCTGCATTTCTGTTAAAGGGCATGTATTTTATTGGTCATGAAGTATTTTTATATCAGGGAGTGAGTGGCGCCATTTCATTGCTTATGGCGCCCAGAGCGCAACTTGTATGCAGATTAGCAGTTTCCTTCCTGCCCTCTGCTGGTATGCTCGTTCATGACGAGCTGGGCAAATTTTACAGAGGAAGAATAACTTGTGTGGCATGTAGTACTCATTTATGTGAATTTTAAAAGTAAACCCATTGAAAGCGGAGCATGGTAACCTGTTTAATTTTTTAATTGAAAGTTGAAGTTCTGAGTTGAGGCTAATCGCATGCCCAAATTTAGAACTTCAACTTTCAATAAAAAATAAACAAAAGTTACCATGCTCTGTTTTCAGCGGGCTTACTTCTAAAAGTTCACTTAAATGAGTACTACATGCCACACAAGTTATTTTCCTCCGTAAAAATTTGCCCAGCTTGTCATAAACGAGCGCTCCCGCAGAGCACAGGAAGGAAACTACTGAATGGATCGCACACTTGGTCTTCCAAAGCGTGGTATGTCCAAATGGCAGCTTTAGCGCAGAACTCAGGATGCACACTCGAGGCACAGAAACGGGCAAATTAATAATGAAAGGTTAGCTGAGACTTGTAACCACATAAAGGTAGTGCTAAATGGGCAGTTTTGCAGCCCTGGTAATTGGCAAGAGTGTTTTGGACAGCTTTCCTTTGGGAGCTGTTTTCTTTCAACCCTCAAAAACAAGACTCTCAATACAGCAAAAGGTATTTTTGCATTAAATTCCTCTCGCTTGCCCTCCTGACCCACTTGCTTTCCTGTCTCCTCCCAACCCCGGTTGCTTGAGAAAGTTGCTAGTTTAATGAAAGTTGTACCACAGTTGGTAGCATGTTGACGGCAAAATCACAAGAAGATCACAGTTTTGTTGGTGGTCTGGCATAGCAACTTACTGCTATCTCGGAAGGCTGAGATACAACTCGGCACAGCACCTCTACTGACAGCGGGACAACCTGGTGGTAAGCAGAGGGACAGTTTAACAGAACATTAGAAATTTTTTTTAACAGTTTGTTAAAGTGACACTGTCAATCTTTTTTGCATCATATTATTGCTAGTTAAAATCCCTCATTTTATGATTGCTTACCTTCTCTAAAATTCATTGATGTTACTGGTTGTTTTATCTGCCTCCTTTTTAGCCAAACTGAAATGCATGCTAAATTTATAGCTATGCCTAACTTTGTTTCGTTTCAAGTTCTTGGTCTACCATTATTGCATACTTCCTGAACATTATAAATACCCCCAGACAGTGCAGCCATTCATGATGTAGTCTCCTCTACTTCCACTGCCTTATGAGTGGCTAGACTGTGTTGGGGTCTCCTAAGTCCAGGAAAGATGCAATTGGAGTTGATCAAGAAATGAAAACGAGCATGTTTTTTTTGGTAACACCAATGTGGTGGGCAGTCTGTTTTTCACTTTTAAAAGAAAAAAAAGACCAAACTGCCACAGTTACATCGGCAGTCTCTACAGAATGTGAAAAATCATAAAATGTGTTTTTAAACTAGAGACACTTTGAAGCCTAAGGGGAATGACAGTGTCCCTTTAAACATTATCAGTGTTTCTCAGCATATACCCGTTTTATAAGCGCAATAACATTCTTTGGGTGTTGGTTAGTGTGTGATATAAATACTTCTGGCGGCAGTAAGGCATGATGCCAAGGCCTTGTTCCTCACTACACCCCTTGGAGTGCGCTTATCACACACTAACCAACACCCCATTGTTTGTTATTACTTACACAGTCCCTGTGGATCACTAGTACAGTCCTTGTACATTATTACTAGTACAGCGTCCACATGGATTATCTGTACAGCCCAGTTATTACTAGTACAGCGTCCGTCACGGATTATCAGTACAGCCCCTGAATATTATAAGCGGAACCCCCCCCTGGAGAGATTATTAGTATACCTCCATTGTGGATTAGTAGTATAGCCCCCATGCTGATTATTGGTACTGCCTCCTGGGCCCTCCCACATGGATTACTAGTGCTTCACCCTAAGATTATTGCACCCCGCCACTGGTGATTATTAGTACACCTCTGTTCAGTGTTGGTACAGCTCCCTGTGGATTATTAGTACAGCCACCTATGGATTATTACTACAGTTTCTCTGTGGGCTACTAGTATAGCCGCTGCAGAATAGCCCCCATGTTGATTACTGGTGTTGTCCCTGTGGATTATACTGCCCATGTGGATTATTAGCACTGCCTTTTGTGAATTAGATGAACATTCCCATCCCCCCACCCCACACACGCATACACAATCAGTGGATTATTACTACAGCCTCCAGTAGATTAGTTGTACAGCCCTATGGATTATTGGTACGGTGTTCTGTGGATTTTTGGTACTGCCCCTATGGATTATTAGCACTCCCCTTGTAGATTATTGGCACAGCCCTGGGGATCATTAGTACAACCCTCACTGTGGATCATTAGTGTAGTCTCCTGTGGTTTATTTGTAAAGTCCCTATGGATTATTACTACGGACCCCTGCAGATGATTAGCAATCCTTGAGGATTATTTCATGACTGGCCAGCATGTGTGCCTGAGGAATGGAAGTTAACAATATACACAAGTCCAAATTTGGAGGTCATTAGTTTTTGGCACTCAAAACCCAAATCTGGAAGTCAGTATATCTAGAGAGATGATATTTTAGAAGTTAATATAAAATGCTGCAAAATACCCTTTAAAATGTATCATTTTTGCCTGCTGTGCTTGCAGAATTGGATGTCACCTAAATTTGTTGCATTCCTCATTTTTTATTTAGGTTTTATTTACCAGGTGGGTGCACTAGGCAAAACATTTGTCTATTTTCAGACACAACCTGTGAGATAGTCTCCAGAGCAGTATTCCACTGTAGCTGTGTATAGTACTACAATCCAAACTTCTGTGGCTTATTCCAGCAAAACTGGCGTGTGTGTGTGTGTGTCTGTGTGTGAGTACTGCTTTTGCTTTTATAGATGGGCAGGAAAAGTGACTTGTTGGACTCAGAGTGTATAAATCCTCATTCCCAAGCCTACGCTCTGACCACAAGCCTACCCTTGCCCCTATTTATGTGGGACAGGAGGAGGAGGAGGAGGAGGAGGTGGTCACGAGGAAATGGGTTTTGCCCAGTTCCTGTCCCTGATTGACATACTGGGCCTTACTTTGTGCTTTGTGGATGTGTGCACATGTTCCACATGTGCTGTACTATACATCTACATGCAGGGCAGCACTATAAATTGTTGAAATTGACTAAATACTATTGGCCCAAACTATGCCAGCCAGATGGTAGAAACAGTGCACCCTTTGTTTTCCTTGAAGGCCGGATCAGTTTCAGGTATTGAAGATCTAGTGCAAGCTGAGCTTCCTCGACCATGGGCACTCCTGTTTCCCAGACGCTTTGTGCGTTAATACTATTTCATGGTCCAAATCCACTTGCTTTGTGTCTCTGCCTCCAGCAACAATCATGTCGACTGCAGTGTAACCGAGACTTGCAGATACTCGATACTATATGACAGCTTCACACCAAGTGACTGTTTAACCATTTTTCAGAATTGTATAGCTCTGGTGTTTATCACACTTGCAACAGTATGTTAATTACTCACAGCCTTTAACTTTTCCACCAACAGGCTGCTTAAAGCCAGGTCTTTTGAGTGTGGGTGTGTGTGTGGAGGTGGATAAGGGTCTCTGGGTTCACTTATGCCAGGGGCTGTGTGTGTGTGTGTATGGTGGCTCTAGGTCAAGTTCTTATCACTCTGCCCTAAAGTAACTGTCTTTCTTAGGTCAGAGGAATGTTCTGGTGTCCTCTCCTTCATCGCCATAGGCAAGGGCTGATATAACACTAGGTTACTTCACGCCCCAGGGCTTAGCCCTTCCATCTCCAACATCCCACTGCATCTGACACCCCTCTGTCTACTGGGATGATCTTCCAAGAATCAGTCTTCTCTATAGATTCCCACTAAGGAGTATAGCTCATAGCCACTACAACCTTGTGGGAGCCAGAACTTTTCTTGGGACGGCTGGCATGAGTACATCTTACTTGAAACAGCTCTTGCAGCAGGTTACACCATTAGGACTGAAGCCGACAACCGCAGGACCCCAGAAATTTTCTAGCTAGCAGTACCAAACTGGGATCGCCCCTGACGTCAGGCATCATACAAAGGGTGGTCCCCTAGAATTCCTAGTTCTTTCCGCCGAAAGTTGCCGTGGCATCAGCCTCACGGACTAATCGCTTCAGTAATCGATGACTTGAACTTCCAGCATTTTATTAAATGTTGGAATCTCCTAGTCCTTCCACAGAAGGACACCCCTCCAAGTGTGCCTGCTTCAGACAGATCCCCTTTAAGGATCTCCATTCGGCCTGTTATGTGGTGCCTAGGTCCAGAATCACGACACCAAGGACTGCTCCTTTTGTCAGCAGTTGAACAGCTGCACCAGGATCCGCTATCAGAAAGCACTTCAGGGGTTCCTGTGAGAAGAAAATTAAAAGTATGGACAAAGACCCTGTCTCCAGTGGTGAGTCTACCTCTAAGTCCTAAAACAGCGGAAGAAACACCAGGAGAAGGCCAGGTCCAGGTCCTCGAACTGGGCCTCGGACTCGCACACCAACTCCAGCTCCACACGCTCCGACCACTCTCCTCCAGGGCTCACTCGTAGCCCCTCCCATTAAAGTTAGGACTTCAGGCAGCTCTTTGGCTTCTGTTCACCCGCTCAAGACTCCTAGTACTGGACCCTTCTCCAGCAACCTCCCGGCCTCAGCGAGTCTTCTGACCGTCATCGGTCCAAGTCCTCTTCAAGTTTTCTGCTTCCTTGGACCGACGCTGGGAACCAGATGCCAGATCGCCTCCCAGGGACCAGATCCCCTCCCAGGAAGACCAAGGGCCTGACATCCCTTAAACAGACAATGGACCACAAGCAGGCTGCCGACCCGTCTCCGGCCAAACACCCATCCGGACCAGATGTCCGTTCAGCACCCGACATCGGTCAAAGCGACCTAAGGACCCGGCGACTGCCCTCCCTCCACCAGTTGATACTGGTGGCGGGCTCTTCTGAGGAGGATCTGACATTGCCCGATGACCAGGCAGGCTGCGCTGAGGATGCCGGGCTCCTGCGGAGCTGTCTCCCAGACCGATGGCGCCCTCGAACCGTCTCCCGATACCAACGACAGACCCACCCCAACGCCAGGACCATCGTCCAGTATGAACATCCAGGAGGTCAAAGATTTGTTCACCTTTGGAGGGACACGATTAAAAGGATGTGGTTCCAGTGAAGCCACCTCCTCCTCCTCTCCAGGGTCCAGCAGGAAGACCCTGACCCCCAAGGAGTCTACACCACCTCCTAGGGGCAGATCCAGAGACAGGAGAGGCCCCTTCAGAACCTCCCTCAGGGTCTCCCAGTCCCAAGCGACCCAGAGGAAGAAGGTCCACTCCACAGGGGGCGACTCTAGACTGGACTCTTCAGACACTTCCAGGTCTCCTTCTCTGATCAGTATCCTATCACCAGACCCACGAGACCTCCCCAGGTCACCTCTGGATGATCCCTCTTTTCTGAGATTATGAGGCACATCCAGGAAAATATGGAATGGGAAAGCGGAAGATCTAGACCCGAGCGACAGTACCTAGCTCGATACCTTCGGCAGAAAGATCCTAAGCCTGTGGTGGTGCCACCATTGGTGGACACCTTGAGGACGTCACCAAGGCTGCGTGGAAACATCCGCATTCCACTCCTGCTATGCCAAAGAAGGCTGACTGCCTGTACAGGGCCCCATGCGGAGGACCCATATCTGGCGCTACAACCCCTGGCTGACTCACTGGTCATCACGGCCTCTAGTGACCAGTCTCAACGACCGCAGCATTTGAGCACACAGCCTCCGGACTAGGAATCCAAGCAATTGGATTCACTGGATGAGCACATGTATACGGCCGCTACATGCTCCATTAGTTCACTGAACTATCTGACACACACATGGTTCAGTTTCAGACGCCCCTATGGGAACAGGGCCAGGACCTAGTTAAAGTCCTTCGGATGGTGAACAGAAGGAGGAACTTATGAACCTACTTCACACAGGGTCAGATGTGGGGACCCAAGTCTTGAGAGCTGCCTATGATTCGGCGGACTCTGCGGCCAGGGGAGCAGCCTCGGGTGTCTGTCTTCGGAGACACTCATGGCTTTGCATCTCGATTTACCCGGATGTCCAGAAAAATATCCTGGACGTCCCCTACAATGGAGAAGTCCTGTTGGTGAGGATTCTGAAAAGGTCATCACCAAGTTACAGGGCAGCTGGGAGCAGTGAGGACTATACCGGCCATGTACAGACCTAAGACTGGTTCCTTTTTGTAGGAACCAGAATTGTTTCGCCCCCAAGCGACGCGGCAGCAGCCACGTCCCAGCCAGCAGCAAAGAGGCAACTTTAAGCGCAAGGCCCAACCTAAGTCTTCCCCAGGCCAAGGTCAGAGATATACAAAGCCGACCCAGCCTCGGGAGGCAACGCCACAGCATGACTCCATCCCAGCCCCGCCCTCCTCTGGATCAACGGAAGAAAAGGTCGGGGTCACATCTTGCCACCTTTCAGGATGACAGACAATAACGCCGACCGGTGGGTCCTCCAATTGGTCAAGAGAGGACACACTGTAGAATTCCTCGACCACCCACCATCAAGGCCTCCCTGCTTTCCCGTTATTCGGTCAGCACACTGCTCATCCAGCAGGAAGTGCTAGCACTTCTGGAAAAAGAGGCATAAGAGCACGATCCTGGAACCAGAGAGGCGCAGGATACTATTCTCACTTCTTCCTGGTTACCAAAAGACAGAGGGACCTCTGTTGATTCTGGACCTCAAGCGTCCTCAGCGGCCGAGTGCTACAAGCGCTCCATGGTGACTCTTCCAGGTTTAATTCCCATGCTCAAGCAGGGTGCCTTCTTAGCATGACTGGACATGCAGGATACCTACCTGCACATACCGATAGCTCGGACGATGTGAAAATTCTTGCATCGAGTTTCTAGGTCACCATTATCGGTTCCAAGCCCTCCCTTTCGACTGTCCTCAGCACCTTAGGTATTCACAAAGTGCATAGCAGTCATAGCAGCGACTCTCAGGAGACAAGGCCACTACGTGTTCCCCTACCTGGACGACTGGCTCCTCATGGCCCCCTCTCGGGAGGCTCTGATGTCCATGATCCACTGTACTCATTCCCTCTTCGGATCCTTGGGCATCATTATCAATCAGGAGAAGTCGCACCTGGTTCTGTCTCAGAGACTGCAGTTCATAGGTGCAGTCCTGTACACAGTCCAGGGGAAAGCCTTTTGCCCCAGGACAGAGCGGAGCACATCAGATCCCTCATAAGGGATGTCTTGGCAGAGAAGACCATGCCAGCAAGACTGGTCCTTTGCCTGCTCGGACACATGGCTGCGGCCATTGCAACAGTCCCTCTAGTCTGTCTCCACATGCAGGTGACCCAGTGGATGTTCACGGGTGCAATGGTATCAAAGGCAAGACCATCTGCAGCTTCAATTCGGATCACGAATGCTGTCATTCAGGATTGGCAATGGTGGCTCAAACCAGAGCACCTGTCGTTGGGAGTCCCTTTGTTGCACCATCTCCTATTGTGACACTCTCCACGAATGCTTCAGGGTCCGGTTGGGGTGCACACCTCGACAGGGTCAGGTCTCAGGGCTCGTGGACATCCCAGGAAGCTCATCTTCACATAAATATTTTGGAGATGAGAGCAGTCCTTTATGCCTTGCAGGCCTTCCAATGGGAGTTTCCACGGGTACTCTGCTGCTGCAAACAGACAATACCCAGCGGTGATGTATTACCTCAACAAACAAGGAGGCACACATTCCTACCCTCTTTGCAGGGAGGCCATGAGGGTGTGGGATTGGGTAATGCAACACGGCGCAAGCCTGATTTCTGTACATGTCCCAGGAGTGGACAGCGTCATTGCAGGCGGTCTGAGCCATTCTCAGGACAGAGTCCACGAATGGGAACTACTCCAGGAGGTTGTAGAGGATCTGTTTGCAGATGGAGAACACCAGAGTTAGACCTTTTCGCCCCCATCCAATGCAAAACTGCCCAATTTTTGCTCGCTAGATCCAGAGCCTGATGTTTTCTGGAGAGGCGTGTTGTCCCTCTCCTGGACGGGCAGATTCCTCTACAGTAGGCATTTCCTCCTTCCCGTTGATCCAGAGGTTCTTCTGAAATTCCGTAGAGAACAGGCAGCTGATATTAATCACCCCTTTTGGCCCAGGCAGATCTGGTTTCCTCTGCTGTACCAACTGTCTTAGGAACCTCCGGTGACTCGCCAATCAGACTCTCACTTAATGTCCCAGGAGGCAGGATCCTTGGTCCACCTGGACCTTTGGTCTCCTGAACCTGCATGCCTGGCTCCTAGGGACATAGCAGTCATGCGTTACGGGGTCTTGCAAGAGGTAGCAGATGTTCTAGCGGCTGCTAGAAAACTACACACTCATGCCATGTACACCGGAAATGGTGCAGATTTTGTCTCTGGGCTCAAGCACGGGGACCCCCGGATTGTTCTGAGGGTTAACTTCTAGACTACCTCCTGTCCCTATTTCCAGGCAGGCTTGGCCTACTTCTCAAGAAAGTACACCTTTGTGCCATCTCGACCTATCACATTCCTATAGGCCTACGGTCCATAGCTCAGTTGGAAACCGCACAAGCTTTTTTGAGGCGTCCTCCACCTTAGGCCTCTGAATAAGGATCCCATTCCTCCGTGGGACTTACCCTTCATCCTGGGAGCAGCTTCGCTGCCCCTTTTGAACCAGCCACGCAGTTGCGAGCTACGTCTTCTGGCATGGAGAGGCGTTATTTTTAGTTGCTGTTACTTGACCAGAAGGATTTCTGAGCTACGCGCTTCGTACAAAGATGCTTGTTGGTTTTTCGCCAGTATAGGGTGTTCTAAAGACCAATCCAAAATGTCTACCTAAGGTGGTCTCAGCCCTCACCCTTAATCAGGATATCGACCTGCCAGTGTACTTCCTAAATACTCCAATAGAGGAGAGGCCTGCTGCACTTTTGATGTGCATAGGTGTCTTAGATACTACATGACCAGAACCAGGCAACACCATAAATCTGATCAGCTTTTTGTTTCCTTCACCCATAGAATGCTGGGTGCTCCAGTTTCTAAACAATCGCTTTCTAGGTGGCTCATCCATTGTATCACGTTCTGTTACCAGAAGCGTAACAAGTCCCTACTGGGCTCGGTTGGGAACATTCCACAAGGGGTGGCTACCTCCTTTGCTGCTTTGAAGAGCGTGTCCACCGCAGCCATCTGCGCGGCAACTACTTGAACACCTGCACACCTTTATCAGGCATTGTAGTCTGGACGTTGCATCACAGCGAAGAGCTGGTTTGGTCTAGCAGTCCTTCAGGGACTACTGTCCTGAGGCTTCAGTTCAACTCTTGATCTCTCCTGGCCTCCTTCCATCTGGGAGGAATTTCCAGAATGGCTTGGGAATCGGTCCTAATGGTATAACCTGCTGCAAGAGCTGTTTCTTGAAGTAAGATAGTACAGTTACGTAAGAACTTACTGTAACAGTAGATCTTCGAGAACAGCTCTTGCAGCATAGTGAACCTCCTCACCACCCCTCTGGAGGTAGGTTGTTCCTTTACTCACTACCTAGGATTTGGTGTTTGTAACACCTCTCTGAATACCTTCTTTGAAGGCGGATCCTCAGTCTCCACTTCTGATGTCATCTAGCGGCTGGGAGTCTCCGGCCGGGAGAAATTTGGGGATTCTGGGGGATCACCTTTGTGCGATGCCTGGCGTGGGGCAGGGACCCGGCGTTGGTGGTCCCGCTGGGTACTGCTAGCTAGAAAATTTCCGTGGGGTCCTGGCCTGCCAGCCTTCAGTCCTAATGGTGTAACCTGCTGCAAGAGCTGTTCTCGAAGATCTACTGTTACGGTAAGTTCTTATGTAACTGTACTATCCTCTCTGTGGTTGCTGGTATACAGTGGCACCAGCCCCAACCGCCTCAGTTCCTTTTTCCCCATCGTCAGGTGCACTGCAGCATTGCTGCTTTCCTTTGTCAGCCAGAACTTCACTGTCTGTAGCATTCAGTTCTTTGATTTTAGATTAAACACAGTAAAGCTTATTATTTTTGTGTCAGTTTAGTTAAACACAAAAAACTCTCGGTTTCTTCTGTTGCCTTTCAGCACTACGTTGTGCTAATGATCAACCGTGGAAGAAGGTAGGGAACCTGAAAAGGCAAGGGCTATCTAGCCACCATCTCTCTCTGAGCATTTGCTCTGGCAGCAGGCAGTCCATTGCCCAGTAGGATGGACAGTCTTCTGAAGTCACAAAAGAAATGGTCCAGATCCTGCACACACTTGGCACTGGGGTCTTTGCACCATTCGACCTCGACTTCTTCCTGCAAAAAGCATAAGGGAAGAAATGGTACTAGTGGAAGTCATCATCTGATTATTTTGCTATGAGACACTTGACTCCTGTTGACCAGGTACTCCACCATCATCTCTGACAACACTTGGGACACCTGAGCCTGTGGGGTGAGGTCTTCTTCCTGGAGCCCACTCTGTCCAGTAGAGGAGACTCTGGTGGGCAGTTTGGCCACTATGTAGCTCTTATGGAGTGATGGGTGCAGCAGCACCATTGTTGATGCCAGTTCCCAGACTTTTAGGGTCAGTTGAGTCAGTACCATCTTTGTTGCTTTCGGCACTTAGACACATGACTGACATAGACTTCAGCCTCAGGGCTGGAGCCATTAGCAGTGCCATAGATGCTTACCTGCGCCTGAGGTGTTGCTTCCAACCCCTCAGGGAATGGGGCAGTCACGGTGCTGCTTCCAGCTCCTTTGGGGCAGGCAGGACTGTCAACACTGTTGTCGATGCTGCTACTGGCTCCAAGGCTTGGCCATTCAGGGTCTGCCTCGGTACTGCTGCCAGCGACAGCATCACTGCCATTTGGCTCTCAGTGCTGGACGGTCCCTTGAGGATGGCCCAAGACTGTCCTTGGTGGCGTCAGCAGTGCCATTCCTGAGACCCACCTGGGGTGGGCTCTGGTCTCACCTGTGTTGTCAAGGCTGCATCTCACACCAACACCCAGTGTGGTCCCTTCTGCCCTCCTAGGATCGAAGGAGATGAGACAGATCCAGATTTCATAGCAGAAGGAGAGGATGGTGACTCATGCTGCAGTCCAGACAACCCGGAACCGATTTCTGTCTCCATACTTTGGAGGATCTCTCCTTTCAGGCTCTGCTCAGAAATATGCATCATATTGCCCTAAATTTCGAGTCAACAGCTATATACCAGGCTGGGCACCTCCAATTGGAGTTTCAAACATGCCTCACATCCTGGTCTCTCTAGTTCCTCCTTTCCGGCCCTAGAGACACTCTGTGAGAGGCTTGCTACTATGGTAGCTGTCTCCAAAGAGGCAGACAGAAAATATGCAGCACCCAAATGTAAGCCCACAGATTTCACTCAGCCAGTAGTGGATGCCATTGTCATTTTGACTGAAAATGGTAAAGCTACAGTGCCAAGGAGTGTCGCACTCCCCATTAACACAGAGTTTTGTAAGGTAGACAACATGGGGGTCTAGCATCAACTACCTTGGCAGAGGATAGCCATCTACCAGGGACATGTCTCAAAATATGAGTACTCCCTTTGGGACAAGCTAAAGTCTGGCGGAGACTCTGCCAAATACAGAGGCAAAACAGGAAAAGCTACTTGCTGTTCAATAGGGTATTGAATCTAACAGCCACCAGCTTAAAACCTCTCGGATGCCTTTGATGCAGCAGCTCACTCAACTGCTGCAGGTATATGCATCAGGTTGCATTCCTGGCTGTGGACTGCTAGCTTCACTCTTGATGTCCAACAGCAGATCATGAATATACCCTTTGATGGCACCTGTCTGTTTTGGTCAGTAGGTGAAGCAGTCTTTTAAAGAGTGTAATGAAACAAGAATCACTCTTAAGGCTTCGGATGGTTCCTATAACCCACAAAGGGACGGGGACAAGGATCCTTAAATAACAAGTGGTCCTTTCATGGTAAGGGCAGGGGAGCCAAAGTAATAGACCTCAGCCTCCCAGGCCCAAAAGAAATGCAGCTGAAAACGTAGTCACTACAGGTGCTTCTACACGACCATCTGAAGCTCATGCTCATGGTCCGCTTCAGCTTCCCAAGACGGACTACTCCACTTCAATAAGGAGATGCCTCACACAGTTCTGTCAGTGGAGGCCATCTCGGCAAACACGTGGGTGTTACGGATCATCCTAGAGGTGTAATTTCAGGTGGTGTTAGAATTCCCCTTACATTTCTCCCAGAAGACAACTCCCCATCAGCTCACATTTCAAAGCATCTGGCACAGGAGATTGTAGGCCTTTGTAAAACAGGGTAGTGGAAGCAGTGCCAGAGTCAGAACAAAACATAGGGTTCTACTCCTCCTACTTCCTGGTATCAAAGAAATCAAGGGGCATGCACCCTATTCTCAGTCTCAGGAAACTGAAAATACATGGATTGAGAAATTCAGAATGATTTCTCTGGGATCCTTAGTACCTTAACTGAAACGTCAGGATTGGCTAATATCGGTAGATGTGCAGAGCGCCTACCAGCACATAGTGGTACACCCAAACAGCCACAAGTACCTCGGGTTCTGTGTGGAGGGCAACACTGTCAATTCAAAGTCCTACCTTTTGAGCTTTCCTTGGTGCTGCAAGTCTTTACAGAGTTCTTTGCAGTACTTGCAGCCCTTCTCGAGGCTAAGACTCCCAAATCTTCCCATAGCTGGTCGACTGGCTCCTAACAAGTCCATCCAGAGAGAGAAAAAAAGCAGGCAGTGGCCACTGCCTTTCAATTTCTGACGCCCATGGAAGTCCTTCTGAACCCTGCCAAGTCTCAGTGGAGCCCTCCCTGATACTGCTGTTCATAGGAACTCATATGGACACGGCTCGAGCTTGGGCCTTCCTTCCACACAGCAGACTACAGGCAGTCTTGTAGATGACATGTTGTATCATGGAACACAAGACTGTGCCAGCCCTCCATGCAGTGTGTGCTGGGACTTGTAGCCTCCTCAGTTTCACAGTATCCCTAGCAAGAACGCACTTGAGCACAGCCCAGTGGACGCTATTACCTAGTGTTCACTGGTATCTTGGCATCACACCTCAAAACTATCCTATCCAGGTGACCAAGCCTTTGGTGAGGTCTTGGATATGGTGGTGAGTGGAGGAAGACCTTCAGGGCTTCCCTGCTACCACCAGAGCCAGAGCGATGCCTTCTTGCTGGAGTGGGGGTGCTGCCAGGGTCTCTAGCCTCAGGATGTCTGGGACTCAACAGAGACACATCTCCACATAAATGTGCTGGAGGTGTGCAGTTATTTATGGTATGAAATCCCTAGTGAACTTGATCAGTCAAATGACAGTCCTCTTTCAGTCGGACAAGTCTGTCATGTACTTTGTCAACAAACAAGGTGGTGCATACTTTTCTGTCTCTGCTGGGAGGCAGTGAGAGTGTCAGAATGGTGCAAATCTATCTGCCAGAAGTCCAGAACACTGTTGCAGATGAGTCCGGTCAAAGAGGCTGATCCTCATGGTGGTCACTAGCACCAGACATTGTGAGATTACTATTCAGCAGATGGAGCACCCCAGATGTGGACCTTCTTGCATCCCCAGTGAACGCCAAACTGCCTCAGTTCTGCTCCAGAAATCCAGGAGCTGGCATTTTCTGGCAAGATCCATTTAGACTGCCATGGCACAATTGGTTTCTGTATGCATTCCCTCCGGTCCGCTCATTGAGTGCTGCTCAGGCTAGAGGCACACAGATGTAGGATGATCCTAGTAGCCCACTGTTGGCCTCGGCAGGTATGGTTTCCTCTGTTGAATTGAGTGACAGCACACTGAGGTTTTTGCCACTTGGTAAACTTTCTGACCCAGGGTCAGCTAGTCCTTCCCAAACTGCACTCCTTCACCTTCAGGTCTAGCTTCTGAAGAGATAAAAGTGAACAGGTATGAAGTGTCTCAGAGGTCTCCAAAAAAAATAAATAAATATCTTGGCTTTGCATAAACATTCCACCAGGAAGACTTACACAGCCAAGTGGAATTTACTTTCCATGTGGTGTTCAAAATCCCCATGGATCCTTTCAAGTGTCCAAGCCGTTCGAGCCTGTGATGACTTGAGACATGAAGAACTTTCAGGAATCGATCTTAACAGTTCATTCATGCTCATGGGTCTTAGCTGGAGGTGCTAGGACCCTGAGAACAAAGTCTTTTGCATCTTAAGGAGGACCAAAGTTGGTGCTGGTACCACCCATGAGGCTGTCGAGTGACATCGGCACATGAGCCACCCAGTAACCGTGAAGGCTGTTTTCTTAGTTCTACTTTTAGTGTTAGGTAGTTTGGATGCCAAACATATTTCTGTAGTTCCTGGCACCATTTTCTATCCCAGTTCCGTTTATTTAATGGTTCAGCTGCTGAATTATTTTTCTGCTCATTTTATTATTTTGAAGTTGGTGTGCTCGTTTGAGTGGCAGAAGAAAAGAGCAGCACCCTCATGTCGGTGCCCTGTGGTAGTCATTTTCGCTGTATTGGACTAGCATAATGAAGTGCTGGACCTGTCTTGGACCAGACCATGATATCGATAGGTGCAGTGCCTGCTTCTTGATGGATAAATGCACCCTGGCAGTCTGCGTGTTGAAATGGGGTTATTAGCCCCCAATTTTGGAGGAGGCCTCACACCAGAAATGCCAAAGGTAAGGTCTCTGAACCTTCGGCTCCTCTCCCAGTACCTCTGATGCCGAGAAAAACAGGTGCCTCTGTGCACTCGCCTCACTGAGGCGTCGGGTGGGGTTCTTGTGGACAGTCAGCTTGCTCCAGCAGACCAACTGCTTACCCACCCAATCCATTGGCCCTTTGGGGCAGCAGATGCCCTCATTGGTGAGGCCAAAGCTATGTGCTCGGTCTACTCTACTGGACAACTCAGTGTAGTGGTCTGGTGCTGCCCTGGCTCCTGGTACTGGAGAACAGGGCAGTGTCAGCTTCAAGACTGGGCCCTCTTCTGGTACTGCTTGTGGTGACAGAAGAGGGCAGTTCAAAAGTGGACCTTGACTCTTGATTATGAGGTTGTGGTCATTTCTCCCCTGAGTGCCCTAGTGGTTTGGGGAGGATGAGGACACTGACTTGGACTTGGAGAAGGGACAGCAATGAGGGAACATGCCCTGGGCCCAGTTCTGAGCATGATGCCAGAGACAGTGTCGCTCCTAGTGTTGTCCCTAGGCTTGGTGCTGGGGATCTCTCCAGGACCTGTTCTGGAGATGCCCCAGCGCCAGGTCAGGTTCTGCTGTCATCCTCAGGTCGATTGCCACTTGCGGTGCGGGTTTGGTTCCTGTACCAGATTTGGAGGTGACTCCAGAGGTAACCCTTGACCTGATGCTAGACTTGGCTGGGGGAGCAGTTCCAGTCTTGGTTGGGGATGAGACCTGCCACTGGGCCTGCAGCTGACCCTGAGACTGGTATTTGAGACAGCATTAGCCTAGGTTCAGTGCTAGCCTGGTGGTGTATTCCCCAGACTTCGCCAACATTGTCATTGGTGGGGATTGGGCCATCCTGTGGGACCTGTAAGGCTCTACTATCCCCACCTGGGGTCTAACACCAATGGTACCATCTGTCAGATCTTTGAGATTGGCCAGCTCCACTCTGGTGAGTTGCCAAGCCTACCCTTGGGAGAGTAAGTAAAATTTTATTTTAAAAGGCGCCTTCCATTGCTCAGAGGCCTTTACAATAAAAACACAAAAAAACACAATAATATACAGCTTAAAATACATGCCATAATTCTGTAAAACAGTTTACAAATTCAAACTACGTTCCTAAAAATGCTTTCCCAAATAAATATGTTTTGATGGAGCTTTTAAAACCCTCTGAGCACCCCTGAGCACTCTCAGCCCTGGCAGAAAATGTGGAGCCACTGACTTGAGCTGACAGGCATTTGAGTGGTCTGGAGCTGATGGCCTGGCAACAATACAGTAGAACGGCCGGTGTCTTCCACCAGTATTACTTTTAAGTCTGACCAGGCCCCATTTAAGCCTGTGGCCTCGGCACCACCTTTCTAGTCCAGCTCCTCCTCTCATACTTCCTCCTCTGAAGAAGAAGACTTTTCCACTCTGTGGAGATGTGTGCCTGGGGAGGAATTTTTTCCAGTGGCACGCACTGTGATGTATATTGCTGCACATCAGGCAGCTTACAACACGCACCTGTGGGCACAGCTAGGTCAGTTCCTTGCTTCCATGCCAGATTTCAAGTCAACCAGGCAGGCCATTTACCTTTCTCCATAGGGCCTGGAGCTGGCAAGGCACCAAGCAAGGATGTTGTACAACACCAGTGAGGTAGCTTCCAGGCGGTAGGAACAACAGTCTTCATTTGGCGGACAGCATGGCTTCATGTTTCCCAGTTAGCACCCCTGGTCTGATGTAGGGTGCTTAACTTATTTCAGGAGAATCACTTCTTCTCCCACAGGATCAGGCATGAGTCATCGGGGTGCCTTCCTGCTCCCAGGCCATGGGAGTCTCCCTGCCCTGACCAGTCTTGGGTCCTGCCAGACCCATGAGGAGTCCTTGCCCTCCAGTGATTCTCTCCACAGAGGGCTGAGGGGATATTTTCCCTCAGAGTGAGCCAGTTACTCCCTCTTTTGGGGAAGCTTGGTACTCTGACCCATGTGTGTGAATGTGTAGGGAGGCACAAATCGCCCATATCAGTTACAAGTGATAATCTCTTCCTTGTTACATCAGAAAGATAACTGGCCCTCTGTATGTTCACTGTTATGAAATATCTAAAAAGCTGCTTTATGTTTAATAAAAGATTATTTACGTAAAAAAAAAACAGTGAAGATTGATTCCTGGAAGACATGAAAATTATGTACTCAGCATAATTGTTGATCTTCCAGAATATGTTCACCATTCATTCACATGCCCGTTCACCATCCCCCACTCATGTAAGAGCCAGGGCCTCTGGGCAGCTCACCCTGTTGTGTGTCTGCATAGCGCATTCTTGGCACTCCTTTGGGGAGCTCATTCTCCCTCTTGGAGGTACATCTTTTCCTTTTATAAAACACACATTGGGAAATGGCCCCCTTGCCCTGTTCTCCGACCAAACCAAAAAAAAAAGGGAAAATCCTTGGAGTGTTGTTTTGTTTGTCCCCCCATGCTCTCTTCCCCTCCTTCTAAGTATATCTCTTGGATATGTCTCTCTTGCTGCTTTGCAGATAGGCTCCACCTTGTCCATACATCCAAGCTTCTGCTGTATAGCAGTATAGCAGTACCTGACAACTTGAGGACAAGGTGCAATTGTTACTATTCTCATTTTACAGGAGAGGCAGATGCACTAGGTTTTCTGTGCTATACTTCTCCACCTGTTTGACTGGGTGCTATTCCACACTTAGTTGCTGGAATTCATTATCTTATCTGAGTCAGTCTTCACCATTCATCACTGGTGGGTTCTGGCGGAAGACAGAACCCTGCGAGCTGTTTTTCCAAAGGTGGTGCCGACTTGAGGACGGCGCCACTCTCAAACCCGACGCATTGCGTGGCGCTCATGGATTGGCCAGTAACAGATGGAGACTCCTCCTCAGACCCAGTTCTGCTTCTCCCACCATTGACTTGACATGTACCTTGTGCAGAAGCGAATTAAACTGCATCAGAGGCCTACTCGATACCTCGTTCTGTACCGCTTCTCGGCGCCGTCAAGCTGGTAAGACCTTTCCATTTATTTTATTTCGGCCGCCGAGTACTGTTTTTGTTTCTTGTTTTTCCGTCCGGTCATGTCTTGTTCGGTGGACAAGAAGAAATACTCCCAAGGCAGATCAGCCTCTTATGCGGCAGTGACCATGCGCTGACTTTTTCTGTCACAGAGCAGCATGACTGTTGCTTGACCTGCTTGGGCCCAAACCATGATATGAATAGTTGCAATGCCTGTTTTTCCATGGACTGTCGAGTGTTAGAACTACTACGTTTAAAGTCAGGCGTGTCCGCCGACTTTCGATGGACAGGCTTGCACCGGGATGCCAAATGCAGGTCTCTTGACCCTACCTCTGGTCTCCTCCTGGCCCTACTCTGGCCCGTGGGGGTTCCACCCTTCTTGCTTTGCCTTGGCAGAAACTCCTTCCACTGTGCAGGAGGCCATGCCCGATTCTTCTGGGAGTCGGGCAGGAGGCACTGTTCAGGCAGTTGCCTCCTTGGAGGCAAGTCCTCGGGCATTGCAGTCTAGGGCTTTTGGGCCCGGGTCCGCATCTTCCTCGGCAACATCTGTCGGTGCCGCCTCGATCCCAGTGCCGCTTATGGAGCCGGAGATTGGGGTGGCGCCACAGGCCACCGGAGTCAGCTTCTGGCACTGTATCGGATCCCAGTGCAGTTCGCAGTGCTGGTGATCATTGTGGTGCTGTGAGTAAGCGCAGGGCGGTTTGTGGTGCCTCGTGACCCCGGAACTGGAGGAGATCACGGAGTGGTCTGGGACTGAGCCTCCTCTGGTGAGGATGATGACTCAGAGGCAGACCGGACTGGCTCCCAGTTCCTCGGAGTCCTCCGATTCCTCCTTGCCCAGCACTTCTTCTCCGGCTCAGCCCCTCCTTGGAGTCGGCGGCTACTGTTGGTTCGGTGTTGGTGGTCTCGACCAGTCCTCTGGTGCTGAGGGTGGCAGTGGGGGACATACCGAAGTCAGTGGTTCCCCTTCTCCCTTGTGAGGTGTCCCCCTTCTTTGACTGTTCACGTTGACCCCACTTTCAGACCGGCCAGAGCGTCTCAGGCAGGGAAGGGTGCTCTCTCCGTAACCATCTCTCAGGAGTCAGCCATGGTGATTGAGTTACCTAAGCTGATTCTGAGGAAGAGGTCCCTCTCTGAATCTGAGGGGTTGAGGAGACAAATTGGGGGCAGCGCCTTCCTGGGACCCCGGTCAGGAGTCAGGACTAAGGACTGTAGCTGGTCAAAACAACTCTTTGCCCGCTTAGGACCCTAATTGAAAGGAACAGCCTTACGCTGTCAAGTGCATTTCAGCCTGGATTGTAAATTGTCTTTGTCACTGCAGGCTGTGGCCCAGGTGAAACTAGAGGGCAAGGTACATGCCCAGAATAGTTGCCACTACCCTGGCAGAAATATGCATGATAAGCCAGCCCAGTAGCCCAGAGGGCTGAGGTGCTGGATGCCTACTCGCATCACACCGGTGACACGGGTTCGAAACTGACCTGGGTCTGGAACTGCGGGTAAGGGGTGAGAGCAGATAGAGTAGCTGGAAGACTACCTCCTCTCTCGGTGCTTGTCATCCCTCATAGTTCCGCTTCCATCAGGTGGAGGTCCAGTAGTCCACATAGGTGTAAGGGAGTGGCAAGTACTGGGAGGGCACCTCGAGGCGCGGGTGCATGTGCCTTCTCACACGTGGCCGAGGTATGGGATGGCAAAAAATCTATATAGAAAAAAAAAGAAATGTGCACAGTGCCAATTGTAGGAATTTGTAGATCAACAACTGGAGCACAGTGCACTGTGCCCTTGATGTCCGTGCATGCAGCACACCACCTTTGGTAGGGCGTTCTGAATGGATTACTGTCCTGAAATGAACCCTGAGCTCCAGCCGCCTAGTCCAGGGACTTTCTCTGAGCTTGGTACTCTGACCCAATTAGTGGAATCTCTGGAGAAGATTGAGTCTTGGAAGATATGAAAGTTACATACTTAATGTAACTGCTGATCTTCCTGAATATATTCTCCATAGATTTTCATGCCCACACACCATCCTCAGACTCATTCCAGTATTGTTCTGTTGATGTTCACCCCTTTGTACTTGGTTTGGGCTATGAAGACACTGTATTACTGGTTTTGGAGGCCCTTCTCACATGGCCCACAAGGACTATTTTATGCCCTTAGGTTAAGTGCGTAAGTTTTGTTAGGTTTATGCTGCTCACCTCCTCGGTAACAAAAGCAACAACAAAAAGGTACTGAAGTGGGCTGGGGCTGGTGCTGCTGTGAAAGCAGGCATGCATGGTGATGCTCACTTGGGGCCTACTTGCACCACAGTCCCAAGAAAAGTTCTGGCTCCCACAGTGTCCTAAGCGCCTCCGTGTCCGATCCATTCTATGCAGAAGTTATTCAGGAAGATCAACAGTTGCAGTAAGTACCTAACTTTCAATCTTCAAAAATCATTCTTCACCATTTATTCCGCTTACAGGTCTAAGCCACAGGTGCCAGGACCTGCAAAGAGTAAAGTCTTCTGCAGGAGAGAGGGGGTCAGTGTCAGATCGTGGTGCTGCCCATGCAGCAGACACACTGACGTGATGCGAAGAGCTAGCCAGTAACTGACATTGGCCCCTTCCCTGCCTCAGTTCCATTTTTTCTTGCCATAGAAGGTGACCGTGAGTAGCAGAGTCTGCTGCAAGTACCTCAGTTTGTCGCCATTCTCCGCTTCTTTAGATTCCAAACAAATGCCTTTGACTGCAAGTGGCATTGTTATCGCTGTATTGGCTCTGTGTGTGTGTTTCTGGTATCAAATTGTTTTTTGTCTCCTTTTCCACTAGTGCAATACTGAGTATGAAAAAGGTCTAAAAGGCAGGCTGCAGCCCTCTTTGCACTAGTGCTCCTCTGGGGCCCTATGGCAGTGCTGGACTGGCACTATGAATGTCATTCCTGCCTTGGCCCAGATCACAATATGGACCAGTAAAGTGATTGCTTCTCCATGGATCTCTCGTCCTCTCGAATTCCACATGCTGAAGTGGGGTCGTTTGTCCCGTACCTTTGTTGGGGAACCTCACACCTGTGGCGCCAAGGTTAGGAGTTTGGGCCTCTTCTCAGTACCTCTGGTACTGTGGAAGTACAAGTTCCTCCCTCACTTTGCCTCTCCAAGACATTGGAAGCCCTGGGGGTGGGTCTGGTGGACAGTTGACTCCATTTGGGCGGCTGCTGAGCACCCCAAGTTGGTCTGTCCTGGACAGCAGATGTCCCTGGTGGTGAGGCCGAGCTATACTGGTGGATAGCTCAGTGTCGCAGCCTGGTGCCACCCGGCTCCTAGTACCGTCTGTGGTACTGGTGAGCAGGGCAATTCTAGTCATAAGGCGGGTCCCCTTTTGGAACCATTCGCATTCTCAGGAGAGGGTTTGGCACCAGATCCACCCCAGTTCAGTGGTGGAGGTGGTTGTTGCTCCCCGAGGGCCCTTTTATCCTTGGAGAGGAAGGTGGGCCACCCTTGGTGATGGGCGTGGGCTGGTGATGACCTGCACCAGTTCTGAGTAGGATACAGGTGACAGTGGTGCCCTGGAGCCATCTTTGGGTCCAGTGTTGGGTGTGATGCTGGGACCTGCTCTGCACCATCTGCGGTGCTGGTTCTGGTATTGGTGCTGCTTGTGGTGCCTGGTCGGTTCTCAGTGCTGCTCACTTGTTGTGGATGGATCTGGAGGTGTTACTGATATGGATGTGCCTGTTTCCAAGGACAACACCGGCCATGGTAAAAGGTTGGAGCCTGACACTGGCTTGCTGCTAAACCCTGAGACTGGTGCCGGAGGTGGCACTAGCCAGGGTTCTAGCACTGGCCTGGAGGAGAGTTTCTCCCTGGAACCAGTGGCTTACATTTTACTGGTGAGGACTGGAGCTGCCCTGTGGGACCTGTATAGTTCTGCTTTCCTCACCTTGGGGGTCATCCATGGGCACCGATCGGGTCCCTAGAGCCCCTGCTCCTCCTTCCTTCTGGTCCTCTGCTGCCTCTCCCTGAGCTACCAGTTTTCACAGGTTCTCTTGGTCCCAACACCTGGTCTGAGTACAGGAGAATTGCTGGTGCCTTATGGCTTTACCACATACAGTCCACACACCACCTCCACTCGAGTCTAGCTCCTCCTCTCTGACTTCTCCCCTGAGGAAGAGGAACCTTCCTTCTATCTGTGCTCTGATTCTGAGTAGTCTGCATACTGGAGCCTCCTTATAGAAGGAGCTGGACATTGGCTTCTTTGTTGGTCTCAATTCTGTGTCCTTCTCAGTGATGACATCTCTGTCATTCTTCCTTGGCCTCTAGCCTTCAAGGAGGCCTCTAGAACAGTCTAGATATCGTCCCCTTTCTGCTGCTCAAGCCCTGGGGTTGTCTAGCTCATATAATGTGCTCCCACTGGATCTTCTGAAGTCATGCATTATCCCACTTCAGAGTTCAGGTGCTGTGGACGAACTGGGCCTAAATGCCCTTCACATGACCAACCTCCTGAGGCTGGCTTTGCGAGGTCGGTGCCTGGGAAGGAGGTTTTACCTTGACAGGTACCCTTATGTGCATTGCCACATACCAGGCACATTAGGCAGCTTATAATAAGTGCTTGTGGTTTGCACTATGTCAGATCCTAGCTGCATTGCCTTGTTTCAGTTTAACCAGGCAAGCCATTTGCCTTTTTGATCAGGGCCTGGAGCTGGCAAGGCACCAGTCGATGGCATCATACAGTGCTAGTGAGATGGCCTTCTGCCTGGTAGGAACAGTAGTTTGCATTCAGCGGATGTTATGGCTTCACTTTTCTAGGTTGGCACCTTTGGCCTGGGGTAAAGTGCTTCATTTGCACTTCCAGGGGCTCACTTTTCCCCCTGCAGGATCAGGCTTCAGTTGTTGGGGCACCCTCCTGCTTTCAAGCCACAGGAGCCTCCTGCTGTCCCTGACCAGACTGTGGTCCTACCGGACCTGGAGGAGCCCTGCCATCATCTCTCCCCCACCACACACACACACAGACACACACACACACACACACACACACACACACACACAGAGGGCTGAGGGATCTTCCTCCGGGTGAATCAGCTCCTCCCTATATTGGGAAGCTTGAATTTTGACCCATAAGTGGTAATGAATGATGTAGATTGATTCTTGAAAGATACTTGCTATAATTGCTGATCTTCACCATTCATTCACTCTCACGCCCACCATCCCCAGTAGAAGTAGAGTCAGGGCCTTTGGGCAGCTCACCCTGTTGTGCTACTGCATGCTTTTTTTTTTTTTTTTTGCTATTCCAGTTGGAAATGCTCTGTTGTTCCTCCTCCCTTATACCTCGAGGGTGGAATATAATGATCTTACTTGAGAAACAGCCCTTGCAGCAGTTTACACCATTAGAACTGAAGCCGGCAGGCGCCAGGACCCCACAGAAAAATTCTAGCTAACAGTATCCAGCGGGGACCGCTGCCCGATGTCAGGCATCACATAAAGGGGGTCCCCAGCATCCCAGTTCTTTTCCGCCATCGGCTTGCCAGCATTGGCCTCACGGAAGCCTGCTCTGCTCTTACAATGCGTGAAATCTTCAATTTAAGTAAAACTGTACTCCATGTCTGCTTCTTCTCCTTCTCCCGCCAGGACGTCCCTCTAAGTCGCCTGCTGTAAGCAGATACCCTTTGCAGACCATCATTCTGCCTGTGTCAGGTGTCTGGGCCTGGAGCACGACACCCAGGCCTGCTCAATTTGTCAACAGTTTAATAGCAGGGCCGGATCCGCCGCCAAAAGGCCCTTCAGGGATCCCTCCTCGAGGAGAAATTAAAAAGATGGAGAAAAGACCTTCCTCCAAGGGGAATCTTCTCATAAATCTGAGAAGCACTGGGACAAGCATCGGACTCGGACAGGCGAAATCCCTAGCAGGGCCTCAGAGTCCAGGACCAGCTCCAGCTCTGCCCAGTCCAATAGATCTCCTTCCCGGGCTCGCCCCAGCCTCCCCAGTAAAGGTAAGGTCTTCAAAGGGCTCCTCTGCCTCCCTGCACCCGCTCAAGACCTCTCGGGCATCGGATGCCTCTAAACCTGCTCCTTTGGACAGGCCCAAAATTCTTCCTCCAAATCGCGAGGTGCATCTGACCGACGCTGGGACACTGACTTCAGGTCTGTCTCCCAACCTCCTAAAGCACCTGAAAGGAAGACTTCCGGCGACATCCCTTAAGTGGGACGATTGAGTCCAAGAAGGCATCCAACCCAATGACTGGACTACTACACTGATGCGGTGGACACGGATGTCAGGGGTCCTCAGAGAAGAGGATACCACGCCCAGATGACCAGATGGGTGACACGGAGGCCGGCTTGCCCAGGAGCTGGATCCAGTGCTTCCCGGGACAGCGCCCGATCCCGGCGACAGGCCAACACCGGCGCGGGTCCGTGGTCAGGTATGAACATCCAGGAGGTGAAGGATTTGTTCACCTTCTGGTGGAAACCATCAAGAAGGACATGGTTCCTCCTAAGCCTCAGCCTCAGCCTCCTCCACCACCTTCATCTCCTCCTAGGGCGCCAGGTGACAGACCCCAACCCCAAGGAGCCAACTCTGCCTCCTTGGGGCCGATCGAGACAGGAAATGCCCATCACGCCTCCCTCAGGGTCCCCGTGCCGAAGTGACCCAGGGGCAGGCGTCGATCATCGGAGATGACTCCAGACCGGGTATGTCAGACATCTCCAGGTCTCCATCTCCTTTCAGTCCCCATCACCAGACCCACTGGACCTTCAAAAGTCGCCTCCGGATGATCCCTCCTTTTGGAAATCATGAGGCACATCCAGGACAATATGGGATGGGAGACTGAAGAGCTAGACTCGAGAGAGAACGCCTTGCCCGTTACCTCAGGCAGAAAGACCCAAAGCCTGTGGTGGTCCCACCATTGGTGGACACCTTCAGACGTCACCAAAGGCGGCTTGGAAACATCTGCATTCCACACGGCTGTTCAAAGAAGGCTGACCGCCTTTGGGCTCCTATGGAGGACCAGTATTTGGTGCAACAACCCCTGGCCGACTCCTGGTCATTATTGCATCTCATGACAGGTCCCAGCAGCCTCAACATTTGAGCACCCAGCCTCCGGACCAGGAATCTAAGCAATTAGATTCCATGGGAAGCAGCGTGTATCATGGCTGCTACATGCTCTATTAGGTCTTTGAGACGATCTGGCGCACATGGTGCAATTTCAGAATGCCCTCTGGGATCAGGGGCAAGACCTTTTAAAGATCTACCGAATGGCGAAAGAAGGAGCTGCTAGACCTCCTCCAAACTGAGTCTGGCGTGGGGACCCAGGTTCTCTGAGCTGCTTATGACTCAGCGAACTAGGCAGCCAGGAGCAGCCACAGGCGTTTGTCTCTGGAGACACTCGTGGCTGAGGTCTCCAGATTTACCCTGGACGTCCAGAAGAATCTCCTGGATGTCCCTTATAATGGAGCGGTCCTCTTTGGTGAGGAGTCCAAGAAGGTCATCACCAAATTGCAGGACACTGGGAAGGCAGTCAGGACTGTACAAGCCATGTACAGACAAAATCTGATTCTTTTCGTAGGAACCAGAATCGTTTCGTGGCCGCCAACAAAGGCAACAGCCACATTCCGGCCAGCAACCCAGAGGCAATTTTGGCCTTAAGAATCAAGCCAGGTTCCTCGGCCAGGGCCCGAGCTTCTAAAGCAGCCCTGAATCATGGGGGCCAACACCACCACAGCATGACTCTTCCCAGCCCCGCCTCCTCTGGATCAAAGGGTCAAGAAGGTCAGGGTCGCATCTCTCATCACCTTTCAGAATGGCAGAGGATCACCTCTGACCAGTGGGTGTTAGCAGTTGGTCAAATGAGGTCACTCTATAGGTTCCTCGATCACCCGCCATCAGACCTCCCTGCTCTCCCGTTACTCGGGTCAGCATGCTCTGCTTATTCAGCAAGAGATCTTGGCCCTCCTACACAAGGAGGCCATAGAACATGTTCCACTGAAGAGAGAGAAACAGTTACTATTTCCACTGCTTCCTGGTCTCAAGGAAATCAGGGATTTGTGCCCGATTTTGGATCTCAGTGATCTCAACAACTTTGTGCTGTACAAGCATTTCGCATCGTGACCCTGCGGGTCTCATTCCCATGCTGAAAGGGCACATGGCTAGGCGTCGCTGGATATACAGGGCGGCTTTCCTACATCTCCCGATCGCTCGGCGCACGTGAATTTCTGTGGCGAGGTTTCTGGGGCGCCACTACCAGTTCCAAGCCCGCCCCGCCGGACTGTCTTGACACCTTGGGTGTTCATGAAGTATATGGCAGTCGTGGCAGTTGCTCTCAGGAGAGGGGCCACTCGTGTTCCGATACCTAGATGACTGGCTCTTCATGGCACCCTCACGGGAGGCCCTGATGTCCACAATACAGGATACCTGTTCCCTCTTCCTATCGCTGGGCATCACCATCAATCAGGAGAAGTCGTGCCTTGTTCCGTCTCAGAACTTGCATAGGAGGCGGTTCTGAACACAATTCAGGAAAGGGCATTTCTTCCCCAGGACAGGGCGGAATGCATCAGATCCCTCAAGGGACATAAAGGAAAAGAGACGGTACCAGCCAAGACCGCCCTTTGCCTGCTCGGACACATGTGGCTGCCATTGTGACGGTTCCCCTAGCTCGACTCCATATGGATTACCCAGTGGATGCTGAGAGCACAATGGGACCAAAAGCAGGATCATTTGTAGCATCCAGTCCGGATCATGAACACAGTCATCTGACACTGGCATTGGTGGCTCGTCCCAGACCACCTCTCGACGGGAGTCCCCTTCACTCGCCACCTCCTTAGTGATTCTCTCCATGGGCCTCAGGGTCCAGATGGGAAGCTCATCTCAACGGGTCAGGACTCAAGGCTCCTGGGCGTCTCTGGAGTCCCATCTTCACATAAATATTCTGGAGATGAGAGCCATTTTATATGCCCTACAGGCATTCCAGGCGGAGAATTCCGCCGGGTACTCTTCTGGTTCAAACAGACAGTACCCGCGGTGATGCACTATCTCAACAAACAAGGAGGCACTCATTCCTACCCCTTTGCAGGGAGGCTCAGAGGGTTTGGAATTGGGTATTGCAACACAGCGCCGCGTTATTGCAGTACATGTTCTCGGTGTAGACAACACTATTATGGACATCCCAAGGCCGATCACAGGCAGGGCCGCAGTAATGGGGAAAAAGTGGGATTGTCGGGGGCCCGAGCTCAGGAGGGCCCACCTGAGAGCTGGCATTATTCCTGGCATTAGATGGTTTTGGAAATGGGCCCATTTCAAGTGACTTGCCTGGGGCCCCAAAATTCATAGCTGCAGCTCTGATCACAGGCCGGGGTCCACAATGGGAACTGCTTCAGGGAAGTCGCAGAGGACCTGTTCCAAGGATGGGGACACCAGAATTAGAACCTTCGCGTCCCCATTCAGCACAAAACTGCCCAATATCTGCTCGCTAGATCCAGGGCCTGGTGTTTTCTGGCAAGACACGTTGTCCCTCTCTTGGACGGGCAGGTTCCTCTATGCTTTCCGCCCTTTCCTTTGATCCAGAGGGTTCTATTGAAGCTCTGTCAAGAGCAAGCATGCCTTATTCTAGTAGCACCCTTTGGCCCAGGTAGATTTGGTTCCTGTCTTACATCAGCTGGCCCAGGAACCTCCAGTGCCTCTGCCATTTTGCTCTACCTTCTATCCCAGGAGACAGGCTCCTTGGTCCATCCAGATCTTCAGTCTCTGAACCTGCATGCCTGGCTCCTAAGGGCGTAGCAGTCCTGAGATACGGGGTCTCTCAGGAAGTTGCAGGACGTTCTGGTGGCAGCCAGAAAACCCTCTACTTACGCCATGAAGTGGCATAGATTTTGTATTTGGGCTCAGGCTCGAGCATTGACCCCAATGGAGTGTTCTGTAAGGTCTGTTTGACTACCTCCGATCTCTCTATGAGGCAGGAGTTGCCTATTCCTCCATCAAGGTCCAACTGTGCGCTATTTCAGTGTACCATTCTCCGATAGGTCACAGGTCTCTAGCTTAACTAGAGGCTTCTCACACCTTTGTGCGGCATCCTGCATTTGAGACCTCCCATCGAAGACCGGTTCCACCTTGGGATCTTCCTTTTGTTCTAGAGCAGCTTACGTTGCCTCCTTTTGAACCAGCCGCAGATTGCGAGCTGCATCTCATTGCTTGGAAGACGCTCCTTTAGTTGCTGTTACTTCTGCCAGAAGAGTTTCTGAGCTTCTTGCACAAGGATCCTCATTTGGTTTTTCACAAGGACAGGGTGTCCTAAGAACAAATCCTATGTTCCTTCCCAAGGTGGTCTCAGCTGTCACACTCAACCAGGATATAGACCTACTGGTGTATTACCCGAATCATGGTAACAGGGGGAAGCCCTGTTGCACACTTTGATGTGCATAGGTGCCTCAGATATTATCTGACAAGAACCAAAGCCCATCGTACATCGGACCAGCTCTTTGTTTCCCTACGCACAGAGGATGATTGGTGCTCCTGTTTCTAAACAGTCGCTTTCTAGATGGCTGGTAAAGTGCATTATGTTTTGTTATCAGAAGCACAATAAACCCTTACTGGGACCGGTGAAGGGTACTTCTACTAGGGTGGCTACACTCCTTCGCTGCCTAAGAATGTCTCCACTACAGCCATCTGTGCAGCAGCGACCTGGAGCACTGTACACTCATTCATCAGGCACTACAGTTTGGATATTGCTTCTAGGCGCAGAGCTGGTTTCGGCTTGGCGGTCCTTCAGGGACTTTTGTCCTGAAGCTTGGAGCATTCCTCTATCCTCCTCCTGATAACAACTTGGTCCCTTACTTGGGAATCAGTCCTAATGGTGTAACCTGCTGCAAGAGCTGTTTCTCGAGGTAAGATAGTACAGTTACATAAGAACTTACCGTAACAGTAGATCTTTGAGAACAGCTCTGGCGGCAGGTAGTTTCTCCCACTTTCCCCTCTGGAGGTTGAGTCTTCTGACCTAGTTTCTAGGCTACAGCATCTTTTAGCGCCTTCTGCAGACCTTCCTTTGGAGCGGATCCGGGAGTCTCAGGCGGAGAACTGGGGATGCTGGGGGACCGCCTCTTTGTGTGATGCCTGTCATCAGGAGGCTCACTAGCAGTTCCCCGCTGGATATTGCTAGTTAGAATTTTTCCAGTCCTGGCACCTGCCAGCTTCAGTCCTAATGATGTAACCTGTTGCAAGTGCTGTTCTCGAAGATCTGCTGTTACGGTAAGTTCTTAAGTAACTGTACTTTTCTTCACAAAACAAAAAGGGATGAGGGTCCTCATAGCCCTCTTACCAACCTTAAAAATCCTCGGGACTGAACTTGTTATCTACCCTACCTTTCTTGTTCTTCCTCTCCTTACCAAGGTATATCCTCTATAGGATGTATCCCTGTTGGTTGCTGCATGCAAAGTTGGCTTTAACTTGTCTATTCTTCTACTGAGTCTTTCCTTCTCATGGATAGTGCTTGGCACTTGGATCAAGATGCAGCTCTCATACAGGGTACTCTTCTGTATTTGCATGGAGGCCGGGTGCAATAGGATTTCTCTGCTATACTACAAACGGTTTTCACGATTTTCACATTTTCATGGTTGGTATCTTCTTCTTCATCACAGATTGTTTCTTCATCGCTCCTTTGGGAGTGGCAAGAAGATTGTATTTGTGCTCTTTGGACTTTTTGTCCATTGCGCCTCTTGTCTCACTCCCGGAAGGAAGCTTTGTTTGTTTTTTACCATGCTAAATTAGAATTGTCCTCTAGGGAGTACAAAGCTCTTTCATCAAGCTGGCTTTCTGCCATCTTAATTAAACAAGGGTCTCTCTTGAGTTCCCTGTGTATATGCCAGATCTATATGCCAGGACTGCTGCCAACATTTTTTTCTTTGTTTTTGTTGTTGCTATTTCTACTTTTCTGTCCAGGTAGAAAGTATTGGGCTCTGACTCTTCATATCCACTACCCTTGTGCCACCCAGTAGTCCCAACTCTTAGTTTCCTAAGTTGGTAGTCATGTTTTATTTTGTTGTTATTTTTATTTCATAAATTATCCTCTTCCTGTTCACTTGGGCTAGGAAGCCACTAGCCCTTTCTTGTCTTCCATTTTTTTTTTCTACTGGCAAACAGAATTGAGGTAGGGAAGGGGCTGCAGGGACAGCACCACCAGCCGATGGTTCCCTCCGGCTGCAAAATACTTTGCTCACGTGGGGTCCTGGTGCTACCGGCTTAGACCTATTATTGGGAATGAATGGTGAAGACATCTGGAAGATCAACATTTTGTGGGTGAGTAGGAAATTTCCATTTTTGGGTGAGCAGTTTGGTTGATGGACAGCTTTCATGGAGCAGTGGTTCCTCTGCACCTTAATGGCCCCATGCGGTAGCAGTGAAGGTGTTGGTGACATATCGGGATTCGACTTCCTCATTGTCAACTCTGCATGAGATACCAGCTCTGGTGCTGGCGCCATCTCTGATGTCTATGTTGCCCTCAGTTCTGGTAGCACTGGTGGTGTCAAGTATCTCTTCAGTACCCACACAGTCTGTGGTGCCATGGCTTTCTTTGGTGCCAGTGTGATTGCCTTCCCATATACGCTATCTGTGAAGGAACAGGCTTCGTTGCTGTGCAGGCAGTTTTTTATATGACCTTGTCACCAGTGCAGGAGCCCCAAACTTCATCCTCCTTTCTGGAGCATGAATAGGAATGTAACTTTAATTAACAATGAGACCGAGGATTACAAGGGTGTCCTCCTAACCAAGTGGCAGTGCCAGCTACCCAGACAATACAGGCTTCTCAAGAGAATCTCTCTTTCTAGTCACTGTTGAAGAATATATACAAAGCTCTGAACAGTCGCTTTCTAGATGGCTGGTAAAGGTCCCGGCACTGGAAGCCTCAACAGGGGAAAAAGACCTAGGGGTCATGGTGGATGCATGTATGAATAACTCTGAGCAGTGCAGGAGCGGCTAGCAAGGCAAACAGGATGTTGGGATGCATCGTAGGGGATCACCTCTAGGAGCAGGAAGTGATTCCGCGCTGTACAATGGACTGGTTAGACCACACCTTGAATACTGTGTACAGTACTGGAGACCACACTTGAAGAGGGACATACAGTTCCTGGAGAGGGTACAGAGAAGGGCAACTAAGATGATACGAGGACTAGGGGATTTGGCGTATGAGGACAGACTTGAGCTCTGCCTGTTTCCATTGGAGGAGAGGAGGCAGGGGACATGATTGGGGTCTTCAAGTACTTCACGAGAATAAATAGGGTAAGCGTGGAGGGATCTTTAGACTAAAGCAGGGAGGTATCACCAGAGGGCATGGATTGAAGTTGGAAGGGTGAGGGGGAAAAGAGGAGGAGGTTTTCACTGAGAGGTGGTGGACCCTTGGAATGCGCTGCCTGGTGAGCTGGTTCAGAAATCCACAGTGGAGGGCTTCAGGAGAGGGTGGGACAGACATAGAAAGCGGATGTATAAGATGATGGCCTGGCCCATGGGGATGGATGATAGGGGTTTCTGGAACACAAGGGGGGGCCTTGGCACCCAACTAGGGATCTGAGGTTTGAGCAGACTCGATGAACCGTATGGCCTAATCTGCTGGCAATTAGTATGTTAGATATGAGGAACACCCATGTTCCTTCTCCTAGAGGTAGAAGACATAGCCTTTTCCGCTAAAATAGCCACTTTACTGCAAGCCTGCCCAGCAAGGCTTTCAGCAACAGTTCAAGGCAAAGCCTTTCCAGCATCTGCAGAAACAAGAGCCACAGCAGAAAGTGCAGACAGTGAAGGCTCCCAGCGCTACTCTCTGACAGGATGATAGTCCCATGTCTACCTCAGCTGTCCGAGGTGAATCACTCTTCTTGACTTTGGGTTGGGTAGCTGTGTTCTATCAGTAATGGAAGACATGGATATATGGGTCTTGAAAATCATACAGGAAGGTGGCTCCTTGGAACTGATAGAGCAACCTCTGTATCATCTCCGTGGAAATGTCAGACAGCAGGCCTTATGGCAGACCTACTTTCCTGGAAGTAGTGGGGTTTCTGCAGACGGGCAGTAGAGAGAGTACTGGAGTAAGTGGCACAAGAAATTCAGAATGGTATCACATGGGTCTCGTCTTCTGTACCTGAGACCCCAGGATTGGTTGGCATCCCTGAGCGTGCAGGATGCATACCAGCATATGCCTGTTAAGGCTGATCACTGGAAATTCCTCCGGTGTAGTGTGGATCTCGAACATTATCAGTTCAGAGTTCTGCCCTTTGAGTTTACAGTGCTGCCGCATGTCTTCACCAAGTCGGTTTACATCACTGCCACATTTCTTTACCAAATGCTTTGCAAGGCTTCTGGCACACCTCAGAAAGATGGGAATGTAAGTAGAGGACAACTGCTGACCTATGAGACAGCTTACATGCTGTGAGACAGGCACCAGCATTTTGTGGCTAGCTTTATCTATATTGCACTGCTTGACTGATATACCATTTGCTGTACTTGAAATAATAGAGGGAAGTCCCTGCTGTGATAAGGAAGCAGGAGGCAGGAAGGGGCAGTATTCTGTATTAAGTGGGAGAGCCACCGAATTACAACAAATTTTAACTACTGCACTGTTGCACTTTGGGCACTGTAGCGCGTTCATTTATACAAAACAAACCTCACATGAGGGGTAGGAAGCTATTTTTAATTGTAATAAAGGCACAAACTGTGCACAAGGAAAGCCATGACCCCCAGGAAGACTTCTGGGTCCGCTACGTTTAAATGCTCATTGCCCTTACGGAGATGCATGCCGAGACATGCGTGTTGCATGTCAGGCAAATATGGAGGAAAGGAGGGCATTGCTCTATAACGCCACAGTGTACTATAACGATAACATATAAAGAAAGAGTAAATTGGATACTTGTATCACCATATTGCAAACAGTTGTGCTTAGGAAGGTAAACTAATGCAGTGCAGCAAATGTAAAATGTATGCAGAGAAAGAGGCACTGATTTGGGGTGAATTAGAATGTAACGTGTGCCTGCAACATGATACTGATTGCCATAAACTAAATAATGTCCAGAATGAGTTAAAACACTTACAGGAAGTTTTGAGTATAGAACAAACCAATGTAACTGAAACGCACTAAAATACAAATATTGAAGGTAGTACACTTACTGTAGCAAAAAAGAACAAGGATAGTTGATCCAACTGAGGAGAACCAAAGAGATGCTAGTACTACTGTGCCAAAGAAAAGCAAAGATGCTGATGGCACTGAGTGGCACACAGTACAAAGTGGTCAATGTAATAAAAATGGAAGAAGGGCATTAACTACAGAAGAATTGTAGACAAGCAATAGATATGAGGTTCTAAAGGAGACTATCTCAGACGACACTGGTACAAGTGCAAATAAGTCACAAAAGCATGAAATGATTGTTCTAGGCGATTCAATTATTAGACATTGTGATGCTTCCATATGTAATCCAGACAAACATAACAAATGCTTTCTTGCTTCCTGGGGCTAAAGTGAAAGATATATAAAACAGGTGGTACCAAATATTTTAAACAATGCTGGACAAAAATCCATTTATTACTATTCATGCTGGTATAAATGGCGTTGGCTGCAACCATGAAAAGACATTTGTGATGAACTCATTGAGTTAGCAATGGAGATAAAGGAAAGGGAGGGCAGGTATTTATCTCAGGCCTACTGCCAGTACAAAGTGCAGGAGAAGAAAAAACACTATACGAAGAATCAATACACAACTAAATAACATGTCTTAGAGAAGGATTACAATTTATTGATTCATGGGAACTATGTCTCAGAGCAACCTTACACAGCAAAGATGGTCTGCATTTAAATAAAAAGCGGGCCAGTACTCTGGGGCATTTGATAAAGAACCACATGGAAAACTTTAATTTAAACTGATTATGAAGGGAAAATGGGCATACCTACCGAAAAAATGGAATCTAATGGGGAAAAAAAACATGAACTTGGGTAGTAAAAGAAACATCAGATTTTTACTAAGTAATGCTAGAGTGTAAACAACAAAATGGCTGAGTTACATACTTTGCTGTACTCAGATGAAATAGATACAGCAGTGCTGACAGTAACTTAGTGGACAGAAAATGACAAGTAGAATAAAAACGAGAAGTATAACTCTGGAAGACTCGTAGAAAGGAAAGAAAGCTGGTGGTATTGCTATTTATATTTCAAAACAATTTCAATATATGAACATCACATCAAAAGTTAAAAAGTGTGTTACCACAGAAACACTATTGATACAATTAAGTAATAGAGGCACAAGGAATCATATTTTAGGCCTTTGTTATAGACCACCTGACACATCTCTAGAGGAAATAGCGAAATCGTAGAAGACATTATGGAAGCAATTGAGTATGGAGACATTATTCTAGCAGGAAATTTTAATTGCCCTGACATTAATTGGGAGACTAGGAAGGCTATGACAAAGCGAAGTGTATCCTTTTGGAAACTTGTGTTGAAATACTTCCGCCCCAAAGAATTCAGTGCTTGTCCTAAAGACCAAACTTTCTCCTTCCAGTGCACTCTATGTAATAGGCTGCTACAGGCCCCTTCTGCCGGGTCTCATCTCCTGTCTCACCTCAGTTCCATACTGGGGCTCAGTTCCTTGGAAATCATTATTCTTGGCGACCCTGAACTACGATTGGCTATCAAGTGCATCAGCCCCTTGAAATCCTTTTTGTGACACTCTAGGGCTGGTGCAACTCATTGGCGAGCTTACTTGCCCAAATAAAATCTTAACAACAGCTCCCTCTTAGATGTAATTTTGGTTAGCAAACCATACCTGTTCTCTCATGTCAGAACATTTTTCTCAGACATTAGTGATCATTGTATAATCACCACCATTAGATCCGTGCACAACCCACAGTTTGTGGCAAAGTTCTCTATCAAGAGGTGCAAACGCAACTTTGATTTGTTTGCTTCGCCCATGACTTGAAACATTCACCACGATGGCAGGAATTCTTCCTAGCCAAAATGGTTTACAGGGCATATACTATTTTTTATGATATTTTAAGTGAGGCTTTAAATAAACATGTACCCTTGGTTAAGGTTCAGGATAGGAGCAGCACCTGCCATTGGTTCTCGCCTGAGCTCAAAGCTTCCCTGTTAGAAAGGGATACTTTATGGAAAAAAGCCTGAAGAAGCAAGAACGACTGGATTGGTGTCTTTTAAGAGAGCATGTAACAAGTGCATCAAGTTGGTCAGAGCAGCCAAGGTCACCTGCTGTCGCTTGGAGCTAGCCTCTGCCTCAAGAAATCCTACAAAGCTCTGGAAAACATTAAAAGACATGTCTGGACATGCACCTGGTAATTCCATTCCATCAAAAATTAAGTCCGGTGGCAGCGTTATCACTAAGCGATCAGAGATATTGGAAGCCCTCAATACTCATTTGCAGCAGGCAGGGCTAGCATTTGATACTTCTTCTGCCAATGACCTCTGCACAGCTCAGGGCTCACCAACCCACGAGTCCCCTCTACTGAGGAGGCCTTCTTCCTCCTGCCTGTCTCTCTAAAAGAGGTGGAAGACCTACTTCTGCAACTGGACACCAGGAAGGAGCAGGCTTCATTTCATAGAGCCATACTATCTGAAATGTGCCTACCATGTGCTTGTGGTGCCAATCACCCACCTATTCAACATGTCACTCTCCCAGGGTAGCCCCCAATGGAAAATAGCCCATGTCATCCCTCTATTAAAAGCAGGTGACCCTCACGATTTAATAATTACAGACCGATCTCTCCTCCCCATCCTGTCTAAATTACTAGAAAAAATAGTGTGTGGCTAGCTAGGGGTATACTTAGAATCCAGAAGCCTATTAAACCCGGTTCAGTCTGGATTCAGAGCAAAGCACAGCACCATAACAGCCCAGCTAAGGTGACCAATGATTGGCTCCTAGACCTTGACAAGAAGAAGCATGTCTGTGCTGTTTCTTGGATCTTAGTAAGGCATTTGACACAGTCGATCACAGCCTGCTTCTTTCCTCCCTAAGCACCTTAGGCCTGCACCATAAATCTGTGTGCTGGTTTGCAGACTACCTCGGAGAATGGAAACAGCAGGTTAAAGCTGAAGGTGATCTTTCTCTATTAAAACCTATGCTGAGGGCATGCCCCAGGGCTCTATCCTTGGTCCCCTCCTCTTTGCAGTCTACATTAACAACATCAGTGACCCCATCAAAAAGCCAACATCCACTTATTCGCAGATGACACTGTACTGTACTTGAGTCGTCCACGCTGGAAGCAGCCTGTGAAGATCTCAAGCTGAATTTAACCTTCTACAATACCAGCTTATAAACAAAAGCTTTTTGCTCAATGCTAAAAGACAAAAGCCATGCTCTTCTCCCCTCCTTGCATGCGGCAGTTCCTGCTGGGAGGCTATCCCACAAATTACCACTGTTCTTGGAGAAACACTAGAGTATGTAGCTAAATTAAAATAGGAGTTTGGCTCCATCATAAACTTTCCTTCGCCGACCATCTCGAAGAACTACAGAAGAGACTAAGGCAAAGATTAGGACTATTCTACAGCGTTAACCACCTGCTCACCAAGGAGACCAAGATTCAGCTGGTTCAAGCTACCTTCCTATCTTTAATAGATTACACGGACCTGCTCTATAGCCACTGCACTGCCTCTGCACTGGCTAAGTTGGACACCCTGTACCACAGAGCTATCAGGTTCATTACTGGCCTTCCACTTTCCACACACCACTGCTCCCTGTACTCATCGTTAGGCTGGACTTCCCTTCACTATAGAAGGAAAAAGGCGCCGCCCTATGGGCCTTCAGAGCGGTGACCAACAACTCCCCTCATATGTATCAGATTGTATTCCTCGGAGTGTGTTAGGCACCTATGCTCTAAGGAGCTATTCCTAATTGCCCTCCAAGTTCCAAGGGTCAAGACTCATTTCGCAAAGCTGCTCTAAGCTTCTCTTTACCCACATTGTGGAACGGTCTACAAAGGAACTTGAAGCTGAGCTGCCCTGTTAACCTGAATATCTTCAAAGGCGCTCTACGTCGCTACATGAAAGCACCTTGCAAATGTTTTCCTCACGCTAGCCCACTAATTTCACAACTCCCTTTCCATCCTGATGCTCGCCATGTCTCTACCCCTGGCTCTCACTCTTTCCCTATTAACTCTTCCTGCTGCACCCACCCTTCCCTGTCCATTCCAGCCTGGCTAAAGACCCACCCATCCATAGTAGTGTCCCCAATTATCTACCCCTCCTCCGTCATTATCATAATAAACAAGTACCACGACAGCCATAGTCACTTTCTGTGGTTTTAGCTCAATTTTTCCCCAGTCGTCGGTAATATATCCTCCTCTTCTTTACCTCTCTAACCTGCCACCCCATACAGGCCTCTTTCCCTATATGTGTAGTTGCCGGCTGCCTCACTCAAAAGATCTCTGCTTATAACTCCTGTATGCCTGTGGTTGATTGTACGCCTGCTGACTTCTTCAGCTGTAAAATAATATTGTTTTTTATTTTATTTCAACCTTGTACTGTATACACTTTTCTTACTTGTATATTATTGCTTTTGTATACCTGCTTCTGTACTGTACTTTGATGTATTCATGACCAGGTCCACCTTTGCAAATGAGCCTTGCTCAATGGTGCCCGCCTGGATAAATAAATATTTTGATTGATTGGTTAATGCCCACCACAGGTGATAATTTTTAGATTTAGTAATTAGCACAGAAATAATACATATTACAGTGTGTCATGTAAGGGCACCATTATGTAATGGTGATCACGCCTGTAATTTTTGCAGTGAAAATAAATATTTCCATCCAAAGGGGTGCATGGAAATATACCTGTATAAAACTGCAAACACAGAAAAATAAATGAAGAAATAGCAAATATAGATTGGACTCCAACCTTAAGTGGCAAAACAGTTGAGGAAAGTTGGTTAATTGTTAAAATATAATACTGTCTGTAGTAAATAAACATGTAAAATGAGTACAGAAATATAACCATAAAGGGATAAAACCAAAGTGGCTTACTAAAGGAATAATAAAACAGTAAAGAAAAAAATAAAGCATATGGTAAAGCAGTGAAACTTAACTCAGAGGAGTGCTGGGAGAGTTTCAAACTAATACAAAAACTGTGTAAAATAAATAAAGCAAACGCAAATATTTGAAAAACTGGCAGCAACTGCTAATAAAACAAACAGTAAACAGTTCTACAGATATATAAATTCACTTAAAAAACAGATACTAATCTCAAATGCTTTAAAAGAAAATGATGATATGATTACAGAGCCGATACATATGGCAAATGTTTTCAGCACTTATTTTGCTGGAATTATACAGCTAGTAATTATGTCAATAGGCAGACAATTCCTCATCATGAAAGTCGGAGAGCATATAATCACTACCAAAGAGATCATTCAAAACCATTACTAATTTAAACTCTAATAGTGCGCCAGGCCTGGATATTATTACCCCGCTTATGTTGCAATTAATCAAAACAAGTATTTCTGCACCACAAAAATGCTTTTGAAAAATCACTAAACATAGAGCGCCAGGCAATTGGAAAAAACTAAGGTAACATCTATACATAAAAAGGATGCAAACTAAGTAAACAGAACTACAGACCTATCGTCTAACGTCAGTAACATGTAAAATACTGGAATCCACTATACTAACATATAAACACCAGCAGAATAGGCCCAATGGTCTTTCGAGTCTGCTTGATTTTCAGCACCTGCACTGAGGGCGATTTTGGTGCCCCTCCCCTTGGGTTATACTGTTCCCAGTCCCAGATGTTCCACCTGTATTGGGCGTGGTCAGATTTACCCTCCCCCTGTACCTGTCCCATCCCCTCTTAAATCCGTCCACAGTCTCCACGTCTACCAGCTACCTGGGCAGTGCAATCCATGGCTCCACCACCCTTTCAGTGAAATAACACCTCCTCTCCTCCTCTCTGAAAGGGGAAAGGGGAAATTGTTTAACCAGGAAAGGCACACTAGCTTTAAGCTTGTTTCCAGGTGTGACCTGGGAGCACAAGAAAGTTAAGTGACTTGCTCAGGTCACTCAGTATGCAAGTGGGGGCTGTGGGATTCAAACTCTGGTCTCCAGGTTTGCAGCTCAGAGCCTTAAACCACTGCGCTATACTGCCTCCTTTCAGCCTGCCCCTTCCAGCTTACACCCATGACCTCTCATTGCCCCCTTCCTTGGAGCACCCTGACTGGGCCTCCCTTATTGATCTCTTTCATGTACTTAGAGACCTCTATCATGTCCCCCTGTCCCTCCTCTCCTGCAGGGTGTACATGTCGAGCTCCTTGAGCCTCTCCTCATAGGTGCTCTCCCCAGGCCCCAGATCATTTTGGTTGCCCTCCTTTGAACCCTCTCTAGAGTGTAATGTCCCTCTTTAAATGTGGTCTCTAAAACTGCAGTCAATGCTTGAGGTGTGGCCTAACCAAGCAGTTGTACAGTGGAAGGATCACTTCTGCCTTTCTGGAGGTAATCCCCTGGTGATGCATCCCAGCATCCTATTTGTCCTTGCTGCTGCCCTCCTACAGGTCTCCTTGAGTTGTTCATTTTGACATCTACCACTACCCCGGTCCCTGTCACCCTCTGTGACTTGAATCGTGTCTCCTCCCAGGGTATACCCCTGGCCTGGATTTCTGACTCCCAGGTGCAGAACCTTGCACTTCCCGCATTGAATTTTAGTTTCCATTTTCCGCCACCTTTCCAGAGCCTCCAGGTCCTCCTGCAAGGTTTCTCTGCCTCCTCCTCATCCACCACCGCACCCAGCTTTGAGTCATCTGCAAAGAGACTCATTTCACTCCTGATCCTTCCTTATGTCTGAGACATAGGCGAACAAGAGAGTGGTCCCAGCACTGACCCCTGGGGCACCCCACTAGTAACCCACCTTGGGGATGAGGCTAACCTCCAACCACCACCTTCTGAGTACACTCAGAGAGCCATTTCCTATCCATCTTAACAACTGTCTCCCTAGCCCTATTTCCTTCAGCTTAGCCAGCAGGCCACTGTGAGTGCAGATCACAGCACCTTGCTGAAGTCCAGAAAGAGGATGTCCACCGCCTACTCTGGTCCAGGGCCCTCGTCACCCAGTCATAGAACTCAACAAGGTTTGTCTGACACAATCTTTCCGGGACAAAGCCATGCTGCCTATTGTCCAAATACCCAGTTTGCTCCAGTAACCTCCTAGCCTTTCCTTGACAATACCCTCCATCACTTTGCCGACCACCGACGCCAGGCTAACGGGCCTGTAATTTCCCACCTCCTCTCTCTTGATCCTCCCCTCATGGATTGCACGGCATGGGCCACCCTCCAGTCTTGGGGCACCCAACCAGTCCTCAGAGAGATGTTGAAAGCTCCGCTGGGGACTGCCAGGACATCCGCCATTTCCCTCAGCACCCTGGGATGCATCTCATCTGGCCCAGGTGCTTTCTCCATCTGGGATTTCAGCCTCACGCCCTCCCTTTTCACCCTGTACTGCTGGCCCCCACCTGTCTGTGGTGGCCATTCACTTTCACCAGACCCGGCAAGGTCCCTGATGTCTACCGGTCCCACTCCTTCCTCCGGTTTGCCCCCGCTTCCCCTGCAAGACTAGCCCCTCATTCCCTGGTAAAACTGAGGCCAAGTAACTCATTTGGGACTTCTGCCTGTTCCCCGCCTCCTGTGCCCAACCATCCCCTATCTTTATCCTGCTAATCTGCCCCTTACTTTCCTTTTTCCTCTGTGTATCAAGAGCCCCTTGTCTCCCCGGATCCCACTGGCCAAGAACTGCTCCTTTTGCCTTAGCTGCTCTCAACACCCTGGTGACTCTCTTGGCTGTCGGCCCATATTCCTCCTGATCCCTTTCACCCCTTGAGTGCTTGAAGTGCCTATAGGCTGCCTTCTTGTCCCTCACTACCTCCTGTACCTCCCGGTCCACCAGCAGGGTTTTCTGGCCTTACCAAACTTGCGCCTTTTCCTTGCACAGGATCTGGTAACCTCCTGTATTCCCTCCTAATGACCCCCACCTGCTGTCAGCATCCATATCCATTAATCCTGTCCAAACATAACACCACCGTGTTTGACATAAACTGACGTGGCTTTAGACAGGGGTGTCCATGCACAACAAATGTAGTTTGTTTTATGAACAAGTCGGTAGACACCTAGACATGGGGACAGCTATGATATGATGATACTGCTGGATTACAGTAAGGTGTTTGATTCTGTCCCTCACTGGGCAGTGGGAGAGAAATTACAACATTGACAGATGTATAACCACATGGATACAAAGTTAGCTACGATAGATCGCCAGAAAGTTAAAGGGCATTTGTCAAGTGAAGGCAGGGTTACTAGCGGTGTCCTCAGGGATCCATGCTGGGCCCAGTAATATACTGGCTTTTCTCAGCAGACATAGATTGTAATATTTGTAATGACTTCATCAAGTATGCTAATGATGTCAAAATTGGAGACATATGTAACGCTCCAGACCTTAGTACATCCATACAGAAGGATCTTGATGCTATAGTTAAGTGGTCTGAGGGAGGGAATGTCACTAAACATCGACAGATGTTGTGTCTTCATTGGGAAGAAAAACATAAAGAATAAATGCACAGTAAAAATTCCATACTACAGTCCAGTATGTCAGAAAAGACTTAAGTGTTAATAGATACGGATTAAACTTTAAGGACCATTGTGCCACTGTTGTATATGGAGCAAATAGAATGGCTGGAGCAATAAAAAGAAACATAAAGAGCAGAACTAGTGATGTTATGCTTCCTCCGTATTTGTCTTGTGTCTGGTGGATTACTGCAGTCAAATATGAGTCCATATATAAGAGGGAAGTGGACAGAATAGAGTCCAACGTAGATGCACTAAATAAAAATCTACAACGAAACATGTAGCAACAGATTGCAGTATCTAGGCTCATACAGTCTGCAAGCTAGAAAAAAGATCTTTTTCTTTTTATGATACAGTATAATGAATGATCCCATCATGATGAATGAATTAAATATAGAGTATAGAAAATATAAACTCATTCTGAGGGTCACCGTTACAAGTTACAAGTAAGAAAATTTAGAACAAATAAAGAAAATTATTTTTATACTCAAGAGTTGCACAATTGTGGAATAAACTTCTTGAATATGTGATCATAAGTGATAGTAAGGATAAATTTAAGCAAAACTTGGATAAATATATAACAGATGGTGGAAATATAATGTGCTATGAATTGACATAAAGGAGCTGTTCATGAACTCGGCCTTTTTAGCCCCTCACACATTGTGACATTATTCCTTACCTAGTTGACTTGCTCATAAAAACATAATGAATCAAGTGATGCAGCCGATGCAGTAGAGACCCATCTTTGTGAGCTCCCGCTCCACTCCTCTCTAAACCTTAATTTTACTAACTTACTGGTCTTTAACCCGCACAAACTCTCGGGACTAATAGTGTTTGCGGTCTGAGTTCTCCAGGTGCGATTTTGGCACAGAGATTTGACATATGGAGGCTGAAATGCGATCCAGCTGACCCATCACACCCCAAGTACTCTGGAGAAAGTGAGTAAAAATCAAAGACCCACTTGCAGGCCACGGGCACCAGCAACAAACTCCACTGACCTTGGAGCTCTTCCAAGAAGGATTCAAACCATTTAAAGAGAAGAGTTTCTCTCCTTGACAACTGATTTTAAAAGTTTATCAGGAGCCCTAGGAGGACCTAACCAGACGTACCACTGGACAACGAGGAAAGAATAATATCGCCAAGAAAAGAATTGCCGCAATCAACCAAGCCATGGTGGCTACCAGAAGCAGAATCGCCAAACTGGAAGCAAAGGTCAAGGACCTTGAAGGTAGGAGCCACGGAACAATTTAATTATCATTGGGCTCCCAAGAAGGAGGAGGAGAGAATCGGTAGTGTTCATGCAGAAATTCTTGACCAAATTAGCCACATCTCCCTTTGGCACAGAGTACATTATTGAACATGCTTATAGAGCCTTGTGGCCCATGCCTTCCCAGGGCACCTCCGCGGACCTTCATTTTTAAGTTCCTAAATTATCAGGAGCAGCAGCATGTTTAGAGCAAAATCAAGGAGCTGAGTGAAGTTCTCTGGGAAGGCAATAGGCTCAGGGTGGCCCCAGATTGGCCTTTATGAGTAAAGCAGAAACGTGCATCGTACCATGCTGTAGTCACTAAGCTTATTGCAGCCAGTATCAGATTCCAGATGGGCTATCCGACCAGATTTCAAGTTTTGGTTGCCAGGGTGGAAATCTTATGAGGACCCAAAATCTGCTGAGGATTCATTGAAAGAATCTTTCTGAGCGTTCAAAGACCGCTGAGAGCTAAGGGAGTCCTTGGGGCATAAGTTTGTTATTGGGGATCGATTCTGGTTAATGGATTATGCTTCTCGGTTACTCATGGTGTGGTATGCAGAAGTTGCTCCTCTATTAGGATCTCGCTTTACATGGAGACTGACACTGCAATCTTGGAGTATGGAGCCGCCTTTTTCCTATGTTTAAACCAGACTATGTCCTAGAGAAGAGAGGCCTGCATGCAAGGCTGCCTGCTAGATTTCTTTTGGTTTGCCACAGAGCTTGAAGGGACTGAATCAGTTGTTTTTCTTTGCAGGAAGAGACTTGCTCTCAGACTGGGTTGGGGTTACAGAGACTCGATTATTTCTGTTGCAGTACCTCCTTGTTTTGTAATTGCTCTGAGGCATTTTATTTACCAGTTGGAATTGGGGGCTGTTCGGACACTGTTGTTCCTTAGCATGGATTTTTTGGGGAGGGGCACCATGGATCCTGTTGAGCAGACACAGATCATTTGCTCACCATCCGGTAGATGTTTTGAATGCCAAATATTCCATTTGTGTTCTTGCTTTTTGTGCAACTGGTTTTTGATAACTGGGGTTGGGGCAATTTTGACACCTAATGCTCTTTTGGGGTAGACTTTGTGAATTCCTTTACAAGTTTAGTTGGTAATCCATAAGACATGGCTCAGCTTAAACTTTCTCTGGTTTTGGGGTGGGGTGGGGGTGGAGGAAGATAAGGTAGCCATGTTGAGGTGGATCACACACAGTAATGACAAACACTGGGGGAGGGACTGTTACTGCCTTTGGGTGGGGGTTTGGTTCTTAGTATTGGGGATTGTTTATGGGGTTGTGCTAAGTGGGGAGGGAGGGTTGGGGGCCTGGCTTGGCAGGGGATTATTGTGTATGGCCAGTTATCACATATCTGTAGCACTGCTCACAAATTCACCTTCTGCTGTAGGTTGATGTTAAGGGTCAAAAGGTTTCTTACTTGGAATATTCGGGAGGGAGAATTAAGACTAAAAGATACCAAGTGTTTAAGTATCTCAAACTTCTTAAAGGGGACATTATTTTCATCCAAGAAACACACTTGCTGGAGGCTGAAGGGAATTTACTGTAGGACAGTACGTGAGGCCAATTATTTACTGGGGATAGTTCCCAAATAAGAGGAGTAGCGATTTTGGTGTCTAGGGGTTTCATTTGTCAGTGAACAAGTTTTGGGGACCTCCTGGGAGAATGCGTCTTAGTGATGGGGTTCCTAGACAGAAAGACAGTACTTTTAGGTAGCATATATGGTCCCAATGCTGATACACCCTGGTTCTTTATAGAGGTCCTTAAGGTCTTGGCACCCTTCCGAACACGCCGGTAGTCTCAAGGGGAGACTGGAACCTCCCATATGCACCTGACTTACATAAGTCGGTGTAAGGAGAAGGCCTCTCCAGCCCAAGAGCTCTTAGAGAACTGGGTGATCACCTGGGGCTATGTGATTCATGGCGACTCATGCACCCCACTATGAGGGAATTTACCTTCAGGTCCAGTGTGCATGGATCAGTGTCCAGGATAGACTACTTCCTGGTTAGCCATGCTTTGTTAGGGGCCTAGTAGACTCCAGCATTGAACCAGGAGTGATATCCGATCACCGGCAGTGGCCTGCTCTTTGATATTGGAGGCTGACACCCTAAAGAATCAATTTGGAAACTGAACAGTCAGTTACTCGAGGACAAACATATTGTTAAAGTCATAGAAGCAGAAATTCAGGCTTATACTCAGATGAACCTATACTCTATACAGAGAATAAATTTCAAATGGGAGCATTAAAGTGCATGTTAAGGTGGCGTCTTGATTAAGCTGGCATTGCAGCCTAAAAGACTAAGGAACAAAAGCACTCTCCTACTTACTGAAAAATGCAGTATAGAGGCTACATTGTCCTTAACTCCATGGAGGCTGTGCACTCCAAGTTGCTTGGGCTTAGGGATGAATATGCCCACCTTCTAAGTAGCAGAGCGGAGTATGCCATCCTGAAAACGGGCACAAAGTATATTGACCAGGGGAGAAGGCGGGACACCTCCTTGTGTTACGTCTCAAGAAGCTAGAGTCTTCTAGAATCATTCAAGGTATCCGCTCTAAGGCAGATGAGTCCTTGCACTGCTCCCTAAGACAATTACAGAGGAATTCACCTCCTGTTATAAAGAAATGTATGGTCCTATGCTTAATCCCTGGAGCAAGAGGTAATTCAGAAATATCTTGCAGTTATTCCCTTACCTCCCTTACCCAGGACCAGCAGGAATCTTTAATCACCCCAATTCTGGAGGCTGAGATCCAGAAAGCTACAGATTCCTTGATCTATGTTAGAGCTCCGGGACCTGATGGGTTCTCTCCCAATTTTATAAAACTTTTGTTAAAATGTCCCCCTGGCTAAGCCGACTTTATGATTGGATTTTGAATTCTAACCCTTTGGACGCTCTCTACTGGAGGCACTAATTATTGTAATACCCAAGCCGGGCAAGGATCTTGAAGATGTAGGCAGTTACAGGCCCATATCACTCCTCAGTTGTGATATAAAAGTGTTGGCCAAAATCTTAGCTAATAGACTAAAAGAGTTTTACCCTACATGATCCATCCTGATCAAGTGGTGTTTATGAAAGGTAGGCACTTCCATAAGCTCGCATGCATCTTCTCTGCATCCAGGGACTCTTGAGTCCCGGCAGGCTGCTGTCCCTGGAAGTAGAGAAGCATTCATAGAGTAAACTGGCAGTTCCTTTTCCTAACTATGTCCCGATTTGGCCTCCCGCAGAGGTACATTCAATGGGTTTCCTCCTTATATCAACACCTCCAGGCTTGCATTTACTGTAATGTAGTGTTTTCGGGACCATTTCCCCTTTCATCTGGTACTAGGTAAAGTTGCCCTCTCTCCGCTGCTGTTCAATATTTACCTTGAGCCCTTACTCTCTAGGTTGCGGAACCATAAAGAGGTTAAGGGTATCCAAGTGGACCCACAGAATTTAAACTCGGCTTATGCCGATGACATTCTGTTGCACCCTGACCAAACTTTTCCCATAGTATTTTCGTTGCTATCTGAGTTTGGGAACTGTCCAATTGCAAGGTTAATCTAGGTAAGACAGTGGTCTTTCCACTCAATCATAGGCTTACCATGAGGGATATTGCACCTCTAGGGGTACAGTGGAACACCCGTCACCTTAAGTACCTGGGGCTTCGTCCAGCCAGACAGGAAGCGTCCATGAAGAAACTGAATTTTGAATGCCTCCTTAACTATTCAGCAGGACCTAAACAGGTGGCAATCTCTTCTGATATAGCTTTGGGGAGAATCAATATTGTTAAAATGAACGTACTACCTAGATTGTTCTACACCCTCAGCATGCTTAACTTGTGGATTCCCCAAGCCTGGTTCAGGAAGGTACATGCAATCATCTCCTCTTTTATTTGGCTAGGAAACTGCCCAGAAGCACCTATAGTAAACTAGCAGTCTCAGCTCTAAAAGGTGGACTGAAGTTACCCCATTTCAATTTGTACTTCTGGGCCAGTCAGGCTAAATATTTGAAATGGCTTACTCCCCAAGTGGAGATTGCTGTATGCAGCTATGTTCAGCTCGGTTGTTGCTGGAAAGAAGTATATCTGCAGCCAAGATTTTGCAAGAGGTCATGTTGCATATAGCTGCAAACTCTCTTCCAGCTTCCCTGGTTAACTCCCCAGTTGCTTTTTCCATTAGGGTGCACACCCAACTGTGTGCCTTCCTGCATTACAAACACACCAGAGACCCCAGACAACCTGTGGTAGGAAATCCTAACCTCAAACTTGGGGACAAACCTATTTCCTGAATTGGCTTCCAAACCTCAGGGGTCCAGGGTGATGGATTTTTTCCTGGGGGGCTGTTTAGATTCGAGAGGAATTATGCTGTGTTTAGGACTAGTGCAGAACCAGATTTTTAAAGTCTTCCAGTTGCGTCATCTTTTGGTGCACCTCTCACCAGATTTGACGAGGACCCAGTCCACAAGGATAACTTTGATCTGTTGGTGAAACTGAGTGGTCAGCCGCCCGCAATATCTGCGATATATACACTCTTGAGTGGCATCACCTTGATTTCCATGCTGCTATTCCCAGAGTCTGGCCTGCACACTTCCCTGATGGAAGATGGGAGGGCATTTGGAAACCACCTACATGTATGTTTATAAGATAGACTGAGGCTTACTCAGTACCAGATCTTAAACGATATGTATTGGACCCTGTCAAATCGCAGAAAGTGGGGAGATCTCCTGATAATTTGTGTAACAGATGTCGACAGGAGGAGGGTTCCCTTAAATTATTTTTCTGGGACAGTCCGGAGATTCAGAAATTGTGGATCCAAATCAAGGATAGGGCAGACCCTTTGTTGGGCTTAGAGGATTTATTCATCCCAGAGATACGCCTCTTAGGTGAATTCTGCGGATTCCGATGAGGATTTGTAGGTACCATATGGCACTCTATCTTTAACCCTGAAGAAACTTGTTCTTAGCCACTGGGTGAATGGGTAGGCCATATCATACCTGGAATAGTTAAAGGAACTCCTCTTCAATCTTAGAGTCGAACTAATGAGGGCTAATCTCTGGGCTCAATGTCCAGATATAAAGGTCTTTGGGATGGTTTCCTCACCCTCTATTTGCTTCAGTTGGGGAGCACAAGATGGTAATATGCCTGGTTCTTATTGTCCCAGCACTTCACTGTTTTTTGCTGGTCCTCTAACTCCCGGGTTCGAACAGTCTCTTCTAACTTTGGTCGGTGGTATTGTGTATTCCTTTTGAGTCATCTCACTACTGCATGTGGAAGGCCAAGCTGGGGGTGGGGTGGGGGATGGGGCTAGGGAGGTTGGGAGGGGCCTGGCATGTGTTGTGAAGGACAGACTATATTTTTCCTGTTATAATCGTATCATGTCATGGCATGTAATGTTGAAAAACTTAATAAACTTGAATTAAAAAAAAAAATGTAAGCATCGGGCAGAGATGGCAGTGACCTAGGAATGACAATTTCTGACATTAATGGAAATCTTATTTAGCCTCCAGAAATCACAGTTGATTCCCTCCCAAAGCTATAGTTTATAGGGGCATTTGTGAATTCCAGTCAAACAAGGTATTTTCTGCCAGAGGACAGAGCAAAATCAAAATGTGCTTCATCTGCCATGGTCAGAGAATGTACTTGGGTAACAGCACACAGCATGTAGAGGATGCTGGTACTCATGGCAGCCACAGTCTTCACCATGCCTTGTGAGGCTGCATGAGAACATCCCATCGGATGCTTTAGCTCTCTATGATCACAGGCATCTCAATTGCTAGATCATCCAAAATGGATGACAAAGCCTGTGATGTGTTCCTTCTGTAGTGGTCCTTGAAGGAGAACCTCCTTTAGAGATTGTCTTTCTCCCCTCCGGAGCTGTAGGAGTCTATGACCATGGACACCTCTTCAGTGGTCTGGTGTGCACACTGTCATGTTCTTCAGATCTAGGGGACTTGTCACTTCAGAACACCCATCTCCACATAAATGTGCAAGAGATGAGCTGTTCTGTGCATGCCATAGGCCCTGACAAACCTGGTTTGTCACAAAGTTGTTTATCTGCAGATGGACAAAATTGTCATATTAAAGAGGGGTTCATTCCTAATCTCTGTGCACAGAAGTGATGAGAGTCTAGGTAGGTGCTGAGAGCACGGATCCTTCTCCAGGCAATCCATATTCCTGGGGTAGAAAATGTCCCGCAGTCGAGGTACTTTAGCACAAGCAAATCAAGCGACTTCGGGGCGCCAGCAATAGAAGGCGACTTGAATTAGAAAGTATAAGCAGAAATCATCTTGTAATGCAAAACTGTCATTCTAAAAACAATAATTGTTGTCATCACTCTTGTATTCATAGAATTCGTATCACTTTTGGATGTGGGATGGGGAAGAAGGAGGATAGGGGTGATGGGAACAGTGTAGGGGGCACCACAAGTATTCCTGCTTATGCGCCATTAGGTATAAAACTGGTCCTGCTGGCAGACAGTAGATCGAACAGTGGCAGACCCTCATGAATGGTCCATCACAGAGGACGTGGTTCGGTCTCTGCTCATTGATTGGGTGCGGTGTAATTAGACCTTTTGCGTCCCACCTCAACACAGAACTGTTCAAGAACTTGAGATCATGGTGTTTTATGTCAGGATGTTTTCAGGCTGAAGTGGACAGGCCATTTCTTCAATCCTTCCTGCTGCTCCCACTGATCCAGAAGGTACTTCTCAAGCTGGAGGTACACAGGTGCACAACGATTCTGAAAGCCCTATGCTGGCCAAGGCAGATCTGGTACATGTTGCTACACCAAATGCAGAATCATCAACCGTGGACTTTACCGAGGATGGATATCCTGACCCTCTTCCAAGTTCAGCTAGTGCATCTGAATCTGCTATCCCTGCATCTTCAGGCACAGCTACTGAGGAGACAGAAGTGGGCAGGTTTCACTGTCCCAATTTGTCCCCCAAGTCTATTTGGCAGCCCAAAAGCCATCTACGAACAGTGTATGATGCAAGTGAATTGTTTTTGCTTTTAGTGTTCCAAAGAATCTAGAAGTGCTATTGTTTTCTTGTTGCATATTAATGCAGCCTTTTTCCCATCCAGTATTCATTTTATCATTACTTAGCAGTTCCGGAACCCAGTGACATTGGTTGAGCGGAAAACTGCAATAAAGCAAAACCTAATGGCATCAGTTCAGCAATTATATATATTAAAATTTATTATATTACAAAATGAAAACATTTATATTACACAATTACATTAAAAAGTGTAACAGGGTTTATGGTCCCTTTAACCAAATTAAGGTAGGTATTATACTGTGAAGCTGCATTTTCTCTCTGCCGTCTCTTGCTCTTTCTCTCTCTCACACTCTCTCCATGCTTTGTTACTGTGAACAGGCTGATGTGGAGTTTGCAATGTAAAGAACATAAGATCCCATCCTTCACACTCACACACACTCACTTGTGATGGAAATTAAACTCCTGTTAGTGATAAGATGCCACAAAATTGGATTAGAGTTGAACACTGGATTCAATACTGATGATCCCCACCCCTGCAGCTCTACAGCTGATTTTTGTTTGACTGTCAGAACTGCAGAACTGTTTCCTTCTGAACCCCAGGGGCCTTGTTCTCCAGATTCGCAGCAGGTCACAAAGACTTTACTGTGTTTTAGAAAGGCGGGTGAGTGCAGAGCAACTGTTTCTTTTGGGGGATGCTGATGGGAGCTGAGCTTTCATTGGGTAATTCAGTGTCCTCTTAGACCTTTACAAGTTCTGTTATCTCAAATCTTACAGTTAACTGTTCCTGCGGGGAGCTCTCTGGAGACTGTTGCCTTCCTGGTGTTGTCTTGGAAAACCCCAAGGGCTGTGATAACTTCAGTGCCTGTCTATTAATAGATGCTTCGTAGTGCCGGGACCCTGGCTAGTTTTAAAAGATACTGCAGTTTTGTATATCGGATTCTATGAACTTCAAGGCACCGTCCATGTTAAAGCAGCAGTACTAGATAAAAATAAAAAACTGGATCTTTTGCAACAGTTTGTTCCTGTGTTGAGCACACCTGGTAATCTTTTTAGTTTTCGCTGTACTGTCACCCTGTAATTTGCTCTGTTTTTCTTAGTCTTTGTTTACATTTTCCCTCCCACCATGTTGAATTGGAACCCTCTGCCAACCACGCGTCGCATGGCTCATAGTACTACACAGGGACAGCGGGAATGCACAGCACAGGGTCCCCGCAGTAAACAAAAGATGTGATACGAGCATGGGGGGAGCTCGCTGCAAATTAGGCACCAGCCATATTTGTTGTGGATCCACAACAATGGAAATACATTTTAAATATCTAAAAACTAAAGATCGCTAGAAAAAATATTTACAGATATGGAAAGTGGAACTATATTCCAGCCAAAAGCACAATTTTGATAATTCCTTCCTGATTATCCCTTTAAGTCCTGTTTTAGGTATGTTTGTTTTATTTTTGTTGAGCAATTCCAAAGCAGGCCATTTGCAAAGCTTGGAAACTGGTCCTTTATTAGTTCACCGTTAAAAAGTAGTCACTGCCAGCTGGTTTGGAATTCCTGATAAAGGTTTCAGGAAAAGTGGCTTAGTCTATGTAGATACGGAAATAGGATTGTCCAGTTGCCTCCTGTAGCAGGCAGGAACTCTTTATACTGGAGATGGCACTTAGATTATAACACCACTTGGACTCCCTACCAACCGGGTGGGGGAGACACTCAGGGCAGGCTCTTTTAACTGTGGGTGGCCTTTGTTGTTCCTCTCCTGGGGCTGCCCTGTGGACCTCCACTCAGGGAAGTAATCCTACCTGCTTTGCCAGGTTTCAGTGGAGGGACCAGAGAAAGCTTCATCTGCTTCAGTTGCTAGTTCAGACTGCTTATGAGATTACTAAACTATTCTCCATATGAAACCTATGTTCACTAGCCCTGTACCTTGGTGACTACAATGCTGTTTTTAGAAACTTCACTATTCATGGCATATTCTCTCGCTGTGCTCATCTGTTTACAGAATTCAGGAACCATGAATGCTGTTTTACCAGTTTAAGATGGAAAACTGGTGCTTCTGCAGCCTCCTGCTACTCTGACTCACAGCCTGAGGTCTAGTTCAGTAGTCCTGGGACTTGCAGCTCTGAGCTAGCAAAATTAGCAATGCAGAAATAATAGAGATGTCTTTGTGTGAGTATGTGAATGAGGAGAGACTAACTTTAAAAATCAGAAAGGCTTCTGTGGCTGTCATAGAGGAAGAGTTTATTCCTACAGCGTTACTAAACATGAGGCTATATATTCAGTTTAAAACAAGACATCATCACTCAAAACACTGAAAGTGACTTGCTTGCTCGGTCTTGTTAGTCAGCAGTTTGCTGAAAGAGTTGGGTAGTGGGGTTTCCTTGAATTTACAAAAATTTGAATTCTTGCATGCCATTGATGTCTAAAACAGACCAGGGAAAAACAGAGTCTCACAAAACAAGATTTTCAGACACATTCAACTACCAGCACAAGGAACTCCAAAATCCACTGGCTCAATGATATTAGAGAAGATAAAGGCTACCAAGATCAAGTGCAGTCCGCTGGCTCACCCACATGTGTAATGGTTGCTCTGGAGAGCCTCTGATGCATAGAAACATAAAATTTGATGGTAGATAAGGACCACTTTTCCCACCCAGTCTACCCAATTTTTACCCTGCCTATTGTGTCACCGCAGACCTTACTTGATTTCTGGTTCCTGCACCCTTGGTCTCCACTAAGATTCCCAGATGCCTATCCAATGCATTGTAGAATCCCATCACTGTTTTACTCCCCACCACCTCCACTGGAAGACTGTTCCAGGTATACACCACCTTCTGTGAAGAAGTATTTCTCACAGCTCTCCTGAGTTTACCCTTCCAGCTTCATTGGATGTCCCCTTGTTGTGCATTTTTCTCTGAAAATACTCCCCTCTTGCACCTTATTTTCCTGTGAGGTATTTATAGGTCTCAGCATATCCCTTACCCTCTCTTCCAGGATGTACATATTAAGGTCCTTAGTCTCTCCTTGTAAGGCTTCTGTTGCAGAGCCTGCACTTTAGTTACCATCCCCTGGCAACCTTCACTCTGTCTATGTCCATCTGGAGATGTGGTCACCAGCTCTGGACACAGTAATTCAGGTGGGGTCACACCAGCAATCTGTACAGTGGCAACACCACCTCCTTCCTTCCTGGTGCTGGAGATACCTCCTTGTGCATGCACCATTCCATTGGCCCTACCCACTACCTTGTCATACTGCTTAGCCGTCTTGAGGTCATCAGATATGATTATTCCCAGGTCTGCAATTTGTTTGGTGACCGTCAATACCTCTTTCCATTTATACTCTAGCTCTGGGTTTCTGTGCCCCAAGTGCATGATTTTGCACTTTTTTCATTGAAACCCAGCTGCCATGCCTTCAACCGCTCCTCGAATATTCTCAGGTCTCTGCACATTCTTCCCATGCAGCCCCCACACCTACCCCTGAGTGTCCACCCTGTTGCAGATTTTGTGCCATCTGCAAAGAGGCTGACCTTCCCTTCTAGCACATCTGCAGTTTAAGTTATAAAGACATTAATGAGGGCGCTGGTCCCAGTACTGAGCCCTGAGGCACCCACTAGTCAGCTTTCCTTCTCCAGAGTGAACTCTGTTTACCATCACCCTCATTCACTTATTCCTTAACTAGTTTCTTAGACAGTTTGCCACCTTATGACTCACCCTTAAGCTGCCCAGTCTCCTTATGAGTCTCCTATGTGGAGCGGTGTTGAAAGCCTTACTGAAATCTAGGTAGGCCATGTCCACCACCCCACCTTGATCTATTTCCTTGGTCACCCAGTATAAGATTTGTCTGACCTGATGACCCCCCAAACCAATGAATCTGTTATGCCTCACATTTTGTAGCCTGCTGAATTCAGGATACTCCATAATCCTTTCCTTTAGCAGTATTTTCATTAACTTCCTCACCACTGATGTTAGGCTGACTGGCCTATAGTTGCCAACCTCCCACATGCTACTGCTTTGGTGAAGCGGGATTACATTGCCTTCCTCAAGCCCTCTGGAAACACTCCTGATCTTATCTGTGTCAGTCTTCACCATACATCACACTTGGGTTACTGACTGGAGGTCATGACCCCATGGGAGCTTTTTTGGGGGAGATGGGCAGAGTTGATTTACATTGGCCTCCCCGAGGCTGATGCACTGCATGGCACTGTGGCTATTATGTGCTGTTGACTCCGCTCTCCCGCCATTTCTTCATCTCCGCTGTTGAAGTCACCTTGTGAGAGCTTCGAGAGAAGAAAGTGAGGCCTAACCTGCTTCACAGCAAATTATCTGTCAACTCCGTGTCGTTTCTTGATGCCATAGTCCGTTGGCTTCCTCCTGACAGTTCTATTCACCACACTCAGCGTCGCCGGTAAGATCTTTCCATGCTTTTGTTATTCTGTGACGTCGAGTCTTGTTTAGTGTTTTTTTTCCGTAGGTCATCTGTCGGTCGGAGGGCAAAAAACTTCAAAAGGCGGGACGGCCCCCATGTGATGGTGCCCATGCGGTCGAAAATACTCTGTCACTGACCAGCACGACCGTTGCCTTGCATGTCTTGGCCGGCTTCATGACATGGATTTGTGCGACGCCTGTTTCTCCATGGGCCGCCAGGTCATCAAGCAATGCATGTGGAAAGTGGGCGAGTCGCCCGACTTTTGAGGGGTCGGCGCCAAACTCATCGAGCCAAGCCACGTTGTCGCCCTTGGCCTGGCGTGATGTGATTAACTCGCTCACAGAAGACCTATCTCTTCTCCCATAGAGCGAGACGGCGTTTGTCGGGCAACTTCCTCTTCTCCGGGAGTCCCTGTCTCACTCTCCCCACACTTGGGCCTCCCAGGCTCTGAAGGTTCTCACTCTTAGTGTGTCACCCACTGAGGCTAAGGGACTCTGTCCTTTAGGGTTAAAACCCTCTTTTGGGTGCTCGCACTCACCCAAATGTGATGAATGGTGAAGATTGACACATATGATATGAAATTACATTCCCTACCGTAATTATGATCTTTCTGTATCTTCACCATTCATCACAATCCCACTCCACCATCTCCTGGGGCCTCAGTCTCTGGGTCCCCTCCTCTCTGTGCCCAGCCTCGCCCCTCCTTTCTTTGTCAGGAGTGGGGTAAACAGGGAGCACATGGGAATAATGTGCTAGGAGAGTGGTCAGCATGGGGGCACTCCTTCTCCAGTGCATTAGTTCCACCCCTGTTGGGTGGGAGTTGGCAGTGCCCTCCATTCTGTCCTCCTCCTTGTTCCCATACATCTTATTTTCCTTGTCCTTTGGACTATCTTTTATTATCCAAAAAAAAAAAACTTTTTCCTTTTTCACCATAAATCTTTCCTTGTGAGGGGTGATAATTCTTTGTGCCCTGTCCTTCTTCTAGAACAGCCAATTCTGTCAAATGGAGCTTTGCAGCCATTCTGTGCCTTGAATTCTGGCAAGAAGCCTTTGGCTACCCTTGCAGTTCCTGTACAGTATGGAGATGGACCAAGGTCCAGGGTATGGTTAAACTTTTCTCCCCTCTCATCCTCATCCTAATTCCTAAAATCCTTATCCCACCCTTCCTTCCTCTTCTATTTCCAGAGATTGGGGCCCTTTCCCAATCCTCTAGTTTCTGACTTCTTCTTCTTCTTTCTTCTTCTTCTTCTTTCCTCTCAGTTGTTATTTCTCCTTTTAGTTTATACATCTTTCCTTTTCCTGTCCTTTGACTTCCTTGTCCCACCCTCCACTCCCTTCCTCTTACCTCTCCAGCGACTCAGGACTGGCAGGCAGGCGCAGTCGACAGCGCCCTAATTGCCAACCTGCAGCGCCACCCAATGCGTCGGCCTCGGGGCAGCGCCGATGGTGCGTCGGCTCTGCCTACCAAAAAAAAGAGCTTCGCGAGGTGGTGACCTCCGCCCATCTACCGAAAGGTGATGAATGGTGTAGATACACAGAAAGATCATAATTACAGTAGGTAGGTAATTTGCGTTTTTCTGCCTTTTTTGAGTTATTGCCAGTAATTCCGTGTCTTGAATTCTGTCATTGAGCCTTTGGCTACTCCTTGCAGTTCCTATACAATCTGGGGACGAGTCCAAGGTCCAGGGTATGGTTGCAACCTTTCTCTCCCCAAACTTACCCTAAATTCCTCCTCTCTTCTTTTGCCTGTTTCCAGATATTGGGGCCCCTACCCAATCCCATTAGTTTCCTTCCTCTTTTCTGTCCTCTTAGTCATTTATTTCTTTTTTGGTTTATATATCTTTTCCTTTGTCTGTCCCTTGGACTTTCTTGTCCCACCCTCCCATCCCTTTTCCTCACCTCTCAGCGACTCAGAACTGGCTTGAGGCGAGTTGACAGCACACACGGCCAACCCAAGGCACCACACAGTGTGTTGGCCTCGAGGGCCATGCCGATGCTGCGTCAACCGCCCATCAAAAAAAGCTCCAAGAGGGTCTTGACCTCCGTGTCAGTAACCCAAATGTGATGAATGATGAAGATACACAGAAAGATCATAATTATGGTAGGTCGTAATTTTCATTTTCAGTGAGTTGTTAAAGAGGGCTGTCAGAGGTGCAGCCAGTATATCTCTGAGCTCCCTCAGTATCCTTGGATGTACTCTTGTCTCACCCAGAGCTGTGTCCACTTTCAGGATTGTGAGTCCCTTCAGGACTTTCTCCACTAAAAGGACTAGTGTCTACCTCCCTCCCTCAATTCTCCCATTGTTTTTATGTGGCCCATCCATTCCCTTTCCTTTCTGAAGACCAAATGAAAGTATTTAGGATAGTTGCCTTTTTTATTATCTTCTGCACAGTCTCCCCCTTAGCCTTACACTGCCTCCCTAGTCTTCCTCTTTTTCACTTACATATCTGAAAATGTCTTTCCCATTGCATTAACCCTGGGCTATTCTTTCTTCAGTTTGCACCTTTGCTATCCTTACTGCTTTCCCTGCCTCCCTCTGTATCTCCTGATATTATGATAATGCCTCCCTGTCTTCTTCACTCTGCATCTCTTTATGCCTCCTGAATGCTACCCTGTAGCCTATACCCTTTCAGCCACTTCCTGTGAGAGCCATAGTGGTGTTTTCCCTCTTGTTTTTGTTCACTTCCTTTGTGCATAGATTTGTTGCTTTCACTCGCCCTCCCTGCTCAAAGAATTTCAGAGCATCAGGCCCTCTGGTGCGAGGATCTTATTTGATTTTTCACAAAGACAGGGTGTCTTTGTGCACGAATCTAAGTTTCTCCCTTAGGTGGTCTCTGAATTTACACTCAACCGATCTATTCACCTGTCTGTTTATCTTCCTGAGCATGCCAATCCAGGTGAAGCACTGCTCCATATATTAGATATGTGTAGAACTTTGAAGCACTATCTGCTTTGCATCAAAGAATGCAAAAATCAAAGCAGTTGTTTGTTTCCCTCACCCCAGGTAGAGGAGCTTCAGTTTCTAAGCAGTGTTTATCCAAGCGGTTGGCAAATTGCATTGTGTTCTGCTACAACTAATATGGCTAAGAATTGCCTGTGGCGCTTAAAGCTCATTCCACAAGAGGCATGACTACGCTGTGGCTTGCTTCCAGGGGTCTCAGCCGCTGACATCTGTGCGGTTGCCATCTGGAGGTACCGTCCATACCTTCACCAAGCACTACATTCTGGACATTGCCTCCACAGCCCGTGCAGGTTTGGCAGGGCTGTGCTGCAGGGCCTCCTGTCTTAAGTTAATGGTTGGCCTTCCTCCCAGACTATCTGTTTCCACTTGTAACTGCTTGGCTTGGTTCCTCTTGGTGTGACCTGGTGACTGAGATACCCCGAAGAGACAGAACAGTTACATAAGAACTTACTGTAACAGTAGATCTTGAGGGATCTCAGTTATCAGGTCTGCTTTCCCTGCCATTATCCCTTCTTGGAGCTCTTGTACTGGAACTGGCTGTCTGGTATATCCAGCCTTTCATATAAGCCTGGGCACCTCTCTCTTCTCGGTCCCCATGGCTAGAGCTATGCCCCTTTGTCTCTGGGGAAAGAACTGAGGAGGGGCCCAGGGGCTGCTCACGCCTTTATAGGGTTGATATGGCGTGAGCCGGACGTCAATGGTGTGGAGCGGCCCCAGTTGTACTGCTGAAAATGTTCCATGTGGATTCTGCTTCACTGATGCTGAAGTTCCTATGGTATGGTGCTTTGGTACTTTGGTGGTATGGGACAAAGAAGGCGATTAGCCCATCATGATTGTCCTCCGTTTGCGGATCATTTAGTGAGTCCCTAATTAGTCAACCATTTGTCCAGTTTATTTTGAAAGACAATATGTTAAGCGAGTCAACTATTTCCTGAGGTAATTTATTCCATATTCTGGGTGTTCTTATAGTAAAAAATTCATTCTTTTGTTTGTTTTTGCTCTCATGATCTCTAGTTGTCTGTTGTGCAGTCTTGCAGCTGTTTTTCTAGTGAGTATTTGAGACCGCAGTTTGCATCTGTTGTGTATTTGCTGTGATTTTGAATAGTAGTAGCAAGTCCCAGGTCTTCTTTGAGATAATGTGTGTAAACCTGTTTGTTCTAATCCGGTGGTGTAGTTGAGTTTAGAAAGATGGGGTATAAGCTTTGTTGCTTTGTGTTGGATGCTTCAATCTTATTGATATCAGAAGTTAAGTAGGGGCTCCAGAAGGGGAACAGTAGTCCAAAATGGTCTAACATGAGATCTATAGAGTGGCAGTAGACATTGTTCAGTTTTGTTTATGAAAGTTTTATTGATCCTTCTGAAGTGACATTTGCTTGGTTGGCTATTTTGGTACAGTGTGAAGTGGAAGACAGTTTGTTATTGACCTAGATACCTAGATCTTTTTCTACAGAAGAGGTTTTAATAGCCGTGTTATTTAGGTAATATGTTTGCAGTGGATTATTTTACCCAGGTGAAGAGTTGCGCATTTGGTGACATTAAAGTGCATCTGTTCATAAATGCCCATCGCTCAATTTGCAGTAATTCTGCTTGTAGACCAAAGTCTTTGGTTTGATTGATAGCTTTTCCCGATTTTGGTGTCGTCAGCAAATTTTACCATTTTGTTGTTTGTTGATGTGTACATATCTCCTATAAATAAGTTAAAGAGAACCGCCAAGGACAGAACCCTGGGGACCCCTCTGTTCACTCCCTTTCCCTGGACATTACATTATTGACCCTGACTCTCTGAGTTCTGTTATTGAGCCACTGGTTTATCCAGGAAGTTAATATGGGTGACAGCCCTATTTTAATAAGTTTTTGATCAGTAAAGCGTGAGAAACTTTATCAAGCGCCTTGCTGTAATCGAGTAGTATGACATCCATAGGTATGTTGTTGTCTAAGTGATAGCTGATGTGTTCGTGAGAATGAGATGAGGTTTGTTACACATGAGAAACCCTGTTTAAAGCCATGCTGGTATGTGTCGGATTATTTTTAATGTTGCTAATTCGTTTCTATTTTGATCTTAATGATTTTTCCATAAGTTTACATGGAATAGACGTAAGACTTATGGGTCTATAATTTTCAGTCTTTGAATGGGAGCCTTATTTGAAAATTGGTATAACTATTGCAGTACGCCATTCATTTGGCACTGATGATTCATTCAGTGATTTATTAAATAGTATTTTTAGTGGTTGGATAATGTCGTCTTTTGTTTCCATTAAAAATCTGGAACTAATTCCATCTGGTCCTGGGCTTGTATGTTTTTAGGTATTTAGTGCATCTTCTTCTGAAATCTTATCTGTTTTTATATCAGTAATAGGGGTACAGTAATAAAATCTGATTTATGTGTATACACAGTAGAGAAATAGTTGTTTAATTCAGTGGCTGTTTCCATATCTGAAGTGATGGTTTGTGTATTTATGACTAGAGGTCCAATTTGGTTGTTGCAGTTCTTTTTTGTTTAAATAGGAGTATAGAGCTTTATGGGAGTCCTTTGTATCGCTATCTTGAATTCAAGGTTGCGTTTGGCTATTGTTATATGTTTTTAAGTTCTTTAACTGTTTGTCTATAAGATGTTAATATTTTGTTTGTTTGAGATACTGTGTTTTTTAAGCTTAGAGAAGAGGTTTTTTTATGGGTTATTAGGGTTTTATATGTTTGTTGAACCATTGAGGATTTTTCCTTTATTGTTGTATTTAAGTCTCTCAGGGATATATTGTTTATCAAGTTGTAATATTTTGTTTTACTGTTTCCCATGCTTCGTTTGTTTTTAAGGGTGGGAGAATCTGTTCCCAGTTGGTTGTCCCCAAATCTTGTTTAATAAAGTCAAAATTTGCTTTGTGATATTGCTTTACTCTAATATTGGTTATTTTGGGTTGTGAAGGTAACTGGATTGAAAAATATATAGACATATGATCGCTATTTCAATTGGTGGTAAAATTGTTATGTCAGATGTTGGGGTTTCTAGATTAGTGATAACAAGGTCCAATATATTTTTTTCCCTAGTTGGCTCCCTCACCTTCTGTTTTAATCCTTGGCGGTTCCAGCAGATAGAAATTGTTTGTCGTGCTGGTTTACTCCAGATAATGAGTTCAATTAATAGTTGGTAGGTTGAAATCTCGTAATATTAATACATCATTTCTATCAGCAAATTGCTGTATTTCCTCGGTTATCAACCTGGTGGTGTCTAAATCAGAGGCTGGTGGTCTGTAACAGTTTCCGATCAGTATTTGTGTGAACATGTGACTTGAGTGTATGCCCAAACATTTTCTAGACAGGGGTTGGAGTCTTTTGATAGGGTTTTAAGTCATTTTTTATGTATAAACTAACCCTTCTCCTCTTTTGTATTGTCTCTATGTTTATAAAAGTGTTTGTAGCCAGATAATTCTGTTGTCCAGATTTTTCTGTGTTTCCCAGGTTTCAGTTATAGCAATTATTGCTAATTCTAGAGTATGTGTTAGTATTTCTAGTTCAGCATATTTAGGAATAGTCATAGATCTAGCATTAAAACTAAGTATATTGAAGTTATGGTTTAGTGGTGGATTGACTTTATTAGCTAGAGGATGGGATGAAATCCCAGACTCCCCATTTGTTAAGTTTAAATGGGTATTTATGTAAGCATTCAATTTTGTCCTAGTATAGTACTCCCTCTCTCTGGAGGTGTAGCCCGTCCCAGCAGTATAGAGATGGCCTATTTTCAAATTCTTCCCAGTGGGTTAGGCATTTGATGTCTTGTTTGTAGCACCATTTTCGTAGCCACTCGCTTAAGACTGATTTTTTGGTGGTATGTTCGGTGGCTCTAGGAATGGGTAGCACTTCTGAGATACATACTGAACATCCATGTTTAGTGCTACAATATCCTGTTTAATTTGTATGAGGTTTGAATCTTTGATGTAGTTAGTGCCTGCATGAATTATCACCAAAGGATTTTTCCTGCTTTGGTTAATATTGGTTTTACCATTCTTGTTATATCTGCTACTTTGGCCCTCTGAAACTTGAACACATTCTCTGTTGTTTGTCTGGGTTACATATTGGTCTATCAAGATATTTAATGATAGAATCCCTAATACAATGACCTGCTTTTGTTTAATTTCTGTATTGCCGTGGGGATGTTTCTTTGTTGTTACATTGGTTTTTCAGGTATTTTATTTTTTGGTTGTGGATTTGAATGAAAGTTTTGTTTGTCATGTTGGGGAGGGAAAAGTTGATGTATTTAAGGAGGTTTTACCTTATCTAACTTATGTCCATCGGTTACTTGAATTTAGAACTTCAAATCCGTTACACAAGGCCAATTCCTGGTTTTCTGTGCATAGGTGTTTATTTTTGTTGTATGCTTTTATGGGGACTTTAAACCAGCTTTAGTCATGTTTGCAGTTTGAGGGTAGAGGAAATGACTGGTGATTCTGCTAGATTGGTAAAGGTATATTTGTTTAGTGATTTATTAAGGTGTGGTGGTCTGGTGATCTGATGACTGAGATCCCCTCAAAGATCTACTGTTAGGGAAGTTGTTTTATAACTAATCTTCCTGGACATAAAGTCTCCACCACTCATTCACACTAATGGGAGTTCACGAGTGCTAGGACCCAGCAGGAGCAAACTTTTCAAGAGGGCTGGCACCTGAGATGGAGCTGCAAGTAGCTGCACCACGAGCCCCAGCTCATGTGGTAATGACTATCTCGGCGTCGACCCTCCAACCGCCTCAGTTCCTTTTCCTGCCATCGAGTGCACTTCAGTGATGACATCGTTTGCCCACCAAGAGTTAAACTTCACTAGCAGCAATAGTTCAGTTTATTGTTTTGTAGAATTATTTTGAATCAGTACCAATTATATATTTTAATTGTACAACAGAAGTCTTCAGCCCTCCATTGTGAGTCGACCGTGAAGTCAGGTGACAGTAGGGAGACTTTGTATGAAAGCTGTTCAGTCAGCTGGGCCAGATCCGTCCGCTGCCCTCCCTGGAAGGGAGGTCTGACAACGGACAGTCCAATGCATAAAAGAAAAGCGGTCCCATTCTCGTGGCGTTTGCCTCTTTAGTTCTTTCTACATAGGTCGGAGAAGAAACGGTATCGCTAAGGTCACCCTCTTGTATGTCTGCGCATAGACAGTCTGTTATTAGGGTCAACCACTGGTCTCCACCTCTGTTGGAGTCACTGGTTTCTGCCTCTGGTAGCCGACCTCCTGTACACGGAGCCCCTCCCACCTATTGGAGGAGCTTTGGTGAGCAGTTTCACCAGTGGGTTGCTCTTATGGAGCAGTGGGCTCGGAGGTTGGTCAGTTGCCTGGGCTGGTGAGTCCGACTCCGGGGCCTTGAGCCGTTCAGTTTTGGAGGGATAAGTAGGCGGTTGGGCCTTCCTAGTCTTGTGGAACCTTCTTGGTGCCGTCGACTCCGTGTTCAGGTGTTTATCCCTTCAATGGCTGTGGCATAGGGGTCCACTCTGATGCCTCTATCTCCTGCCATTTTTCCTTCTTTTACCTCAAATTGCAGTTTTAGACCCCTGGGACTCTCCGGCACTGTCTGTGGAGCCATGGGCTATCTCAGTGCCGTGGGCTCTGTCGGCACTGTCCACGGCGCTGCTGGGCTGTGTCCGCACCATGTGCCTTCCTCCTTGTTCTCGGCACTGCTTTTCCTCATGTACTGGACTGGTGCAGCACCAGCCAAGGTCTTCTGGGCTTCTCGACTCTGATTCTTTCTTCTTCTGTTCTTCCTTCTGATTTTCACTCCTTTCCTGTCTATACAGTCCCCCTGGACTGTCAGGAGATGATTCGAGCCTGACCCAGATCTTCGCCTTGGCGATGATGATGACGCTGCCCTGGGAGCAGGGATCAATCATTCTGCAGAGCCTGTGGTTGAAGACCTTTCCTTTAAGTTTCTGCTCAAAATTTAAATTCTGCTCTTTCTCTCCAGACCACAGAAGTCGATCCTGGGAGGCTTTTGCGATTCCACTGTCTTCATGTTCCCGAGATCCATTTAGATTTAACCCCTCGGTACAGCCCTCTTTCAAGACCCTCTGTCAGATGGTGTAGAAGAATCTGGCTTTTGTTCCTTCCGTGGCCAAGTCCATAGATAGGAAGTATGCCCCTCCCAAGGATCGCCCCATTTTGGGCTCACAAGCCTTTGCTGATTCCATTGTGGTCTTGGCAGAGAATGATAAGGCTCTCCTTCCTCAGGGATCTACAGCCCAACCAATGAACAAAGACTCTCTAAGATAGACACCTTAGGTAAGAGAATCTTTGCTGCCTCAACCCTGGGTATGCATTGCCAGTTACCAGGGCTGTTTTTCTTAATATGAGTATGTACTTTAGCATTCCCTCAAATAAATGGTAGACGCTCTGCCCAAATCAGAAATTAGTTCAGAGCTACTCCAGACATAACTAGGGTATAGAATCCAATAACCAACAGGTTAAACCTGCAGTGGATGCCTCACGATACAGCTTCCGGGCGGTGGCAGCTGGCATCTGCATCCTCCGCCACTCTTGGCTGCATACTGGCTTCACGAATGATGCTCAGTAGCAGGTAATGGCTTTACCTTTTGACGGTATGTATCTGTTCAGGTCTCAGGTGGAGCAAGCTCTGGAGGCCATGCAGAAGACTAGGTCTGCCATTAAGACGACTAGACTTGCACCGCCCCTTCCCAAGGGGTGCGAACAAGCATCAATTTCACAACCATCAGTCCTTCGGGCAGAGGAGGTTTTAACAAATACCATAACCCTCAGCCACAAAGAAGGTGCAGCAGAAGGCACAAGGGCCCAAAATGCCCAATGCCACCTTCTGAGTTTCTGGCCCAGATCCCACCTCAGTTATCCGAGGTGTACTCCTCCTCAGCGGTGGGAGGATGTCTGACTCAGTTCTACAATCAGTGGAAATCTATAACATCAGACAAATGTGTCCTTCGGATAATCCGTGAGGGTACTTTCTCAATCTTTCGAAACCCCTCGGATCATCCTCCCAAGCGACAGCCCAGGTTGTTGGCAGTACAGTCAGACCTTCTTGCTTCCGAGGTACAAGGCCTTCTGAACAACAGGGCAGTAGAAATAGTTCCGCTGGATCAACGAAACACAGGTTTCTACTCCCATTACTTTTTGGTCCTGAAGAAAACCAGGGCATGTGCCCCATTCTGAATCTCAGAAAGTTAATCAAGTTTCTTCACAAGGAGAAGTTCGATGATATCACTAGGTACCCTGCTACCTTTGTTTCATCGACATGATTGCTAGCCTCCCTGGACATGCAGGATGCCTACCAACACATTCTCATTTGCCCAAAGCACCACAAATACCTAAGGTTCGTGGCATTGGGTAAACACTATCAGTTCAAAGTCCTGCCCTTTGGGCTATCCTCGGCGCCTCGGGTTTCTACAAAGTGTTGCGCAATTCATGCAGTGCACCTCAGGAAATCAGATGCAGGGTGTTCCCATATCAGACGACTGACTCCTAGTAAGTCCCTCCAGGCAAAGACTCTGAGGCTGTGGCCACGAGCCTCAGACTTCCTCACGTCCATGGGAGTCCTGCTGAATCTCAACAAGTCACATTGCAGCCCTCCCATAAGCTCCTCTTCATAGGAACTCTTCTGGACACCTCCTGTCGAAGGCTTTTCTTCCAGAGGACAGAAGGAGCGATAATCTTACAGATGGCCTGATACATCAGAGAACACAGCTCGGTTCGAGCTATCTCGATGCAACGGATGCTGGGCCTCATGGCATCCTCAATGTTCACTGCACCCTAGCTCATCTCCACATGAGAATCTCTCAGTGGATGCTCAGTACTCGGTGGTCCCAACGACTCGCCTCAGTCCTTTCTCATCAAGGTGATGGAACCTTTGAAGAGGTCACTTGCCTGGTGGTGCTTGGGAGGAGAGTCTTCTGGAAGGATATCCCTTTGCCCCTCTGGATCATCAGATCTCCATTACCACAGGACGCATCCCTGATGGGTTGGCGAGCCCACTGCCAGGATCTCACACCCAGAGTACGTGGACTCAGGGACGAGTCCCAACTTCACATAAATGTCCTGGAAATGAGAGCCGTCCTCTATGCAGTCCGAGCCTTGAAGGACATATTCTGTCACAAGAACATTCTCCTTCAAACGGTCAACAAAGCAGAGATGTGCTACATCAACAAATAGGGCGACACTCTTACCCATTATGCAGGGAAGAAATGAGAGTGTGGAGTGTGCCTGGAACACGGCTTGATTCAGGCAGTTTACCTGCCAGGAACACAAACGAACTGGCAGACCATCTCCATAGAACAGAAACAGATCCTCACTAGTGGTCTCTCGACTTAACTGTCATTCAGTCACTCTTCAAAGAGTGGGTAACTCCAGACCTGGACCTTTTGTGTCCCCACTCAATGCAAAACTGCTCTTCTGCTCCAGAAATCCAGGACCTGGCATTTTCTGTCAGAATGCGCTCAGGCTGCGTGGACAAGGCGCTTTCTATAGGCCTTTCTTCCTCTTCCCTAACTCAGATGGTACTTCTCAAATTGGAGTCTCGGGGCAGAATGATTCTCATTGCCCCTTCTGGCCTCGGCAGATATAGTTTCCGTTACTCAGCAGTCTACGAACCCCCTGAAGATGCTTCCCTTCAGACGAACCTTCTGACCCAGGGTCCCATGGGCTGTCCCAACCTGAGGTCGCTGCACCTTCATGCTTGGCTCCTGAAGAGATAGAGGTGAATAGATTCAATGTTTCTCGTAGAGTTTCAGATATTCTTTTGGCTGCGCATAAGCCAACCTCTAGAAATATCTACACAGCCAAATGGAAGTGTTTCTCTATCTGGTGTGCAAAATCCTCTTGGAACCCTTTTTCCTGCCCACGAATAAAGTCCTAGAATACCTTTTAGACCTCTCAAATACAGGTCTGCTGTACTCCACAGTCAAAGTTCATCTTTGTGCCATTTCAGCATATCACAAGCCGGGTATTTCCATGTCACTGGCTCCAGTTGCCTGTAATTAAGAGGTTTCTTAGAGTATTCTGCTTACTAGACCTCCTATCAGACGTCCAGCGCAGCCTGGGACATTACCCTTGTGCTAGACATGCTCACTCGTAAACCTTTGAAACTCTAGCCACTTGCGACTTGAAGTTCCTCACTTGAAAATGGCCTTCTTGGTGGCTATTACTCAACATAGAGTTTCTGAAATACATGCACTGGTGACAGACACCTCAGCATAATCAGATTTCACAAGGACAAAGTAGTTCTTAGGACTCTTCCTAAGTTTCTCCCTAAGGTTGTCACAAGAATTCCATCTAAACCAACATTTAGTCCTTCCTACCTACTTTATGTAACTTCCAGAATGAAGGGAGTACACTTCATTCACTGGATGTTAAGAGAGCACTGCGGTTCTATCTAGATAGAACAAAAGAAATTTGCAAGGCTCAACAACTGTTTGTTTCTTCAGCAAGACCGGTTGAGACAACCTGTCGCTATCAGATGCATTTCAGCGTGGCTGGTGGTATGCCTTCACCATTGCTTTTCTATGGCACAGGTCAAGCTGGAAGGCAGAGTATCCGCTCACTCTACCAGGGTAGTCGCAGAATTTCTGGAAATCCAAGCACAGCTCCTTTGCAGATATTTTGGTAATGTGAGCACCTGGAGCCCGTGCATACTTTCATTAAGCACTACGCCTTGAAGGTTCATGCCAGACAACATCTGTCGCTTGACAGGACCATTCTCAACAGACTTCTGTCCTAAGCCGTGAGCTCTTTATCTCCTGCCTGCCCGTCTCGGGGATTATTTTATCGGTACTCTCCATTGGTGTGAATGAGAGGTGGAGACTTTATGTCAAGGAAGATATGGAAATTACGCACTCCTACCGTAATTCTTGATCTTCTTGTACTGAAGTCTCCACCACTCATTCACTACCCACCCACCATCCCCCAAGCACACTTTCTGTTTATGGTTTCACTCCCTCAATGGCTGGGCTGTGAAGACTTTATTATTGACCCTGCTTACACAGGTCATTCGGACTATCTTATGTCTGATTTTAGGCTAGTCCTTCTAGGTTAATTACGCTGCACCTCCACGGAAAAAGGTGCTGAAGCGGTTGGAGGGTCGATGCCGAGATAGTCATTACCGACGAGCGGGGCTCGCTGGTGCCGCTCCTCGTAGCTCCATCTCAGGTGCCAGTCCTCTTGAAAAGTTTGCTCCCACTGGGTCCTAGTGCCTCCGCGAACTCCCATTAGTTTGAATGAGTGGTGGAGACTCTGTCCAAGAAGATCAAGAATTATGGTAGGTATGTAATTTCTATTTCTTTCCAACTAATATCTCACATACGGTCTGTATTTAGCGTCCTTTTTTTGTTTGTTTCTTTTGTTAAGTGCCTATTTTTAGCCTTGGTTGGCGTATTGGCTGGTCCTGGCACTTGCTGAGATCCCGGCATCATGGTGCTCGCGCGAGGTGCTTTTGCATTATGTACTCCCTCCTCTAATAACTATGCATGTATTGTATATGAAAACAAAGATCATTGCCCCTGACTTCATCTGCTCTTGCAGCTTGTCTGCACCTGACCTCATAATGCTGTGTTTGACATCATCATGTTTGCACCGCAACAGACTGTGATATCCCATGCAAGGGCTTGTAATGTCATTAGTGACAAGTAGCCAGAGTAGATGAAGTCTAAGGGACAGGGATCCTATTTCCATGTTAGTGTTTTGAAAAATGGGAAGCAAAAATACAGAAAATACATGTTGAATGATGACTATAAATTATGCTTTTCAAAGTTCCTCCTGTGTTGTCAGTTTTTCCTTGTAAGGGGAGGTAACCTTGCTGCTGATAGGAGCCATTTTCCTGCATTCTTTGTTCCCCTACTGGCTGTTTCTTGTACTATATCAGCAAGCAAGGAACAGCACACTAACCTCTCTGCAGGGAAACAGCGAGATGTGGGAATGGTGATTGGAGCAGGGATCTTGCTCCAAGCAGTTTGTCTTCAGGGGTCCAGAACACTCTGGGAGATGAATTAAGTCAAACAGATGCAGACGCTCACGAGTGGTCACTAGCACAAGACGTCAGTGGAGGTCGCTGTTCGATGAGTGGGGTACCCGGATGTGAACCTTTATGCGTTTCCACGCAACCGCAGATTGCCTTGATTCTGCTGCATTAATCCAAGACGTGTATTCTGTCAGGATGCATTCAGACTGCCATGGCAAAATCTGTTTCTTTATGCATTTCCTGCAGTCCCTTTCATCCAGAGAGTATTGTTCAAATTGGACTATACAGGGGTAGGATGGTCCTAGTGACCCCTGCTGTCCTCAGGTATGGTTTCTCTGTTGAATCGACAGTCAGTCAGCAAACTGAGGGTTCTGCCACTCCTGTCGGACTTACTGCCCCAGGATCAGCTAGTTCATCCTAACCTGCACTTCTTTCATATTGAGGTCTGGCTGCTGAAGAGGTAGTAGTGAACAGATTCAAGGTATCGCAGCAGGTCTCTGAAATACTTTTGGCTATGTATAAACTTTTCACTAGGAAGACCTGTGCAGCTAAGTGGAAAAGGTTTTCCATCTGGTGCTTCAGAACCCTGCAGACCAATGTTGTAGAGTACCGTCCTGGCCCTTTCTGGCGATGGCCTGCAGTATTCCACAGTTAAGGTACACCTGTATGCTACATCAGCATACCACAAACCTGAAGGTACCCTTTCTTTGGCGCAGCTGCGACTGTTTAAGATGTTCTTCAGGAGTATTCTCACACAAGACATCCCATCAGGAAGCTGGTGGCTCACTGGGATATCAACCTTATTCTGGATATGCTGATTCGCAAGCCCTTCTAGCCTATTGTGACTTGTGGGAGCGAGTCATTCGCTCCCAACAATCGCTCATGACAACTCGCTCCCGACAATACGCTCTTGTCAACTCATTCCCGATGTCAGTTCGCTCCCGATGTGAACTCACCTCGATGTCAACTCCCCTACCAGTTCCTTTACAGGAAGCATTTGTCATTAAAAGCTGTAGCATAATTTGAAGCATTGGCAAAAACACCAGCACTGCCCCCTCCCCCAGTTCTTTGGTTTCCTGAACAAGGCTGTAACATAATTTGAAGCATTCGCAAAACACCAGCACTGCACCCCCAGTTCTTTGGTTTCCAACAAGGCTGTAACATAATTTGAAGCATTCGCAAAAAACACCAGCACTGCACCCCCACCAGAAGCATTTGCAGCAACAGCAGTGATAAAGAATGATAACATGAGCTGCTTCCTACCTCTGTCTCATCGCTGCAGTAGATCAATTTGTTTTTCAGGGGTATTAAGAGCCTTCCAGTATATCCAGCAGTTTATAAGTTTAAAAATAACATCTTTAATCTGAAGAAGTTAAAATGAATTCTTTATTTCAGTTTTAATATTGGAAGCAGTGTGCTATGCCTCTGAGGAACTCCTCGTGAGACCGCTCTTCAAATTTTTCAAGGACCTTTTCCAATCTGACAGCACTATCTTTGTACTGTCTTTTGGAGTGTTTCTGGAATTGCTAGCAATCAGCTGCTCTATTTCTGCTTCCTCTTTCCACCTACACAGACATACACTATCAGAGGTAATTAGTATAGCTTATTTCTTCAGCACAGAAACCTACACCGAGATACACTAGCAATAATTTAAAATGCAGACTCAGTGATCTGTGGCAGTGGCTGTGCTATGAAGTCTGAAAAGTTTGCTGTCTGCTGAAAAGTAAAGCTGTCACTAATTACAGACCTATTCTTTTTTACTTTAACACTACACTATGGTTTTGAAGGTTTGAAAATAATTCAATACTTTGTCACTGGGGATCAGCTGTTATTAATAAAATGGTTTTGGAAATTAGGAATATGAATCGAATAGTACTGGAGGAAAATACGCGAGCGTAAAGTAGGAGTTAATTGACATGTATAAGAATTGTTGGAGCGAATTGTCGCTGCACGTATTGTCGGGAGCGAGTTGACATTGACCGCGACTTGTGACTTGAAGTTTCCAACTTGGAAAGCAGCATTTGGTAGCTGTCACCTCTGAATGCAGAGTATCTGAAATCTGTGCTTTGGTCACAGAGCTCCATATGCTGATTTCCATAAAGATAAAGTAGTTATCCTTACTTGCCCGAGTTTCTACCTAAAGTGGTGTCAAAGTTCCATCTTAATCAGGCTGTAATCCTGCATACCTGCTTTGCCAGCTTCCAGAATTAGGGATTAAGGACTCCTCACTGGATGTTAATCCTTGGGTTGTACCTTGAAAGGACTAAGAACTCAGACAGTTAAAACAACTTTGTCTCTTTTGACCCTAAGTGAAGAGGCAGCCTGTCACAGTCAAGGACATTTCAGCCCAGTTTGGGAACTGCCTCGCCACTGCTATTCTGTGGCTCAAGTTAAACTGTAGGGCAAGGCACATGCCCCCACACCAGCAGAGCAGTTGCCCTTTCCCTGGCAGAAATATGCTCTGTGCCAATTTGAGAAGTATGTAGAGCTGCAGCTTGGAGCACAGTGCATACTTCTACCAAGCACTATGCCCAGGATGTCCATGACAGGCACCATGCCACCTTTGGCAGGACTGTTCTGAATGGATTTCTATCCTGAATGAGCCCTGAGCTGTGACCCCCAGGTCTGGGGATATTCTGTAAGCTTGGTACTCTGACCCATTAATGGGAATCTATAGAGAAGACTGATTCTTGAAAGATACGAAAGTTATTTAGAAAATGGGCTAAGAAAATCCGGACTCTGATTGGCTGATAGACCTGGCAAGGTGGGCGCCTATCAGACAACAGAGCCCGGTATTAAAAGTGCCAGTCCCCACCAACCTCATCACCAGTATCACGCTGCAGTTAGAATTTTCGATTTAAAATGCTCCACCATTTGTTTTCCCACTTAGCGAGAGCTGAGACCGATCACAATCCTAACTGCCTTTTCCTTTTGAATTATACAGCCGTAGAAGTTCAGTTTGAAAACGCCACACACTGTCAGTGTTTTGCCACCACTGCTCCCAAATCTGATTCTCCTGATGCGCGTCCATTAAAAACAATGCCCTGCTTCTTTCCAACACAACAAAACTACACTGAAACACAAATGTACCTGTGTTTCTGTCAGCTCCTACCACAGTGGGCCGTTTGGTATATGATTCCTGTCCTCGGTGTCTTGGTTGCCCAGCTGTAAATGGACCAACAAATGGGAAAACTCAGAAATGTGTCAGATGCTTTCCCTTGACAGCGGGACTTGGTCATGCTGCATTTTAAATGGAGAGGTCGCCTCGCTTTCATGCTTTAAAAACTGTCTGCCCCAGTAGTCTACTTAACAAAAACTTTTTCCTCACACACTCCAGAGAGAGAGAGAGAGAGAGAGATGCCTACACAGAGTTGCAGCAGTTGTAAAACCCAGTTCCATTTATTTTGTTAAATTACAAGCTCCTGTTCATCCGGCGAACACCCTACTCAGTAAAAGTTAAAATAAAAAAAAAATTACAGCACTAGCCTGCCACATCCTTTCCTTTGCTCTGCACTTCCAGGTTTCTGAAGCAGGGTGATCACGCATAACAGCCACAAGTTCAGTGTAAAGAAAAAATCACTCCAAGTGGGTCAGAAAACTGTTTTTTTTTTGTTGTTTGTTTGTTTTTGTCTTGCAGACTGCAGGGAGAAAAACATAAAAAATCAATCTCCTGTTACGGAACTGGTGGTGGTGGAGGAGATAAGTAAAATAGAATGCCTTTCTAGAGGTGGCAACAGAAGGTGGAATAGCACAGAAAAGAAAGGACTGTTTTACAAGCAAAGAATTTTAAATTAATTCTTACTATACTTTTTAAAATCCACATTTTTAAATCCACATAAAACTGACACAGATATCTCATTTTCTAAGCGCAATAATACCCTGCAGTGTGGGCAGTATGAGCAATACTGGACCTTCCAGGGGCCTCACTGTGCCCCTGGGCAATCTGGTATTGCCCAGTACAGCTAACCCTGTCTGGTATTATTGCTTGCATACTTTCCTAACCTGTTGATCTCCCTGAATATCTTCTCCATAGATTATCATGCCCCACACTTACTCCTGTATTGTTGTATTATGGTCTTCACTCCTTTGTACTTGATTTGGGCTGTGAAGACACCGTTACTTGAGTTGGTGGTCCTTTGTACATGGGCCACCAGGGCTATCTTATACCCTATGGTTAAGTGCTTAGGATACTCATTAGGTTAATGACGCTCACCTCCACAGTAATAAAAAAAAAAAAAAAATAGTACTGAGGCAGTTGGCGTCTGGCATCTCTGTATACCTGTATGCGGGCATATTCGTGCAGCCATCCATCCAGAGAAGTTTTGGCTCCCGAGGTCCTAGTGCCTCCAGCACAGACCCATTGGTGGTAATCTATGGAGAAGATATTCAGCAAGATTAACAGTTACACTACGTCTGTAACTTTCATTTACTATCTCCTGTTGCACCCTGTTACCTCAGGATGCATCTAGAAATGAGCTGCCAGTTCAGTGTGCCTTCCTGTTCAATAAGTATGAATAAATTAATAAAACTAGTTTACAGTGGGAGTTTCAGCTCCTCCCCATTACAACCCATGAGAGACTTTCTTTAAAGGTATTAGGAGTATGAAGGATTGGTCCACTTTCCAGCAGCCATTCAAGAACTGCATCTAAAGTTATATAGGACGCACTGGTCCCCAGAAACTAAATATTGCAACCAGCAGTGATCACTAGAACAGGTGTCCAGTGAGTAGCTGAGCAGCTCTGTATTCCAATCCATGTTGGAGGGAAGGAAGCAATTTTAGTGCGTGACTTCCAGAGTTTTGAAGAGCAGCCTTCTCCAGTATGTTCGTGTCAGTCACCTTTAACTGAACAGTGTTGGTCTCTTACTGATGGGAATGAGGGTTTGTACTAACTTATCCATGTCATCTCTTAAATGCCACAGTGTGTGTGTGTGTCTGTCTCTGATTTGGGAGAGGGGAGGATAGTGCAGATATTTGTACTACCTTAGCCATACCATCCTTTAGAGGATCAGTGTAGAATTCTCGCTTGTGGTGTGTGTATGTGTGTGCATCTAAATGGCGTTGTCTTGAAACTATCTATTGTTGACAAATACAGAGGCAGAGTCCTTCACGAGGATGATCACTTGGAGTGGCAAATAATCGATCTGAAAAATAAAGCATTTACATCTGCACACTTGACTTGCTTCGTCCCTGTCAAAACATTTAAAGATTTTTCTTGTTTTTTTTTTTCTCCACAGACCTTCCAGAAAGAACAGGTGGACCCCATTCAGCAGAAACTTCAGCAGGTGAGCGGCTGGGTCAGGGGCTGATTCAAAGTGCAGGGAAGAATGCCGACATACAGGGGCTGGAGCACGACCTTGAAGACAGCAATGTGAGATGGAACACATTGAATAAGAAGGTGAGGTACAAACCAGTCACTGTTGGAGGCTATGTGAGAGGAGCAGGTAGAGCATTGCCAGACTTTCTAGAATTGCCCACTGTTGGCTGCTTTCGTTACTGAACTTGAGGAGGCCCTGAAAGAAATCTTCTACCCAAAAGAATGGGGTTTCATTTTTACTTTGTTCCCACAGGGCTATGGGATCCTGCTAACAAATACCTCCTAGGGATTCTCCTTACTATAGCCAGGAAATGCATTACAAAATGGCCAACTGCAGGGACCCTAACCCTAATCATAGCGGAATGGTCTTCCCTGGTAAATTCCACATATAAAATGGAGATCTTAACACATACACTGAGACAGCAGGAGAAAATGGGCCAAAATGGGTGGACTACAGTAGATGGCTTTTGGGCATCATGAATAAAAGACCTGTTGTGTGTACCCTGAAGTTGCTGGTTCAGTAGGGGGCGATGGAGGGAGAGTTGGGGATGTGTACACCTTAACAATGAACTTTGCTCGAACTGACTATGGGTACCTGATCGCTATCAGTTTACATTATTTGTAATGCTGTCTGTTGTTTGTTGTATTGTTCCTTATGGTTGTATGGTCTTGTTCAAATGCGTAAAACTTTAATAAACTTTGAATATTTAAAAATAAAAGAATAAGAAGATGAGAATCTCCAAGGGAATGGCATCTTACTCTGTCCTCACTTGGAGGTGGGGATGGGGAAGTGAAACCTATCACAAACCTGTCTCAAGAGGTTGCTTTAAAAATAGTGGCCCATTACACAGTCAAAGTTACGTTTTGTAGAGTGATCGCAGTGACACTAAGCACTATTGTTCTTCTCGACCCCATCATGATATACACAATGGGGTTAAAACTTTCCTTGCACTTTCCCACTGGTCAGTGTGACAATACAGTGAAAGAGGCGGGTGCTGGAATGTAGAAATATATGCTTTGCCATACATAGGTGTACCCTGGTCTCCCACACTCTGGTCATGTGCAGGAGTGCCACAAAGGGACTGGTAAGTCATACAGGGTGCCCAGGTGTGCTGCTGGGCCAGTGAGGATCGCTAGGGGACCAAGACTGGTGAGGAACTATTTGGAGAAATGACACACAGGGTTACTGGGGCTAGAGATTTGGCCACTGGACACCAGGGTAACATCAATTTTACTGAGTGGTGGGACTGTCCAATGATTCATCAGAATCGAACTGCATTTTGATGCTGATGATCTGAGTTCAGAAGTGAACTTGGGGAACTGGGATTGGAGCAGCCAGGACTGGGAGTGCAGCGGATCGCAGTGCAGTCCAGCCCAGGGAGGGAGACATCTGGGTTGTGGCATAGCAGTGGCCCCTTGTGGTGAGCTGGGGAGCCTGCTCCCTCATGATGGGTGGCGTCAGCCCATAGTTCCCTGCTTCATCAATGGCCATTGGTGGCATAGCTTGATGTCAGGAGAGGTGGGAGAGACTTCATGAGAAAGAGGAAAAAGTTAAAAGGAATGAGTGTCTAGAGCCCTCTAAATGAAGGTTCCGGCTTCCTTGGTACCCACTCCATGCAGATACTCTTTAGCTGGACAGTGGGGAACTGGTGACAGGGCTGAGAGTGGCAGGCGTGGAGTGAAGAGCAGGTGGTGGCTTGAAGGGCCAAAGAGCTCTGTGAAAAGAAGAAAAAAGTTTACTGAGTGCTTTGTTGGGCCCCTGAACCACCATGAATGTCCAGTGAGGGACCAGTAAAACACAAGTCTGCATGGCCCACAAGCAGGCCTATAACGCACAGATCGGGTGGTGTGACAGCAGCAGTTGTACCACCTGTCAACATGGACTTTGTGCATGGTAGAACACCATGTGACTGGGTCATGCCCAGATGTTTGTGGGTGGGGCACACTGCCGTGTTAGCTGGTAGCCTCATTTTCATTGCAACTTTGCAGTCGGGGAAACTCTTTGCACCCGATAATAGCGCCATTACCGACTAGGACTGTGTAATGAGCACCTGGTCTCTAGCAGATGCTGCATAGGTAGTGTCGAAAAAGTGGAAGACGCTTTATCTTCCTGTGATTTGAATTCTGTTTAAACACAACAATCATTTAGGTTGCTTCTTTAAAAGAAAAAAAAAAAAAGGAAAAGTAAATAAGGAACATTTTAAGAGTAATAGAAAACCGTACCATCAGTAACTAGAATTTGAAACTGCAGTTCTTTAAGAAGAAATAAGCAGGCGGCAAATCTGACAGCAGAAGCAGTGACACTGTATTGAGGAGCGCTTTGGTCCGCATTGATATCCCATAGCAGTTCGAAAAGTCACATTGTCTTTAAAGAGTTGTGAACCATTACTAAACATTATGTTTTTGTCTGGTGATAGCCTGACCTTAATGGGTAGCATTCTCGCATGTAACAGCAGTGACTGCTGCGATTTATGAAGATGGTTGGAAAAAGTAAAAACAAAAGTTTTAAAATGTAAATATTTCTCAAGAACTGCTCAAGTGCTTACAGAGCTAGAGGACTTCTGTTTCTACACTGTTATCAGTGCTTAAGTGGGACCAAAATAAATGGGGCCCCTCTAAAAGAAAAACTGTTTATTTAAAATGTCTCCGAAACAAATACAGCTAGAAAAGAATGTTTATTCTTAAAAAAAAAAAAATCTAGTATCTGCCAACCGTTCCAAAAATAATCTTTCATGATATTTTATAATGCTTGAAATAATATTCTGAAAGCAGTAACATTTTAACGGTTAGTTGTAGAAACTTATTTTTTTTTTTTAAATAACTTGGAGTTCGATCAACACATATTAAATCGTACCCATACAGTTCTCCTGTGTCACTACATGTCTGTGCAGTACATGTAATGTGAAAAATTACACAATTTAAAAAAGTGAACCAGTTTGTTTTTTACATATTAGTATATGGTATATGTAACAACATCTTATAGATATGTCAACTTAGCTGACTGCAAACTTTCATTCTCATTACCTCCTCTTGTGCCATTTTGTTTTAGGTAAACAGTGGATAGTTTGGACTTCATATGGAGCTGTTGAAAGTAATGAGTTAAAATAATTGCATTTCTAGTGCAATAGTTCCAAAGTTATCTGGTTTAAAGAAATTATCTTTTAGAAGATCTGCCTTTGAAACTGTCGGGCTACAAACTTAATTTTAATGAAAGGCTGGAGTGCAGTCATTGAGAATTAATTCCGTTCGGTGGTGAGTCTCCGTTAGGGTGTCAGGGTGATTTAGATCTCTCCCTGTGGGAGCACCTCTGTGAAGGGAAACTCACGGTCCTTCAGGACCAGGCAACTAGGAGAAGTGCTGGGGTGGTGGTTGTGGGCAGTTTGTGGGTCCTGGGACAAATATTAGGTATCCAGATCTGGCTAGAGAGACAGAAGAAGAACTGGAGGAAAAAAAAAATGTGCTTGTTTGGTATTGTTTTATGTGTTAATACTATTCTTGTATGTATCAGTGCTATTTGAACTTGCTTTTTCAGTATATTATTAATATATATTTTTTTTGTTTGTAACACAGCCAAAAAGCAGCAAATATAATGTTGATACAGTTTTTCCATTTATACTAATGGTCTAAGCCATAGGTGCTAGGACCCTCACGGGATCCAAGTCTTTTGCAGCCTGGGGAAAGGACCCCGATGGTGCTGGCACCACCCATGAGCCGGCGTCGTAATGTTGCACACATGAGCCAGCCAGTAACTGGACGCCCCCTCCCTCCTCAGTTCTGTTTTCGTGCTGTCTAGTGTGCACTGTGGGAGCATCTGGAGTTGATTTTAACTGTACCATCAGCGTTTATCTCCTCAGTTCAATGCTGTTTACTGGTTTTGACACGAATACCTTACAGCACCGTTTTCTTCTGGTACCGCTTTTTTATCTGTTTGGCGTTAAATCCCTTTTCTTCTGATTTAATTATTTTAGTCATCAGAATGCGAGTTCAGGGGCAGAAGAATAAGAAAGGCTACACCCTCATCGTCCGTGCCCTTGCTGGGGTCATCAGCGCAACATTGAACCGGCATCCGAAGTGCCACACTTCTCTTGACTTAGACCATGACATGTATAGGTGCAACTCCTACTTCTCTGTGGACAAGAGAATCCTTGAGTTCAAGTGTTGAAGTGAGGTCATTCTTGTCCATTTTGGGAAAGCATCTCACCGTAGCGCCCGTTAAGGTCTCTGGGCCTTTCCCTAGGCCCCTTCCCAGTGCCTGTGGTACTGAGGGATGACACTGAATCCTCCCTGTGCTTGCCTCGCCACGACATTGGAGTTCATGGGAGGGGTGTCTGGCGGACAGTGTGCTTCTTCGGAGGGGAACAGACTGAGCACCTCCTCCAGTCCGTTGACCCTTCTGGGTAGTGGACACCTTGGGTGGTGGATGCCTGCCTTGGACTTCAATCAATCAATCAATCAAATCTTTATTTATTCAGGCGATCATCATTGAGCAAGGCTCATTTACAAGATGGACCTGATAAGGTCAAGGTTAGAGTTGGTGCACAGCAATTACATCACATACTTATGATACAGTTATACATACAGAAACAAGAAAATGTTATTTATAACACAATAATATACAGAGAATTCACATGTTAAAGCTTGGCAAGAGAAAGTTAAACTAACATCTACAATATGTACAATACATATATATCACAATGAGGGCCATGACAGTCACTCACATAATGAGTACAAGGATGGTGAAGGAATATTGGGTACCATATACTGGCGGTGTCTGGCTGGAAGGAATATGCCATATGTGATTGGAATAAGGTTTTGTGGGATGACTATTCTATCTCTAGCGGTAGCAACTGCATTTCTCTGTGAAGAAGGCTGTACAGTGCTGCTTGAAGGATGTAAATGGAATGATAATGGACAATTTTAGGGATTTTGTAGGGTGTTCCATGCTATGGCTAGAGAGCAACTGATTGCTGCCCTCCCTATTTTGGTGTTGACTCTGGGCAATTTGAGCAGGATGATATTGTTGCTTCTTGGGGCATAGGAGCTGGGAGTGGTCAGGTTGAAGCAGTCCAGGATATAGCTTTGGAGTTTTTGATAAAGCTCTGTAGATCCATAGAGCTGCATTTCTGCTCCTCCTGAGATGAAGGGAAACCCATCCAACTGAATCATAGAGAACAATGGTGAGTATTATATGGCAGGTCTGTAATGAACCTTATTGCTCTATGGTATAAGGTATCCAACTTTTGAAGGTAGGGGTGGAGCAGTGACTATAGAGGAAGTCTCGTAGTCAATGACTGATAGAAAGATGGCCTGGACTAATCTCATCTTTGAATCTCTATTAAGGAAGGGTTTTAATCTGTAGAGGAGGCCAAGCCTTAGGCGAAGCTTTTTCAGCAGTTGTTCTAGATGCTGAGTAAAGTCAAGTCTGTTGTCAATCCACACACCTAGGTATTTGAAATTTTCAACATACTCCAGATTTTTCCAAGTATAGTGCATATTTGGGGAGACTGATTGAAGAGGATGTGATGGTGGAGTTTTGGGTTGTGAACATCATTGCTTTGGTTTTCTTTGCATTTGCAGAAGCTTTTTCTCGAGAAGCTGATGTTGTAACAGGAGAATTCTGCTTGTAGGATTTCATGAGCAACTTTAGGTGAAGGGTTGCTGGACGTACAGTACAGTGTCATCAGCAAAGAGATGTACTGAGGACTTGGTAAGGGTTGAATCAATTTTATTTATATAAATGGCAAAAGGATAGGACCCAGAATATGCCTTGGGGACTCCTCTTGTCAGTGGTCTTAATGGGAGAGGTCACCTTCAGCTTTTACCTGCTGTGATCTACTGGAGAGGTAGCATCTGAACCACTTAAGGGAGGATGGATCTAGGCCAATGGAGTGTAGGGATGAGAGTAGCAGTTCATGGTCCACAGTGTCGAATGCTTTGCTCAGGTCCAGGAATACTGCACAGACATTGTTCTTTTTATCCAGTTCGGTTTGCCAATCATTGGTGACCTTGGCTAATGCAGTGATAGTGCTATGTTTGGCCCTGAATCCAGATTGAGCTGGATTTAATAGATTAACATGTCCAGATATTCCCTTAACTGAATACTCACTAATTTCTCCAGCATCTTGGATAACACAGGTAGGATGGAAATGGGCCTGTAGTTATTAAGATCCATAGGGTCCCCTGATTTTAGAAGGGGGACCACTTGGGCTGTCTTCCACAGCTGGGAATAGAGCCAGAGTTTAGGGAAAGGTTAAAGAGGTGAGTTAGGGGAGTGCAAGCACATGACACGCAATCTTTAGAAAGAATGGGTCCAGAAGATCTGCTCCTGCACTTTTTTGGTATCTAGATGCCATAATAGATCCTCAACTTGTTTCAACAGTATAGGTTTGAAGCTAAAGGAGAGTCAGCTCTTTGTTCACCAGTATAGTGGGAGCTTAAATGATCCCTTAATAGGTTATCTGGGGAGGAGTCAAAGGCAAGGCCAGCTGTTGTGAAGTGGTTGTTGAATGCATCCAGGATTTCCAATGTGCCAGTAATGGGGCCATAGTTACTGTGTAAATGGGTTGGAAGGGTTGTTAACATCCTGGCCCATCATCCCCTTGATGGTGCCCCAAAATCTAGCAGTATTATGGTAGGAGGAGTCGAGCTGGCCAGGTAGGCAGCCTTTGCATCCCTAACTTTCCTAGTGCATTTATTCCTGGCTTTCCTAAAGATCATCCAGTCCATGATATTCTTAGTTTTTCTTGCTCCTTTCCAAAGTTTATCTCTCTCCAGCAGTGCAGCTTTGAGGTCAGCTGAAAACCAGCGACAGGATTTGTTTTTATTCGGATACTAGAGATTGGGGCATGGGTGTTAAGGGCATTTAATATAATGCTATTTAGCACCTGCTGAGCTTTTCTACAGAATGTGCAAGATAGAACTTTTGCCAGTGTGGAGAGTAGGCTAGATCATGCAGATATCCTTCAATATTGATGTTTTTCTTGGATCTCCTCATGAGAATTTTGCAGGATCTGTTTTAATGCTGTTGGATCTTACCCTGCAATGGGGCAGTGGTCACTATGTCGCATAGGAGCACTCCAGCGTGTGTGAATAGATGTGGTTTACTCACTAGTATGATGTCAAGTAGAGTACTGTTACTACTATTCCTTGCATTTAGTCTTGTTGGTTCATTAATTAACTGTGTGAGCCCATAGGTGTCACAGAATGATACCAGAGGTGTAGCTGCCTGGGTGAGCCAGTTGAAATTCAGGTCCCCTATGATAATGACTTCTTCAGTACAGGACTTGACCAGGTTTCCCAGGTGGGATAAGAGCTTGTGTTCAGCAGAGGGGGTCTGTAGCATCCAATTAAATGGAAAGCTGCTGTATTGAGAGAGAGACTTTTAGAGATAGACACTCAAATTCCTTGGGCATAGATGTTGCAGCAGTACAGGATACAACTAAACCAGCTTTTACATATATAGCTACTCCGCCTCCCTTGTTTGGCGATCAGCTCTGAATAGCTGATAGTTAGGTGAGTTAACTTCCCTGTCCATTGTGGTGGTCTTGAGCCACGCCTCAGTTATCACAAGAAAGTCTGGCAAGGTATGGGCAACCCAGGATTGTAGCAATGTAAATTTTTTCAACAGACTGCATACATTAATATGCAGGAAACTGAGGCCTTTAATTGAGGATAGGTCTGAGGGAGAGGTGATGCTTTCAAGAGGTCCAGGGTTGATTCTATATTACCAATACAGAGCAATAGGAAGATCAGTAATTTCATAAGGGCTGCCAGATGATAGGGAGAGGGGCTGTCTTTGGTTCTCCTTTTTTATTCCATTGCCACTCTTTGTTTTGGGTGCTCCCTGTGGATTTAAGGTAGTGTGTCGGATACCAATTAGCAGTTTGATGACTAGGCTTAGTGGGGATCTAGATACCCAGTAGTGGGGCCTTGTCTGAGACATATATGTGGTGATGTGTGTAACTTTATGGTGATTGTACCACTGTAGTCGATGCAGCAATAGCAAGACATATATGAGGGTATGGGTGTCAGCCACGGGGATGTTCCAGAGAAACTAGGCGGGTTGGACCACTTTAGATTGTATAATAGGGTCATCTTCATTGTGGAACCCTATGGCTATTAGTGACAGGAGTATCAGTAGCAAGCTCCCCATTCTGAGGGGATATTGATAGTTGGCAATAGGGAGTGAATTTGCTGATTGGTTAGGTCAGCAAGCTGGTGTGACTGTCTATTGGTTTAGAGAAAAGTGCTGTGGGCGGGAAGAGATTTCGTGGAAGATGCCTATAAATTAACTACACAGGAAGGGGAAAGGCGGGTGGGCAAAGTTTGCCCTTTCGACTGCTCCTCGCTGTTCCTCCTGGCCTTGTGGTTCCCAAGTTCGCTAGATGCGCCGACCGCCCAGCTGGCGGAGCGAAGCCCGGCGCTCAGCTGGTTGCTGTGGGCTGAAGGAAGCAGGCTGGAGAGAGACAGAGGAGGTGCAGCAATTAATAAAGGCAGTAGCAAGCCTTTTTCTGAGCGCCACTGACCAAATCTGCACACAAAGGACTGTGGGGGTCCTGTGGCGCCTCAACGCCTGGCCTACCTTACATATTCAGACAAGGAGCTGCAATTACTTTAAAGAGCAGTAAAACAGTAGTTTCCCTTACAATACAATAGTGGATAACAGCACTTTTGATGATTTACACATATAAAACTAGAAGGAGAGTGGCGCCTCAGCATCTGGCCCACTGCTGCTAACAGAGTCCAGCAGAATTCAACAGAATCAACAGCAGTTGCCTTCTATAGATGTCTCACCAGAGTGGAAGCAGCTCTTCTGGGAAACTTGCAGTAGAACACCAGGGAAGAGTAAAAGACAAAAGAAAAACAAATTTTCAAGTCCCACACAGATTTCAGCAATGCAATCTGAGCCAGTGTAAATCAATGGGGCAGGAGAGCCAATCAGCTGCTGTGCCTGGTGGAGCCTTCGCTTACCCGATTAGCTGCGCCTTTCCCAACTGCTCCCTCGCTGTTCCTCCGGCCTTATGGTTCCCAAGTTCGGCTAGGTGCCGCTACGCCCGCTGGCGGGCCGAAGCCCAGCTCAGCCTGGTTGCTGTGGGCTGAAGGAAGCAGGTGATTGGCTGCGCCTTTCCCGACTGCTCCTCGCTGTTCCTCCCGACCTTGTGGTTCCCAAGTTCGGCTAGGTGCTGACTGCCGCTGGCAGAACGAAGCCCCGTGCTCAGCTGGTTGCTGTGGGCTGAAGGAAGCAGGCGATTGGCTGCACCTTTCCGACTGCTCCCTCGCTGTTCCTCCGGCCTTGTGGTTCCCAAGTTGTTAGGTGCCGCCGACCGCCCGCTGGCGGGCAAGCCCGCGCTCAGCTGGTTGCTGTGGGCTGAAGGAAGCAGGCGATTGGCTGCACCTTTCCCGACTGCTCCTCGCTGTTCCTTCCGGCCTTGTGGTTCTCAAGTTCGGCTAGGGTGCCGCTGACGCCGCTGGCGGAGCGACTTGAGGACAGGGTGGCAGTGATGGAACCAATCCTGGGCTTGGTTGTGAGCCCGACAATGGTGATGGTGTCACACCTAGCATCGTCCCTGGGCCATGTGATGGGGATGGTTCCGGGACTGCTTGTGGTCCCGTACCATCTGCAATGCCAGCTCGGGCCCTATGCTGCTTGTGGTTCTGGGTCTGATTCCAGTGTGGCTCACAGTGCCAGGTATGAGGGTGGTTTCAAGGGTGACACTGGCTGTGGTTCAGAGCTTGGCTGGGAGGCGGCACCAGTCCTGGTGAGGGAAGAGGCTTGCTACTGGGCCTGCAGCTGACCCCATGTCCACTTCTGGAGGCAACACAGGCTGGGGTTCCAGCATTAGTCTGGTGGCTCATTCCTCCCTGGAACTGGCTGAAACTGTCATTGGTAGGGATCAGGGCTTCCTTATGGGCTGTGTACAGCTCTGTGCTCCCCACCTGGGGGTCTCCCCCAAGGGCACCGTCTGTGTTGGACGTCTGATATTAGCTAGCTCCACTTGGACAAGTTTGCCAGGTCCCCCTTGGAAGAGGTGTCCTGAGCACTGTTGTAGCCCTGGCTTTCAAACCTTTGGTTATTCTGAAAATTTCGCACTGCTCGTGTGTTAGCGATTGCAAGTTGCTGCTTTGATTATGGAAGACAAGTCTTGCCCTGGATTTTGTCGGTGCCTCTTGCGGCCAGAGAAATGTTGCGCACCGATCCCACACGCATGGGTCTATTGCATCGGTGTAGCACCATGACGCCTCAAGATGCGATCTGTCTCGTCTTTTCATCCCAGTGTCCTCAACAACCGTCTCGCACGCGTCTGAAGCTGGAGAAGGGGAACCCTCGGTGAAATCCAAGGAGGCTCGGTGGGGGTTTCCGTGGCTGCAGGATCCGCTGAACAATTGGAGCATGCAAGCATTCGAGGAGGAAGCAACTCGTGCTGCAGAGACTTCTGAGCCTGTCGTTCTGCTCAACCTGGGCCCACCTTCTCAGGTTCCTTCTGAGAGTTGTGCCAGTCTCTCCCAACCAAGGGAGAGGCGCCTGTGGGCTCACACTCTGCTGATCCCGTAGCGGGAGAAGGATCTGGGATCGTCTTTGTCTTGACAGAGACATTCTTGGGAACAGGAGAGATCTGGATCCCAGGAACATGCGGTCTCGACTTCAGCCGAGATCGCTTCTTGACCGCTGGCTTTTTGACTTTGCCGACTGGTCAGTCGACTGAATTATCGATCGGCGACGTTGAAGTCATGATTGATCCGATCAATCCGATATCGGCGACTCCGGCTGTCGATTCCCTCAATCGAATCTCTAATCTGGTCTTTCCAGATGATGAGACCCTAGCCTGATGGGACTCCCATCAAAGTGGTCCTGATCCGGAAATCACTGGTCCCTCCAGTGTCTCCGAGCGACAAGTCGGCTTGTCCGATCTCGATCGAGTCTTGGACCCCGCTGACCGACAGGCTGAGGAAGAGCCATAAGCGCTCTAAAAAGCGGCGCCATCGGTTGTCCTCGTCCTCCTTGGATGAGGAGAGCTCTGCGGAAACTCCAGCGCTATGAGGGACCTCATGTGGCAACAGCTAATTTTGATGGGGCCAAGCCCATTCTGCCTTCTACACCAGCCATTACCTGGCTTTCGCCTCCTAGGTCAAGCCGACTCTCCGGAGCTGATTAAATTAGCTACTCAGCCTGCAGAGCTGACAAAACCACCAGCTCGGCCCAAAGCGGTCTCTCACTGATTGTGATGGAATCACTGCCCAAATAGCCTGTGGAAGGGGCTCCTTCCAAGGAAGATAGACCAGACACCAGGCTTCCCGGCAATTGTCAGTTATGGTCACCCTGGACCGCCTCGCGAGTCAAAGGTGACCTGGGTGAATAGCTGTTATACCGGATTCCTTGGATTCGGACGTCACCGGCTTGCATTCTCATCCAGGGAATGATGATTCAACTGTTGGCCTAGGGCAGGAGGACTGTCCCTCGTCTTTTCAAGGATTCTTCACCTCATCTCTGAATCCACAGGATGCCCTGGAGCCAATACAGAAGAAGCGAAGTACTCTCTTACACTCTTACGGACATCCTTAGAGAGGGATACCCTGGACGGAGGCCTTTCTCTGTGGCTGAGGCTGTTGTCTGCCGGCCCTAGAACTTTGGCAGCGCCCTGCCTCTTGTCCAGCTCCATCTGCCCACATGGCCCGCAGAGTATGTGATGCCTATGGATTCCTTGCGGGTTCACAGAGCAACCATTCGGCCGAGAGCCTGGTGACCGCCTCTGTGTTCAGGCTGCAGCAGTTCTGCCGACACTGACTGACCTCCTGATAGAGTCCAAGCTTTTGGACCATTCAGCCAGGAAGGTCTATCGGCTTCCTCTTTGGGCCTTTGTCAGGCAAGTTAGGCTGTCATCATGGCACATTTCTCTCACGCCCTTTTAGAGTCACTGGATGAAGTCCTCCCACATCTCCCAGCGGACATGCAGACCACAGTCAAGCAGGTCCAGAATTGAGCTGAGCTGTTGCCAAACAGCAGCTTCAGATAGCGATGGACATTGGGATTCTTGTGCCCTCTCGTGGCTGCTGCAGTTGCCTCTCGTTGCGGGGCTTGGCTGAGGTGCTCCTCCTTCCCGGCGGATACACAGCACAAACTAGCTGATGTGCCCTTCCTGGGACTGACCTGTTCAGCCCAGGGTGGCTGGTGACCTTCAGTGCATTGAGCTGTCCAGTGCCACCTTGGATGCTACTTCTGTCAGGGGTTCTTTAGGCAAGAACCAGCAGAAGAAAAGAAGAAGCCTTTTGGCATTCTTCCCTGCAGCTCACAGTTCTTCTTCCAAGGTGGACAGCAGCATGAGCAATAGCAGCAGGCTCAAGCTTGGTGCCCCTGGCCCAAGCCCGGACCCCAACAGGCCTGCAAAGGAGGCTGAGGTCCAGGTCCTGGAGCCTCCTCTTCCTCAAAGCCTGCTCAGTGATGGGGCAGGGGCTGTCAACCCTCTCCCATCACTTCAGTTCTGGTCCTCCTGTGGGAGGCCGGCTCTGCCACTTCCTTTCCGACTGGTCCATTGTCACTCCGGACAGGTGGGTTCTCGAAATGGTTGGTCAGGGGCTGCCTCTGGAATTTGAGCAGCACTGTCCAAGCCGAGCCCACTCCCTCGGGAGGAAAGAGTATCCGCTCAGACCCAGTCGGCTTTCTGAGACGACATCACTCAGCTCCTCTTCATGGAGGCAGTAGCTCCAGTGGCGGATCCTCCAGCAGACCCAGGCTTTGTCTTCAGGTACTTGCTAGTGCCCAAGCGGACGGGGTGGGGGTGGGGTTGGTGCCCCATTCTAGATCTGCACGACCTGAATCAATATCTCTGGTCACACACCTTTCGGATGGTCATTCTGTCGAAGATCATACCATCCTTAGAGCAAAACATGTGGTTCTGTTCACTGGCTCTGCAGGGACGCATTCTTTCATGTCCCAATCCATCTGTCCATGAGCAGTTCCTCCACTTCAGGGTCGGAACTCGTGTCTTCTCAGGTGATGGGCTTCTTTGGGGCAGAGTTTCCTCCCAGTGGACAGGGCGGAGGTTCTTTCTTCCTTTGCCCAATCATTTCTGGTTGGGCAATTCGCCCTGCCTGAGACTTTCTGTGCCTTCTGGGTTACATGGGGTGTGCACCTCAGTGGTCCGTTGGGCCGGTTGACATCCACCCCTTCCAATGGGAGCTGGCCCCCAGTGGACTCAGCGCCATGGTCTTTTGACCAGCTGATCACTGTAACCTAGAAGATGTGGGACGCTTTCCAATGGTGGACCGCCCCAGACCGGTTGCAGGAAGGATCCCATTTTCTGCCCTGAGCCCACAGTCGTTCTTACGACAAATGCCTCTCTCATGGGATGGGGAGCCCACATGGGGGACAAAAGGGCCCATGGGTTCTAGACCCTGAGGAGTCTCGATGCCACATCAACCTGTTGGAGCTCAGAGTAGTCAGACTGGCATTGTCAACTTTCACTCCTCAACTCCGGGGTCAAGTGATTCAAGTCCAGATGGACAATACCATGACCATGTACTACCTCAAGAAACAGGGCATACGCACTCCAGTTTGATGTGCAGGGAGGTGCTCACATCTGGACCCTCATGAGCCAGTTAGAGGCAGATCTCCTAGCCATCCATGTGGCAGGAGCCTCAAACCATCTGCGCGGATGCTCTCCGCCACTCGACCAGACATCCGATGAGTGGTCTCTCCATCCAGAGGTAGCTTACAGCCTGTTCTCCCATTGGGGCAAACTGATGGTGGATCTGTTTTCCTCCAGGGAAAACACCAAGCTGAGGCTGCTGCTTGCCCACAGAGGGATGTCTTCTCAAGGCCATGGACCCCAGGCCTCTATGCCTTCCCTCCATTTCCTTGATCCACAAGATGTTCCTCAAGGTGAGGAGGGACAAGGCAAAGGTGATTCTGGTAGCCCCAGACTGGCTGCACCAGTTCTGGTATCCAGATCTCCTCAGCCTTAGCTGCAGACCCCCAGAGCCGGCGTCCAGTACGCATCAGACCTGATATCACTCAGTTGGGGAAGGTATTCCATCCGGACCTTCAATCCCTGCACCTCACAGCCTGGTACCTGAGCGGCTAAAGTTCCAGGCTTTGGGTCTTTCAGAAGATGTCTACACCGTGGTGGAAGCATCCAGAAAGGAATCGACCAGGAAATGTTATGCCTTCAAATGGATAAGGTTTTCCATTTGGTGTCAGAGCAAGGCCTGGACCCTCTGTCCTGTCCAGTGGCTAACATTCTTGACTACCTTTGGTCTCTCTCCAAAGGGATCATCGACACTTAGGGTGCACCTGGCAGCCGGTCTCTGCTTACCAGGCGTGGGCGGTCAGCCGACGGTGGCACAGGAGACAGTGGTCGGGCACTTTCAAAGGCCTGGATCACATATCCCTCCAGTGCGTGAACCTCCACCTCCATAGGATCTACTGCTGGTACTGGGAGAGCTCATGGGCAAGCCATTTGAACCAATGCACAAGTATGCTTTGTCACACCTGTCGTGTAAGACAGCCTTCCTGGTGGCTATCGCGTCTGCCAGAAGGAGGGGGCTCCAAGCACTTTGGGTGGTCTCACCTTATCCGGTCTTCCACAGGGACAAGGTTGTCCTATGCCCCACCTGGAATTCCTTCCGAAGGTGGTGTCAGAGAGCAGGGTTAGCACCTGGTTAAGGTGAAACTCTGACACCATTAATGCTATTAATCAGTAAGGTGCAGAGCTTCAGTCAATTAGAGCCATCTTCTTTGGGCTCCACAATGCCTCCCAGCATCCTTTTTATCATTCCTTCAGGAGCTGTTTTTCGCCTCTTGAGGTAAAAACCTTTTTTTTCATAAAAGACAAAACTGGGATATGGATCCCTACACCCTCCTCCCAGAAAAAATATTTGGAGTCTATTTTCTTCCTTTTCTCTTTAAGCATTCCTTCCTTTCCCCATTAGGGTAACTTTTAGGAGCCTCCCAGAGGATAAGAGCTCATTCTACCATCATACTGCTGCATCGGTGGCTGCTTGCAGGGACATCCCTATCCAGGAAATCTGTCGGGGCTGCTACCTGGAAGTCAGCAAACCGTTCATCACCCACTACCACATCGACCTTGAGTCATGCCAGGATGCTGGTTTTGGGGCCTCAGTTCTCCAGTCTCTGTTCCTAAGTAGGGGTGTGCGCCTTGCCTCCCTCCTCCCAAAGAACTGCTGGAGTCTAACAAAGAGGTGGATGAACAACATATCCACGCTCCTAGAAAAACAGGTTACTCACCTGTAACAGTAGTTCTAGGAGTGGTATATGTTGTTCATCTACAGACCCACCGACCTCTCCGCGGCGGATGTACAACACCTGGCTTCCAGCGGGCTAAGATCTGGTGTCATGGAGTGGAGCAGTATATACCACCCAGATGGGTGGGAGGGCCAGCTTGAAACTGCGGTGAGATTTAAAGCGGAAGGGACATGGCAAAGTGTGGATGAACAACATATACCACTCCTAGAACTACTGTTACAGTTGAGTAATCTGTTTTTTCCACCCTCAGGCTTAATTTTAGTAGTTTTAATGCTCGTCAAGTAGGGAGCTGATATGACCCACGCCTAGTCGGTAGGTGTGCTCCACAGCGCCCCAGCTGGCATGTTTCCAAGCCCATTTCAGGCGACCACTGGATCTGTAAAATGAATAACTTGCTCTGATGGACAATACAGAGGTAGGCTGGAAACACCATGCTATTCTAAATGTCTGCTTCTCTGCAGCAGAGCTTCAACTGTCGAAATGTTTTTCTCTGATGTGTGGCAGAGCTGAGGTCTGGGTTATCTGAATCTGTTGGCTATCCTGCAGTAAAGTTTGTTTTCCTAGCCTTTGCTAGGATGAAGTCTTTGTGCCCACGCCATCTGTAACTGCCACAGTGGTGCGTGGTGCCTCTGGGTTGTCCTGGCTCCCTCAGGGAGTCACTCTGTAAGCTTTCTGCAGAACAAGCTGCCAACTCCGAGCTTCATCACCAAGTTTGAGCCATTCCTTCAGAAAAAGTAAAAGACGATCCCTGGCATACCAATAATATGAATATTGGCCAAACTAGCTTGATTTTTGAGAGGTTCCAGACGAAAGCGCAGATGATGATTTTCTTTAATAACATTAGACACAGCTCCCATAGCAGCATCGGAGCATTTGATGGATTCTAAAGTCTCCGTTTTGAGTGAATCCATAGCCGTGTCTAACACCCTACTCTGTTTGCCATTGTCAGACTTGTCAGAAAGTCCAGTAACTGCAGAGCTTAACTTATTGATTTTAAACTCCACACTCTGGAGAATTTCTTTCACAAGTGGTAATTTCCTCATGGCCGACTGCATTGGGGAAAACGCAGGAGTTTTGCTTCTAGCTCCTTCATTTTGGGCTTTCTCTTTTTTGTGACTTTTCCCATCTCGGAAAAGGGACCTTCAGACACAGAGCTGTGCCAAATGTTGCTGTCAGTTTGCCTGAAAAGTAAAGTTTTAATGTTATAAATCAGTAAAGTTCAGAGCTTCAGTCATTTGCCATCTTGTTTGGACTCCACAACGCCTCCAGCATCCTTTTTATCATTCCTTTCAGGAGCTGTTTGTACGCCTCTTGAGGGTAAAACCTCTCTTCTTTTTCATAAAAGACAAAATTTGGGATATGGATACCTATACCCTCCTCCCAGAAAAATATCTTTGGGTGTATTTTTCCCTTTCTCTTTCAGCATTCCTTCCTCTCCCATCAGGGCTACTTTTAGAGCATATCCCTATTGCTGCTGTTGCAGCTTGGCTTCACCTTGTTGATACCTCCAGCTTCTGCCGCACTTGGGACAAGGTGCAGCTTTTAAACATTCCTGTACTGCAGGGAGAGGCAGATGGTAGGATTTTGTGCGCTATACCCTCAGCACTTTCATCTGGGTGCTTTATTCTACATTTAGCTGTTGGAATTCATGCTTTTTTTACTTGTTCTTGTCAATTATCTCCTTTTTCCTCCTTTTGAAGATAGTATTTGTGCTCCTGTGGCTGCCTGATCACACCTGCTATCTGCTGCTCTGAGAGTTTTGGGGTTTACCCTGCTAAATTCTTTGTTCACCTAGGAGCATGAAGACATTTGAGTTAAGTTGACATTCTACCATCTTAACTGTACAGAAGTCCCTAGGCCTTCTGTATAGTCGTGCAGTGGACATCATTGCACATGCTGGCGTCACGCCTCAGGATCGGAACAAAGGAAAAACCCGAGGCGCTGGGCAGGCAAAGGTGGGACCACTGGATGACCCCATGCCCTCTGCCAGGTCTGTCCTGGCTGGTCTCCGATTCTCCTCCACCCTGGCGGCCCTTTTAGATTATAGATAGAGCACGGAGGGTTAAAGGCGAGTCCTACCTGGGGGCTCAGCCGGGGGCAGAGGCGGTCGGTGGAGTCAGGAGAGTTCTCCAGCAGAGAACCAGTCAGGAGGACATCAGGCTGGATGGGAAGCGGTTAGTCTCGTGCCCCACTAGAGATCAGTATTAAGGGACTGGTAGCGGAGGATTGAGAGTTAAAAAAAAAAAAAAAATTTTCTGCTATCTTATCCCTTAACTTAAGTGCGTAGGTTACTCATTAGGTTCATGCTGCTCACATCCTTGGTTAAAAAGATACTGAAGCAGTGGGGCCGGTGCCACTGTATGCCAGGAGGTGCATGCCATGACTCACCATGGGTGTACTCACATCACCAACCTCCAGAAAATTTCTGGCTCCCACAGGGCCAGAGTTCCATCTTAATCAGGCTATAATCCAGCCTACCTACTTTACCAACTTCCAGAATGAGAAATGAATATCCACTCACTGGATGTTAAGGAACAGTCACACCAAGGACTCCACACTCAAGTATGGTACTGGTCCAAATGTGCACTTCATGAACAAAAACGGTTTTATTTACCTGTTGTTTATTGTAGTACAGTAGATTGTATCCGTCTAATTTTTGTATTTCTAAGCTGACATCTTCTGTAACTTAGATCAAGTACTGCAGCAAGGGGGACTTCAGTGGCTTGCAGTACATGTTAGAATTTATATAAGGTCTGATCTTTTGTTTGCTTGTTCCACTGTTCTCCCAGGGCTAAGTGCAGTCACAAGGGACTGCACTTAGCCTGTAAAAAAGTTGAGCCAGAAAACATCTGATCAAAGATTATAAAAGCTCTAGCATGCTCTGCAGGCTATTGAATCTCCCACTACTGTAGTACTGTTCTGATGTCAGTTGCAGGGGATTCTGGGATTTGTAGTTACAGGAGATGTTAGTGTAGAAGTAGCAAATTTAGTCTGATACAGTCTGCTATAGCACAGTAAACAGCAAGTAAGCCAAAATGTTTTTGTACACAAAATGTACATTGGGACCAGCCCCATGCTTAAAGTGGGGCCTGTGTTGCTGACTGTTCCGCTTTAGCAGAGTCCTTGCGTTTTACCTGGATAGGACTAAGGACTGCAGACCGTAAAAGAGCTCTTTGTCTCTGTCAGTCCTAATCGAAAGTGACAGCCTGTTGCAGTCAAGTGTATTTCATCCTGGACTATAAACTGCCTTGGCCACTGCTGTGCTATGGTTCCATTTAAACTGGAGGGCAAAGTACATGCCCACTCCACCAGAGCAGTCGCTACTACCCTGGCAGAGATATGCTGTGCCTGTTGGAGAAACTTGCAGAGCTGCGGCTGGAGCACAGTGCATAACTTTTCCAAAACTATGCCTTAGATGTCCATGCCAGTCAGCATGTTATATGTGGCAGGACTTTTCCGACAGGATTACTATCCTGAGTGAGCCCTGAGCTGCAGCCTCCCTTGTCCGGAAGACTTTCTTTGAACTTGGTACTATGACCCATTAGTGGAAATCTATGGAGAATATTGATTCTTTGAAGATATAAAGTTATATACTTACTTAACTGTTAATCTTCCTGAATATCTTCCCGTAGATTACCACACCAACCATCCCCTGGACCCACTCTGATATTGTTGTGTTTGTCTTCCCCTTTGTACTTGCTTTGGGCTGTGAAAACTACAAAAGGAAGGGACAGCTTGTTCAAGGAGACAGTAAGGTGTTGTCCCAAGGATAGCCAAACCAAAGGACTGTAACAAGATTTTGAATCAGTTTAAAGTCAGCATTTATTTGTGCCAGACTACACCAACTGTCTCCTTGAGGTGCTTCAACCATTCAGTCTTCATCAGTGGGGGTTTCAGTCCTTCCACTGCCTTCTTTTTGTTTTTGGGCTGTGAAGACACTGTGTTACTGGGTTTGGTGGTCCTTCTTACTCAGGCCACCAGGGCTATCTTTTATCTTTTTCTTTTTCCATATGTCTTTTCTTTTGCTGCTTCAGACCCGACAGTACATCCTCCAGTCCCTATGATTGCCAGCCCATCCATCCCGGAATTCCCTGCGGATTACCCCTCCATGGCAGGGCGGGCGAAGAGTGCCAGTGTACCCCCAAGTATATCACGTCTAGAATCTGGGCGGACTTACTGGAACAATCAGGCCATCATGGGTCCTGGATTTTCTACCGTTTACTCCGCACTCCGTCCATGCAATGGGCGGGAGGCTATCTCCACCTCCATGAAGGGCCAATTGCCCTGGATGTGGGCCAGCCCTGCTGTGCACCTGTGCCGACCAGTGGTGCCAGAGCGGTTTGAAAAGTGGTAGGGCCAAGGGCGTAAGGGGTAAATTTACCCTATTAAATATATTACCATGATAGCAAAAGTGATAGGGCCACTTATGAAAGTGGTAGGGCCGTGGCCCTAGTGGCCCCATTCCGGCACCTGTGGTGCCCGACCCCAACCACCACTGAGAGGGATCAGTCAACAGTGCACAGGCGCCGTCCCCACCCTGAGGAGGAGAGCAGTCGCCGGACCTTCCTCCTCCTGCCGACCCCGAATGACCTGAGTCTATTTCTGAACCCGGTGCGCGGGGTGGCATGTGGTGTGGTGTCCAGTGCCTCAAACCTCAGTGCCACCGGGCGGCTCGCCACCAGAGTTATCTTCTGTCTTTAGGTTAAGTGCACAGGGTACCCGTTTGGTTCATATTACTCACCTCTTGGTAAAAAAGATATTTAGGTGATTGGTTGCTGGTGCGCTGTCATACCAGAAGGTGGATACGGTGACATCGCATATTGCCTACTTACGCCAGCAGCCCTTCAGAAAAGTTCAGGCTCCCATGGGGTCCTAGTGCCTCAGGCACAGATCCATTAGTGGTACTCTATGAAGATGACATTCAGGAAGATGAACAGTTATGGTAAGTAAGTATATAACTTTCATTTCTGACCAGTGCAGCCCTACTGTGAGGAATGACCCTTCCAAAGCCCTCGTGTTCAGATAAGTAACAGGATTGCGAGGCTTCCTCTCAAAGGCTTCACAATAGCAACAACTGAGACCCCATTCTTGCCATGAGCCCTTGTACTTTCAGCATGTGAGAAGAAGAAGAAAGTCTTGGATGGCCCAGGAGATCAGGGTTTGAATTCATTAGTTACAGTTTATTTAAGCACTACAGGTAGATGGCCCCATAGAAGCACACCATTCTAAAACCCCCTACCAAAAGACAAGGCTGAGGGGCAGCGATTCTGAGTGGTCATAGCTAAGTGGTGGGCAGTGATACAAAAGAAACAGCTGCTGTGTTGAAAAATAATGATCTCACTTATCTATTCCTTCCAGGTGGCAGAGAGGGTAACCCAGCTACAGGAAGCACTGTTGCACTGTGGGAAGTTCCAGGATGCCTTGGAGCCACTACTTAGCTGGTTGACAGACACTGAGGAACTTATCACCAATCAGAGGCTCCATCTGCAGAGTACAAAGTGGTAAAAGCACAGATACAGGAGCAGAAGAGTGCGGTATTGTGTTAGTGGAACCTCATCTGCCCCTCTCCCATCTGTACAATTAACCTTTGTAGGACAGACAAGGGGGTGTCTACCATATTTCAGGCTTTGTGGTGCAGGCATTCTGACATGTTTGCAGTGCAGTGCAGGGTAGGGTTCAGGGTTGTTGATGAGTTACCATGACAGTAAAACAATTTCAGGAAGTTTTTGTTTTGTTTTGTTTTGGATCCACTCTCATGGGAAGGCATTTTGGGTGTCTGCTCCTCTGGTCATATGGTCAGGTAGATAGACATAGGTGTGTGTGTTTTCTTCACAGCCAGGAGGTAGGCAGGAAACTTAGAGTCATTAGGACTGCCCTTTCGTGGAGACTCCTCAGTCTTCAGCTTATGCCTTAGCTACAAGAACACATCCTGCTTGTGCAGCGACAGTTTGTTGTTCTTCTTTATTGTTTTAGTGATTTTCTTTAAATTTGCAATCATCTTCAGTCCCGACCTGGAGACCATCCCAGCAACTCCTGATCAGCACCATCCTAGGACTGAGGAGGTTGTTCTGGCATAGTCCATTTGATCGTGGGACTCTCTGGAGAAGAAGAGCAGAATCAGTGTGCTCCAAAATGCTGAAGCACACACTGCAGTTAATGACTGCCAAAATTGATTGCCATTTTTTTGCCCCAGCTGTGCACAGACTTCCATGGATCACAGTCCCCAGGCAGAGGTGGAGGCCTAAGAAGGGACAAAAGTGCAAAAGCAGCGGTAGTAGCAGTAAGGCAGAAAAACAACACTCTGCATTAGCGAAGCAGCACAGAGGTATGTTGAAGGCTGGAGGGATCCTTAAGGGACTTGGATTTGGGAACCCCCATCCTTACCTCCTGCTCAGTCTCTGTCAGAATCAGCAGCCAGAAATTCTATTACAGCTTCACCCAGGACCCAGGCAGACACAGATTCCTCCCTGAACTGGTCCTTAATCAGCTTATAAAAGTGGTTGACTGACTAATTCGCACCGAGCAGAGCAGTGTAAGGATACAAGAGAAACAGCCCTGAAGAGCTGCCCTCCCCATGCCCTCCTCTCAACTGATTTCTCTATGCCTGCCTGATGCCCTGAAGACAGGGCCAGTAGACATCCCAAAGAGTACCACTTGTCTGGTGTCCAGGTGACAGGGGCTATAGGCATCAGGAAGAAAAGCAATCTATCTGTCCGGTATCCAGGTGGAATAGGTGATAAGCATTTGGTTGAACTCTCTTCCTATGGCAGTTTGGGTGCAGACTCCTCCAGGAACAGATCACCAGTATGATTAGAGGACCTTGATGAGGTAGAGTTATACTGGGGAGATGGTCAGTGTTCCACCTTGGAGGAGGAAGAATCCCAGGTAACGGACAGAATTTTTTCCATGGATTACCCTCCAGTCTTCAGAAAACAGATTTCTAGGGACATGGATATGTTGTTCATCCACACTCATTGGCAGTATCCTTGCCGCTTTAAATCTTGCGGAAGGTCTTCAAGCTTGCTCCTCCCACCCACCGGGTGGTATAACTCGGCTCCGCCCCATGGCGCAGATCTTCCTTACCGCTTGGAAGCTCAGGTTCCCTCCTTAGCGCTCTGCGTTTGTGACTAGTTCCTATTTCTCCGTTTGCGTTTAAAAATAAAATTTTGCAAAAAGACTTGATCTTCTATCCCTGCGGCTACGATGGACATCGACTCCGGTTTGGAGATGCCCATGCGGGCAGAAGATGTCTCAGACGGATCCACACTCGCGTGTGTCTACTGTAGGCCTTGAGCACGACCCGCGGAAGCTGCGACCTGTGCTCATCTTTCTCGGCCCTCGTCCTCGAAGACCGTGCTGCCGATTGCAACTGAGCCCGTCCGGCGTTTCCCTCGGTGAAGTCCAAGGAGGCCCGGTTGGCGGTGTCGCGGCGGGACTCGGCGGATCAGCTCGGCGGATGGTGCAGCCCTCGAAGAGGAGGCGGAGCGGGCCGTATCTTCCTCGGACGCGGCATTTATCCCTCTCTCTGGGTTCTTCTACGGCTTCTTTTAAGGAGCTTTGTCTGTCCCTCTCCACTAAAGGAGAAGGGCCTCGTCTGCTGGACCTTATTCTCGGTCCAAAAGAGGGACAGGGGTAAAGTCCCTCCGTCGGCGCTCTTGGGAGGCGGGAAAGGTCCCTCCCAGAGCCGTCGACCGTCGGCAGTCGACCCTTCGGCTGACCACTGGCCTTCTGGTGTCCCGTCAGGTCAGTTGACGAGACTCCCACCGATGAAGTCGAGATTTTCGACCCATTAGACGGGCTGTCGCCTTTAGCAGCGAGATTCCCCTCTCCAGTTCCCAGGAGAGTTGAGGATCCCGTGGGCTCGCCTGTGCCTCCGGTTCCGGAGCCCCGGATGGACCATCCGAGCGAAGGAGTGCGGTTCGGCGACACCTCCGCACCGACCTCGGAAATTCCGGGACTCGGTCTCGGACCTCTTAGCGGTCAGCCGATCCCGTCATGGCGGTCTCGGTCTCGGCACCCATGATGGCGCGTCGCCGCCGTCCTCGTCCTCCTCCTCGGATGAGGCTTCGGCGTAAGTCGTCGGCCAGTGCGAGGACCTTATGTTCACAACAACTCCTCCTGGCGGGGAATAAAGCCGACTCCGTCGCCTTCCGACCATTAAGTAACTGTCACGGGCAGCCGACACAACCCCTCGACTTATCCGAGGCCTATACCCAGGCGGTTGTTCGGCCAAAACCAACTACTCCACCGATTCCGGTGGAACCTCCGCCTCACAGCCACCAATTGGGGCTCCGACCAAGGATTCTCGGTCGGCTAAGGGTCTACCCATCGGCTGTCAGTTACCCTCACTCCCGACCGACCTCGGCAGGTGAAGGGTGGCTCAGGCCAGAGGCAGCTCTTGAGGACTCTTCCGAGTCGAAGATGATTCCTCCTTTCTTCTAGCGACTGGACTTGGAGTCTTCAGGAGGTCAGTCAATGGGCGATACCCGTCGTCCTTCCTAGGACTGCTTGACTCATCTCGGAGTCTACGGGATGGAGCTCGAACCCGTTCCAAGCAGGCCAGGTATCCTCACGGAGATTCTGGACCGGGGATTCTCGCCGGAGGCCTTTCCGGTGGCGAGGCCATAGTGGGTCGGCACTGGAACTTTGGCAGCGCCCTGCTTCCTGTCCTGCGCCTTGGCCAGGATGGCCAGAAGTATCTCGGTCCCCCGGTTCCTTGTCCGTTTTTGGAACACCCTCTGCTGAGGGGTTGGTTACCGACAGCGTTTTCGGCGCCCGTAGCATGAGGATGTGGACAAACCTCCTGACAAGAGGTCCAAGAATTGGACTATGTGAGTGAAAAGTCTACGCTCGTCCTCTCTTGGCCTTCGTCAGGCCAGTTCGGCCGTCCTCATGGCACATTTTCTCATGCCCTGTTGGGCTCCTGGATGAGGTCATCCCTCATCTTCCGCCCGATCTGCAGACTACGGTTAAGCAGGTGCGGGACCAGGGCAGGAGCAGTGGCCAAACAGCAGCTCCAGACTGCTTTGGATATAGGGGACTCATGTGCCAGATCGGTGGCGGCCGCGAGTGGCTATCGTCGGCGAGCTTGGCTGAGGATATCCACCTTGCCCGGATACCCAGCACAAGTTGGCGGATGTTCCTTTTGGGGACTGACCTCTTGACCCTGGGGTGGAAGGTCACCTGCAGAGGATCGAAGTCCAATGCCACCTTGGACTCGGTCTCTTTCGCTCAGAAGGACAAAGGCCGCCAAACCACAGCCTAAAGCCCTTTAGTCCTTCTGTGCCCCAGCAGCCTTGACCCAGCAACGTCAGGGCCAGCAGGCTCGGCCTTGGCATCCCAAACCCAAGCCGCGGCTTCCTCTAACAGGAGGCAGGAGGAAAGGGCCAGGAGGTCCCTCGGCGGGTCCCTCCTCCAAGCCTGCCCAGTGACGGGCTGAGAGTGCGCCCCATCCCGTCACCTTACCCTAGATCCCCGTGGAAGGCGGCTCCGGCTGCCCGTTCCGCCTGGTCCTGTTACCACGGACAGGTGGGTCTTGGAGGTGGTGGGAAGAGCCTGCCTCTGGAATTCGAGCAGGCACCACCCTTCAGAGCCGTCGCCCTCGGGAAGCCGGGATCCCCAGCCTCACTGGCGGCTCGTCGAGCCGACACCGCTCTCCTCCTCCAGAAGGAGGTGGTAAGAGAGGTGGTGGACCCTCCTTCAGACCCAGGGTTTGTGTCCAGGTACTTCCTGGTTCCGAAAGCAGACCGAGGCTTGCGCCCCATTCTGATCTACGACCTAAACAAGTTCCTAAGGTCTCGAACCTTCAGGATGGTCACTCTGGCTCAGATAATACCATCCTTGGAGCGGCGTGTGGTTCTGCTCTCTGGACTTGCAGGGCCGCGTTTTTCCAGTCCCTATCCGTCCGTCTCACCAGAGATTCCTTCGCTTCCGGCGGAAGGATCCCTCTTGAGTTCCAAGCCATGCCCTTGGCTTGTCTCCAGCTCCCAGGGTCTTCACCAAATGCATGGCAGTGGTGACAGCATTCCTGACGCCCGAGGGTCGGGTGTACCCTTACCTGGGCGACTGGCTGATAGCAGCTCCCTCCAGGAAGGAGGCGGGTGGTCAGAGATCTGGCCTCAGGTCTGCTCTCAACTGGGCCTCCTTATCAGCGAGGCCAAGTGAGACTCGAGCGAAGCAGGTGATTCTATTCATCGGGCGCAGCTCGACTCTCTTCGAGCCAGGCGCGGCTCCGCCGGACAGGGCCGGTTCTTTCCTCCTTTGCCCGATCATTTCTGGTTGGGCAATTCGCCCTGCCGGGACTTCCTCGCCTCCTGGGTCTCATGGCGGCCTGCACCAGCGTGGTCCGTTGGGCCGCTGGAACATCGTCCCTTCAGTGGGGACTGGCCAGCCAGTGGTCCTAGCTGCGATCCTTTGGACCAGCTTGTGTCGGTGACACAGGGGATGTGGGCAGCTCTCCAGTGGTGGACCGTTCCAGATCATTTGCAGGAGGGCATCCCGTTACATCCGCCCGAGCCGGCGGTCTCTCTATCGACCGATGCCTCTCTGATGGGTTGGGGTGCCCATCTGGGGGAACACCGGGCTCATGGCCTCTGGTCCCCTGGGGAGTCCCGATGCCACATCAACCTGCTGGAGCTCGGGCGGTCCGCCTAGCTCTCACGCCTTTGCTCCGTTCCTCCGGGGTCAAGTGGTCCGAGTCAGGCGGACAGTACCACGACCATGTACTATCTGAACCGCCAGGCGGGGCAGGCTCCATGCTTCTATGCAAGGAAGCTCTCCGCATTTGGTCACTGTGCGCAGCCTGGGCGGATCTCCTAGCCATTCACGTGGCAGGAGCCTCCAACACCCTGGCCGATGCCCCTGGGCCGGATAGGGGCTGCATCCCATGGTGGTCTCTCCTGCGGAGGTAGTACAGCATCTGTTCTCCCTTTGGGGCACACCTCAGGTGGACCTGTTTGCCTCCATGGAAGCAGCGAAGCTGAGTCTGTTCCATGCCCGCCCCCTCAGCAGGGCTCGCTGCAGGGGATGCCTTCCGAGGCAATGGACCCGGGCCTCTTTCGCCTTTCCCCATTTCCTTGATCCACAAGGTGCTTCTCAAGGCGAGAGGACAAGGCAGGTGATTCTGATAGCCCCAGACTGCCTCGCCAGTTCTGGTACCCAGATCTCCTCAGTCTCAGCTCCAGGACTCCGCGGCAGCTTCCAGCTCGCCGGACCTGCTCTCAGTCAATCAGGGAAGGTGTTCCATCCGGACCTTCAATCCCTGCACCTGGGCCTGGTTCCTGAGCGGCTAGAGTTCCAGGCCTTGGGTCTTTCCATGAGGTCCTCAATGTAGTTGAGGCGTCCCGTAGAGTCGACCAGAAAATGCTATGCCTTCAAATGGAAAGGTTTTCCATTTGGTGTCAGAACAAGGGCTTGGACCCTTCCTCCTGTTCCTTGGCAAGCATCTTGGACTATTTATGGTCCCTTTCTAGTCAAGGGCTTAGGTCGACGACCCTAAGAGGTGCACCTGGCAGCCATCTCTGCTTACGGCGCGGGCGGGAAGCAGTCGGTGGTGCAGGAGAAGGTGGTCTGGCGTTTTCAAAGGCCTTGATCACATTTCCTCCAGTGCGGGAACCTCCACCTCCGTGGGATCTACTGCTGGTACTGGCAAAGCTCATGGGCAAGCCATTCGAACCTATGCACAGGTGTGCTCTCTCTCACCTGTCGTGGAAGACCGCCTTCTTGGTGGCTATCCGTCAGCCAGAAGGATGGGAGAGCTCCAGGCGCTTCCATCGAGTCTCCTTACCTGGTCTTCCACAGGGACAAGGTTGTCCTCGCCCCACCGAAATTCCTTCCGAAGGTGGTGTCGGAGTTTCACCTTAACCAGGTGTTGACTCTGCGGTGTTCTACCCCAATCACACCTCGGAGGCCGATATAGGCTCCATACTCTGGACCCTAGAAGGCGCCGCTTATTATAAGGAGCGACGGCTGAAATTCGGGAGAGGTTCGCCAGCTGTTTGTCACCTACGCTGAAGCCGCATCTGGCAGACCTGCAGCTAGCGGACGATAAGCAGGTGGTAACCTCCTGCATAGATCTCTGCTATAAGTTGGCGGGCATGGAGCCTCCCAGAGGATAAGAGCTCATTCTACCTCGCCATACTGCTCTGTGAGTGGCTGCTTCCAGGGCGTCCCTATCCAGGAAATCTGCAGGGCTGCTACCTGGAAGTCAGCAAACACCTTCATTACCCACTACCACCCGACCTTGAGTCACGCCGGGATGCTGGTTTTGGGGCCTCGGTTCTCAGTCTCTCTTTCCCAAGTAAGTATTGGGGTGTCGTCTTGCCTCCCTCCTCCCGAGAACTGCTAGGAGTCTGCCAATGAGTGTGGATGAACAACATATTCATGTCCCTAGAAATACAGGTTACTCACCTGTAACAGGAGTTCTAGGAATGGTATATGTTGTTCATCCACACGACCTTCCTGACCTCCCGGCTCGACGACAGCCTGAGCTTCCAGCGGGCCAGATCTGGCGTCATGGGGGCGGAGCCGAGTTATACCACCGGGTGGGTGGGAGGAGCAAGCTTGAAGACCTTCCGGCAAGATTTAAGCGGCAAGGATACTGCCAATGAGTGTGGATGAACAACATATACCATTCCTAGAACTCCTGTTACAGGTGAGTAACCTGTATTTGTCTCACCTGGGACGAAAGGGACCCCAGACAGAAACTAAGAAAAAGCTAGACCCGTTGGTATCCGCCAGGCTGAATACGTCTTTCCTTGAATGTGAATCTTTGCAAATCTTTGTCTGGAAGAAATGGCATGCTCTGCAGAGACTTTTCATGATCTTTTTGCCAAGCCTTGACTATATCAGTTGACAAACAACAAATTAGGGTATGGGATACTCTACCCAAGGTGGATACTTCCATCAGTCCTGTGACAAGAAAAACCACAATCCCTTACAAGGGCAGCGGTCATAAGGACCCTTGGGACAGAAATTGGAATCTGTCCTAAAAATTTGCTAGGAAGTAACTGGCACAGCCTTGAAATTGGCCCTATCACAGCGTACATTTCCAGAGCACTGATCCGCTGTCTCTCCAAGGTGGATATGGATACATCTATGGACTCTGTGGTGCAAAAGTCATGCCCTTGCTAGCCATAGCCACAAGCTACACTGGAGAGAGCACACTCTAGCTATTGCAACTCATCATTTACTTATCTATTCTGTTATGGCCAGAAGGCTGACTTGACCCCACATGGTAGTGCTCATTAGGTGTATCTCTATGTGCTTAGACAAAAGCCGACTCCCAGAGAATTTCCTTGTTTGTCTATAATTCTGGTTTGGTGTAGGCTTATTAGAAGGTCATGTAGACCCTCCAAGCTTGTCAGTGCTGTGTTTTTACAAGATTTTCAGGATTTAGTTGACCCAATGACTATGGGTCCAAGCGTATCTGTTTCTTTGCACAATGTTATGTTTTACAGGTTATGCTAGTATTCCTAGGTGACCAGATATGAGGAAGTTGGGTATAGGAGTAGCCTCAGTTGTCTTCTATGACTGTGTGTTTCTGAAGCTGTGAAAGAACTTCTGACTCCGGAGTCTGGGTAAGGAGGTGGTCCTAATGGCCCTCAGTTTTCAGCCTGTCTCCTGGTTGTAAACAGGATATTGTCCAGCTCTATTTCTCTCCTGACCATCTACGGAGCCAACACACAACCAGAAGTACTGCTAAGGAATGAAATTCTCCTGTGTTCATTTGTTAGGAGTCTCAGAGTAACAAATGCTTTGGACCTAAAGCTGGTTTGGCTGAACAAATTGTCAGTAAAAACATGTTAAATAACAAGCCCTATAGGTAGATACGGTAAAATAAACTTGCAGGGATAAAAGAAAATGAGACTTAATGAATCCAACCTTTCCCACTGCTTGTTGACCTTGCAGCTGCTTTTGATTTCCTGCCTTCTGCAGAAGCGACTCTCTGGTTGGTCTTGGCACTATAACTGATGTTTGATAATATTGGAGCGTGACACAGAGAGAGAACAGCTGTCCAGTGGCTATTTAATGTAGCCACCGTATCAGCAGGACCACTGATGTATGGTGAATGAAGTCATTAAATTTTCTTTTGAAGATTTGAAATTCTCGGGCTCTGCCAGTGATTGCTAGTCTGATTTCTGGATTTTAGATGGATTCTACTGACTGATCAGTAGAACAAAAGAAAGCTATATCAAATTAAATAAAGCAAAATGAAGACAGAACAGGAAATAATTTATAGCTGTGCACATATTCTGTGGATCGCTGATCCACAAATGTTATGACTTTCTGTGAATTTTACTAGTGCACTTGAGTTCGTAACTTGGTGGCCTTGCTTATAAAATCTGCATTATTTATTTAAAATTTGATAACGGGAAAGAACAGCTGAGCAGAGCTCATTTCCATGTCTTGAGGAGAAGGAAAGGTGAATTCACAGTACAGTAAAGGACAAATGAGCATTCAAAGTACAGCATACAAGGAGTAAATTTTCCAGGCTGTGACAGCAGAAATGAGGTGGCGAAATTACAAAGCGAAAAAGCAAGTTATGATAGCAGCAAAATGAGATGCAGAAAAAGTGCAGCTTATAGATCAATGGTGTTTGCCTGGGAGTAAAACCAAATGAGTGATTAGTCACTGCAATGCCTAGAAACAGGTTTTAGCAGTGACATAATGAGAAGCTGTGAAACAGAGTGAGCAGTAGCTACCAAAAATTATACCCAGGTATTGAAAGTGCGGGCAGGGTGTCTGAGAAGACAGCAGACTCAGGTAGGTGAGCAGTAGGATGTAGGCAGAGCAGAAGAGGCTACAAAAGGGTAAAGGAGAAGGAATTTACAAGAGGGGTGACGGGAGCAGAGGGGCGAAGTAGATTTTAACAGGTGTCTGAAGGCAAGGAGGGACGGGAGAGAGGGAAGGGAGAGGGAGCTGGGTCCAGAGAGGGGAGGCAGTAGGAGAAGAACGCTGCCCAGCACATGAGCTAGGTGAGGAAATGGCAAAGGTTCTAGAGTCTTTGATGCATAGAGAGTAAGAGAAGGAGCTGGTGGGGAGAGGAGTGAGATGTGAGGGTGCCAAACCAGTATTTGGCAGTAAAGGAGGTGCAATGGGATAGGCATTACTGGAGAGCTGGCGACAGTTTGGTGGTACTTGGAAAGGAAATACAAAACATTTGTACCAGCTGTGTAGAAAATGGGCAGAACTAATTTGCTGTTTGACATTCTGTTAATTTTTTCATTTAATCTACTTATCCTCCCTTCTTGAGGGCCAGTACCCAGTCCCACCACTGGTGTTCAGTTTGAGTGAGGGCTGTGACAAATGTCATAAAGTTTTCAATCACCCTTTTCTTCTCCCTTGGGACAATCTGGATCACTGTTCTAGTGGTTTCCCAACAAAACCACAGTTGGCGGTACTCCAGAAGATGTCTGTATATCAGTGACCTGCTGTGTATCAAATAGTATTTCTTCAGGACCCAGTAATGCTGCAAAAAAAAAACTATTTTTTATATCATCCTGCTAAGAGAGGTGTAGCATGATATCCGGCTCATTGAGGTCCATCACTAGACACGCTGTCAAAAATGTGAAATGTATCCTGCTCTGTGACTACATACACCCTGGTCTCAACTTTGTACCAGTCCAGGGTCCCTCTGTGACTTACCATTGGCATGGCCACTTGCCTCACCTCATCAAAGGCATGTGGTGCTACATGGCTGTTCCTCGCATTGGCTGGTGTCCAAAGAGTGGAAGGGTGGTACTGGGACCAGATGCTCACAAACAAGTAGCCATTTTCTCACTTTTCTTGGTCTACCACTTGCTCCTGGGACACTTACAAGCTCTCAGCGTCCCCCTCCCCTTTCCTTTCCACAGCATCTTTAGCTTCTGCCATCACACCAGATAGGGTTTCACTATGAATGAGTCTCTGATTCTTGGCCCAACCATAGGGTCACATGCAGTACCTCCCACGCCCGCTGGAGTCCATAAACTGAGGTCAGAGTGGGAACCTGTGTCGCACCACATGGTAGCATGATGTGTTACTCCTGGAACATCAGGCAGCCCCTTGTTGATGACCATCATAGTTTATATGCTGGCTCATTTTCCCTAGGTTGAGATACAGATGAGGCACACTGAGTCCTCTGTGAGCGAAGCAAAATGTCTGTGTCTTCTTACCCTTTGCAGACTGTATGAGAGGCCCTCTGGCATCATGCATTCCTGCTCAAAGCAGAACCAGCCTAAATTTTCATGGTGATTTGCATATATGTTGCTTTGTGATTTTTGTATCGTAGCTTATGGTTATTTGCATCATGAGGTGAGCTACCCTCCTACAACCACTTACTGGTAGAGTCTCCATGAGGACCTTCCATATACTCTAGAATCGCAGGTTCAAGCCTGAAGAATCCCCTCTGGAGCGCGGGGGGCCTTGACACATCATGGAAGTGAGACATTCTGATCTTACCTGTGCCAATCTTCACCATTCATCACTAGTGAGTTATAGCACGGAGCTAGGACCCTGTGAGACTTTTTTTTTTCCCATTTATATGGGTGAAGTCGGCCATGGGGCCGACCACCCTTGAGGTCAACGTAATATGTGGCTCTCGGGGTTGGCGTTACCTGTGTCAACTCCACCCCAGCCCCAGGTTGTCTTCACCGCCGTAGTGAAGTATGAGACCTCATGTGGAGGCTCTTTGAATTGTGTTTTCTTGGCCTAGTTCATCAGCCTGTTAAGTATTGTCTTAGTTCTGTTAAGCCCTGCTCGAGTCCGCTTCTGGCGGTAAGATCTTTCCTTTTTCTTTAAAGTGGTATCGAGTACTGTTTTGTATTTATTTATGGAATGGTCATGTCTCGCCCCCGGGGCAAAACGCTGAAAGCAGGGTGGTCTCCTGCGAGTCCGTGCCCTGTGGCCGCCTATTCTGTAACAGACCAGCATGACCGCTGCCTTTGCTGCCTCAGCCCGGACCCGACATGGACAACTGCAATGCTTGTTTTCCATGGACCACTGAGTTGTTGAAACCCGTGCATTTAAGTTGGACGTGCTCTGCCGACTTTTGGAGGACAGTGTGCAGTCGGGGGGCCAAGTCACAGTTCTCGGCCCTTCCTCGGGTCCCCTCCTGGTCCTGTACGGCCCATGGAGGAGGAGCACCACCTGTCTTAGTCTTGCCGTGGTGGGGTTTCTTTTGCAGTGCAGGAGGCCCAGTCTGGCCCACGCGGAGGACAGTTGGGAGGCACTGCTTTGGCAGTCGCCTCTTGAGGTGAAGGCTCCTTCAGTGTCGTGTTCCAGGCCCTCTGGGTCTGGACCGATGCCATCTGGTGGCACGCTCTTGGTCCTGGTTCCGTTCGTGGCGCCATGGGCTTGGAGGCCCGGCGCCGCCAGTTAACTCGAGGCTCTCTCGGTGCCGCTGTCGCTTCTGATGTTGTTTGCGTCTGGGCTCTCAGCGGCAGGATGGTGCATTGTTTTTCTGGGCCCTGTTTCTGGTTCTGGCACTGTCGGCGGTGCCTGAACTGAAACCAGCGCCGACCTTAACCGGCACAGCTTGCACGGGGTGCTGTACAGTGCCACATTCGAGACCATGCCCGACTCCGGTGCCAGCGTTGGGCGCGGTGCCGTGCTTAGCTTTGCTGTCGCTCGCAGCACTGGGGAGGCGTGGTGCCATCTTTCGGGCTGTGCCTGACTCGGTGGCGCTTCGCAGCACTGGGGTGGGTGTCAGTGTCAGGTGTGGGGTGGTGCTTTGCTCCAGTGCTATTTGCGTCGCCCGGGCTGGAAGGTGCTCCAACTCGTGGTCCAGGAACTGGGAGGCTCAGAGGTTGTCTGGTATTGGACCTCAGAGCCTGCCTCCTCGGAGGCAGACTCTGGGTCTGATCCAGATTGCTCCCAGGTTCTTGAGATCATCAGATCCCTCTGTTTCCAGCACCTCGACCCCCACTCAGCCTCCCTCTGGGGGTCAGGCGTCGCCCGGTAGGCCCCTAGGGTCAGTGGTTCTGACCAGCCAGCAGTGGTCCCCACGGCCAGTGCAACCTGGGGCCACTGGCACTTTTGCTTCTCCAGTTGGGGCACCCCTCCTCTGGTGTGTTTTGACAGTCCAAGTTTGGGGCACGCCAGGAAGGGAGGTGCTCCTGGGTGAACTCCTTTGAGGCCACCCAGAGTTGCCAACTGCCTAGGCTGTTGGCTGTGAGACGAAATCCCTTTCCGATTCTGAAGGGTTGAGGGGTAGGGGTGTGGCGCAGCGCACCCTCACTGGAGCCCGGCTGGGTTCTGGGAGGAGTCCAGCGCAGACCCTCGCTCTTCCCTGGATGAGTCCTCGAGAGGGACTTTAACTTCTGAGGTCAGGGGCTGACCTTCTGGACTCTCACAGTCCCGGTTACCTCATGGGGATTTCTTCCTTTGGGCACAGCTCTGACCCGTTCGATCCGGTAGAATGGCTGTTAGCTGCTGGCGCCTTCAGATCTCCCTCCCTGCGGAGGGTTTCCTGTTAGCCCCCTGCCCTGACAGAGACAGTTCTCCTGTTGCTAGGAGCTTGTCCCTGAGCCTCTGTCTCCATCCCTGGCTATCCCAGGTATTCCTGACCCTCAGGGACCTCTCACCTGGGAGCAGTTCAGAGGTTCCGCTGCACATTTCCCCACCTACCTCCATGCCCTGGACCAGCAGGTGTTCTACCATTCTCCTGTGCAGCCAGACCCTGAACCTCTGAGCTCTCCTTCATCTTCTTCCTCCTCCATGGAGGAAGAGGAACCATCTGTCCACATCTCCCAGTGTCTGATCTCTCTTCTTATCACTGCTTCCTCGCGAGGATGTTGGGCCGAGCTCCATCTTTCCCCAGTCCCGAGCATGCTTAGCGCCTTTCTAGGCAAGTACAGTGCAGCTCACCTGGTGGTTCACGCCTGGCCTGTTCCTTTCCAGAAAGCATCACATCGGCTCTGGCTCGTCCCTTTTCCACTGTTTCAGCTCAAGGGACCTACACCAGCGGTGCGCTCCCCGGTCTCCAGGTTCTCTGCCTCATCCCTCTTCGGGTTTGACCTCTCTGGACACCCCTCTGGGCCTCGCGCCCTTACTGTGACCATCCCGGGACTTGGACTCTGCAGACTTGATTTCTGGGGAGAAGAGTGTTCTACTCGGCACAGATCTCTCTCTCTATTGCAGCACATCAGGCCCACTTTGCAGCCTGCGATAGGTTCTTGTGGTCCAGGCTAGGACAGATCCTAGCTTCAGTGCCTGATACAGAGGAAACCAGGTGAGCCATTGCCTCTCTGCGCAGGGCCTGGAGCTAGCAAGGCACCAAGCAAGGGTATCTTATGATGCCAGTGGGTGGCATCCAGAGTGGTAGGGACAGCGATCTGCCTTAGGTGGACAGCATGGCTTCGCGTATCCTGGTTATCAACCCTGGTCCGGGTAGGGTGATCTACTCTGCATACTGGAGAACCCTTCTTTTCTCCCTTAGGGTGAGGCAGTAGCTTTGGGCACCTCCCTTCTCCCGGGGACTCCCGTCTCACCCAGACCAGTCTCAGGCCTCCCCAGGTCTGTAAGGGTTCTCTCTTCCTGTGTCTCACCCACTGGAGGCTAAGGGACATTGTCCCTTGGGTAATTCATGGCTCCCTTTGGGGGCTCGGTACTCATCCACTAGTGATGAATGGTGAAAATTGACACAGATAAGATATGAAAATTACGTACCTACCATAATTGTTGATCTTTCTGTGTATCTTCACCATTCATCACTAAATCCACCCTCCTTCCCCTTAGGGCCTCAGTCCCCCGGTGTGTCTTTCTCTCCTCCGCTCTCCTCTCCCTCGTGGTTTGGGGAAGAGGACCCTGGAATGCACAGGGATGATTTTCTCCTTAGGAGGTATTATTAGGGTATATGGGTGGGGGGGAGGCTCTCTCCTTATCTCTTTCTTCTCCCTCAATTCTTGGGGAGTGGTGGAGTGCTGAGTGCCCCGTTTTATTTATGAACTCAAAATTTGAGTTAATTTTTTAATGCCATCATTACAGTTTAATTTTTCCCTCATTTTGGGAGGGAGGAAGGAGTTTGAGAAACACCCCCATCCTGGCCCCCTCTTAAGGTTGGTCCTTCTAGGCCCAGGCTGCTTAAACTTTAAGGCCTTGCCTTCTGGCAGCTGAACCTTGACAGCTCAGTTTTGAGTATGCGTTGTACTAAATTCTAAGTTGCAGGACCTTTCCTGGGAGTGTGGTTCTCTCCCCATCCATCCCTTCTGCTTCTCCTTCCAGAGATTGGGGCCTCCTTTCCTTTTCCCCAATTTCCAGTTCTGGTTTTTCTCTTCTGTCGTTTATTTCTCCTTTTGGGTCATTATTCCTTTCCTTTTGTCTATCCCTTGGGCTCTCTTGCCCATCCCACCCTCCCTTGCCTTATACTGTCCGGCATTTCAGAACTGGGGCTGGGGTGGAGTTGACAGATAACAGCCAACCCACAGGCGCTCGTAGAACACCTACCTCGGGGTGGCTCCAGCCCTCACGTCAAATCCACCCATAAGAAAAAAAAAGTCTCCGTGGGGTCCTAGCTCCGGCCTATAACCCACTAGTGATGAATGGTGAAGATACACAGAAAGATCAACAATTACGGTAGGTACGTAATTTTCATTTCTTGGAGGGGCACAGGCTGGCTGATGATACCCCAAGCCTGCAAACCAAGGAGTGGTATAAACATTAGCTGTGAGGCAGCTACCCACAAATCCACAGGAAAGGAGCAGCCGTGGCAACCCAGTTGATGGGTGGGAATCAAAGGAAAAGAGGGGTAAGTGGGCCGAATGAAAAAATCTGAACAGAATTACAAATAACTTGGGGGTGGGGTGGGAGTTGTACAGGGGAAGAAAAGCACACTTGCAAATTAGTGGATAACTTGTAGGCTTGAAAAGCCCAAAGCACATGACCATAAGAATGGCAATTAAGCTAATAATGTGTATTTTTTTCCTCTGGCCTTAATCTTGTGAATTCATGGAAGGAAATTGACAGCCAGATTTATACAAAGTGTGACTGGTGCTGAAGAAGCCTAACAAAGACTGCATTTATTTCAGCTGTTTTCTTTTTACTTGGAAGCTGGGTAACCAGTTCAGATAACCATCTGTTTAATGTACAGAAGGAAATTAGCTAAAGTGCATTTCCTAATTGGTGGAAGACAAGTTTTGTTTGCTGTCACTGGGCTGCTAATTGCTGAGTTTATAGCCATTCTGGCAGCATTGTTGAATCTGTATGCTGAAGGCAAATGTTTGCATCTAGATTCTTTCCTGGATATCAATACTCTTTATGAATACCCATGTCCATATTATTTATACATAAGCAAGAGAAGCCCAAGATATCAACCATTGGGATATCCCACTAGTAGTTTCCTGTTTGAGCCCAGTTTTCTGTACAGCTTAGGGTTCTCCTCCAGCCCCAACTGGGTATGTTTTCTCTGTTAAAAAAAAAAAGGATGACTAATGGTAGATGTGAGATTAGTTGATCTTTCAAGAACAAATCTTCTCAATAGATTCCCCTGATGGGTCCAGTCGATAGGACTCTGGGGAGCCAGAACTTTTCAGGTGGGGACTGGTGGTGTAAGTAGACCCTGCACACACAGGCTGACACGTGCCCATTGGTATACAGTGGCACCAGCTCCCAACTGCCTGAGTTGCAATTTTCCTGCCACTGAGTGCACAGTGTCTCCTCGCCCTCCTCGTCAGGTCCCAACGTCACTGTCCATACAACAACAGCACTCAGTTCTTCTGTTTTAGTTTAAATACACTAGTTCGTTATTTTTGTGTCAGTTTAATGTTGCACACAAATGTTAACAGTTCTGCTCAGCCCTGCCTTATGAAAACAGTAGATGACCACGGAGGGTAGGGGAGCCGAAAAGTCTAGTTGCTTTGCAGTGGGGATGTGTCTAGCCACCACTCCACTGTGGATGGCTGCCTTAGCAACAGGCAGTCCAGTGCCCAAGGGGATGGAAAGTCCTCCCAGAGTCGCAAAAAGAAACTGTCCAGAACCATCACATGCTCTGCATCAGGATCTTTGCACCAGTGAGTTCCCACAGAAAACATAAAGAGAAGAAAAGGCAGTGGTCAGCCAACCTTGTGAGCGTCTGACAACTTTGAACCTGGGTACTTCACCACCGTCTCTGATGACACGGGGTCACCTGGGTCTACAGGCTCGGTGTCTCCATCCGGGCGTCCCTCTTTCTGATGGGGGCCTCCAATGGGCAGTTTGGCCACTGGGCAGCTCTCATGGAGCAGTGGTTTCAGTGCATAAGTGCAATGGCTCTGTTGATGATGCGGTTCCTGTTCCACTGGAGCTGTTGGAGCTGGTGCTGCTAGTGCAGGCTCTACTTCCGTGTTGACCCTGACACCTTAGTGGATGGGGCATTCTTGTTGTCCTTTGGGGCTGGCAGGACCCTTGACACTGTTGATGATGTCAGTGTAGATGTTAGATGCTAGGCTCTTAAGGCGACCTCACTGCTGGTGCCAACCCTTTAGAGGCGGCTCCAGTCCCAACCTCGGTGCTGTTGGCATTTCTATTCCGAGACCCTGTCTGAGGCCACATTTGGTGTCGCCTCACGTTGCCAATGCTGTGCCAAGTTCTGTCGACCATTAGGGTCCCCATTGACCCTCTGGGTGGAGATGAGTTGGATCTGGACCTGATCTTTACTGGCGAGGGATGAGGGACGACACTGCCAATGGCTCAGAGAACCCTGAATCAGTATCTTTTACCATAGCACAGAATCATCCTCCGTTCAAACTCTGCTCAAAATATACACAACATTTTAAATTTTGCTTGGCAGCTTATAGACCAGGGTATGCACCTTCAACTGGATATCCTAAACATGTCTAATGTTCGTCATCTTTGTTCCTTTCCTCCAGCTAACCTTAGAGGCCCTCTCGGAGGCAACTTGAAGGAGGCCTGCTACTGTGGTAGTTCTCCCCAAGCGGGTGGACAGAAAATATGTGGCTCCCAAGTCTAAGGCCATGCATTTTGCTGAGACAGTAGATGGTGCCATAGTCATTTTGGCTGGAAGTGACAACACCCTAGTGCCCAAGGAGATCTAGCGACCCCACTAACAAGGAGTCTCGCTAGGAAGGCGCAATAAGCAAGTGGGTCTATGCCTTGGCTACAGTAGGCATGAGTATAGGTAACCTCCAAGGCCATCTCTCCACATATAAATATGCCCCTATGGTGCAAGCATAAATCACTGGCAGAGCGACACCACTGTGAGGTAAGCATGGACAGCACTATACCAGCCACTGGGTTGAGGGGCCATGATTAGCTACATGCTTAAGTCCAGTGGCACCAAAGACCGTGACTGCCTCAGTCCAACCAACAAAGGATTTAAGATGCCGCTGCACTTATATGCTGCACTGACTGCTCCATAAGAGCTGCCCATTGGTCAAACTGCTCACTGAGGTGCCCCCTATTGGGCAATGGGGCTCCAGGATAGAGACTTCAACTTTGAAGGCCAAGGGATTCTGTGTCATCGGTGACTACGCTGGCGTACCCAGAGCCACAGGAGTCACGTGTCTCACAGCAGAGTGACCAGAGGATGACCTCGATCAGTGCCTTTTCTTCCCTCATGCTTTATGAGGGAAGATGCCAAGGTGAATGGTGTAGAGACCCCAACACCAGGCGTGTGTTGGATCTAGACCATTTCTTTTTGTTCTTAGTGTCCCCAAACAGGGGGACAAGAACTACGCAGTGCCTAAATCTAAGCCCATTTATTTCACTCAGCCAATAGTGAATGCCATTATTTTTGGCTGAGAATGACAAAGCCATAGTGTCCAGCGAAGTCACCATGCACCCCACTAACAAACAGTCGCAGACGAGGTAGACACGATGGGCAAGTGGGTCTTTGCCTTGGCTACCCTTGGCATGGAGATGGCTACCTACCAGGGTCACCTCTGTGCAGCAGCTTACTTTGGAGCTGCAGGTATTTGCATCAGGTGGCACTCATGGCTGAGGACTGCTGGCTTCACCTCCGGATGTTCAGCAACAGATCATGAATGTGCCTTTCGATGGTACTTATCTGTTTAGATGGCAGGTGGAGGAGTCTCTTAAAAATTAAGAGTCTATTGAGGCGAGAATGACTCTTAAGACTTCCAGTCTGGCTCCTACAGTCCAAGTGGTAGAGGATGTGGCTGTTTTACAGCAAGCAGTCCTTTCGTGGTAGGGCAAGAGGCAAAAAATAAATTCCAGCATCCCCAAGCCCAGAAAAAGCAGTCGGCGCAGGCCTAAAATCTCTCAGTGCCACCATCTGAAGCTCTGGCCTGAGGTCCACTTTACCTGCCGAGGCAGATCACTCCTCTAAGTAGTGGGGTGCCCAAACCAATTATATCATCTGGTGGAATCCATCTCGATGAGCAGGTGGATTCTAAGGATCATTCAAGAAGGTTACTCCTAAATATTTGGAACCCTCCTCCATCCTCAAAATACAATCCTCTTTGTCAGCTTACATGCTAAGAGCTTCTGGCACAGGAGATTGCAGACCTTCTGAGAAACAAAGCAGTGGAAATAGCACCAGTCAGAACAAAACACAGGATTCTACTCCCACTACTTCCTGGTACCAAAGAAATCAGTGTGCGTGTGTCCCATTCTCAGTTTAAGAAAACCAAACAACTAAATGGATCAAGAAAAATTCCAAATGATTTCTTTGGGATCCTTTCTACCTTACATGAAGCATTGGGATTGGTTAGCATCACTGTATATGCAGACATATTCCAGCACATTTTGATGCACCCAGCCTCCACAAATACTCCGGTTCTGCATGGAGAGGGCAACAGTACCATTTCAGAATCCTACCCTTTGGGCTTTCCTCAGCACCACAAGTCTTTACAGAGTGCTTGCAGTGCACTCAGAAAGTTAGGACTCCCAAGTCTTCCATACCCGGATGATTGGCTCATAACATAGAAAACATAGCATTTGATGGCACTGATGACAGATAAGGACCACTTGTCCCACCTAGTCTGCCCATTTTCCTACCTACAGTATCATTGCAGACCCGATCAATCTCTGGCTCCTTCTTCCTCCCACCTTCTTTTCCACTAAGATACCCTTATGTCAGTCCCATGCATTCTTTTTTAAATTATTTATTTTGTTTTTCTCCTGCTTCCCCACCTGCATGTCCTTGGGAGTGTGGAGGCACGTGCATGTCAGCGGCGCTGCAGGACGCCCACCCTACCTGTCACCCATAGCCACCTGTGCATGCGGACCTCCATCCGATGGCGACATGACTGCAGATGGGTGACCCTACCTCCCGGGAGAGGGCAACTGCACAATCCTGCTCCCACCTCCTCCTCCTCCTCCCCCCCCCTTGCTGGGACCCCGACAACCTGAGGTCACCGGCATAGCGCGAGGATAATGCAAGGATGCCTCAGTGTCACCAGGCCGGCCTTATCCCATGCATTCTTGACCCCCTCCCACTGTCTTTGCCCTGCAACCTCCTCTGGGAGGCAGCTCCAGGAATCCACCACTCTTTCTATGAAGAAGTACTCTCGCATCTCTCCTGAAGCTACTCCCTCCAGCTTCATAGCATGTCCACTTGTTCTTCAGCACCTTTTCTTCTGAAAAATGTTTCCCTCCTGTTCTTCAATTACCCCAGTGAGGTATTTGAAGTCTCCATCATACCCCCCTCTCCTTCTTCTCTTCCAGGGTGTGCATACTGGGGTCCTTTGGCCTCTTCTCATGGCTTATATTTGCAGACCCTGCACCATTTTAGTTGCCCTCCTCTGGACTGCCTCCGCTCTGCCTGTGTCTTTCCGGAGACGATCTCCAGAACTGGACAAAGTACTCAGGGTGGGGTCTTACTAACGATCTAAAGAGGGACACCACCACCACCTACCTCTTTCTGCTGACGATGGCCCTTTCTATGCACCAAAGCATCCCAGTAGCCCTCCCAACTGCCTTGTTGCACTGCCTGGCCACCTTTAGGTCATCTGATATGATTACCCCTAGGTCTCTTTTCTGCTTGGTTGTCGTCAATATCACTACACCTATTTTGTACTCTGCCCCGAGCATCTGTGCCCTAAGTACATTATTCTGCACTTTTACATTGAGACAGTTTCCATACCCTTGACCACTCCTCGAGGTTTTCTCGGCTCTCTGCTAACACCCTCCCCTCGGAGTGTCTGCCCTGTTGCAGAGCTTGGTGTCATCCACAAAGAGGCAGACCTTTCCTTCCATCTCTTCTGCAGTGTCACTTATAAAGACATTAATAAGTATGGGTCCCAGAACAAATCAGTGAGGTATTCCACTAGTAGCAGCTCCCTTTCCTTGGAGTGAACTCCATTTACCACCATTCTCTGCTGCCTATCCCTAACCAAATTTTTTTTTTTTTTTTTGTTAAATAAAGGTTTTATCCTCCAACCATCCCAGACAGCTCATCAGCCCTGTCACTGCATGCCTCTGTCTCCCTCATCCCTGCACTCTGGTGGCTAAGTTCCCCATAGAGCTGGCACAATATGCCTCCCCAACCTGAGAAAGGAGAGCTGCCAGTCAGCGGTCAGTCCCCTCTCTTGGCCCTCCAGCCCTTGGCCGGCCTGAACCTGGGTCACCAGCATGGTGCAAGATATGGCACTAACAGTGTCTCAGCCTCAGTGCCACTGTGCCAGCAACCTAACCAATTTCTTACCCAGTTTACCACCTTTGGTCCACTCTTAGCTACCCAACGCTTGGTAGTCTATATTGAAATGGTGTGGCCTTACTGCGAAACCTAGGTGACCACTTCCACCACTCCACCTGATCTAATTCCTTGGTCAACCAAAGAAATCTATCAGATTCATTTGACATGACCCCCGAATCCATGCTGCCTTGGGTCTTGTAACCGCCTGTATTCAAGATATTCCACAATCTTTCCATTAATGTTTCCACCACCGATGTCAGGCTGACTGGCCTATAATTGGCAGCCTCCTCCCTGCTACCACTTTTGTGAAGTGGGACAACATCTGCCGTCATTAATTTTTCTGGACTTATTCTGATTTCCAGTGATCTGTTAAACAGGATTGTCAGAGTTGCAGCCAGTACATCCTGATCTCCCTCAACATGCTTGGGTGCACCCTGTCTGGTCCCATTGCTTTGTCCTCCTTCAGATTAACAAGTCATTCAGTACTTTGTCTTCTGAAATAATTATTGTCCACCTGCCCCTTCAAAGCTACTGTGACTTTTTGTGTTCCCTCCCTTTCCCTTCCTTTGTGACCACTGAGCAAGTATTTAAGATGTCTGCCTTTTCCTGGTCCCTCTACACAGTCCCCTCCTTACCTTTTAACCATACAATCCATCCCTTGGTCTTTCTCTTTTCACTTACAGACACAAAAATGTCTTGGCGCCTTGCCTTGGTGGTAATTCTACTCGCGATGCTGCCCGGGTTCGAGAGCGTGCTTGGGATATTGGAAGGCTGGCTGGGGAGGAGGCTGAGCCTCCTGTGGTCGCTCTCCTCTGGGGGGTCACTGGTGTGAGCAGGCCCTTGCGCAGCAGCTAGGGTGCCACAACTGGGACTGATTTCGTGTGGGAGGCTTGCCATTCCCATATCATTCCGTGCCATGTCTCCTTGAAGGAAAAATGGAAAATAGAGGTCTGTCTGCCACAAGATAACTCCCCCCCATGCCACTGACCAGTCTCTCGCACTTGTTCTGTTCAGTCTCTGTTGAGGAAGAGGGCCCCCAGTAGCCTCTCCCAGTAGAGGTAAACTTATGCCTTTGGGAGATGAGGTGGGGTCCTGGGGCGTTTGGCCGGAGCCAGGCTGGTGTGAAGTGATGGGGCTGGCCTACGTAGGGAGGAAAAGCATACTAAATTAAAAAAAAAAAAAGTCTTGTACCTTTTGTTACAATATGGGTTATTCTCTCTTCAGTGTGTGCCTTTGAGCTCCTTACTGCTCTCCTGCTTCCCTCTGTTACCCTGCTTATCCTTCTCCTCTGCATCTCCTTATACCTTCTGAATGTTATCCTTTACCTTTTCTGCCACCTCTTTCAAGAACCATAGTGGTCTCTTTTTCGTCTTGCTTTTGCTCATTTGCTTGGCACAGAGGTTTGTTGCCTTCATGATGCCCCATTTAGCTTTGCCCTCTGTTCCTCCACCCCATCCAGTTTATCCCCTGCCAAGGCCTCCTCAGACATTCACCTGCCTAAATAACATCTATCCTCCTGAAGTCCAGGACCCTCGCTATGTGTTGTTCGATTCAGCAGCCGTCCCTGTATTGAACCATACTGTACAGTGATCACTGGTCCCCTGCAGCCTCCACCTTGATGTCTGCAACACTGTACTTGTTACTGAGTACCAGGTCCAGTATTGCCCCATGCAAGTGGGTTCACTGTCTAGTTGCCCGGATCTGCCCTACAGGAGTCCAGCACATCTCTGCTTCTCGCTGAAGCCACAACTGGGAGGTTCCAATCATATCCGCAGATTAGCCCCCAGCAGCACCTCCTCCCCTTTTTGCCATTTAAACATAGAAACAGAAATTTGGTGGCAGATAAGGACTGCTTGGCCCATCCAGTCTGCCCATTCCTCCCTACCTACACAATTACCATTTTGTCACTGTCTTCCACCAGTACCTTATCTGACTCCTCCCTAGTGCCAGAGGTCAGTAGATCACAGTGGTGCAGTAGTGGCTCCATTCCCCGACTCAGGGTGACACAGTACCTCTGCCCACCCACCGTGTTCCCTGTTCTCCATGCTTTCATGCTTTCCTTCACGTAAGCACCACATCTCTCCTTTCTTCCCACCCTGTCTTTCTTGAACAGAGTATAGGCCCGTGTGGCCACATCCCAGCCATGGTTTTCAGTGCACCATGACTCGATAATGGCCACTATATTCATGATGGCCTCTAGATCTGGAATCTTGTTTCCTAGACTTCTAGCATTTGCAGACATGGCCTTCCAGATTGTGTTAGCACTCTGCTTGTTTACTCCCTTTTCTTCCTTTTGCCCTCCTCCTTCTCCCCCTCTTTTAATGTTTCTCACCTTGCTTCTTCTATTAATTTGCATCCTGGGAGTTCCTTTCCCTCGTGTTCTCTGTACTCTCTACTTCAGCGGTCTCGGTGGTGGGGGGTGCAGTTTGTGCCTCCGATTACTTCCACCACATCCCTCAGCTAGTTTAAATGTTCATCAAGTAACATTTAAACTGTCCACTGAGGGCTGCAGCTCTCCTCCTGGATGGATGCAGGCCATCACCCTTTGTATAGGCCCTTCATCCTCCCAGGGGTCCCTAGTCCCCAATGTAGCCAAACCCCACCTGTGTGCACTGTTTCTTCAGCCATGATTTGAAGCTCCTGATGTGGAGAACCCTTTCCTCCCCCTGCCATAGACAAGGCAGCACCTCAGAAAGCCACTGAGCATGCTACCTAACACCGCCCTCCAGCTCCTAAACATCCCTGCACTATCCTAGCTGTCCCTTTCAGGTCATTGGTACCCAGGTGGACAATGACAGCCAGCTCTCTCTTCCTTCCTACTGCCCTAGCAATCCCCAGGATTCATGTCCCATCCCTCCGGACGTGGTGCCACATTGGGCACCTGACCTCCTCTCCGCCCACCACACCTATTCCCATATCTATCTCCTGACAGTCAAGTCCCCACCAGATGTTGCTTCCTCCTCCTATGGATTTCTGTTCCACCCTCCTGAGTTCTCCACTATAGAGGACCACCACATCCTTCCTGGGCACTGTCATTGATGCCTCCTTCTGGCAGTCCCACTCCCAAAGTAGTGTGGGAATTCTGTAGTAGGTACCAGTTGAGGAATGTGCTTCTGATCCACCCCTTCCAGGGCCCAGCACACTTCCCAAGCCCACCATAGTCCAGCTGCTCTTCCTACCTGGCATCCTGTGAGGTAACAGTGTCAGATCAGGCGACCCCTGTGTGAGCAGAGGTCCTCCAGATCCTAGTTAACTTAGTCTGGAGTTTAGTGACCTCCTCCCTCAGCCCAGAGGGTGCATGCAGATGGGTCAGCACTGCAGTCTCCAGAATGTCTTCTGAAAGTGCTGCCCACAGCCACTGCACTACACCATTCCTAGTTCCTACTCTTCCTCGTTACTTGAAGATGCTTCTGTACCATTACCCTTGATAGGGTGTTACTAGCTCTTCCCCTTTTGTTGTTTGTTATACCCTTTTGTACTGCTGCCCTAGATAGGGTGTTGTTCCTTTTCTAGTTTGGCCTATCCTTTTTCCTTCACCTGTCCTTTTGTCCCTTTACCCTGATAAGGTGTTATTAGTTTACCCCCTTTTGTTTGTTATTAGCCTTGTACAGTTACCTTAGATAGGATGATGCTGCTATTCCTAGTTTAGGCCTACCTTTTAGCTTCTGCTCATCCTGTCAGTGAATGCAACAACAGGAGTGAACAGGTAACTTAAAGTAGTCGACTGGTAGATTCCCCACTTCTCTTTTCCTCCTGCTAATGCCTTCTGATGCCTAAGATACCAATCTTCTGTTCCACTGCTGAATTGTTCCTTACATGCTGGGACTTGAACATGGGTGGACACATTAGGAGTGAGTCTTTAAATGTCCCTCTTTGTCTCCCGATTGGCTGGCCGTCTGTTTTACTCCCTGCCCATGTCCTCCTTCTATTTGCGGCCTCCTGACCTGTGTCTCTGGCCCCAAAAGAATAAATCCAAATACTTACAGGATTTAAGGTATTTAAATCAGTAGACCCTGCTGATATTTGTTAGAACTGGTGCTTGCTGTCCCGTCCAGGTAGGCTGTGTAGCAGGCAGTGGCCACTGCCTCAATTTCTAGCTTCCATGGGGACTGCTGAACCCTACAAAGTCTCAGCTGGAGTCCTTCCAGGTACTGCTAATAGGAGCTGTTCTGGACATGACCAGGGCTTGGGCCTTTCTCCGAGGACAGCAGACTACTGGCAGTCTTACAGGCGGCATGCTACATCATGGAATGCTAGACTGTGCAAGCCCATTCCACTTGGCGCATGCTGGGCCTGATAGCCTCCTCAGTGTTCATAGTGTTTCTGGTAAGACTGCAGATGAGGACAACTCGGTGAATTCTGAGTACCTAGTGGTCACAGGCATCACACTGTCAGGCGACCCCACTCAGTTGACCAGACTCCTGATGAGGTCTCTGTTGATATGGTGGTTCAGTGGAGGACAGCCTCTTCCAGGGCTACTCTTTCTCTCCACCAGAGCCAGAGGTGACCCTTCCACAGATGCGTCCCTGCTGGGGTGGGCGGTAGTCCATTGCCAGAGTCTTCAGATATAAGTTGTCGGGGACCCGTCAGAAACACACCTCCATTTTTTGTTTTAATCACGACTTTATTTTGCACATTGTGGTACTCAATGTAACACTGCATTAAAAGATTGCACTGCACTTTAGAAGAATAAAACTACAATGAACTCTTGGCAGAAAGGTGAGCCTCTTCTGTTTAAGTGCATTCCTGCAACAGACTGTAACACTAATTCGTATCGAGTTACTTTTTGCAACCAACACCCCCACCCCGTGACCAGGAAGTCATACACTGCCAAGTAAAACACTTTTCCATCTGGTGTTCCAAACCCCCACAGACCCTTTTAAGTGTTTGCCTGAAAAGTTTTGGAATACTTACTAGATCTTTCTGTTGCTAGAGTGCAGTTAAGGTCCGTCTGCTCAGGTATCCCATGATTTGGCGAGTGAATAATAGTGAGTAAATTTGAGAGCAGTCAAAAGTGGATGTTACAATGGCTACCATGATTTAACAGCGAGTGTAAATATTGTACGTGATTTAACAGCAGTGTAAATGTTACCAAGTTTTTAGTGGTAGGAGGTACTGAGGAGCGTGCTTAGTACAGGATGTAGGCATTGGTATCTCGAGTTGCTTCTGAGCTGGCTGCTTAGTGTAGAGGATAGAGTCACTGCCACGAGCTTGGCAGACCTGGGTTTGATACTGGGTCTGTAGACTTTGCTTTTGTTTTTTGTTTTTGGGGACTTTGTTTCTTTTAGGGAATATTTCATTTCCGCTGTTCTATACTTCAACTTTCTCCCCGTGTTTTAAAGTTTGGGCGTGTGGGGTCGGGGGAACAAAAACTATAGCAGTTTCCTGAAGAAAAACATTGAAATTGTCATTGACTTTGCAGCGTGCTACAGTGCTGGTTGCCATAATGACAATCGGCATTCTTTCTTTGCTGATATTTTCAGTGCTCTTTGCAGTCGCCTTTATCACATGAAGCTATCTGCCCGCATACCATGCACCAGTAGGCACCTCTCTCTGGCACAGCTGCCACTGCTCAGGGGTTTCTGTGGGATATCTTGCACATGAGTCCCCATTAGGAAGCAGGTGGCTCCTTGGGATCTCAGTATTGTGCTGAATATTGCAAAACAAAAGGCCACTCACACCGATGGTGCCGCCCATGAAACCAACTGTAGGGAAAAAAGTTCACAATAACGCGGTACATAAAGCAGAGTCAGATATTCAAAATGCTTTCTTTTTAGGTGCAGTATAGCATTATCTCATGGCGCCGCCAGTGGTACGTTGGATCGAAAGCGGCGCCCGTTGGCGGTGTCGTCTGCGATACCGTTCAGCGGCGTCGTCCATGGCGTTAGTCCGTGGCGCCGTTGCGCAGCGCCGTGCGCGCGCGCGTCGTCCGCGCCGCCCGGGCGTTGCGAGACCGCGTGCCTCTTCGGCGCCCGTCGCCTCCTGAATACCCGTCTTCAACCCGTTTGCGTCTCGGCCCGGCAGATGAGGGACTCTCCTTGTTTTCTGCCATTTCCTCCTCTCCTAATTTTCACTCCTTTCCTGTCCAAACAGTCCTTTCTGGACCATCAGGAGATGATGTTGAGCCTGACCCAGACCTTCGGTTGGGTGATGAAGTGGAGAAACAGGATCTTTCTTTGCTACAGAGCCTGTGGTGGGGACCTGTCCTTTAAGTCTCTGTTGAAGAACCTGGGATCCCTCTTTCTCTCAGACTACAGACATGATCCTGGGAAGATATTAAGACTCCAGTATCTTCATGCTTGGAGATCCCTACGGATTTGACTCCTCCGATTCAGCCTTCCTTGAGGCGCTGTCTCAAATGGTATGGAATAACCCTGCTCTTATTCCCTCAGTGGCTAAATCCATTGATAAGAAGTATTCAGCTCCCAAGGATCGTCCCATTTTGGCATCCCAAGCCTTTGCGGATCCTATTGTAGTCCTGGCAGAGAATGACAAAGGTCGTTCTTCCTCAAACTACTACAGCTCGACCTATTAACAAAGAGTCTCGTAAGATTGATACATTAGGTAAGAGAGTCTTTGCTGCCTCCACTCTAAGTATCGTATTGCCAGTTATCAAGGCTATCTTTCTCAGTATGAGTATATCCTGTGGCACTCTATGAAAAGAATGGTTGAAGCTCTTCCAGATTCGGTTCAAGTCAGAGCTTCTTCTGACCGTTATTAAAGTATTGAGTCAATAACCAACAGGTCAAAGCCGCCATGGGCGCTTTCGACACTGCTTCTCGCTCCAGCAGCAGCGAGGATTTGTACTCGGCGCCATTCCTGGCTGCGTACTTCTGGCTTCCAGAATGATGCTCAGCAGCAGGTGATGGCGCTGCTGCTGATGGCTCCTTTCTTTTTGGCCCTCAGGTGGAGCAAGCCTTAGAGGCCACTCAGAAGACTAGATCGGCCATTAAGTTGGCCAGACCTCCGCCTGCCCCCTCTCGGGGCATGTGAACAGGCGTCAGTTTCATAGTCGTCAGTCCTTCGGGGGAGCAGAGGCAGGAAGCTTCATAAAAGCCAACCTGCCCAACCTCAAAGAAGGCGCAGCAGAAAGCGCCCAGGGACCTAAAGCTCCCAAGCGCTACCTTATGAGTCGTTGGCCCAAGTTCCATCCAGTCTGCCGGTGGAACTTTCTCCTCGGTGGGGAGGTCGTCTGATGTACTTCTACAACCAGTGGAAGTCCATAACCTCAGACAAATGGGTTCTTAGGATAATTCGCGAGGGTTACTCTCTCAATTTCTTGGAACCCCAATTGTCCTCCATCGACAACCCAGGTTGTCGGCCTCTCAATCAGATCTCCTCACACGGAGATCCAGGGCCTTCTGAACAACAGGGCAATAGAACTGGTGCCCCGCATCTACGAAACACAGGTTCTACTCCCATTACTTTCTGGTTCCAAAAGAAATCTGGGGGATCGCCCCATTCTAGACCTCAGAAAGTTAAACAAATTCCTCCCCAGGGAGAAATTCAAGATGATTTCCTAGGTACCCTGTTACCCTTGCTGCATCAACCACGACTGGCTGGCCTCTCTGGATATGCAGGATGCTTACCAGCATATCCCCGTCCACCGACACCACAAGATTCCTCAGGTTTGTAGCTTTGGGTCAGCATTATCAGTTCAGAGTCCTGCCCTTTGGGCTATCCTCGGCGCCCATGAGTTTTACAAAGTGTTGTGCAGTTCTCATGGCGCATCTCAGGAAAATCGGACTCAGTGTTTCCCTACCTGGACGATTGGCTTCTAGCAAGCCCTTCCGGCCAAGGGACTTTGGAAGCCGTGCAAGCGACTTCTCGTCTTCTCACGTCCATGGGAGTTCTGCTGAATTTGAAAAAATCTCAACTGCAACCTCCCAGAGGCTCCTTTTCATAGGGGCGCTTCTAGACACCTCTTCAGCGAGGCTTTCCTTCCAGAGGACAGAAGACTCGACATCCTTCGTATGGCCCGTTACATCAGGGAGAACCAATGGTTACAGCTCTCTCGATGCAACGCATGTTGGTCTCATGGCGTCCTCGGTCTTCACTGTCCCTCTGGCCCGACTGCACATGAGAACCACCCAGTGGATGCTCTCCACTCAGTGGTCCCCGACCTCTCACCCCATCTTATCCCATCAAGGTGGCGGAGCCCCTTGAAGGTCTCTCACCTGGTGGTCTCAAGAGAGCAATCTCCTGGAAGGATTCCCCTTTGCTCCCCGGATCATCAGATCTCCATCACCACAGATGCATCGCTAATGGGATGGGAGCTCACTGTCTCCCTCCACACTCAAGGTGTATGGACTCAGTTGAAACTCATCTCCACATAAATGTCCTGGAGATGAGCGGTCCTCTATGCAATCCGAGCTCTGAAGGATGTCCTTTGTCACAAGAACATTCTCCTTCAAGCGGACAACAAAGCAGTGATGTATTACATCAACAAGCAAGGCGGTGCTCATTCTTATCCCCTTTGCAGGGAAGCAATGAGGGTGTGGGAGTGGTGCTTGGAGCACAAGTCTCTGATTCAGCGGTTTATCTGCCAGGTATACAAAAGCGACCTAGCAGATCACCTCAGCAAGACGGAGGCAGACCCTCACGCGTGGTCTCGATCCAGCCGTAGCTCGGTCTCTGTTCAAAGAGTGGGGACTCACGACCTGGACCTTTTGCATCCCACTCAGCATAAAACTGCCTCTCTTCTGCTCCAGAAATCCAGGGCCTGGCATTTTCTGTCAGGATGCGTTCAGGCTGCGGTGGACAAACGCTTTCTTTCGCCTTTCCACCACTTCCTCTAATCCAGAGTACTCCTCAAGTTCGAGTCTCAGGGGACCAAGATGATTCTCATTGCTCCTTCCTGGCCTCGGCAACTATGGTTCCTCTACTCAACAGTATGTTGGCAGCCTCTCGAGACCACTTCCTTTGCAAATCAGTCTTCTGACTCAGGTTCGTTGGTCCATCCCAACCTGAAATCACTTCACCTTCATGCTTGGCTCCTGAAGAGATAGAAGTGAATCGGTTCAACGTCTCGTCAGAGTCTCAGACATCCTTCTGGCTGCTCGGAAGCCAGCCACCCCAACGTCGCTTCCAAATGGAAACGTTTTCTCTCTGGTGTAAATCCTCTTGGAATCCCTTTTCCTGTCCTCCTGGCAAGGTTCTGGAGTATCTTTTGGACCTATCAAACTTAGGTCTTCAATACTCCACAGTTAAAGTTCACCTTAGTGCCATCTCAGCGTTCCATGAGCGGTTTCTTCCTTAACTCTGGCTCAGTTACCTATTAATGAAGATTTCTTGAGGATTCTCCATACCAGACCCCTGTTAGCGTCCAGTTGCAGCCTGGGACATTAACCTGGTGCTGGACATGCTCACTCGAAGCCTTCGAACCCTTAGCTACCTGTGAGCTAAAATTTCTTACCTGGAAGACTGCCTTCCTGGTGGCCATTACCTCAGCCGCGGGGTCTCTGAGATACATGCACTGGTTACGGACCCTCCATTATACTGTATTCCATAAGGACAAGGTAGTTCTCGTGCTCATCCTAAATTTCTTCCCAAGGTTGTGTCAGAATTCCATCTGAACCAACCTCTGGTACTTCCAGCTTACTTAGCTAATTTCCAAAATGAAGAGCGAGCTCTTCATTCCTTGGATGTTAAGAGAGCCTTGCGGTTCTATTTAGATAGAACCAAGGATGTTATAAGACTCAGCAACTGTTACGTTTCTTTCAGCGACACCCGGCTGGGTCAACCTGTCGCTATTAGATGTATCTCTTCATGGTTAGTGGCATGCCTTCGTCATTGCTATTCCATGGCTCAAGTTAAATTAGAAGGTAGAGTGTCGCTCACTCTGCTAGAGTGATCCTTGTCCCAGCGGAGTCGCAATGTTCAGTGCAGATATGCAACGCGCTACCTGGAGCTCAGTGCATACTTTGATTAAGCACTATGCACTGGATGTTCATGCCAGGCGACATTCCGCGTTCGGCAGAACTATCCTTAATGGGCTTCTATCTTAGGCAGCGTGAGCTCTGGCTTTCCTGCCGCCCTTTTTGGGGATTATCAGCTTGGTACTCTCCACTAGTGTGAATGAGTGGTGGAGACTTATGTCCAGGAAAGATGGGAAAAGTACATGCCTACCGTAATTCTTGATCTTCCTGGGCAGTCTCCACCACTCTCCACCGCCTCCCTCCATCCCCGAGCTCACCGCTGTATTGGTCTTCACTCCCTCAAATCTTTAGGCCGTGAGGACTCTTTTTGCTGACCCTTCTTACACGGGTCATACGGACTATCTTATGTCCGTTTTTAATGTTAGGGTTTACCCTTTTAGATTGGTTAGCTGCACCTCCTTGGTAAAAGGTACTGAAAGGCGGTTGGAGGGTCGTCGCCGAGATGGTCATTACCGCTCGAGCACGCTGCTGTCGTGTGCTGTCTCATGGCGCCGTCCTCGCACCTCCAGCAAAGTTTAATTTTATGGGTCTTAGTGCTCCGGCGCCAATCCCACTAGTGTGAATGAGTGGTGGAGACTCGTCCAAGAAGATCAAGAATTACGGTAGGTATCGAATTTCCTATCTTCCTGAATCCTTTAGATTAGTTCATGCTGCTCTCCTTCTCAGTATGACAGGTACTGAGGCAGTTGGGGCTGGTGCCACTGTATATCAGTGGGCGTATGCGATGATGCACTCACAGGGCTTTCTTGTGCCACTAGCTCCCACTAGAAAAGTTCTAGCTCCTGCAGGGTCCTACTGCCTCCGCTCATATCTATAAGTGGTTATCTGTGGAGAAGGTATTCAGAAAGACCAACATTTATGATATGTTACATAACTTTTTCATTTATTTATTTAGTTTTTGTTGACGGGTAAGGTGCACTAGCCATAGCAATGACTATTTTCAGGCATGACCGGGAGGTTACAGAAAAACACATCAATAAACAATGACATTACAATCATTAAACAATACATGGTTTGACAATAGGAATACTATGCAGGTAGGAGAAAACAGTTGGTAGGTTTTATACAATTACAATGTCAAAATGACAGATTTAAGAAAGCAACACAATATAAAAGCAGTATAGGCAACATTCAGGGATTAATGGGTAGGATTATACAGTGATTACTTTAACATTAAAATATTAATATGAGATGTGTATAGTAGAGTTAGAATTTATTGGAGTAGGGAAGCAAGTTAAAGGAGGAAGGGTGGAAAGGAAAATTGTGCAAGGTAAGAGAGGTGGACCAAAGGACTCAAAGGTAGGCAAATAAGATGACAGGAAGAAAATGCAGAGCACATATGTTGGGGACAAATTCTGAAAGGTGGTTAGGGGTAAAGAGGTCAGAGATATAAGGGCTAGGGAGATTTGAAACAGGAGCAGGTACAGGAGTCGGCAAGATGGACACGTAGCAATTTTTGAAGGAGGCATGGGATGATGCTTGGCGTATAGTTAGAGGGAGGAGGAGTTCCAGTGTTGTGCGGCACGACAGAAAGCACATGCACCTTTGAGGAGTTTACCATAACTCTTGATCTTCTTGAGTATCATCTCCATAGAACCACACTTGGTCACCTACTATTCTCGCCACTCACTAATCTCACTGTAAGTGTGTTTGTTATTTTCTCCCAGCAGGTGTATGGGCTGCAGAGATAAGTTGTGTTTATCATTCCTTGTTACAGGGGTTTGTGTGGTATCTAACACTTTTCTGTCTTTTACAAAATTTGTTCAAACATATTTTAGTCTACAGCTTTTGCTGTTCTCGGTAAAAGGTATTGAGGCAGTGGGTGCTAGTGCCACTTTTGTGTTGTGGGGCTTGCCTGGTGCTGCATGTCATTTTCTCCAAGTTGCCAGCCCCAAATGTTCTGGTTCCTGTAGAGTCCTAGTGCCCCTCCCCGAGACCAAGAGTGTGGATCTATGGTGAAGATAACTCTAGAAAGTCAAGAGTTATGGTAATAGTGCTCGGTAACTTACTTTTCCATTAATGATGATTTATTCTCTGGAAATATAGAAATTGATGGCAGATAAGGACCACTAGGCCCATCCAGTCTGTCCATTTTCTCTGCCTACTGTAAAAGCCTGGACACTACTTGATCTTGACTTTACCTCCTTGTTCCTGTTGCTAGAGTTCCCTATGCCTGTCCCATGCATGTTTGAATTCCCCACTGTGTTTTCCCCACCACCTCTGCATCCATCACCCTTTCCATGAGTAATATTTCCTTAGTCTACCCCTTCCAACCTCGTGTCATGCCCATTCATTCCTGGACATCTCCTTTTCTGAAGATGCTAGCTTCTGGTACACTATTTATGCCTTTTAGGTATTTGTGGGTTTTCATCATATCTCCCGTCTCTCTTCTCCTCCAGGGTATACATGTTGAGGTCTCCCAGTCTCTCCTCATATGACTTTTGGTGCAGGCCCTGCACCATCTTTGTTGTTCTTCTTTGAACTGCCTCTACCCTGTCTGTGTCCTTACAGAAATGTGGCCTCCAGAAATGGACACAGTACTCCAGATGAGGCCTCACCAATGATCTCTGCAGTGGCATCACCACCTCCTTTCTTCTGCTGGTGATACCTCTCCTATGCACCCCAGCATCTCACTGGCTCTACCCACAGCCTTGTCACATTGTTTGGCCACCTTTAGGTCATCAGATATGAGTACCCCCAAGTTCCTTTCCTGTTTGGTGAAAATCAGTATCCCCCCCAAAAAAAATCATGTAATCATTCCTTGGGTTCTTGTGCCCCATATGCCTGATTTTGCACTTTTTCTCATTGAAACTCAGCTGCCACACTCTGGACCATTCCTCTAGTTTATCTAGGTCCCTTCTCATTTTTTCCACCCTCCTGGTGTGTCCACCTGTTGCAGAGCTTAGTGTCATCTGCAAAGAGGTACACCTTCCTTCCAGCCCTCAGAATGTCACCTTTGAAGACATTAAACAGGACTGGCCCCAGGACTGATCACTGTGGCACCCGCTGGTCAGGTCATTCCTCAGACTGAGCTTCATTTACTATGACCCTCTGTCTTCTATCACTCAACCAGTTCCTAACCCAGTTTACCACCTTGCACCACTCCCAGGCTTCCCAGCTTGTTCACCAGTCTTCTATGTGGAATGGAATCAAAGGCCTTACTGAAATCCGGGTAGGCCACATCCTCCGCTCCCCGATCCTCTATCTTTGTCACCCAGTCAAAGAAATCAGTTAGATTTGTTTGACATGACCTTCCGCTGTGAATCCATGCTGTCTCGGATCCTGTGCTCCACTGTATTCAAGGGTTCCACAATCCTTTCTTTAAGTAGTGATTCCATAATTTTTCCCACTTTTGAGGTGAGGCTGTCTGGTCTGTAGTTTCCAGCTTCCTCCCTACTCCTACTTTTGTGAAGAGGGTCTACATCTGCCCTCCTCCAGTCCTCTGGAACCACTCCTGTAACGAATGACTCATTGAACAGGGCTGCCACTGGTGCTACCAGCATGTCCCGTAGTTCCCTTAATATTCTAGGATATATCCCATCCGTCCCAGTGCCTTGTCCACTTTCAGTTTTGTTAGTTCTTTTAGAACTCTCTCTTCCGTAAATGGACTGGTGTCTACCTCCCTCCCATATTTGTATATGTTGCCTAACTGTGGACCCTCACCTTTTCCTTCTTCCGTGAATACAGAACAAACATGTTTCTTTAATACTGATCCACTCATTGACAAGATCCATAAAACATCAACTGGTAATTATTCCCACAAAACAGTGTCTACAAATATTCTTTACAATATTGAAGGCTATTACTCCATAGATGGCAAGAGGTGAACACAATGAACCCTTGATCTTTTCATCTAGCATTACCTAGGTTTCTTTGTTCTTATTCAGTGGCTTCTAACCATAGTCAATAGCTCTGATGTGGAACCTGTTCCCATGCTTTTGGAGAATACAAGTACAGTTATCTGAAGCCCACTGTGTTTCCCTCCTCTACCATGGCCATCACAGCTGCCAGCATTGTTTCTTTGTGATCACAGGGTTATGTTAATGAAGAAAAAAACAAAACTTGTCACTTCAGATCTGGTGGACTTCTCAACTGATCCCTCTGGATCAGCTGAGCCTCTCGGGGTGAGAGGGTGTCTCTGAAGCATGTGGATCCCTCATCCTCATTTAACTCTGAATTCCCTTGAGAGCTACATACTGTACATGTTACTGAGCATAGTTCTTGTAGCTGAATGTCTTTGAATTTGTCTCAAGAGAATGAGCTGAGGACTGGGTACCATTCTCTTTCCACCAATAGTTCAGTCCCTTTGAGTTCTCATCCTGAAATGAGATAAGCGTGTCATTATTGGTTGAGTGCTGAAACTACAGCCTAACAGAGCTGCGGTTTCCCTGTACTGCCCTATTATGGTTTTCAAATACAATTAGAGGTTTGCTGCTGCTCAGAAAGCTGAAACATTAGTGCTGACTCAATACTTTGCTCTTTTATTTGACTTCTCCTAAAGCTCCTTCAGCGTCTGCTGGATGACAGAAAGGCCACAGTTGAGATCATTAAAGCAGAAGGGGAGAGGATAGCACAATCTGCAGAACCAGTGGACAGGGAGAAGATCAACAAACAGTTGCGGAGCCTCACTGAACGCTGGGATGTGCTACTCGGCAAGGCGACCTCCAGGTACTACCAAGGGGCAGTTCTGGGAAGCGCTTCATGTGGCTGTGATATTTGGCGTTAGTAGACACAAGGCTTTTGAATTGTTTACATGTCTGCTTAGTTGATATTTCTATAAAGAGTTTCTAGTTTCTGCTAAGATTGCCCCTGTTCTTTAAGTAAACATCTGGCCAATTAACATTCACATTTATCATAACCCCAAGCCATTCTCCTATCCACTTGCAGTGGGAAAGTTCAAACCGGCTGAGGTTGGTTGCAGGTCCCAGTTATAGCTGAAGGAGTAGGCACCTTCAGAGCCCTCCTTCAGCAAGTACAAGACAGCTGAAGCATGTAGGTTACATGGAACAACTTTCTTCTCCCCCTGAAAGAGTCCTTGTATGAGGCTGCATAGCATCCCGAGTCTAACCTCTGACATTGAGAGGGTTAAAAGCCTAGCGCCATTTGCAGAGGACTTTGGACAGCTCAGGGTGTACTTTTTATTGTGGTTTGGGTCCCAGCCAACAATCTGTGTTTTTTTTCTTTATGTTCTGGGCTACAGATTTCCTTAGGAATGTATCCGCAGTGGGGCTCCAGCTGCAGGCAGCTTGCTGGCCAGTTTACACTGAGTGTGAGAGAATGTTCCAGTGTAGTGCATGCTGAAGCCCCCAAACTGATGGGAGACTGCTTACATCCACCCTACCTGCTCAACCCCTTGCATGGCTGTAGCTACTCTCCCCTCCCCCGCTCCCACCTCTTTCACTATTGGAGCTGTCCCTTCCCTAAAATGTTCACTGCCAAGCTGAAAGTACATCTCAAGAGTCTGATGTGTACTTGTTTGCAAGACTCACAAACCACTGTTGACGTAACATACAATCTGAATGCATTACTTTTGCACCATGTCAATTCATTTTGTATTATGATACTCATGCTCTTGTACCTGTTCTACTCTAGTCATCAATATAAACAAACAATCAAACAAATAACATGTGTAATCCAGTGCTAGAGGTGGGAACTCTGGAAGAGTCAAGGGGTCATTGGAACATGGGTAGTCAGTAGGCTTTATACGCTGTACCCACCACTAATTCCCCATCCCTTTTTGTAAGACACCACTCTTCTCCCATTGCTTGAGTAATCACTGCAGTGCCTAACCTGCTGGCAGGGGAATGGGTTGACTGATTTCACATGGCTACCCTTAATGCCATTGCTCCCCTGCAGCCTATTGCAGGAGGGTCTCAAACAATGGGACGTGTGTCTGCAGCATGTCCAAGACAGAGTCTGGAGTCAGGATCATTACATAAGCTGATGCCTCTCTGCATATTATTATTCTGTTTTACCACCAGCCATACTGGACCAGACATCTGTGTGGCGTTTTGAACAAAGAAATGATCCCAAGGAAAGCACTATATGAAAACTCTGTCCTGGCAGTATCATTCCCAGGATAAGGTATTTGTATAGATATCAGCATTATCTCATGTAAGTAATAAGCTATGACAGGGTGTGCATTATAGGGTTTTAATGTACGCCCACAGGTGTAGTAAGGCATGAGGTAGAAGGGTGAATGTCCTTACGCCACTGGGAAATGCATTAAAATCCTATGATGCACACCCTGGAGGGGCTTATTACACTTATAAAATGGCTCCAAGTAGTTTTTGGGGAGGAAAATGAGATTTGGCAACTGACCATGCATTTATAGAGATTTATTGTATGGTCAGGTGATGTCTCTCAGCCAGTGACATTTCTAGATTTTTTCTTGCCATCTTATAGTCTTTTAAACTTCAATTCTTAATCAGAAGGTCATGGGAATCCTCCTCCTTCCTCCAGTTACCCATCAGCTGTTTATGGATTGTAAATTGTTTTGAGATGCATGTATGAAAGGTGCTATATAAAACCAAATTCTAACAACATGATTTCAGTATTATAAAACTTGTGCATCATCTCCATCTCCTACTTATGCATGATGACTCTGAACTTAACATGTTTTTTCAAAGGATGCTGTGCATACAAACAGAGGAGAAAGAAGTAAGTGCCTCAGCTGGGACTTGAACCCAGGCCGCCCTGAATACCGCTCTGGTTGCGCTTAACCAGCTGCACCACCAAGGCAATTGGAACCTCGGCTGTCCCAGAGCACACATTACTCTTTCTCCAATGCACAACCTGGTGCTTCTCTAATAATTACTACATTTTCAATCACATGGGTGCAGTGCAGTATTTATGGAACACATACAAACAGAGAGGAGAAAGAAATAAGTGCCTCAGCTGAGACTTGAACAGTATTCTAGGTGGCCTGGGTTCAAGTCCCAGCTGAAGTACTATTAGCTGTAAACTTTGGCTCACAATGACTGGTTGAACATGGTAAGAAATATAGTTGGCTCACAATGGCTGTAATTGATGTTGATATTGACTTTAATTGACTAAGGTGATTTTAAACTGTGGTGCCTATTTAATTCTCATGTCTGAGTCCAAACAAAACAAAAAGTCGAATAAGAATACTGTGCACATAGTAGATGTTTAAAAATCACCACAGGGTGGCACTGTTTGCTTAAGGCAGATAAGCACTCAGGCTACTACCATTGATTGGGCCCAGACTGCAACTCTAATTATGCAAACTGTTCCATCTAAAGTGTGTTCTCCCAAAATAAGATTGAGAACCTCTTTTGAAAAAAAAAAAAAAACCCGATATAAACAGAAATGTCTGTAGAGCCCACATTCCCTAAAGACCAGTTTAATGTAGAGTCTGCAAGGAAGTCTAGCGAGGAGCATAAATCCTCGGCTGTGGTATGCTCAGACAAGAAAATCTGTAAGAAAAGGCATGCTAAGGAGTCAACCTCTCATTCTAGTCTGAAACGACTAAGAGGGAGAAACATTTAGAATCTTAAAAGGGGAAAGTATGTGACCATTTTTGTCGAGCCTGTTGGTGATGGTCAAATGCTGTTTATAGAGGAATGTAAGCAAATGTGGCGATTCTTCCAAACTATGAGGGAGAAAACCACTAAGACCCCTGCAGCACCACTTATACACTTAGTATTGTAGACACATTTACTGTGATGAAGAGAAGGAGTTATTACCCCAGTGGACTCTGGTAATGTGGAGATGGTACCCTTACAGAGCACTGAAGGATTATTCATCCTACTTTGTTTTTAAATTGATGGCTGCTATGATTAATATCTCCATTGCTGACACTGTCATTGACATGGGTGAGTCAGGTTTCCTAAAATGCTGGGTCTGACCTCAACCAAGTGAGTCAGGAAGGCCATCCATGAGAGTTTTAAAGAAAATGAATAAGAAATGTTGCAAATGACAGCATCTGCATCAGCAACTGACAGGAATGTGGAAGAGGCATTTACTTGTTGGGTTCTGAATACCTTTATGTACATCTCCAAACCCAGAAGGGTAATTAAAACTGCTCCACTTGAACAGGCCGAAACAACTTTTTCATCAGCTGCTCCTGACAAAGCATCACACTTCAAGGAGACTGCCTGGATAGCAGAGATGCCCTTCTGTGACAGCTTGCCCTGGGATGGAAGGGCAAAGATGTTATACCAGGTTAGGTCTGCCATGGACAGCACCAATTGTATGTGGTTCTGGATATAAAGGATACAGCAGGCAGGGCTCTGGCAAATGCAGTATCTATCAGAGGGTATGCTTGACTGAAGACCACAGGACTCTTCCTGAGTTTCCAAAACAAAGCTGCAAGCCTCCCTTTAAACACACGCTCCCTTTGAGGTCATACAAGAAAGTTACATGAACAAAGTTGATAAGGCTAAATAAAAAAAAGTAAATTAGTAGATGTAGAGATGTAGTAGTACTACACCAGCTTTATAGTACACCTAAAGGTATGCAAAGAGGTAAGGTAGAAAGAGATGGGAGACAGATAACAGCTCTGGCTTCACCACCACAGACAGACAGAAACTAACCACTGAAGATTCACAGGTCACCCTCAAAAAAAAAAATAACCACTGATGAGTCACAGGGCATCCTCCCTCTCCCCCATTGAGGGGATGCTCTCTCATGATTTGCAGCAGTGGCAATCTGTCAAAACAGACAAAAGGGTGCTGAAGATTATGAGGCCTCAGTCTGTATTTTATTACCATTCCAAAACAAAATAAATTCTAAACATTCAAATCAGATTTACTAGAAGAGCTGCAGCAATTTAAATCTGAAATGTAAATTTTATAGCCACCTCATTGCTGTGGAGAATGTATTAATAACAGAAATGGGAAAAGTGTGTTTTCTCAAGGAACTTCTCAACAAAGAAAACAATCAGGAGAGTAGTGACCAATCCTTGACCTCAGATGTCTGAACAGACACCTAAAGAAAGAAAAATTCCAAGTGGTCATCTTGTAAACCGTAATTCCTGTCTGCAATAGGAGACTGGCAATGCTTGTTGCACTTGAAGAATGCTTATTTCCACATCCTAATAAGAGCAAGCCAAAGGAAAAAATAACTATGCTTCAGAGTTAGAGCCAAGCCAATGTCAGTACAAGGCAATGCTCTTCAGACTGACTTATGCCCTAAAGTGTTCACAAAGTGCCTAGCTGTTGTAGTAGCAGCACTTTGAAGAAATGGGGTGACAGACTGTCTATAATTAAGCAACTGGTTAGTGTGAGAGAACCATGGAACATGATCTGTCATCAAGAGAACAGAGTATGTCCCTGACAGACTCCAGTCCTTTCTTTCCCGACGAGAAGACCCAGTCCGCTAGGAGTCCCATCAACTAAGTTGTCTCGACCCTGGAAATCACTGGTCCCGCTGGTATCTTCCGAGTGACCGAATTGGCCTGTCCAATCTCAATCAAGGTCCAGCACCCCTTGACCAAGGCCAAGGAAGAGCCACAAGTGCTCTAAAAGAGGTGATGCTGTTGGTCGTCCCTGTCCTCCTCTTGATGAGGAGAGGCTCTGGCGGAAACTCTTGTCAGTGCCATGAGGACCTCATGTGGCAACAGCTGATTTTGACTGGGCACAATCGACTCTTTCTCCTACCCCAGCCATTACTTGGCTTTAAGCCTCTAGGCCGGCCGACTCCTTTGGAGCTGATTGTCAGTCCCGCTCATGGAGCTGGAAAACCTCCATCTTCGCCTAACCGGTCTCTCCACCGATTCTGATGGCACCATCCCCCAAGCAGCCTGTGGGAGGGGTTCTTCTAGGAAGATAGACCGGACCCGGCTTCCTGGTGTCTTTCGGTCACTGTCACTCCCAGACCGCCTCGGCGGGTCAAAGGTGACCTGGGCAGTCGACCATTGTATCTCGATTCCTCGGATTCGATGTGACCGGCTGCATTCTTATCCCAGGGATGACGAATTAGCCGGTGGGTTAGAGACGGAAGAAGGTCCTTTATCCTTTCAGAGCATTCTCTCATCTCTGAGTCCACAGTGGTGCCCCTGGAGCCTATCCAGAGGCAGGAGTACCTCTCACGGATATCCTCAAAGAGGGAATACCCTGACGGAGGCCTTTCCTGCGGCTGAAGCCATAGTCAGCCTGGCCTTAGAACTTTGGCAGTGCCCCTGCCGCCTGTCCAGCTCCATCTGCCCGCATGGCCCGGCAAGTATGTGGTGTCCATGGGGTCCTTACGAGGTTCACAGAGCACCCTTCGCCGAGAGCCTGATGAACTGCCTCTGTGTTCAGGTGTACTGGCAGTTCTGCCGACACCAACCAACCTCCCAAAAAGAATCCAAACTCTTGGAACATTCTTGCTAGAAAGGTCTACGCTGCCTTCTCTTAAGCCTCGCAGCTAGTTTGACTGTCATCATGGCGACTTCTCCCATGCCCTCTTGGGGTCTTTGGATGAAGTCCTCCCACATCTCCCTGCAGACATGCAGACCATGGTCAAGCAGGTCCAGGATCAGGGCCGGCTAAAACAGCAGCTTCAGACAGCCCTGGACATTGGGGATTCTTGTGCCTGCTCAATGGCAGCCACAGTTGCCTCTCACCACAGGGCTTGGCTGAGACTCTCCTCTTTCTAGCAGATACTCACCACAGACTAGCTGATGTGCCTTTCCTGGGCACCCACCTTTCGGCCCAGGTGTGGCTGATCACCTTCAGCGATTGAGCAGTCCAGTGCCATCTTCAGTGCTACTTCTGCTAAAGGGATCTTTGGGCAAGAAACAGCAGAAGAAGAAGAAGCCTTTTGGCAGTCTTCCCTGTGGTGCAGCAACCCTCCTTTCAAGGAAGGCAGCAGCAGGCTCAAGCTTGGCGGCCTGGCGCCTGGCCTGGCCTTCCCAGGCCCGTAAAGGAAGCAGAGGTTCTGGTCCTGGATCCTCCAAGCCTGCTCAGTGACAGAGTGGAGGCTGCCTCCCCATCTCCCATTCACGCCAGCTCTGGATCCTCCCGTGGGGAGCCGGCTCCACCACTTCCTTTCCGCCTGGTCCACTATCACTATGGACAGGTGTGTTCTCAGTGGTCGGTCAGGAACTGCCTCTGGAATTCAAGCAGTGCCCAAGCCCCTGCCCACGCTTCTTGGGAGGAGAGAGTATCTGTCCAGACTCAGTCGGCTCTTTGAGATGACATTTGCTCAGCTCCTCCTCAAGGAGGCAGTAGCTCCAGTAGCGGATCTTCCAGCAGACCCAGGCTTTGTCTCCAGGTATTTCCTGGTGCCCAAGCAGACTGAACTGGCGCTCATTCTAGATCTGCATGACCTGAATCAGTATCTCGGTCACGCACCTTGCAGATGGTCACTCTGTCCCAGATCATACCGTCCTTGGAGTGAAACATGGTTCTGTTCACTGGATCTGTAGGACACGCTCTTTCATGTCCCAGCACATCTCATCTCAGCGGTTCCTCGGCTTCAGGTCGAGGGACCCCATGTCGAGTTCGAGCCATGCTGTTTGGCCTGTCATTGGCCCCACGGATCTTCACCAAATGCATTGCAGTGGTGGCAGCCTATCTCAGACGTTGGGGTGCCAGAATTTACCCTACCTCGATGATTGACTCTTAGCAGGTCCCACCCAGCAGGAGATGGAGAGGTCCCGGATCTGGCCTCCAGACCGTGCTCCAAACTTGGCCTCCTGAACAACGAGGCCAAGTCGGAACTTGTGCTTTCCCAGGTGATGTGCTTCATCGGGCAGAGCTTGGCTCCTGGCAGACAGGGAGGAGGTTCTCTTCTCCTCCTTTGTCCAGTCATTTCTGGTTGGGCACGTCGCCTGCCTGGGACTTTCTGTGTCTTCTGGATTACATGGTGGCATACACCTCAGTGGTCCATTAGGCCTGTTGCACATGCGCCCCAATGGGAGCTGGCCGCCCAGTGGACTCAGAGCCATGGTCATTTCAAAAGCTGATCACTGTAACACGGAAGATGTGGAACGCTCTCCAATGGTGGACCGCCCCAGACTGGTTAGCAGGAAGGGATCCTGTTTGTCTGCCCCAAGCCAATGGCCATCCTCACGACCGATGCCTCTCTCATGGGCTGGGAGCCCACTTGGAGGACAAAGGGCCTATGAGTTCTAGACCCCGAGTCCCAGTACCATATCAACCTGTTGGAGCTCAGAACAGTCAGACTGGCACTGTCGTGCCACCCTCAGCTCTGAGGTCAACTGATTCAAGTGTAGACAGACAATACCATGACCATGTACTACCTCAGCAAACAGGGCGGCACGCACTCCCGCCTGCTTTGCAGAGAGGTGCTCGATCTGACTCTCATCATCCATCTGGAGGCAGATCTCCAGCCATTCATGTGGCAGGAGCCTCAAACCATCTGGTGGATGCTCTCAGACGCTAAGCTAGACATCCCATGAATGGTCTCTCCATCCAGAGGTAGCTATAGCTCTCTTCTTCCGCTTGGGCAAATCGATAATGGACCTTTTGCCTCCACGGAAAACACCAAGCTGAGGCTGTTTCATGCCCGCCTCCTTCAGGGCTCGCCGCAGGGGATGCCTTCTCGAGGCTGTGGACCCCAGGCCTCCTCTACACCTTCCCTCATTTCCCTTGATCCACAAGGTGCTCCTCAAGGTGAGGAGGGACAAGGCAAGCGAAGGTGATTCTGGTAGCCGAGACTGGCTGCACTGGTTCTGGTATCCAGATCTCCTCAGCTGCAGGCCCGGGAGCAGCTTCCAGCATGCCCGACCTGATCTCTCTCAATCAGGGGAAGGTATACCATCCAGATCTTCAATCCCTGTACCTCACAGCCTGGTACTTGAGCTGCTAGAGTTCCAGGCTTTGGGTCTTCCAAAGATGTCCTCACTATAGTGGAGGCATTCAGAAAGGAATCAGCCAGGAAATGTTATGCCTTCAGATGGAAAAGGTTTTCCATTTGGTGTCGGGCAAGGGCCTGGACCCTCTGTCTGTCCAGTGGCTAACATTCTCGACTACCTTTGGTCTCTGTCCAAAGGGTCTTCGGTCATCGACCCTTAGGGTGCACCTGGTAGCCATCTCTGCTTACGGGCATGGGCCAGTCAGCCAATGCTGGAGCAGGAGACAATGGTTGGGAACTTTTCCAAAGGCTTGGTTCACATATCCTCCGGTCGTGAACCTCCACCTTCATGGGATCTACTGCTGGTACTAGCAAAGCTCATGGGCAAGCTATTCGAACCAATGCGCAAGTGTGCTTTGTCACACTTGTCGGTAAGACGGCCTTCCTGGTGGCTGTCACATCTGCCAGAAGGACAGGGAAGCTCCAGGTGCTTCTGTGGACTCCTCTTATCTGGTCTTTCACAGGGACAAGGTTGTCCTATGCCCCCACCCAAAATTCCTTCCGAAGGTGGTGTTAGAGTTTCACCTTAACCAGGTGTTAGCTCTGCCAGTATACTACCCTAACTACTAACTCAGAGGCCGAGTACAGGCTCCATACCTTGGACCTAAGACAAGCTCGCTCTTATTATAAAGAGAAGATGGCAGAAATTCAGGGAGAGGTTCGCCAGCTGTTTGTCACCACGCCTAGCCGCTTCTGGCAGACCTGCAGCAAAATGGACAGTTGCAAGGTGGATTACATCTTGCTTCAGTCTGTGTTATGAGTTGGGCATAAAGCTTCCCAGAGGGATAAGAGCTCATTCTGCTTGCCATACCGCTGCATCGGGTGGCTGCTCTAGGGACATCCCTATCCAGGAAATCTGCGGCTGCTACCTGGAAGTCCGAGACACCTTCATCACCCATTACCACATCGACCTTGAGTCACGCCGGGATGCTGGTTTTGGTGCCTCAGTTCTCCAGTCTCTGTTCTCAAGTAAGTAGAGGTGCGCTGGCTCCCTCCTCCTGGAGAACTGCTAGGAGTCTGCCAAAGTGTGTGGATGAACACCATATCTACGATCCTAGAAAGCAGGTTACTCACCTGTAACAGTAGTTCTAGGAGTGGTATATGTTGTTCATCCACACGATCTCCGACCTCCCCCGCTGAGGACGCACAACACCTGGCTTCCAGCGGCTAAGATCTGGTGTCATGGGGCGGAGCCGAGGTTGTACCACCCGGTGTGTGGGAGGAGCCAGCTTGAAGACTTCTGGTGATTCTTAAAGGTGAAAGGGACATGCCAAAGAGTGTGGTTGAACAACATATACCACTCCTAGAACTACTGTTGCAGGTGAGTAACCTGTTCATTTGTCTGTGTTTCCTGTATTCAGTGCTAGTGCCTCAGCAGGAAGTTTATTTGCACATCGAGATTTTTAAGGGCCTCTCGCATATTTATCCCCTATAAAGAAACCTCTACCAGCTTGAGACCTAAATCTGGTTCTCACTCAGTTAATGAACTATCCATTTTAACTTTTGACACTGATGAGCTGAAGTATCATACCTGGAAAACTTTATTCCTGGTAGCTGTTACTTCAGCAAGCTTAGTCAGTAGTTGAAAGAACTCAGCATTGATCACTCATACTTGATTTTTCCACAAGGAAACAATGTTAAGAACCAATGTTTGCCTGCCTGTCAGCACAGTGGTTGGATTTCTGCTTGCGACACCAGCAGCTGAGGATCAGGAATGAACTCGGTGCTGGAGGGCCGACCGGGAGAGTAGGCTTAAGCATCAGATGACTGCTCATCTTCTCTTGGGGAGGGCAGGAAGTGACCCGCACTTACTGACTTCTGGCGGAGGCTGGGGCACGGCAGTGCGGGAGTCCCGCTAATCAATGCGTGTGGTGAACGCCGCATAAGCCTACGCGCTAGTGACATGCCACGCCCGGGAGCAAACGGGAAAGAGCCCCGAGGCCGACCGATGGCAGTCGCCAGCTCCATTGCTGTGAGATCGCGGGCAGTGCATGAACCATCCCAGCAGCACCGGGACAAGAATTGTGCTGGCCACTCTACCGGTGCCTTCCCCTCAGAGGAGGGACCCACCTGAGTGTCACATCTGGGGGTTACCTGAGGGGGGCTGCACCGAGGCAGTGTGGCAATGGAGGGCATAGGGAGGTCTGAAGGAGAGGCCGGCCCGGAGCTGGGGAGCAAAACAAAATAGAACCAGTGTTCAGTTCCTGCCAAAGTTAGTGTTAGAATTCCTTCTGAATTGAGCTGTAAACCTTGCCTATGTGTTTCTCAAGGCTACATGTCAACAGAGGTAAGGAAAAACACCATCACTGGATTTAAGAAGGCCGCCAGGTTTTACAAGTCCAGAACAGAGGAAATGAGCAACAGTAGCAAGCAGTAGTTATAGGAGGTGTCAGAGACATGCAGCTTCTTAGTAGACCATCTTGAGATGGATGGCATCCCTGATACATTTCTGCTACTGCAAGGCAGGCTAAGTACCCAGGTGGCATTAAGGTATACTCCACTAGGAGTACAGCAGCATCAGTGACAACTAGAAAGAAGGTGCTAATGACACACATTTCTAAAGCTACTACCTGGTCCACACTCCACACATGATATCTCAGAACTGCCTGTACACATAGGCAATAGAGGATGCTCGGTTAAGGAGACTTGTGCTTCAGAACCTGTTCCCAACGTAATGCTAAAACTCTCAACCCAAGGTACTGCTTGGAATCTGCACAAGTTTGCTAGGGATGTTCTAATTCATTATGTTAGAAGGAAAAGTTATTCACTTTAATAACATTGTTTTCTTCTAATGGATTAGAGCAGCCAGCCAAATTACTTTTCCTTGCCTCCTCTTTTAGGATAGGGTAATTAGGTTTTTCAGTTTGACTGTTTAAGTATGCATGAGAAATAAACCATACTCGTATACTTGGGCTTTCTTTGGTCATGGGAGTTAGTGGCAGGCTGTTGTGTTCCCAGTAACTTATAGTGGAATACCTGATCTGCCTCTGAAAGACCTGAAACCCTAAGAGAACATCCCATCACTGTAGAAGCAGGATGAGGGAAGTGTGGCACTGCTTGCACAGAGTCCACGGCTGATTGGGCCTGATGAACGGGAGGAGGCGCCTAAACATCACCAGAGTGTATGAAATTGTGGCTTTTAATGAAAAATAGTAGAGAAAATTATAATTTTATAGCTGGAGTGAGCCCTTATTTTTCATATTTCTCATGGATGTACTCATCATCAGGGCATGCACATTACCAAGACAGAACTTGTATTCTTAACAAGGAAAAGGCAATCTGGGAAGTTCATCCTTGGTGTTTAAGAATGAAAACTTTAAACATTGTTTCTCTTTACCATGATTATTAGAATATTTTTTTATATTGGGCCTTGAGTCCTCTTGGATCTTCCTGGACATAGTCTCCACCACTCATTCACACTAATGGGATCTATCGGGCGCTAGGACCAGCGGAGCAAACTTTTCTCAAAGGGGTTGGCACCGAGGTGGAAGCTGAGAAAGCTGCACCACGAGCCATGGCTCGTGCAGTAAAGACTTACCTGAGCGTCCAACCCTCCAACCGCCTCAGTTCCTTTTTTCCCTGCCGAGTGCTCTTCAGTGACGACGGCCGCCCTTCTGCAGAGTCAAACTTCAAACTAGCACCATAGTTTTCAGTTTATTGTTTTGTAATTGATCTTCAAAAGAAGTATTGATTAGATTAAATTTTATTGATTATATTAAAGAGTCTTCAGCCTCCATTGATAGAGTCGATGATGTATGAAAGTTGTTAAGTCAGCGGGCTGGGTCGACAACAGATGGTCCAATGCTCAGGAGATGGGCTATCCCCAGCATAAAGGAAACTGTCCCATTCACGGCACCATTTGGCTCGATCTCTTCTTGGTACACAAATCGAGAAAGAAGGCATCACTAGAGGTAGCCTCCTGGTATGTCTCGTGGCGTCAGTTGGTCATTGGGGCCAGGCACCGGTCTCCTGCTCTCTTGGAGTCGCCAGTTTCTGGCTCCAGAGGCCGACCTCTTCCACATCGAACTCCGTCCCTATTGGAGTGAGCTTCCAATGAGCAGTTTCACCAGTAAGCTGCTCTTATGGAGCAATGGGCTTGGAGGTTGGTCCAGCTGCCTGGCCCAATCACTCTGGGTCTTCGGGCCATTCGGACCGGTTGGGCAGTTGGACCTTCCTAATCATGCGGCGCCTTCCCGGTGCTGTCGACTCTGTGCTTGGGTGTTTACCCCTACATGACTGCAGTGCAGGGGTCCACACTGATGCCTCTATCTCCTGCTATTTTCCTTCTTTTCCCTCAAATCGCCAATGTTCGAACCTTGGACACTCGGCGCGTCCATGGTGCCAGGTACTCTATTAGGCGCCGGCATGGTCTGTCGATGCAGCTGCTGCCTACGAGGCTTTATCCAGCGCTGTCCCACGGTGCCTGCAGGCTCTTCGCACCATGGCCTCTGTCGGCGCCATGTGCTGGGCTATTTCCAATCGCGCTGACTTCCTTGTGTTCGGCGCCGTGTTCTTTGTCGGTGTTGATGGTTGGTGCAGTGCGTCCAGCCTCCAGGGCTTTTAGACTCTGATTCCTTCCTCTTCTATTTTCATTCTGATTTTCACTCCTTTCTTGTCCATACAGTCCCCCTGGACTGTCAGGAGATGATTTTGAGCCTGACCCAGATCTTTGGCTGGGCGATGATGTTGAAGGAGCATGGATCAGTTCTGCTGTAGAGCCTGTGGTCGATCACCTTTCCTTTAAGTCTCCGCTGAAAAATTTAAATGCCACTCTTTCTCTCCAGACTAAAGAAATTGATCCTGGGAAGCTTTTAAGACTCCAATACCTACATGTCCCGGAGATTCCTATGGATTTAACTCCTCCAGTACAACCATCTTTTGAAGCCCTTTCTCAGATGATATGAAACAGTCCTGCTGTCTTCCCTCCATGGCTAAGTCCATAGATAGGAAGTATGCTGCTCCCAAGGATCGACCCATATTGGCCTCTCAAGCTTTTGCTGATCCCATTGTAGTCTTAGCAGAGAATGACAAGGCTGTCCTCCATCAGGCATCTACAGCCTGGCCTATAAATAAAGAATCTCAATAAGATAGACACCTTAGGTAAGAGAGTCTTTGCTGCCTCCACCCTGGGTATGCATTATTGCTGGCTACCAGGGCTTTTTCTCAGTATGAGTATGTCCTTCGGCATTCGCTCAAACAAATGGTAGAAGCTCTGCCTGAGTCGAAACTAATTCAGAGCTACTTCACACCATAGCCACGAAGTAGCGAGTCCTATAACCAACAGGTTAAAGCTGTACTGGATGCTTTTGATACTGCTTGTCGAGCAGCGGTGGGCATTTGTACCGTCCGCAACTCTTGACTACTCGTACTTCAGGCTACACGAATGATGTCCAGCAGCAGGTCATGGCCTACTCTTTCGATTGTGTTTATCTGTTTGGACCCCAGGTGGAACAAGCTCTGGAGGCCACACAGAAGACTAGGTCAGCCATTAAGGCAGTTCTACGTACCGCCCTCTGGGGTGCCAACAAGTGTCAATTTCACAACCGTCAGTCCTTTCTGGCAAGGCAGGGAGGTTTTAACAAAAACCATACCCTCAGCCACAAAAGAAAACACAGCAGAAGGCACAAGGCCCCAAAGGGCCCAGTGCCACCTTCTGAGTTCCTGGCCCAGGTCCCACCTCAACTGCCCAAGGGGGACTCTTCCTCAGCGGTGGGAGGACATCTGACTCAGTTCTACGACCAGTGGAAGTCTATAACATCGGACAAATGGGTCCTCCGGATAATCCATGAGGGATTCGCTCAATCTTTTAGAAATCCTCTCAAACGACAGCCCAGGCTGTTTTTTTTTTTTGTTTTAGTTGTTTAACCAGGTGTAGCACACTAAGCTGAAAGCTTTTACAGGAGCGACCTGGGAGCACAAGGAGGTTAAGTGACTTGCTCAGGGTCACACAGTATGCAAGTGGAAGCTGTGGGATTCAAACCCAGGTCAGGTCTGCTGGATGTCACCAAATTTGCAACTCAGAGCCTTAGACCACTGCGCTATGCATCTGCCTCAGGCTATTGACAGTATAGTCAGACCTTCTTGCTTCCGAGGTACAAGGCCTTCTGAACAACAGGGCAGTAGAAGTAGTTCTGCCGGACCAGCTAAACACAGGATTCTACTTCCATTACTTTCTAATTCGAAGAAGACTGGCGGCATGCACCCCATTCTGGATCTCAAAGTTAAACAAATTTCCTTCACAAGGAAAAGTTCAAGATGATATCTCTAGGTACCCTGCTACCTTTGATTCATCAGCATGATTGGCTAGCCTCCTGGACATGCAGGATGCCTACCAACACATTCTTATACACCCAAAGCACCACAAATACCCAAGGTCTGTGGCTTTGGGTCAACATTATCAGTTCAGAGACCTGTTCTTTGGGCTGTCCTCGGTGCCTCGAGTTTTACAAAGTGTTGTGCAGTTCTCGCAGTGCTTCTCAGGAAAATCGAATTCAAGTGTTCCCTTATCTGGACAACTGGCTTCTGCAAGCCCCTCCAGACAGGAAACTCCACGCATCAGACTTCCTCATGTCCATGGGAGTCCTGCTACCTCTAAACAAACACAGTTGCAACCCTCTCAGAAACTCCTCTTCATAGGAACTCTTCTGTACACCTCCTGTAAGAGGGCTTTTCTCCCAATCTCAATCTCAATCTTTATTTATTTGTTTAAGGCTTTTCTAAAACCAAGGCCTGTACAATACTAGATAAAACAATTTCAATAAAATACAATACTAAACAAACAATTACAAGTACAACAAACACCAATTTAAAAATCATTGTATGCTTTCTTAAAAGATGAGTCTTCAAAGATTCTTTAAAACTATGGACAGTTAGGCTTTCCCTCACCTGACGGGTAGAGAGTTCCACAGGGTTGGAGCCATAAAACTAAAGATCTAGCTCCTGGGGTTTTAAGCAGACCCTGGGAATCTCTAGCAATCCTATCAGTGGATCGAGAGAGCGGGGGACAATAGAGATGAAGGAGATCTTTCAGGTAAACGGTCCCTGATCATGTAGGGCCTTATAGGTCAGCAAACCGACCTTGAAGGTGATTAGCCAGTAAACTGGCAGCAGTGCAGACCACGCGGGCACAGGCGTTATATGACTGGCCTGGAAGAGCCAGTCAACAGCCTGGCTGCGCATTCTGCACTAGCTGCAGAGCAGCGAATCTCAGCCCCAGGAAGCCCTAGGTAGGCGGTTGCAATAGTCAAGGCGGGGTAGTAGCGTGAACCAAAGTTGGCAGATCGCCAGAGGAACCAGGTGTTTCACCAGGCGTGTTCCTCAGATGGTAAAGAGGTTTTGACAACCGCTGACACCTGGAATTTAAATGTCAAGCGGTCGCAAGTCAAATGCAGCCCAGATTCCGCACCGGTCTGAGGTATTTAGCGAGTATCCCGAGCCATAAACCCAAGGGGTGATCCAACCAATAAACCCGCCTCCCGGCGATCCTGGCCCAAACCAACACCTCAGTTTTAACAGGATTCAACCTCAGCCAACTCACATTCATCCAGTCCTGGATTTCAGCAAGACAGTTATTAAAACCGACAAGGCAGTATCATGACCGCGCTAAAGGACATGTACAGCTGAGTATCATCTGCATAGCAGTGAAAACTCAGACCATACTGCCTAATAATCGCTCCTAAAGGCAACATATATACTGCAAACAACATGGGTGCCAAAATGGAACCCTGCGGTCCCACAGGATAGGGAGACTGATGCTGAGGAAAAATCCCAGACACCACTCTCTGCGTCCTACCCTCGAGGTAAGATCGAAACCAACTGAGGACTGTGCCAGACAGTCCACAGATAGACCGCAGGCGCTTCCAGTAGCACACCATGGTCTACAGTATCAAATGCTGCAGAGAGATCAAGAAGGACCAGAATGGAACATGATCTTCGATCTCTCGCTATTAGGAGGTCATTTAGCACCAATCAACACTGTCTCGGCATATGTCTTTTCCGAATCGGACTGGAGAGAGTCGTAGAGATTGTGGCTGGTCAAATGATCATTCAACTGCAAAGCAACCACCTTCTCAATAACTTTACCAACAAAGGGTAAGTTAGAGACAGGCCTGTAGTTTGCCAGACAGTCCGGGTCCAAGGAGGATTTCTTAAGGATAGGCTGAACCACCACCTCCTTTAGAGGATTTGGAAAAATCCCCATCTCAGGACCTACAGACTATCTCAGCTAGGATGGGGCCAATTTTATCCACACCCCACTAAGAGGCGTGTGGGGCCTGGATCAAACTACAGTTGGTCGGACACAACAATTGTATGATCATCACAATTTCCTCAACTGTAGGAAGGCTGAAGTCGGACCACTCAAACTGGGTGTCCGACATCTCCTGCCGACCATCACCACTCCCATTGGAGAGAGTTTGATGGATGTCTGATCTAATTGTTGCAACCTTATCTGAAAAGAATAGAGCAAACTCCTCACACCGTTTTTGAGAAAACACTCTTCTGGACTGCAGACAGATTGGATTGCACAATCTGTCCACAGTCCTGAAGAGCTGAGCTGGTCTATTCTGTGCAGCAGCAATCTCTCTGGACAGAAATTCTGCCTTCTTCACGAGATTGCTGATTGATAGGACACGAGTGATCCATCAATCTAAGTTTGTCACAATCCTGGCCCGACCTCCGCAGCACCTCTCCAGCCTTTGTCCAACTCTCCTCAACTCCCTCAAAGTCTCATCAAACCAAGGAGACTTAGGTCGAAGGGTGAAGAGGACAACACGAACAGAGACAATGGAATCCAGGGCCCTGCCACCACCTCATATAGGCAAGTACCAGCTCACCTGGATCCATGCAGTCTCTCGGTAAACTCGATGGGTCTAGCACACGCCATCAGACCATCAGGGGAGACACCCTTAAAGGCGATACGGACCATCTCCGTGGGGCGGCCTACAAAGGTGGCCCCAAACTGAACCCAATGGAGTGATGGTCAGACCATCCGACCGGTTCCACCACCAAATCGGATATCTCCATCCCCAGAAGGAACACCAAATCCAATGAATGACCACCAATATGGGTCGAGGAGAAAATAACCTGTGTGAAGCCCAGTGACATCATTAACTGGAGGAAGTCTTGACCAAACTGCGAAACCTCATCGTCAGCAGGCATTGAAGTCCCCAACACCAACCATCTGGGTGACCCCAATGTCAAGTCGACAACGAGGTCGCCACTTCCTGCAGGAAAACATTCCATCACCTGGTGGGCGGTTATCGAGAAGTATCCTGCACCCCACACCCTCGGCCAGGATACATTCAAAGGATTTGGTAGTTCCACGTACCTCCACTAGGCCCAGTTCTGATCTAAAACAGATGGCAATACCCCGCCCTATGATCCAACCTCGGGCAGTGTATCACTGGAGTCTCTGGCTGGAACTGCTGCCTCCAAAACTGGTCTAGCATTTCCATCCAGCCAGGTCTCAGTGATGCACCAGTCTGATGTCCCAACAAAATCAGCTATAATAGCCGTTTTGTTCCTAATAGACCTGGCATTGCACAACACCGCTGAGTAGGATGAGACACCGAGGATGATCGTGTTACCTGCTGACCATAGTCAGAACCCTTGGGTATGGGAACCAGGCCTGGGGAACCCTTTCCTGGACCCATTTAAGCCCCAGGAGTCTCTAGTCCCTACTATCCCTATCCGCCCACTCCTTTCCATTCCTCTCCAAACCCAGGCCCAGTCCTCTTCCTTCTAACAATCCTAAGGCCCTACATAGCCTATAAACTTCTATTGGCAAGGGGCAGAAAAAGGATGAAGGTCTCTGAGTTCGGAGGATGCTTGCTCGACTGTCCTCGTATTATCCCAACACATTTTTAAAATTCTAATATATATCAAATAAAGAATCCTAGATTTTAAGATTATATAACCCACCCTTAATTCCAAATAAAAATCAATCCTAAATAATAATTCCACAAACCTCTCACCCTCCAAATCTATATAAAACACTAACAGTAAAACAAAACTTCACGTTACTTCCACCAGTCCTCACCACTGGGAGAAAATAAAATATACCTAAAATTAATAAACTAAGCTAATAATAAACTTTAAAATTAAATAAATGTGTCCAAACAGACAATTGAATCAACTATCATCCAGTGAAGAAATCATCCCTCTATAAAGAGATAGTTCAGTCAGATTAACACTATAAAATGTCCAGCTCAGATATAACAATAAAACCAGCAGGTCCAAAGTGAGCTAGCTAGAATAAGCTAGCAAGTCAAAGCTCACAGTCAGATCAAGAGACTGGGGTGAGGCAAAATCCAAGGTAATCCAAGTAGAACCAAGATTAATCCGAAAACCAAGGGCCAAATGTCAACCTCCTCCCGGCTATCAGGCAGTAAGATCCAGAATTCCAACAATAACTTTCAGGAGAGTCCTCGTCCACTCCTGATACCTCTTTCCAACCCGCCCCTGCAGCGGTCACCCACGGCTACTGAGCAGGAAAGCGGAAGAGCTGCATATACCGCCGCCCTACAGCAACAGAACCCTAGCGCACCGTTGGCTCGAGGTCAGGGTTGGAAAGGCTTCCACCCCAATAAACCTCTGGGTCTGTCGGATGAAAGAAACACCTGGAAAGTTATCTTCCATCCAAAAACTCATCCCAGTCTCAGCCTCCAATTTCACCACTGGCAGACTGAAATCTCGACCTCCTCCCTCTTTCACCGACACAAGCACTCTCTTACTCCAAAAGTTATCACGACAATCCACCAGTAGCAAAACTTGGACCCGAGTTGTAGGCACCCAAACGAGAAGAGCGGATAGCCAGCGATTAATAAAACCAGTATCCCATCCATAGACTCATAGAGCAGGGCGGGAACACAGCAGCGACCACCCAGGCGAATCAGCTCCCTCCTTACGCAGATGATGGCAAAACACAACCCGGAATGCTCCTCGGCTCAGCCCTGGCTCCGCCCGGCTTGACGGTAACAGATCCAAACACAGAAATTACTTTGTCCTCCACCTCCTTTAGCAAATGCACACACTCTCTTGTTCCCAATGTAAAACAGCCAGCTGAGAACAGAGAGCTTGGTCCCGATACACAGAGAGCTTGGTCCGATAAGCGACCGAACCGAAACCGAAAACCAAGACCGTGGACCACCTCACCAGGCTAAGCGCTAAGATGCGAACATCCAAAAAATGTCAACTAAACAATAAAATAAACATCAGTCACAGTAAAATTTTACAAAACAAGCGGAGCGAGCGAAAGCGAAACAAGCAGCTGGCCAAGCGTGGAGCATCTTGATAATTTTCCTTTACTTTTCCATGTAAGAGTGTCCCAGAGGACAGAAGGGCGCTATCCTATAGATGGCCTGATACATCAGAGAAAACAGCTCAATTTGAGCTATCTCGATGCATTGGATGCTGGGTCTTGTGGCATTTTCGAGTGTTCACTGTACCTCCAACGCCTCCACATGAGAGCCTCTCAGTGAATGCTCAGTACTCAGTGGTCTCCAACCACTCACCCTCAGTCCTTTCCCATCAAGGTGACAGAACCTCTAAAGGCGGTCACTCACCTGGTGGTTGCAGGAGGACAGCCTTCTGGAAGGGTATCACTTTAATCCTCTGGATCATCAGATCTTCATTACCACGGAAGTGTCCCATATGGAGTGGGGAGCTCACTGCCAGAATCTCCACACCCTGGGTTCGTGGACTCAGGCCGAGTCCCAACTTCACATAAACGTCCTGGAAATGAGAGCAGTCCTCTGTGCGGTCCAGGCCTTGAAGGACATACTCTGTCGCAAGAACATTCTCCTTCAAATGGACAACAAAGCAGTGATGTTTTGCATCAACAAGCAGGGCAGTGCACACTCTTACCCATTATGCAGGGAAGCTATGAGGCGTGGGAAAGGTGCCTGGATCATAAGGCTCTAATTGATGCGGTTTACCTGCCAGGAGTGCAGAATGAACTGGCAGACCTTCTCAGCAGAACAGAGAGATCCTCATGAGTGGTATCTCGACTCAACCATTGTGCAGTCACTCTTCAAAGAGTGGGAACTCAAGACCTGGACCTTTTGCATCCCCACTCAATACAAAACTTTCTCTCTTCTGCTCCAGAAATCCAGGACCTGGCATTTTCTGTCAGAATGTTAAGGCTGCAGTGGACAAGATGCTTTCTATCGCCTTTTCCTCCTCTTCCCTAATTCAGAGGGTGCTCTCAAATTCAAGTCTCGGGACAAAATGATCCTCATTGCTCCCTTCTGGCCTCGGCAGATATGGTTCCCTGCTCAATAGTCTTATCGGAAGTCCCCTGAAGGCCCCTTTCAGACAAACTCTGACCCAGGGTCCCGTGGTCCATCCCAATCTGAGGTCGCTTCACCTTCACGCTTGCTCCTGAAGAGATAGAGTGAATAGGTTCAATGTTTCTCATAGGGTTTCAGATATTCTATTGGCTGTGCGTAAGCCAGCCACTAGAAAAACCTACACAGCCAAATGGAAGCGTTTCTCTATCGGTGTGCAAAATCCTCCTCAGACCTTCTTCCTGCCCACCAAATAAAGTCTTAGAGTACCTTTTAGACTTCTCAAATGCAGGTCTGCAGTACTCTACAGTCAAGTTACTCTCTGTGCAATTTCAGCTTATCATGTGTCGGTACAGTCCTTGTTTCTGGCTCAGTTACCTGTAGTTAAGAGGTTTCTTTGGGGTATTCTGCATACCAGACCTTCTATCAGACATCCAGTCGCAGCCTGGGATATTAACCTTGTGCTAGACATGCTCACTCAGAAACCTTTTGTCCCTGTAGCTACCTGCAAGTTGAAGTTCCTCACTTGGAAACGGCCTTCCTGGTGGCCATCACTTTGGCCCGTAGAGTTTCTGAAATACGATCTTATCTGTGTCAATCTTCACCATTCATCACAGATGGGTACTGGCTGGAGATCAGACCCTAGCGGAGCCTTTTTTTTTTTAAAAGGATAGTGGAGTCAACGCAGTAGTCGGCGCGCGCCCTCGAGGCCGGCGTATTCGTGGCGCTCGAGGATTAGCTGCTGTGTCGACTCCGCCTGCCTACCAGTTCTTCGCTCCGCCGCAAGGTCGCCTGCAGGAGCCAGCTGAAGAAATTTTCAAACTTTTAGGCCTTAGCCTTTTGTCGTCGACAGGTCCGTCGGTTCCTGCTAGTTCTAGTCTGCCCTATCGACGTCGCTGGTAAGATCTTTCCATTTATTTTACAGTATAGCGACGCGAGTCTGTTTTTGGTGTTTTTCCGTAGGTCATGTCGCGGTCGGAGGGCAAGAAGTTGTCTAAAGGGCGGCCGCCGATGCGTCAGTAAGCGGCCAAGCACCAAGCACGACCAGCATGACCGGTGTCTCTCGTCTTGGGCCCGCTTCACAACATGGATCTGCAGCGACGCCTGCTTCTCCGTGGACCACCGTCCTCGAACAGCGTCGCGTTTAAAGTAGGGGCGAGCTCTGACTTCTGGGGTAGGGATTCGCACTTGTCGGGCCAAGCCGCCTCTCGGTCTTTCTTCCGGGTCCCTCCGGTTCTATATGGACCGAGGAGGAGGAGCCTGGCCTCTGTAGCTCAGCCTGGCCGGCTCCTTCCGCGCGCGCAGGAGGCCTGTCTCGCTTTCTTCCGGGAGCGGGCGGGAGGCGCCATGGCAATCACCCCTTTGGGGTGAAGGCTCCTGGTGTCGCCTCCTGACGGTCCGGAAGGCCCAGGTCGACGCCATCCTCGACGCCGCCGCTTGGTGCCGCCTGGGCCTTCAGTGCCGCTTCATGGTGCCATGGGCCCTGTCGGCGCCGACTGCCTCTCGACGCGTGGGCCTTGTCGGCGCCTGCTCACAGTGCCAATCCTGCTCGCGGCGCCGTGACCCTGGAACGCGCTTGCCATGTCTCCTCTGCGCCGAGGTTGAGCACGCACTGTAGCCTTCAGAGTCGCCCGCCGGTGCCGCCCTCGGTGCTGTTGGTGCTCTGCGCCATGGGCACTGAGGGTCTGGCGGTGCCGTGTTCGCACCCCGAGGGTCTGGGCGCAGTCCGCCTGGAGTCGCGGCGCCACTTCGTCCTTAGGCTACCGAGCGCCGAGGGGCCTGGTGGCGCTGCCGGGCGCTGGGAGGTTGCTGGGGCTTCTGTGGGCCTGCCTCTGTTCCTGGTACCGCCCCTGGTGCCGGTGGACTTGATGGTGCTGCAGCTGGCCCTAGTTCAGGAACTTTGGCGCGCTGCCCTGCGCATTCTGCCAGTGCCGCTTGCGGGCCGTGGAGGGTGCAGGTGCCGCCTGGCCACTGCTTTGACTTCTGGGCCCTTTGGTAGGTCACTTCCTCGCCCTCCTACCGCCTGGCTTAGGACCTCAGACTCCACCTCTCGGAGTCGGGCTCGAGTCGCAACGGGCAGTCACACCCTTCGGGTTGTCTGCAGAGGAGGACGAGCCAGTGGTCTCCACGACAGGTCTCAGTCAGCCCCTACTGAGGTGCGCCTGGTTCCCCTAGGTTAGGGTCAGTGGTACTGACCAGCAGGCTGTGGTGCGTGCCACCATTGCCGTGCAACCTGGCCTTGGGGTTCCTGACCCCGGCGGTGGTACCCCTCGGTGGTGTGTCTCGATCGCCCAACTTTGGGCCTATCGAGAAGCCCACGGAGGGATGGTGCTGCTCCCTGGGTCTCCCCTTGGGGGCAGCCCAGAGTTGCCAGCTTCCTAGGCTGGCCCTTTCGGGGACTAGGACTCTCTCGGACTCGGGGGTCGAGGGTGTGGGGTCGGCGCGTCGACCTTTCTCTGGGACCCACCTGGCCTTGGACGTGCGGGCGCGGACTCGCCTTCCCCTTCTGGTTCCTTGAGGGGTCCCATTCTTTGGAGGCAGGGGACCGTCCCTTCTGGATCTGTACGGCCCTGGTCGCCTCACTTGGGGATTCTTCTGGGCGCAGCCTAGGCAGTACCAACGTGGTTGTACAGCTGTCGGCTGCGGAGTCTTCCAGGACACCCTCCCGGGGTCCATGGTCTGCTTCCTAGCCCTGGCAGAGGTCAGCCGACTTCCTCCTCGCTCTGCCCCTCCCTCTGCCGCCTTCTCCAGCGTTCCCAGGTATTCTTGGTCCCAGCAGTCCTCTCACCTGGGAACAGTTCAGAGCGGTGGCTGCTCGGTTCCCTGCCTACGTTAGGGCCATGGACAGCCAGGTTTTCAACCTCCCCGAGCAGCCACTCAGAGCGCATGGTGACCTCCAGCTCCTCATCCCCTCTTCAGGGGTGAGGAACCGTCTGTCCATATCTTCCTGCCGCTGATCTCTCCGGTATCAGCTTTCCTCGTGAGGATGCTGAAGGACCTTCACCCTCTCCCTGTCCGTGAGCAATCCTGAGCATCGGCGACGCCTTCTAGGCGATTTTGGTGCGGCCACCTTGTGGTGCCGTCTCTGGCCTGCTCCCTTCGGGAGGTGTCCATGCTTCGGCAGAGGCCCTTCTCCAGAGTTCCTGCCCTAGGGACCTCAGCCAGAGGTATTGCGGCCCCCAGAGTCTCCAGGTTCTATGCCTCATCCACAGTCCGGATTGACGCACCTGGACACTCCTGACGGGCTTCGCGCCTCCACCGTGACCGCCCCCAGATCAGGACTCTTCAGATTTTGATTTCTGGAGGAGGACTTTCACTGCATGGTTGCTTCTCTCCATCTCCGCCATCAGGCCCACTATGCAGCCTACAACAGGTTCTGTGGTCAGCGCTGGTCAGATCCTAGCTGCTTTGCCTGACTCGGAGCAAACCAGGCAAGCATCGCACTCTCTGCACGTGGCCTGGAGCTAGCAAGGCACCAAGCAAGGGCATCTTACGATGCCACGGAGGTAGCTACCAGGGTAGTAGGGACAGCGATCTGCACCAGGAGATCGGTGTGGCTTCGCTTTTCCGGTTGTCACCCTTGGCCCGGCGGGTGATTTGCTCCTCCACCAGGGAACCTATCTCTTTCCGTGAGGGCGAGATGACGTTTGTCGGGGCAAATTCCTTCCTCCGGGGACCCGGTCTCACTCTCTCCACCTCGGGCCTCCTCAGGCCCAGAAGGTTCCCCTAGTGTGTCACCCACTGAGGGCTGGGACACTGTCCCTTAGGGTGCAATTAATCAAACCCCTTCGGGGCTTGGTACTCACCCATCTGTGATGAATGGTGAAGATTGACACAGATAAGATATAGAAATTATGTACCTACCTGCATTATGGATCTTTCTGTGTATCTTCACCATTCATCACAATCCTCCCTTCATCCCCTGGGGCTCCATTCTGTGGATCCTCCTCCCTCTGTGCCTACCCTCTTTTTGGTGGGGTAAAGTTGGAGCCACACAGGAGGGTAGTTTTCTTCCCAAGGGGCACAGTTCAGTGGCATTTCTTCTCTACTACTTATCTTCACCCCTACAGGTGAGAACTGAGTAGTTGCCCTCCTTCTGTTATCCATCTATTTAAAAAAAAAAAAAAAAAAAGAACTCCCTTTTTTTTCACCAAATATCTTTAGAGAGAGTACTGAGTCCCTGTACCCTGTCCTTCTCCAGAATAGCCGACTCTGCTTTTGGGGTATTGCCAGTTATTCTGTGCCTTGAATTCTGGCAAATGAAGCTTTGCCACTTCTTGCAGTTCCTATACAGTCTGGTGACGGACAAGGGTCCTGGATCCTGTTACCTCTCACCTCTCCTAAATTCTCTCTTCTCCCGCCCCTTCCTTTTCCAGAGATTGGGGCCCCTGCCAATCTCCTTAGTCTTACTTCCTCTATGCTGTCCTCTCAGTGTTATTTCTCCTTTTAGTTCAGTTTTCTCTTCCTTTTTCTGTCCCTTGGACTCTCTTGTCCCACCCTCCATCCCTTCCTCTTACCTCTCCGGCGACTCAGAACTGGTAGGCAGGCGGTCGACACAACAACGGCTAATCCTCGGCGCCACGTGGTACATCGGCCTCGGGCCGGCGGCGCTCGTGCTCCGCCTATCCTTTAAAAAAGGCTCCTGGTCCTGATCTCTGGCCAGTACCCATCTGTGAGATGAATGGTGAAGATACACAGAAAGATCATAATTACGGTAGGTACGTATTTCTATTTCTGGTCACAGACACCCTCCCCAATACACGGTATTTCACAAGGGCAAAGTAGTTCTTAGGACTCACCTAAGTTTCTCCCTAAGGCTGTCTCAGAATTTCATCTAAACCAACCATTAGTCCTGCCTACCTACTTTGCTAACTTTCAGAATGAAGGGAACGTGCCTTTCATTCTTTAGATGTTAAGAGAGCGCGTGATTCTACTGGATAGAACAAAGACATTTGCAAGGCTCAACAACTGTTTTTTCCTTCAGCGAGACCCGGCTGGGTCAACCTGTCGCTATTAGGTGCATCTCAGCGTGGCTAGTAGCATGCCTCCACCACTGCTATTCTGTGGCACAAGTGAAGTTGGAAGGCAGAGTGTACACTAACTCTACTACAGCAGTCACGGCATCTCTGGCGGAATCTGCAATGTGCCCATTGTAGGTAGTTGCACACGCTACATGGAGCTCAGTTCATACCTTCGCTAAGCACTATGCTTTGATGTCCATGCCAGACAAAATCTGTCATTTGGTAGGACTGTACTTAACGGACTTCTGTCCTAAGTATGTGAGCTGTTAGTTTTCCTGCCACCCACCCACCATCTCCGTGCTCACATATCTGTTTCTGGTCTTCACTCCTCAATGGCTGGGCTGTGAAGACTCTATTGTTTACCCTTCTTACACGGGTCATTCGGACTATCTTATGTCTGTTTTGTTAAGTTAGTCCTCTAGGTTAGTTACGCTGCACTTCCTCGGAAAAAGTTACTGAGGCTGTTGGAAGGTCGATGCCAAGGTAGTCTTTACCACGCGAACCACAGCTCAAGGTCCACCTCGGGCGCTGACCCCTTGAAAAGGTTTGCTTCCGCTGGGTCCTAGCACCTCCCTATAGATCCCATTAGTGTGAATGAGTGGTGGAGACTTCGTCCAAGGAGATCAAGAATTACGATAGGTAAGTCATTTCCATTTCTAGGGACGTGGATATGTTGTTTAATCCACACTTATTGGCAGGTTCCTTGCGCTTTAAATGTTGCCGGAAGGTCTTCAAGCTGGCTTCTCCCACCCACCCGGGTGGTAAAACCCTCGACTCTGCCCCATGACTCCAGATCTTCTTTACCGCTGAAGCTCCGTTCCCTCCATTGTGCTCTATGCTTTAGGCCTGGATCCACATTCTTCGTTAACCCAACTAATTCTAAAATTTACAAGACTCCAGTCTTTGTCTTCCCTCGTGGTCATGGATGGACAAATAGACTCCTGGCTTTGTCAGTGCCCTGTGGACAGAAGATGTCCTGGACTGATCCGCACTCCGATGCGTCTACTGCCTGAGGCTTGGCCATGATTAGCAGGCTTGCAAATTGTGCACGCTCCTTCTGGCTTCAGTCTTGGAGGACTGTGCTGCTCGACTACTTCTTGGGCACCCTGAGAAAGCGGTACCCGCCCGTCAAGTCGAAGGAGGTCCATTGGGCAGTGTCTACTGCGGCGGGTTCAGCGGAACAGTTGGAGCAGATGATCGCCCTCGAGGAGGAGGAGGCCCAGGCCGCTTCTTCTTCCTCCTCAGTCATAGCATTTATCCCGCTCTCCTTTGGCTGTTCCTATACAGCTTTTAAGGATCTTTGTCAGTCCCTCTCCACCAAGGGAGAAGGACCATTGGGACATTCCAGTTGGTCTAAGAAGGACTCAAAGGTAAGTCCCACCAGTAGACGTTCATGGGAGCGGAGAGATCCCTTCACGGACCGTTGACTTTGGTCGAGGTTGCGGCTAAGGCAGCTGGCTTCCACGATGTCCCTGTCAGGTCAGCCGTCCGAGACACCCGTCGATGCGGTCAAGATTTTTTCGACCCGTCGGACAGTTTGTCGGCTGGAGATGCCAACAACCCTTCTTCACGGTTCCCGTGGAAACTGAGGACTTGCCTGTGCCTCCTGTGCGGAGTCCCCAGTTAAGGTCCCAGTACCGAGGGAGGCGGGTTTCCCCGTCCCTCTCAGACCCATCCTTGGAACCCGAAGGTCTCAGTCTCGGTCATCTTCAGGTCCAGCCGATCCACTACATCGGCAGTTTCGTCCCTGCACTGTGGAAAGCGGCATCACCGCCATCCTCTTCCTTCTCTTCAGAGGATAGGCTCCAGCGCTAGTTGTGTCGGTGCTACGAGGACTTGATGTGGCAGCAGCTTTACTGTCTGGTAACAAGCCGACTCGTTGTCACCTTCTCCGCCATTAAGTGGCTGTCACCGAGTGGCGAAACAACCCCTCGTAGTAGTCAAGGAACCGGCACGGTTGTTCGGCGAAACGGCTGCTCCACCCATTGTGGTGGAACCTCTGCCTCCACAACCGAAGACTGGGGCCCCGACCAAGGATCTCGGTTGGGTCAGGGCTTGCCCCATAGGTTGTCGGTCACCCTCACTCCCAGTCGACCTCGCACGTGGAGAGGTGGCTCAGGCGCCTAGCTGTTTGCAGACTCTCGAGTCTGACGACGATGACTGCTTGTCTCCAGGCCGCTAAATCTGGAGTCTGCAGGGGTCAGTCTGTGGACGAGAGCCCATCCTCGTTTTGGGAGTGCTTCACTCATCTCAGAGTCTACTGAAATGAAGCTCGAACCAGTTTCAAACGGGCCAAGTATCCTATCACGGAGATACTGGACCAAGGGATTCCCCACGGAGGCCTTTCCTGTGGCCAAAGCCATTGTTGACCCAGCCCTGGAGTTGTGGCAGTGGACAACATCTTGTCCTGCACCTTGCCAGGATGGCTCGAAGTATGCGGTCCCTACTGGTTCACTCTCTGGTTTCTCGGAGCACCCCTCTGCGGAGGGATTAGTGACTGATAGTGTTTTCCGGCGTTCCGGGAATGCTCGGGATATGGACAAACCGCCCGATAAGGAATCCATAAAGTTAGACTACTCAGGCGGAAGGTATATGCTGCTTCCTCCCTAGGCCTTCGTCAGGCTAGCTCGGCCATTCTGATGGCACACTTTTCACACGCCCTTTTGGGCTCCTTGGATGAGGTTATTCTCATCTCCGGCTGACCTTCAGACGACGGTCAAGCAGGTGCGGATCAGGAAAGGCAGTAGCTAAACAGCAGCTCCAGACTTAGTTGGACATTGCTGATTCATTTGCCGGTCAGTAGAGTCTGCAGTGGCCATGTACTGCAGAGCTTGGCTTCGATCTCCACCTTCACGGCAGATACCCAGCAAAAGCTGACAGATGTTCCCTTCCTGGGTATCGACTTATTCGGCCCGGGTGAAAGGTCTTCCAATGGATCGAGAAGTCCAATGCCACCTTGGACTCGGTCACGTCTCCCCAGAAGGACAAAGGCCGCCAGCAGCAGCATAAGCCCTTCGGCCTTCAGCCACTGCAGCACATCTGGCCCAGCAACACCAGCATCAGGGCTAGCAGGCTCACGCTTGCAACCCCAAAGCCAAGCCTGCTGCTCTCCAGCTGGAAGCCTGGAGGAAAAGCCCAGGAGGTTCCTCGGCCGCCCTTCCTCCAAGCCTGCTCAGTGATGGGTTGAGGGTGTCACCCCAACCTCCTCACTCCTCCTCGGGTTCCCCTGTGGGGACGCCCGCCACTTCCTTTCCACCTGGTCCACTATCACAACTGACCGCTGGGTGTTGGAGTGGTAGGCAGGGTCTGTCTCTGGAATTCAGCAGGCCCCCACCATCAAGCCGTCATCCCACGGGGGCTACGGGTTCCACAGCCCTCTGTCAGCCTGCTGAGCCAACATTGCCTTGCTCCTCCAGAAGGAGGTGATCAGTGAAGGCGGACCCCTCCAGTCCCAGGGTTTGTGTCCAGGAACTTCCTGGTCCCAAAACAGACGGGGCTGGCGCCCCATTCTCGACACATGACCTGAACAAGTTCCTAAGGTCTTTCACTTTCAGGATGGTCACTCTGGCTCAGATCATTCCATCCTTGGGAGCCAGGCATGGTTCTGTTCTCTGGACCTTCAGGACACATTTTTTCACATCCCAATCCATCCGCCTCATCAGTTCCTCCGCTTCAGAGCAGGGGGATCCCTTTACGAGTTCCAGGCCATGCCCTCGGCCTCTCCAGCTCCCAGGGTCTTCACCAAGTGCATGGCAGTGGTGACAGCATTCTGCGGTGCTGAGGGGTCCAGGTGTACCCTTACGTGGACGACTGGCTGATTGCAGCCCCTCCAGGTTGGAGGTGGAGCAGTCCAGGGATCTGGCCTCCAGGTCTGCTCTCAGATTGGCCTCCTCATCAGTGAGGCCAAGTCTGAACTTGTGCCATCGCAGGTGATTCAGTTAGTTGGGGCAGAGCTTGACTCTCTTCGAGCCAGTGCACGGCTCCTGGCGGACAGGGCCAAGGTCCTTTCCTCCTTTGTCCAGTCATTTCTAGTTGGGCACTGCACCTTCCCAGGACTTCCTGCGCCTCGGCCTCATGGTGGCCTGCACCAGCGTGGTCCGTGGGGCCCTGGCATTTGCATCCCCTGCAATGGGGCTGGCCCGCCAGTGGTCACAGTGCTCGGTCCTCTGGACCAGCCAGTGACAGTGACCCAGGAGATGTGGAACGGCCTACAGTGGTGGCTCGCTCAAGCTCATCTGCAAGAGGGTATCCGCTTGTCTGCCCCGAGCTGACGGTCACTCTGACTACCGACGCTCTCTGATGGGTTGGGTGCCCATCTGGGGGAGCTCAGAGCCCACAGCCCTGGTCCCCAGGAGTCTCGATGCCACATCAACCTGCTGGAGCTTCAGCGGTCCGACTAGTCCTCACCGCCTCGCCCATTTGTACGGGGTCAAGTGGTCCAGGTCCAGATGGACAACACCACAACAATGTACTGCCTAAACCGCCAGGGTGGGACGCACTCCTTGCCCCTTTGCAAGGAAACTCTCCAACTTGGTCCCTCATGATCAGCCTGAGGCGGATCTCCTAGCCATCCATGTGGCAGGAGCCTCCAACAGTCTGGCCAATACCTCATCCGGATAGGTGCTGCATCTCACGAGTGGTCTCTCCTGCCAGAGGTATTACACGATCTGTTCCTTCCACTGGGGCACTCCTCAGGTGGACCTGTTTGCCTCAGGAGAAAGCGGCTGAGGCTGTTTCATGCTCGCCCCTCAGCAGGGCTCGCTGCAGGGATGCCTTTGAGGCCGTGGACCCCAGGCCTCTTCCGCTTTCTCCCATTTCCCTTGATCCACAAGGTGCTCCTCAAGGTGAGGAGGGACAAGGCACAGGTGATTGGTAGCCCCAGACTGGCCCCACCAGTTCTGGTATCCAGATCTCCTCAGCCTCAGCTCCAGGCTCCCGAGGCGGCTTCCAGCCCACCCGGACCTGATCTCAGTCAACCAGGGAAGGACGCCACCCGGACCTTCAATCCCTGCACCTGACAGCCTGGTTCCTGAGTGGCTAGAGTTCCAGGCCTTGGGTCTTACGACAAGGTCCTCAACATTGTTGAGGCATCCCTGAAGATGTCGACCAGAAAATGCTATGCCTTCAAATGGAAGAGATTCTCCATTTGGTGTCAGGATAAGGGTTGGACCCTTCCTCCTGCTCCTTGACCAGCATTCTGGACTCCTATGGTCCCCCATTCCCTTAGGTGCACCTGGCAGCCATCTTTGCTTGCGAGCGCACGGGCTGGAAAGCAGTCAGTGGCGCAGGAGAAGGTGGTCGGGTGCTTTTCAAAGGCCTTGATCACATATCCCTCTGGTGCGAGAACCTCCATCTCCATGTGATCTACTGCTGGTGTTGGCTAAGCTCATGGGCAAGCCATTCAACTGATGCACAGGTGTGACATCTCTCACCTGTCGTGGAAGACCGCCTTCTTGGTGGCTATCACGTCAGCCAGAAGGATGGGAGAACTCCAGGCGCTTTCCGTGGTCTCCTATCTGGTCTTCCACAGGGGCAAGGTTGTCCTGCGCCCCCACCGAAATTCCTTCCGAAGGTGGTGTCGGAGTTTCACCTTAACCAGGTGTTGACTCTGCCGTGTTTTACCCCAGTCACACTCGGAGGTCGAATATAGGCTCCATACTTTGGACCATAGAAGAGCTTCTAATTATAAGGAGCGGACGGCTGAAGTTCGGGAGAGGTTCGCCAGCTGTTTGTCAACTACGCTGAAGCCGCACCTGGCAGACCTGCAGCCAAGCGGACGATAGGCAGGTGGGTCACCTCCTGCATAGATCTCTGCTATAGGTTGGTGGGCATGGAGCCTCCCAGAGGGATAAGAGCTCATTCTACCGCCATACCGCTGCTTGGTGGCTGCTTCCAGGGACGCCCCTATCCAGGAAATCTGCAGGGCTACTACCTGGAAGTCAGCACACACCTTCATACCCATTACCACATCGACCTTGAGTCACGCTGGTTTTGGGACCCCAGTTCTCCAGTCCTTATTCCCTAAGTAGGAGGGTATGCATCTTGGCCCCTCCTCCCGGAGAACTGCTAGAGTTCGTTAGTAAGTGTGGATAGAACAACATATCCATGTCCCTAGAAATACAGGTTACTCACCTGTAACAGGAGTTCTCGAATGGTATAAGTTGTTCATCCACACAACCCACCCGACCTCCCTGGCTTTGACGCACAACCTGGCTTCCAGCGGCTAGATCTCGGCCATGGGTCAGAGCGAGAGTTTTACCACCTGGGTGGGTGGAGGAGCCAGTCTGAAGACCTTCCGCAAGATTTAAAGGCAAGAAACCTGCCAGTAATGTGGATAAACAACATATAGCATTTTAGAACTCCTGTTACCGTGAGTAACTTGTATTTACTCACCTGTAACAGGAGTTCTAGGAGTGGTATATGTTCATCCACAACCCACCCGACGTCCCTGGCTTCGGACGTGCAACCTGGCTTCCAGTGGGCTACATCTGGCATCATGGGGCGGAGCTGAGGTTTTACCACCCAGGTTGTGGGAGGAGCCAGCTTGAAGACCTTCCGCAACATTTAAAGTGGCAAGGAACCTGCCAATAAGTGTGGATGAACAACATATATCACTCCTAGAACTCCCGTTACATGTGAGTAACCTGTATTTTTTCATCCCAAAGATCTGGGTTGGAATCCTTGGAGGTTATGACCAGGGCCCCTACGTTTCTGCAGCACAGTGGGACTAAGTTCTGTGGCAAGACTACCATTTGCCGTAGAACTTCTGTATGATGGTTTGTAATATCTTCCTGGACATAAGTCTCACCACTCATTCACACTAGTGGGATTGGCGCCGAGGCACCAAGACCCATCGGAGCAAACTTTTGCTGGAGGGTCGGCGCGAGAGACGCGCCAGGAGACACGGCGCTATAGCAGCGGCTCGAGCGGTAATGACCATCTCGGCGACGACCCTCCAACCGCTCTCAGTTCCTTTTTTTCCGGCCGCCGTGCGCGCTTCAGTGACGACGCCGCCGCCTGTCATGGGAGAGTCAAACTTCAAACTAGCGATAGTTTTCAGTTTGTTTTGTACTTTATCACTATAGTAGTATCACTTAGTTTTATTCTATTTTTCGTAAAATTTTTCTAATATTTAAATTTAACTTACTTTGAAGAAGTCTCGCCTACTGGACGGAGTCGACTCATGAGCAGGTCAGGTGAGGTAGGGAGACTTCGTGATGAAAGCTGTTCAGTCAGCCGGGCTGGGTCCGTCAGCCTCTTCCCTCAGCGGGTTCCGACTACGGTCAGTCCGATGCCTGGGATGGCGGTCCCCCGCCGCATAAAATAAACGGTCGCATTCTCGGCGCCTGCTCGCCTCGAGCTCTTCTTGGCCCACAGGTCAAAAAGAGAGGCATCACCGAGGTCGCCTCTGGTATGTCTGCGCACGGTCGGTTATCAAGTATAGTTGCCGTCTCTTCGAGTCGCCAGCTTCCGATAATCGCCGCCTCGACATCGGAGCCCTCCCCGCCTATAGGTAGGGCTCCAGATGAGCAGTTTCATCAGTGGGCCGCTTTATGGAGCGATGGGCTCGGAGGTTGGTTCTTCTGCCTGTTCGGTTACCGGAGCCCTCGGCTCCTCCGCGTCAGGTAGGCGGTTTGACTCTTCCTAGTTGCGCGCGCCTTCTCGGTGCGTAGCGACTGCTTTAGGTGTTTCCTCACATGGCTGCGCGCAGGGGGCCTCACCGATGCCCTTATCTCCTGGTATTTTTCCTTCTCTGTTTCCAGGTTCCCGGGCTTTTCCGCGCCTTCTGCAGGGTCTGTGGCCGTGTCGGGCGCCTGCTGGGTCAGCGGAGCTTGCGGCGCCGCTGGCGGCGCCTGTGGTCTGTCGGTTGCTGGCCGCGTTCTCCGCGCGCGGGCGGGTGGTGCCGTTCGGATCGGGCGGCGCCGCTTGGCGCGCTGCTCGCATGCCGCTCGCGGGCGTCGTTCGCGCGCTGCTTGGGCGGGGCGGGCCCGGCGCGCGGTGGCGCTGTGCGCGGGCGCCGCCCGCGGGCGCCGCTGGGCGAGGGCCGGGCGCTGTTCTTCGCTGGGTGCCGTTTCCGTCTTTCGCTTCTCCTGTCCCGCAGTCTTGGGACTCTCCTTGTTTTTGCCATTTCCTAATTTTCACTCCTTTCCTGTCCAAACAGTCCTTTCTGGACCATCAGGAGATGATGTTGAGCCTGACCCAGACCTTCTGGTTGGTGATGAAGTGGAGGAAACAGGATCTTTCTTTGCTACAGAGCCTGTGGTCGAGGACCTGTCCTTTAAGTCTCTGTTGAAGAACCTGGGATCCACTCTTTCTCTCAGACTACAGACATCGATCCTGGGAAGATATTAAGACTCCAGTATCTTCATGCTTGGAGATCCCTACGGATTTGACTCCTCCGATTCAGCTTCCTTCGAGACGCTGTCTCAAATGGTATGGAATAACCCTGCTCTTATTCCTCAGTGGCTAAATCCATTGATAAGAAGTATTCAGCTCCCAAGGATGTCCCATTTGGCATCCCAAGCCTTTGGATCCTATTGTAGTCCTGGCAGAGAATGACAAGGTCGTTTCTTCCTCAAACTACTACAGCTCGACCTATTAACAAAGAGTCTCGGAAGATTGATACATTAGGTAAGAGAGTCTTTGCTGCCTCCACTCTAAGTATGCGATTGCCAGTTATCAAGGCTATTTTTCAGTATGAGTATATCCTGTGGCACTCTATGAAAAGAATGGTTGAAGCTCTTCCAGATTCGGATTCCAAGTCAGAGCTTCTTCTGACCGTTATTAGAGGTATTGAGTCCATAACCAACAGGTCAAAGCCGCCATGTGATGCTTTCGACACTGCTTCTCGCTCAGCAGCCGCGGATTTGTACTGGCGCCATTCCTGGCTGCGTACTTCTGGCTTCACGAATGATGCTCAGCAGCAGGTGATGGCGCTGCCTTTGATGGCTCCTTTCTTTTGGCCCTCAGGTGGAGCAAGCCTTAGAGGCCACTCAGAAGACTAGATCGGCCATTAGTTGGCCAGACCACCCTGCTCCTCCGGGGCATGTGAACAGACGTCAGTTTCATAGTCGCTAGTCCTTTCGAGGCAGAGGCAGGGAAGCTTCCATAAAAGCCAACCTGCCCAACCTCAAAAGAAGACGAGAGAAAGCGAGGGACCTAAAGCCCCAGCGCCACCTTATGAGTCGCTGGCCCAAGTTCCATCCACTCTGCCCGAGGTGGAACTTTCTCCTCCGTGGGAGGTCGTCTGATGTACTTCTACAACCAGTGAAGTCCATAACCTCAGACAAATGGGTTCTTCGGATAATTCACGAGGTTACTCTCAATTTCTTGGAACCCCGAATTGTCCTCCCATACGACAACCCAGGTTGTCGGCCTTCAGTCAGATCTCCTCACCGCTGAGATCCAGGGCCTTCTGAACAACAGGGCAATAGAACTGGTGCCCCGCATCTGTAAACACAGGGTTTACTCCCATTACTTTCTGGTTCCAAAGAAATCTGGGGATGCGCCCATTCTAGACCTCAGAAAGTTAAACAAATTCCTCCCCAGGGAGAAATTCAAGATGATTTCCTAGGTACCCTGTTACCCTTGCTGCATCAGCACGACTGGCTGGCCTCTCTGGATATGCAGGATGCTTACCAGCATATCCCCGTCCACCCGACCCACCGCAAATTCCTCGGGTTTGTAGCTTTGGGTCAGCATTATCAGTTCAGAGTCCTGCCCTTTGGGCTATCCTCGGCGCCGTGAAGTTTTACAAAGTGTTGTGCAGTTCTCATGTGCGCATCTCAGGAAAGTCGGACTCCGAGTGTTTCCTTACCTGGACGATTGGCTTCTAGCAAGTCCTTCCGCCAAGGGACTTTGGAAGCCATGCAAACGACTTCGCCTTCTCACGTCCATGGGAGTTCTGCTGAATTTGAAAAATCTCAACTGCAACCCTCCCAGAGGCTCCTTTTCATAGGGCGCTTCTAGACACCTCTTCAGCTGAAGGCTTTCCTTCCAGAGGACAGAAGACTCGACATCCTTGATATGGCCCGTTACATCAGGGAGAACCAATCGGTTACAGCTCTCTCGATGCAACGCATGTTGGTCTCATGGCGTCCTCGGTCTTCACTGTCCCTCTGGCCCGACTGCACATGAGAACCACCCAGTGGATGCTCTCCACTCAGTGGTCCCGACCTCTCACCCCAGTCTTATCCCATCAAGGTGACGGAGCCCCTTGAAGGTCTCTCACCTGGTGGTCTCAAGAGCAATCTCCTGGAAGGATTCCCTTTGCTCCCCGGATCATCAGATCTCCATCACCACAGATGCATCGCTAATGGGATGGGAGCTCACTGTCTCTCCCTCCACACTCAAGGTGTATGGACTCAGTTCAAACTCATCTCCACATAAATGTCCTGGAGATGAGAGCGGTCCTCTATGCAATCCGAGCTCTGAAGGATGTCCTTTGTCACAAGAACATTCTCCTTCAAACGGACAACAAAGCAGTGATGTATTACATCAACAAGCAAGGCGGTGCTCATTCTTATCCTTTGCAGGGAAGCAATGAGGGTGTGGAGTGGTGCTTGGAGCACAAGTCTCTGATTCAAGCTGGTTTATCTGCCAGGTATACAAAACGACCTAGCAGATCACCTCAGCAGAACGGAGGCAGACCCTCACGAGTGGTCTCGATCCAGCCGTAGCTCGGTCCCTGTTCAAAGAGTGGGGACTCCAGACCTGGACCTTTTGCATCCCACTCAACGAAAACTGCCTCTCTTCTGCTCCAGAAATCCAGGGCCTGGCATTTTCTGTCAGGATGCGTTCAGGCTGCGTGGACAAAACGCTTTACGTCCCTTTCCACCACTTCCTCTAATCCAGAGAGTACTCCTCAAGTTCAGTCTCAGGGGACCAAGATGATTCTCATTGCTCCTTCCTGGCCTCGGCAACTATGGTTTCCTCTACTCAACAGTATGTTGGCAGCCTCTCCGAGACCACTTCCTTTGCAAATCAGTCTTCTGACTCAGGGTTCGTTGGTCCATCCCAACCTGAAATCACTTCACCTTCATGCTTGGCTCCTGAAGAGATAGAAGTGAATCGGTTCAACGCTCTCGTAGAGTCTCAGACATCCTTCTGGCTGCTCGAAGCCAGCCACCGAAAAACGCACGCTTCCAAATGGAAACGCTTTCTCTCTGGTGCAAAATCCTCTTGGAATCCTTTTCCTGTCCTCCTCTGCAAGGTTCTGGAGTATCTTTTGGACCTATCAAACTTAGGTCTTCAATACTCCACAGTTAAAGTTCACCTTAGTGCCATCTCAGCGTTCCATGAGCCGGTTTCTTCCTTAACTCTGGCTCAGTTACCTATGGTGAAGAGATTTTTAAGGATTCTCCATACCAGACCCTGTTAAGCGCCCAGTTGCAGCCTGGGACATTAACCTGGTGCTGGACATGCTCACTCGGAAGCCTTTCGAACCCTTAGCTACCTGTGAGTTAAAATTTCTTACCTGGAAGACTGCCTTCCTGGTGGCCATTACCTCAGCCCGCAGGGTCTCTGAGATACATGCACTGGTTACGGACCCTCCGATACTGTATTCCATAAGGACAAGGTAGTTCTCCTACTATCCTAAATTTCTTCCCAAGGTTGTGTCAGAATTCCATCTGAACCAACCTCTGGTACTTCGCTTACTTCGCTAATTTCCAAAATGAAGGGAACGAGCTCTTCATTCCTTGGATGTTAAGAGAGCCTTCATGGTTCTATTTAGATAGAACCAAGGATGTTCGCAAGACTCAGCAACTGTTCGTTTTTTCAGCGACACCGGCTGGGTCAACCTGTCGCTATTAGATGTATCTCTTCATGGTTAGTGGCATGCCTCGTCATTGCTATTCCATGGCTCAAGTTAAATTAGAAGGTAGAGTGTCGCTCACTCTACTAGAGTGATCATGACATCCCTAGCGGAAGTCGCAATGTTCCAATTGCAGATATTATGCATACGCTACCTGGAGCTCAGTGCATCATTCGCTACACTATGCACTGGATGTTCATGCCAGGCGGCATTCCGCATTCGCAGAACTATCCTTAATGGGCTTCTATCTTAGACGCGTGAGCTCTGGCTTTCCTGCCGCCTTTTGGGGATTATCAGCTTGGTACTCTCCACTAGTGTGAATGAGTGGTGGAGACTTATGTCCAGGAAGATAGGAAAATTACGTACCTACCGTAATTCTTGATCTTCTTGGACAGTCTCCACCACTCATTCACACGCCCCACCTCCATCCCCGAGCTCACCGCTGTATTGGTCTTCACTCCTCAAATCTTTAGGCCGTGAGGACTTCTTTGCTGACCCTTCTTACACGGGTCATACGGACTATCTTATGTCCGTTTTTAATGTTGGTTTACCCTTTTGGTTAGTTGCGCTGCACCTCCTTGGTAAAAAGGTACTGGTGATTTGGAGGGTCGTCGCCGAGATGGTCATTACCTTTCAGGAGCCGCTGCTTTCTTGACGCCCAGTCTCATGAGCCGTCACACTGCTACCGACCCTCCAGCAAAGTTTACCCTCAAGGGTCTTGGTGCTCGCGCCAATCCCACTAGTGTGAATGAGTGGTGGAGACTCGTCCAAGAAGATCAAGAATTACGGTAGGTACGTAATTTTCCTTTCAGTGGCACTAACAAACTACCACATCACATTGTCAGCTTGTCACCCTGACTTCACTTTCATGGCAGTGGTTATAGCAATCAGGATGGTGGAAAGCACAGTAACACTAGTTCAAAAATAACAGACTTATAAAATAATTTCATGCCTAAAATAGCAAAACAAACGTCTCTCCTTAAGGTCCTAGCCTGTTGCATAAATGACATATGCAGAGGATCTTATGTGATAAATAAGGTATTCTATATGCATGCTATCTATCCCACTAATGAAGTTTCCACGTTATCACTTATATATTTGTATGTGCTTTCTACACCACTCATGAAGTTCTACTGTGTATCACTTATATATTTATATGCAATCTTTAACATACATACAAATATGCGTGAGTGTGTGTGTGTGGTGAGAGAGACAGAGATACTGTATGTGTGTGTGTATGTGTGTATATATATATATATATATATGTATGCATATATATATATATATATACAATAGGGGTGAGTGGTAAATGAGTGAGATAAAACAGCGATCATCCACTGCAGTGTGATATTTTTACCCTCTGCTCTACTGTGATGATATGAGACATTTAACCACACAGGTCACTGATATCATCACCCTAGGCAGCATGAAAGAAACACCTGTGCTGTTACCATAAACACAAATGCAGAACTACCCAGAGGTCTCACTGCTGCCTACAGCTAACTCAGTGAGCATTACAAAACACACCTATCTCTTCCCCCAACTTCCAGCTTATTACTGTGATGCTGTCAGCTTGATGCAGCCAGAATTTCAAACAGCACAGCTTTACAGAACAGTCTAAACTACTGCCTGCAGCTAACTCAACTACCACTGAAACACACTCTCACTTGTTCCTCAAACTCTGATTCTCACCCTTTACAATTACTGTGACAATTTCAACTTCACTGCAGCCAGAATCATAAAGAGCACAATTTCACAGAACACTCTGCACTCTGCCTGCAGCTAACTTAATTACCACTGAAAACAGTATCAGCTGTTCTGACACTCTGCCTCTCAGTTCATTACAATTACTGTGATGCTTTTAACTTCACTGCAGCCAGACTGCTAAACAATACAGCTTCACAAAAGTATGTTTCTCATTCCTATCTAAAACTTACTCATTTAGCATTGCAAAACACACTCATGTGTCTCTGAGTTTATAACACTGCCAGCCCATTCAGAAATGCTCACACACAGAATGAGCAAACACATTAACAGGAACAGAACACGAGAGCATAACAAAACTTCTAAAACTCTTGGCCCTGTTGTATATATCGAATACATGATGGGCAGATCGTTATGGCAAATATTGTCACTCCTGCATCGTGAGCTTGGATATCTCACTCATGTCTTTAGCACTTTGAGATATCCAGAGCTCACTCTGCAGGAGAGTGACAATATTTGCCATGCCACACTCATGCCCATCATGTATCCCCTATATGTATATATTTTTTTTTTAATTTCCATGAACTTGCATCCTCATTCACACAGGTCCCATTGGAAATAGAATAGAATAGAGGAGTTATTGCAAAACTCATTTTCATGTTAATCTGCTTTCCTGACACACTCGTAACACCATCAGGCCATGACATGCATGTGAACCAATTGTGAGATACAGCTCTCCGGCCCATCACAATGTGTCCACCATGTGACAGAACACAGCACCATACCTCCCCAGGCTCCGAGGCAGTGATGTGTTCCACCAATCCTTGTGCTGCCCAGCCAGCTCCCAGAGCTAATCTCTGAACTGAACCCGAGTTGCCAGCATGGAAACACAGCATGCTACCTTCTGGCCCAACAGCTGTCCCTGCACACAACATTTCTCAATAACTTTTAGGTGATTCTGTCAACCAATGACAATATGTAATCAATAACCCTGGCAAAAAGTGTACAGTGCAATTATTTATTTAACATGTCTATTCTTTCAACAGGTCTACACATTATTATATTTCACTTTTCTGGGCATAATTACTTTATTTTTCTTAAAAATTTAGACAGTTAAATTAATTTTACCAGTTATTCATTTCAGATGGCATCTCTATACCTTAAAGCCACAAATAAGTTTGTACAAAGTGAGGTATGGCCTTAACAGGTCTGTGCTATTGACAAGGTTTTGTTTAAACTGGCCCTAGTGCAATAATGTAAGACTGAAAATTGTATTAGGCTGTAGTGCAGGTTAAGCAAATATCACCATGCATGATGTGCTGTGCCACTGTCTCTGGCAGTGGAGCTGTGGTAGATAAGTGACTGCTCATTTCTGTTGCAGAATGCAGCCATTTCATTAGCTAATGTATGATGTTATAGCAATGATAACATCACATTCTGAACATATGGGGGTTTGATATAAAAGAGGGGAAGGAACCAGATTCTATGTATAAACAGAAATATTAATAAAAAATCACCAAGAAAAGTGAATTCTGTGGCACCGCAGAAGTTCTGGCGGTAGATTGCAAGTTCTCATGCGAAATTGTGCGTGTCGCAGAATTTAGGGGCTCTTGCTTATGACTGGCACAGTCCATATAACATGCTTTGAAACACATTCTGAGTTCCAGGGCATCATGCTTCAGCAGGAGATGAGGCACAAGTTTGACCAGTTGTTTTACTCCAATAGACAGAAAGATGTTAATGTGCCAGGTAACTTTTCTTTCCTTTCCCAGTGATGTTTGTAGTGACATCCACTGGTAGTGACAGGCAGTGCTGCCATTTCAGCAGAGGAAACATGAGAAAGAATTTCTTCACAGAACGGGTGGTGGACAAGTGGAACACCCTGCCAGAGGAAGTGGTGGGGCTGAAACAATCACGGATTTAAGAATGCATGGGATAGACATAAAGGAATTCTAGAGGTCAGGGTAAGGGAAATAGACTTCTAGGAAAACAAACTGAACTTAAGCTCAAATGGGCAGACTAGGTGGGCCATAGGCCCTCATCTGCCGACACTGTCTATGTAGCTATGTATAATGCCAGCCATGGGGCTTGTTCATCAACCAGATCTTCCGGGAGTTGGTCTCACTATTGATTCACACTAGTGAGTCTTAGCTGTAGGTGCTAGGGCCCTGTGGGAGCCAGAACTTTCAAGAGGGGTGGCGCCAAGACAAACTGCGGACATGCGAGTTCCATGAGACTGGCATGCGCCACATGGCTTACCTCGCACCCAACCCTTAACCACCTCAGTTTCTGTTTTGCCACCGTAAAGTGCATCAGTGATGATGTTGTTGCCCTCTGGGAGTTGGAACTTCACATCTATTCAAGAGGAGTGTTCAATTCTGTTTTAGTGTTTATAGCTAGAGTTTGTTAATCTTCCTGGACATAAGTCTCACCACTCATTCACACTAGTGGAATTGGCGCCGAGGCACTAAGACCCATCGAGACAAACTTTTGCTGGAGGGTCGGTGCGAGAGGCGCGCCTTGAAGACACGCGCGCTGAAAGCAGCGGCTCGAGCGGTAATGACCATCTCGGGGACGCACCCTCCAACCGCCTCAGTTCTTTTTTCCCGCGCGAAAGTGCGCTTCAGTGACGACACGCCTTGTCGAGTCAAACTTCAAACTAGCGCTTTAGTTTTCAGTTTGTTTTGTAACATTATCACGATAGTAGTATCGCTAGTTTTATTCTATTTTTCGTAAAATTTTCTAATATTTAAATTTAACTACTTGAAGAAGTCTCGCCTACTGGACGGAGTCGACTCATGAGCAGGTCAGGTGACGGTAGGGAGACTTCCTATGAAAGCTGTTCAGTCAGCCGGGCTGGGTCCGTCAGCCTCCTTCTCCTCAGCTGGGTTCCGACTACGGTCAGTCCGATGCCGGGGGATGGGCGGTCCCCGCCGCATAAAATAAACGGTCGCATTCTCGGCGCCTGCTCGCCTCGAAGCTCTTCTTCGCCCACAGGTCAAAAAGAGAAGGCATCACCGAGGTCGCCCTCTGGTATGTTCTGCGGCCGACGGTCGGTTATTGTTGCTAGTTGCCAGTCTCCTTCTTCGAGTCGCCAACTCCGATAATCAATCATCGCTCCTCGACATCGGAGCCCTCCCCGCTATAGGTAGGGCTCCAGATGAGCAGTTTCATCAGTGGGCTGCTCTTATGGAGCGATGGGCTCGGAGGTTGGTTCTTCTGCCTGGCTCGGTTACCTCGGAGCCCTCGGGCTCCTCCGCCGATCAGGTAGGCGGTTGGACCTTCCCAGTCAAGCGCGCCTTCTTCGGTGCTAGCGACCCGTGCTTAGGTGTTTCCTCACATGGCTACGGCGCAGGGGCTTCACCGATGCCCTTATCTCCTGGTATTTTCCTTCTTTGTTTTCCAGGTTCCCGGCTTTTCCGGCCTTTGCAGGGTCTGTGGCCTTGTCGTGCCGCTTTTGGGCCGCGAGCTTATGGCACCGCTGGCGGCGCCAGGTCTCTCGGCGTTGGGCGGGCGCCACAGGTCTCAAGGGCACTTGCCGGTGGTGCCGCTGGATCGGGCGGCGCTGTTCGCTGCTGCCGCTCTGCGGTGTTGCTCGCGGGCGCCTGCTTGAGGCGGCTGGTCGCGGGCGCTGTTTGCGGGCGCGCCCGCCTGGGCGCTGAGGGCCACGTGCTCTTCGCGCTGCAGGCGCCTCGGTGCCGCTTTCAGCCCGCTTTGCGCCTCGGCACCGCAGCCCTTGGGGACTCTCCTTGTTTTTCTGCCATTTCCTCCTATCCTAATTTTCACTCCTTTCCTGTCCAAACAGTCCTTTCTGGACCATCAGGAGATGATGTTGAGCTGACCCAGACCTTCGATGGTGATGAAGTGGAGGAAACAGGATCTTTCTTTGCTACAGAGCCTGTGGTCGAGGACCTGTCCTTTAAGTCTCTGTTGAAGAACCTGGGATCCACTCTTTCTCTCCAGACTACAGACATCGATCCTGGGAAGATATTAAGACTCCAGTATCTTCATGCTTGGAGATCCCTACGGATTTGACTCCTCCGATTCAGCTTTCCTTCGAGACGCTGTCTCAAATGGTATGGAATAACCCTGCTCTTATTCCCCAGTGGCTAAATCCATTGATAAGAAGTATTCAGCTCCCAAGGATCGTCCCATTTTGGCATCCCAAGCCTTTGTGGATCCTATTGTAGTCCTGGCAGAGAATGACAAGGTCGTTCTTCCTCAAACTACTACAGCTCGATCTATTAACAAAGAGTCTCGTAAGATTGATACATTAGGTAAGAGAGTCTTGCTGCCTCCACTCTAAGTATGCGTGATAGCCAGTTATCAAGGCTATTTTTCTCAGTATGAGTATATCCTTGGCACTCTATGAAAGAATGGTTGAAGCTCTTCCAGATTCGGATTCCAAGTCAGAGCTTCTTCTGACCGTTATTAGAGGTATTGAGTCCAATAACCAACAGGTCAAAGCCGCCATGGACGCTTCGACACTGCTTCTCGCTCAGCAGCCGATTTGTACTGGCGCCATTCCGGCTGCGCATCACTGGCTTCACGAATGATGCTCAGCAGCAGGTGATGGCGCTGCCTTTGATGGCTCCTTTCTTTTGGCCCTCAGGTGGAGCAAGCCTTAGAGGCCACTTAGAAGACTAGATCGCCATTAAGTTGGCCAGACTCCTGCCCCTCTCGGGGCATGTGAACAGACGCCAGTTTTGTCGCCAGTCCTTTCGAGGCAGAGGCAGGGAAGCTTCCATAAAAGCCAACCTGCCCAACCTCAAAAGAAGACGCAGAGAAAGCGCAGGGACCCAAAGCTCCCAGCTTCCTTATGAGTCGTTGGCCCAAGTTCCATCCACTCTGCCCGAGGTGGAACTTTCTCCTCCGTGGGAGGTCGCCTGATGTACTTCTACAACCAGTGGAAGTCCATAACCTCAGACAATGGGTTCTTCGGATAATTCGAGAGGGTTATTCTCTCAATTTCTTGGAACCCCGAATTGTCCTCCCACACGACAACCCAGGTTGTCGGCCTCTCAGTCAGATGATCTCACCGCTGGAGATCTAGGGCCTTCTGAACAACAGGGCAATAGAACTGGTGCCCCGCATTCATGAAACACAGGGTTCTACTCCCATTACTTTCTGGTTCCAAAGAAATCTGGGGATGCGCCCATTCTAGACCTCAGAAAGTTAAACAAATTCCTCCCAGGAGAAATTCAAGATGATTTCCTAGGTACCCTGTTACCCTTGCTGCATCAGCACGACTGGCTGGCCTCTCTGGATATGCAGGATGCTTACCAGCATATCCTCGTCCACCCGACCCACCGCAAATTCCTCAGGTTTGTAGCTTTGGGTCAGCATTATCAGTTCAGAGTCCTGCCCTTTGGGCTATCCTCAGCGCCGCAGTTTTACAAAGTGTTGTGCAGTTCGGGCGCATCTCAGGAAAGTCGGACTCAGTGTTTCCCTACCTGGACGATTGGCTTCTAGCAAGCCCTTCCGGCCAAGGGACTTTGGAAGCTGCAGCGACTTCTCGCCTTCTCACGTCCATGGGAGTTCTGCTGAATTTGAAAAATCTCAACTGCAACCCTCCCAGAGGCTCCTTTTCATAGGACGCTTCTAGACACCTCTTCAGCGAAGGCTTTCCTTCCAGAGGACAGAAGACTCGACATCCTTTGTATGGCCCGTTACATCAGGAGAACCAATCTGTTACAGCTCTCTGGATGCAACGCATGTTGGGTCTCATGGCGCCCTCGGTCTTCACTGTCCCTCTGGCCCGACTGCACATGAGAACCACCCAATGGATGCTCTCCACTCAGTGGTCCCGACCTCTCACCCCAGTCTTATCCCATCAAGGTGACGGAGCCCCTTCAAGGTCTCTCACCTGGTGGTCTCAAGAGCAATCTCCTGGAAGGATTCCCCTTTGCTCCCCGGATCATCAGATCTCCATCACCACAGATGCATCGCTAATGGGATGGGGAGCTCACTGTCTCTCCCTCCACACTCAAGGTGTATGGACTCAGTTCAAACTCATCTCCACATAAATGTCCTGGAGATGAGAGCGGTCCTCTATGCAATCCGAGCTCTGAAGGATGTCCTTTGTCACAAGAACATTCTCCTTCAAACGGACAACAAAGCAGTGATGTATTACATCAACAAGCAAGGCGGTGCTCATTCTTATCCCCTTGCAGGAAGCAATGAGGTGTGGGAGTGGTGCTTGGAGCACAAGTCTCTGATTCAAGCGGTTTATCTGCCAGGTATACAAAACGACCTAGCAGATCACCTCAGCAGAACGGAGGCAGACCTCACGAGTGGTCTCTCGATCCAGCCGTAGCTCGGTCCCTGTTCAAAGAGTGGGGACTCCAGACCTGGACCTTTTGCATCCCCACTCAACGCAAAACTGCCTCTCTTCTGCTCCAGAAATCAGGGCCTGGCATTTTCTGTCAGGATGCGTTCAGGCTGCGGTGGACAACGCTTTACGCCTTTCCACCACTTCCTCTAATCCAGAGAGTACTCCTCAGTTCGAGTCTCAGGGGACCAAGATGATTCTCATTGCTCCTTCCTGGCCTCGGCAACTATGGTTTCCCTACTCAACAGTATGTTGGCAGCCTCTCGAGACCACTTCCTTTACAAATCAGTCTTCTGACTCAGGGTTCGTTGGTCCATCCCAACCTGAAATCACTTCACCTTCATGCTTGGCTCCTGAAGAGATAGAAGTGAATCGGTTCAACGCTCTCGTAGAGTCTCAGACATCCTTCTGGCTGCTCGGAAGCCAGCCACCCAAAAACGTACGCTTCCAAATGGAAACGTTTTCTCTGGTGTGCAAAATCCTCTTGGAATCCCTTTTCCTGTCCTCCTGGCAAGGTTCTGGAGTATCTTTTGGACCTATCAAACTTAGGTCTTCAGTACTCCACAGTTAAAGTTCACCTTAGTGCCATCTCAGCTCCATGAGCCGGTTTCTTCCTTAACTCTGGCTCAGTTACCTATGGTGAAGAGATTTCTTAAGGATTCTCCATACCAGACCCCTGTTAGCGTCCAGTTGCAGCCTGGGACATTAACCTGGTGCTGGACAGGCTCACTCGGAAGCCTTTCGAACCCTTAGCTACCTGTGAGCTAAAATTTCTTACCTGGAAGACTGCCTTCCTGGTGGCCATTACCTCAGCCCGCAGGGTCTCTGAGATACATGCCCTGGTTACGGACCCTCCGTATACTGTATTCCATAAGGACAAGGTAGTTCTCCGTGACTCATCCTAAATTTCTTCCCAAGGTTGTGTCAGAATTCCATCTGAACCAACCTCTGGTACTTCCCGCTTTCGCTAATTTCCAAAATGAAGGGAACGAGTCTTCATTCTTTGGATGTTAAGAGAGCCTTCATGTTCTATTTAGATAGAACCAAGGATGTTCGCAAGACTCAGCAACTGTTCGTTTCTTCAGCGACACCTGGCTGGGTCAACCTGTCGCTATTGGATGTATCTCTTCATGGTTAGTGGCATGCCTTCGTCATTGCTATTCCATGGCTCAAGTTAAATTAGAAGGTAGAGTGTACGCTCACTCTACTAGGCGGTCAGCGGCATCCCTAGCGGAATTCGCAATGTTCCAATTGCAGATATATGCAACGCCGCTACCTGGAGCTCAGTGCATACTTCGTTAAGCACTATGCACTGGATGTTCATGCCAGGCGACATTCCGCATTGGCAGAGCTATCCTTAATGGGCTTCTATCTTAGACGTGAGCTCTGGCTTTCCTGCCGCCCTTTTGGGGATTATCAGCTTGGTACTCTCCCACTAGTGTGAATGAGTGGTGGAGACTTGTGTCCAGGAAGATAGGAAAATGACTCACCGTAATTCTTGGATTCTTGGACGAAGTCTCCACCACTCATTCACACGCCCACCCTCCATCCCCCGGAAAGCTCACTGCTGTATTGGTCTTCACTCCCTCAAATCTTTAGGGCGTGAGGACTTCTTTGCTGACCCTTCTTACACGGGTCATACGGACTATCTTATGTCCGTTTTTAATGTTGGTTTACCTTTACGTTAGTTGCGCTGCACCTCCTTGGTAAAAATGTACTGAGGCGGTTGGAGGGTCGTCGCCGAGATGGTCATTACGCTGAACGCCGCTGTAGCTCGCTGGGCGTCATGTCCGCGGCGCTGCTCTCGCTACCGACCCTCCAGCAAAAGTTTGTTCTCGATGGTCTTAGGTGCCTCCGCGCCAATTCCACTAGTGTGAATGAGTGGTGGAGACTCGTCCAAGAAGATCAAGAATTACGGTAGGTACGTAATTTTCCTTTTTGTGTCAGTTTAAGGATTTTATAAAAATATTTTTTTCAGTCTCTCACAGCCCTGCAGAGTCACCAGCTGATGGCCATGGATGACAGTAGTAGGAGTATTCTCAGGTTACTTTCTCCATCAGGCAGGGGTTCTGATGACGGGCAGTCCTGTGCCTGGGAGGAAGGACAGTCCTAGTGGAAGCACAAAAGAAGTGGGCCTGATCCCATTCGGCTTCTCTGCGCCACTAGGCCTCATGTTCTTCCATTTCCTGTTGGAAGGGAAGAAGCAATACTGCTTTAGGTTGCCCTCTCAGATCTGCTATGACATTGTCACTCTTCGGAGTCAGATACCTCACTGGCACTGTCAGCGTTACTGGGGCCTCTGATATTTGGAGGTCAGTGTCTCAGGGCTGGAGCCTCCCTTTCTGTAAGCTGAGACTCCAGTGGGCAGTTCCACCATTGAGTAGCTCATATGGTGCAGTGGGTGCACATCTAGCTTGTTTGCCTCTGCCAGTGGAGCCAGTCCCTGGTCCTTCAGTGCCGGTTGACCAGAGCTGCAGGCGGGAACTCAAGTTGGTAGGCGTTAGCACTGGCAACAGCCACTGGGGCCTTGCTGGTGACCACGCTGCTGACTTCTCTCCCACTGGCCACACCCCAGTTCGGTGTCCCTGTGTTAGGACCTACTACTATACCATTGTTGTTCACTTTAGTGCTGGCTGGGTTATCAGCGACGGGTCAGCGCCTCTGTCGGTGCCAGGTTTAGGCCCTTCTGGGCCTGGCTCGCACCAGCTCCAGTGCCGCCCTTGGTGCTGAGGATCTCCTGGTGCCAGATTTTGGTTTGGTTACAGCACTGCCTCTGGCACTGGCCCTTCTTCCCTTGGGGCTGGGGCCACTGATGTTGCCAAGGCCACGTTCCTGTATTGGAGGACTTAGGATCCACCCCCCATGATCCCTCCTCCTCCCTCCTCCAGGGAGGATATGGAGGGGGATAAATCTGATCCTGACCTCATTATTTCTGAGGGTGACAACAGAGACTCCTTTTAACCTGGACTCTTGGACCAGGCCTTTTTCTGTTCCACAGGAGGATCTAACTTTCCAGGCTTTGTGCAGGAATATGCATTTTGCACTGGATTTTGAGCTTTCAGCCATTGATCCAGGTTAATGTCTCCATTTACAGTGGTTAAACATTTTTAGCATGACAGTCAATTTAGTTCCTCCAAGTCTCTGCATTTGGAAACCTCGTTGGATGCAGTGCAGTAGAGACCTGCCTCTATCCCTTCTGTCTGCAATCAGATAAACCGAATACAATTCTCAAATCCTTGAAGAACTTAACTCACACTTTGTCACTGCCGGACTAGCTGACTCCTCACCGTCACGCTAGACATGTGAATAGCAGTGCTAGCCCCACCTCTGCAACCAGTATCCCATCCCATCCCATCCCTTCAGCCGCGCACGCTTAACTACAAAGAAGTTGAAGACTCACTCCTCAGCCTTGATACCAGGAAAAGTGTAGGACGATGGTCTCAACCCTTGTTCCTGAGACTAGGTTTTAGGCCATCTCACTGCCCCTATCATCCATGTTCTCAATCTCTCCATCACCTCTGCCAGAGTTCCGTCCTGCTGAAATCCACCCATATTCTTCCTCTCTTCAAATCAGGAGACCCTTGTGATTTAAACAACTACAGGCCCATCTCGCCTTGCCTGTTCTCTCTAAAGTTTTGGAAAAACTGATCTATAACCAACTAAAAATCATCTTGAAGCGTACTCGCTCCTAAACCCAGCACAATCTGGTTTCAGATCTAAACACAGCACCATCACAGCATTGGCTAAAGTCTCTAATGACTGGATTTCTGCTGTGGATTCTAAGAAGATTACTGGTGCAGTCTTTCTAGACCTCAGTAAAGCATTTGATACTGTTGACCATCACCTTCTAATTACCTGCCTCACTAATCTAGGTGCCATTCCATCTACTGCACAGTGGTTTAACAGTTATCTTTCTGAAAGGATACAAAAGTCAAAGCTGATGGTCTACTCTCAGCCCGCCTCCCGATTGCCAGGGGAGTCCCCAAGGCTCCATCCAAGGCCCGATCCTTTTTGCCTGTATATCAATTATCTTGATTCTTACATAGCAATTCCAGCCTGCACTTCTTCGCTGGATGATAGGTGTTGTACACCACAGGTACAACCTTATTGGAAGTTAGTGAAGTGTTGCAAGTTGACTTTGCTCAGCTCGAAAACAATGTCATAAAAGCCAAGCTTCTCCTAAATGCTAAGAAAACTAAGGCAATGATTTTTCACATAATATTTCCTTGGCACTCTACCTGCCCTTCTGAAGGACTTTATTGTTACCTCCTGGGAGAACCCTGGAAGTCGATCTAAATTTAAATATCTTTGCATTTGGATAGACAATAAGCTTTCCTTTAAAGACCATATTGAGGACTTATCTAAGAGGCTTAAAGCACGGTTAGGATTCTTTTTTAGAAATAGGTCTCTCTTCCCTCTTGCAACCCGAACCAGGCTTGTCCAGGCCACATTCCTTCCCTTCCTTAAATATAGAGATTTAATTTATATCTCCTTTCAGTCTCAAGCCCAAGTAAGCTGGACGTTCTCTATCACTGTGCCCTGTGGTTCATCACCAGCTCCCCACCGAACCCACCACTGTGATCTATACTCAGCTGTTGGCTGGACCTCCTCACCACCAGACGCCTGATCCATGCTGGGATCTGGACCCTAGTTACTCCTTCACAAACTACCGAGCTACATCATGTCTCTTATCCACATCTCCCATAGTGCATACTCCTTAGGAAATCGGGCTACATCCTGCTAGCTGTCCCTAAGACTCGACTACCTGTGCCAGCGAGCTATTTCAGATGCTCTTCCTACTGTTTGGAACCATCTTCAATCTGTACTGAAACTAACTAGCGTCGTCTCAATTAATTTCTATAAAGCACTAGCAGTCTCAAATAAAAGATATTTGCAGCCATACTAAGCCTACCTCCTACTCCAAGTCAGTCATATGTGTACTGACTGTTCTTTTTCTCCAAGCCAAGAATGAAACTGCCCAACGAGCATAAGGCTTATATTTGCTAAATGATATGACATCCTCGGTCCTCCTACCTACATCCTTCTCTCCCATGCTCTTCCTAACCCCTAGCCTTCCCTGCCTGCAAATCTTCTACCCTGCCCTCCTAACTATCCGTGATGTCTTAACTGGACCTTGGACTGCTAGGTTGTACCTTATCATGATATATCTGTTGTGATCTACGTATGCACTGTTTCTAATTACAGTCAATTATACCTGTCTATGTAATATCCATATGTCTGTGTAAATGTCTCAGGACCTCCTTGTGAATGCGCTTGCTCAACAGCGATTTTCCTGCAATAAACTTGAACTTGAAACTTGAACACTGCCCAAGGACAAACCAGTGTATGTTTCTAGGGCATGGGTATAGTTCACTTATCCACACATTGGCAGTTCCACTGGAAGTGCTGATTCATTGGAATGTCTTTAAGCTAAGCTCATCCAACCACCCAGGTGGTATAGTCTCTGGCTCTGCCCTCTGATCTCAGATCTTCCTTTCCGCTGGAAGAGTTTGCTCTTCTCCTTACAGCTTCTTGTGCTTTAGGGCCTAAAGTGCATCATTGTGAACTTTCTTCTTTTTCGCTATAATTTTCAACTTTTGACATTTCCTCCATTCTGCTTCTTTCTTGCGGCGAAGATGAAACACGATGAAGTGAAGCCAGTCCCTGGTTTCAAATTCTGTGTCACGTGCCAACAGAAGATGTCGCAGATGGACCCACACGTCATGCCTCTGCTGCCTGGGACGACACCGATTTTGTGGTAGCAGCCTGTGCCAGTCCATGGTCCATTACTCCCTGGAGGATCATGCTGCACAGCTTTTCGTTGGCCGATTGGCCCATCGGACATGAAGATCTTACTTTGAGTGGGAGCTCTTGCAGCAGGCTACTACAATAAGGACTATGCCGCAGGCACTAGGACCCACCGGAAAACTTCTCAGCCAGCAGTACACAGCAGGGACTGCCCCGACATCGGCTCCACCCGACTTCAGCCCTGGTATAAAGGGGCAGACCCAGCTCCACCTCAGTTCTTTTCCTGCCACGACCTCGCGCGCGTGAAGAGTTCTTGGCTTTCCAGCCCAGCTAAAACTTCAGTTTTCACCTTTTTCTGCTGCTTTCGGACGGATTTTCTAAAGTACTGGACGTATGTTGTCCCCGTCTTCTGTCTCCTCATCGGGACCCCACTGAAATAAGTTCAGTTGTGGCTGTCAGATTCCAGCCAGAGTCAGCCACATGGAAGTGTGTCTTCTGCCTGGGGCCAAACCACGACACGCCATCTGTTCCTCCTGCCAAAGCTTTACTAGTAGGACCAGGATCTGCGCCTGAAGGCATACCTATTGGAGAAGAAGATGGATCTCCACACCTCCGGGAGTAGACAAAGCATAAAGATAAGTCTAAAGCCGGCCCAGTGGCGCTGAGGGTTGAGGCGCTAGATGCCACACCTCGCACTGCACCGCGACCCAGGTTCGGATACGGACTCGGGTCAGTGGGGAGGAGGAGGATCGAGCATCCCAGCGGATGCTCTCCTCCCTCTGGGGAGGGTTACCAGGGGTGCCTTCGCACCCGCTTCCCGAGGAGAGCCAGTGGAAGCACGGGTCCTGGGTACTGGACTCCATTCACTGGAGTTGGGGGGTGGCTGTCAGGTGCTTGGAGAGGCGTGCATAAACACGTCGCCTCTCTGGACATACGTCCTCGCGCGGCGTCCCAGGGAGGGCTGGGGGACCATAGAAAAGCGGAAAATTCTCAGTGAGCCTAGGTGACGCTCCTAACAGCCATCCAGGTCCAGAACCCAGGGGCAGATCTCTGCTGTGCAGGTGCTCCACAGTAGGAGGAGGAGGTAAGGAGTAACCGGGCACTCTAGGGGACAGATACTGTGGTAGCGGACCTAGGAGGGACATGAGCACGCCTGAAGGAGTGGAGCACTGAGAGAGTACAGAAGGGGTATAAATGGGGCAAAAGGTGTCCCAAAGTGTAAAAAAAAAAAAAGAGATAAGTCTAAGTGGTCCCGTGACAAAGACCGTGAGTCGGTCCCGGTCTCGCTCCGCGGGCCTCTCTCCCAAGAAAGCCTGCGCTTCCCAGGCTCAGTTGAGCACTCCAAATCCAAAAGCAGGCTAAGGCTGGGCCTTGGGGAGAAGTCAGCAAAGCCTTCAGTGACTCCGCTAAGGTCACCACCAAGTCCTCGGAGGCACAAGCTTGGCCCTGCCTTCCAAGGCCTTGGCGTCGCCCGATAAGAACCCCCCTGGAGCCATACCCAGTGCACCACCCCATTAAGCCACTGCTGGTCCTGGTACCAATGCCGGTAGAAGGGGCGACAGATCGTGACTCAGCCGTGCGGAGCAGTGTCTCCATCCCTAAGTCCTCCTCCCTCCAGGGCTCTCCAGGTGGCTCACCTTCCAGGCCCGATGCAGACACCCCTTTTCCGAGGAAAGCGCCTCTATGTTCACGAAGGATGAGCTCCAGGATCTGTTTTCCTTTGGGTGGGGCCAGGTCCAGAGCGGACCCCAGGCCAGCCCTGTCACGGTACAAGACCCATTGAGGGAAACCACAGCCGGAGGTGCCTCTTCACTGCGGAAGACCACAGAGTGGACGCCACCTCCAACACCTTCAAGGCTCATTCTCGATCTTGGTCTGCAGACCGACACCGGTGCTCACCAAGGTCTGGTAGCCAATGTTTGGTCAGGTCTCGCACCAGGAGCGTTCCCCATTCTGCTAGGCGGGACTGCTCCGGCGTCAGTCCGGCGTCATTCTCTGCTCTGTCATTGGTCCCGTGACGACGCCGGTCGCGGACCGCCGATGGATCGGTGAGTCACCAACGTTTGAGTGGGGCTAGTCCAGGGACAGGTCTGCTATACGACACCCAGTAGCCGGTCCACCTCTTCCTCTTCCATCTTGGGAATCGGGGTTCCCCAGGAGAGAAGGACCAGCCCCACTGCCTCCTGATGATCCAACATCATGGACGTCTATGAGGCACATCCAGGCCTCCAATGAATGGGATATGGAGGACCTGGATCTGGAACGCTGCCTGGCCAAGTACCTGAGACAGAAGGAGCCCAAACCTCTTGTGGTGCCTCCTTGGTGGACACCTTCCAGGATCTCACCTGGATCACCTGAAAGCATCCAGCTTCAGTCCCAGTGGTTCCAGAAAAATCGGATAAGCTGTATGGGCCTTTTCAGGCCGAGCACCTCAGGCGGACTCCTCTCAGTGATTACGGCTGCTCATGATAAATCTAAGCAGCCTAGCACCTTGCTCACAGCCTCCTGACCCTGAGTCTCGCTGTTTGGACCAGGTGGGCAAGAAGGTATATTCTGCCTCTACCTGTTCCATTCGGTCCTAAATTTCCTGACGCATATGGTTCAGTACCAAAATGCGCCTGGGAGCGGGACAGGAGCGAGTGAATGCCTGCCAGACTCCGAGAAGAAGAGCGAGATTCTGGATGTCCTGAAGTCGGGCTTGGACGTAGGCTCACGTTTTGTGTGCCTCGTGCATGACACTGCATACGCGTTGGCCAGAGCGCCAGCGTCAGGGGTCTGTCTCCGCGCCTATGCTTGATTGAGGGTCTCTGGCTTTCACCAAGACCTGCAGTCCGGGATCTGGGACCGTTCCAGGGTACCGCTTTGTTTGGGCAGGAGACAGAGTCGCTCATCTCTCATCTCCAGGAGTCGGGAAATCCATCTGGTCTGTCTGTCAGATGTACAGAGGAGACTTAGGAAAAGACCATTTCAAAGCCCTCAGGTGCCCAAGCCCATGTCAACCAATGGGCCAGAGAGGTGGCTTTCAAGGAGAACCAGCAACCAGCAGCCGAGGCGCTCCTTCCTGTGGCCCAAGTCCTCCCAGATCTCTGCCCACTCCTGGCTCTGCCCAGTGACTCCCCTCAGACCCTCCTCCGATGGAGGTTTCAGGGAGGCGTAGGGGTCGCCTTCTGTAACTGCAGACCCAGCGTCTGGATATCATAAGGAGAGGTCATACTCTAGAGTTCAGAGAGATTCCTCCAGACACCCCACCAAGGTCCTCCAGCTATCCTCCTTCTCACATTCCACTCATAGAAGGAGAGATACAGGCCCTCTTGCCAAAGGGCAAAGAAGCAGTTCCCCTGCAGCAACGGGGAAAAGGTATTATTCCACTTCTTTCTGGTCCCAAAAGACACAAGACCTTCGTCCCATTCTGGACCTCAGCTCTTTAAACTGTTACACAGAGTACAGGAGGTTCGGATGGTGACGCTTACAGGACTGCTTCTCTGCTGCACCAGGGGATTGGCTCTGTCCCTGGACATGCAAGATGTGTACATGCACATCGGGTCTTTCCCCTCACAGGAAGTACCTGAGGTTCCACTTCCAGGGAGCATTATCAGTTCTGTTCTTCCGTTCGGCCTCTCTTCGCTCCTCGAGTCTTTACAAAATGCTTGGCAGTAGGTGGCTGCGGCTCTAAAGCACCAAGGGCATTATGTCATCCCTTACCTGGACGATTGGCTGCTTGTGGCCCTGTCAAGGCCGCTCCTTCTTCAAGCTTTCTGAGACACCTATACTCTGTTCGAGACCTGGGGATCACCCTGAATCTTCCAAAGTCTTCCCAGAACTCAGCCAACCACTGCGTCTTTATAGGAGCGATCCTGGATTCGGTCCAGGGCATGGCCTTTTACCCCCAGAGAGGCGATCACTTGCAGGAGATTGCGGATCAGTCCTAGTAACCCCTCAGGTCCAGGCAAGTACCTTCCTCAGACTTGTAGGGCACATAGCGGCGGTCATTCCAGTCACTCCTCTGGCCCACTCTCCACATGAGAATCCCACAATGGATGCTCAGGGTGCAGTGGATCAGTGCACAGATGACCTAGACTACATGGTCAAAGTCTCAGAGCCAGTAAAGAGGACACTTTGGTGGTTGTACCCACTCAGTTTGGAAAAGGTGTCCCTTTCCATCTGGAGCCCTGAATCAGACTCTGATAATGGATGCCTCGGATTTGGATTGGGGTGCACCTGGGATCCCGCCGATTTAAAGCACATTGACCCCACAGGCCGAATCCAATCAACGCCCTGGAGATGCGAGCGGTCCTCAATGTGCTACATGCCTTTCAGGAGGACCTCATGCCAGGCTGTCTTCTTGTTCAGATGAACAACATGGCGGTCGTCTTCATATCAACAAGCAAGGCACTCACTCTTACTCCCTGTGCAGAGAGGTGATGAGAGTCTGGTACTGGGCACTGGATGGCACATCTCTATATCTGCAGTGCACGTTCCAGGCATCCTAAACAACTGGCAGACAGCCTAAGCAGGTCTCAGTCCAAGATGCAGTGGGAGCTACTGCAATCAGTAGCGGATTAGCTGTTCAACACATGGGGTCGTCCAGAGCAGGACCTCTTGCATCACCACGCAGTGCCAAACTGCCAGTTTTCTGCTCCCGAGAGCGCACCTGGTGTTTTCTGGACAGATGTGTTGTCCCTTTGTTGGGCAGGGAGGTTTCTTTACGCCTTCCTACCTTTCCTCTCGTCCAGAGAGTTCTTTTGATGTTACAGGCCGAGGGGCTCGGATGATTCTAATCTCCCGCTGTGGCCTCGGTAGATTTGGTTCCCACTACTTCAGCAGTTGTCCATGGAACCTCCAATCCCGCTGCCAATATGCTTGCAGTTGCTGTCCCAGGATCAGGGCTCACTGGTCCATCCCCATCTCTGGTCTTTGCACCTTCATGCTTGGCTCCTTTGGACATAGTAAAGAGTCCAGGTATGGGGTATCTCCAGAGGTGGCGGATGTGCCATTTCCAGCGAAGAAGCCCTCGTGCTCCACTTATGCTATGAAGTGGAAGTGGTTCTGCTTATGGGGCGTCTCACCGCCTGGATCCCATTACCTGTCTGGTGAACTCAACATTGCAGTATCTCTCTCCTTATACCAACAAGGCTTGAGCTACTCCTCTTAAAGGTGCACATGTGGGCCATGTCTGCTTATCATGTCCTTTTGGAAGATAGAACCTTAGCCCAATTGGATGTGGCCACACCTTTTACGTGGATTCTACACATGAGACCTCCTATCGGATCCTATTGCTCCCTGAAACCTCCTGTTTGTGTTGGAGAAGCTTACTCTTCCCTGTTTGAACCTGCAGCAGACTGTGAGCTGTGTTATCTTTCCTGGAAGGTTTGCTTTTTAGTTGCCATGACGTCAGCTCGAAGAGTTTCCGAGCTTCAGGCTCCAATGTGTAAAAGCCATATTTAATTGTTCATAGGAAAGGGTTTCCTCAGAACGAATCCTACGTTCTTCCTAAAGTGGTCTCGGAGTTGACCCTCAACCAGTTGGTTGACCTTCCAGTTTATTTCCTTCTCCTCTAACAGAGGAGAAGCCCTTCTTCACACTTTGGATGTCCACAGGATGCTGAGGTATTACACCAACGGCTCATCACCGTGATATCAGAGCAACTGTTTGTGACATTTGTGCCACAACACTTGGGTAAACAGTGTCCAAGCAGACCATTTCCAAGTGGATTGTCCACTGTGTTGCTTTCTGTTATGAGAAGCACAATAAACTCCTTCCAGGCCGGTTAGGGGTCACTCCACCAGAGGAGTGTCTGCTTCTTTTGCTGCTCTGTGGAATGTCTCTATTGGGGACATATGCATAGCTGCTACCTGGAATTCAGTGCATACTGTAAAGCACTGTAGCTTGGACATTGCACCCAGACGTACAGCCGGCTTCGCCTGGCAGTCCTTCAGGGACTCTTGTCTTGAATTGCTGTGTCCAGCTTCCACCTCCCGGATCGGATACCTCCTTGGCGAGGACTGCTAGCCTGCTGCAAGAGCTCCCACTCAAACTAAGATAGTACAGTTACGTAAGAACTTACCGTAACAGTAGATCTTCGAAAGGAGCTCTTGCAGCAGGCATTCTTTCCGCCTCCATCCACATGAGGATGTGCAGATGCGTCATCTTCAGGTTCGCCTCCTTCTTTTGTCAGGGTTAGATTCGTGGGTCTTGGCGGGGAACTGAGGTTGAGCTAGGTCTGCCCCTTTATACCAGGGCTGACATCGGGTGGAGCTGGCGTCAGGGGCGGTCCCTGCTGGGTACTGCTAGCTAGAAGTTTTTACTAGGGCCTAGTGCCTGTGGCATAGTCCTTATTGTAATAGCCTCTGCAAGAGCTCCTCTTGAAGATCTACTGTTACGTAAGTTCTTACTTAACTGTACTTTATGGCCAAAAGACCACAAGAAGGCCTGTGCCACAATGGGCCAGTGGCTCAGTTCATAGCCATGGAAGAAGTGGCAGCAGAGGCTGCAGTGGCCACCTCTTTGTCTCACTGCTGCTTCTGACTGGGGCCAGCATTGGAGCATCCTTCACCAGTGAATTCGGGAGATGTGTCAGGCTCTGCAGGCCTTCGGGAGAGCCCTACCTGCCGCCGAAACACACAAGACACACAGATGCCAATTCTGGAACCAAGAGAAATCATGCCCCTCCCACTCTCAAGTCCCCTGACCAATTAACGCGGGTGAAGCCAAATTGGTCGCTGGCTGGGTCGCAAGCTCCACAGTGCCCTCCTTGAGCTTGGGACCAACACCAGCTGACCAGGTGGTGACATCTTCCCCAATACAGTCAACTAGTTGTTGGAGGGCGTCGGTGGTGTCACTCTCCAAGATCCCGGTCCTCACGCTGGGAGGGCGTGGCCGGTCGGTGTCCCTGGCCTGTTTCACTCGGGATCAGCCTCCACCAGAAGTTGTTCCTCTGCAGCTGGTGCATGTCATTTACACTGCACCTCTTGTGGCTTCTTCTACGTCTGGACGCTGGGTCAGCGGGTGAGGTCAAGATGGCATTCAAGGCACCATTCACGCCTTGGCCCTGTTCAACTGGAAGGTGTTGTTGTAAACGCCTTTTCCTCCTTGTCCTTGGATGAGGAAAGGCTCCACTGGTGCATGCGGTGGCACTGGGAGGAACTCCTCTGGCAGCATTGGGCTGTAGTGGACAGAATAGGGCTGTACCTATGACCCCTGTGGTCGACTAGCTGGCACCAGTCAAGCCCACGCCAGTCTGCCTAAGGCAGTTGACACTGATGCTTGTCTCTCCATCCCTGCTGGTGGAACCACTTCCACCACAGTTGTAGAAGGGAACACTGACCAAGGACTCCCGTGCTGTGACTGGTTTGCCAGGTCAGCTATTGATGAAAATCACCCACTCAGACAACTCTCAGGTAGTTCACGGCAGCCAACAGTCGAGAGACATTTTTGATGAGTCCTCAGATGACTTGGGTGGCTGTTCCATGCAGTCATTGTGGGTGCATACCTTCAACCACGACTCGGCCGAAGAGTTGACTACTGACCTTGGGCTTTTGTCATTCATGGTTCTCCTCTGACTCATGTCAGAGTCCATGTCTGTCCCCTTGGAGCCTGTACAGAATAGGGCTAAATACCCTTTTACAGACATCCTTGATCAGGACAGATCCTGGGGTTTGCTTTTCCATGGCTGAGGCCATTTTGGGACTGGCCTTAGAGTTTTGGCAGCATCCAGCACCCTGTCTGGCACCATTGGCCCATATGGTCCACAATTATGCACCCTATGGGCTCTCTTTCCAGGTTTCAGACCACCCCGACTGAGGGTCTGATCTTGGACAAGGCTCTGGAAGTCCAGAAACACTGGGGTGTGGACAAGCCCCTGACAAGGAGTCAAAGAATCTTGACCATGTGGCCAAGAAGGTCTGCACCACTTCCTTCCTCGGTCTCCATCAGGTGAGCTACACCTTGATGATGGCCAACTTTGGTCACTCTCTGCTGGGAGTGCTTGATCATTCCCTCCCTAACCTCCTTGCTTATAAGCAGTTGCTGGTGAAGTTGTTCAGAGACCAGGGTCAAGTGCTGTCTAAACACCAGCTCCAGACGGCCCTAGTCATAGGCGACTCCTGTGGTCTGTGCCTTGGCAGTGCTGTTGTGATGTGTTGCAGGGTCTGGCTAAGGCTCTACACCTTTACGGTGGACACTCGGCATAAGCTGGCCAATGTCACTTTCTTTGGCATTGACTTCTTTGGCCCAAGGATGGAAGGTCTTCCACACGGATTGAAAAGTCCAGCACCATCCTGGATTCTGTGGCTTCATCTCAAAGCACCCAAGAGCCCCAAACAAAAAGAAGGCCTTCAGTTTTTCCTTTCAGCCTCAGCAGCCTATGCAGTAGCCCCAGCAGGGGTAGTACTAAACTTGGTGCTGTAAAGCCACGCTTTCTGGCCAGGGGCCATAAAGAGGCAGCGATAGGGGTGTTGCTCTGGCCCCAGTGGCCAGGACCCCTCCAAAGCTGCCCAGAGACAGGATTGGGGGTCTGCCTCCTACCTGTCCAGTTCCTGACCCAGCTCCCTGTGGGAGGTCAGCTTCACCCTTCTGGCCACTCTGGTCTGTCATTACTACAGATAGGTGGGTTTTTGAGGTCAGAGGCAGAGGTTTGGCTCTCTGTTTTAGGCTCTCCCATCTTACCAATCCCACACTCCGAGGGAGTCCTTGGTGTCATAGGACACACTGTCTGCCCTCAGGCAGGACATTGCTCTGCTCCTTGCAAAAGGGCAATAGCCTGTGTCCCAGCTGCCCTGGCAAATCAGGGGTATGTGTCCAGGTACTGCCTGGTCTAAAATGGATAGGGGCTGGAAATCTCAATCTGTTCAAGTGGAAGGAAGTTCCAGATGGTCACTCTGAACCATATTATACCATCCTTGGAGCAGGGCATGTGGTTCTGCTTCCCAACCTCTAGGATACTGCTCTTCCACATCCCAGTCCATCCATCCCCTGGTGGTACCTCTGGTTCATAAAGGGGGGTTCTCTCTCAGTTCCAGGTAATGCCCTTTGGCTTCGTCCTCACTAGGGTCCTCACCAAGTACATTGCAGTGGTGGTGCCTTGTGGCAACACCAGGGCATCAGGGTTCAGCCCTTCCTGGATGACTGGCTCATAGCCAGGTCATGCAAGGGGTGCTGTGGAGTGGTCCAGGATCTGACCCTACAGGCCTACAGAGACTTAGGCCGCTTGGTCAACCCGGCTAAGTCTGAACTGATTCTCCTCACAGGTGATTTACTTAATTGGGGCAGAACTAGACTCCTGTGGAACGGGCATCGGATTACCTCCTTTGCCCAGTCATTTCAGGTTTGGCACTTGCGCCTGTCCGGGACTCCTGCAGCTGCTGGGGTGTATGGTGTCCTGCATCAGCGTGGTCCAGTGGACCTGCTGGCAAATGCGGCACTTGCTGTGGGAGTTCGGCTGTCAGTAGTCCCAGTGCCTTGTACACTTAGATCTGCCATTCATAGTGACCCAACCAATGTGGGATGCTGATCCCCAAACATCTGGAGGAAGGAGTCATGTTTGTCTGCCCAGAACCACCATCATTCTCATGACTGACGATCTCTGGTGGGATGGGGAATGCATCTTGGGACCACAGGTCCCATGAGTTCTGGTCGCCCAGGGTGTTTTGTCACCACATCAGCGCCCTGAATCTCCATGTAGAGCTGCTAACTCTGGTAGAATTTTCTCTTCTAGTCAGGGGTCAGGTGTGCAAGTCCAGATGGAGGCCACTACGCCATGTTCTACCTGAACAGGAAGGTGGCATTCCCCCTTCCCTTGTGATGGGAGGCCCTCCACACCTGGACCCTTGTGTGCAGCCTGGGTGCAAAACTCCTGGTGATCCATGTCACTGGAGTGGACAGTCAGCTGGCAGACACTCTCAGCCGGGTAGGCAAGCCGACACATGAGTGGTTCCTGCATCAGGAAGTGGTGAACCACCTTTTCTCCTTGTGGGGTGCACCTGTGATGGACTTGTTTGCTATCTGGAGAATGCAAAACTGAGGCTTTGTGCCTGCCCCACAGTCTGGAACACTGATGGGGATGCCGTCACAAGGCCCTGGACCCCAGGCCTTGTGTATGCCTTCCTTCTTTCCACTGATCCATAAGGTGGTGGTCAAGGCCCAGTGGCCTGGAAGAACAAGGCACAGATGATCCTGATATCTGTGGACTGGCCATAGCAGTTCTGGTACACAGATCTCCTCAACCTTAGCAGCAGGCCTCAGTGGTGGTTGCCTCTTTGCCCAGATCTTTCGACTAAACAGGGTAAAGTCCTGAACCTTCAGTCCTTGCCCTCATGGCCTGGTTCCTGAGTGACTAGAGTTCCAGGCTCTGGGTTTTCAGAGAATGTGCTCCGTGATGTGGAGGCCTCCCAAAAGAGTTTACTCACCAGTCGATGCCTTTAAATGGAAAAGTTTTTCCATTTGGTGTCAGAGCAAGGAGCTTGATCCCTTGCCTGCCCTGTGGGTAGTAGTATCCTCAAGTACCTTTGGTCCTCTGCCATCTGGGGCTGTGAGTGACTACCTCAGGTGCACTCTGGCAGCCATCTCTGCATACTGAGCTTGGGCTGGCTGTCGACAGTGGCCAGGGAGAAGGTGGTCAGGTGCTTTTCAAGCGCTTTGACCATTTGTCCCTCCGTGCGTGGAGCCACCACCACAGGACTCACTGCCAGTGCTGGATGTGCTCATAGGCAAGCTCTTTGAGCCTATAACAGGTGTAAGATGTCACACCTGTCATGGAAAACAGCCTTCTTGGTGGCCATCCTGTCAGCCAGAAGGATTGGGAGTTTCAGGTGCTCTCATGGAATCTCCATATCTGGTCATCCACAGGATAGGGCTGTCTTTCGCCTCTACCCGAGTTCCTCACGGAGTTAGTATTGGAGTTCCACCTTAACCAGGTGATAAACCTTCTGGTATATTTTCCTAACCCTGCTTCGAGGCCGGCCGCGGCTCCATACTCTGGACTTGCAGAGGGCACACTCCTACTATATGGAGCACACAGCTAGAGTTTGGGGTGAGGCTCACAGCTGTTTGTAATATACAGTGGAGCAGCGCCTGGCAGACTGGCAGCTAAGCAGATGATTGATAGGTGGATCACATCCTGCATTAACTCTGCTATAGGTTGGCTGATGGGGAGCATCCTCTAGGGCTTAAGGTTCATTCCTCCAGACATACTGCTGCCTCGTGCCTACTTCCAGGGATATCCGATCCAGGATAGCTGCAGGGTGCTGCCTGGAAGTCAGCATGCAGCTTCATTTCCATTACAGCATCAACCTTGAGTCTCGTCATGATGTTGCATTTGGCTCCTCGGTTCTTCAGTCTCTGTTCACTATATGGGTGCGTGCTTTGCCCTCTCCTCCTGGATAACTGCTGGAAGTCTGCCAATGTGTGGATAAGTGAATTATATCCATGCCCCTAGAAAATACTCACCTGTAGCTGTCATTCTAGGAGTGGTATTTGGTTCACTTCACATTACCCACCTGACCTCCTGACAAGTTGCACACAGATCCCTGCTTCCAGCGTGCAAGATCTGATGTCACAGGGTGGAGCTGGAGGAGCTTAGCTTGAAGATCTTTTTTGAATTAACGTTTCCAGTAGAACTGCCAATGTGTTGATGTGAACTATATACCACTTCTCGAACTACTGTTACGTAACCTATTTTTATCAAGCTATAGTTGTTGCCATTGTTACTTTTGCTGAGAATGACAAAGTCATTCTTTCCCAAGAGGTCACTGTGCACCCTATTAACAGGATTAACACTTCGGAAAAGCAGACTTTCACAGCAGCTACCCTTAGCATGTGGATTGCTAGCTACTATGGGCATTTCTCCAAATATGTGTATACCATTTGGAGTTTGCTCAAGTCTCTGGCAGAGTGCCTGCCAGATTCTGAAACTAAACAAAGATTTGCAGGCTGCCACACATGGAATTGAGACTAACAGTCATCAGCTCAAAGCCGCGCCAGAGTCAGAATTACGTTTTGCATCCACTAGCCAGTAGAGCTAGTGACTTGTAAATCCACTAGCCCCACAGACTTTTCCACAGGCCCAGCTGGTGTACTTACTGAAATGTTACCTTCTCAGTACAGGTCCTCAGGGCTAGAAAATCTGACTAGCCTGAGAACAAAATATACCAGTATTTAGTAAGTGGGCGGTACCAATTTCAATTCCCTGTGCTCAAAGCCATATGGATGCCTTTGATACTGCCTCCCACTTGGTTGAAGCAAGCATCTGTATCCAAGGCATTCCTGGCTACATGCTGCTGTCTTTTTAGGGTATCCAACAACAAGTAATGAATGTTCTCTTCAATGATACTTGCCTGTTTGGACAGCAGGTAGAGAAGTCTCTGAGGTATCTCAGAAAACTAGAATCACCTGTAAGACTTTCAGAACAGTTCTGGTTAACCCTCAGAGGAGGAAAGGATGTGGTTTCTTTCAAAACTGGCAGTTCTTCTTCGGGAAAGTCAGGAGCCCAAAACAAATCTCAGCCTCCCCAGCCTCAGAAGAAGGTGCAGATGAAGGCACAGATGCAAAGCGCCCAGTGCCACTCTCTGAAGCTCTGTCTCCAGTCCTGCCTCAGCTGCCCAAGGTAGGCCTTTCCTCCCAGTGGGGAGGGGGCACGTTGTCCTCAGGAGCATCCAGGAGGGATACTTCACGGACTTCACAGAATTCCTCTGGAATATCTACCCAGAAGGCAACCCTCTTATCAGCCCATATGTCAAAGCTTCTGGCACAGGAGATCTTACTTGAGGAAGTTCTTGCAGCAGGTAACACAAGTAGGACTGACACCACCTGGTGGGTTCCGGCAATTTTCTTCCAGCAGTACTGACATGGAACGCCCCGCCAATTGGCTCCACCCCTGACCTTACCCTGTATAGTGGAGGAGTTCCCCACGTGCTCCAGTTCTTTCCACGCCTTGCGGTCAAGGTTAGTTCACCCCTCGGTTACCAATGCAGTGCCGATCGGCTCTCCCTCCTTCGCCACCATTTTCATCGTAGTTTTTGCTCTCCTCTAAGGAGCACGCCAACAAGTGCTCCTGTGGGCTATAAACCCCCAAGGACGGTCATTCAGCATGTCTTTCTGCCTTGGCCTGACCATGACACTGGCACCTGTCCCCATTGCCAGGCCTTCAACTCCTGAACGCCAGTATCAGGCATCTGAAATCTCTTTCCACCTTTTTAGCAGAGTCTAAACTGGCTGTGATGGAGCGCATCACCGTCCTCTCGGGGGGTTATCCAACCATCCTCCGCCCACAGCCCCTAAACATCGGGAGCACCAGGAGAGAGGTCTCACTCTAGGCCCAGGTCCTCGGGCTCGAAGTCCAGGTCGTCTGGGCATGTTTCCGCCTCATGACCCTCAAATCATCCCGCCCGGGAGCTACCCGGCCAAGTCTTCAGGGATCACCCTCCAACCTCTGAAAGGCGCGTCCGCCCGCCCGAAGGCTGTCTCACGCCGAGTGCAGGCAAGTCCTCCTTCCGCTCAGCCTCCACCTCCCAAGGCTGACTCGGGGAAGCGGCAAGGCCTCTGGGTCTTCTGGTGGCGGGGCCCCACCGTCTTGCCGCCAAAATCTAAGATTCAGACCGGCCCTCTTCTAGCGGCTGACCGCTGCTAGGTCAAAATCCTCTAAACATAAGTCCGACCGTCCCAAGGCTCATGCCTCCAAGGGGCGCTCCGTCTGGCTTAAGGACAAGTGGACACCAGACCGTCCGCAGCCCCTCTATCACCACCCGGTGAAGGCCATCCCACCGCTGGTCAAAGTCCTTCCGATGCCACCCCGGCACCTCCATCATCAGTTCTGAGACCCCATCGCCACAGTCGCCGGTCCACATGGCGTCAGAGCCCAACGAGGGGAGATGGCGCCTCCAACGTTGCCCCTTAGACCTATGCGGTGCCCACCATCACACGCGACAAGGGGTTCGGACCCTGATGCTGGCACCCCTGAGCGACAGTACAGGCTCCAGTGCTCCTCCCTGCACCTAATTCCCTTAAATTGAACCTTTCGCAGGTTAAGGAGCTCTTCTCCCACTGGTGGGACACAGTTGACGTGATCTCCCAGCGGGGCACCTCCTCCCACACCCACTCTGGTTCCAGTGCCTGATGCCTCGGAGCCATCTGACCAAGAGGCAGTGAGGAGCCAGCACTCAAGAAACATAAGGACAAGAGGCGCAAGAGGACCAGGTCCAGCAGTTCCTCCCACTCTCCCTCTCCGGACAAGAGTTGTAAGAGGAGATGACACAGGTCCCCATCCTCTTGACCCTGGACTCCTCGTGAGACTCCGACACTTCTCTTGTGGACTCTGACATTGATCTGGATTTAGGGACATGGAGGAACACCCAAAATCCCCTCGGATGACCCCAGCTTCATGGAGGTGATGAAGCACATGCAGGCCAACATGGGCTGGGACACTGAGGCCCTGGACCCCGAGCTTACTGCGGCTGGCCAATTACCTTCGCCAAAAAGACCCTAAGCTGGTGGTCATCCCTCCCATGGTCCACACCTTTGAGGATGTCACGTTCGCAACCTGGAGCGCCCTCACTCCTCCTCTGCTGTGCCCAAGAGGCTCATCGGCTCTACCAGGCCCCTAAGGATCACCCCTTCTTGGCTGAACCACCCAGACGGACTAAGTGGTGATTTTGGCAGCTCACAACCATTGCAGAGGCCCAAACACCTGAGCACCCAGACACCTGACAGAGAGTCAAAGCAGCTAGAATCCATGGGGCAAGGTGTACTCTACTGCCACCTGCAGTATCAGGAAGCTCAACCTGACCCACATGGTCCAATTCCAAACGCCTTTGGGAGCAGGGATTGGACATTGTGCAAAGCATGCCCAATTGCCCTCAGTGGGCAGAGCTTGATAAACTGCTTCAGACCAGCTCAGACGAGGGCACCCACGTGCTCTGAGGTCAGCCTATGACTCTGTGGACACCTCTTCAAGGGCAGTCGCCACTGGCATTTGCCTCTGACGCCATACTTGGCTTCGGGTTTCTGGGTTTGATCCAGATGTCCAGACGAACATTCTGGATGCTCCTTTCAAGGGCTCCGTCTCTTCAGCAAGGACACAGAGATCATCATCACCACCAGGCTGCAGGACTCCGCAAGGCCATCCAAACCATAAAGTCTATGTACTGTCCCCAAACAGGGCAACCTCGAAGCCCGCTGCTGCATGTGGGGACATCAACCTCAGCAACCTCGCTCCAGCCACACTTGCAGCCAGGTGGTTTGAATCAGGCGGAGCCAGAGGATCCTCTGCCTCCTTCTAGACAGGCCAAGGCAGCCACTGCCGCCTCCCTGCCCCTCTCACTGCCTGACTATCCAGGCCACCCTCCTTCCCTAGACACCTCGTCAGAGAGCTGGTCGGAGGTCGCCACTGCACACAGTGCCTGGAGTCAAATTACCTCCGACCAGTGGGTCCTCGAGCTCGTGGAGTTCGGGCACTCCATAGAGTTCAATGCCATTCCGCCCGGACAGACCACCGCCCCATCTTGTTATCCCAGGAACGCCGGGCACAGATTAGAAGGCAGATTTTATCCCTTTGGACAAACGGCATTGAGCGGTACCCGGCCAAGCGAGAGAGGCGAGAGGGCTCTTCTCCCACTTCTTCCTAGTCCTGAAGAAGCTGGGAGACCTCAGGCCTATTCTGGACCTCAGCAATCTGAACCAATGGGTCCCCACCGAGATTCCATATGGTCTCCCTCCCACCTCTCCTGCCCCTCATTTCGAGGGAGACTGTCTGAGCGCCCCTGGATATGCAAGATGCCTACTTGCATATCCCTATAGCCATGGGTCATCGAAGATTTCTGAGGTTCAGGTTCTAAGACAAGGACCATCAGTTCAGAGTCCTTCCTTCAGTCTCTCTTCAGCCCCAGGGTCTTCACCAAGTGCCTGTGCAGTGGTTGCCACGGCACTGCAGAGACTGGGCTACTTCATGTTTCCTTATCTGGACGACTGGCTCCATCCATGCCTCCTGTTGGAAACCATAAGGGACCCATCTCGAGTTTCAGCCTTGGGGAATCAAGGATCAACAGGAGAAGTCTCAACTTCTCCTGTCCCAGAACCTCCAGTTTATTGGAGCTCTTCTGGATACCACACTCGGAAGGCATTTCTTCCCTCTGACAGAACAGGTTGGATTCAGGTCCTGGCGTACCAAATCTCTGCAGCCTCAAGAGTCCCTGCAAGGCTCCTCCTCAGGCTGTTGGGCACATGGCAGCCACCATAGTTTGGTCCCTCTGGCATGACTATGCATGAGAACAATTCAGTGGTCATTAAGGGTTCAGTGGGATCAAATGCTAGACAGCTTGGATGCCCTCGATCCGGATCTCGAGCCAGTCTGACAGGAATTCGCTGGTGGATGTCGTCGCCAAAATTTGCTGGCAGGTGTCCCTTCCACATAGGGGTGGTGACCCAGATTCTGACCACCTAATGTGTCGTCCTCAGGATGGAGTGCCCACTCTGGGGACACATCGATCAGCTCTTGGTCCCCAATAGAGGAAGAAGATCTGCATATCAACGTTCTGGAGCTGAGGCGGTCCTTTATGCCCTTCAAGCTCTGGTCTCGGTCCTAGTGTGGGCCACCTGCTGGTCCCAGACAGACAACACTTGATGATGTTCTACATCAACAAACAGGGTGTACACCATTATCCCCTCTGCCAGAAAGCCATGCGAGGTGGGATTGGGCTCTGGAGCATCATCTCATGTTAATGGCAGTATCGTTCCAGGGGAATAAAGCGTGTTAGCTGCCGTAGGAAAAGTCACAGGCTCACAAATGGGAGCTGCTTCAAAGTCACAGATCAAATATTCTGCGGTGGGGACAACAGAGCTGGATCTCTTTGCATCACGATTCAATGCAAAACTGCCCAGTTTCTGCTCGCTAGGTCCAGAGCCTGGAACTTTTGGCAAAGCGTGTTGTTCCTCTCCTGGAAAGGGAGGTATCTTCCTTGTCAGTCTTCACCATTCATTACTGCTGAGTGTAAGCTGGAAGTGTGCACCGCTACTGGAGTTTTGTATTTTTTATTTTTTATTTTTGGAGGGAGGAGTCAGTGTCTGAGGCACCCACGAGAGTGACGCACTGCATGGTGTGCGAGGCGGCTGTTAGGCACTGCAGACTCCTCTTCCATCCCAGTTCTGTTTCTTCCGGCTGTCGAGGCTGCACCTGCTACGCACAAGTGAAACTTTGCTGCTGTCATTAGGCCTTTTGTCATTTCCAACGTCTGCTTCAATCTCCTTCATTCATTCGATTTTCCCAACACCGCTGAAACCAGAAAGACTTTTTAGTTTATATTACGGCGGCACGGGATCTTTCCTGTTTATAAAAATTTTTGCATCATGTCCAGTTCAGGAGCCAAGCGAAAGTTGAAAGTGGCCCGTGCCCCATGCATCAGTGCTCCTGTGGCCAGCATTTCTCCATGACGGACCAACATGATGTCTGCCTTCAGTGCCTGGGAACTAACCATGATATGGACAGATGCAACACCTGTTTCTCCAAGGATCGCTGTGTTCTTGAAATCTGTGCATTCAAAGTAGCAGGACCCGCCCAACTTTCAGAGGACTGCGTCGTTCTCGGGCTTGCCAGGCCAGGTTTTAAGGCCCTTCCTCTGGGTCCCTCCCAGACCTATACAGTCTGGTGAGGATTAGGCCTCCTCATCTTCAAGCCTTGCCGAGGAGGAGGCCTCTTTTGTGTGTTGGAGGCAGTGCGACCCTTTCGGTCGGTCGTTGACACACCGCCTCGGCAGTCATCTCTCCTGAGGTGCAGGCTCCCCAGTGTCGTGGCCCTTGGTTGCTGGGTCAGGCACTGGCAGACCCTCGATGCTGCCTTCCTGCTCCATCTCAGATCCTGGTGCCGTTCGCTGTGCTGGTGATTGGGGCAGCGCGACTTGGTTCTCGGCACCGCTCACAGGGCCGTTGACTGATCAACTACATTGGTGGCGCCTTGTTGGGTGCTGGTGATTCGACTGGGGCCATAGGTGGGTCGGGGCCAGGTTCCGGGCAGCAGGTGATGCACTGGAACAGCCAGCGCCACAGGCGGCCTGCGCTATTTGCTGCGCCATTTCTCAGGGGTTTTGGGGTGCCCAGTATCTAGATCCTCCTGGTTGACTACTCTTCAGAGGGGACAACTCGGATGTGAACTGTGACTGGCTGCCTGATTCTTCGAATCAGAATCCTGTGGGACGTGGTGTCAGGTGGCCCAGCCCCATCCCTTAATCTCCACGATGGTCTTCCTCTGAGGATTCCCAAGCTGGGGGTTGCCTGAGGTCCTTGGGGAGGACAGGTTGGGGGTTGGGAAAGGGACTGTCCCCAGGGCGAGGCCGTGGCAGCTGCCAGCCTTGGTGCTGCTGCCCTCTCGGGACCTGGGAGTCCCTTCTTTAGGAAGCTCCTGGATCAAGGACCCCTTTGTTGGGGCAAGGAGGGCGATCTCGGAATCTAAGGGTCATGGGGTTGGGGTGAGGCGCCGGCACTCCTCTGCCACCCCATGGGTGCAGGGAGGAGCCATGCGCGAGCTCCACCTCTTCTTCTCGGGTTCAGTGGTCCCCTCCGGTGGCGCCTCCGCCCCTTCTGGACTCATCACAACCCCAGAGTCGTCATGGGGAGATCCACCGTTTGGGCTCTTTGAGTTCGCATTCCCAGGGTTCCGTCATGCGACCCAGTTTGATTTCAGGGATCCCTCAGCTTGGGCTCTGTTCCCTGGATTCCAGAGCCCTGACAGAGGACAGTTGCCTCCTTGTAGGTGTCCCTGTCCCATTCTTCTGCAGCCCCCTCTCTTTCAGGTCATGTGGGTCCCTACGGGACCGTTATCTTGGGAGACATTCAGAGGCACTGTGGTGGCCTTCCCGTCATATTTGGGTACATGCACCGACGGGTCTTTCACCTGTCCCCACCACTGCAGGAGTCTTCTGGACATTGAGTTCCCCATCCTCCTCGACCCTCCACGGAGAGAGAGGAACCTACTGCTCACCTTTCTTCCGACACTGATTTCACTGAATATCAAGTGCTTCCTTCGAGGATGGTTGGGGATCTCCGTATTTCCTGTTAGGCAGGACAATACCGAGTGGGAGATGCACAGATTCCTCAGTGAATTCAGTGCCCAGCACTTGGTGGTGCCATCTGGCCTATTCCCTTTCAGAAGGCGTCTGTCTGCACCTGGCAGTCTCCAACTGACCCTCTCCCAGGCCCAGCAGACTGCAGTAGGAGGTTCTCTCCTGCCCCGCCCTCGGGCTTGGTGTTCCTAGAGACCCCCTTCCGGGCGCCAGCACCTGGCGCACAACCAATCACGGACTCGGATTCCCTACAGTTCGACCGGGTGGGGGCGAGAAAGTGTTCTCTTCTTCTTGTGCAGCGTTGTGCATTGCGTCACATCAGGCACACCTTGCTGCCTATAACAGGCACTTGTGGTCGATGCTGGCTCAGGTGCTAGCATCGATGCCTGATATGGAGCAATCTTGACGAGCCATTGCCCTCTCCGCTATAGGCCTAGAACTGGAAAGGCATAAACAGGGCATCTTCACGAGGCCAATGGTGGCTTCCAGGCTTGAGGACAGCGATCTGCATTAGGCGGACGGCATGGCTTGGCCTGTCAAAATTGTCACCCTGGCCCGGTGTAGGGTGATTCATCCGCCTACCGAGGACCTGCCTCTTTTCTACCAGGGCTAGGAGGCTTCTACAGGGCTTCCTCCATCCCCTTGTCTTCAGGGACACCTTCTAGCTCCTTGGCCTTATGCTTCTAGTCTAGTATGGTCAGGGTCTCTTCTTCCTGTTTCTCACCAACAGGAGGCTGAGGTCTTATTAGTCCCCTCTGGGGGGCTTGGTACTCACCCTGCAGTAATGAATAGTGAAGATTGACAAGGAAGATATAAAATTGTGTACCTACCGTAATTCCTGATCTTCTCTTGTATCTTCACCATTCATTACTGAATCCCATCACCTTCCTCGCAGGCCTCATTCTTGGCATCCCCTCCACCCTGCTCCTCTCCCTCCCTTCCTCCTTCGTGGCCATTCAACCTAAATCCCTAGTTTGGGTCTTCCGTTCTTCTCTCAGAAGAGGTAACATAAGTCTGGAGAGGGAGGAGAGCGAGAGAGCTTCATCTTTCTCCTGAGGGAACTCTTTCTGATTACCCTTGAAGGTGTCCCTTCTGGCCCTTTTTCTTAGGCCAAGTTGGTTCAATCACCAGTTAACAGGAATAGTTCTTGAATGGTCCTGTTCCTTAGTTCTCGGACCTTGCTGGTGTCTCTGGATCTTGTCCTGTGTATGCCAGTCTGGTGCTAATTCGAAGTCTTTCTAGCCCATTTTCAAAATTGCCTTCAGGAACTGGTGGTCTGATTCTTGGCCTCTGCCTCCCAGGAGTCAGAACAATTTTCCTTCCCTGTCTCTGTCCACTTTCTCAAGTGGGTGCCCCTTTAGGGCTTCAATCCTCCTTCTCCCCCAACCACCTGTATTAACACATGGCAGTGTGCTAGTGGGGTCCTTTTTCCCTTTCCTAAGTTGGGCGCACTTCCTCCGGAACAGATTGTGTGCCTTGGCAATCTGTGAGCTCTCAGCTTGAGTGATGGGCTTGGGACAGTGGGAGGTGTAGAAATCTACCTTTTGTATCAAGCTGTGCAAATGGTTTGGTCAAACCTTTAGGCCAGTTTTGTTTGAAGGATCCTTGCTTCCTTGCCCATTGGTTCCGAGCTGATAACCCTTAAGCCAAGTTAACTCACAACTTGGCAGTATTTTCCCTCACTCCAGCATCCCCCCTTCTTCTTCTTATATCGTTCTTTCTTCCGCTCCCTTATCTGTTCCCCCCTCAGAGTTACTGCAGGAGTGAGGCCTTGCAGTTCCTTAGGGTAGGGTTCTCCTCTTTCCTGTCCTCTATCCTTTTTCAGTTTGTTTCCTTTTGTTTTACTATCCCTTGGCTCTCTTGCCTTGCTCTTATTCTTCTACTCTTTATTCGCCTCTCCGACACAGAACTGGGATGGAGGAGGAGTCTGCTGACTCTTCCCTCCAAAAAAAAAAACTCCCGTGGCGGGTGCACACTTCTGGTTTACCCCAGCAGTAATGAATGATGAAGATACAAGAGAAGACCAGAATTACGGTAGGTATGTAATTTTATTTCTCACGCATTTCCTCCCTTCCGCTGTTGCAGAAGGTTCTCGTCAAAGCACGGTCAGAACCGTCCACCCTCATTCTGATCACTCCTCTGTGGCCTCGTCAGATTTGGTTTCCTTTGCTGGCGCTTAGCTGGCGGAGCCTCCGCTGCCTCTTCCACTCTCCTCTCATCTTCTGTCCCAGGACAGCGGGTCCCTGATCCATCCGAATCTGTGCTCTCTTCACCTGCACCTCAGGACCTAGGTAAAGCCAGATTAGGTGTGTCCGATCAAGTAGCGTTAGTTCTGGTTGAGGCATGTAAGCCTGTCACCAGGGCCACTTACGCCATGAAGTGGAAACGTTCTGTATCTGGGCCACAGCCAAGAGGGTTTACCCCCTGGTCTGTCTGGTTAACTCCATTTTAGAATACCTGCTTTCCTTTGAGTCAGGTCTTAGTTACACCTCCATCAAAGTACACCTGGCCACCATCTCCGCTTATCACTTATTTATTTATTTATTAAATTTTAGTGACCGGGTAAGCGCACTGGGTCCCGGAGGTCCCTTTTTCAGGGGCGACCAGAAATTACATAGCATGAGAGACAAATACAGCGTTAGTTCAAGTTTACAGGATAAGACGGTGGCTCAGATGGAGGTTTCTAAAGCTTTCCAGTGAGGTATTCTGCATATCAGACCTTCCATCGGAATCCTGTACCTTAGGATCTCTTTTAGTCCTAGAGAAGCTTACACTCCCCCCTTCAAACTGGCTAGCGAGGCTTTGAGTCTGATCTTAGTTACTCCTCCATCAAAGTACACCTGGCCACTATCTCCGCTTATCACTTATTTATTTATTAAATTTTAGTGACTGAGTAATCGCTGGGCCCTGAGGTCCTTTTTCAGGGGCGACCCAGGAAATTACATAGCATGAGACACAAATACAGTGTTAAGACGGTGGCTCAGATGGAGGTTTCTAAAGCTTTCAGTTTGGTATTCTGCATATCAGACCTTCCATCCGAATCCTGTACCCCTTGGGATCTCCTTTTTGTCCTAGAAAGCTTACACCCTCCTGCACTCGAACCGCTATGGAGGCTGAGCTCATTTCTTGTCCTGGAAAACTCTGCTTTTGGTAGCCATTACTCAACGAGGTGCATTTCAGAGCTTCAGGCCCTCATGTAAAGAACCCTACCTTGTCTTCCATAAAGATAGGTTTGACCTTATCACTGACCCAAAGTTTCTACCAAAGGTGGTTTCAGAGCTCACCTGAACCAATCCGTTCAGCTTCGTTGTATTACCGGAGCATTCAAGCGGGGGGACCTGCTTCACTCCTTGGATGTCCACAGGGCTCTCTGATGTTACCTGGCCAGGACCAAGGGGACAGGATATCTGATCAACTCTTTGTATCCTTTGCTCAAAGGTCCTTAGGTTGCCTGGTCACCAAACAGATGCTGTTGTGCTGGTTGGTTCATTGCATTACCTTTTATCAGAAGCACCACAGGTCTACCCGGGGCTGGTTAGAGCTCATTCTACCAGGGCAGTAGCTGCTTCCTTTTCAGTGCTGAAGCGGGTACCTGCAGCTGATATTTGTGCTGCCACTACCTGAGTTCTGTTCATACCTTCATCAGGCATTACAGCCTTGACATCATTTCCAGGCACAGAGCAGGGTTTGACCTCACAGTCTTGCAGTGCCTGGTTTCTTGATGGATCCTCTCTGTTCCTGTTCAGTTCCTTTCCATACTGTTCCCCTCCCAGGGGTTGTTATAAGTTTATACTGCTTGGGAATCAGTCCTACTTGTGTTAACCTGCTGCAAGAGCTTCCTCTCGGTAAGATAGTATAGTTACTTAAGAACTCATGACAGTAGATCTTCGAGAAGCTCTTGCAGCAGTGTATTTCCCACCCTCCTTCCCCCAGGGATCAGGCCTTTCCAGGCTAACCTTCCTCCTTTCTGAGGAAAAAGTTTTGCTCATCATTTCTGACTATTGCCTGTTACCATCTCTCTGCCTGACGAGCGTACAAAACTGGAGCGCGTGGAGAACTCCCCTTATGTAAGTGTGACATCGTGGTGGAGCTGACATCAGCGCGGAGGCGTCCACGTCGGGTACTGCTAGAAGAAAAAATTGAGGGGAAACAGGTGGACCATGTGGCGTCGTCCCACTTGTGTTACCTGCTGCAGGAGCTTCTCTTGAAGATCTTTACTGTTACGATCGTTATTACATAACTGTACTATTGTGGGCCTTCTGAGCAACAGGGCAGTGGTAATAGTACCAGAGTCAGAATGAAACACAGACTTCTACCCTACCTACTTTCTGCTGCCAAAGAAATAGGGGGCACGTGCCCATTCTCGACCTTAGAAATCCTAATAAATTAATGGATCGAGAAAAATTCAGCATGATTTGTCTGGGGTCTCTGCTTCCCTTCCTGAAACCTCAGGATTGGTTAGCTTCTGTAGATATGCAGAATGCATACCAGCACATGCTGGTGCACCCCAGCCATCACGGGTGCCTTCGATTCGTTGTGCTGGGACAGGATCCTGCCTTATGGGATCTCTTGGCCTTGAGTCTTTACAAAGTGCTTTTCAGTACTCACAGCACACCTGAGAAAACTGGGACTCCAAGTTTACCCTTACCTGGATGATTGGCTGATAGCCAGTCCTTCCTGGCAGGAGGTGGAACAGGCAGTGGTCACAGTCTCTCAGTTCCTTACCTTCATGGGGTTCTAAATTAGCTTAATATGTATACCCTTGAGGGAAAGGAGGAGGAGGGATATGATAGAAACTTTCAAGTACAGTGAATCAACAAAGTCCAAGAGGTAGCATCTTTCAAAAGAGATGTGCAAGAACAAGGGCACAATTTGAAGATAAAGGGGAATGGCTCAGAGGTAATGTGAGGAAGTATTTTTCATGGAGAGGGTTGTGATGCATGGAATGGCCTTCCTGATGAGGTCATGGAGTCAAGAACAGTGGGGAATTTAAGAATGCATGGGACAGGCATAAGGCAATTCTAGTGGGGGTGGGAGGAAGTAGGCTGTTGGATAACTAGGATCTGCAGCTTATCCATTGAGTAGGGAAATGGGCAGACTGGGTTGGCCAGCGGTACTCATCTACTGTCAAAGTCTATGTTTCTGCTGAATCTAAAGAAATCTCAACTCCAACCTTCACAGATGCTGCTGTTCATATGAGCTGTTCTGGATACTACCAGAGCCCAGGCCTTCCCTTCTTTTTTTTTTTTTTTGAACTCTATTTTTGCCCTTACCTTGCTACGAACTCTCTCCAGTGGCCTCCTGGACCATGGTCTCTACCTCCCCTCGTGGCTCGGTTGTCCCATCTGCTCCTCTCCGGCACTGGGCATCCCGGGTCTACCCTCCAGGAAGGTAGCCCCCCCACCAGGCGCTCTTTCTTTATATTGGGAGACACCGGGCGGAGGGAGAAACAGCGGAGGGGCAGAGTCCGTTTCTGGGAGTGTGGACTGAGGAGGGAGGCGATTTGCTCATCGGCAGAGGAGGGGGTTGTGTCTGAGTCCCCAGTGGAGCCCGCCTATCAAGGCAATGCACTGTCATGCCCACCTCTGCATGCGCCACACCACTCTTTCGCCACCTCTAGCCACCACCAGAGGTTGCTTCTCAAGCGTAGTGTTGTCCCTCATCCTCCTGGAAGAGAGAGCAGTCCTCCGGATGCTCGATCTCTTCCTCCCTGCCAATTCCCCGGCGCAGCCAGGCACATTCCCCGAACCCAGGTCGCTGGTGGCGCGAGGTGTGGCGCCTAGCGCCCAACCTCGGCATCACTGGGCCAGATGGCCCAGGCCTTCCATAATCCAGAAAGCAGAATTAGGCAATCATGCAGATGTCATGTTACACGATGGAGTGCACTCGATATATCTATAGTATGTATCTATGAGTGCATATCTTTCAAGCCCACTTCATGCTGTGTCTGATGGCCTCCTCGTGTTCACAGTGCCCCACCATGGTTGCCGTGAGAATGACTCGATGGATGCTCAGTGCACAGTGGTCACAATCCTCATGTACTTCTTGAGGACAGAAGGGACAAGGGGATATGACTGAGACATTTAAATACTTGAAGGGCATTAATAGGGTAAGTCATGAGGGTCTGTTTAAAATTAGAAAGGAAGGAATTAGAAGAGCATAGTCTAAAGTTTGAGGGGTGGAGGTTCAAAAGGAGATGAGGAGGCATAAGGGTGGTGACAGCATGAAATTGGCAGAGGAACTGGTTTCAAGGACATCAGTGGGGGATTTAAGGGGTGGATAAACTTAAGGGCAAAATCAAAATTGGGAAGGAAAGGGTAAACAGTGGGATCAGTTGGTGGGAGGAGGGTGAGGGGAAGAGGCAGCATCAATGCAGCACTGAGAGCTGCACACTTAAGCAGACTTGATAGGCTGTTAGGCCTTTATCTGCTGGCTTTATCGTATGTTAATTATCATATCCTCAGACCTACCCTATCCAGGTGACCAAGCCCATGGTTTGGTCACTCACATGGTGATCAGTGGAGGACAGTCTCCTCCAGGGCTTTCCATTCTCCCCACCAGAGCCTCAGGTGACTCTCACCACAGACGCCCTGTTGGGGTGGGGGCCTCTGTCGGGCCTCCAAACACAAGGTGTCTGAAACCCATCAGAGACTCATCTCCACATCAAAGTGTTGGTGATGCAAGCTGTTTATATGGCCTTTGAGCCCTAGTGGATCTTGTCAGCCACAAAACAGTCCTCTTCCAGACAGACAAGTCTGTGATGTGTTACATCAACAAACAGGAGGAGCACACTCTTATCCTGTCTGCAGGGAGGCGATAAGAGTGTGGGAATAGTGCCTTGAGCAGAGGATCCTACTCAGTCATTTATCTGCCAGGAGTCCAGAACGTTCTGGCAGATGAGCTCAGTCAAACAGAGGTCGATCCTCACAAGTTGTCACTATCTATAGGCATGGTGAGATCGATGTTCGAGTGGGGAACCCCAGATGTCAACCTTTTGCATCCTCACTCAATGCCAGACTACTTTGATTCTGTTTCAGAAATCCATGACGGACGTTTGTTCTCAGTGTGCATTCAAACTGCACTGGCAAAATCTATTTCTGTATTCATTCCCACCAATTTCCTTGATGCAGAGGGTAGCGCACAGGGCAGGATGATACTGATCGCCCCTGCTAGCCCTCAACAGATATGGTTTCCTCTGCTGAACGGTCTCATCACTCAGCAAACTGAGGATTCTTCCACTTCAGGATGGACTTACTGACTCAGGGTCACCTTGTCCAGCCAACCTGCGCTCCCTTCACCTTCAGGTCTGACTCCTGAAAATAGAAGTAAACAGGTGCAACGTATCTCAGAGGGTCTCTGAAATACTTTTGGCTGCCCGTGACCCTTCCACTAGGAAGACCTGTACAGCCAAACGGAAAAGGTTTTCCATCTGATGCTCCAAAACCCACATGGACCTCTTAGCATGCCCACTTAGCAAGGTTCTGGAGTGCTTGCAGGACCTTTCTGATGCTGACCTACAGTATTCCCAAAGTCATGATTCATTTTGTGCTGTTTCTGTGTACACTAAGCCTGTTGGTATCTCTACCTGGCACAGCAGACAGTGTTCAAGGGTTCCTTAAGTCCATCTTACACACAAGGTCTCCCTGTCGGACGCCAGTGGCTGCCTGGGATATAGCCTTGTGCTGGATATGGTCACCACAAGCCTTTGAGCCTCTTGCAACATGTGAGCTGAAGTTTTAACTTGGAAAGCAGCTTTTCTAGTGCCCATCACTTCTGCTCGTAGAATGTCTGAAATTCATGCCTTAGTCACAGATCCACCATAAACTATGCTCCATTAGGACAAGGTAGTTCTCCGCATGCACCCTAAGTTTGTACCAAAAGTGGTGTCAGACTTCCATCTGAATCAGCCTCTAGTGCTGCCTACCTACTTTGCCAGCTTCCAGAATGAAGGATAATGCACTCTCCAGTCTCTGGATGTTATGAGTGTTTAGCTTACCTGGACAGAACCAAGAACTTCAGGCAGTCCAAACAGCGATTTGTCTCCTTGATTCTACTCAAAGGGGACATCCTATTACAGTCGAGTGCTTCTCTGCCTGGATTGTGAGCTGTCTGCGCCACTGCTGTGCTATGGCACAGATTAAGCTTGAAGGCCTGCTACATACCGCTCCACTAGAGCAGTTGCCATGTCCCTGCCAGCGATTCGCTCAGTACTTATCGATGACATCTGTGGAGCTGCATCTTGGAGCATAGCACACACTTTTGTTAAACACTATGCCCTAGATCAGGGTGGCCATCCCAGTAGCTCAGAGCCACATGTGACTCTTGAGGGGTTTGTCAATTACATGTCAAGTACACGCTCACAGTCTTTTAAATTTGAGAAAAGTCAAAGTACAGGAGCTGAAAAGTGCCCTGAGTGCTCAAAAAGTTACTTTTACTAAGCCTGCAAGCAAATCTAAAGCTCCAGAGCTGCTCTGAATAATTTAAAATTATAACTAGTTTTTAAAAAACTGTAAACTAAAAATATACAATTATTGGCTATTTACTATGACTATGTTATTATTTTAACTCCTAAATATGGCTAAATATAGGTATGGTAAGGGTCGTACATAGGTTATGGTATGGATCGCATGTTGTTGTGGCTCACATCTTTCTCAGAAATTTAAATGTGGCTCATGACCCGAAAGTTTTGGACACCCTTGCCCCAGATGTTCATGCTAGGTAGCATACCACCTTTGGCAGGACAGTCCTTAATAGACTTGGTCCTGAGAGAACCCTTGATTCCTGCCATCCTTGTCTGAGTGATTTTGTTTGAGCGCTCTCTGACCCAATAGTATGAAACAGTGGCGAAGATTGATTCCTGGAAGATAAGAAATGTACACATTCACGTAATTCCTGATCTTGTAGAAATATCTTCACCATTGATTCACATGCCCACCCACCACTCCCTGGGCTCACCCCAGTATGTTTTATTGGTCTTCACCCTTGTTCTTCATTTGGACTGTGAAGTTGCACCTCCTCAGTAAATAAGGTTACTATGGTGGTTGAGAGGCGGTGCCAAGGTAAGCCATGCGACCGAGCCAGTCTCATGGCACCAGCCCTCCTGAACAATTCTGGCTCCTCAGGGTCCTAGCATCTGTAGCTAAGACACATAGTTTAAATCAAAGGTGAAGATATTCCTAAAAACTGGGAATTACGGTGAGTATGACATTTTCATTTATGTGCCCTTTACTGACCTTGAAGCTGATGTAGCAGTCATTAATGTGCTGCACCTCATGTATCCAGTGGTGCCAGTCCAAAGAAGAGTACCTTCTGTTTGTTGTACCAAGGCCCAAAAAACCTGGTCAGTCTGGCTAGGGGTGGCAGTTATCAAACTGCTTTCTCTCCCTGCAGTAGGCTTTCAAGCAAGTTTTTTTTTTTTTCCTGTTGAGGTTTTCCCACACCCAATATCACATCCACCTCTTTGGGACCTCTGTCAGCCCCCAGCCCCTGATCCAACTGGTGGCAGAGATTTAAAAAGGGTCTTGTCTCATGGTAACTGTTTGGATTTGGTAACAAGAGGTGGACTACTTGGGGTGCAACCTGAAATGTACCATCTTTCTGTGATTCAGATGGAGGCTGGGTTTTTGCTCCTGTGGTTCGCCCTCCCTCCACCCTCTTGGCACTTCCTATCCAACAGTCGGCTTCCCTGCTGCTGGAAGGTGAACCTTCCAGGGCTCTACTGCAGGGGCCAATGTTGCCACAGAAGTGAAGCTCCAGCCCATCCGATTAGGGACTAATCTCGGCAATATTTCCGGTGGCCAGCATGGTAGCGAGTATGCTGCCACAGGGCCATCTGGCAGCCCAGACATAGCTTTTTATTAATAAACATTGGCTGATACCAGGACATTTCCCACAAAGTCCTCTTCCCAGCCATCATCGGTGCACAAGCGGCACAGGTGCTGGCATAACAGCCTTCTCACTGTACAGGTAATGAGTATGACCAGCTAACACTTGGTACTGGTGCTGATATAAGCATGGCATAGACTGTTGATCTCTTAGTAATGGTGTTTCCTGATTTCTTTTCTAGGCAGAAGCAGTTGGAGGATATCCTGGTTTTGGCTAAGGAGTTCCATGAAACCATGGAACCACTTGCCGACTGGCTAACAGTCACGGAGAAGAAGTTGGCAAACTCTGAGCCTGTGGGCACCCAGACTGCCAAAATCCAGCAGCAGATCACTCGTCATAAGGTAGGAGCATATGGTTGCAGCAAGACATGAAGAAAAGGATTGTGTAACTGGGGCCTCTAGGTGCTAAAAGTGCCATATTTAAAAGTGCAGGTGTTTGGGCAGCTGTTTCAAAACATAAAAGAATAGAAGTTGCTTAAAGGGGAATGGTCAGAACCAAGAGCTCCACACAAAAAGTATGAGGCTGGTCCAATTTGCACTTTCTATGCAAAAACAGTTTTTTTTTTTTTTTTACTTGCTGTTTACTATAGTATAGTAGATTGTATCAGACTAATTTTGCTTACTTCCAGGCTGACATTTTCTGTAACTACAAATCCCAGAATCCCTGCCATCAGCACAGGGCTGCAGCAATCGAAATTTAATAGCCTGCAGTACATGTTAGAGCTTTTGTAAGCTTGATCAGATGCTTTTCAGTCTCTGTTGTCGCCCTGCCAAGTACTGTCCTCTTTGACTGTACTTAGCCCCAGGAGAACACAGCAGGGCTGGCAAACAGAAGATCAGAGCTTATATAAACATCTAACCTGCATCATCCCTATGGCTTTTCCCCATCAGTGAGCCACCATACTCTCCAGTATCCTTCCCGATTTGCTGGTGGGCCATTGAAGAGTAAAGGAAGGTACGAGCATCATCCTTGCCAGCCCAACCATTTTTCATTTTAAGAGCCCTTCCTTCCTCCTCTAGTTATCCCCCAATGTGTTGAGTGTACTGCCTCTGCAGCGCCACTTTAACTCTACCAGCTTGAGGATGGAAGTCTGCCTCTGGTACCAGTCCAGGTCTTCAGCATAGAAGCTCAGCACCACTGCACCTGCATATAGTTCTCTCATTTTTACTTTGTAACTTCTGTTGCTACGTAGTGATTTTTGTTTTTCTTAAACCGTGATTTGCCCCCTTTGTTCCAACCAGGTCCCCCTTCTTCTGGTCTGCCCAGTCCAGTACATGGCTTCTCCTTGACTTATCCATCACTCCAGCTCCTCATGGTGGGGTCAGCAGAGCTCCCATCTCCACCATGGTGTGGATCCAGATTCCAGAGGAGGGTCTGAGGTTGCTGGTGCGGGCCTGCAGCAAGCCAGCATTCATTCTGCCTGTTTGGGTTGTTTTTCCTTTTTCCATCCCTTTCCCACAGGACGCCAGTGGCAGTGGTGTGCATGCACACGCACGTGACTGTGCAGAGCACGGCACCAGCCAACATGTTCTCTCTCCCATGCACAGCCACTCCAGACAGTACTGCTGTCTGTGGTCACCCAGGTGACAGAATAGCAGAGAGCAAGTTAACCTCCTTCCCAGAGAAGGAGTAGAGCACCTCTGAAATGCTGTATCCTCCTCCCGGCCTGCCCCAATGACCTAGGCTAGTTCTCAACCCAGGTTGCCACATTGCAAATAGTAGCACTACCACTGCACCGATAAGCTAGTGATTTGCACTCTGGGACTGTCTTGCAAACTAGGTGCTACACCTAAGTGAAGACTGTCTAGGTACAGAAACATGAATAAAGCTAATTACTGGTTTAGAGAAGCCACTGTGGGTGTAGCAAAGGAGCAGGGTTAAAAATAAAGAAAATATATTGGCCAGAGAATGCCTGCTGTCTCAGGGAGGGCAGGTGGCTCCTGTCAGCTGGTATCTAAGAGGAGGGAGCCATGTGGCAGAATATGGTGTCTAGTAACCACACCTGCTACTGCCGTGGCATTGGGCTTTCACTATGGGTTTAGTTTGCAGCTCCAGACCTGTGTGTCGCACTAGATTCTGTAGGCAGAGACGGAAAATTGGTAGTCCTGATTCCATTCAGTTTCATGAAGGAACTTGACAGGCTGTAACCCAAAGTGAGAATTGCTTGGAGGAGAATAGGAAACAGAAGAGAAATATGGGTGGATCACACCGACATGTTCTCCTACTTTGCTACACCACAGTCAAATGCAGGCCCCTGACTACTCCCTTACCAAACTTGAACGCCACCTCTCGTTATTCTTGAGAGGGTTAACTTCGGGCAGATACAGGGAGGACAGGCAGAGAGGTACCTTGGGAGCTGTGAACACTCAAGAATGGCCTGGGATTGTAACATGTGGATGCTGGATGCATGATTGCTTGAATCTACAGCCGAGGTGAAAATAGAAAGAAAAAAAAAAAAAAAAATGCTGTACTAATTTTAGCTGACAGCAGACTTTATGAAAAAAGGCAGTGAATTTTTTGTCCATTCCATTGGCTGAAACAGAAGGAGGGTGCAGAAACTCGTATCCTGCAAACCAGGACTCCCAAGATTCTATCCTGTTTGGGCTTGTAACATCACCGTGCTGGATGGCAGGGATGACCTTGCTTAGGCCCCTACATCACACTGCTAATGATAATGTTTCTGTGGACTAACGGGAACAATTACAGGCGGCTGCTTTCAGGGCCTTATTTTTCAGGGTTGTACAACTCTCAGTGCAAAGGCCGAGACTTCAGTAATCTAATAACACCAGTATTTGTGGTAGGACTGAAGAACTGGAAGAATCCCACTCCAAACAAGAATTTGAGCAGGAGTTCCAAACGCAAAGTTCTGGTTTATGAAGACTATCCCAGTTTTTGGTGTTACAGACCGCACAGAGATTTAGATTTATTCAAATGCTTATTTTGGCACTTCAGTGAAAGACAAGCCACAGGCATAGACCTTATCTGAAGTACATGCCCCCCATAACTACCACCAACAAGGAGGTTAATTGGTGTCAAGGTGACTTCACACAAAGAGAGGTGGATTGTTATGCATATCAATCATTCCTCTCCTCTTGGGGGTACTATGTAATCAGGAGAGAACCTCTGACCTTGACATCTGCAGCTGAGCTGTTGAAATGCTCTCAGCTAGTAGAATAGCAGATGCAAACTGTGGGCCTAGAGACACAAGGAAGTTCTGCCCACCTTACTCTATTACTCCTATCCACATTGTTGTATACATTAAAACAAATTTGATGCTGGATCCTAAAGCTGTTTCTCACCATGGACAGGTACAGTGAGTGCAGGGACTATCCCCAACTCACAGGGGTGCACAAGTGGATCCCATTAGTGACCAAGAGGGGCCGCCCTTCTTGGGGCAGCATGGAAATTCACATGCTGGTTCCATTCACTCTGGTCCATAGAGCTAGAATTGTGTGGACTATTGTTCAAGTGAAATCAAGGCCTGATTAGCAACTCCTGGTGCCATAGGCGTGTGTAATAGTGGGGCCCCAGGACTTCTCCAATAGCTGGGGGCTCGGGTGATGATACATGAGGACTTAGCACAGAAATTGCTTATGTAGTGAAACTGTGAATCACACTCAAGCAGCACACACTGCATGACCCTTTTCACTTTCACTGGGAGGCTCTGAGCAACTGCCCTTCTGTCCAGTAGTTAATCTGACCCTGAATGAAATTAGTCTTATGTTCTCATGGCTCACTGCTTATGTGACTGACCCCTGGTTTGTAGTGAGCCTGTGATCACCAAAGTATGAGTATGTGACCTAACCCTGGGTTTCCAAGGGTCTGTAATCAGGAACAGTCTTCCTCTACTCTGTAATCATCAGACTCGTTGCATATGTGGCCCAAGCCCAGGTCTCTGGCAAGGAGACGGTGATTTTGTGCATGAAACAGCTTCAGTAACCCTATATAAATAACTGCACATACCTAAGTAACTGAATCATCATGGGAAGCATATGCAAATGCCTATGAATTCATTTGGACTGGCTCAACTTAAGCAAAATTGCATGGTGCCAGAAGGCCTCACAGTATAATCAGCAAAGGCTGAGAACAGCAGACACAGACACGTGTATAAATAATACTGTTCCACAAATGCACTCCCTAGTCCAGATCAAAATGCATAAATATTTTATTGCAACCACAGCTTCATATGGAGCTGCATAGTGCTACAGTGCCATTAATCGAACACCAGCCCCTGATACAAATGCTGGGTTACTGGAAAATTAAAGACTAGTGGAGAGGTTCTGTGTAACCTAGCAGTTCACTTGTTGAGCTTCATCAGTGGGCTAGCAGTGTTGAAAACATGTTCTGTTAATGTTTGTCATTATGTGTGGTGTTCTGGAAGCGTGTGGCATTCTGTTGGTGGCATTGCATGTTGTACTTTCTTAGTTTGTGAAGCTGCTTGTTGTGGTCCTTCAGTGTGTCCACTAAAGTGTGGCATTGTGGTGGCATTCTGTTGATGTCTGGTGTTGCATGTGGAGCTCTATGAATGTTCTTAATATGTTAATCTGGCATTGCGTGTGGCATTCTGTTCATGTGTGGCATTTCATGTGATGTACAGTTAATTGATGTCATTGCACATGATGCTTTATTAATCTGTGAAGACATTGCATATGGCATTTTGTTAATGTGTGGCATTGGGTATGGTGCTGTTTTATTGTGTGGCATTGCATGTGACATTTGTTAATGTGTGGCATTAGGTGTGGTGCTCTTTTATTGTGTACATTGCATGTATTAATTTGTGTGTCATTACATGTGGCTTTCTTTTAATACATGGCAGTATGTGTGCGCTCTGTTGATTTGAAGTTGCTTGTAGCCCTCTTAATTTGTTGGTTAAGGTGTGCTTTGCATGTGCATTCTGTCTGTGTGGTATTCTTGTAATACATGGCATTGTGTGTGACATTTTAGTAATGTGTGGTGTTTTGTATGGTGCTCTTTAATGTGTTGCATTTTGTTACTGTATGACATTGCGTGTAGACTCTGTTAATGTATAAAGTTACTTGTAGTGCTGTTAATATGTGGCATTTTGTGTGGTACTTTAGTTGTGAAGCTTGTTATGGCACTATTTTAATGTGTCTGTTAATGTGTGGTGTTTTGTTAATGTAGAACATTGTGTATGGTGTTTTGTTAATGTATGGCATTGTTTGGTGTTCTGTTAATATGTGAGATTGCTTGTGTGCAATCTCAGTGTAATAATTTCATCCCATCTGGTGTTCTTTTGATGTGTTGTGTGTAAAAGGAACGCCAGCATCAGTAAGCTTCAATGATGTATTCATTCATTCTTTCACACTTCATTTATTGCTTTGAATTTTTTTTTTTCTGTTTTGAATTTCTTTGTGATGTTTTCATTTCCCATTTCACTCCTGATTTTAGGCTTTGAGGAAGACATTGCTAGCCATGCTCCACTGGCAACACAGGTTGCCCATATTGAGCACTTACTCTCACTCAGTTCTACAGTCGACCAAGGGATGCTTGCAGAGACTACACTCTGTCCAGGGCCGCTACAGTGAGATGCAAGACCGGTGCCGAAGGCGTCTCTGCTGGAGCAGGTAATAACAACGCAAGAATCTTTGGGAAGAGGAGGTGGAGGCACTGAACTGGCTCGCAGAGGTTCAGGATAAACTCAGCACAGTATACGTCCGAGATTACAAATGTGAAGTCTTACAGAAACAGCATGCTGAACAACTGGTATTTTGTTTCTGTTTTTCCATCCTTTCAGTTGTTACTTTCTGTTTTCTTTCATAACAGTCATAATCCTTTAATTTCATGTAATTTGAGATTTTACTTTTTTGTGTTTACATAGTATGGTTTGACTTGCATTTTAGTTTTGTTTTTCAATGTTGCTGGTATGTTCAGTAAAATTACAGCATCCGCTTTCAGTACTTCAACACTTATAGTCTGATGTGGTTTCTCTAGACTTGAATTAAAACCCCAATGCAACCACTGTGGGTGGGTACCAAAGGCATTCATTTGTTTCCTACATTTCTCAGCCCTCTTTTTTTCTTCCAGGCACTTAATGAGGAAATAGTGAGCAGAAAAAAGAACATGGAACAGGCTGTTAAGAATGGACAGGCTCTCCTCAAGCAGACAACAGGTAAGCCAAGGTGCCAGCTCTCAGTTTCTCTATAAATTTAGGGAAAGATAGCAGCTAGAAACTAACAGACAGCTGGTATTTTCCCAGGTGAGGAAGTGCTAATCATTCAGGAGAAGCTGGACAGCATCAAGACACGACACGCTGAGATCACCGCAACCAGTTCCAAAGCCTTGAAGACGTTGGAGCAGGCTCTCCAGCTGGCCACCAAGTTCCAGTCCACACATGAGGAGCTGTGTGGTTGGCTGGACAGCGTGGAGGAGGAGTTGACATCCAGTGAGAGACAGTCTCCAGTCGGAGAGCAAATACCCCAGTTCCAGCAGAGACAGAAGGTAGGCAGGTTACGGGGCAGTATGCAGTGTTGGCTTAAGGGAGTGTTTACTGGCCCATCCTCTAGGGCTGTTTTAGGACTGTTCCCAAGGACACCAGGAACTCTACCCAGTTTTGCCCACAGCCATTGAGCTAAAGATAACATTGCTAATGTGCTGGTGGTGTGGTATCCAAGAGCCACACAAAAGGAATGCTTCAGTGTTTTTTCCTCCCTTCCTCGGTGGAGTGCAGGCAGGACTCTCAGTTCCTGCTTTCCACCTGTGACCGTCCACCGCTCCCCTGGTATCGCCTAAGACCCCATATCCCCGACAGATTTCCATCCTGTAGGTCTGGGAAGGAAGGCCATCCTCTCCTCACCCAGTACAGCAATCCAGATAGGGACTGGTCCAGTGATCGGTGGCGGGCGGGCAGCTGGTTGGCTTGACAGGGCTTCACAAAGCCCTTGGTCTCCTCTTTTCCATTTTCTCTGTTCCTCCCTCCTCACCTGCCGGGCGTGAGCATGTATGTGTGGAGGCACACACACCATGTAATTGCACTCCTGTGCCTCCCATCTCCACCACCTGGCACTCCACCAGGGAAGCCATGGAGCGGGATAACAAGCTTCCTCCCCGAGAGGAGAGCAGTCCATCAGACACTCAATCCTCTCCTCTCCTGTCAACCCCGCAACTAAGTCGCTCCCAACCCTTGGTCGCCAGTGTGGCGTGAGGTGTGGTGTCCAGTTCCTCAACCCTCATTGCCACTGTGCCGGCTGTTTCCAATGTTTTGACAGCTAGTTTGGTACATAGCAGTAAGCAATTTAACAAATATTGTCCTTTCAAAGCCACTTTTTATTTGTACTAAATCTTTCCATTCCCTTCCTCCTGTAGACCTGTATTGTAACCCTCTAATGTAATACCAATAGATAATCACCCACTTTGTTTATCCTTAAAGAGTAAGTGACAGGCTGGTTTCCTGAAGCAGGCAACTCATTCCAGGAGCTCCGCTCGAGGAGCTAATTCAGATATGGTTTGAATCCCCACAATTAGTATAAAATGTAACTTACTTTAGAAATGTGCTTTTATTTCCTGGGCTTTGATTGGCTGGTACCCATTCCAGAGGGGTACATTTCAGTAGATGACCAGGAAATAAAAGTTCCAGCCTGCCTATGCCCCAGTGCCAAACTGGTATCCTTGTGCCAGTTTGGAATATAAAAATTCGCTAGCTGCCAGTTTTTTTTGTCACTTAGCTAGTGATGCTGGCCTCATTGCTCCGTGAGCTCAGTGCCAGCTGCCTGAGGAAACTACACATCAGTCTCCTAAGCTTATTTCTCGCTATGGGTCTTTTTTTTTTTTTAAACAGTACCCTCTGTCCCATGCCTGATGCTGCCATAATTGTCAGTAGTGCGACTCGGATAGCCAGCCACGCCCGCTTTCTCCAGCCGGGTCACCACCTGGGCTGCCAAAGATTAAGCTGCTTTGATTTGTAGCGCTAGAAGGGATTGCACTTACATGTAAGTGCTACACACTCTGGACTGTGTCGACTCTGCCATTCCTCTACAGTCACCCAACCAAGAGTCACAGAATCATCCTGCTCACAGGTGGCTCGGCCCTTTATTACCATCACCCCCCAGTGTATCCCTAATTAATATTTATTTTAAAAGTGTCCGCATTTGCCAATGGCGATCTGCTATCCTTTTTCTCACTCTCTCTGTGTGCACACACATACCTACCAACCACTGTTCAGATATCAGGAGTCAAACATAGATTGTAAAACAACAATCTCAATTCAGTTGGTGAAAACAGTGCTAAAACAGAGGTGTACTGAGTGCTGAGCAGTATTTATACAGTCTTTCTGCCTTTCAGTTTCAGCAGTTGCTTCAGAGGGGCCTCACTGCCAGTTGCGGCATGGAGGGAATGTTTTACAGAACCTTTTGTTTTACTCATTTACATATATTTTTACAATGTTGTATGTATTTTATTTAAAATATGAACAAAAGCCCATTTTCTAAGCAGATTAATATCCTCCAGGGTAGGCTGTATTGGCTATACAGGACTTTCCAGGGTCTATAAGGCCCTCCAGCCTGTGGCATTGGGCCTCATTATGCCCCTAGACAGTCCGTATAACCCAATACTGCCCACCCTGAGGGTATTATTCTTGCTTGTTGCACTAGTAACTTCCAAGCTAGAGCTGAGCTGCCCTCAAATCAGCATTTTGATGATGATATGTGGTAACTGCGCTGCAGTGTTGATAATAGATCGAAAGCATGATCTGGTGGAGTGCTTGCATAAACATACAATTCTTAAACTTTGCAGGCCATTGTACATGTCAAGAAGATAGTAGTACATTTATATGCACGCAGAGAAATCCTCACTAAAATGATTCTGCTCATTTTGACTACAGAGACATTGTTTATAGTGCTGCTCCAAGTTCTCTTCAACTAGACTGGACCCTGTCTTTCACTCCTTCTGTCGCTTTTCTTTGATAGACCCATAGCGTACACATTTTATTTATTTATTGAAATGTTTCTACCAGGAGGGCACACTGAACAACAAGTTTTCGTCTCTCAACAAATATAGGGTTGTGAAGGATGATCAGTTACAATAGTATGTGGGTAGTACAAACAATCAACACTGTACGCATTGTGCAGCAGTTGGAACACAAGTTATTGTACAATAAACAGTAGTGGAACATTGGGTAAATTACAATATATGTCCCAAAATCATACAAAGAACATATGAACGTACAAAACAGTAATAATGCAGTAGAACCATTTATAGAGCATGAGTGTACCAGGAGCAGGCTCGAGGTAGTACGCATAAGTGCTGTTGGATTAAAAGGATGGGGTTAGGTTGTGCACACTGGTGAGCCAGAAGGGCAGGTGGAGAAGAGGGGAGAGGCAAGAACTGAATGTGAGGAGAAGGGGTAGCCATTTGATGATTCCCTTCAGGATGTTGAGAACCCTGCGGGGGTCATGGTAGGAAGGCAGAAACTAGGGATAGTATTAAGGTGGGTTAAAGCAGGAACAGCGGAGGGAAAGGTAATTGTTGTAGGGCAGAGGTAAGGGAGTAGTTGGAGGAGAAGTGTAGTATTTCAGGGGGGAGGAATTCCAGATTTTAGAGAAATGATGGGCGAAACCAGTCTGACCAATGAGGGCGGAGCTGCGAGGGACCGCACAGAGGTGCGCCATTTGATCTGAGAGAGGTGGGGGAGGGAGAGAGGATGAGAGAGAGAAGGGAGCCCCCAAACCAGAATTTGAGGTTAGTTTGGCACAGTGAGAGATCGCCTGTGAAATAGTGGAAAGAAGGTTACAGACCGATGGAGTTCACAGTGGTGGGAAGGGGAGTTGATAGCAAAGCGGCAGAAGGAGTTAAAGGTGTGTCCAACTTAGGGAAGATTTGGAGCTGCACCATAGACTACGCCCAGTAGTCAAAGATGGGAGTATCATCTCGTGGACAATTTCGCTACCGCAGTCAGCGGATGCAACTATGATTCCTGTACAGAGCACCAAGCTTGGGGTGCAGTTTCTTTAGGATAGCATCGATATTCACAGAGAAGTTGAGGTGCTGGTCCAGCCAAACTCCCAGATATCTAAATAAGGTGTCCTCCAAGATGGTCCCATCAAGGGTGTGGAAGGTGGGTAGGGCCGGAGCCTAGAGAGTCTCTGCCTGGTGCCAAAGATCATTGAGACTGTTTTGTTGTCGCTTAGAAAAGCTGGTGAGAAGCAAACCAGAACTGAACTTTGTTGAAGTCATGCGGTAAGCTGGTTTGCACAGCAGCAGTGTTTTGCCGGAACTGTACAAAACAGTATCGTATCGTACATATGGATAGAACAGGATGAGCAGGCTGTGGGAAGATCATTAAGGAAAATGGAGAAGAGTAAGGAACCAAGCAGTGAGCTCTGAGGGACACCCGTGTTGATGGGGAGGAGATGGAATCAAGGATTCTCACCGACTGGGTCCTGTCAATGAGGTCAATTTAAACCAGTTGGTGGCTGACTGAGCAAGGCCAGCTGAGAAGAGTGAATCAAGAAGCAGGGATGGGAAACAGTGTTGAAAGCTTTGGCTAGGTCGACAAAGATGGTTGAGATGATCAGGCCTTCGTCCATCCCTGAAAGAATGGAGTCAGTAAGCCTGAGGAGGAGGTGGTGGTTGAGTGGTTCTTCCGAAAACCAGATTGGAAGGGAGTGAAGAAGGAGGAATCGGAAGGAAGGGTTGATAGTTGAGAGAGAACTAAATGTTCTTGAAGTTTGGCAAGGGAAGGAGGAAATGGGTGATAACTGCCAGAGTGGGCATGTCACCACCCTGGGGAGAGGAAGGACTCAGCTGTTTCAGGATGAGGGTACTTGGGCAGAAATAAAGGACAGGTTAAGGATTAGGGAGATAGGATAAGCAATTGCAGTAGCAGAAAGGTGAGAAGTTTAGGATTGAGCTCATCTGGTGAGGAGCCTTTGGAGGGGTTGAAGGATTGGAGCGATTAAGAGCTTTGTCAGAGGAGATAGTAGAAAAGGAAAATGGGGGAGGGGTAGGCACTGGCTGAGGCGAAGGGCTGAAGTTAATAGGTGGCAATGGGGAGATGGAATTTAGAAGAGACGGGCACATGAGTGTAGTAGGCATTAAATTCATTGGCCACGGAGCCAGGGTCGGAAACTAGGGAGATTTATTTTGAGAACTGGAGGTTAGGGTGAGAAGGGAGATAATAGGGCATGAACTACCTTCCAGAATTTAGCTGAAGAGTTAGTGTTAGTCAGGAATGAGGAGTTGAAATAATCAGACTAGGCCAGTCTAGTAGCTTTAGTACATGAATTGTGTAGCATTCTGTACTTGGTGTAGTCGCTTAGATGTTTAGTAGATTTGTGTTTTCTCCAGGCCCGATCACGCCTCCCTGAAGCAGGCCAGTAGTTTGGGGTGATCCAGGGAGGTGAAGCCCACAGACTCGAACGCCTGAAAGGAGCAAAGGCATTCCAGGTGGCAGTGAATTTATCCATAAAATAGTCAAGTGCTTGGTTGACAGAAATGGCAGTGGCGAGGGGCCCAGTTGGTGGGCAGTGCAGAGCTGATTGGGGTAAGATCTAAGGATTTAAAGGACCGGAGCTGCATGATTTTAGGGGAGGTTTGGGGTGATGAACCTTATGTACAATGAAAATGGGGTGTGGTCACTAAGGGCATCGGGAGGAGACCAAATTAATGACGAAAGCGGTGGGTTGTGAGTGCCCAGTCAAGCAGGGTGTGGTTTTGTATTTTGGGATTAGGCATGTGGGCTCAAGTATAAGTTGAATGAGGTTTAGAAGCAGCGTCATTGCGTAAGCTTGTTTAACTTGGGAGACAACCAATTTAGATCCATGTCACCCATTATGAAAAGTTCACCTGATTAAGAGAGGGAGGTGATATTGGCCAAGAGTTCAGTCGCGGGAATCGAGGGTTGAATGCTTGGGCAGCAATAGATGCCAATAGATGCCAGCCACAAAGATTGGGATTGAGAAAGGAAGGGTAATGCAGCTGACACATCATTGTACCTTGTAATCTTCCCTCTCCTCCCCTGTCTTTATGCCAGGTGCTTTACCCACTGTGTTTCCTGTATCTCCAAATTTTGGTTTGGCTCTCTCCTCTCATATTTTGGTTCTGTCCTCTCCCTTCATCCTATTACTCTCTTCACAGTGCTTGCTGTCACTCTTGTGCTCTCTCTTGCTCTGAAATCTACTGCTGACCAAGCTGCTCTTTTTGTTTCCCTAAACTTTGGGGTTCTCTTCCCCTTCTGTTAGCTCTGCTTCTTCCTTTCCTGCTATTATCTCCCCTCTGTGAATTCTCTGTTCAATCCTGCAGTTGCTTCTGATATTGGGTTGGACTCTTTTCACCTATAAATCACCCAATCACTGTCTTTCAGTCTTTCTCCACTTCCCTAGCATCACCCATTCTCTCTTTGCTTATTTTTTGGTATGTTTACTATTTATTGTTTGTTGCCAGTTCCACAATTTATTATACAGTATTTACTGATTATTTTTAAGATTATTGTCTTGTTTATTCTGATATACTTCGTCCATTCTATGTATTTTATACTCTGTATTTTGTATCTGTTCCCTCCCGGACGATCTAGAAACAAGCTGTTATCAGACCAGTATGTCTTTCCTGGTAAAACCTTTGAAATAAAGAAATACAATGCCCTTAACATGTACAATGCCCTGAAAAGTTGAAGAATTGTATGTTCATGCAGGTGTCCACCCTTAGTTGCCCCATCACTTCATTAATCAAACGGCAGCCCCGTTCCCTACTGAACATAATTAAAATGCTGATTTTGGGGTGGTGGCTGCATCTGTCTGCTTCAGCTGGGAAGTAATGAGCATAGCAAACTAAGTTAAATTTTATTTTAAGCCATGAGGAAAAACTCACTGGGCTAAATGACCTCCTCAAGCAGCAGCTCCTCTGGCACAGGTTGCCCCCACCAAGGTGCCACATTCCAACTACATTCTGTCCTCTGTAGACTTGAACAGCAACTCCTACTCTAACCTCTTCAGATAATCACCTCCTTTAGTTTATCTGTGACCCAGGGTCTTTTCACACCCTTCTCCCATTTGCAGATCTGTACAGTAACCCTATCAGATTATCACCATCGTGTTCTTTCACACTCTCATCAACCCTGTAAAGATAAGATCTTCCTGGACATAAAGTCTCCACCACTCATTCACACTGATGGAATCTCGCCCCCAGAGGCGCTAGGACACAGCAGGAGCAAATTTTTAAAGAGGGCTGGCGCCACGAGCCTCGGCTCATGTGGCAATGACTATCTTAGCGGCGTCCCTCCAACAGCCTCAGTTCCTTTTTCCCACCCGTCAGTGCGCTTCAGTAATGACATTGCTCGCCTCCGAGTCAAACTTCAAAGTAGCAGCATAGTTTTCAGTTTATTGTTTTGTAATATATCTCAAAATAAGTATTGCTTACTTTTAACTATACTTATTAAAGAAAAGTCTTCAGCCTACATTGACTGGTCGATCATGGGCGGGTCAGGTGGTAGGGAGACTTCGTGTAAAGCTGTTCAGTCAGCCCGGCTGGAGTCCGGTCCACCGCCCTCTCCGGAGGGTCTGACAATGTATGGTCCAGCTGCTCGGGGATGGGGCGGTCCCCGGCTTGTAGATGAAAGCAGGGGCTGCCTCTCGGCACGTTCGGCCTCGAGCTCTTCTTCTGCCCACAGGTCAAAGAGAGAGGCATCACTTAAGGTCACCTTCTGGTGTATCTGCCCGTCAACAGTCTGTTATTGGGGTCAGGTGCGGTCTCCTCCTCCGGAGTCGCGGTTTCTGTTCTCGTGATCGACCTCTTCGACATCGGAGCCCTTCCCGCCTTTGGAAGGGCCTCCGATGAGCAGTGTCATCTGTGGGCGCTCTTATGGAGCAGTGGGCTCGGAGGTTGGTCCAGCTGCCTGACCCAGTCACTCAGAGGCCCTCAGGACTTTCCAGGGATTGGGTAGGGTGGTTGGACCTCCCTAGTCACGTTGGCCCTCTTCGTTGCCGTCGACTCCACGCTCATGTGTTTCGCCCCTCACATGGCTGTGGCGAGGGGACCACACCGATCCCTCTATGTCCTGGTATTCCTCCTACTTTTCTTCAGATCTCAGTTTTGGAGCCTAGATTGCTGATCGCCTGTCTGCGTCGCCGATGTTAGCGCCGTCCTCGGTGCTATTGGGGTTGTCCTCACTGTCCTCGGTGCTGTTGGGGTTGTCAGTGCCGTCCTAAATCAGCCGTTGAGGGTTGTTGGCGCTGTCTTGGTATGCAGGTCCTCTCTGCACGTCTGCGGTGCCGCGGACTTCTTCAGCACCGTAGCTTCTGTTGACGCTGTGCTGGGCTGTTTCAGACGGCACCAACTTTCTTGCCTTGGCACCATGTTCCTCTTCGCGGCGAGGCTTGGTGCATCGTCGTCCAGCCTTCAGGGATTCTCGACTCGATTCCTTCCTCTTCTTCATTTCCTATTGACTTTCATTCCTTTCCTGTCCATACAGTCCCTCCTGGGCTGTCAGGAGATGATATTGATCCTGACCCAGATCTTGGCTGGATGATGATGTTGAAGGGCAGGAAGTAATCCTCCGCAGAGCCTGTGGTTGAAGACCTGTCATTTAAGTCTCTGCTGAAAATGTAAATTCTCTCTCAGACTACAGATACATCGATCCTGGGAAGCTCTTAAGACTCCAGTATCTTCATGTCCCAGAGGTCCCTATGGATTTAATTCCCCGGTACAACCATCCTTTGAGATGCTCTCTCAAATGGTATGGAATAATCCCGCTCTCATCCCTTCTGTGGCTAAGTCCATAGATAGGAAGTGTTCTGCTCCCAAGGATCGGCCCATTTTGGCCTCCCAGGCCTTTGCTGACCTATTTGTAGTCTTGGCAGAGCATGATAAGGTCGCTGTCCCTCAGGCATCTACAGCCCGACCTATAAACAAAGAATCTTGTAAGATAGACACCTTAAGTAAGAGAGTCTTTGCTGCCTCCACCCTGGGTATCGTATTGCCAGCTAGCAAGGCTATTTCTCTCAATATGAGTATGTTCTTTGGCATTCGCTCAAACAGATGGTGGAAGCTCTGCCTGAGTCGGACACTAGTTCAGAGCTACTTCAGACCATAACAAAGGGTATCAAGGTCCAACAACCAGCAGGTTAAAAGCAGCTATGGACACTGTTGATACTGCTTCAGTGACGGCAGGCATTTGTGCCGATCATCACTCCTGGCTACGCACGGGCTTCACGAATGATGCCCAGCAGCAGGTCATGGTGTTACCCTTTGACGGTATGTACCTGTTCAGACCTCAAGTAGAGCAAGCTCTGGAGCCACACAGAAGACTATATCGGCCATTAAAGCGGCTTGACCAGCTCCACCCCTTCTCGGGGGTGTCAACAAGCATCAATTTCACAACCGCAGTCTTTTCAGGGCAAGGGCAGGGAGGTTTTAACAAAACCAAGCCCCCAGCCTCAAAAGAAAACGCAACAGAAAGCACAAGGGCCCAAGCGCCCAGTGTCACCTTCTGAGTTTCTGGCCCAGATCCCACCTCAACTGCCGAGGGGACTCTTCCTCAGTGATGGGAGGCGTCTGACTCAGTTCTACAACCAATGGAAATCCATAACATCAGACAAATGGATCCTCCAGATAATCCGTGAGGGTACTCCTCGACCTTCGGAGGTCCCTCCGGATCATCCTCCCAAATGACAGCCAGGCTGTCAACAATTCAGTCAGACCTTCTTGCCTCCGGTACAGGGTCTTCTGAACAACAGGCAGTAAAACAGTTCCGCTGGATCAGCGAAATACAGGATCTTACTTCAAGTGAGAGCTCTTGCAGCAGGCTATTGTAATAAGGCTATCACAATAAGGACTATGACGCAGGCACTAGGACCCTCAGAAAACTTCTTAGCTAGCAATACCCAGCAGGGACTGCTCCAGCGTTAGCTCTGCCCGGCGTCAGCCCTGGTACAAAAGGAAGCACGCTGAGCTCCACCCCAGTTCTTTTCCGCCGTGACCCGTGCACGTGAAGAGTTCGTTGGTCTTGGCTTGCCAGTACCTGCTAAAATACTCGGATTTTCAGCCCTTTTTCCGTTTTTTTCTTGATTGTTCAACGGTTTTGTGTTGCCAGCGTATGTCTTCACCATCGCCGGTATCTCGTCGGGACCCCGTCAACAAGTGCAGTTGTGGCTGCCAGATCCCGGCCAAGGGCGGCCTAAATGCGTTTTCTGCCTGGGGCTCAAGAACGCACACCATGGCCTGTCCGTCGTGTCAGACGCTTACCAGCCGGACACGGATCCGCCCGACTGAAGGCCCTGAAGGCGTATCTTCTGGAAAAAGAGATGGATCTGCACACCTCAGGGGAGAAGGTGAAGTGCCAAGAAAACCAAGCAGTCCTGCGATAAAGACCGTAGTTGGTCCGGCACCAGTCCAGGTCCTGGTCTCACTTCCGCTCACGGCCCTCTCCCAAGAAAGCCTGTGGTTCAATGGACTCAGGTGAGCATTCTAAATCAAAAGATAAGGCTAAGGCTGGACCTTGGGGAGGGCCAGCGAAGGCTAAGGTGACTCGCTTAGGGTCACTGTTAAGTACTCGGAGAAGACTTGACCCCTACCCAAGAACTCGGCTGCCCGACCAGGAGCGCCTCGAGTTGAAGGACACTCCGTCGCCTCTGTGGTTCCCCATCGGTCCCCTTACCGACACTAGATGATGGGGTGCAGGATTTAGGGCGCAGCCAGCGCACGGTGCTGTGTCTCCATCTCCCAAGTCCTCCTCCCCGGGCTCTGCAGGGGGTTCTCCTTCCGGGATCGAGGTGCTTGAAATTCCTTTCCGGGAAAGCGGCCTCACTTTTTCAGGGCGAGCTCCAGGATCTTTGTTTCTTCTGGTGGGGCAGGTCCGAGGCGGACCCCCAAAGCGACCCGTCACGGTTCCGGACCCGGATGAACCACAGCCAGGAGGCGCTTCTTTGCCGCGGAAGATCCCAGAGGCTGCCACCTCCTCCTCCAGTCAAGGCTCGATCCTGTTCTCGGTCTGGGACCGACACCAGTGCTCTTCCAGGTCGGGTAGCCGGCCGCCCGGGTTAAGTCGTGTACCAGGGCCGTTCCCGTTCGGTTAAACGAGACCGCTTCCGACGTCGGTCCTCTGGCGGACGCCGGTCTTCAGACTGTTGTCGGTCGGTGAGTCACCCACGCCTCGAGTGGGGCTTGTCACAGGGATTGGTCTGGCTACTCAACACCCAGTAGCCCTTCCTCCTCTTCCTCATCTTCTACACCTCTTCCATCTCGGGAATTGGGGGTTACCCAGAGAGAAGGTCCAGCCCCTACCGCCTCCTGACGATCCAACCTTCATGGACATCATGAGGCACATCCAGGCCTCCAAATGAGTGGGACAATGGAGGACCTGGATCTGGAACGCCAGAGACTGGCCAAGTACCTGAGGTGAAGGAGCCTAAGCCCTTAGTGGTGCCTCCTTTGGTGTACTCATTCCAGGACCTTACCTGGATTACCTGGAAGCGTCCAGCTTCAGTCCTGGCGGTTCCAAAGAAATCGGACAGGCTGTGTAGAGCCTCGAGGGATGAACCATTTTGGCGAATACCCTCAGGCGGACTCTTCAGTGATCACGGCTGCTCATGATAAATCCAAGCAGCCCAAGCACCTCAGCTCGCAGCCTCCCAATCCAGAGTCTCGTTATTTAGATCAGGTGGGCAAGAAAGTGTATTCTGCCTCCATCTGTTCCATTAGATCCCTGAACTTCCTTTCCCATATGGTCCAGTACCAGAATGCGCTTTGGGAGCAGGGTCAGAGCTGGTTAATGCCTTGCCAGACTCTGAGAAGAAAACAGAGATTCTGGATGTCCTGAAATCGGGCTCAGACATAGACACACATGTTTTGCATGCCTCATACGATGCTGCGGATACAGCAGCCAGAAGCGTGCAGTGCAGGGTCTGTCTCAGGTGCCATTCCTGGTTGAGGGTCTCTGGCTTTCACAGGATCTGCAGTCCGGTATCCAGGACTTGCCGTTCCAGGGTACCATTTTGTTTGGGCAGGAGATGGAGTCTCTCATCTCACGCCTCCAAGTCAGCAAATCCATCTGTTGGTTAGCCAAATGTACCATGGAGACCAGAGGAAACAACGTGGGTGGCCATTTGGAAGCCCTCAGGTGGTCAAGCCCGTGGCAATCAACAGGGGCCAGAGAGATGGTTTTCGGAGGAGGCGGCAACCAGCAACCTGGAGGTGTTCCTCATGGCCCCAAGTCGTCCCAGGCCTCTCTGCCTACACCTGGCTCTGCTCAATGACTCCTTCCAAACCCCTCCTCTGGTGGAGGTCCAGGAGGAAGTGGGGGGTCGATGTGGTCCCTGCTGGGTGTTGCTAGCTAAGAAGTTTTCCGAAGGGTCCTAGTGCCTCAAGAGCATTGTCCTTATTGTGATAGCCTGCTGCAAGAGCTCCTCTCGAAGATCTGCTGTTACAGTAAGTTCTTACGTAACTAGTACTTTTCTACTCCATTACTTACTGGTTCCAAGAAAGCTGGTGGCATGTGCCTCATTCTGGACCTCAGCAAGTTAAACAAGTTTCTTCTCAAGGAAAAGTTCAAGATGGTATCACTAGGGACCTTGTTACCCTTGCTTCATGAACACGATTGGCTAGCTTCCCTGGACATGCAGGATGCCTACCAACATATTCCTATACACCCGTAGGCACCACAAATACCTAAGGTTTGTGGCACTGGGCCAACATTATCAGTTCAGAATCCTGCCCTGTGGGCTATCCTCAACACCATGAGTTTTACAAAGTGTTGTGCAATTCTTGCAGTGCATCTCAGAAAAATCGAATACAAGTGTTCCCATATCTAGATGACTGGCTTCTAGCAAGTCCTTCCAGACAAGAAACTCTGAACGCCGTAGCCACGGCTTCAGACTTTCTCACATCCATGGGAGTCCTGCTAAATCTCAAAAATCACAGTTGCAGCCCTCCCAGAAGCTCCTTTTATAGGAACTCTTCTGGACACCTCCTGTGTGAAAGTATTTCTTCCAGAGGACAGAAGGAGCGATAGATGGCCCGCACATCAGAGAGAACAGCTCAGTTCGAAGCTATCTCGATGCAACGGATGCTGGGTCTCATGGCATCCACGATGTTCACTGTACCCCTAGCACATCTCCACATGAGAACCTCTCAATGAATGCTCAGTACTCACTGGTCCCAAACACTCACCCTCAGTCCTTTCTCATCAAGGTGACAGAACCTTTGAAGAGGTCACTCACCTGGTGGTGTCAAGAGACAACCTTCTGGAAGGGTATCCGTCTGCTCCCTCTGGATCATCATATTTCCATTACCACGGACGCGTCCCTGATGGGGTGGGGAGCTCACTGTCAGAATCTCCACACCCAAGGCACGTGGACTCAGGTCGATCCCAGCTTCACATAAACATCCTGGAAATGAGAACGTCCTCTGTGCAGTCCGGCTTTGAGGGACATTCTCTGTCACAAGAACATTCTCCTTCAAATGGACAACAAAGCAGTGATGTATTACATCAATAAGCAGGACGGTGCACAGTCTTACCCGTTTATGCAGGGAAGCAGTGAGAGTGTGGGAATGGTGCCTAGAGCACAAGGCCCTCAATTCAGATGGTCTACCTGCCAGGAGTGCAGAACGAACTGGCAAACCATCTCAGCAGAACGGAGACAGATCCTCACGAGTGTTCTCTCGACTCAACTGTAGTTACTAACATAGTAAAATGCCAGCAGAACAGGCCCTAATGGTCTTTTTGCTCGCTTGTTTGGTCAGCTCCCCACCCTGGAGCTGACCTTGCTGCCACCCTCGCCCCTCTCTAGCTTCTCTCCTTCCAGTCCTGGATATTCTTGCTGCACAGGATTTGCTTCCAGAATCCTTCCCCATACCTGTCCCACCCCTCTGAACCCCTCACAGCCCTCTGTTTCCACTCAGCCCCTTGGGCAGCACATTCCATGGCTCCACCACCCTCTCAGTGAAGTAACACCTCCCCTTTCTCCCTCCAGCTTCCACCCATGCCCTCTAGTTCCCCCCCCCTTCCTTCGGAGCACCCTGACTGCTCCTCCCCTATTTACCCCTTCATGTACCTGAAGACCTCTTCATGTCCCCCAGTCCTTCTCTCTTCCAGTGTGTACATATTTAGCTCTTCGAGCCTCTCCCATAGGTCCTGTCCACCAAGCACCAGATCATTTGGTTGCCTCCTCTGGACCCTCTCCAGGATTTCGATGTCCCTCTTTAAGTGTGGCTCCAAACTGCACGCGTACTCTAGGTGAGGCCTCACGAAGCAGTTATACGAGGGAGTATCACTTCCTCCTTCTGAGGTGATCCCCTAGCGATGCATCCCAGCATCCTGTTGGCCTTGGCTGCTGCCTCCTACAAGTCTCAGAGTTGTTCATCTTGACATCCACCACCCCCAGGTCTCTCTCAGCCATTGAGACTTGTAGTATTTCTCCCCACCCAGGGTGTACACTTGTCCCGGGTTTCTGGCTCCCAGGTGCAGTACCTTGCATTTCCTGCATTGAACCTCAGCTTCCACTTTCTAGACCACCTTTCCAGAGCCTCCAGGTCCCCCTAGTTCAGTCGCTATTCGCAGAGTGGGAATTCCAGACCTGGACCTTTTGCATCCCACTCAACACAAAACTGCCTCTCTTCTGCTCCAGAAAGCCAGGGCCTGGCATTTTCTGTCAGGATGCATTCAGGCTGCAGTGGACAAAACGATTTCTATGCACTTTTCCTCCTCTTCCACTAATTCAGAGGGTACTTCTCAAATTCAGTCTCGGGACAAAATGATCCTCATTGCTCTCTTCTGGCCTCGACAGATATGGTTTCCACTACTCAACAGTATGTCAGAAACTCCTCTGAAGGCACTTCCCTTCAGATGAACCTTCTGACCCAGGGTCCCGTGATCCATCCCAATCTGAGGTCGCTTCACCTTCACGCTTGGCTCCTGAGGAGATAGAGGTGAATAGGTTCAATGTCTCTCGGAGAGTTTCAGATATTCTTTTGGCTACGTGCAAGCCAGCCACCAGAAAAACCTACACAGCCAAATGGAAGCATTTTCTCTCTGGTGTGCAAAATCCTGTTTGAACCCTTTTTCCTGCCCACGAAATAAAGTCTTGGAGTACCTTTTAGACCTCTCAAATTCAGGTCTACAATAATCTACAGTCAAAGTTCACCTCTGTGCTATTTCAACCTATCATGAGCTGGTGCTTTCTCTGTCACTGGCTCAGTTGCCTGTGGTTAAGAGGTTTCTTAAGGTATTCTGCATACCAGACCCTCCTATCAGATGTCCAGCGCCAGCCTGGGACATTAATCTTATGCTAGACATGCTCACTCAAGCCCTTCAAGCCTCTAGCTACCTGTGAGCTGAAATTCTAACTTGGAAAACTGCCTTCTTGGTGGCCATCACCTCGCCCGAGAGTTTCTGAAATACATGCTTTGGTCACAGACCCCCAACACTGTATTTCATAAGGACAAAGTAGTTCTTAGGCCCCAACCTAAGTTTCTCCTATAAGGTTGTCTCTCAGAACTGCATCTTAAACCAACCTTTGGTCCTGCCTACTTATTTATGCACTTCCAAAATGAAGGAGAGCGTGCCTTCATTCTTTAGATGTTAAGAGTGCTGCATTTCTATTTAGATAGAACAAAAGAGATTCGCAAGGCTCAACAGCTGTTTGTTTCTTCAGCAAGACCTGGCTGGGTCAACTGTCATTATCAGATGCATTTCGGCATGGCTGGTGGCATGCCTCCCCACTGTTATTCCATAGGCATAAGGTGAAGCTGGAGGGAAGAATGTCACGCTCACTCTACTAGAGCAGTCGCGCATCTCTGTCGGAATCCACAACGCCCATTGCAGACATTTGCAATGCGCTACGTGGAGCTCAGTGCATTCTTTTGTCAAGCACTATGCCCTGGATGTCCATGCCAGGTGACATCTTTGTTGGCAGGACTATCCTTCACGGACTTCTGTCCTAAATTTGTGAACTCTTGGTTTCTCCTGCCGCCTCTCAGGGTATTATTAGCTCGCTACTCTCCCATCACTGTGAATGGGTGGTGGAGACTTTATGTCCAGGAAGATATGGAAATTACGTATCACCATAATTCTTGATCTTCTTGGACGGAGTCTCCACCACTCATTCACATGACCACCCTCCTTTCCCCGAGCTCACCTCTCTGTCATTGATCTTCACTCCCTCAAGTTTTAGGCTGTGAAGACTTTTGTTGACCCTTCTTATATGGGTCATCTGGACTATCTTATGTCCGGTTTTGTTAGGCTAATCCTTGTAGATTAGTTGCGCTGCACCTCCTCGGAAAAAGGTACTGAGGCGGTTGGAGGTTGGCCGAGATAGTCATTGCTGCACGAGCCGAGGCTCGCGGCACCACCTCTCATGCTTCATCTCTGGCACCAGCCCTCTTGCAAAGTTTGCTCCCCTGGGTCCTAGCTCCCAGTCAGATCCCATCAGTGTGAATGAGTGGTGGAGATCACCAAGAAGATCAAGAATTACGGTAGGTATGTAATTTCCATTTTGCACACCTTGGTATTTATCCGTAAACATTTCACGCACCCTTCTACCATATGTAGACCTGTATGGCAACCCTATTGTAATTCCATTAGATGAGCAGATCTGATTGCCTTCAGTTGTGTGTGGACTTGTTTTAGATTTGCCATAATATGCTTATTAAGTAGCTTGTGTATTCTCATAGTGACTGTAATGAAGTACTGTCTTAGTCTGCTGTTGTCACACATGCAGCATCTCGGTAGAGCTGTCCTGGTTGGAACACATTTAAATAAAATAATCATGCCCTGTTTATCCTTAACATTTCACACTCCTTTCTTAATCCCCTGCAAACCTGTATGGTAACTGTCACTGTATCCTGTCAGATAAGCATCACTTTATTGTTTACCTCCTAACCCTTTCACCTCTACTGTCCTTCCAGGAGCTGAAGAAGGAAGTGATGGAGCACCGGCTGGTTCTGGACACCATCAATGAAGTTAGCACTGCTCTGCTGGAGCTGGTACCATGGAGGGCCCGTGAGGGGCTGGATAGGCTGGTATCAGAAGGCAACAGTCGGTACAAATCAGCCAGTGATATCGTGGCACAAAGAGTGGAGGAGTTGACGCTTGCGATCCAGAGATCGCAACAGGTAGCCATGACAGATAACATCTCATAACAATCTCTTGGCTTGCCAGGAATGGACAGCACTGCAGTTAATGACTTGGCCAGGGTGTGCCCTCACTTTTTCTGGCAGCTGTTCTGGGGGCTTTGGTTTGCCATTAATCAACATGGAATGAGCTTAGCATGTCAGACACCATAACCTGCATGCACCTAATCATGAGACTGAATCATTTTGGGTTGTGCTTGAATGATCGCCTAGTTTTGGCTGACATGATTTTCAGTAGGTACATATGCAGTTGTTAGTTCCTTGGAATACTTGGGGTGTAGATTGGGGGCTTAGGCATTGGTAAATTGACACATTGAATTCCTATGGCCAAGAACGGATGATTATAGAGGGATTTAGATCGGGAAATTAAAACATCCCCCACTCCTCTTGGAGCTGTTTGTCTCTGGATTAAAATTAAAGAGAGATTTTAGTCATATTGATCTTTGGAAAACAGGAGTCACTGGATAGTTTGATACCTTTATTGGACCAACTTATGTCTTGTACAAAGCTGATATAATACACACGCTTTCAGGATCATAGTTTTATTCATGAAGTGCAGTCATTTGCAGATTTGAACTTGATGAAGGGACCTGTGAGGGCCCTAAAAGTTTGTGTGGTGTACCATCTTTGTACAAGACATATGTTAGTCCAATAAAAGGTATCAAATTATCCAGTACTGGATTAAAGTTAACAGTAAGTACTGCCACCACCCCAGCCCCAAAAATGTGTTAAACCCTTAAATGCTAATTACACCCTCTTTGAGTTGATGGATGTTTCCTTGTCACACCTTGGTACTGGTATGGTTCCTCTTTCTCCAGATATAATTGGCAGTTGTGGTATCAGTGTAATGTGCCATTCCCCTGATTATTTTCTCCTCTGCTTCAAGGAGATAATGTTCTTGGCATGAATACCTTGTGCCTTTGCAGTATTTCCAGGAATGCTACCGTATGATACTCCAGAACCACAGTGCTGGCATTCCAGTTCGCTGCATCTTAGTGGGATTATCATAGGGTGGGCCCTTAGATGGTTACACAGAACTCTCGGTTTGGTGGCAGAACTTGGCATTTTAGCATGAAGTTGTGCAGGATCAGGGAGACCTATACTGAACGCCTAGCACTACTGCTGCCCCCACCCAGACAACAGCGCAGACAGTGGTTGCCAAGATAGAGAAACATCACCCATTGGTACTGGGGTATCACATTGCATTACTAAGGTAGAGACTCAAATTTGGGTCCTGAACCGAACTCCAGTACCAGGCCAGAGGATACTAGGTGCAGCACTGTGTAGGCACCATGCTCAGGGTGGGTGGGGGGCACTGCTTGTCCCTCTGTTTACTTCCTTCAGTGGGTTGGAGAAGAAGCGCTGATGTGTGGGTGGCCATGCAGCACAGAGTCCACCTATGCCAGACATGGCAGATGTGACCTCAAACATGGGAGATTAGAGTGACATGTAGGGAAGAATGTAGGTTGTTTGTGTAGTGTTCTGATTTCCTTGGCCAATGTCCCAGAGACTCCCTGCCAATCTGGGAGCTCCTACCTCTGTACGAGATCCTTGTTATGGGAATTGGGGATCAGATGTTGGGGTGGTAACCAGGGCTGGTGTGGAAGTGTTTGTAAGAGACGAGTTGAATTGGATGACCATGGTAGGCAGTTTTTCTGTAAGGAGAAAAAAGATGGTAGGAAAGATGGGGAAAAAGGGGCAGGCTTTTCTTTGAAGGAAAGGCTAGTAATACTCAGTCAAACTGCACTTGCATAGGGCAGGTGAGGAAGACCTGGTTCAGATGATGAAGGTAGTGAGTTAAAAAAAAAAAATAAGGGAATTATGAATGCATGCCATTTTTTCGGTCACTAGCAAATGTGTTACCCTCATTTTCCTAATTAACGGTGGTCTCCCAGTACACTACATCTGGTTCCTTCTTCAAGTTTCATATATCATACTCTGATTACATCCCAGTCTAAAGCATGGTTTGGCAGAGAGAAAATAAGGGTCATCATCTTCAAGGGCTCATGCTTTGGTTCTATGTGCTACACTGTTTAACATTTGGGGTATGCTGTGCAAGAGGGTTGGCCTGACCTTTCTGCTGCCTGTCTGCTTGTGTGTGCCTTTCTCATGCTGGCTGTCATACCTTCATGTTGTGGTTACCGATGAAACAGCAAAGTGTGTTCACTGTGGTTACTCAAAACATGTCTTGTAATGTTGCTTTTACATTTTACAGTTACTGCCAGTATATTTTAAAGATCATTGGAGTGCAAAATACATATTTTAGGGTAGCATATATAAATAAGGATATGCAAAGGGACCAGTGTGCTCTTTGACCTTGGGTAACTTAAAGGTAGGCGTAAGCCACCAGTGAAATTGTAGATCAAACAGCACGTGTTTAGCAAAACATTTATCCTTCTGGGTCCCTAATGCATATTTCATTTATGCAATAGGCAAGGACCTTGTGTTTGATATTTTATTTTTTTAAATCATTTTTGGCAAAATATGTGTTTTATGTGAAGTAGTGTCTGTTGTCATGGCCATTGCTGTGACACTCTTGCGATGATGTGCTTGATACTGCAAACGTAGTTGCTGATTGGTAGAGCTGTGAGCCTCCCACCCCAAAAAATTTTGGAAAATGGTGGACTTGCTTAATGAGAATGGAATAGAAGGAGGACACCTGTTAGGAAGGAGCAGCTGTGTTTAAATACATTTTACAGTGTTGAATTTATTTTGTGTCAGGAGGAGTAATGGGGCACTTTCTGCTGTTAGACCAGGTTTTGCCTATTTGGGAGCAAGAGTGGGTGGTGGGAGAGCATGAGTTGGTGAAGCTTCACAGTATTGGGGTAAAAATTGAATACTGCAGTGGGTTTTGTGCACTTGTTTCCTTCTTTAAAGTTTATTTGGCTGGCACATTGTGTACTGACCATGAGGGAGTGAGCAGCCATTTTAGAGTGAAACAGCAAGTGCGATTTCAGTTCAGGAGGCAGACTGTATTTAAAAAACATTTTTAATGATTGCCAGTATATTTTGTTCTGTTGCGATAGGGCAGTGAACAGAAGATGACAAGAACAGGAGACCAGTGTATTCCAGTATTTTCAAAGAGGTGCTATGTTGTTTACATTTCTTGGGAAGCAAAGCAAGTTGTAGTGTGCTAACTGTAAGGAGGAAAGAATCACCGCCAACCTGGGGGAGGGCAGGGATGATGTGGCAACTGTTTACTCCACGCAGTACAAGAAAGCAGCAGCAAAGGCAAACAAGATGCTGGGATGCATATCTAGGTGGATCAGTAGTAGGAGAAAGGAGGTTATACTGCCCTTATACAGGTCAATGGTAAGGTGCATCTAGAGTATAAAGTTCAGTACTAGTGCCCACACCTCAAAAGGACATTAACCTATTGAAGGCGGTTAAAATGAAATACCTAGGCGCATATATCACAAAGCAGTATTCCCAACTGTTTGCTGCGAATTATGCCCCTAATAAATAACCTACAAAAGATTTTGAGAGATGGTCCCTACTGAATCTCCCAGCATATGCTAAGATACACACATGCGAATGAACGTACTGCCCAGGTTTTGTATCTGTTTCAATGCATTCCACTCTATAGACATCAATCGATCTTTCAAACATGGAACAAAATGATCTCCAAATTCTTTTGGAGCTCTAAGAAGCCCAGAATAAACTTAAGAATTCTTCAAACACACCGAGAAAAGGCGGACAATCCCTCCGGATCTTGAAGACTACTACTTAGCGGCTCAACTAAAAATGCCATAATGTAGTCCAATCCTAATACCACTATGGGCTGGCAACTCATGGAAAAAGAAGAGAGGACGGGCTACAGCCCCTGGAAACTAGATTACTGGTCTCCAATATAAATAGGTGTCCGCACCCCAGGCTGACCTCGATTAGAAACACAATAAGATCGCCCACAGAATATGGCAGAAATATAAACTCAGAAATTCCATTTGGCCATTAAAAGGCTAGCGTGGGACCTAGATTTTCAACCTGGACGCCTAGACAGAGGATTTCATACATGGGAGGAGAAAGGCCTCAGATGTCTCGAGAATTCTGGCAGGGAGATACTTTATTAGACTTCAATCCTTTAAAAATAAATGTGGACTGCAAAATACAGACCATTTCAGGTACTTACAGGCTAGAAACTATATCTCCACACTAAAGAAAAAAGACCTAGATTCAGATAGGGCCCAGCAGATCTTAGGGCCATCCAGGAAAGCTGCACGGCTAGCAAGAAAAGAGGGTTGATCTCCTTCCTCTATAAAGCTCTATCGACGCTTGAAAGGGGACCCACTTAACAAAATCAAACAAAATGGAGTGATGAAGTGCCCCAAGATCTGGAAGAACTTAACTGGGACCGAATTTTTCTTAAATAAAAACGACTCAATCACCATATTGGCAGGAATTCTCGTGGCAAATTAAGGTCCGATATTTCTTGACCCCCCATATAATAAGTAAAAGAGATCCAATAATATAGCTCAATGTTGGAGAGGTGTGGGTCGACAGAAGCAAACCATTTGCACATTTTCTGGTCCTGTACTGGGTCTCGCGGACCTTCTGGGGTGAAATAGTGGAGGCATTTAAAGACATATTCTTGGTACAGACCCCGCTAGACTGGCTCTAGAATGATCCTGGGGCTCCCACCTGAAGAGATACAAGACACAGATACAATGTATCCTGGTCCATATTAATAACAGCAGCACACAAGACTATCACGAAAGGTGGCGGTCCCTACTCCCCACTATGCAAGAGTGGATAAAGATAGTAGGTATGATAGCAGAATTGGAAGAACTTACCTTCAAAATTAACAACCTAATTCCCACTTACTTGAGAAGGTGGACTAGATGGGAGAATTGGTGCTCTTCAAACGATATAGTACATGAAAGATCAATAGTTGGTCTAGGGGTGGAGAGGAGAGATCCACTACTAACATAAAAAATTAGGAGGACGAGGAAGAAAACCGAAAGCAGGAGGATGGGCTTTGTTCTGGCCTAGGTTGAAGAGGGACGGTGATCAATTTCCTAGAACTCAAAAATAAAGGAGTTTTGCTGCTAAAGGAAACAATAATACAGTATTTATTGAACGGTTGAGATAAGTGAGATAAACTAGATGGAATATTTTAAAAATCAATTCATAATTTGAGAAAAGTATGGATATCAACAGAATGTATAAATATGATGTACCTGTTTGTTGTTAATAAACTTGAATTAAAAAAAAGACATTAATCTGCTGGAGAAGGTCCAGAGGAGGGCTACAAAGATAATAGCCAATCAGCAGGGTAAGGCATATGAGGAGAGGTTGAGGGGCACTGAACAAGTACTCCCTGGAAGACAGGAGAGAGACAGAGAGACAGAGAGAGAGAGAAATATGATTGGGACCTTCAAGTACTTGAAAGGGATAGATAAGGTTGATAAGGAGAGTCTGTTTGCTGAGTGGCAACTATAACACGAGGGGCACAGTCTTATGCTGGAGGGTGGGAGGTCAGGAAGCACGCCTTCACAGAGAGGGTGGTGGACACTTGGAATGCGCTGCCAGAAGAGGTAATCTTGTTGAAGACATTGTGCAGCTTTAAGAGAGGCTGGGGCAGGCATGGGGAGGGTAAGGGTCATGGGTAGGGAGGATGGGAGGAGTGTAGAGGGAGGGTAGGGAGTAACTCAAGCTATGGACCCTGCAATATGAGCAGACTTGATAGACCAAAAGGTCTTCTTCTGCTGGCTTCTTCAGTATGTTTGGCCAAATGCATTTATCTCACTGTTTACTGTTTTGCAATGAGATAAATGATTTATCTAAACTGACTACTGTCCACCACTGTGATGTTCTTGTTTACCGTGGGGTAGTACTGATGTGCTTTTTCACTGCTGTTCCTTTCCTCTCAGGCCAAGAATATTCTGAAGGTTTCATTTTATCAATCCAGTTATTTCTAGCATGCTTCACCCCAATGGTTTGCTTAAGCTCGATTGAGACGCCTCTGTGTCTGCTCCTATAGGAAGTCAGTTGGTATGGGCTGTCCTCTTCAAGCTGGGATAGACTGTAATAGAATAATGTCTTTGACACATCCCTTCCTAGACTCCCTTTACCTTTTACAGTCTGTCGTTGCTGCCGCCACCCTGGTTAATTACACAGGTGAGAGGCAGTGTGCTGGGTGGGTTCAAGCATACCAGCTTCTATCATCATCTAAACAGCATGGAAGTGGTGATTTTCTTTCTTTCCACTTTATGGGCTTATTACATGCTTGGTCTTTCAAGAACCAGTGTTCACCATTCATTCACACTAATGGGTCTAAGCCAGAGGCACTAAGACACTGTAGGAGCAAAGTTTTTGCAGCTTAGGGAGGGGTCGACATTGGTGCCTTCAAAGCGCCCATGAGGCCGCCTTTTAAGATTGACGCCGCATGTAATCTAGTCAGTAACCAAAGCTGTTTCCCAGTTCTGTTTTTCCTGCCATTGAGAGTGCACCTTGGGAGCAGCCTGACAGCCTAACTGCATCACAGTTATCTTCTCAGTTCATCGCCACCTTTGTTCGACACAAAATACTGTTTCTCTTTAACGGCACCATTTTTCTCCTGTTGCTACTTCCATCAGTTTTGTACTGAATCTTTTCTACTAGATCTTCCTGGACATAAAGTCTCCACCATTCATTCACACTAATGGGATCTACGCCGGAGGTACTAAGACCAGCGGAGCACACTTTTTCCCAAGAGAGCTGGCGCAGAGATGGAGCTGCGAGAGCTGCACCACGAGCCCTGGCTCGGCGGTAAAGACTGTCTCGCGGCCGGCCTCCATCCGCCCAGTTCCTTTTTTCCCACCATCGAGTGCACTTCAGTGATGTCGCCGCTTCGGGGTCAAACTTCAAACTGGCAGCATAGTTTTTGGTTTATTGTTTTGTAATTTATCTTCGAACAAGTTCGATTAAATTTAATTTTATTGATTATAATAAAGAAGTCTTCAGCCCTCCATTGACAGAGTCGACCATGAGCGGTCAGATGATGGTAGGGAGACTTCATACGAAAGCTGTTCAGTGAGCCGTTCTGGTCCAGTCCGCCGCCCTCCCTGGAGGGTGGGCCTGACAACGGAGCGGTCCAGTGCTCAGGGAGATGGGCGGTCCCCTAAAAGCAAAGGAAACTGTCCCATTCTCGCACCGCTCGCCTCGAGCTCTTCTTCTTCAGCACACAGGTTGAGAAAGAGAAGGCATCACTCAAGGTCGCCTTGGTATGTCTGCGATCGATGGTCGGTCATTGGGGCCAGATGCTGGTCTTCTTCTCTTCGGAGTTACTGGTTCTGGCTCCAGTGCCGACCCTTCAACATCGGAGTCTGTCCCCGCCTATTGAGGGACTTCCCATGAGCAGTTTCACCAGTGGGCTGCTCTTGTGAGCGTGTGGGCTGGCGGTGGTCCAGCTACTCCGGCCTGTCACTGTGAGGCCTTGGGCCGCTCTCGAGGGACCAGGTAGGGCTTGTTGAACCTCCTAGTCACATGGTGCCTGCTTTGGTGCTTGTTGACTCCATGCTCTGGTGTTTTCCCCTCACATGGCTGTGGCACAGGGTCCACACGATGCCACTATCTCCTGCTAATTTTCCTTCTTTTCCCTCAAATCGCAGTTTTGGAACCTTGGGACACTTTTGGCGCCGCCCACGACGCCGAGGACCTCAGGCTGTCCGTTGCGCCAGGGGGCCGGGGCTCTGTTAATGCCACCACAGCACGGGGGCTCTTTCGCGCTATACGCAGTGCCTAAGCTCTTTTGTTGCCATGGCCTCTTTGGCTGCTGTGTGCTGGTGTTCGATGGTGCTGACTCTCTTCTTCAGCGCCTGGGTTCTTTGTCGGTGCAAGCTCATCCAGCCTCCAGGGCTTTTCAACTCAGATTCCTTCCTCTTCTATTTTTCATTCTGATTTTCTCCTTTACTGTCCATATAGTCCCCTGGACTGTCAGGAGATGATTTGAGCCTGACTCAGATCTTCGCTGAGTGATGATATTGAAGGAGCAGGGATCAATCCTGCTGCAGAGCCTGTGACTGAAGACCTTTCCTTTAAGTCTCGCTGAAAAATTTAAATTCTAGGGACATGGATATGTTGTTCATCCCACTGTCCGGCAGGTTCCTTGCCACTTTAAATCTTGCCGAAGGTCTTCAAGCTGGCTCCTCCCACCCACCCGAGTGGTAAAACTCTGGCTTCACCCCATGACGCCAGATCTTCTTACCGCTTGGAAGCTCAGGTTCCCTCCCTAATGCTCTGGCGATAGACTGGATCCCATCCTTCGTCCGTCCAAACTAATTTCAAGTTTTCAAGACTTCCGGTCTACTCATCCTCATGGCTGGCGATGGACAAATTGACTCCGGATTTCAGCGGTGCCCTTGTGGGCAGAAAATGTCCAGAGACGGATCCGTACTCCATGTGCGTCTACTGCCTCGGCCTAGATAATGACCCGCCCAGGCCTCAAAGTTATGCTGTTCGTTTCAGCCAGCGTCCTGGAAGACGCGCTGCCCAGTTGCAGCTAGGCACCCGAGAAGCGTATCCGCCGGTGAAGTCCAAGGAGGCCCATTGGGCAGTGTCCGCGGTGGCTGGCTCGCTGAGCAACTCGAGGCAGATGATCGCCTCGAGGAGGAGGCGGCTTAGGCCGGATCTTCATCTTCCTCGGTCGCGCTTTATCCCGCCTCTCTGGGATCCTCCTACACAGCTTCTTTAAGGAGCTTTGCCAATCCTTTCCACTAAGGAGAGGGGCCATCGGACACTCTTGGTCGGTCAAAAAGGAGGACTTGTGTAAGTCCCACATTGGCGTATTCGTGGGAGCGGAGAGGTCCCCTTCCCGGACAGTCGACACTCGACTTTGGTCGAGGTTGCTAAGGCCGCTGCTTCGGTGTCCCCGCCAGGTCAGCCGCCGAGACACCCGCTGACGCTGTCGAGATTTTTTCACTGTTGGACGGGTTGCTCACTGGTGAAGCCAACAACCCTTCTTCACCTGTTCCCCAGTGGAGACCGAGGACTTGCCTGCACCTCCTGTGCCAGAGTCCCCGGTCAAGGCTCCCAGCTAAGGGAAGAACGGTGTCCCCCCACCCTTCCCAGACCCGCTCGGAAACACAGAGGGTCTCGGTCTCTGACTTCATCTCGTCCAGCCGATTCCGCCATCAGCGGTCATGATAGATACCGCCCTGGTCCCTCGTCTTCCCTCCTCAGAAGAGGAGGCTTGGCGCAAATTGTGCTCATTCTGAGGACCTAATGATGGCAGCAGTTACTTTGTTCGGGAACAAGCGACACAGTCGCCTTCCCTGGCATATCAAGTGGCTGTCACCCCGAAAGGGTCAAACAACCCGCCTAGTCGAGGTGCTCAAGCCTGGGCCGTTGTTCCGATCAAACCAGGTGCCCCACTGGTCAGGTGGAAACCTCCGCCTCCCACAACCAACTGGGGCGCCACCAAGGACTCTCGGTCGGCCAGGGTCTGCCCACTGTTGTCGGTCACCCTCACTCCCGACTGTCCTCGGCAGGTAGAGGTGGCCTCAGGCCCCAGGCAGCTCTTTCAGGACTCCTCGGCATCTGTCGATGACTCTCTCCTGTTCTCCAGGCCCCTTGACCTGGAGTCCTCTGGGGGCAGTCGATGGACAGAGCCCATTGTCTTTATGGGTCTGCTTCGCTCATCTCAGAGTCCACCGGGATGCAGCTTGAGCCCAGATCCAAGCGGGCCAAGTATCCCCTGATGGAGATACTGGACCGGGGATCTGGCCAAGGAGGTTTCTGGTGGCTGAAGCCATTGTTGGCCCAGCTCTGGAGCTTTGGGCAGCGTCGTTTCCTGTCCTGGCTCGGCCAGGATGGCCAGGAAGTATATGGTCCCACCGCTGTTTGTCTGTTTTTGGAGCACCTCTCTGGAGAGGGTTGGTCACCGATAGCGCTTTGGTGTTCCGGGAACGCTAGGGATGTGGATAAGCTCTCCGACAAGGAGTCCAAAAGCTGGACCATGCCAGGCGCAGGTGTATGCTGTGTCCTCCTTGGCCTCCGCCAGGCCAGCTCGGCCATGCTGATGGCACACTCTCCACGCCCTCATGGGCTCCCCGGATGGTGATCGCTTCATCTCCCGGCCGACCTGCACACCACAGTCAAGCAGGTGGATCAGGGAAGGGCGGTGGCAAAACAAGCAGCTCCAAACGGCTCTGGACATTGGAGACTCCTGTGCCAGATCAGTTGTAGGCACAGTGGCCATGCGCGCAGAGAGCATGGCTGAGGATATCCACCTCTTCAGCGGATACCCAGCATAAACCGGGTGGATGTCCCTTCCTGGGACTGACCTGTTCAGCCCTGGAGTGAAGGTCACCTCCAGCGGATCTAAAGTCCAGTGCTACCCTGGACTTGGTCACCTCGCCCAGAAGGACAAGGGCCATCTCAACAACATAAGTCCTTTCGCCTTCTTGCACCTGCGCACGTCCGGCCCAACAGCACCAGCATCAGGGCCAGCAGGCTGCAGCTATCCCAAAGCCAAGCTCGGCTTCTCTAACAGGAAGCAGGGAGGGAAAAGGCCCGGAGGTCCCCTCCAAGCCTGCACAGTGACGGGTTGAGGATGTCCTCCCAGTTCCTTGTCTCTGCCCCTGGGTTCCCCATGGGGACGCTGCCTGCCACTTCTTTTGCCTGGTCCGCTATCACCACGGACCGCTGGGTGTTGGAGGTGGTAGGAAGGGGCCTGCCCTTGGAGTTCGAGCAGGCCTCCTTCCAAGCTGTCGCCCCACGGGGGCTACAGGGTCCTGAGTTTCTCTGTCGGCTCGCCAGCCGACATCGCCCAGCTCCTCGAGAAAGAGGTGACTGGGAAGGTGGCAGATCCTTCACCAGACCCGGGTTTAGTCCAGGTATTTCCTGGTCCTGAACAGATGGTGGCTGGCGCCCATTCTAGACCTGCACGACCTGAACATGTTCCTAAGGTCTCAACCTTCAGGATGGTCACTCTGGCTCAGATCATTCCATCCTTGAACGAGGCATGTGGTTCTGTTATCTGGACCTCCAGGACGCGCTTCTCACGCCCCAATCCGTCCGCCCCACCAGAGATTCCTCCGCTTCAGGGCAGAGGGGTCCCAGTACGAAGTTCTGGGCCATGCCCTCTCTTTTCTCTAGCTTCCAGGGTCTTCACCAAATGCATGGCAGTGGTGACAGCATTCCTGCGTGGCGCTCAAGGGTCCAGGTGTACCTCTACCTGGACAACTGGCTGATTGCAGCTCCTCCAGAATGGAGGTGGAGCGGTCCAGAGATCTGGCCCTCCAGGTTTGCTTCTCGGCTGGCCTCCTCATCAACGAGGCCAAGTCAGAACTCTCGTACAAAGCAGGTGATACAATTAATCAGGGCAGAGCTTGACTCTTCTGAGCCAGAGCATGGCTCCCATGGACAGGGCCGAGGTTCTCTTCCTCCTTTGCCCAGTCATTTCAGGTTGGGCAGTTGCGCCTGCCCGGGACTTCCTGCGCCCCTGGGCCTCATGGCAGCCTGCACCAGTGTGGTCCATTGGGCCTGTTGGTACATGCGTCCCCTTCAGTGGCGGCTGGCCAGCCAGTGGTCACAGCACTCCAATCCTTGGATCAGCTAGTGACAGTGACCCAGGGATGTGGAACGACTCCAGTGGTGGACCGCTCCAGCACATCTGCAGGAGGGCATCCCTGCTTATCCGCCCTGAGCCGACGGTCTCTATTGACCGATGCCTCTCTGATGGGTTGGGTGCCCATCTGGAGGAGCACAGAGCGCACGGCCTCTGGTCCCCTCGGGAGTCCCTGGCTACATCAACCTGCTGGAGCTTGGAGTGGTTTGTCTAGCCCTCACCGCTCTCGCATGCTTTCTACGGGTGAAGTGGTCCTGTCCAGACGGACAATACCATGACCATGTACTACCTAAACCGCCAGGGCGGACGCGCTCCATGCCTCTGTGCAGGGAAGCTCTCCACATTTGGTCATTCCTGCGCAGCCTGGAGGCGGATCTCCTTGCCATCCATGTGGCAGGAGCCTCCAACATTCTGGGCCAATGCCCTAAGCTGGATACGGGCTGCGCCCCACGAGTGGTCTCTCCTGCCGGAGGTAGTACAAGATCTGTTCTCCCACTGGGGCATGCCTCAGGTGGACCTGTTTGCCTCCAGGGAGAATGCGGCTGTGACTGTTTCATGCCGCCCCCGCTGCTGGGGTTGGCTTCTCGAGGCCGGGACCCCAGGCTCTTTCACGTTTTCTCCATTTCCTTGATCCACAAGGTGCTTCTCAAGGTGAGGAGGACAAGGCGCAGGTGATTCTGGTAGCCCCAGACTGGCCCCTGCCAGTTCTGGTATCCAGATCTCCTCAGTCTCAGCTTCAGGCTGCCGAGGCGGCTTCCAGCCCGCCCGGACCTGATCTCTGTCAATCAGGGAAGGTATTCCATCTGGACCTTCAATCCCTGCACCTGACGGCTGGTTTCTGAGCTGCTAGAGTTCCAGGCCTTGGGTCTTTCTGACGAGGTCCTCAACGTGGTTGAGGCGTCCCGTAACGAGTCTACAAGGAAATGCCTCGCCTGGTGGAAGAGATTCTCCATTTGGTGTCAGGGCAATGGCCTGGACCCTTCTTCCTGTTCCTTGGCTAGCATTCTGGATCACCTGTGGTCCCTTTCTCAGCAAGGGCTTCCGTCGACGATCACAGGTGCACTCTGGAGCCATCTCTGCTTATCAAGGGCGCGGGAAGCAGTCGGTGTGCAGGAGAAGGTGGTCGAGGCTTTTTCAAAGGCCTTGATCACATATCCCTCCGTGCGGAAACTCCACCTCCGTGGGATCTACTGCTGGTATTGGCTAAGCTCATGGGCAAACCATTCGAACCGATGCACAGGTGCGACATCTCTCACCTGTCATGGAAGACCGCTTCTTGGTGGCTACTCGCCAGCCAGAAGGATGGGAGAGCTCCAGGCGCTTCCATCAGTCTCCTTATCTGGCCTTCACAGGGACAAGGTTGTCCTGCGCCCCCACCGAAATTCCTTCCGAAGGTGGTGTCGAGTTTCACCTTAACCAGGTGTTGACTCTGCTGGTGTTCACCCCAATCACACCTCGGAGGCCAAATATAGTCTCCATACTTTGGACCCTAGAAGACGCAAAGCTTACTACAAGGAGCAGGACGGCTGAAGTTCGGGAGAGGTTCGCCAGCTGTTTGTCACCCACGCTGAAGCCACACCTGGCAGACCTGCAGCCAAGCAGGCGATAGGTAGGTGGGTCACCTCCTGCATAGATCTCTCATAGGTTGGTGGGCATGGAGCCTCCCAGAGGGATGAGAGCTCATTCTACCTGCCATACCGCTGCATCGGTGGCTGCTTCCAGGGACATCGCTATCCAGGAAATCTGCAGGGCTGCCACCTGGAAGTCAGCACACACCTTCATCACCCACTACCACATCAACTTGAGTCACTCCGGGATGCTGGTTTTGGGGCCTTGTTTCTCCAGTCTTTATTTCCCTAAGTAGAGGATGTCGCCTTGCCTCCCTCCTCCTGGAGAACTGCTAGAGTCTGCCAGACAGTGTGGATGAACAACATATCCATGTCCCTAGAAATCAGGTTTACTCACCTGTAACAGGAGTTCTAGGAATGGTATATGTTGTTCATCCACGACCCATCTGGCCTCCCGGCCTCGACAGCACAACCTGGCTTCCAACGGGCTAGATCTGGCGTCATGGGGCTGAGCCGAGGTTTACCTCCCGGGTGGGTGGGAGGAGCCAGCTTGAAGACCTTCCGGCAAGATTTGAAAGCGGCGAGAACCTGCCAGTGTGGATGAACAACATATACCATTCCTAGAACTCCCTGTTACAGGTGAGTAACCTGTATTTCCACTCTTTCTACAGACTACAGAGATTGATCCCGGAAGCTTTTAAGACTCCAATACCTACATGTCCAGGATATCCCTATGGTTTAACTCCTCCGTACAACCATCTTTGGAGACCCTCTCTCAGATGGTATGGAACAACCCTGCTCTTATCCCTTCTGTGGCTGAGTCCATAGAACAGGAAGTATGCTGCTCCCAAGGATCGACCCATATTGGCTTCATGGCCTTTGCTGATTGTATTGTAGTCTTAGCAGAGAATGACAAGGCCATATCCTTCCTCAGGCATCTGCAGCCTGGCCTATAAATAAAGAATCTCGTTAAGACAGACACCTTAGGTAAGAGAGTCTTTGCTGCTTCAACCCTGGATATGCGTATTGCCAGTTACTAGGGCTATTTTTCTTTAATATGAGTATGTCCTTTGGCATTCGCTCAAGCAAATGGTTGAAGCTCTGCCTGAGTCGAAACTAATTCAGAGCTACTTCAGACCATAACAGGAGCATCAAGTCCAGTAACCAACAGGTTAAAGCTGCAATGAATGGCTTTCATACTGCTTACTATAAAGCGGCGGCGGCGGACATTTGTACCGTCGCCACTCTAGGCTTGTACTTAAGGCTTCAGGAATGATGCCCAGCAACAGGTCATGGCCTAACCCTTCCACGGTATGTATCTGTTTTGGCCCCAGGTGGAATAAGCTCTGGAGGCCACACAGAAGACTGGTCAGCCATTAAGACAGCTCAACCTACACCCACCCCTTCTCGGGAGGTGCCAACAAGCGTCAGTTTCACAACCATCAGTCCTTTCGGGGCAAAGGCAGAGGAGGTTTTAACAAAACACACTCCTCAGCCACAAAAGAAAAACACGGCAGAAGGCACAAGGCCCCAATGCGCCCAGTGCCACCTTCTGAGTTCCTATCCCAAGTCCCACCTCAACTGCCTGAGAGGGACTCTTCCTCAGTGGTGGGAGGGCGTCTGACTCAGTTCTACAACCAGTGGAAGTCTATAACATCAGACAAATGGGTCCTCCGGATAATCCATGAGGTATTCGCTCATTCTTTTAGAAACCCCCTGGATCATTCCCCCAAGCGGCAGCCCAAGCTGTCGACAGTACAGTCAGACCTTCTTGCTTCCAGCGGTACAAGGCCTTCTGAACAACAGGGCAGTAGAAGTAGTTCGCCAGACCAACTAAACACAGGATTCTACTCCCATTACTTTCTGGTTCAGAAGAAAACTGGCGGCATGTGCCCCATCCTGGATCTCAGAAAGTTGAACAAATTCCTTCACAAGGAAAAAGTTAAAGATGATATCTCTAGGTACCCTTCTACCTTTGATTCATCAACACGATTGACTAGCCTCCCTGGACATGCAGGATGCCTACCAACACATTCTTATACACCCAAAGCACCACAAATACATAAGGTTTGTGGTGTTGAGTTAACATTATCAGGTCAGAGTCCTGCCCTTTGGGCTATCCTTGGCCTTGTGAGTTTTACAATGTTGTGCAGTTCTCAAGGCGCATTTCAGGAAAATCAGAATTCTAGTGTTCCCATATCTGACGACTGGCTTCAGCAAGCCCTCCAGACAGGAAAATATGGACGCCATGACCACGACATCAGACTTACTCACGTCCATGGGAGTCCTGCTAAATCTCAACAAATGCAGTTGCAACCCTCCCAGAAGCTCCTCTTCATAGGAACTCTTCTGGACACCTCTCTCTGCGAGGGCTTTTCTCCCAGAGGACAGAAGGAGCAACATCTTACAGATGGCCGATTAGTCAGAACACAGCTCGTCTGAGCTATCTCAGTCAACGGATGCTGGGCCTCATGGCATCCTCGGTGTTCACTGTACCCTTAGCTTGTCTCCACATGAGAACCTCTCAGTAGATGCTCAGCACTCAGTGGTCCCCAATCACTCATCCTCCATCCTTTCCCATCAAGGTGATGGAACACGCTGAAGAGGTCGCTCGCCTGGTGGATACAGGAGGACAGTCTTCTGAAAGGATATCCCTTTGCCCTCTGGATCATCAGATCTCCATTACTATTGATGTGTCCCAGATGGGGTGGGGAGCTCACTGCCAGAATCTCCCCACCCAAGTGCACGTGGACTCAGGCCAAGTCCAGCTTCACGTAAATGTCCTGGAAATGAGAGCTGTCCTCTATTCGGTCTGAGCCTTGAAGGATATACTCTGTCACAAGAACATTCTCCTTCAAGCGACAACAGAGCAGTGATGTATTACATTAACAAGCAGGGTGGTGCACACTCTTACCCATTATGCAGGGAAGCTATGAGAGTGTGGAATGGTGCCTGGAGCACAAGGCTCTAATCCACGTGGTTTACCTGCCAGGAGTGCAGAACGAACTGGCATACCATCTCAGCAGACGCAGGTGGATCCTCACGAGTGGGCTCTCGACTCAACTGTCACTCAGTCACTCTTCAAAGAGTGGGAACTCCAGATCTGGACCTTTTGCATCCCTCTCAATGCAAACTGCCTCTCTTCTGCTCCAGAAATTCAGGACCTGGCATTTCTGTCAGGATCGTTCAGGCTGCAGTGGACAAAGAAACGCTGCATCGCCTTCCTCCTCTTCCCTAATTCAGAGGGCATTTCTCAAATCTGAGTCTGGGGGACAAAATGATTCTCATTGCTCCCTTCTGGCCTCAACAGATGTCGTTCCGCTGCTCAACAGAACCACCCCGAACCTGCTGACCCAAGGTCCCATGGTCCATCCAATCTGGGCGCTTCACCTTCACCTTGGCTCCTGAAGAGATAGAGGTGAATAGGTTCAATGTTTACGTGTAGGGTTTCAGATATTCTCTTGGCTGCACGTAAGCCAGCCACTAGAAAAACCTACTCAGCCAAATGGGCGTCTCTCTCTCTGGTGTGCAAAATCCTCTTCAAACCCTTTTCCTGCCCTCCAGATAAAGTTTTGGAGTACCTTTTAGACCTCTCCAATTCAGGTCTGCAGTACTCTACAGTCAAGGTTCATCTCTGTGTTATATCAGCTTATCATGAGCGGTACAGTCCTTGTCTCTGCTCAGTTACCTGTAGTTAAGAGGTTTCTTAAAGGTATTCTGCATACCAGACTTCCTGTCAGACACTCAGTCGCAGCCTGGGATATTGACTTTGTGCTAGACATGCTCACTTGGAAACCTTTTGAGCCTCTAGCTACCTGCGACTTGAAGTTCCTCACATGGAAATCTGCCTTCCTGGCGGCCATCACTTGACACATGAGTTTCTGAAATACCTTTGGTCACAGACCCCCATTACACAGTATTTCACAAGGACAAAAGTAGTTCTTAGGACTCACCTAAGTTTCTCCCTAAGGTTGTCTCAGAATTTCATCTAAACCAACCTTTAGTCCTGCCTACCTACTTTGTTAACTTTCAGAATGAAGGGGAATGTGCTGGGTCAACCTGTTGCTACTAGGTGCATCTTAGCGTGGCTGGTAGCATGCCTCTGCCACTGCTGTATTCTATGGCACAGGTTAAGCTTGAAGGCACAGTGTCGCTCGCTCTACTAGAGCAGTTGCGGCATCTCTGGTGGAAATCCATAACATACCCATTGCAGACATTTACAGTACGGCTACCTGGAGCTCAGTGCACACTTTTAAGCACTGTGCCTTTGGATGTCCATGCCAGACAACATCTGTCGTTTGGCAGAACTATCCTAACGGACTTCTGTCCTAAATATGTGAGCTCTTAGTTTTCCTGCCTCCTGTCTCGGTGGGGATTATTAGCTTGGGACTCTTCCATTAGTGTGAATGAGTGGTGTAGACTTTATGTCAGGAAGATATGGAAATTACATGCCTACCGTAATTCTTGATCTTCTTGGGGCGAAGTCTCCACCACTCATTCACTACCATCCACCATCCCCAGGCTCAATTCTCTGTTTTGGTCTTCCTCCCTCAGTGGCTGGGCTGTGAAGACTTCATTATTGACCCTTCTCATACGGATCATTCGGACTATCTTATGTCCAATTTTGTTAGGTTAGTCTCTCTAGGTTGGTTCGCTGCACCTCCTCATAAAAAGCTACTGAGGCGGTTGGAGGTTGATGCCGACATAGTCTTTATCGCCAAGCCGGGGCTTGCGGTGCCACTATCCTCGTGGCTCCATCTCTAAGCTCAGCCCTCTTGAAAAGTTTGCTCGCTGGGTCTTAGCGCCCGGCATAGATCCCATTGATGTGAATGAGTGGTGGAGACTTCATTCAAGAAGATCTAGAATTATGGTAGGTATTAATTTCCATTTTGGTTATTTTAACTGTAGATATGCTGTGTCCTATGAAGCAAAAAAAGAAAGACAGTGCTCCTGTGCATGAGTGCCTCAGAAGGGGCCTATCGCTGTCCAGAATCAGCATCAAAGTATTGGACCTGCCTTGACCAGACCATGATAGGGATCAGTGCAATACCTGCATCTTGAAGGATCACTACACTCTGAAAATTCATGCGTGGAAGTGGGGTCATTCTCCCTTCACTTTTGGGCAGGCCTCATACCAGGAATGCCATGGTAAGGCCTCTGGGCATTTCCTTGAGCCCATTCCGGTATCTCTGGTGCTCAGGAAGACCAGGGTCCTCACTGCGCTCGTCTCACTGAGACATCGAGAAGGTCCTGGGGGTCTGATGGACACACAAATCCAAACAACTCTCACACCAGAGAAAATGAGGTTGACACAGTAATGATTTAAAACAGCTTTATTGCTGAATGAAGTAGTTTAGCACCACACTAGCCTCGGCACTTGGTTCAGCAAACCTTTCTTCAGGAGGCATTGCAAATTAAATTAGGAGGGTACACACTTATATATGGTTCAACATTGTGACATCACAAGCTTATTATAATATTCGATTGTCAGAAACTACTTTGTTTTAAAGAATTATTGCACATTTCCTTAAATCACATATATAGATCCCTATACAACTTTACAGAAGTTTTAAGTATTAGTTTTTCTAGACTGTATTTAAACTTATTTAAATACTTTTTATATTTATATATGTAAAAACTTTAGATTCACACAAAAATGAAAAATACAAAAGAAAGAAAAATACAAAAGAATCAAATGATCTGTTTACTTGATCTGTCTGACTATTACATTTTGGAAAGGAAGGCATGTCCAGCAACTAGAAATTATTATGTCTCATTAGTTTCCGTTTTTAAAAGGGACTGTATTTAGAAATTTTCCTGTTTTAATATCCAAAAAGGCTCAAATTAGATCCCATCCACACAACCCAAATAAATTCTACAGGGGAAAAAATCAGACAGCCTTTTCTTGACAGATATGGTGTACCAGCTACATTAATGGAGAGACAAGTATAACAAAACATAATCAATTTCATGATCAAGCTGCGATCAGCCAGGTAAACTCACTTTGGAAACTGGAAAGGCAAGTGGTGCCCTGGAAAACATGGAGAAAGATACATTTTGTTCAGACACAAACCTCTCTAATGTCATTTAAGAGAGCAAACAGAAAAAACAATTTTTTTTTTCCTATTTATGCTCCTCGGTTGGCCACCCCCTTCCGACCGACCCCCAGCCTGTCCCTGGAATAGCTGGCTACCTTGTAAGTGGCCGGGAGTGGAGCCTGCGGAGGAGTTGGTCATCATCCTGCTGCTGCCGGCATTTTCTACCTCGAGTTGTGCCCAGGAGTAGGGCGCATGCGCGGAGCGCGCTGTGATGCTCCACGGCTCCCCAGTTACCACTTTTCCCCACCCCATGGCTCCAATGCCTGGCCCCACCAAGCCTCCACCCCATCGCCTCTTTGTGCAGTGGGACTACATGCACCCTCTTCCAGTCCTCTGAATCACGCCTGTGTTGAGTAACTCTGTGAACAGGGTGGCCAGAGGCACTGCTGATTCCCTCTGTAGCTCCCTTAATATCCTCAGGTGTATGTCATATGGCCCCATGGCTTTATTCACCTTCAGCTTTGTGAGTTCCTCCCAAACTCTCTCCACTGTGAATGGACTGGTGTCACTCCCCCGATTGCCTCTGCTCCCCAACTGTGGTCCCTTATCCTCTCCCTCCTCAGTGAATACTGAACTGAAGTATTTATTCAGTATTTCTGCCTTGCCTAGATCTCCCTCCTTGCATTCTCCTCTCCCCTTTCAGCCCTTACAATCCCCCCGTTTTTCTTCTATCGTCATGATGTACCTATAGAATGTCTTGTCCTTTTCCAGCCGTGCTAAACCCTCCTCTGTCTGTGCCTTGGGTTTCCTAACAGCCTTCCTGTCTCTCTTAGACATTCAGGTACACCTCCCTATCCTCCTCCCTTTGAGTACCCTTATACTTCCTAAAACTTGCTCCTTTTGCCCTTACTTTGTCTCCCACCTCTTTAGAGAATCATAGTGGTTTCTTTCTTCTTTCCTTTGACCACTATCCAAATGCATTAGTTAGTTACCTCCATAATGGCTTCTTTTTAGTCTCCCCCACTATTCCTCCACCCCTCCATTACCTCTACCTTCTCCAGGGCTGCTCTTAAACATCTACCCATTTCATTGAAATCTGCCTCCTGAAATCTAATACTTTTGCCCTTGTGTGGCTTAATCGAGTCCCTGTCTCCATGTCATGCCACAGCATGCAGTGTTCATTGCATCCCAGCTACCCTTCCACCTGGATTATTTTGACTCTGTTCCCGTTGGTCCATACCAGGTCTAGAATCGATTTGTCCTTGGTGGGCTCATGCACCAGCTGTCTGAGTCTAACCCCTTCAAGGGATTCCAGGATGGCTGTGCTTGTGGCTGAAGCACCTGCCTGGGTGGCCCAATCCACATCTGGCATATTGAAATGTCCCATCAACAGGATTTCACCTTTATCTGCCATGTTGTGAATTTCCTCCACTAGTACCATGTCCACTTCCTCCCTCCGTGCCAGAGGTCTGTAGACTCACCCCTGTACATATTGCTGCTGTGCCATTTCCTGGTTCAAGGGTGACCCCATTGCCTCAGCCTCCCCTTGCCTTACCTGTACTTCTGTAGCCTTTATGCCTTCTCTGACATACAGGGTCGTCCTCCATCCCTCCCTTTTACTCTCTTTGTCCCTTCTAAACAGTGTATAGCCTGGTACAGTGACATCCCAGCTGTGATTGGTAGAATACCATGTCTCTGTTATTGCTGCTGTGTCAAGATCTGCATCCGAGTCAGCCGGTGGCACTGAGGGTTCAGGTGTTGGACACCACACCTCATGCCACCCGACGACCTGAGTTAGGAATGAGCTCGGGCCGATGGGAGTTGGCAGGGAGGAGAGGATTGAGCATCCGATGGACAGCTCTCCTCTCCTGGGGAGGGCGGGAGTGTCCAGCATACCAGTGGCTCCCAGTGGAGATGCGGGCGCTGCAGTATGCAGACAACCCAGTGTGTGGCTGGCCCGGCAGGGTTGCTGTGTGCATGGCATCATGGGTGCCCGCATGAGGGCGTAGGGGCGTCAGGGGACCAAACAAATGGAAACACCCGGCTCTACTGGGATAGGCTGACTGCACTGACTACCATGCCTACTGCCGGATCCGTCTCACCCGCCTCTCATATCCTCTACCCAGGCCCGTCATTAAGGCTTCCAGGTCTGGAACCTTATTTCCCAGACTGTGGGCATTTGTGAACATAGCTTCCATATATTACTCCCTGCTTTCCCTCTATTCTGTTTTCTCTACTTTGCCTCTTCCCCGCCCCTGCATTCATTCTCATGTGCCCTTGCCCCTTATAAAAGTTTCCCTGCCTGCCTCTCACTGCCTCGCTTCAGTTGTTCCTGTTGTCAACTTGTAGTTTTGCATGTTCTCATCGGGGGTCCTAAGCCTCCTGGCTTTCCCTTGACCAGTTTAAATGCTCTCTGCTGAAGCATTCCAGCTTTTCACTAAGGACTGAGGTCCACTTTCCGGACAGATGCAGGCCATCCTTCTGATACAAGCTCGCATCTAGCCCATATTAGGCCCCAGTCCCTGTGAAATCAAATCTTTCCTTTCCACATCAGTCCTTCAACCAGGAGTTGAAGGTTGGATGTGGAGTGCCCTGGCCTCCCCATGCCTTGGACAGGTAGCACCTCCAAGAAAGAGACAGAATGTGCTACCTGTTTCAGGTCCCTCCCAGCTTCCTGAAATCCTCCTGGACTCTTGCTAACTCTACTCTTCGTCTCCAGGTGGACATGACATCTAGCTCCTCCCTCCTGACTATCGCCCTAGCGATCCTATGGATCGTTTCCCATCCTTCCATGCAGCAGTTCTAGGAGGCACTTAACCTCCCTTTCCCCATGCTAGGTGTCCCTAATTTCACACCGGCACAATAGAGTCTCTACTAAGAGAAGGATCCCCCTCCTCCAGGGTCCATTGCTCCCCTTCCTGGGACTTCAGCTTGAGGTCCGACCATCCTCCCTGGTCCCAGCTTATGGGTGCCTGTGTGGGGCATTCCCATTCCTCCAAAACAGCGTGAGGACTTAAGCCGGACTGGTTGGGGATGTGCTTCTGACCCCTCCCACTTTCCTTGAGCCACTGTGGTCCATTCACCCTTCCTCCTGGGCAACCTTTGAGGTTGATGTTGTGGACCCAGTGGCCTCTGGAGTGGGGGTGGGGGTGGATGCCGCCTGTAACCTGGCCATCTCTGCATGAAGACAACCAGAGAGCCTAGAGAGGTGTCTGCAGATAGGCAGCATCACAGTCTCCAGAATGTCTCCTTAAAGATTGCTGCACCACAGCCACTGCACTGCACCACTCCTGTCCTGTCTGATATGACCTGGCCTGCAGTATAATCTAGGAACGCCCTCTAGATGAACCTCTATGCTCTTCCCTGTCCTCAGTGTGGAACTTCCTGTGTGGTGTAGGAAGGTGCAACATTGTAGGCACACCCTATAAGAGGAGGACTAGCTCAGTGGTGGGAGGGTTGAGGAAAGGGTGGGTGGGTGGGTGGGAGTACCCCCTGGCTATGTCCAGAAACAATCAGCCGAGGACCCCTTTACCCTGTGTTCACAGAAGATAAGCCCAAATGATTACAAAAAAAGCCAACATACCCCCAAAATCCATTGAAATATGAGACCTACACTTCGGTAACAGACTCAAAAAGTACAAACAGAAGCTTACCAGCAAATAAATTCTTCACTCCTGCTCCTCCAGAAACTTAGCAGCAACAGAAAGGTAAATCTACCTGAGCCAAACTAAGTCTGCTTTAGCCCTGCTGCTATGTGACAGAACCCACTGGTATTTAAAACACAATTAGCTGTTAATTGATCCTAGATGAGGAAAGCACAGAAACTTCCAGAAGGGAGGAGAGGACCGAGCATCTAACAGAGCTCTCCTCTCCTGGGTTGGGGAGCATGCCGACTCAGCCTTGACTGCCCTCCGGGTGGAGGCCTGGGAGTAGCACTGGCAGCTCTAGTGACACTAAGGAGGAGCAGCGATCCAGAGCGTAAAAGCCAAGGCAACAACGGGAAACCAAAGGAGAGAAGCAGATAATGGGTTGGCGAAGACTATAGAGCCTTGCCCACCCACCTCTGCCCCATGCTTTGCCAGTTCGCCCAACCCAAGCTAGATGTGTGTCACCGGGTGGAGGAGATGGCCCTCCTCTCCTGGCCCCACCTTGGGCGGCAGTATGTGTGGATAAAGGGCTCAAGTGGACCGGGAGATGCATGCCAAGGCGAGGGGGTGGGGACACGCCTGAGAGTTATATAACTGTAAACCTGGAATTGGGAATCCAGCATCCTGATTGACTGGAAGCAGTGTGGATATCATGTGTTATTCACATGGGTCTTGTGCACACCCTGCAATTGTGCGAACCAGGGCATTTGCAAGGAGGCCAAGATGAGCTTTATTTTTATTCTCTTAACTCTAGCAAAACTAATTAAAATATCTTGCCATGTTTTATAATAGCAATAACCGGAGGGGAGTTATTTCTTGGTAATATCCTCCCAAGTGAGCAGCACTCTGCACATGGGTAATGGGAGTACCTCACATTGACCTACCTCCTATGTGTCTTACTGCCTGAATAAATTTATGTGAAACATTTGAAAAAATATGTCAGACTACTGGAGGGGTAGCGAAGGGCAACAAAGATGATCCTAGAACTGGGGAAAACCATGAGGAAAGATTGGGGAGCTCAACATGTTTTTCCTGGAAGCTAGAAGGAGAGGGAGATATGATGGAGACTTTCAGATATTTAAAAGGTAAAAATAGGGTTAGTTAAGGTTAAAGGGAGGTAGAGTCACGAAGGACAGTCTGAAATTGGAGGGAAGATTCAGGAGGGAAATGAGGAGACACTGTTTTGCGGAAAGGTCGTGGCAGGCGGACGAATTCCTGGAGGAGGTGATCTCGCTGAAGACTGTGGCTGTTTTAAAAGGAGGTGGTATAAGGTGAATGGAAGGTCAATACAGAAGGGGAGACAAGGAGGGTGGGGGTTGAGGGAGGGATGATCAAGAAGGGGACTGGGAATAGGAGGGACAGCTCCTGTAAAGCAAACTGTGAGCTGCACACTTGTGCAGACTTGATGGATCTTTAGGCCTGTTTGTTTTGTGTATTGTATGAAAGGCCAGCGGTTTAACAAAGTCAAAAACCTCGAAGACGAGAGCCACATTTACAGACATAGTGGTTTCATTTGGTAGAACCCTGCTCTAAGTAACACTGCATGACATGCTGTCAGGCACAGGCAAAAGCTGATCAGTAGTGGACTGATGTTTCAGTGAGTCGGGCTATCCGTCTTTGTGCCTAAGTAACTGTTCATAACCGAGTTTAGCGAGACCTCTGTCAACTGTACGTCCGCTGGGTTGGAGTACGATAGAGCTGTCTGGTGGGCCAGTCCTGTTTGATCTCAGTTCAACATGACAACTTCCAGGGCGCCTCCGGCATTTGTAAGTTAGGCAGTTTAATTATTTTTTGGAGGGTCTTAACCACATCAGAAGATAAATTTTCATTTTCAAATAAGAAATAGTAAAACTTAAGAAATTACATTGTAAGGAGCAGCCTTTGACTGCCGCTCTCAAATTCATGTAGGAGATGCTGGTACTACACCTGATTTCACTGGCATTAACTGTCATAGGTTCAGTGTACTGTTGTGCTGTATGTGTATGTAAATGTATGTACGTTGGCATCGTTTGTTCAGTTTAATTCTCCGTGCTCCGTCTCCTCTCCTTCTCTGCTAATGCAGGCAGGCCGCTGATGCTGAGTTAGCCTGGGTTACTGAGACCAAGCGGAAACTGATGGCACTAGGTCCGATTCGGCTGGAACAGGACCAGACCACGGACAACTGCAGGTCCAAAAGGTATGAGCAGTCCCCTATGAAGGTCGTGCAGGGCGAACTCCAAAAAGCAGTGTGGGTAATGGTTTCAAGTAGTAGTGAAAGGTACTGAGGAGTGAGCTGCTTTACTACATCATATGTTTTAAATGTTATTCTTCTGAATCAGATGAACCATGTTCTTTGAGTGGAGATTCCCAGCAACCCCATATAGCTCACATAATGCTGGAATGTCATCTGTGCACCCTGCTGCATATGGCTGCATATCTTGTGCCTATGGGATGATCCCCATGGAATTCTTCTTTCATAAAAATATGGGATGATCCATTGGAATTCTTCTTTTGTAAAATCATGAGGGGTGCATATATTAATAAGGCAAGAGGCAGAACTGCCATTGAAATCTTGCCTGCGCTGTTTTCTTTCCAAAATTGTGGCAGTATGCCAGTGCCTCATGTCACTATTATTGTCTTGCACTTGATATTTACTAGAGAATTTCCCCTGTCACTGTTAGGAGTGGGGTCACTCCTACCGACCTCTGTTCTGGCCTGTTGTTTTGTGTTTTGCACAACTACTGACAGTTTCATGGAACTCTGCTTACAAACATGCAGTACTAAAAAATAAAACTGTTAGAATGCTATAGGTTATGTGCAGAATGTGTCAACAGCAGCTTATACCATGGGTTGGGCGGAGACCTCACATCAGCAGACGGTAATGTAATGGCTGCACCAGTTGAAGCTACAGTGTCTGGTCGACAGCAGTTTTGCCACTGAGGGTTACAGGGTGACTTTGCTTTAAAACAAATCACGAAAGCCTTCAATTTGATTTGCCGTTTTCATAGTATGGTAAGTTATGTCAGTGCTTGGGGGGATATGTTCACAGTGTAAAAGGGTACAGTCATGGTGTAGGAGGGTACGGTCACTGTGGTAGGGTACAGTCATGACAAGTAGCAGTCAAGATATGGGAGGGCACAGTCGTGCAAAGATACAGTCAAGGTGTGGGAGGCGGTTAAGTCATGTGACAAGAGTACAGTCAAGGCATGGGATGTGCAGTCAAGGAGTGGGAGGGTACAGTCATGTGATAAGATATAATGACGGCATGGGAGGCTGCAGTCATGACAATGTGCAGTCAAGGCACGAGATGATGCTGTCATATAAGGTACAGTCAAAGGGTGGGAGGGTGCAGTCATGTGATAAGATATAATGATGGCTTGGAAGGCTGCAGTCATGACAATGTACAGTCAAGGCACGAGATGATGCTGTCATAAAAGGTACAGTCAAGGGGTGGGAGGGTGCAGTCATGTGATAAGATATGGCGGCATGGGAGGCTGCAGTCATGACAATGTACAGTCAAGGCACGAGATGATGCTGTCATATAAGGTACAGTCAAAAGTGGGAGGGGTGCAGTCATGTGATAAGATATAATGATGGCATGGGAGGCTGCAGTGGTGACAATGTACAGTCAAGGTGAGATGGTGCTGTCATATAAGGTACAGTCAAGGGTGGGAGGGTACAGTTATGTGACAGGGTACAGTCAAGGGGTGGGAGGGTGCAGTCATGCGATAAGATATAATGACGGCATGGGAGGCTGCAGTCATGACAATGTATAGTCAAGGCAGAGATGGTGCTGTCATATAAGGTACAGTCAAGGGGTGGAGGGTACAGTTATGTGACGGGGTACAGTCAAGGGTAGGAAGGTACAGTCATGTGACAAGATACAGTCAAAGTTTGAGAGGATACAGTCCTTGCAAGGCACACCAAGGTGTGGAATGGTACAGTCATGCGCAACTGTCAAGGAGTGGGTGGGTACAGGCATGTGACAAGGTTCAGTCAAGGAGGGAGGGTAGAGTCACAATGTGGAGGATAACATAAACCATGGAGGGTACAGTCGCTGTGTGGTAGGGTATGTCATGGTTGGGAGGATATAGTCACAACGCTGGGTAAGGTATGGACATGTGGGAAGGCCATATAGTCCACTGATATTTTGACACACAGAAGTCATTTGTATAAATGTTAGTCCATTTAACCCTTTCCCTCCAAAAGTGACTAAAAGTTTCACTGGTCTATGAAAATACAGTGAATTGTTAGTCCTCTGAGAGGAAAAAGGTTGGAATATTGTTATCTTCCTGCTTTAATACTCTGTCTTTAATGCAGGCCTTCTCTATTGATATTATCCAGTCACAAAGACTCCATTGACGAGCTCATCAGCACACAAGATGAGATCCTGGGGGCATGTGGAGAAGAGCAGAAAGCCATCCTACAGGTAAACCGCTGCAGAGGTGCAGCTCATTCATTGGGGGTAGCCGCAGAGAAATGCAGGGCTTGTGGTGCCATGTCATCACATCCTTGCCTTTGCTGTATTCATTGTATGAAACTTCATAGCTGTAGTCATTTTAAGCTGTCTTTTCTTCATTTAGTTTTCAGAGTAATATAATCTGTGCCTTTCTACTGTCCTTGTGTTTTCTCTGCTATTCTGACCTACCTCTGTTCCATTTAGGAGAAGTCTGCTTCACTACTACAAAAGTATGAGTTCGTCAGTCAGAGGAACTCGGAGCGCTATGCACTGCTAGAGCGGGCACAGGTCTTGGTTAACCAGTTCTGGGAGACACATGAAGAGCTGAGTCCTTGGATTGATGAGACACTATCACTGATAGCACAGCTTCCACCTCCCGCCATTGACCCTGAGTTACTGAAGCAGCAGCAAGAGGAAATGAGGGTAAGAAATGAGAGGACCATTCTGCTTAGACCTTTTACAGAAAATCTGAACCATAGTTACAGTGGTGCACGTGTTTCAGTCCCCTCCCCCAGCTGAATAATCAGCATATACAAAAGATTGTTTAGTTATAGGTAATAAACTACTACAGTATATTGCAACACTGGGCTGTCTTTGGAGTGTTGAGAAACAAATAAAATCAACCTTTGTCAGTCACGTGATGATTTCTCCCTTTAGATGACAGCATTTACAGTATCTGTTTAACAATAACATATTTTGGTGCAATCCAGATCTTCCAAGAATCAGTCTTCCCCATACTCTTTGGTCTTAGCACCGAGATGGTAGGACTCCATGGGAACCAGTACTTTTTCATACATACTTTTTGGTTTCTGTTTACTCCCTTCTCCCCGGGCCACGGCGGCCACACATGTGTAATGACGGAGTGAGGCGACGCACGCCAGGATCCGGTGGCCCCTCCACCCCTCCCCAGACTTGCATCGCCACTCCTGTCCGCCTGCACTACCCACGGACCTCCACCTGGTGGAAGTGTGAATCCACCCTGATGGAAGGGAGAGCCATGGCTTCGATCCTTTTAACCCTTCCCCGAGCCGGCACCCCGATGGCCCGAGGTCGTCCTCGAACTCCCGGTCGCTGGCAAGGACACCAGTAGAAGCGCCAGCCTCAGCCCTCTGTACCACCGGCCAGCCTCTGAAACCAGTACTTTTGAGGCCAGTGGTGTCCATGCATAGCACCAGCAGACATAGTCATCTGCACGTCCCCAGTGTATACTGTATATATCCATGCAACTGTCTCAGTTCTTTGCTTCCTGTGGTCAGAGTGCAGTGCTTTTCGTTAGGGACCAGAACACCATTTGTGTACAAATAGTATTCAAGTTTAGCCTAGTTTAATTTGTTGCATTTTATCACTGTGTTTAACTCATAGAGGCATAGAAGCTGTCGTCAGACTGGATGGAGCCAGGGAGACCCTTTTCCCCCTTCCTATGGTGACACGGCAGACCCTCTTGGTCTCGGTCTCCACCCCTCCTCCCAGTTGGTATGCCAGCCCCAGGCCCTGTGCCCCATGTGCATGATCCTGCACCTCTCTACGTTAGAACCCAGCTCCCGGACCCCCGACCACACCCCAGCTTTTAAATTGTCCCTATTCTTTCCACCCCCACCCCGTGTGTCTACTTTGTTGCAGTTTTGTGTTGTCTGCTAACAGGCAAACTTTCCTTCTAGCCCTTCTGTAATGTCGCAAATAAACACATTGAAGAGGACCATCTCCAATACTGATCCCTGAGACACCCACTGGTCACTTTGCCTATTTCAGAGTGGAAGCCATTTACCACCACCTCTGACTCCTGTTGCTCAGCCAACTTTCTACCCATTTACTACTTTATGCCCCAGTCCTAGGCTCCCCAGTTTGCTTATCAGTCTTCTGTGTGAACAGTGTCGAAGGCCTTGCTGAAATCCAGGTGGCCACGTCCACCACTCCTCCCTGATCTAGTTCCTTGGTGGCCCAATCAAAGAACTCAATCAAGTTTGTCTGGCAAGACCTCCCCTGTGAAACCATGTTGCCTTGGATCCTGTAGCCCATTGCTAACAAGGTATTGCCCAATCCTTTCAGTAGTGATTTCATTACCTTGCCCAGCACTGACATCAGGATGACAGGCCTGTAATGCCCTGCTTCCTCCCTATTTTCACTTTTGAGGGTGGACTACATCTGAAATAAACTATTGTCAGTTTTAGTAGTTTAAATTGTCAAGTTTTCTCAAGTCCTATCTTATTTGATGGGTTAAAAATCATTATGGCAGGTAGGCTGCCTGAAAAGCTAGATCTTCCAAGAACTTCACCATTGATTCCCACTTGAAGGTCTGTGCTGGGCGCTTAGGACACCATAGGGAGTCATAACTTTTCTGGTGGGGCTGGTAAGACAGTACACACTGTGCACGAAGGACCAGCCCCTACTGCCTCATTTCCTTTTTCCCTACCATCGAGTTCCTATCAGTAACGTCACCACTCTCCTCCTTGGTGCCAGAACTTCACTGTCTATATGACGACAGCATTCAGTTCTTAGGCTATAGTGATTAATCGTTTATTTTTTTTGTCAGTTTAGTTTAACTCATTTCCCTTCCTGATGGCAGCCATATGGGCGTCATAAAAAAAATACCTTTTTTTCCTGATGGTAGCCATATGGCGTCCTAAATCATTGCTGTAGTGCCTGATGACGCTAATTGGACGTCCATATCTTTCTCTTGGTGCAGCTCAAGCATTTGTTTACATTTGATGAATTGAGTTGTACCAGCTAATAGGGACATCAGTCCTTTACTGATTTTACCTAATATAATATGTGTTCCCATTGGCTATTTTGAGAAAACAAGCCTTATTACATAAATAAATTTACTATTTTTTGCATGTGCTGTGAAAATGTATTATGTTCATTCTGCCATTAGTTTGTATCGTAACAACAAATCATCTTGTTTTAGTGTAACATGTTAAGCTGATCAGGTTTATACTATAATTAATTTCATAATTTATTTATTTCTTTTTTTATTCGAGCAATCCGATTGGCCGTCACCACTTTGGTGTATATTTTTGTCTTTTGGGGTATTTTTCTACAATAACGTGTTGTCACTGATATCATGATTGTTATAACTATTAGTCCATTTATACCACTAAGTGAGCTGAATATTTCTGTATTTAAAATCAAGCTCTGTGATTGGTCGGATTTTCTGACATCATCAATTCTGAATTTAACTGGTATAAAGGGATTGTCTTAGATGCAGGCACCATCCCCTGATGAAGCCTTTAGCTGTCGAGCACCAGGAACCTGCCCAGATCTTTGTTGTGTCTTCCACTATTCTATTCAATGTGTGTGCCTGAAATGTTAGACTAAATCCTTATTTAGCATTCAAGCAAGGACTTGTATTTTTTTTACAGCCGTCACTGGAGGGAAAGTGGCTCTCTGGGCTCTAGGAGTGTACAGTGATTTATTTATTTTTTGATGTTTCCAGTTAGGGACAGCCCTCACCTACACCCGCCCTAGCTCTGTAGTGCGTCACCATTTGGTCATATTGATCCTCACTGTTGCCATGCTTGCTCTATGCTTATTGTACCGTCACTATTTCCATTAACCAGTCAGAGCGCACACTGGTGCAGGAAGAGCATGGTGACTAGAAACTTAGTTTCAAGATGGAGGTGCTGCTCTTATCCTAAAATACTACTTCATTTCGGTGCCAAACCTCGATTTGTAATCTGTATTTACTTTATTTGTTTTTATTTTTATTTATGATAAAAGTTTTCATAGCTGTTACTTTGTTCATTTTGGGATAATTTCTGGTCATCCTGTGTGATCACATCTTATGGATCCGCTGGCATTCCTGATGGGAGAAGTGTTTCTTGTGCATGTACTAGATGAGGTCACATGAATTCAGCACCTTTTGTTACTTTTTAAAGAGTTTATGTTAGGATTATGGCTATATTAAAATCTATGTGGCATGTTGCTCGTTATGGATGATAAGTGGGTTAGGGTCAGTAGCATGTTTGTCTCATGCTCTGCACTTGAGTTTTCTCCCTAATACGCAGTTGCTGATTGTTTAAAATGAAAAATAATGGTGTTGCCTTCAACTTATCTGGCATCAGTCCAGCCCCAATCTCTGATGCATTGTAAAGGCCAAATCAGTTTTGAATCCTCCACAGTCACTGGTGTTGTCCATCGACTCGCATGACGTCAGTCCAGACTCAACCTCTGATGCACTGTAAAGTGTTCTTCAGGTTAAAATCCTCCACAGCCACTTGTAAGATCTAGCTCCTTACCATGCATCAGTCGAGCCCCAAACTGTAGTGAACAGTGAAGTGCATTTCAGGTTCAGATCCTCCTGAACTGATGGTGTTGTCCATCGACTTACCATGCATCAGTCCAGACCAATCCCATAATGCACTGTGAAGTGCATTTCATGTTCAAAACCCTCCACATCCACTGGTGTAGTCCATCAGTTCAGCCCCAATCTGTGATGCACTGTAAAGTATTCTTCAGGTTCAAATCCTCCACAGCCACTTGTAAGATCTGTCTCCTTATCATGTGTCATTCGAGCCCCAAACTGTAGTGAACACTGAAGTGCATTTCATGATCAGATCCCTCCACAGCTGATGGTGTTGTCCATCGACTTAACATGTATCAGTCCAGACCAATCCCATAATGCACTGTGAAGTGCATTTGATGTTCAAAACCCTCTACATCCACTGGTGTAGCCCATCAATTCATATGACATCAGTTCAGCCCCAATCTCTGATGCACTGTAAAGTATTCTTCAGGCTCAAATCCTCCACAGCCACTTGTAAATCTATCTCCTTATCATGCATCCATCGAAGCGCCAAACTGTAGTGAACAGTGAAGTTCATTTCAGGTTCAGATCCTCCACAGCCAATGTGTTGTCCATTGACTGATCAGGTGTCAGTCCAGCCCCAACCTCTGCTGCACTGTAAAGTGCTGTTCAGGTTCAAATCCCACCAGAGTCACTGATTTAGTCCATCTGTTCATCAGTCTTCAGTCCAACCTTTATCTCTGACAATCTGTGATGTGCATTACTGATATGGATCCTCCTCAGTCACCATGGTATAGTCCATTGTGCACATCAAGATTCATTCCAACACTACCCTCAGATGCACTGTAATGTTCTATTCAAGTTCGAATAGCTCACAACCACTTTAGTCCCTTGTGCTCATAATGCTTCAGACCATCCCTTACCTCTGATGCACTGTGATGTGATCAGTGCCAGTGTATGACGATACAGTCCATTCAAATGAAACATAGCACACAGTACACATGTGCACCAATGAGCATCACCTCCATGGTGCAGGCACACCCACACTCCTTCCCACTCCACACAGTGCACCATACTGAATGTTGCAACATATTACATGTGTATGCAGGCAAACCATGTGACACAGCACATAGTACACAACCTTTACAGGTGTACATGTCATCACCCTGTATGTGTACCCACAATGTTTCTGCATGGCATATGAACACCATTACCAGGTGCAGGCAGCCCCACCTGCTTCCCTACCACTGAGTATACCCCAAGGACAGGTGCCAATTCATGACACAAAAGACTGCAGTGCCTATGAGCATCCTTCCTTGGTACAGGCACACCCACCCCTTCCCATGACACAGTATACCCAAATTACCAGTGCCTGTTCAGCAATTTCATCATCCTATAATGATACCCATAATGTATCTACAGTGTCTGTTAGCACCATTATTTAGACAAGCCCTCTCATTTCCCCAAAACATATGAAGTGCATCTGAGCCTTTATTATGAATGCAGGACCCCCCACCACCACTAACACACAGTGCTTCCTATTACAGTACTCCTCACCTTAAACCATCCCATAATACAACCCAAAAAATAAACTATGCCAGGAAATTAAATAATACACAGATTTATTGTAACATGATGTTTACTGAAAGACTGTGAACCTTTACATGAACAACATCATGCTTCATTTACAGTATGATAAAGCAAACAGCACAAATAAAATACAGTTTCATACTTATCATAAGATTTTATTGCAAAATAAAATAAAATAGTTTATTTCAATGAAATTATACATTTTAACTACAGCACATATGCAATTAATCATAGAGAGCCCTCCAGCACTAACAAATGTCTCCATTTCCTGTGTCAGCTCACTGACCTACACTGAAGTGTTCTTCCTATTTACATCACTTGACCTCTAAAGCACTTCCTTCCTGCATCACTTCCTGATATGTCCTTCTAAGGTAATGTGTAAATATGTTCTTACTAAACTAGGGAAAAACAAAAAAATTGATAATCCGATTCATAAACTAAAATCAGTGGGTAGGAAGAATTGAACACTGCAAAATTCCAACCAGTGGAGTGGAACAAAAACTCAAACTGTAATAGCAAGAGATTAAGATATTGATTTCTGACTAAAAATGGTAAAACAACTTGCAAAATTTATATTTAGACAATGACAGATGTTTATTGTATATTTTTAACAATTTTAATCAACAATTTTACAGAAATTTAATATTTGTGCATGACTAAGTAAACAGAGCATAATTATATTTAGATAAAATCATCAGAATTTATTAAAATATGAAAACAACCTTACACAACATTAAATCCAGTTAAATAGACGTTACCAAACCTCACTCATTTTCAAAAACTTTTGTCCTGAAAACTTTTCTTTTACAGTTTTAAAATTGGATGTATGGTTTTAAGATGTGTAGGTTTAAGCACAGTGTGTTAGTATGAATGCTGCAGATCTAAAACCCTTCAGGCACACAGGTGTTCTAGCAGCAGGCAGAGGGTACCTGAACATTCTAAGTGACAATAGGATAGAATGACTTAACACAAATTCTAACAGCTTTCTATCAGTCCTACCTCGTGCTAACGGTCAATGACCATGGAAGAAGGTAAAGCGCCTGAAAAGGCAAAGTTGGTCTGGCAACAAGCTGTGTCTGGTCATCACCCCTCTGAGTGGGTGCTCTGACAACAGGCAGTCTGGCACCCGGAGGAGGGACAGTCTTCCTGGAGACAGAAAAAAATGGTCCAGATTCCACACACATGCGCAGCATTGGGATTGTTGCACTGTTCAGCCTTGGCTTCTTCCTCTTCTCACAAAAGGGGAGAGCTACAACAGTCGGAGTCAGCCTCTGGCTGTTCTGCTGCAAGACACCCCTCTTCCATGGGCCTGGGTTCCGTCAGTCATCACTGATGACACCGTCAGTCATCACTGATGACACGAGGTCGTGTGAGCCTGTGAGGTCAGTATCTTCATCTCAGAGCACCTCTCTGTCTTTTAGGAGGACACCAGTAGCCAGTTCAGCCATTGGGCAACTTTATGGAACAGTGGGTGCAGCATATATGTCGTGCAGTGCCATTTCTGGTGATGGCCCTGACCCCTCAGGGTTGGCTGGGCTGGTGCTGCCTGCAATGCAACTTATCGTGTGACTATCCATGGCCCCAATTCCAGGCTGGTGCCGTGGCAGAGCCATTGATGTTTACCCCACTTGTTGTGTTGCTTCTGTCCCTTTCAGTGATGAGGGCAGACATGGTGCCACCACTGGTCACTTCAGTAGTGGCTGGGATCTTACTGGACGTAAAGTCTCCACCACTCATTCACACTAATGGGATCTACACACGTTGGCGCTAGGACCCAGCGGAGTAAACTTTTTTGCAGGAAGGCGGCGCCAGAGATGGAGCCGTGAGGAGCAGCGCTGCGAGCCTCTGCTCATGCGGCAATGACTATCTCGGCGTCGACCCTCTAGCCTCCTCAGTTCCTTTCCCCGCCGGAAAGTGCGCTTTCAGTGAAGTCGCCGCCTGCCGAGTCGAACTTCAAACTAGCAGCATAGTTTTCAGTTTATTATTTTGTTGAATTTTCGAATAAAGTACGCTTATGATAATTTATTCTTATCAAAGAAAGAAGTCTCAGCCTGCATTGACGGAGTTGACCATGAGCGGGTCAGGTGACAGTAGGGAGACTTTGTATGAAGCTGTTCAGTCAGCGGACTCGGTCTGGTCCGCTGCCTTCTCGGAAGGGGGGTCTGACAGCGACGGTCCAGTGCCTGAGGGATGGGGTCCCCTGGAAGCATAAAAGTAAATGGTCCCATTCTGGCACCATTCGGCCTTGAGCTCTTCTTTGACCCGTGGTCAAAAGAAGGCATCACTCAAGGTAAGCCCTCTGATATGTCTGTCGTCGGCGTCGGTCATTGGGGTCACTTGCCGGTCTCCCTCGTTTGGAGTCGCGGTTTCTGGTTCTGGTCTCCTGACCTCTTGAGCGTCGGAGCCCTTCCCGCCTTCTGGTAGGGCTTCCAATGAGCAGTTTCATCAGTGGGCTGCTGTTATGGACAATGGGCTCAGAGGCTGGTCCAGGTGCCTGGTCCAGTCACTCAGGGCCCTCGGGCTCTTGGGGATCGGGCAGGGTGATTGGGCCTCCCCTAGTCGGCGTGGCGCCCTCTTGGTGCGTCGACTCCACACTCAGGTGTTTTCCCCTCACATGGCTGCGGTGCAGGGCCACACCGATCCTCTATCTCCTGGTATTCTTTCTTCCTTTTCTCTCAAATTCAAATTTTGCGGTGCCCTGGGTTGGTTTGGTAGCTGTCAGCGTGGTTACTCGTGCCATTTTGGCGCCTCAGGCCCTTGCGCCTGTTGGCGCCGCTCTCAGTGCCCGTGTGGCGTTCCGGCACCATTGAGTTTCGGCGCCTTGTGGCCTTCGCCACTGTCTGCTGTCGTCGGTATCATGCGGCCTTTGGTGCCGTGCTCTTTGTTCGCCACGAGGCCGGGCTTTTCTTCTACCAATCTTCAGGGCATCCCTCTCTGATTTCTCTTCCTTCCTCTTTTCTGCTGATTTTCAATCCTTTCCTGTCCATGCAGTCCCTCCTGGACTGTCAGGAGATGATATTGAGCCTGACCCAGATCTTAGACTGGGTGATGATGTGGAAGGAGCAGGATCTAATCCTGTTACAGAGCCTGTGGTCAAGGACCTGTCATTTAAGTCTCTGCTGAAAAATTTGAAGTCCCTCTTTCTCTCAGACTATGGACATTGATCCTGGAAGCTTTTAAGACTCCAGTACCTTCATGTTCAGGACATCCCTATGGATTTAACTCCCTGATACAACCCTCCTTTGAGACCCTTTCTCAAATGGTGTGGAATAATCCACCCTCATTCCTTCTGTGGCTAAGTCCATAGATAGGAAGTATGCTGCTCCCAAGGATCGACCCATTTGTCCTCCCAAGCCTTTGCGGATCCTATTGTAGTCTTGGCAGAGAATGATAAAGTCGTCCTTCCTCAGACTACTACAGCTCGACCTATAAACAAAGAATCTCATAAGATAGATACTTTGAGTGTAAAGAGTCTTTGCTGCATCCACCCTGGTATGCGTATATCAGCTACTAGGGCTATTTCTCTCAATATGAGTATATTCTTTGGCATTCGCTCAAACAAATGGTTGAAGCTGTGCGGAGTTGGACACTAATTCAAGCTTCTTCAAACCATAACCAGGGCATAGAGTCCAGCAACCAACAGGTTAAAGCAGCTATGGACACTTTTGATACTGCTTCGGCGGCGGCAGGCATTTGTACCCAGCGCCATTCCTGCCTACTGCTCAGGTTTCAGAAATGATGCCCAGCAATAGGTCACGGCGTTGCCCATGGAGTGGTGTGTATTTCTTAGGGCTCTAGTAGAACAGGCTCAGAGGCCACACAGAAGACTAGGTCAGCCATTAAATTGGCTGAGCCTCCTCCGCCCCCTCTCGGGGTGTTAACAAACGCCAGTTTCATAACCATCAGTCCTTTCGAGGCAAAGGTAGAGGAGGTTTTAATAAAAAATCAAGCCACTCAGCCTCAAAAGAAAATGCAACAGAAGGCGCAAGGACCCAAGCACCGAGTGCCGCCTTCTGAGTTTCTGGCCCAAGTCCCACCTCAGCACCCGAGGGGACTTTTAGCGTGGAGGTCGTCTGACTCAATTCTACAACCAGTGGAAGTCCATAACCTCGGACAAATGGGTCCTTCGGATAATCCGTGAGGGTATTCCCTCAATTTTTAGGAGAACCCTCCAGATTGTCTCCCAGCGGCAGCGAAGCCGTCAATTCTTCAGTCAGAGCTTCTGCCTCTGAAATACAAGGCCTTCTGAACAACAGGGCAGTGGAAGTAGTTCTGCTGGATCAACGGAACCAGGTTCTACTCCCATTACTTTCTAGTTCAAAGAAAACCGGGGCATGCCCATTTTGGACCTCAGAAAATTAAACAAATTCCTTCCCAAAGAGAAATTCAAGATGATATCGTCAGGGACCCTGTTGCCCTTGCTTCATCAACACAACTGGTTAGCCTCCCTGGACATGCAGGATGCTTACCAGCACATTCCTATTCACCCAAAGCATCACAAATACCTAAGGTTTGTGGTTTTGGGACAGCATTATCAGTTCAGAGTCCTGCCTTTGGGCTATCCTCAGCGCCCGAGTTTTTACAAAGTGTTGTGCAATTCTGCAGCACATCTCAGAAAAGTCCGGAATACAAATATTCCCATATCTGGACGACTGGCTTCTAGCGATCCCTTCCAGGCAAGGAACTCTCAATGCGTTGCCACGGCCTCAGACTTTCTCACATCCATGGGAGTCCTGCTAAACCTCAAGAAATGTAGCTGCAGCCTCCAGAGGCTCCTTTTCATAGGAACTCTTCTGGACACCTCCTGTGCGAGCGTTTCTACCAGAGGACAGAAGGAGCAATATCGTACAGATGGCCCGATACTTCAGACAGAACAGCTCAGTTCAAGCTATCTCGATGCAACGGATGCTAGGTCTCATGGCATCCTCGGTGTTCACTGTACCCTAGCGCCCTCACATGAGAACCTCTCAGTGGATGCTCAGTACTCAGTGGTCCCCAACCACTCACCCTCAGTCCTTTCTCATCAAGGTGATGTCTTAGAAATGAGAGCCGTCCTTTATGCAGTCCGGGCTTTGAAGGACATTCTCTGTCACAAGAACATTCTCCTTCAAGCGGACAACAAAGCAGTGATGTATTACTTCAACAAGCAAGTAGGGGCTCACTCTTACCCCTTATGCAGGGAGCGGTGAGAGTGTGGGAATGGTGCTTGGAGCACAAGGCTCTAATTCAAGCGGCCTACCTGCTGGGAGTGCAGAGCAGAACTACTTGAACCGTCTCAGCAGACGGAGACAGATCCTCACGAATGGTCTCGACTCAACCGTAGTTCAGTCACTATTGCAGAAGCGGGAAATCCAGACCTGGACCTTTTGCATCCCCACTCAATACAAAACTGCCTCTCTTCTGGTCCAGAAATCCAGGGCCTGGCATTTTCTTTTAGGATGCTTTCAGGCTGCAGTGAACAAAATGCTTCTATCGCTTTCTGCCTCTTCCTCTAATTCAGAGGGTACTTCTCAAGTTCAAGTCCCATTGCTCCCTTCTGGCCTCGGCAGATATGGATTCCATTACTCAACAGTATGTCGGAACCCCTCGAAACCGCTTCCCTTCAGACGAACCTTCTGACTCAGGGCCTGTGGTCCATCCCAATCTGAGATCGCTTCACCTTCACGCTTGGCTTCTGAAGAGATAGAAGTGAACAGGTCAATGTCTCCTGCAGAATTTCAGATATTCTTCTGGCTGCATGCAAGCCAGCCACTAGGAAAACTTACACAGCCAAATGGGCGTTTTTCACTCTGGTGTGCAAAATCCTCTTTGAATCCTTTTCCTGCCCACCAAATAAAGTTCTAGAGTACCTTTTGGACCGCTTAAATTCAGGTCTGCAATACTCTACAGTCAAGGTTCACCTTTGTGCCATTTCAGCTTATCATGAGCCAGTACTTTCCTTGTCACTGGCTCAGTTATCCGTAGTTAAGAGGTTCCTTAAGGAATTCTGCATACCAGACCTCTTATCAGGCGTCCAGCGCAACCTGGGACATTAATCTTGTGCTAGACATGCTCTCTCGAAAACCTTTCGAGCCTCTAGCTACCTGTGAGTTGAAATTCCTCACTTGGAACGGCCTTCCTAGTGGCCATTACTTGACCCACAGGGTCTCTGAGATACATGCCTTGGTCACAGACCCTCCATTATACTGTGTTTCATAAAGGCAAAGTAGTTCTTAGGACCCATCCTAAGTTTCTCCTAAGGTTGTTTCAGAATTCCATCTAAACCAACCTTTGATCCTTCCTACTTACTTTGCAAACTTCAAAATGAAAGCGAGTGTTCTCTTCATTCTGTAGACGTCAAAAGGGCTTTGCGTTTCTATTTAGATAGGACAAAAGATTTTATAAAGCTCAACAACTGTTTGTTTCCTTCAGCGAGACCGGCTGGATCAACCTGTAGCTATCAGATGCATTTCAGCATGGCTGGTGGCATGCCTTCCACCACTGTTATTCCATGGCAGGTTAAGCTGGAAGGCAGAGTGTACGCTCACTCTACTTGGGCGGTCACAGCATCTCCTGGCGGAAACCGCAACGTGCCCATTGCAGATATTTGCAATGCGGCCACCTGAGCCTCAGTGCATACTTTTGTCAAACCCTATGCCCTGGATGTCCATGCCAGATGACAAGTTTCGTTTGGCAGAACCATCCTCAATGGACTTCTGTCCTAAATCTGTGAGCTCTTGGTCTCTCCTGCCCCTCTCAGGGGATTATTAGCTCGGTACTCTCCCATTAGTGTAAATGAGTGGTGGAGACTTTATGTCCAGGAAGATACAGAAATTACATACCTACCGTAATTCTTGATCTTCTTGGATGAAGTCTCCACCACTCATTCACATCCACCACCATCCCCGAGCTCACCTCTGTTGTTGGTCTTCACTCCTCAATCTTTAGGCTGTGAAGACTTCTTTCTTGACCCTTCTTATCACGGGTCTTCCGGACTATCTTATATCCGGTTTTGGTTGAGGCTATCCTTCTAGGTTAGTTCGCTGACCTCCTCGGAACAAAAGGTACTGAGGCGGTTGGTGGTCTCGCCGAAAGTCATTGCCGCACAAGCAGAGGCTCACTGCGCTGCTCCTCACGGCTCCATCTCTGGCACTGGCCCTCCTGCAAAAGTTTGCTCCCGCTGGGTCCTAAGCGCCTCCGCGTAGATCCCATAGTGTGAATGAGTGGTGGAGACTTCTTCCAAGATCAAAATTACGGTAGGTACGTAATTTCCATTTCTTGACTCTGTATGCGGCACTGGGGTAGGGTCCTTGGGGCCTACCTCAACACCATTGTGCTCTGTGCAAAATACCATGATCCAGCAGTGTTGGGAGGGTTCCCATTGGGGGCTCTAGCCCTGCTGGCACAGTTCAGGTCCCTGGGGCCAGGGCCAATGTCGTTGGTGTTGCCGTTGTCATGTGCTGTGCTGTTGGCTCTTCAACCCCTCTTCTCTGCTACTCTGCAGAGTGAGGGTGTGGAGGAGACCAGTCAGACCCTGATGTCATCATTTCTGTTGGTGTGGAGGATAACTTGTATTATGAGAGAGCTCAGATCTAGTTTCTGTGTCTGTACCTCAAGAGAACCGCTTCTTCGCCTCTGCTTAGAAATATTCACTGCACATTGAATTTCAAGCCAACAGCATTGGACCAAGCTAGGCACCTCCAACAGGAGATTTAAAATGTGCCTAATATCCTAGTTTCTTAATTCCTTCTCTTCCACCAACCCTAGAGGCACTCTCAGAAGTGGCTTGGAGGTGACCTGCTACTGTTACAGCAGTCCCTAAACAGGCAAGCAAGAAATATGCAGCTCCTAGAACTAGGCCTGCTAATGTCATTGTTATTCTGGCTGGGAATGACAAGAGACACAGTGCCCAAGGAGGTCACAGCACCCTACTAACAAGGAATTAGATAGGCAAGTGGGTCTGTGCCTTGACTTCCATAACATGAGGCTAGCTAGCTACCAAGACCACTTATCTGAGTACTGTATACTCTCTGGAGCAAGCTTAAGTCTCTGGCAGAGGCTCTGGCAGACACAGAGGCTGTTAAACAAGTTATTGAATCTAACAGCCACCAGCTTCAAGTCTCTGTGGCTGCCTTTGATCGTCCAGCTTGCCTGTGGCTGCAGTTATGTACATCCAGGTGGCACTCCTGGCTGCGGACTGCTGACCTGCATCCAACAACAGATAATGAATGTGCCCTTTGATGGCATTTATCTGTTGTCCAGCAGGTGGAGCAATCTCTTAAAGAGTCTAACAAGACCAGAACAAGTCTTAAGACTTCAGGCCAGCTCCTATAACCTACAGAGATCTAGGGTATGTGGCTCTTTTCACAACAAGCAGCCCTTTTGTATGGGCAGCAGAGGAGCCCAAAACAATAAAGCTCAGCCTCCCTGCCTCAGAAGAAGGTGTAGGTGCCAAAAGCACTCAGTGCTACCATCTGAAGCTGTGGACCAGTTCAGCTTTAGCTGCCCAAAGGTGGACCTTTCCTCTCCAATAGAGGGCACCTGACCCATTTTAACACCTGTGGGAGTGCATTTCGACATATTGTGAATCCTCAGGATTATCGAGAGCAGTACTCCCTGGAATTTTTGAAAACCCTCTGGACTGTCCTCCCAGAAGGTAGCTTTCATTGTCAGCTCACATGTCAGACCTGCTGGCACAGGAGATTGCCGGCCTTCTGAGCAACAGGGCAGTGAAAAAGTGCCAAGTCCAAATGGAACACAGGGTTCTACTCCTACTACTTCCTGGTACTGTAGAAATCAGGGGCATGCACCCCCTTCTCAACCTCAGAAATCTTAACAAGTACATGGATCAAGAAAAATTCAAGAAGATTTCTCAGGGCTCTCTGTTGCCCTTCCTGAAGCAACAGGACTAGCTAACATCTCTGGACATGCAGGATCCATACCAGTACATACTGGTGCACCCCAGCCACCACAGATACCTTCAGTTTTGTGTGCAGGGGCAAAACTGCCAGTTCAGAGTGCTACACTTCTAGGCTTTCCTTGGTGCTACGAGCCTTTACAAAGTGCTTTGCAGTAGTAATAGAAGACTTTATTTCCTTAGCATGTAATCCCAGGGACTCGAACAGTAATCATAAATACATGCACCATTAATAAAACAATTACATAAGTAAAATAAATAAAAATTATAAAGTATATATAAAACAAAAACTACAATATGCAGAAGTAAAGTGTGGCAGTTCAGAGCTTGGAAATAAGGTAGTGCCAGGCCTCGAAGAGGAAGACTTCAGGCCTCTTATAAAGGCCTCCACTGTAGGGGCCTCTCTCAGAGCTCTGGGGAGCCAGTACCATAGGGCAGGGCACGACAAGTGAAAAGCATGATGTCCTGAGGTTTCAGTCTTGCCCTTGGAACAGCTAAGAGGCCCACCTCAGAGGAGCAGAGAAGGCGAGAGGTCTGATCTGAGTCAGTAGGTTTCTCAAGTAGCCAGGGCCCAGTCCATATAGGGCCTTGTAGGTCAGCAAGCTGACCTTGAAGGTGATGCGCCACATCCACTGCAGCCATTGCAGTTCAGGACAGGCTGGGGTTATATGATCAAGACCTGGGAAGGCCAGTCAACAACCTGGCTGCTGCGTTCTGCACTGGCTGCAGACATTATAGGACACCGCCACTCACCCCAAGGTATAAAAATTACAGCAATCAAGTTTAAAAGTGATGAATGCATGTACCAGTGAGGGCAGATCATCCGTACTCAAAGCACACCTCAAGCTTGGGCTCCAGGCCTTCCCACATCTGGATGATCAGCTAATCTCAGGCCTCTCCAAAAGGAGACAGAGCAGGTTGTAGCCACTCCTTTAAATTCCTAATGTCCATGGGAGTCCTGCTGAACTCCTTGAAGTCTCAACTGGAGCCCTTCCAGGTTGTACTGTTCATAGGAGCTGTTCTGGACATGGCCCGAGCTCTGGCCTTTCTTCAAGAAGGCAGACTACGAGCAGTCTTGCAGATCGCATGCTAGATCATGGAACACAAGACTGTTCAAACCCACTCATTGCAATGCGTGCTGGTATTGATAGCTTCCTCAGTGTTCACAGTGCCTCTGGCATGTCTGCACATGAGGACAACCATTGGATGCTCTGTGCACAGTGGTCACAGGCATCATACCCTCAAAACTATACCATCCAGGTGCCAAACCCCTTGTGAGATCCCTGATGTGGTGATCAGTGGAGGATAGCTTCATTCAGGACTTCCCGTCTCCCCACCAGAGCCAGAGGCAGTCCTCACTATGGATGTTTCTGTACTGGGGTGGAGAGTCCATTGTTAGGGCTTTCAGACACAAGGTGTTTGGGACCTGTCAGAGTCGCATCTTCACATCAGTGCACTGGAGATGCAAGCAATTCTGTATGCCTGAAAGCCTTAGTGGACTTGGATTTGGTCAGCCAAACAAACAGTTCTCCAGACAGACTTTAGCCTGTCATGTAACGGTACCTGGAATAGAGGATCCTGCTCCAAGCAATCTTATCTGAATACTCTGGCAGACAAGCTCAGTTGAACCAGAGGCTGATCCTCACAAGTGGTCACTAGCACCAGGCATTGTGAGATCACTATTCGATGAATGGGGCATCCCAGGTGTGAACCGCTTTTCATCCTCCCTCTACACCAGACTGCATTGTTTCTGCTCAGAAGTTCAGGGACGTGGTGTTTTCTATCAGGATGCATTCAGACTGCCATGGCAAAATCAGTTTTGTTTACATTTTCTCAATTCCTCTCATGGAGATGCTTGGGGGTGTGGGGGCATGATGATTTTAGTGGCCCCTGCTGGCCTCAGCAGATTTGGTTCCTCTATTGAAATGGCTTTCAGCCAGCAAACTGAGACTTCTGCCACTTAGAACAGTCTTACTGACTCCGGGTCAGCTGGTCCATCCTAACCTGCACGCCTCTCATTTCTAGGCCTGGCTTCTGAAAAGATAGACAAGAACAGGTACAAGGTATCTGAGAGGGTCTCTAAAATACTTTTGGCTGCCCATAAACCTTCCACCAGGAAGACATGCACAGCCAAATGGAAAAGATTTTCTATCTGGTGCTCCAAAACCTCAGTGGATCCCTTCAGGTGTCTACATGACAAGGTTCTGGAGAGCTTACTGAACCTTTCTGAAGCTGGCCTGCAGTATTCCATTGTTAAATTCCACCTATGTCCTATTTCAGCATACCACAACCTGTAGGTATCCTCTCACATATCACAGCTGCTGTTTAAGAAGCTTATCAAGGGTATTTTGCACAAGGCCTGTCATCAGGAAGCCGGTGGTTTCCTGGAATATAAACCTTGTGCTGTAATGCTTTTACAAGCTCTGTGAGCCCATTGCAACCTGTGACTTGAAGTTTCTAACCTGGAAAGTAGTATTTCTGGTGGCCATCACTGCATGCAGAGTATCTGAAATCCATGCTTTGGTCACAGATCCTCCATATACTATTTTCCATAAAAGATCAACAGTTATGATAAGTGTGTAACCTGAGCTTCTTGTAGCTCCTTTTCCATCTATGCCATTATTTTTTTTTTTTTTTATCACGGCTGCTGTTTTCACCTTTGCACTGCAGCGTGAGCTGGCATGGGGCATCCAGCTGCCGGCCCTGTCCGCCTGGAGCGCTGGGTAGCTCATACTGCACCCAGGAGGATCCGGGATGGCCATCATGCCATCCTGCTGGAGGCCCCCCTCAGCTGCTTCCAGCCAGGACAGCCCGGACCTTCCTGATGGGACTCCACACAAGTCTTCCGGGCAGCCCAGGGCAGCCATCGAGCGCAAGGTCGCACCCAGCCCTTTTTTCCTTGTTCTGTCCCCATGGGAACACGGATATGCAGTGACATCAGGCATGAAGTGCCGATGTTCACCACATCCCCCAAGCTGTCAACCTCACCGGTAGTACCCCCAGGCATCCCCAGAGGTCGCTACCACGCGATAAGTGATCCCTGATCCACCCCAGGACTAGGAGAGCAGTCGTCGGATACTTGATCCCAGTCCTCCCGCGACCCCTGACGACCCAGGCTCGTTCCCAAACCTGGGTCGCTGGCGTGGTGCGAGGTATGGCATCCAGCGCCTCAACTCTCAGCACCACCGGGCCGGCCATTCTATGCCATTTTGAGCTTTAAAAGGTGGACTTGAGGGACTGCTGGCACCTTTTCCATATGGCCTGGTTGAACTGGGAGCAGACCTCACAATCCTTGACTTCAGTTCAACCTCAGTTCTTTTCCGCCGTCAACCCACGAACATTGGATCTATGGGCGTAGAGTTGCAGTCAACACGCCTTTTTCTCGCATGAGTTTTTTCTCATTAAAAAAATTTCCTTGACAGTTTTTGTCAGTTTAATGTCTTCATTGACACAGCGGCAAAAATCAGTGTGCTTGCTGGAAGCAGATCCGCCGAAGGGCGGCCATTTTGCCTAGGCCCAGACCACTGGCCGGGTGATTGTGTGCACTGCCTCAAGTTTAATAACAAGACCAGGATTCGCCTCGCCAACACCTTGAAGGCCTATCTTCTCGAGCAGCAAATAGTTGCCATGCAGAAGGCCCCATCGGGACACAGTTCGTCCTCTTCAACCAGGAGTCTCCCCAAGGAGAAGAGATCGGGAGGAAACACCACCACCGGGAGAAGGAGAGGCCAGATCGAGTCCTGCCCAAAGTCACCTCACGGACGTCTACTACTACTTCCACCTCTGGAGGGAGGTCGGAATTGGTCCCCAGGTACCAGAGCAGCTTCTGGGGACACCTACAGGAAGTCGACTGCCTCTACACAGGTGAAAGGTAGGAGTCTTCTTCTAAGGGACAGCCGTCCACGGATCCTCGTGGCCCACTGACCCCACAAACATGGATCGACCCATGAGGGACAGGCGTTGGCTTTGGGCAGATCCACAGATCCTGGCACCTAAAAGCCTTCTGGGACATCCGAGAAACACAAGAAGCCGTATGACCCAGCAAAGCGCATGGGGTCATCAGATACTGAGACCTCCCCACCAGAACACCGGGCATTGTCTGCTTCTCAGATGACCAGACACACTTACTCTGCATCAGAAAAGGAGCAAGCACCTCTTGCAAAAGAAAGGCGCGGTCCCTAAGGACTGGTTGTCAGCCCTGAAGGATAGTCCATCAGCCCGCAACCGATTCCCCAGACACGGGGTACCGGACGCCCAGCAGCCTCCATCAAAGAACGGATGTCAGGCCACCAGACACAGGATCTGATGCCCAAACGTGCCCGTTGACAGAGTGCTTGAGGACTGGTCACCACCACCTCTGGACCAGACGCCTGGACCCTCCGGCACATCGAGACCAGACACCCCACCACCAGTCATTCCACTAGCTGTGGTGGGAGCACGATTTAATGCATGGTGGAATACCATCAAGGGGATCTTCTCCCCAGACCCAGGGATCCATGACCAGTATCTCCTCCACCTAGAGACCTCACCCTGAGCAGCCTTTACCACCAAAGGAGCTCCAGCCGCAAGATAAAGAAGACAGGCGGACGCCTGGGTCGGGCAGCTGCAAAGGCATCCATCGTCCGTCCCATCCTCCAGCGGATGCCGCTGTCGTCTTCAGGGGCGATGCAGGGACTCGTCTTCAGACTATTCCTCAGAGTACAAGCTTCCCGTTCCATCTCCAAATCTGAGGGACTCGGCGAGGTCACCCCAGATGACCCATCCTTTTTGGACATTATGTGCCATATTCAAACTCTATACCAATGGGACACAGAAGAATTAGACCCAGAGCGGTGCAGACTGGCCAAATTCTCGGGAGCCACAGATCCTAAGCCATTGGTCCCCCCACCTTTGGTGGAACCTTTTCAAGATTGACCAGGTCCATATGGAGGCACCCAACCACTCGACCGCAGTACCTTGTAAGGCTGACAGACTTTACAAAACACAAAAGGGAGCCCTTTCTGGGTGAACACCAAAGGCAGACTCGATGGTCCTGACAGCTGCCCATGGCAGGGCACAACAGCCATGTCACATGAGTGCTCAGCCACGGACCCAGAATCTAAAAATTGGACCAAATGGGACACAAGGTGTACTCCTCAGCAACTTGCACTGTTAGGTCACTCAACTTCCTGGCCCACATGATCACCTACCAAAATCCCTGTGGGCAAAGGCAATGGACCTGGTCAAGGCACAGCCAGATTCAGAGGGTAAGGCGGAACTCCTTGCTGTCATTCAGTCTGGCATGGACGTGGATAAGCACGCTCAGGAGTTCTTATGACTCCGTGAATACAGCAGCAAGAGCAGCGCCCACGGCATTTGCATGCAGAGGCATGGTTGGCTCAGGGTTTGAGGCTTTAGACAGGATCTTCAGGATGCTATCTTGGATGCTCCTTTTCAAGGACCAGTCCTGTTCAGTCAGGACACTGAAAAACTAACCACCAGACTTCAAGATTTGCATAAAGCTGTATCTGAAGTCCACAGAATGTACCGGTTGGAGCCACAATTGACGCGCTATCCCTTTTGGAAAAATCAGGGACAGCAAGGAAGGCACCAGACACAACATAGGGAGGCTTCAAAGAAAAGGCCACCCTGTTACTTCAGGCGCCCAGGGCCCTAAAAATCCCAAGGTGCCAAGACCTCCCAGCCTACACCCTCCAACACAGCATGACTCCCTACGGACCCCTCTCCCCCCACCACCACCACCACAGCCAGTGCAGGGGAGGCAGTGGGAGGGAGATTCTCCATCTACCTATCCGGATGGTCCAGTATAACATAGGACCAATGGGTCCTCCCGATAGTAGAAAGGGATACTCCTAGAGTTCACCCAGTTTCCACCTGACAAACCACCAGTCCCCATCCACTGCTCACCCTCCCATGCACTCCTTCTGAGGGCAGAAATACAGAACCTTACTGGACAAAAGCCATATAGGAGGTTCCTTTTGCTCAAAGGGAAGGATTTTATTCCCATTTCTTTCTTGTCCGAAAAAGGCGGAGACCTCTGTCCCATTCTAGACCAGAGTCATCTGAACATCTTTGTCAAATACAAATGGTTCAGAATGGTGATCCTATGAGACTGTTACCAATGCTCCACAGGAGACTGGCTTTGCTCACTAGACATGCAGGATGCCTACATGCTCATCAAGATCCTGCCATCCCACAGGAAGTATTTACACTTCACCTTCCAAGGCGACACTACCAGTTCAGGGTGCTGACATTCGGCCTATCCTTGGCACCAAGGGTTTTTATCAAGTGCTGAGCAGTGGCCCTCAGGAGAGGGATCTCTTCATGTACCCTTCCTGGACGATTGGCTTCTACTGCACCAACAGAAGACCAATTGAACAGGACCTTAGGGAGACATTCAGCCTATTCCAGACTCTGGGCATCACCTAAACCTGCCCAAGTCTCAATCATTTCCAGCTCAGAGGCTGCAATACATTGGAGCAATCCTGGACACAGTCCAGGGAGAGCTTTTCTGCCCACAGACAGAGCAGCAAGGCTAAGAAAAGTCACTACTTGAGGGTACAGGACTCTGACTTGGTTCTAGCAAGAGTGGTTCTACACTCTCACATCTGAACATGAGGATCCTGCAGTGGCACCTCAAGGTTAAGTGGGATCAAGGTATGGATGAGCTAGAAGAGCCCATTTGGATCTCCAGTGCATTCCGACAGTCCATGACCTGGTGGCTCACCCGGCCCATCCGAGCATAGAGGTCCCTTTCAGCGACCCAGTCCACAGCAGACTCTCACCACTGGCAGCATCAGGACTGGGATGGGGAGCACATCTTGTTTCTCATCAGACAAGGGGCTCCTGGAACTCAATGGAGCAGAGCTCTTTCACATAAACATTTTGGAGATGAGAGCAGTCCTGTCGCCCTAAAAGCCTTCAAGGGGTACTCTTTCCTGGCCTCTATTGGTCCAGTTGGACAATACCCCAGTAGTCTTCCATCTCAACAAGCAAGGGGTACACATTAGTATCACCTATGCAGAGAGACAATGAGACTTTGGTCCTGGGTGGTGGATCACAAGCTGGGCGTCACAGCAGTCCTGTTCCAGGCATCCACAGCGTCCTACGCAGAATAGCCTAAGTCGCTCTTGATCTCAGAACCATGAGTGGGAACTACAGCCAGAACTGGACCTCTTTCGTCCCCACACAATGCCAAACTGCCCAATTTCTGCTCGCTAGATCCAGGGCCTGGTGTTTTCTGGCGAGGCCGTTGTCCCTCTCTTGGACAGGGAGGTTTCTGTATGCTTTCCCTCCCTCCCTTCCCTCTTCTTCAGAGGGTCCTGCTCAAACTGCAGGCAGAAGAAGCCAAAGTGATACTGGTAGCACTATTCTGGCCTCAACAAATTTGGTTCCGCTGTTGCAACAGCTGGCATCGGAACTGCCAGATCTTATCTGTGTCAATCTTCACCATTCATCACATTTGAGTACTCGGCTGGAGGTCAGGACCGCAGGAGACCTTTTTTTTTTTTTTTTGGTAGGTGGAGCCGGCAGCGCTCTGAGTTCGCCATTAAGGCGCTGTCGACTCCGCCTGCCTCCGGTTCTTCTCTCCCACCATCGATGTCACCTCATGGGGCCTTTCTCCAGCAGTTTGAGGCCTACCTGCTTTGTAGTTTGTTTCTTCTAGACATTTTTCGATGCCAAGTCCGTCGGTTCCTCCTGCGGTTCTGCTAGCCACTAGAGTCGCTGGTAAGATCTTTCCATATTTCATTTTACAGCGGCGTCAAATCTTGTTTTAATATTATTTCTGCAGGTCATGTCTGCAGGTCGGAGGAGGGGCAAGAGAGGCGTCAAAGGGCCGTTATTTGTCGCCAACAGTGCCCTTGCGGCCAAAATTTTCGTCACCGACCAGCATGACCGTTGCCTTTCGTGTCTTGGCCAGCTTCCGACATGGATTCATCACGATGCCTGCTTCTCCATGGACCGCCTGATCATTGAACAGCGTGGAAAGTGGGGGCGAGCTCGCCGTTTTGGGGCGGTGCACACTCGTTGGGCCAAGCCGATCCCTCAGCCTTTCTTCAGGTCCTCTGGTTATATGGACCGAGGAGAAAGCCTCGGCTTCTATAACCTAGCCTTGGCAGAGGCTCCTCCGCAGTGCAGGAGGCCCAGTCCGTTCCCTTGAGAGGTGGGCGGGGCACCCCATGAGCAATCGCTCCCTTCGAGGTGCAGGCTCCCCGGTGTCAGACCAGCAGTCACAAGACCTGGGTCGGCACCGTCCTAGAAACCGTCGGTCGGTTCCCTTCGAACCCGGCACCATGGGCCCTGGCGGAGTCGTCGTCAGCGCCAATCTGTCGCTCAGCACAGTGGCTGCTGTTGGCACCGTTCGCGGCGCTGATAGTGCTAGCAGCGCCGTGGGGGCTCTACAGCATCATCCCTTTCTTCTCCTCGCTTTGGTGCCATCCACGCGCTGAGGTTGGCGCGGCGCCGTGTCAGTTCTGGAGCCATTCGCGGCGCCAGACATAGGCATGGCACCGTGGGGGGTTCAGATGGTGCTGTTGGAGCGTCGTCAAGCGCCATTCCTGCTCTTGGCGCCATTCAGCGCACCGTGCAACTGGTCAGCGCTGTGGGGTTTCTGACTTCTGTGCCATCCACGGTTGTCCGGAGCCATCATCGGTGCTGTCTCTGCCCTTGGTGCCGTGGGCGTGACGGCGCCATGGCAGGTTCGAGACTCGCGGGCTGCTGTTGGGGCTGGAGCTGTGTCCTCTTGGCCACTATTCACGGTGCTGCAGAGGTACTGGCACCGGCTCGGGCACAGTCTCCTTTTCTGGCACCCTGTTTGGTAGGGATGGCGAAGGCACCCACCTATGGTTTGGCACTGGGCCTCGGTCTCCACCTCTTTGGAGGCAGAGTCGGACTCTTGAGTCAGGCGGGCAGTCTGGCTCTTGACTAGCTGCTAGTGTGGGTAGCCTTGTGGTGTCTTGACAGGCCAAGTCGGCCCCCCTCTGAGGAGGCGGCTGGTGACTTCGAGGCTAGGGTCAGGCGCTGACCAGCGGGCAGTGGTGCATGCCACCATTGCACTGCAGCAGCCCAGCCTTGGAGGGTTTGCTGACCCCTCAGCAGTGGTACCCCCTCATGTGGTGTGCCTGGATGAGCCCAACTTTGGGGCCGATCAGAGCACCTATGGGAGGAGGGTACTGTGCCTTGGATAGCTCCTTTGGGTGCTGACCAGGGCTGCCAGTTACCTAGGCTGGCCATCGTTGGGAGGAAGGCACTCTCTGATTCCGAGGGGTCGGGGGCATGGTGCTGCGTGGAGGCCTTTTGAGGGGCCCACCCGGGCTCTGGAAGAAGCCGCAGTGCAGATCTCCGCTCTTCCTCTTCGCTTTCTTTGAGAACCCCATTCTTTTGAGGTGGGGACCATCTTTCTGGACCTATCGGCCTCGATCGCCTCACAGGGGATTCTTTCTGGTGCAGCCAAGGCAGTTCGAAATGGTTGTTCAGCTGTCAGCTGTGAGTCTTCTGGAGTACCTTCATCTTCTGGCCCAGGCGGAGGTCAGCTGACTTCTCTTCTCGGTTCTGTCCCCATCCCTCTGCCACACTCTCCTGGCTCCCAGGCATCCTTGGTCCTAAGCGGGCCTCTCTCCTGGCAGCAGTTTAGAGCTGTGGCTGCTCGCTTTCAGCTTACATCAGGGCAATGGACAGACAGGTTTTCAACCTCCCCGAGCAGCCACCCTCTGAACAGTTGAGGTCCTCTAACTCTTCGTCCCCCTCTTCTGGGGAGAGGAGCCTTCTGTCCACATCTCCCCAGCCGCTGATCTCGTGGAGTATCAACGATTCCTCATGAGGATGTTGGAGGACCTGCATCTTTCTCCTGACACTTAGAGCAATCCAGAGCACTCGGCGCCGCCTTTTGGCGACTTCAGCGAGACACCCTTGTGGTGCCCCGGCTAGCTCCCTTTAGGGAGGCGTCGTAGTGTTCCTGGCAGAGACCCTTTCACGGAGTTCCTGCCCCAGGGATCTCTGCCAGCGGTATTGCGCCCCTGGAATCTCCAGGTTCCATGCCCCATCCTCAGTCAGGATTGGCGCGGCTGGACACTCTCGATGGGCCGTGCCCTTCACGTGACCGGCCCCAGATCAAGACTTCTCGGTTTTGACTTCTGGGGTAGGAGAACTTTCTACTCGGCACGGTTGCTGCTTTCCATTTCGCACATCAGGCCCACTATGCAGCCTATGACAGGTTCTTGTGGTCCAGGCTGGGTCAGCTCCTAGCCTCATTGCCTGACATGAAGCAAACCAGGCAAGCTATTGCACTCTCTGCATGTGGCCTGGAGCTAGCAAGACACCAAGCAAGGGCATCGTATGGCCGCCAGTGAGGTAGCTACCAGGGTCATAGGGATCTGCACTAAGGCGGGGCCGGCATGGCTGCGTCTTTCCCAGATTGTCATCCTTGGCTGGTAGGGTGTGGTTAACTCCAGCACCAAGAGGACCTATCTTTTTCCCTGTAGGGTGGGGCGGCGTCTGTCAGGCAGCTTCCTTACCCCTCCCGGGGTCCCAGTCTCACTCTCCCCACTCACGGGCCTCTCCAGGCCCAGAAGGTTCTCCCTCTTAGTGTGTCACCCATTGAGAGCTAAGGGACTCTGTCCTTTAGGGTTTAAGGCCCACTTTGGAGGCCCAGCACTCACCAAATGTGATGAATGGTGAAGAGTGACACAGATAAGATATGAAAATTACATACCTACCGTAATTATGATCTTTCTGTATATCTTCACCATTCATCACAAGCTCTCGCCATCCCGGGGCCTCAGTCTCTGGATCCCCTCCCTCTCTGTGCCTTTCCTTGGCCCCCCGTCTCTGTCAGGGGTTAATCTGGGGCACATGGTGGGATGGTATATCTGGGGGAGAGTGGTCCAGGATGGGCGGCCTCCTTCTCTAGTGCTCTGGCTCCACTCCTATGAGTGGGAGTGGTGATTGCCCTCCATCCTCGCCTCCTTCTTTTCCTCTTCAAACCTCAGTTTACTTGTCCGCTGGACATGTTTTAAAGAAGATTTATCCCTACTTAAAATTTCATTTTTCCATGAGAGGGGAGAACCTCTGTTCCCTGTCCTCTTTAGAAGATCCGTTTTCTACCTTAAAGGAGTTTCTTTTGCCAGTGATTCTGTGACTTGAATTCTGGCGATTAAGCCTCTTAGTTACTCCTCACAGTTCCTATACAATCTAGAGACAGGACAGAATCCAGCTTGTTACTAGTGTTTCCCCCATGCTAAACATTTATGTTTCATAAATTCTCTATCCTTCCTAACTCCCTGTCACATGCCACCAGGTGCCACTTTCTTGGCAGAGATCGCTCTGTGCCTGTTGGAGAAATCTGCAGAGCTGTAACATGGAGCACAGTGCATACCTTTACCAAGCACTATGTCTTAGAAATCTATGCCAGGCAGCATGCTACCTTTAACAGGACAATTCTAAATGGATTGCTATCCTGAGTGAGACCTGAGCTCCAGCCTCTCTTATCCGAGGTATTTTCTCCAAGCTTGCTCTGACCCATTAGTGAGAAGGACTGATTCTCGAAAGATATGAAATTATGTACTTAACATAACTGTTGATCTTCCTGAATATCTTCTCCGTGATTTCCATCCCTCACTCCAGTATTATTGTGTGGGTTTTCACCCCGTTGTACTTGATTTGGGATGTGAAGACATTGTGTTACTGGGTTTGTGGCCATTCTTACAGGGCCACCGGGCTATCTTATGCCCTTGGGTTAAGTGCATAGGTTACTACGTTAAGTTCATGGTGCTCACCTCTTCGTTAAAAAAGTACAGAGGCATTTGGGGGCTGGTGACACTGTATCTGAGCTGGTGCATGCAGTGACAAATGCAGGGCCGATTCACACTGTCAGCCCTTCAAAAAGTACTGGCTCCTGCAGGATCTCTGCACCTCTGGCACAAATCCTTTTGTGGTAATCTGTAGAGAAGATATTTGGGAAGGTCAGCAGTTATAGTAAGTACATAACGTTCCTTTTAAAGTTAGTACAGTTGTTTACCTCCTCCCCAGTTGCAGGAGCTACCCTCTGTTGCAAAAAGTGCACACACAGCTAAAAGCAGCCCCATTTTTTTTTGTTGTAAATGCTTGTATTTTTAGGCCTCAGATGCTGCTGTGGGAGAGATCCCCCAGTATCTGCTGGGTCCCAGCACATGCTGGAATCCGGGCTTCATGGGGCTCATGCAGATTTTTTCCCTTATACAACCCCCTCCCCACCTGTCTAAGGCAGGGCCAGTCATGCAATGACCTCGGTGCATGATCAGGGCACGCTTCCGCACCTGACATGCAGAAGGTCCGCCTGTCACTGCCCGACAGGCTCCCAGTATGGTCCCGGGCTGCCGCACCCCCCTGACATTGGTAGGGGTTGGTAGGCACTGAGCACCAAGGACCTCCCTCTCCAGAGAGCAAGCGGTCCTTGGGACCTCAGTCCCCCGCCGACCCTGTGACATCTACGGTCCGCTTCCAAACCCGGTCATCGGCACCATGGATGGAAGCACTTCTGCTGCATCAGCAGGCTGGCCCAAAGCAGCTCCATTTAACTGCTCCAGCAGCTTCCTGCTTAGCTTCTAGTCTGCTAGCCCGTTCATGTGATATCCTGACCTCAGTCTTCCTACAAGATGGCACTATATCCCTCCTTGTTTGTTAGGAAGAAAAGAACAGCTTACAAGGTGAATAAAAGCCATTTTTAAAGTTATGCATTTTACCTCCTCTTTCCCTGTAGTTGCTATTGCTACATTCCACTGCAAAAATAATTGGGTTCTGCTGAAGCATAAAGTGCTGTCACTACACAGGTGTCATTTAGTTCATCCAGAGCACTTTCAAATCATCCAGTAACCGATTCTTCTGGGTTGAATCTGAATACCTCACATCCATCTCTCTGCTTTTGCTGTTTGCCTCCTGCTTCTTCCATACTCACCTCTCTCCTTTTCTCCAGTACATTTTGCACTCTTAATTCCCCTAACATTTTCTCATCCCTCTTCCCAAATCTAACTTTGTACTTTTCTTCTTCTCTTTACCCAAAACCTCACCCCTTCTCTCTCCTCAGCTCTGTCCTTGCATAATTTCTTCTGTGCTCTCCATTTCTCTCCCTCACTCATGTCTGCTTTCATCACTCTTCTCTCACCCTCCCTTAACTCTGTTTTGTCTGATTTTCCTCTGAACAGCAACTCGAGAGTCAATTGCTGAGCACAAACCCCACATCGACAAGCTGCTGAAGATTGGGCCACAGCTGAGTGATCTTAATCCAGAGGAGGCAGAGTTGGTGGCATCAAAGTACTCCACAGCCAGATCCCTCTATGCCAAGATCAAGGAGGAGGTGCGGCAGCGGGCTATGGCGCTAGGCAGGCTGTTGCTCAGTCAACTCAGGTACAGTTACCAGGAATATATCCAAAGGTTTCCAGGACTGCTTTCTGCACAAGCTATTTGGCAGATCGATCTATTTGTTTTGTTGATGGGAAAGGAGGGCTAGGAAATATTCTGTTTTCAGTCTCATCCAGGGGAAGGGGATACAGATACAAACTGACTAATATTGAAGCATGTTTTACTGTTGGTGGATTAGTGGGGTGGGGGGATTAAGCTAGGACTCCGAGGAGGTGCTATTCTCTTTTTGAGAAGTGCCATGGGATCTTAACAACCATCTGAACAACCACCAGAACAGGCAGACAAGACCTTGTTTAACATGTCATCTAAAAGATGGCACCTCACACAACACAGTGTCCCCAGACACCATGCTGGAACATCGAGTATGGTTACTTTAACCAAGGGAAGTGCCTCCTGCAGAATGGCTGAGTACCATTTACAAAACAATAGGGTTATGAGCTGCTACAGTGCCCATTGTGCACCTCAGAGCCATCATGAGCTGCTTTGATACTAGCAATCACGGGGCCCAAGCCTAGAACTAATATACTTACTGAAGGGATATGACTAGTATCCAGTGCACAGAAGTAGCAGAGAAACTGGATGCTGGGCTTGCTTTCTGTTCCAGAACTGTTATAAATGATATCATACTATAGACCAGCTAAACAGGGCACAGGGCCAGGTTTGGGTGGGGAAGGATGGGGTGGGTGGGTGGGCTCCCAAAAGACTAAGCATGCCCTGTGGGTTTGACCTTCTAGCAGTAGTCTGTTCCTGATGGGGAGCTGGTGTACTGGAATTCAGTGGGTTTCTCACCACAGTATTAACAGACTGACCTGCACTGTTGGCATCATGGCTGACACTGGTAGGGCACTACTGTGAGTGAGGAAACTCTCTGCTAGATAGCCCACATTGTTGAGAGTCATGGTTGATATTTGAAGAGCCCTTCTTTAGAGAATTTTTCAGTGACGTGTCCCACACTGCTACAGTAATGGCTAAACTTTGCAGATCCCTGTTGTTGAGTAAGCTTTCTTTGAAGGGCCACATTCTAGGGATGTGGGTATGGTTCACGATTCTCACATAGGAAGTCTCCCTGTAAGAGCTGATCTTGTCAGACAATCTTTAAGCGAAGGTCCTCCCACCACGGAGTGTCATATGCCTCGGCTCTGCCCTGTGATGTCAGATCTTCCTTTCAGCTGGAAGAATTAGGTCTCCTCCATTGCAGCTCTGTACGCTGCAGGCCCAAAAATCTTAAGTGCACCATTTGGCTTTTTCTTAAAACCTTTGAATCATTTCAAAGTATATCCTTAGATCTTACTTGAGATACAGGTCTTGCAGCAGGTTAAACCCTTAGGACTAAAGCCGTCAGGATGCAGGACCCCACGGAAAAATTCTAGCTAGCTACACACAGTGGGGACCGCCCTGACATTAGCCCCATCCCCAGCGCCCCTCAGTTCTTTTCCCAATTATTGTCTCAAGTAAGCATTGGCTCCATGAACGCCTTCAGCAACGAATGATGCCATTACTTAAGTATCATATTTTATTTCTTTTACTTGAAAAGTTTGCCTTTATTTCTTTTTCTTCCCTAACGTCATCCGTTGAAAGGCACTCATCAAAGTGTGCTTGCGGCAAACAAATTCCTTTTAGGACAAGCACACGGCCTGTGTCAGGTGTCTAGGTCCAAGCTACGACACCAATGCATGTCCCATTTGCCAAAAATGAAATAATCGTAGAGGATCCACTGCCAAAAGTTTGAGACCTTTCTCCTAGAGAAAAAACTAGCATAATGAAAAAAGTACCTCCTTCAGGGAAGGATCCTCCCATAAGTCGGGAAGCATAAAGAAAAATGGAGGAAAGGGAGAAGAACGCTTCCATCCATGCAGACATCCAACTCCAGGGGAGTTTGGATTCGACAAACCGCTCCAACAGGTCTCCGTCTCGGACAGAGACCCAGCATCCGCCGCCAAGTTCCAGATGTCAGGTGGCTCTGGTTCTGCATCCACCCTCCAGCTCCTAAAAGTCTGGCCTCAGGTCCATACTTCCAGCCAGCCATCGGGCTCCACAGGCCAATCTGCTTCCACAGATTGCCCAGTCAAGCGCACTCTTAAGTGGGCCTTTGCCACAAACCCTGACTCCCTGGACGGTGCGGGATTCTGACCAATGGAGGTCGGCCTCCCAACCCCCAGAAGTATCTCAGAGGTGTCTGCTAAACAGACATCAGAACTAACATCCATTAAGCGGACTTCTGACCCTAAACGGACCAGGGACCAACAACCACCGGCGAAGTCCTCCCAGAGAGGGACAGCACCTTGTCCATACTGGACATCAGCCTATCCAGATGTACGGATAAAGAGGTACCAATGCCATGGGTCAAGCGCCTAAGCGACAACCAGGCGTCAGGAGGCAGGAGAGATGCAGACCTCCGCATGACCCGCCACCACCCAAGGACCAGGCGACGGGTGCGTCGGGCCACAGACCATCCGACACTGGAAACAATTAGTCGCCTCCACTGGAGACCAGCTGTACCTCGGCCACAGGTCTAGGCAGATGCCAGATCAGGACCCTGGTGTTAAAATTTCAGAGGTCAAATAATTATTTTCCTACTGGTGGAAACCATCAGGAAGGATGTAGTTCCCAGAAAACTGCCTCTGGAGGATCAACCCCACCTTCGGTTCCTCCAAAAGAAAAAGTCTGACCAGACCACCCCTAGAGCCAAAGTCCTAAGCCTAGGGTCCGTTCAAGGAAAAGCGGGCCGAGGTCTCTATCATAAACCCCTTCCTGCTCACCTAGCGTGCACAGGTCCAGTAAGTGCTGCAGTAGGTCAGATTCTTCTTCCTTTGATGAATCTCACTCCTCCTGTGTCCTCCAGAACAGGCTCTCCTTTCAGCATCCCTTCACCAGATCCAAGGATTTGCCAAGTCCCCCACCCCAGACGACCCAACATTTATGGATATAATGAGGCATATCCAAGCTAACATGGGGTGGAACACATAAGATTTCGATCCTGAGGCGCAGCCTCACCAAGTATCTATAACAAAAGGATCCCAAATCAGTTGTGGTCTCACCACTAGTCGATACCTTCAAGGCGTGACCAAGTCTGCTTGGAAGCATCACTTCACTTCCTCAGCAGTACCTAAAAGGTGAATAAAGCATGTATTGGGCTCCTTTAGAAGACCCTTATTTGGGTGAGCAGCCAGTAGCAGATTCTCTGGTGATACTGCCACGCATGACAGATCACAAAGGCCACAACATTTGAGTACTCAACCCCGGACTAGGAGTCAAACAGCTCGACTCCATGGGAAGCGAATGTCCGCCTCTGCCACATGTTCCATCCACTCATTAAACTTCTTGACCCACATGTTCCAATTCCAGAATGTCCTGTGGGAACAAGGCCTGGATTTGGCCAAGAACCTTCTGGATGGAGACCAAAGGAAGAACTTACTGAGCTGCTTCAGGGACAGGCCATGATGTGCACACAGGTGCTAGAGCAGCATATGACTTGGCCAGATTCAGCCACAAGATGCAGCACCAGGTGTGTGTCCAAGGCGGCACTCTCAGTTGAGGGTCTCAGACTTCACACCTGACATCCAGAAGGACATCTTAGATGTCCCTTTCAAGGGCTCAGTTCTTTTCAGGAGGAGTCCAAAAGATAATAAGAAAGTTGCAAGGCTGGGAAAGGCGGCACATCAGTACAAGCCATGTACAGACCAAAGGCAAAGCCATTTCTGAGGCAGCAGAACAGTTTTGAGGAAAGCGGGGACAGCAACCTTGATTCGAACAGCAGCAGAGAGGAGCTTTGGTCACAAGGGCCCCCATCATGCAACTGGAGGAGCAGGTGCAAGGAACACAAAATCTCCTCAGGCAAACCTCCCCATCCCTCCACTGCCTGACTCACGCTGAACCCTCCTCTCCCTCCAGTCCAAGGGAAGAGGCAGTCGAGGTCATTTCTCCAAACAGCTGTCAGATTGGCAGATTACCTCCACCAATGGGTTCTTCAGCCTGCCCAAAGAGGGCACTCTATAGAATTCACCGGCAACCACTGTCCAGGCCACCACTATTCTCTCTGTACTCAAGACAGCATGCCACACTGATCCAAGAGTTGATACAGGCTCTTATAGTAAAAGAGGCCCTAGAGCTGGTCCCATGGATCCAGAGAGGGAAGGGTACTATTTCCACTTCTTCTTGGTATCCAGAAAGACAGTGTATTCGCCCAATACTGGACCTCAGTGATCTAAACACCTTCATGGCATAAAAATACTTCAGGATGGTCACCTTAGCAGGTCTGATCCTGATGTTTTGCCAGGAGCTTGGCTCGCATCATTGGATATGCAAGACACATCTCCATATCCCTATTGCAAGGCACCACAGAAGATACCTGCAATTCAAGTTCCAGGGTCAGCACTTTCAATTCCAAGCACTACCCTTGGACTGTCATCAACCCGAGGTTTTCACCAAATGCCTGGCAGTGGTAGCTGCTGCTTAGGAGAAGGGACCACTACGTCTTTCCTTATTTAGACAATTGGTTCCTGACCACATCATCCAAGGAAGATCTACATCAGGCACTAAAGGGCACCTTTCGACATTCAAGAACCTAGGTGTCAGTCAACCTACTAAAGTCGACCCCACCCTGCCAAAGGTTGCAGTTTATCGGGCAGTGCTGGGCATGACGAAGGGAGGGCCTTCCTGCCAGAGAACAGGCAGAACGCCTTAGAGGTCTAACAAGACACGCCCCTAGAGCAGAGAGACAGGTCTCAGCACGGACCATGTTGCACCTTTTGGGCCACATGGCGTCAGTAATCCATGGTTCCCTGTCATGACTACACATGCAAACCATTCACTGGATACTCAGAGTCCAGTAAGACCAATGCCAAGACAACCTTGACAGAAGGGTCTCGGTCCCCAACTCTATTCACGGGTGTTGCAGTGGTGGCTAGTTCAGAAACACCTTACGGTGGTCGTCCCCTTCCAGTCACCCACTACAGCAAGTTCTGATGACAGATCGTCAGGATCGGGCTGGGATGCCCCATCTGGGTGGTAACAGGACCCAAGGTCAGTGGACGGAACAGAGAGTTTGCTACACATAAGCGTCCTGGAGATGAGGGCAGTTCTTTATGCCATGCAAGCATTACAGTCAGTACTTTTCCCAGGGCATTTAATAATATAGACAGACAATATAATAATAATAATAAAATGTATTTAATTAAGCGCCTTTCAAAGTCTCAAGCAGCTGTACAGCATAATACAAAACAAACACATATTCAGATACATCCAATATAAAATCAAAATAAAACAGGAAACGCCTTTTCCCAAAAAAGTCTTTAGTGCCTGCTTAAAACTTCCCACCATCCTGCACTCCCGAACTGACGGGCAGAGAATTCCAGGGTAGGTGCCGCAAACTAAAGGCACGGCACCAGATGACTTCAAGTTTACCCTTGAATCTCCAGCAACTCCTCGTCAGCCGAGCGGTGGGTTGTCGAGAGGAGTGTAAGGCACCAGGAGCTCTTACAATCGGGACCCAATCCAGAGGGGCTTTGTAGGTCAGAAGACTCTACCTTAAAGGCATCCGCTGCATTGGCAGCCAGAGCAGAGCGTGCAGCACTGGGGTGATGTGAGATCTTCTAGATGCCCCAGTCAACAGGCGTGCTGCGCGTTCTGCACTAGCTGCAAGCGGACATCAACCCCAGGAAGCCCTAGGTAAAGGGAGTTACAGTAATCAAGGCGCAATGTCACAAAGGCATGGACCAAGACCGGCAGGTCACTGGGTGGAACAAGGTGCCTAATCCTGGCAATGTTCCTAAGAAAAGGCCAGCTTGCCGATTGCAGACACCTGATGTCGAAGAGTCAGACCAACGTCAAGCTCCACTCCCAGGTTACGCACCCGTTCAGAGGTGAGGATCTGGTCCTCCCCAGGACTAAACCGGAGGGAAGCCCAGTCCTCAATCCTCTACCCTATGACCCGTCCACAACCAAAACCTCAGTCTTTCCTGGGTTCAACTTTAAACCGCTGGAATTCATCCAATCTTGGATTTCTGTGAGGCAGTTGTTCAGTACTGAGATAGCACCAGCCTGGTCAGGTGCAAAGACAGGTAGAGCTGGGTATCATCAGCACAGCAGTGAAACCTCAGCTCATACTGCCTACAGTGTCTCCGAGAGGTAGTATAGACATTGCTAATAACATGGGGACAGCACCGAGCCCTGAGGTATTCCTGCATGGCAGAGAGAAGGCTCTGATGAAAACAAACCTTAGACCACTCTCTGCATTCTCCCAGCGAGGAAAGATGAAAACCATCTGAGGACTGTACCTGACAGCCCACAGATGGACCTCAGGCATTCGACAGAACCCCATGATCCACAGTATCAAAAGCTGATGGTAGATCAAGGAGAACCAAGATAGAATGGTGTCTCCGATCTCTGCCATCAGGAGATTATTGAGCATCCGAACCAGAGCAGTCTCAGTACTATGCCTCTTACAAAACCAGATTGGAGAGGTTCTATATAAACTATGGATGGTTAAATGGTTATCCAATTGAGCAGCCACAACTTTCTCAATAACCTTCCCCACAAGAGGAGGTTAGAGATAGGCCTGTAGTTTGCTAGGTTCTCCAGTTCTAAAGAAGCTTTCTTCAGAAGGGGATCACCACCCCTCCTTCAGGGAGCTAGTGAACACTCCCGTTTCTAAAGGGCACCGGATAATCTGAGCTAAGACCAGGCTGATGATATCACTCACAACCCAAAATCAGGGAAGTAGGGCCAGGGTCTAAACTACAGCATGTGGGATGCATCTCCTGGACAATCCTTATAGTATCTCGAGTCCGGCAGGTCAAAGGCACTCCAGGAAACTCCGGGCTGTGCGACAGGGCACTGATCAGTGGCAACTCCCTTAGAGTGAAGTTGGAGGCATGCCCTCCTGATGTCTTCAACCTTATTCGCAAAGAATGAGCGATCTCATCACAAGCAGTTTGTGTAAAAACTCGATGGAGCTACTGACAGGCTGGGTTGCACAGTCTGTCAACAGTTCTGAAGAGTTGGGCGGTCGATTCTGTGTGACAGAAATTTCCTGGACAGGAATTCTGTCTTCTTATGGGAATAAGAAAATATTCCAGTAGTGTTCTATATCAACAAACAAGGGGCACCCATTCATACCAACTCTGCCGAGAGGCAGTGAGGTATGGTATTGGGCAATAGAACACCACTTCACCCTGTCTGCAGTTCATGTTCCAGGGTTGCAGAACACGCTAGCGGATCTACTCAGCAGAGCCAGATCCAGATCCAACATGCACGAATGGGAGCTTCTGCAACACGTTGCAGAAACGCTAGTCACAAAATGGGGAATGCCAGAACTAGATCTGTTTGCCTCCCATACAACACACAGCTGCCCAGTTTCTGCTTGCTAGATCCAGGGCCTGGTGTTTTCTGGCGAGACCATTTTCCTCTCCTGGACAGGCAGATTCCTTTATGCCTTCCCTCCTTTCCCTTGATCCAGAGAGTCCTGCTCAAATTGCAGGACAAAGTAGCAGACATAATTCTGGTGGCCCCATATTGGCCTAGACAGATATGGTTCCCTTTACTTCAGCAACTAGCGAGCGAGCCACCCTTTCCTCTTCCCTCAGCTCGCACTTACTGTTGCAGGACAGTGGGTCCCTGGTTCACCCAAACTTGCAATCCCTACACCTGCATGCCTGGCTCCTGAACACTTGGCGATCTCTTGCCATGGAGTGTCTGACAGAGTGGCCAATGCCCTAGTAGCTCGAGAAAACCCTCTAGAGCCACATATGCTATGAAATGGTGCAGGTTCTGCCTTTGGTCCTCTGCTGGTAACATGGACCCCCTAACTTGCCTGGTGAAATAGGTACTAGAGTACCTTCTTTCCTTGTCAGATCTTGAGTTAATTTATTCCTCAATTAGGTGCACCTTTTGGCACTATCTGTTTATCATACCCCTCGAGGATAAGTCTTTGGCCCAACTGGACAGCAGCAGCAGTCCCAGCAGGGACCTTCACAGGCTTGGTTCCCCAAGACCAAGTTACCTGGTCAGGGCTCCCAAAAAGGTGGGTGTAAGTGGTAATGCCCCTCTGGCAGCAGGTGCTGGTGCCCCCTCGAGCTGCCCACTGGCGGGTTGGGGATGTTTACCTCCCACCTGTCCAGTCCTGCCTCAGCTCCCTGGGCGTTGAGTCGCTCGCCACTTCTGGCATGCTTGGTCCGTAGTTACCTCCAGCAAGTGGGTCCTAAAGGTGGTAGGCAGAGGTTGCCTCTCAGTTTGAGACTCTTCTTTCTTGCCCGACCCATGTGCCAAGGAGTCCATGGTGTGCTTGAGGACGTACTGTCCACCCTCAGAGGACATTGCTCAACTCCTCGACCAAGGAGCCATAGCTTGTGTCCCAGACTCCATGACAGATCACTGCTTTGTGTCCATGTGCTTCCTGGTCCCAAAATGGATGGGGGTTGGTGTTCCATACTGATCTCCATGATCTGAATCGGTGTCTTCAGAAGCTCAAGTTCAGGATGTTCCACTTTGAACGGATAATACCATCTGGGAGCAGGGCTTGTGATTCTGCTCACTGGACCTCCAGGTGCGGTCTTCCCACATTCCTGTCCATTCATCCCAGTGGAGTACCTTCAGTTCCACATAGAAGGGGTTCTCTACTGGCTCTAGACCATGCATTTGGCCTTTCCTCAGCATCAGGGTTTCGCCAAGTGCATGGCCATGTCAGTAGCCTTCCCGTGGTGCGGGGGTCAGGGTATACCCCTACCTGGATGACAGGCTGATAACCGGGCTGTCAGTGGAGTAGTCCAGGGACCTGGCTCTCCAAACCTGCAGAGACTTGGACCTTCTGGTCAATCCAGCTGCTGGAGTACATGACATATATCTATCCTGCACCAGTGTGGTCTGGTGGGCCCCATGGTGGATGCATTGCCTTCAGTGGGAGCTGAGCTGTCAGTGGTCCCAGCACTTGGGTCAATTTGACCAGCTGGTTGCAGTGACCCAGCCAATGTGGATGCCATCCAGTGGTGGCTTACCCCAGAACGTCTGGAGGAAGGTCCTTTGTCTCATGAGCCACGTGTCATTCTGACTACAGATGCATCTTTGGTGGGGTGGAGGCACCTCGGGGACCACAGAGCCCACAGGCTGTGAACCCTCGGGAGTCCTGTCATCACATCAGCCTGCTGGAGCCCCATGCAGTACACCTAGCTTTGACTGAACTTGCCCTTTTGTCCGGAATCAGGTCGTGCAGGTCAGACCGGCGACACTACAATTGTGTTCTACCTGATCAAGCAGGGTGACACTTTTCGCTTCCCTTGTGTCGGAGGCTCTCTTCATCTGGACCCTCATGCACAGCTTGGGTGCAGATCTCCTGGTGATTCACATTGCAGGAGCTGACAACCAGCTGGTGGACACCTTCAGTCGAGTGGGTGAGGACGTCGCACAGTGTACTCTGCATCAGGCAGTGGTGAACCACCTGTTGTTCTTGTGAGGCACTCCTCTGGTGGACCTCTTTGCTTCCAGGAGAATGCCAGACTGAGGCTGTTTTGTGCCCACCCTCAGTTTGGGACACTACTGGGGATGCCTTTGCGAGACCTTGGTCCCTAGGCCTCCTGTACGCCTTTCCTCCCTTCCCTGATCCACAAGGTGGTGGTCAAGGTGCAGAGGGACAAGGGTGGATGATCCTGATGGCTCCAGACTGGCCCTGCCAGTTCTGGTACCCAGATCTCCTGAGCCTCAGCAGCAGACCTCCAGGGTGGTTGCCAGTGTGTCTAGATCTGCTGTCCTGTCATTGGGGAGGATCCTGCGTCCAGATCTTCAGTCCCTGCACCTCAAAGCCTGGTTCCTGAGCTGCTAGAATTACAGGCTGAGACTTTTGGATAATGTGCTCACATTGTGGAGGAATCCCAAAAGGTGTCAACTCATCAGAGCTGTGCCTTTAAGCGGTAATGATTTTCCGTTTGGTGCCATGGCAAGGAGCTTGGTCCCCTTGCTTGCCCTTTGGTTAGAATTCTTGACTATCTGTGGTCCCTCTCCCAGTTGGGACTGAGATCGACAACCCTCAAGGTGCATCTGGCAGCCATCTATGCATACCAGGCACAGGCTGGTATGCTGACAGTGGCATAGGAGAAGGTGGTCAGGCACTTTTTCAAGGGCCTTGACCACTTGAACCTGTCTGTGCATGAACCACCATCACCTTGGGATCTGTTGCTGGTTCTAACACTACTCATGGGCAAGCCTTTGAGCCAGTGCACAATTGTGAGATGTCACACCTCTCATGGAAAACTGCATTCTTGGTAGCTATCACGTCCACCAGAAGGATCAGTGAGCTCCAGGCACTCTCGGTGGAGTCTCCATGCTTGGTCTTCCACAAGGACAAGGTAGTTTTCACCCTCACCCACAATTTCTCCTGAAGGTGGTATCAGAGTTTCACCTAAACCAGGTGATTAACTTACCAGTATACTGCATCAGTCTTTTCTTCAGAGGCTCTGCAGGCTCCATAACTTGGATCTGTCAGGCGCTCTTAATATAAGGAGCATCAGACTGAAGTTAGAGTGTGACTGACTAGCTCTTTGTCTCCCACGCTGAAGCAGGACCTGGCAGACTGGCAAAACTTAGAGGATGATTGTCCGTGGATTGTCTCCTGCATCAACTTCTGCTATAGGTTGGCTGGTAGGGAGCCTCCCATAGAGCTTAGGGATCATTCCAGTCTTTGTTCACCAAATAAAGGTGCACCTTGCCCCCTTCTCCCAGAGAACTGCTGGAAGTGTGCCTATGTGTGGATAAGTGAACCATATTCACGTCCCTAGAAAATAGGTAACTCGTGTAGCCATAGATCTTCTATGGACTGGTCTCTTGCAGTAAGTCATTACTTATGGGAGTATTCACCAGGTGGTGCTGTCCACGGCAGCCTTTCCAGCAGTCTTCCGTGGGGCCGCCCCACACATCACTTCCTGTGGATGTGTGTGTAGAGTGGGGCAGCCCCAGTACCCCTCTGTTCATTTTCCTGCAGGCTTCAGCTCGCACACTCAGCTCTCCAGACCTGCTGGGTTGCAGTCTTGACTCAAACTTGAACCGATTTTCTACCTTTGGGTCCAGGACCTGGGACTTGCTCTCAGCACTCCCGGACTTCCATAGCAGGCCTGTGACCCTCCACAGTACCCTGCTGCTCACAGACTCGGGCTCGCTTGCTGCGTCTGGGGCTTCTTTGGGGCCTAGCCAATTTTTTTCTTCTACAGCAGGCCTGGGTTCCATTAGAGCTCTAGGTACACCTGCTGCTCCCTGGCCCAGGCACTCTTGCTGGGTCTTGGGATTCACTAGGGCTGCTATTGACAGCCCAGTCCGATTTTTTCTCTCTGCTGGGCCTGTGGAACACTCCCAAGCCCTGGCTTTTCTACTTCAGGACCTGACCCTGTGCACCACTCGCAACCCGACTCCTGCCTGTGGTCCTGTATGTGTACTACCCCAGGCCCTGGCTCTTCGTCCACTAGGCCTGGCCAGTGCCCCGGCCCTCCTTGCTCACAGCACCCTTGCTGCTCCGTGGCCCAGGCTGTCTTGCTGGGCCTCGGGACTTGCTCATGGCTGATCATCCAGCCAGGCTGGAATGGACCTCGGGGGGGCCACCTTAAAGGCTTCCGGCCAACGGCACTCATTCCTGGCATAGGAGGAATAGGATTCCACTTCTTACACTCCGTCTGCCTTGGTCCATCAACGATAGCTCCTCCGTCGTCGACAGTGCATTCCTCGCCTACAGGGCTGCTCCCCCATTGAGCCGGATCCTGATGGGCTTGTTATGTCTTGACAGGTCTCGTCCGTTGATGGAGCTTGTTTCTGAATGTCTCCGTCGGCGGACAGTGTTCCCCATGGACAGAACCTTCCTCGGCAGCGGATGCTTCCCCATCGGCGACACGTGTTCCTTGCTCTCCCTCATCGCGGGAGCTCTTCTCCCGTCAATGGGACATGATTCTATTGCTCTTTCATCGATGGAGGCTTATTCTTTGCCGCGGAGTGCTTCTGAAATCAGCAGACAGCCTCTCCTGTCAGCGGGATGGCATGCTTTGTATGCCTTGTCGACGGATAGCTTCCCCATCGACAGAGAGCCTTTCTCATCCCTCATTGACAGGATGATTCCACCATCGGCGGGGCTCTCCGCCTTCTCTCATTGACAGGGCTACTTCCTCATCGATGATGGGGTCTTCCCCCGGGACTCCCCTGCTTGGGGCTCTGTTTCCATGCCCTCCCTCCATGTCCCATCACCAGCACCACTTTCCGGTGTCTTGGGATCCTGTCCCCGTTTCCCATTCGCACCCGCCGGTTTGCGACTTTTCCTAGACCTTTGGCTCCTGCATGGACCCCACCCTGGGTTCCTTGCTCCTTTGTCAGTCCTGGACCAAGGGGTGGGTGCCTCCCCCTCACGGTCGGCGGTTCCCGGGCTGGCTCGCCCTCTTCCTAGCGTCGCCCCTGGGCATTCTCCATCTCTCTGGACCCCCCGTCTCAAGTTCCGGGCATCACCCACATTGTGATGGCGGTCCTGCGGACCATGGATCAGAGTCCGACCTCATCCGTTCCCCTTCTCTTCACCTGAGTGCTTGTGCCCAGATATGGCACTTCCGCCTGGTCCCCACCCTCCCATTTATGAGGACTCCTTTATAGGGATTCCAGGAGGAGGATCCTTTGTGGGGGATATTCCTGGCGGGACCTCTCAGACCCTGGGACCTTGGTTTCCCCTTGGTCCGTCCCCCTTATGGATGTCACCCCGCCTGAACCTCCTGATCCCTCTTCACTCCCAGATCCCTCCTTCACGGAGCTCATGCTGCAGATCCAGCATGCTTTGGCTTCCTGCTGCGGATCAGTACTCCCTTTCATTTGGACGTGGCTTTCTACCTCGATGTTCCCGAGGAGCCTGCCATGGTTTTCACACCTTTAATTCCTCGTCTTTTCACGCCTCTCTCATGTTGGTCTCATCCTGCTTCCCTCAGCCTGCCCTCATGGCCCTGATCAGCTCAGCCGCTGTCTGCCATGCCCTCCCTTTCCGACCTGCTCCAATCGTGCTTGATGCAGTTGACACATCGGCCCACCTCTCGGCCTCAGGTGCCTTGAGCACTTCACCTGGCTGTGGGTTTGGGTTTGCCGCCCGGTGTCCAGCTGTCGGTAGCTGATGCCCTTTCTGGGCACCTGCTGTTTGGACCTGGTGCTCAGTCCATCCTGAATTCCCTTCAGGCTTTGGGGCATATTCTCCGGTCTGTTCAGGACCTCTGTCATGCCCACAGGTTGCGCCCTCTGGTGAGCCACCTCATGCACAACCCCCTACCAGGGTGCCACTCGGGACCGTGGTAGGGTGTTCCAGAATTTAGGGCGAAATGGAGAAAGCTTTTTCCCATTTTGGTTGAGCAGTGGGGACAGAACAGGTGCGAGTTAGAGGACCTCAGAGTACAGGCCTGAATCACAGGGGTAAGCATGGCCCCAATGAGACAGGCAGGTGGATCTGTTCATGGAGTAAATAAAACAACCCAGAGAGAAGGAGCACTGGGCTTTAAGGGGCTAGCCAGTTCAATGTGGAATATAGTATGCAATGGTGGGTAAGGTGAGGAATAGAGAGTTCAAATCTGAAGATGTTGTTATATGTGGTGTCCCAGTGATGGAGGATACCCATATTGGCATGAGAGAGAATGGGGAGAGCATACAGAAGTCTAGGAAGCAGAATGCCCCGTGCTACAGAGATTCTGGCAGTGGGAGTTAGGGAAAGACGCACATGGTAGGAAGCTCCTAACTTGATGTTAACCGACCTACAAACCTCGTTTATGTGAGAAGAGAAATAAAGGACAGGATCAAGAGTCACACCTAGGTATTTGAAGGAGCTAGTAGACTTGATTACCAATCCATTACAGCTAACCACACGGAGCTTGGTAGCCTCAGCAGAGACTTTCCTAGTGGACCCAAAAGCATGGCCTGGGTCTTAGGTAGGTTGAGTAGGAGTGAGTTGGAGGAGAGCCAAGGTTGAATCTGTAGGAATGCAAAAGAAAGATGGGAGTTAATGTCCGCAACAGAACAAGAGGCAGCATAGAGTACTAGGTCACAACATACATGATGGATCGACAGTGGGGAAAGGATGAGGAGTGTCATTGACTAAGATGGAAAAGTAGAGGTCCCAGAATGGAGCCTTGAGGTATGCCACAGGAGATAGTAGTAGGGGATGAGAGAACTTTGCCAGAGGAGATGGATTGGGATTGATTAGTGAGATAGCTACTGAACCATGAAAGGGTGGGTCCAGAGGCGCCTAAAGAATGTAGTTTATGCAGGAGCAGAGGATGGTTTACCAGGTCAAATGCCATGGTGACATCTATGAACACGGCACCAGTGAGTAAACCATTGTCCATGTTGGACTTGACCTCGCTGGTGAGTAAAGTGAGGGCAGCGGTGGTGGTGCTATGTCCTGCCTTGAAACCATGTGGAGCAGGTGACTGAAGATTAAAGTTCAATAGATGAGATGAGACCTGGCGATGGATAAGTTTCTCTAAGATCTTACTGAGGGTTGGTAGTAAGGCTATGGCCCGATAATTAGTAAGGACTTTAGGGTCACCTTTTTTGAAGACAGGAATAACCTGGCAGCCTTCCAGGCTGCAGGCACCATTGAGGTGCAGACGGACAGATTGAACAGCCTAGTGATTGGGGTGGCGAGAATATGAGCCCCAATTCAAGTATCCGGGGTTCAATCTCCATCAGGACCAGGGCTCACGTGGTGGAATGGACTGAAGTAACCTGAGAACATCCAACCAAGCAGTACAAGAGAGGACAAGGGGAGGAGCCAAAGAGGGGAGATGGGACCCTGAGATGCTGGAGGGAGATTTTAGGAGATTCAGTAAAAGGGAGTTAAAAGCATTGGCTAGTTCAGAGGATTGTTGCACAGAAGTATCCATTAATTAGCATCTCGTTTGGGGCAAAGAGTTTAGGTGTTCCCCAAGATTTCATTGATCTGGCTCCAATACTCTTGGGGGTCAGAGGCGAGGAACTGAAGGAGTTTTTGTAATAGCTACTCTTGGCAGCCCAATCTCCTTCTTGCAGAAATTACGTTAGCCCAGTAGGCAGCAAAGTCAGTCTGAACAGAGGATGTTTTCCATTTGGTCCACAGTCTGATGTTCCTTGAGTGGTTGCAGGAGAGGTTGCTTCAGCCATTTGGCCGCCTTCCCTCTGAATCCCTTAATACAGACTGGGATATGTTTAGCCTGTAGGGCTAGCTGAGTGGCATTGAAGTGATCAGTAGCCAAGTTGATGTTCCTCACAGGGGTTAAATAAGATACAGAAGAGAAGTATTTTCAGAAAAAAAGGCTCAAGAAAAAGGACATGCTGCAGGGGTAGATTCAGTTGAGATGTGAGGAAGTACTCTTCACAGAAAGAGTGGAGGATTCCTGGAACAGCCTTGCATCAGAGTTGGAGGGCAACACATAGGACAGGCATAGGAATCTTAGTGGCAAGGAGGGGTTGAAAGAGTCAGAGATCAAATAGGGTCTTCAGTAATACTGTAGGCAGGGAAAATTGGGCAGACTGGATGGGCCAAGCAGTCCTTATCTGCCATCAAATTCTATGTTTCTATTCCCTCCTCACTTGGAGAGTGGTAGAGAGGAGGGGGTTGATGAGCTTACAGCTCAGGCTGTGGCCTCCGCAACACCAGCGACACTGGCCCCAGCCCCAGATGTAGCCAGGAAACAGTGTTGGCAGAGGTGCCAAGGATGGCATTGAGATGGTCCCAGCAGGGAATGGTCCCAACACCGAGGCTCGTAGCACCATCATCAGCACCGTCAAAGCTGTTGTTCCTGGCAGCATTGTGGTAACCAGTGATGGCACTGTGAGTGCCCTGTCCTCAGAAGGGCAGAGGCATCACCACAAGTGGGGCAGACATTGGTGGCACCACTAGTGGCATCAACTTGGAGGCTGGTGCCTCAGTTTACCATATACCAAGTCAACAGCACCGCAAATGATGCCAGGCCAGCTGACCTCAAGAAGTCAGGCGCAGACACCAGAAATGGCGCTGCCTGACATACACTGCACCCACTGCTCCATAAGACCTGCCCAAAGGCCAAATTGCCCACTGGTGTCCCCTCTAACAGAGAGGCAGGCTCTGGGATGGTGATACCAACCTCACAGGCCCAGGCATCCCCAGTGCTGTCAATGATAATGGTGGGGAACCCAGGCCTGCGGAAGTCAACAGTCTCACAGGACAACAACCAGAGAAAGACCTCAACCAGTGTCATTTCTTCCCCTTTTTTGTTGAAAGAAGTTGAGTCCAAATGATGCAGAACGTGTGCAGGATCGGGACCATTTCTTTTTGTGACTCCGGGAGGACTGTCTATCCTGTCAGGTGCAGGCGAGTGCATTGCTAGAGCGCATGCACAACCCAGTTTCCACAGCAACTAGCATTTTCATGCTTTATACCTTCTTCCATTGTGGACTGCCAGCACGAGGTAGGGCTAAAAAAATGCAATTTGTGTGTGTTAAACTTAAACTGACACAAAAATTGCAAACGCTAGTGAATTTTAAAACTGAAGATGAAGAAAGAACAGTTGCAGACTCACCATAACAGTAGATCTTCAAGCTAATCTCTTTAGTACATGCGTTTGTCAGGAAACTTGAGGCTTAACGCCCATTCTTGTTCCCATCCCTGGACCCTTACTTTAGTGGTTCTTTGCTTTTGAGAATCCACTTATCCAATCTATTTTTAAATGTCTTATTTTCACTGACAGTTACGCCGTTGTTCCACATTCCAACCACCTTTGTGAGAAAAGAACCTTCTATTGTTTGTATTAAACTTAAAGAGCAGCTGACGCCTTCAGGAGGACTTTAACAAAACATAATATTCAGACACAGTTTGGTTTGTATTTCACATTAGTTCTGTATTTCTCCTCCCTATTATTTATTACTGGCGTAATCTGCATAAAAACAGGATCTTTGCTCCTGAAGAGTTCATCTATTCCTGTTGCTTTCTCCTTACATGAGGCTATAATGCACTCCTTGTGATGTCACAGTTACTCCCATGGCAACAGATTGTGATGTCACAACACAGGATTATGACTTGAAACAGGGAGTAAGCTAAAGAGGCAGATGAATAAGGATAAAGATCATGTATTCATGCAAACTTCCTCAGCAATAAATAACGAGGAGGAGAAAATGAAATTTACATACCTACTGTAATTTTGATCTTCCACTGCATCTTGGCTTCTCCTCAGAAGCGGTGGCCTGGTTCAATTTTACTGGTCAGGCAGGAAGCAAGCCATAAATTATAACTCCTGTCCTGTCAAATCTCTACTATAAATATTGGTATTCCACAGGATCTATTCTAGGCCCTCTACTTTTTCTATATTTATTTCACTTTTGTTAACCAGGTATGTACACTAGACAAAACATATACTATTTTCAGGTACGACCCAGGAGAGTACAAGGAGAATAAAAGAATGTACAGAGTACAAATTGAAGCAAGTAAGGCAAATACACTGAAGTCAGGAGAAACAAAACACACATAGTGGGACAGCTCAGATTATAGCAGTGGACACCATCAAATGTAAACATGTAACAGCACAGAGTTTCTATAGCAATATTCCTAGCAAAAATATACAGATACACACTTTACACAGGGCCACACCCAGGTGGGAAAGCAACAACAGTAGGGCCAGAGCCAAGTACAGGAGATAATGTGCTTGAGTACAGTCCAGGGACCAGGGTACTCAGGGAGGTCTGCGACAGTCACACACTGAGGAGAGCTTCAAGGCTCCAGAGGGAGGTTCAGACACACCTGGGAAGGGAGGACCTGACCTGGACAGGAAAGGAGTTCCATAGTCTTGGGGCACAGGATGCAAAGTCCCTGTCCCCCATTTGGGTGCGTGTCACAAGAACATTAAGGCTAGCGGGGCCCAGGAACCTTAGGGAGTAGGGATTGGAGAAAGCAGGCACGAGAAGCTCCGCCAATCAAGGAGGGGTGCCAGTACCCAGAACCTTGCCCGTGAAGCAGCCCAAGACAAAGTTCATGTAGCTGGACCGGGAGAGCCAGTTTAGCTTGCTATACAGATCACAATGGTAAGTAAGAAGGGGGGCTGCAAGAGCTAAATGGCAGATGTTATTGTAGGCTACAGTCCACCTAGTGAGGTGGACTTTGGTAGTATAGGTAAACAAAAGGAGCCCATAGCATAGAGATGGTAGAAACACTCCTCTGGCCAATGCAAGGCAAGCAGCTGAGGTAAGATTATTCTTTGCCCTGTAAGCCAGATCCAATTTCCAGTTAACAGCACGACATGTATTGTGATATGGTGACCAAGGTCAAGCTGAGGGTCAAGTGTCACCCCAAGATATTTGACAGAGATGGTGGTGAGCATGGGAACACCATCAATACCTGAGATGCACAAAGGGACAGAGGAGGCCTTTAACTTAGCTTGGGATCCAAACAGCATGGACTGAGTCTTTCTAAGATTTAGGACCAGCTTGTGGATCGACATCCAGGATTGGACACTCATGAAATCCTCATTCAATTGGTGGTTAATGACCCCAATGTCCCGGGCATGAGTGAGAATAAACAAGGTCATCAGCGTACAGGATGGCCTTGCAAGAGGCAGCTGAGGAGGGAAGGTCATTGACGAATATGGAGAAGAGCAGGGGCCCGAGGACTGACCCCTGAGGACACAGCAGCGTCACCAGAGAGCACCTTACTATACCTGGTAAGTTGCTGCCTGCCCTGAAGATAATTGTGAAACCAAGTGAGTGCAGGCAGGGCAAGCCCAATGTCCTAAGCTGAGTGCATAGCAAGGCATGGTCAACTAGGTCAAAGGCCTTAGAGAAAGCAATAAAGATGGCCCCAGAGAGTCTGCCCTGATCCACAGCAGCCCTTATCCCAGAAGTGACAGTGACTAGGGTGGAGGTTGTAGTATGCCCTTTATGAAAGCCATGCTGTGAGGGAGACAGTAGCTCATGAGACTGGATGTAATCCGTGAGTTGCCACGCCTCAACTTTCTCAAGAGGCTTACTTATAGGAGACAGGATGGCAATCAGCCGGTAGTTATCTAGGATCCTAGGGTTGCCCTGTTTGAGTATAGGGACAACCCTTGCCACCTTCCACAGGTCAGGGATAACCCCAGAGGCTAAGTATAGGTTGACGATATGGGCCACTGGGGAGGCATGACGGTAGCCACAAGGTGGAGAAGCTTTGGTTCCATACCATCATGACCAGCACTTGAAAAGGGGGAGAGACCAGAGAGCAATCTCTGCATCTGATGTGCTGTCACAGCCTTGAGGTAAAACAGAGGATGAGGGGAAGGTGCCAGTTGAGATGGAGTGGCCTGGACAGGTCTGTCGCTGCCACTGGAAGAGAATAGAAAGGTGAAGGTAGACAGGTCTGAGAAATGTGAGTTAAATGCATTGGCGATGGTCATCGGATTAGTACAGCTAGCACCCTCAATAAGCATGTCTGGAGCCTCACAGGTGGAGGAACCACTCACAATGTTTTTAATATTCTTCCAGAAGCTCCTAGGGTCCTTAGCTGAGGTCTGTAAGCCGGCTTTACAAAATTTGCTTTTGGCAGCCCTGATAACCTTTTTACATTCGTTCCTGAGCCTGTTGTAATGCTGTAAATGATCTCCTCCCTCTCTCCCGACTGCTCAACTCTGCTATATGCCGATAACCTTGTTCTCTATTCCAGCACCAGAAACATCTCGGATATAAATCATTCTCTCTCCTCAGATTTCATCAACCTACAGTCCAGGCTCACTGAAAATAGCCTTATTCTAAACGTGGGTAAGATGCACTCAATGCACTTTGGCTCCCCTGCCAGACTCAGAACAAACCAAAACCCCCTCAAAATAGTTTGTTCCAATGGCTAACTATTGGTCAATACTAGCTCCTTCAGATACCTGGGCATCTGACTCGATGAATCTCTGCTCTTCGATCAACACATCACTGCCACCTGCAAGTCCGTAAATGCTAAACTTGGGAGTGCCTACTGGACTAGATAGACACTCCCTCTGCCAGGCTAGCTGTCGCACAAGACATTTCCAGCACTATCCCATGGCTCGGTCACCTATCTAGGTGCTTTTAAAACTTCTCTCCACAAGTGGGATATTGCCTATAATAAAATCTGCAGAAATTCCTCTGCATTCCTCGCTAAGCACGTCAGCTCTATGCCGACCTAAATGGCCCTCTCCACGGTCCATCGGCTCCAGTTCCTTGGACCTCACATTGACAGCATTGCCAGATCAGGTCTTCCTCACGCCCTAGGTTCTATGCTGAAGCCCAATCCATCTCCTCTGGGCTTCAATCCACTGACAAGCGCTCCACATTCCTAGGTGCAAAACTCAAAAGGCATGTGGGCCTTCTCGATGCAGCACCAAAGTATTGGAACTCTTTCCACAAGCAATTTGTCTTGCTCTGACCCATGCCTGCTTCAAGAAATGCACTGCAATCATCTACTTGGCTTAACACTCTGCACCTGTTTTCACCCTCCTTAGACTATCCCATCCCCCCACCCCACTAGCTGCCTCACCTCCTTCTACTGCCTTTTCCTCTACTGCCTTTGCTCCCCACCTCTCTTTCTACCTGACCCTGTCTTCCATCACTCTCTCCATGTCACTACCCTCCCCTTTTCTCTCTCTTAAGTCCCCCTTCTCCCCTACTTTTCCTTTCCCTATCCTTAACACAGTACTTTTACTCCCTTATTTCTCTACCTGGTTCTCCTTTGAACTGTCACTCCACCCCTTTAGGAGCTCCACTTCAAACAACATGAAGTCTTGCTGTATTCAGACATAATGCAGTTAGCCCCAGAACTTGAACTGCCCGAGAGGAAAAGTTGACTCTATGCAGAAGCATAGAACGTTGAGATGGAGCTTGGTTTCAAACCTCTGTCTGTGGTACTTTTCAGTGTAACGTCAGATTCTTTACTCCGCCTAACAGTGAAGTCGCTCCGAAGATTTCCTCTGCTCGGTTCAGTAAAAGTAAAGCATACAGTTTAAACCATGTAATTGTTTTGTTATTTTCGGATTTCCAGCCTCTGTCTATGGTACAGGCAGTGTGTAGATAGGTAGTGACTCTGTTTTATTCTGTGAAAAAAGTTGGAAATTGTTCTTTTCTTCGGTTTCTTTCCAGTCAGTCTGGTTTGGAACAGACCCATTCTGTTTAAATTTATTTCTGGGATAAGAGTGGTGTTCCGATACAGATCGATTTCAAAAGAACAAAGGTTTTGCCTGTTCTTTAAAAGTTCGTGACACGCGTTTGCAACCGATCAGGCTGTTGTATTGCCTGGCTTGAAAGCTGCAATAGGGTAATTTGTTAGGTTGGCCATGTCTGAGAAATCCAAGAAGAAAACCGGTCCCACTGGGTTTCAACACTGTACTGAGTGTCAGGAGGCCTTTGCTAAGGCTGACCCCCACCTCATCTGTGTTTATTGTCTGGGGTTTGACCACCTCAAGTCAGACTGCCAAATCTGTAAAAACTTTCCTAAATCTACTCTAGATAAAAGACTGAGTAGGCTGAAGGAAAGGGAGGCAGAGAAGTCCGTAGATCCGGATGGCCAGCCCGGTTCGGTTGCGGCCAAACCTGAGGAGGTGCCTACTGACCTAGGCGATACCTCCTCGGGCAAAAGGAAAGCCGATCCCGAGGGGTTGGTTCCATCAAAAAAGAAGAGCAAGTCTGCTGGTTCAGATCTGGTATCACACTCTCCAACCGCGGACGAAATAGCCAAAGCGATTAGCATTGTTCAGTCGTTTAGACCGGTTCCGTCTGAACCAGAACGGCTAGTTAGGTGGTCAGTTCGTTCGGATCTGTCTCCTCTGGATTATGATCCAGACACTTTTTATGAGGAATGGGAGGGAGATAAAGACTATCTCGAGGAGGATGATGATGATGATGACGATGACCAGGGGGGTCTGGATGTGCCCATTGAACCAGACATCTCCCCAGACAGGCCCTTAGGTGTCTCTCCTCCCAGGCTCTCTGAGTCCCCTTCACATTTTTTGTTCTACAAAAAGGTGGCAGAAACCCTGCAGCTTCCCTTGGTTGAAGCTGCAGAGGAGGCTGAAGAGCCTGATTTTGTGGAAATGATGGACATCCCAAAGTCCAAAAGACTGTCGATCCTCTTCATAAATCCTTGGGGAAACAGACACACAAAATTTTACAAACCCCTAATTCAATATCTCCTGTGGATAAGAGAATGGACAGGAAGTATTTGTTATCAGGCTCAGCTGCGGAATTCCTTTATAGTCATTGCAGCCATGTTAGGGGTTGTGCAGGCTGCAACCTGTGACAGGGCTAACATTTCTTTGGCTTCACACCCCCCAGATAAGGACTCCAGGAAAGTAGATGCCATGGCCAAAAAACAGTGTTTGGCATCCTCTTTGGGACTCAGGCAGGCTACTTATATGGCATACACAGCCAGGTACCAGAAATCCAGATGGCATACGGTTCTGGAACTGGCTAAACAGGCCTCTCCCCAGCTAGCCAAGGAGCTACAGGAGGTGGCTGCTGATGGAATTGAGGCATCCGAAATGAAATTTCATGCTTTGGCTTCTCAGAAGGAACTAGAAGGGAAAGGATCAGATTTGTTACAGTACAGTAGCTTCTTGTTGTTTTTACATTGTTTTGTGGATTTTACTTGGTAGAAAGTTATTTCTTTTCTTTCTTACTACTCTAAAAGGACAGGGTTATTGTTTTGGGGCAGTTGGAATTTTGAAAACTGTTTTGGTGGCTATAAGTGGACATTTGTTTGATGTTTCACTGTGTAGCAGGCTGCATTTGTAGAGGCCTATTTCTTCTGATTTAAAACCTATTTGGTGTGATTTAACTGGGGCTGTTTCTTTGAATCAGAGACCTATATCTTCTAATTTCAAGCCTATTTTGATGTGTTGTTGGTGAAGCTGTTTGAATTGGAGACCTGTTTCTTTTGGTAGCAAACCTATTTTGGGGGCTTTGAGTAGAATTGTGATTCATTTTTGCTGGCTTCACTAGCTGCAAAGGTTAGTGCATAGTGGGGGAAGGGTGCTAATGGTCTGACCAGGGGCCTCAGCTACCTGATTGTTTCTGGAAGACTTGGGTTGGTGCCACCCCACCCACCACCAATGATTTCCTTTATACCAGGGTTCTGACATCACTTTCTAAACGGGCAAAGGATATGCACCTGTCATAGCAGAAGCAAACATCCACGAAAGGAACAGCAGTGAGTGAAAAGGTGACTGCTATCTCATTGGAAGGAAGTAACTGAAAATCTAGGAGCTTTCATTGTTACTTCTTTGCATTACTATTGGATTGTGGAACAGAGGAGTAGGAGTTTGAAGAAGGTTGTGCAATAGCTACTTAAAGTCTCTTTTTGAGTTTGGATAGGAAGGTTAGGAATATAAAAAGCAGTTGCTCAATCTATCTAAATGTGTACAACAAAGGGGGTAAGGGAAATTAAGAAAATAATGTTTTGCACTGATAGAGGGGGAGAGGGGAGACTTGGGGGAGTGTTTGGTATCCTGCATCTGGAAGGGTGGCGGACGGTTGCTGGTGGGCAACAACAGCAATGGGTAGGGTGGTAGGCTGCAATAACTGCGGTGCACCAGTCTTTCTAAAAATTGCCTGGAGTGTGGGGGGATGTTTAGTGTGCAACTACATAGAGAAACTCAGAAAGGAGATTGAGGGTCTGCAGGAGGAACTAAGACAGGCAAGGCAGACTGGGGGTGGGTTTAGCCCAATACTGGGGGGAGGAAGAATGGGAGATGAGGGAGGGTGATTTAAGCCAACAGTAGTGAGGAGAGGGTCAGAAGAAGGGAAGCAGGGACAAGGGGGCAGAGGTCAGGATGAACGATTGCCAGGGAAACCAGGTCAGGAGACAAAAGACAAATGGAAGTAGGAGATAGGGACTTGTGAGGGGAGGCAAAGAAGTGGCAAAAGTCATGGAGTGGAAAGGAGAGAACAGGTTACTATGAAGACAGAGGGAGCGGGCATTTTGAAGGGTCTTCAGAAAATAGTTTGCACTGCTATGAGAGGACCAGGGCTGCATGAGTCCAAAAGGGTGGTTCTCAGCCCCACCCAATGAGATTCCCTCAAAGGGACGAGGGAGAGAACTTAGCTCAGTGCTGTGGCTCTTCCCTGAGCCCTGAAGGACTACAGAGGAGTGCCACAGCCCCTCGCCCAGTCCCCTTAACCTGCCAACTCAGAGTAAGATCTCTTCCCGCACCCTGTTCCATGGACCCCCCAATTCCACAGGACCGGGGGGGCTGCAGAGGAGGGCGTCCCTGGTCCCGGCATCAGGAAGGGGGACAGCAGCTGACCACTCTCCCAACACCTGGACCACCACACCCTTAGCCTCAGGACTGCTATCCTACGTCGTGCCTCTGGTGCCACCATCATGGGAGTCAGTGCCGACCATAGTCACCGGAGCCGCAGGAGGGGACACCTCGGAAGACGCAAGGGTCCTGGGCCCTGGAGAGCCAACAGACTCCAAGGAGTCAGGTCACCGGTCCTGATTGACCTCTCGATCATTCAGCTCTGGAGAGGAGGAGATCCAAAAGACCTCCAGTCTGGAGACCCCAGGGGCTCTCCTGCCTATGGCACCACTCGGTGGGCCCAGTACCTCTTGTGACACCATCTCAATCACCGGAGCAGCGAACAGCTCCAGAATCCAAGACAGCATCAGCAGGTGGCACCGAGGAATGCCCAGTGTAGGGCCAGTCACCATGGGGGAGCCTGCACCTCGGCAGAGCCTTGCCAACTTTTAACACGTGGAGCGCAGAATTGTGGCAGTCCATCGAGAAGCAGGCATTGCAGTGATCCATGTCGTGCTGGGGTCCAAGGCAGATAAGACAGACATCATGCCGGTCCATAATGGAAAAATGCCAGCCGCAGGGACACCAACGCATGGGAGGCCAGCCCGCCTTAGAAGAACACTTTCTGTCCCCTGAACCAGGCATGATGGGAGCGGAAAACTAAGCCAAAACACAGTGCAGACTTGATACCACTCAGGTAAAAAAACAGGAAAGGTCTTACCAGGATTCAGGAATGGCTTAGTTAGTAACTTGAACAGCAGAAACAAGGTGAAGCAGAGAGGAACGTCATTCAATGGTGTCGACATACATGGCTCCAAACTCGTAGTGGTGCCACACCAAACTAGGCAGCTGATGCAGAAGAACCATGAAGCAGGATGTGAGGTGCTGGCTCAAACGGCAGGAGAAGCAGAACTGAGTCGGAGGAGGAGCCAGCCCAAGAGCGCCATGACATATGTTAGCCTTGTGGGTGGTGCCGTTGGCGCTGGCTCCTCCCCTTGGGTGAAAAAGCTCCTGTAGGGTGCTGTGCTCATGGCTGACACCCACCAGTGATGAACAGTGAAGACTGACACTGGGAAGATCTATAGAATATATATGGAATGCAAGCTGAAGTGCATCTAAATATCATGTTTTTCAAAGTTTTCTTTGAGGTGTCAGCAGCTCTTTAAACATATGCAATTGCAGTGGATGCCCCCTGATCTCCACTGCATCCTGCCTGAATGCAAATCCCATTTCTACAAATAGGTATGAGTCATTAACAACATTCCACAGAAGCAACACATCCCCTCACTGTCGTTTCTGTTCTAATGACATAAGATTTAGTGTCGCCAGACTATTGTTATATTCCTGTTATTAAGTCCCTTATTTGTTTGGTGAATTTTCTCTAGAGCCTTTCTAAATTGTGTATGTTAGTTGTTTTTTTTATTTGAGGGGATCAGAATTGGAACAGCAGACAACATGTGGCCTTACATATGTGTAACCCCCAACAATCTAGGGGCATACTTGAACTTTGCAGATGGTCCAGGAGCGTGTGTGTGTTGGGGCATAAATAAAGTGCCAACCCAAGCCAGTGCACCCATAAATAAGATAGGAAAATAACTGTCCTACCTTTCCAGTGACTTCACTCAAATGCACTCTCGATCTCACCACAGCAAATCTGAGTCTCCCCAAACGCTGACCACCAGACGTGGATCTCCATGCTGCAACCTCCTGTCTCAACTGAACCCCAGAGCCCCTTGGTCCCAATACAGCACGATGAAAACCATTATGGAATTAAAGTCTTGTAAAATAAATCAGACACGTGGGTGGGTGCATTTCATTTGTTCCCCCGCCAACTCAAATAAGGAGAAACATCACTAACAATTTCTTCCCAAACTGGCTTCTTTATTTTAAGCTTGTACACCTCAAATGATTCCAGGAATGCAGGGGTCTCATCTTCCACCAAATAAATAAAGCAGCTTCATGGGGCTATCTGAACTTTGTAAAATTTACCCTAGCTCGACATTCTGAACAGCACAAATGGATTACAGGCAGTACAAAAGCAGGATTTTGTCTCTAACTGCTTGGATAATTTACCCAAGGACCCACTTAACTAGAAGAAACCCACAGGCTCCTGGCTCCCTGGTGCTGGTAAGCCAAACTCACTCTCTTTTTTCCTGGGTTTTCCACACAACCTTCCCTAAACTGGTCTGGCACTCTTCAGCTGCCCCATCTCTGGCGCGGGAAAGCGGTTTGCTTCCCCTACCTGGCCCCTGGATCTTGGTCCAAATCTATTAAGGGTGCCAAGATTTTTTCCTCTGACCCAGGCCCTGTAACCCAACCTCCCTGGCTTCACATTGAACCTGAACCTGCCTGGTGCTACCAAACTTATAGCACCAATCCCATGTATGCAGCTCAGCTCTCTCTTTCTGGCACAGCAGCCCCAAAACCCGGCCCTGCTCCAGCACTCGAGCTACCTCACCCGGGTTACCCGGCCATGGGAGGACCCAGGCCCTGCCACTGCCCAGGCCCTCTGAGCAGCCCACTTCTCTCAGTGCTCCCAGATAGCACATTTTGGAAAGGGGTACACAGGTCCTTGCCCCACATCTCTGTCCAACACACCCTGGGCTTACATTAAACCCCCACCAGAAGCACCCTCCAAGGCCTGTCCTAAGACCTGTGACCGGCCCAGCCCTTTAATGCCGGCACCCCAGGACCTGCCCCTCCATGCAGGCCCTACAAGTTGGGTTAAAGGCCCCCGGCTCCATCTAAGCTCAGGCCACCCTGCAGCACTGGGTACAGAGAAGAGCCACTGCCACTGGCCTTCTTCCCTGTGGGGACCTAGCCACTGCCCCCACAGCCCTGGCAGTCTGAGTAACCACTACCACAGGATCTCTACAGGCTCCTGCCTATCCTGGCATACCACCACCACCTACACCATTCCTATCCCAATGATGTAGGCATACTGCCTGACCATCCTCCCCTACTCATCGTGCCAATGCCATCCCCTATCTACACTTCCACACTTTTGGGAGGGGTCCTCACTGGCCCACCCGGACCACCAAGCTGCCTTCTTGCCTGCCTTCCCTGCCCTCCAGCCACTCCCCTCCAGCCCCAGGCCCACTGCCTGGGCTGAAAAGCCCTGAAACTCCTTGTCTCCAGCCTTGTATACTTTCCTAAACCTGCCTCTGCTGCCACCTTGAGGAGTCCAGCAGGAATTACCCCAAAGCACTATTGAATTCCCTAGCTCGGGGTGATAGAAGGGGAAGGGGTCCTATTTGGAGCAACTAAGCCCTCCTTAAGGGGCTTTATATATGTGTGGTACAATGGGAGTAGGACCCTAATATCCCTAGAGACAATGTTCTTCCTTATAGTCCATAGGAGCTACGAGCCCTGCCTATGACTGTATTTGTCTGTTTGGAGAATTTTAAGTACTCTGTTATTCCTAAGTCTTTTTCCATTGTTGTTTCTGCCAGTACTCCATCAACAAGACGGTATTGGTGTCTGTTGTTTGGTCCTAAATTCATGATTTTGCACTCATCGATGTTCAAAGCCATACCTACAAGTTCTTGTCCATTCTTTAATGATGTCAAGCTCTTTCTGAAATATAGTATTTTCAAGCGTGCTACAATCACCTCCCAATTTTAGATCAACAGCAAACTTTAAGTTATTTTTTTTGTTAAGATCTGCTACAAAAATCTGAATATATAAGATCCCAGTACAGACCCCTGGGAGACTCCACTGGTTACCTCAGTTGTTTTCAAGTAGTACCCATTTATAGTAACTCTCTGGGTACTACCATCTTCAGCTAGTTGATTCAACTGTATGAATTTACTATTAACATTTCTCTGTCAGTTTTGTAATTATATCGTCATTGGGAACCTATTTGAAAGCCTTTACTGAAATATATATATTTATAGTGGCGACGGTAGTGCCACTATAGTTAGAGTTGAGTACCCCATTTAAGGTTAAAGTGTGAAATTTTGCATCTTAATAACTTTGCCACTGTACGACAATATACGCACAGAGCGGTATCATAGATCTCTGGATCTGCCAAGTTTTGTAACGGTCGGATATACGGTTGCAGAGTTATAACGCGACATTCCGTAGCGCATTTACGCTTTTTTGTGCATTCTTTGCTCGCGCCTACGGTTTGCACGACTGGTCCAAAAATGTTGGGGAACATGCAGCAAGGGTCTCCGATGTGCCTTCCGAAGATTTCGTGAAAAAACATTAAACGGTTCAAAAGTTATTCAAAAATCAAGTTTCCTATTATAGTCAATGGGAAAAGTTAACAAAAAGTTTGACAGTGTCACAAATGCAAGTTTTAGTGTTGCAAATGACCCCTGTAGTGTCATGAGTCAGCCATTTTTTTTTCAGTTAGTGATCACAGAAATGCTTGGCATTTAAATTTGGGACCCCCTAGGGACACAATTCTTTTTGTGTTAGCCTAGTCAGACCCTGAGGGCTGGCCATGTTTTTGGAGGGGCGGGGTTAAACACTCCAGAAATGTTTTTAAAATTTTTGTAAACTGTAGTGTCACAAAGTAGTGTTGCACTTGAGCACTTTCATGATTTTTTGCAAAGTGTCGTGATTTGCGTGCTATGGCAAAATAACAGGAATTCTTTTTGCACCCTGCTGCAAAAGAACGGTTTAGTCTTTTGTGCTGAAATTTGAGGAAGAAGCCAACATCCACAGATGTTGCTTGGTGTTTGGTGACAAAATATTACAGGGATGCAAAGTTACAGTACTCTGAAGTTGATGCTTTTCCCATAGACTAACATTACAGCGTCCGATATGTATAAATAAGGTTCTTAGAGTATCTACTGTCCTTGTCAGATGCAGGCCCGCAGTACTCATCTGTTAAGGTGCACTTGGCTGCTATCTCAGCTTTCCAGGTACTGATTGAAGGTTGTAGGATTGCCAAGCTGGGGGTGGCCCGTACGTGTTTGAGAGATGTTCTGCACTTGAAGCCTCCTATCCATATTCCAGTCCTGGCTTTTGTGTTGGAAAAGCTCACTTTGGCTCCTTTTGAGATGGCCGTGACTTGTAGCCTACCTTTCTTGGAAAGCATTGATCTTATCTGTGTTAATCTTCAACATTCATCACTGGTGGCTTATGGCCGGAAGATCAGGACCCCGGAGGAGCAATTTTTTTTTCTAGGGGGAGGAGACAGTGCCGGCATGGCGCCACCCTTGAGGCAGACACACAGAGGCTTGTCCAGAGGCAGGAGGGCTGAGCCTAGAGCTGTATCTAAAATGGCTCTATATACTTTAGATGCTGGCAAAGGGTCAGGACAGACTTTGGCATATTGACAGTAATTCCCAGAGCATCGAACAGTTGCCTGGTTCGGGCTAGAGTGTGCAAGAGTAGCTCCCTGGAGTGGGCTTTCAGGAACCAGATGTCCATGTAAGGAAAAACATAAAGGCCTTCCCTGCGAAGAGCTGCTGCCACCACTGCCAAGTACAGTATTTGGTCAAAATCTGTGGTGCAGATGACAAGCCAAAGGGCAATATCTGAACTGGTAGTATTTCCTTGAAACAGGAAGAACACGTTACTCACCTGTAACAGTAGTTCTAGGAGTGATACATGTTGTTCATCAACACTTATTGGCATGTCCCTTTCCCTTTAAGGATCACCAGAAGTCTTCAAGCTGGCCTCCCACCCACTTGGGTAGTATATACCTGGCTCACCTTGTGACACCAGATCTTAACTGGCTGGAAGCCAGGTGTTAATGCGTCCACAGTCGGGAGGTCGGGTGGGTCCGTGGATGAAACAACATATACCACCCTAGAACTACTGTTACAGGTGAGTAACCTGTTCTTCTAGGATCGTGGATATGTTGCTCATCCACACTTATTGGCAGACTCCTAGAAGTTCTCTGGAAGGACGGAGGCAAGGTGTACACCCCCTACTTAGGGAACAGAGATTGGAGAACTGAGGCCCCAAAACCAGCATCCCGGCATGACTCAAGGTCGATGTGGTAGTGGGTGATGAAAGTGTTTGCTGACTTCCAGGTAGCAGCCTGACAGATTTCCTGGATAGGGATGTCCCTGGAAGCAGCCACCAATGCTGAGGGAGGAGGTTGCTCATCTCCAGGCCAAGTTGGCCAGGATTTGTGGGAACTCCTCTCCCACCCAGGGACCACCAGGACCACTGCTGTTGCCTCAGAGGTTGCCAAGAAAGAGTAGCAGTTGGACCTCAGTGGGCTCGTAGGAGGTGCAGGTAGTAGAACAGAGGCGCATCCCTCCAGTTGTACCTCTCCACAATTTCTATGCCGCTCTGGAAAAGTGAGGCTTCTATGGAGGTACCCACAGTGAGACCAAAGAGGATGCTGGGAACCTCCACAAAGCAGACCCACAGGAGGGTGGCATGGGACCCCACGACCCACAGGGAAGGAAACAACTACTGATGGGGGACTCCATTGTTAGGAAGGTAGAACTGGGGGAGGAAGGGGAGAGGGAGGTACCATGTCTTTGAGGGACAGGGAGCGAATCCTCAGGATCGCAGCAGCAGCTGCACAGGGGAGGGAGCTGGATGTCATTGTCCACCTAGGGACAAATGATCTGGCTGAGAAAGGGATCCGAGCAGTGCAAGAAGCATTGGTGGAGATCGGGAGGGGACTTAGACAAATAGCACGCATGGTAACCTTCTCGGAGATGTTGCCTGTCTATGGCATGGGTGAGGCTAGGGTGCTCCCTACCATGGGATTCAATCAGTGGTTGAAAAACTGGTGCAGAGCTCGGGGATTTGGCTTCATTGGGGACTGGGGGTCCACCTGGAGGGATGCAGGCCTATACTGGCATGATGGTCTGCATCTGTCCAGGAGGGGAACTAGGATCCTAGGTGATAGGTTTAAATGCTTCATTGGCAAGCATTTACACTAGCCAAGGGGAAGACACTGGAGAGGAGCAGGAAAATCCTAGCCTCAAAAAATTGGTACTATGAGGTAGGACACCAACATAGAGATGTCGATCGTGAGAAGCGAAGGGGTAAATGGAGAAAGTGACAAATGCAATAAGGACAGGGATGGGGCAAAAAGGGGTAAGGCCATCAAGAAATGGAGGGTAATGAGTACCAACACCTGTAGTCTGGGCAACAAGCTCCCTGAACTGGTGGCCTTGATGGAAGAGGGATGCCTGGATATTGTAGCAGTCACAGAAACATGGTACACAGAGAACCATGACTGGGATGTTAACGTACCAGGGTACACAACCTACAGGAGAGACAGGGAGGGTAGAAGAGGGTATGGAGTAGCTCTCTATGTAAGGGAAGGGATAAAAGCAACTGAACAAAAGAGTAAACAGGGAGGAGAGGAGGCACTGTGGGTCACATTAGAGACTGGAAATGGCACCACAATCCGCACAAGGGTTGTATACAGACCCCCCTGTCAGGGGGAGGGAATGGACAAGGATATGATAGAAGGCATACTTAGGATGGCAGAGAAAGGGGAGATACTGTTGATGGGGGAACCTTAATATGCCAGATGTTAACTAGAGCACCTTTGCTGTAGCTACATCCAAAAGCAGGGCCATTCTCGATGCCCTTCAGGTGGCATGCCTCAGACAACTAGTTTTGGAGCCTACTCATGAGGGAGCAATCTTAGACCTCATACTCTCAATGGGGACAGTTAGAGGATCTTAGATCTAGAAGTGGGTAGCCATTTGGGAACAAGTGACCACCAAACAGTGTGATTCCCGATAAACTCAGCTACAGAGTCAAGCATACACAAAGTAAGGGTTCTGGACTTCAGGAGGGCTGACTTTGGCAAGATGGGAGAATGCCTAGAAAAGTACTAGCAAACAGGCTAGGTGGAGGGTGGAGCAACAATGGGAAATATCAAAATGCCAATACAGAGGCAACAAGCCTTTGTGTGAAGCAAATAAATCAAAACGAAGAAAAGCCACTATGGTTCTCAAAGGTGGTGGTGAAGGTTAGGGAGAAAGATAGCATTTAGGAAGTATAAGGAAACATAGAAGGAGTAGGACAGAGAACTGTACCAGTTAAGGCAGAAGGAAGAGGAGGGTAGTCAGAATAGCAAAGGCCCAAACTGAGGAAAAGATAGCCAACTCAGTTAAGAAGGGGGATAAAACCTTTTATAGGTATATCAGGGAGCGTAGAAAGACAAAGGGAGGGATAGTGAGGCTGAATAGAATGGACAGTGGGTGGGCAGAGAGGGACAGTGAAAAAACTTGGATACTGAATGAATACTTGTTCAGTATTCAGAAAAGAGAAGGTGTGAGAGGTGCCTAATCCAATTAACAGAAGCACTCTGGAGAGCGGGGTTGATCCCAGTGCTTTCACAGAAAAAAGGGTTCTGAATGAACTCCTAAAACTGAAGGTGGACAAAGCAATGAGGCCAGATGGAATTCACCCCGGAATTCTAAAAGAATTAAGCAGAGAAATTAAAATTACGTACCTACTGTAATTCTTGATCTTCTCTTGTATCTTCACCATTTATTACTGCTTGGGTGTAAGCTGGAGGCGTGCACCCGCCACGGGAGTTTTTTTTCAGAGGAGTCGGTGCCAACCCAGAGAGTGGCGCATCGTGTGATGCGTGAGGGGCAGCCATTAGGTGCCGCAGACTCCTCCTCCATCCTAGTTCTGTTAGCCGGAGAGGCGAAAAAAGGGTAAAAAAAAAAAAAAAAAAAAAAGAACAAGGCAAGAGAGCTGAGGGATAGAAAAAAGAAAGGATATAAACTGAAAAAGGAATAAGTCGGTAGAAGACAGAAAAAAAAAGGAAATGCCTGCCCTAAGGGATCGCAGGGCCTCACTTCTGGGGCGGCTCCAAGGGAGGAACAGATAAAGAAGAAGAGAAAAAGGAAGAAGAAGAAGGGAGGGAGAGAACAAGGAATGTTGGGAGGGGAGAACTCTGCTCATTGAGATATTGGTTTGAAGGCTTATAAGCTCGGAGCCAAAAACAAGGGAGCAAGGATCCCACTTGATAGGACTGAAGAGCAGATTCAACCGAACCACTTGCACAGGATGGACACAAAGGGAAGATTCTCTAACCTCCGTCATCCCAATCCTTAAACTCTAGGTGAGAGCTCACGAATGCCAAGGCAGAAATTCTGTTCTGGAAGAGTGCCCAACTAGGAAGGGAAAGAAGCCTCCCAGCACCTTGGTAAGTGCTAACACAGATGCATGTGGGGAGAGGGTGAGCTCTACAGAGGGCACCCCTTTATATAAAGGATAGAGTGGGAACTCAATCGGACTCCTTGAAGGCAAGGCAAGAACATCAGCTCAAGGTAATTGAAGTGCCAGGACAGCACCAACCAGCAGAAGCTGACACAATAGGAGATTAAAACCTGCCAAAGAGAATCTGCAAAAAGGAGGCCGAGCCATTAGAGGGACGGTCTCTTCAACTGTGAATTGAACAACATGGCTAAGAAACAGCCAAGAAGTTACTCCTAGGGGCAGCCATAGAGAGTTCCCTCAGGATAGAAATAAATCATACTCATTCCCCCTTATATTCAGGAAATGGGATCCATCCAGAGAAGAACGGAAAAAATCAAGATTTTTTTTTTTTTTGGCTTAAAGGCCAACGAAGAAGAGGGAAGGAATTAGTAGGGAGGGGAGATGCCAAAGTAGGAGACCCTTTGAGGGTAGTGGGTGGATATCAGTAATGAATGGTGAAGATCAAGAATTACGGTAGGTACGTAATTTTCATATCTTCCCTTTGTCAATCTTCACCATTCATTACTGCTTGGGTGAGTGCTGGGGACAAGACCCTCAGCCTCCTGCTGGTGGAAAACAGAAGGGAGAGAACTTGGACTAATCAGACAAGAAGTCTAAAGCTGAGAAGAGCTAGATGTCCCCCGGAGACGGAGGAAGCCCCTGCAGAAGCCTCTTGGCTCTGGTGGAGAAAAGACAGGTTCCCCGGAAAGCGGAGCGAATCACCCTATGCCGGGCCAGGGGGTGACAATCTTGACAGACAAAGTCATGCCATCCACCTAATGCAGATCACTGTCCCTGCAAGCCTGGAAGCCACCTCATTGGTGTTATAAGATGCCTTTGCCTGATGTCTTGCCAGCTCCAGGCCTATAGCAGAGAGGGCAATGGTCTGTCTAGATTGCTCCGTGTCGGGCATTGATGCTAGAAGCTGAGATAGCATTGACCATAGATGCCTAATGTAGGCAGCATTGTGTGCCTGATGTGATGCAATATACAGCATTGCATGAGAGGAAGAGAACACTCTTCTCCCCAACCGGTCAAACTGTAGAGAATCTGAATCTGTGGTCGGTGTGCAGCACCAGGTGGTGGCACCCGGAAGGAGTCTCTAGGGACACCAATCCTGGAGGCAGGTTGGTAAGAGAACCTAGGACTCGGGCACACACTCCTCCTGCAGTCTGCTGGGGCTGGGACAGGGTCGGCTGGAGACTGCCAGGAAAGGATAAGACCAGGATGGCACCACTAAATGTTGGGCACTGAATTCACTGAGGAATTCATGCGTCTCCCGTTTGGTATTGTCTCGCCTAACATAGGAGATATGAAGGTCCCCAACTATTCTCGAAAGAAAGCGCTGATATTCAAATGAAATCAGCACAGGAAGAGAGGTGAGCAGAGGGTTCCTCTTCCTCCGAGGAGGGAGATGAGGAGAATGGGGAGCTCGAATGTCCAGAGGACTCCTGTGGTGGTGGGGATAGGCGAAACACCCGCTCATGCATACATCTAACATATGAGGAGAAGGCCGCCGCAGTGCCTCTGAACGTCTCCCAGGATTATGGGCCCGTAGGACCGACATGGCCCGGGAGAGAGGGTGGTGGCTGTGGAAGAATGGGAGAAGGGCACCTACAGTGCCTTCAGAAAGTATTCACCCCCCCCTTGGATTTTGTCACATTTTGTTGTGTTACTACCAGAATTTTTAATGCATTGAAATAATTTTTCCCCCCTTGATTCACACAGCATACTCAACAATTTAAAGGGGCAAAAATATTTATATTGTATAACAAAAATTTATGAAACATTAAAAACTGAAATATCTTGTTTACTTAAGTATTCACCCCAGAGTCAATACTTTGTAGAAGCGCCTTTGGCAGCAATTACAGCTTTGAGTCTTCTTGGGTATGTCTGTATCAGCTTTGCACATCTGGATTTGGAGATTTTCGCCCATTCTTCCTTGCAGATTTGCTCAAGCTCTGTCAAGTTGGATGAGGAGGCGCCGTGAACCGCAATCTTTAAGTCTTTCCACAGATTCTCAATGGGATTCAAGCCTGGGCTTTGGCTGGGCCACTCAAGGATATTCACCTTCTTGTTCTGAAGCCACTCCAGTGTTGCTTTGGCTGTATGCTTGGGGTCAATGTCCTGTTGGAACGTAAATCTTTGCCCCAGTCCAAGGTCTATTGCAGACTGATGCAGGTTCTCCTCAAGGATGTGCCTGTATTTGACTCCATTCATTGTTCCCTCTATCCTGACAAGTGCCCCAGTCCTTGCCACTGAAAAGCATCCCCATAACATGATGCTGCCACCACCATGCTTCATGGTAGGGATGGTGTTACATGGGTGATGAGCTGTGTCTGGGTTTGCGCCAGGCATGGCTTTGCATTCAGGCCAAAGAGTTCAATTTTTGTTTCATCAGACCAGAGAATCTTTTGCCACATGGTCTCAGAGTCTTCCACGTGCCTTCTTGCAAACTCCAGGCATGCTATTATGTGGCCTTTTCTCAGGAGTGGCTTCCGTCTAGCCACTCTCCCATAGAGGCTACATCTGTGAAGTGCTGCAGAGATTGTTGTCTTCTGGACAGGTTCTCCCATCTCAGCCATGGAACTCTGTAGTTCTGTCAGGGTGGTCATTGGGTTCTTGGTCACTTCCCTGACCGAGGTCCTTCTTGACCGGTTGCTCAGTTTGGGAGGGCGGCCTGCTCTAGGAAGAGTCTGGGTGGTTCCGTAATCTTTCCATTTCCTAACGATGGACTTGACTGTACTCCTGGGAACTTTCAACACCCTAGAAATGTTTTTATGCCCTCCCCAGATCTATGCCTCCTCACAATTCTATCATGGAGTTCTACAGGCGGCTCTTGGCTTCGTTGTAGAGTTTCTGTTTGACATGCACTGTCAACAGTGGGACCTTATATGGACAGCTTTATTTCCTCTGAAATCATGTCAACCATTTGAACTGACCACAGGTGGACTCCATTCAAGTTTTAGAGTGATCTCACAAGGAAATTGGATACACCTGAACTCAATTTGGAGTGTCATAGCAAAGGGGGTGAATACTTATCAAATCAAGACATTTCAGGTTTTTATTTTAAACTACATGTACAAAAAATTTCAGAAGTTTCATTCCACTTTGACATTATAGAGTAATTTGTGTAGACAGGTGACAAATCCCATATAAATGTATTTTAATTTGAGTTTGCAACATCACAAAATGTGACAAAATCCAAGGGGGGTGAATGCTTTCTGAAGGCACTGTACAAAGAGGCAACTGTCCTCTGCTCCTGCTCTAGAATCTGGGGAACGGAGCCTGAGCTGGCGGGGTCCTGGATAATAAACCAGGTCGCAGAACGGAACCCTGGGGATGCGAACCTTGGAAGAGCCAGGAAGGATATCCTCCCCTGTGGAATACCTGGGGCGGCAAGGATCCAGAAGGGCAGCCCACAGCAATGCCATCAGAGGGGTCCCCCGAGCCCAAGAGGGAGAGGCTTGGGTCGGCACTACGGCTCCTATCTACACCCCGAGGGGCAGCAGGCAAAACTCGATGTGTCTCACCCCGGCCCCTCAATCCCTTGGACTCAGAAGACGCCCTCCTCCTCGACAGCAGCAACACAGCCCATCGATCCTGGGATCTCTGAGGGGAGCCCCCAAAAGACAAGACCCCTAGTTCACCCTGAGAGGACACAGTAGCACCGGAGATGGGAACTGCTACAGCCCCTTCTGGGCAAACAGACCCCTCCCCGATCCCCATGCCGTCCCCTCCCAAGGACCCCAGGCCACCCCCTGCCTGGGAGCCCTCAGAAGACGACTGCTGTGGAGACTGAGGAATGGGCATGCTGGGCCGCCTGACACCATGTCCCACAGAAGATTCCAATTCCGAAGAATCGGGAGAGCCAGGATGGGTCCATGCCTGAACTGTCCGCTTCTGAGGAAGAGACAATGAGCAGGACCTCAATACTAGCCACCCCAGGAGTCTCCCGAGAAAGCGGCACCACTCCACGCGCCAGTTGGCAACTGTGCACCAGAGACAACATCGAACTGCCCCAACTTGCCCGGTGTTCCCCAGCTGAGTCCCCAGCACCGCCCTGGCACTGGGACCCGACACGGCACTGCCCCGATCACTGGCGCTGGAAAATGGCATGAAGTCCGCCCGCCAGAGCAACTGCGGAACCACGACACTGAGGGTACGCCTTCAAAGAGGTGACTGCTACAAGGCGGTGTCCCCACCGTGGCCCCAGGAGGGACCGATATTCCTCCAACACCGAAAGAGGCCTCCTCCCTCGGCAAGACTTGAAGATGAGGAGGCCTCCTCCTCTGCAGACCATATAGGCCTGGGAGGGGACCCGGAGGAATGGTCCAAAGATCTGACCTGGGAGACCCAAGAGAGACGCTGTCCTCCAAAAGTCGGTGGGGCTTTGCCGATTTTGAACGCTCGGACTTCGAGAACACGCCGGTCCATCGAGAAACAGGTGTCGCATCTATCCATAACATGGTTGGGTCCCAGGCACCGAAGGCAGACATCATGCTGGTCCAAAACTGAAAAATGCCGGCCACAGGACCACCGACGCATAGCGGCACAACCCGCTCGACTTACATTTAGCTCCCGAACCAGACATGTAAAAATAACTTTGTAAAACAGAAAAGTTCCCGAGTCATTGAAATAATAAATGAACGGTCTTACCAGATACCGCGATGTCAGGAAACAAACCAGGATGCAAGAGATAACACAGCGTGAACTTTGACAGAAATGGCCTAGTGGCACAGTAAACTTTTCTGGCACTCGCACTGCAGGTGTAGTCTCGACGGTGGGAGAAACAGAACTGGATGTAGGAGGAGTCTACGGCCTAATGGTGCATCACGAATGCGCCACTCAGGGGTGGCACCATCAGTGCCAACCTCTGGGGAAAAAAAAAACTTCTCGTGGTGTGGCAGGTGCGTCCTCCAGCTTACACCCAAGCAGTAATGAATGGTGAAGACTGACAAGGGAAGTTCAAGGGACACAATTTGAAGATAAAGTGGGATAGCTCAGGGGCAATGTGAGGAAGTATTTTTCACAGAGAGGGTGGTGGACGATGGAACAGCCTTCCTGAGGAGGTTGTGGGGTCTAAAACTGTGGGAGAATCAAGAATGCATGAGACAGACATAAGGCAATTTTGTGAGGATAGGAAGAAATAGGCTGTTGGTTAAATAGGATCTGCAGCTTATCCTCTAGGCAGGGAAATGGGCAGACTAGGTGGGCCAAGCAGTCCTTATCTGCCGTCAAAGTCTATGTTTCTATGATGCAGCAGTACGGTGGGTAGAATGAGCTCTTATCTCACTGGGAGACTCCTTGCCCGCCAACACGTAGCACAGACCTATGCATGATGTAATCCATCTTGCAACAGTCCACTTCGCTGCAGATCTGCCAGAAGCAGCTTCAGTGTAGGTGACAAACAGCTAGCGAACCTCTTCCTGAATTTCCACCATCCTCTCCTTGTAATAGGAAATAGGACATCTCAGGTCCAAGGTATGGAGCCTGTACTCGGCCTCCAAGGTGTAGCTGGGGTAGTATACTGGCAGTCAACACCTGGTTAAGGTGAAACTCTGACACCACCTTCGTAAGGAATTTCGGGTGGGGGCGCAGGACAACTTTGTCCCTGTGGAAGACCAGATATAGGAAGTCCATCGAAAGCACTCCCCTGTCCTTCTGGCAGATGTGCTAGCCACCAAGAAGGCTGTCTTCCACAAGTGTGACAACTCACACTTGTGCACGTGTTCAAATGGCTTGCCATGAGCTTTGCCAGTACCAGCAGTAGATCCCATGAAGATGGAGGTTCACGCACCAGAGGGATATGTGATCAGGCCTTTAAAGCCTGACCACTGTCTTCTGCCAAATGTTGGCTAGACCCGGTCCACATCCGTAAGCAGAAATGGCTGCCAGATGCACCCTAAGGGTTGATGACCGAGACCCCCTTTGAGAGAGACCCAAGGTAGTCGAGAATGTCAGCCACAGAACAGAACTAGGGTCCAGACCTTATCCTGACATCAAATAGAAAATCTTTCCATTTGAAGACATAACATTTTCTGGTCAATTCATTTCTAGATGCCCCACCACAGTGTAGATATCTTCGGAAAGACCCAAAGCCTGGAACTCTAGCCGCTCAGGTACCAGGCTGTGAGGTGCAGGGATTGAAGATCCGCTGGAAGACCATACCCTGGTTGAGAGATATCAGGTCCGGGCATGTACAAAGACATTCCGGGGGCCTGCAGCTGAGGCTGAGGAGATCTGGATACTAGAACTGGCGTGACCAGTCTGGGGCTACCAGAATCACCTTTGCCTTGTCCCTCCTCACCTTGAGTAACATCTTATGGATCAAGGGAAATGGAGGGAAGGTGTAGAAGAGGCCTTGGGTCCATGGCCTCGAGAAGGCATCCCCCTGCAGCGAGCCCTGCTGAGGGGGCGGGCATGATACAGCCTCAGCAGTGTGTTTTCCCCTGGAGTAAACAGGTCCACCATCAGTTTGCAACAGGAGGCATTCTGTAAGCTACCTCTGGATGGAATGACCACTCATGGGATGTCTGGCCTATGCGGCGGAGAGCATCCGCCAGCTGGTTCGAGGCTCCTGCCACAAGGATGGCTAGGAGATCCGCCTCCAACTGGTTTAGGAGGGTCAAGATGCAGAGCGCCTCCTTGCACAGCAGATGGGAGTGTGTGCCGCCCTGTTTATTAAGGTAGTAAATGGTCATGGTATTGTCCATCTGGACTTGAACCACTTGACCTCGGAGCTGAGGAGCGAAAGCTGACAGTGCCAGTCTGACTGCTCTGAGCTCCAACAGGTTGATGTGGCATCGGGACTCCTCAGGGATCCAGAACCTGTGGGCCCTGTTGTCCCCATGTGGGCTCCCCAGCCCATGAGAGAGGGCACGGTCGCAGGACGACTGTCAGTTTGGGGCGGACAAATGGGATCCGTGGCCTGCAACTGGTCTGGGCAGTCCACCATTGAAGAGCGTCCCACATCTTCTGGGTTACAGTGATCAGCTGGTCGAAATGACCATATCGCTGAGTCCACTGGGTGGCCAGTTCCCATTGAAGGAGGCACATGTGCCATCAGGCCCAATGGTCCACTGAGGTGCATGCCGCCATGTAGCCCAAAAGGTGCACAAAGTCTTGGGCAGGGCACAAGTGCCAAACCAGAAATGATCAGGCAAAGGAGGAGAGAACCTCCACCCTGTCCACCGGGAGCCATGCTCTGGCTTGACAAGAGTCGAGCTCTGCTCCGATGAAGCCCATCACCTGGGAAGGCATGAGTTCCGACTTGGCCTCGTTGATCAGGAGACCGAGTTGGGAGCAGGTCTGGAGGGCCAGATCCCTGGACCTCTCCACCTCCTGTTGGGTGGAACCTGCCAGGAGTCAGTCGTTGAGGTAAGGGTAGATTCCGACTCCTTGACACTGAAGATGGGCCGCCACCACTGCAATTCATTTGGTGAAGACTCGTGGGGCCGATGGCAAGCCGAACGACATGGCTCGGAACTCGTACAGGGTCCCCCCGACCCTGAAGCAGAGGAACCACTGATAGGACAGACAGATTGGGACATGAAAGAATGCATCCTGCAGATCCAGTGAACAGAACACATGTTTCACTTCAAGTATGGTATGATCTGGGACAGAGTGAACATCCAGAAGGTGAGAGACCTGAGAAACTGATTCAGGTCATGGAGATCTAGAATGGGGCGCCAACCACCCATCCGCTTGGGCACCAGGAAGTACCTGGAGACAAAGCCTGGGTCTGCTGGAGGATCTGGCACAGGAGCTACTGCCTCCCTCAGGAGGAACTGAGCTACGTTGTCTCAAAGAGCTGACTGGTGCACATGGAACCTTTCCTCCCAAGGGATGCGGCTTGGCTGGGAGGGTACTGCTCAAACTCTAGAGGCAGTCCCTGACTGTAATGATAGTGGACCAGGCGGGAAAGGAAGTGCAGAGCCGTCCCCACGGAGGACCCAGAGCTGTCACGATGGAGATAATGGTGGCAACCCCATCCTGTCACTGAGCAGGCTTAGAGGAGGAGGTTCCAGAACTTGGAGCCTCGGCCCCCTGCAGGCCTGTTGGGTCCAGACTTGGGCGAGGTGCCAAGCTTGATCCTGCTGCTGATGCTGCTGTCCTCCTTGTTAGAGGGCTGCTGGACCGAGGGAAGAGTGCCACTGGACTGCTCTATGCGCTGTAGGTGACCGCCACTCCTGAACTGAACAAGTCAGCTCCCCTCGAAAGGCACGTCCAGCAAGCTTATGCTGAGTATCCACCGGGAAGGAGGAAAGCCTCAACCAAGCCCTGAGGTGAGAGGCCACTGCGGTGGCCATCGAGAGGGCACAAGACTCCCCAATGTCCAAGACCATCTGGAGCTGCTGTTTGGCTGTGTTCTGCATGTCTGCGGGAAGATGAGGGAGGACTTCATCTAATGACCCAAGAAGGGCATGAGAGAAGTGTGCCATAATGACAGCCGAGCTGGCCTGACGAAGGCCCAAAGAAGAGGCCGCATAGACCTTTGGGGCAGTGTGGTCCATATTTTTGGACTGTTTATCCGGAGGTTGGTCAGTGTCGGCCGAACTGCCAGTACGCCTGAACACAGAGGTGGTCACCAGGCTCTTGGCCAGGGGTGCTCTGTGAACCTCTGCAAGGGACCCTATGGGCACTGCGTATTTGCGGGCCATGAGGGCAGATGGTGCTGGGCAGGAGGCAGGGTGCTGCCAAAGTTCAAAGCTGGGCCAATAATGGTTTCAGCCACTGGAAGGCCTCCGTCGGGTATCCTCTCTTTAGAATATCTATAGGAAGTTACTCCGCTTTTTCTGGATGGATTCAGGGCATTCCAGTGGGTTGGAAATGAGATGGAGAATCCTTGGAAGGAGGAAGGGCCTTCCTCCATCCTGTGCCAATGGACTCATCATCATCCCCAGGATGAGAGTGGAGCCCGGTGACATCCGAGTCCGAGGAGTCAGGATAGTGGACTACCGCCTAAATCACCCTCGATCCACCGAGGGCGGTCCGGGGTGACTGTAACCGACAGATGTCGGGGAAGCCCAGTGTTCAGTCGGTCCTCTTTCGAGGGAGCCCCTCCGGCAGGCTGCTTAGGCAGCGGTTCCACCCGAATGGGTGGGGAGACTGGAATAGGCCGAACTGGGGGACGGGCCAGCCCCACGGGTGGAGGAACCAAAGGCTTTGGTTCTGGAGTGGTTGGCTTCGGCCTGGGAGGTGAGAGCCAAGTAATGGCCAGGGTAGGCGGTGGAGCCGGCTTCTGCCCAGTCAAGATCAGCTGTAGCTACATAAGGTCCTCATAGCACCGACGGAGTTTCCGCTGGAGCCTCTCCTCATCCGAGGAGGATGAGGATGACCTGTGGCATTGCCTTTTCTTGAGCGCTTCGACTCTTCCTCGGTCGTTCAGCCGAGGTGGTCCGAGACCTGACCGAGATCAGGAGGCTGACTCGGCTGATCGGGAGACACTGGTGGGATTGGTGAAACTAAGCGTCTGGAACCGGGTCATGATGGGGACACCAGCGGGCTGGGTCTCCTCATCCAAATACTAGGACCGAGTCCGTTCCAAGTAGTCATCGGTCACGGCCGGCAAAAGGGTCGATCGGGTCAAGGATTATCTCGATCTTGTTGGCCACTTCCTCAGTCCATGACCAGGTAGAAGGCCCGTGAAGCCGGCAGCTGAGGATGTGATTTGACAGAGGTCAAGACCGGTGTTCTTGGGACTCGGACCTCTCTCAGTCCCAAGAACGCCTTTGTCGAGATGAAGACGATGGATCCTTTTCTCTTCTGAGAGCGGGAGTAGTGTGAGCCTGAGGGTGCCTCACCCGGGTGGGAAGAGACTGGCACAACCTTAAAAGAACCCGTAAAGTGAAGCCTAGGTTCAGAGGGACAAAGAAGCTTCGATGGGCCAAAGCACAAGCGGCTTCTTCCCGAACACCTGCATGTGTTCCAGCTGCTCAGCGGAGACTGCGGCCGTGGAAACCGCCCACCTAGCCTCCTTTGACTTCACCGGAGGGTTCCTTTTTTCCGGTCTCCTCAGCTTCAAGCACGCCTTGTGGTCGTCCAGGACATTGGGATGGAAGGCCGTGCAATAGCTGCAAGACAAGGTGTCATGGCCGACACCTAGGCAGTAGACACATGTGAGGTGGGGATCGGTGCGTGACATATTTTGGTCACAGAGACACCGGCGAAATCCTGGGGAAGATTTCTCCTTCATGATCGATGCTGCAAAAGCACGATCACTAACTCAAACAAGTTTCAACTCCGGTAAAACTGACGGTTTAAAATGCCAGGGCCTACGAAATGCGAGAGCACAAGGGAGGCAACCTGCGTCTTCCAGTGGAAAGGAAGATCTGGCATCATGGGGTGGAGACGAGGTGTATACCACCCAGGTGGGTGGGAGAAACCAGCTTGAAGACTTCTGGCAGATTTAAAGTGGAAGGGGACAATGCCAAACAATTTGGATGAACAACATATTCATGCTCCTAGAATACATGTCTCGCTCCAAGGGTGGAATGATCTGGGACAGAGTGACCATCCGAAAGGTGCGAGACCCGAGATACTGATTCAGGTCGTGGAGATCTAGAATGGGGTGCCATCCACCTGGGCACCAGGAAGTACCTGGAGACAAAGTCTGGGTCTGCTGGAAGATCCGCCATGGGAAATGTTGCCTCCTTGAGGAGAAGATGAGCAATGTTGTCTCGAAGAGCCGACTGGATGTGACCGGAAATCCGTTCCTCCCGAGGGGCACGGGCTCAGCTGGGAGGGTACTGCTCGAACTCTAGAGGCAGTCCCTGACCGACCACTCCGAGAACCCACCTGTCCGAAGTGACAGTGGACCACGCGGAAAGGAAGTGGTGGAGCCTGCCTCCACACGGGATGACCCAGAGCTGTCGTGACGGGAGTAGGAATGGCAGCCCCTACCCTGTCACTGAGCAGGCTTGGAGGAGGAGGTGCCAGGAACTGAGCCTCAGCCTCCTTTACAGACCTATTGGGGTCGACTTGGGCCTGCTGCTGATGCTGGTGCTGCTGTCCCCCTTGGAAGGAGGACTGCTGAGCCGTAGGGGAAGAATGCCAAAAGGGCTTCTTCTTCTTCTGCTGGTTCTTGTCTGAAGAACCCTTGGCAAAGTGGGGTCCAAGGTGGCATTGGACTGCTCTATGCACTGAAAGTGACTGGCCACTCCTGGGCCGAATAAGTCGGTCCCAAGGAAGGGCATGTCAGCTAATCTGTGCTGAGTATCCACCGGGAATGAGGAGAGCCTCAGTCAAGCCCTGTGGGGAGAGGCAACTGCAGTGGCCATCTAGTGGGCACAAGAATCCCCAATGTCCAGGGCCATCTGGAGCTGCTGTTTGGCAACAGCTCGGCCCTGGTCTTGGACCTGCTTGACCGTGGTCTGCATATCCATGGGAAGATGTTGGAGGGCTTCATCTAATGACCCTAGGAGGGCATGACAGAAGTGTGCCATGATGACGGCGGAACTTGCCTGACGAATGCCCAAGAAGGAAGCCACATAGACCTTCCTTGCCGAATGGTCCAAAAGCTTGGACTCTTTGTTGGGGGGGGGGTTGGTCAGTATCGGTAGAACTGCCAGTACACTGAACACAGAGGCGGTCACCAGGCTCTCGGTCGAAGGGTACTCTGTGAACCCCACAAGGGATCCCATGGGCACTGCGTGACTTGCAGGCCATGCATGACAGACTGTTGGACAAGAGGCAGGATGCTGCCAAAGTTTGAGTGTCGGACCAACAATGGCCTTGGCCACAGGAAAGGCCTCTGTCAGGTATCCTCTTTTAAGGATGTCTGTAAGATGGTACTCCTTTTTCTGGATGGGTTCCAGGGGCATCCCTGAGGACTCTCATGGAAGGAGGAGGAAGGACCTTTCTCCTTCCTTAGGCCAACGGATGACTCATCACCCCCAGGGTGAGTGTGAAGCCCGGTGATGTCCGAGGAGTTGGGATACAGCAGCAGGACTTGGGATACAGCGGCTTGCCACCCAAGTCACCCTCGACACGCTGAGGGCAGTCAGGGGTGACTGTGACCAATAAACATCGGGGGAGCCCGGAGTCCGGTCTTTCTTCCTTCGAAGGAGCCCCTCCCACGGGCTGCTTAGGCAGCGGTTCCACCACTATGGGTGGAGAAGCTGGTTTAGGCCGAAAAGTGGATTTGCCGGCCCTGTGGGTGGCAGAACCTAAGATTTCAGCTCCAGAGGGTCAGCTTCGGCCTAGGAGGTGAAAGCTACAATGGCCGGGAGGAAGCCGGTTCGGCTTGTGCCTGGACAAGATCAGCTGTTGCCATGTGAGGTCCTTGTATCACCAAAGAGTTTCCGCTGGAGCCTCTCCTCATCAGAAGAGGACAAGGACGACCGATGGCGTTGCCTCTTCTTAGAGTGCTTATGGCTCTTCTTGACCTGTCGGTCGAGGAGGTTCTAGACCTCGACCGAGATCAGGCAGGCTGACTGTTGCTCGGAGACACCGGCGAAACTGTGACTCGGGATCCGGAACCAGGTCCTTTATGGGAACACCTGCAGGATGGGTCTCCTCATTGGGGAAGACAAGGACTGGAGTCTTTTCCAAGGAGTTGTTGGCAGGAGCTGGCGACAGAGGGTCAATGGGGTCGATAACAATCTCGACCTCATCGGCCGGATCTTCAGTAGTCTGGCCTGATGGAAGGTCTGAAAAGCCAGAGGCTGAAGAAGCGATCTCAACCAAGGTCAAGAGTGCATGCTCTTTGGATTGGGACCTCTCTTGGTCCCAAGAGCGTCTTCACCGAGACGAAGACTTACTTGGTTCCTTCTCCTGCTTACGGGATCGGGACAAGTGCAAGCCTGCAGGTGTCTCTCCCCGCGTGGGAAGAGACTGGCACAATTCCCAGAAGGAGCCCGAGAAGGTGGAGCCTAGGTTGAGTTGAACGAAGAAGCTCCGAGAGTCTGCTGCATGAGCCGCTTCTTCCTTGAATGCCTGCATGTGTTCCAATTGCTCAGCAGAGCCCGCAGCCATGGAAACCGCCCACCTAGCCTCCTTGGACTTCACTGGAGGGTTCTTTTTCTCCGGTCTCCCCAATTTCAAACGTGCCAGGTGGTCGTCCAGAACGTTAGAATGGAAGGCCAAGCAAAAACTGCAGGATGAGGTGTCATGGCCGACACACCTGGGCGAGTAGGCATGCGTGGTGGGGGATCGAGCTACATCTTCCTGGCCGCAAGGACACCAGAGAAATCGGGGGAAGATTTTCTTCCATAATCAAGACACAGACTTGCAATCGCTAACTAGAAAGAGTTTTAATTTCTGTAAAATCGAGTTTTGAAAGCCAGGGCTCACAAATGAGAGAGCAAGAGGGAGGCATCCTGAATCTTCCAGTGAAAAGAAAGATCTGGCATTATGGGGCAGAGCTGAGGTATATACCACCTGGTGGGTGGGAGGAGCCAGCTTGAAGACTTCCGTGGTCCTTAAAGGAAAGGGACATGCCAATAAGTGTGGATGAACAACATATCCACGATCCTAGAACCTCAAATATTTCCTATGAGGTTTTCAGATTTTGATATGAAGGCAGGCATCCTTCACGTCTAAGGAGCAAAGCCAATCCCCTACTTACAGTAGTGGGAGCAGGCCCTGCAGGGTAACCATTCTGAACAATTTGTACTCTATAAAAAAAATTCAGATCACTGAGATCCAAAATAGGCCTCAGATCCCCTGTATATTTTGGAACTAGGACATACTGAGAATAGAACCATGTGTTTCTCTGTTCCACGGGTACAGGTTCTATTGCTCTTTTCTGAAGCAAGGTGTGGATTTCCCTCCAGAAGCAGTGGGATGTGATATACAGGATAATGTGTAGCACTGGTGGGTGGTCTGGAGGTAGCTCTAGAAATTCTAGAGCATGTCCTTGTGCTATTTCAGGACCCAGGCACCTAAGGCTCCCTCTTTCCACTGGTCCAGGTGGAGGGAGAGATGACCCCAAGGAGTCAGGTGGAACCAGTTGCATGTTCAGCCACCTCTAGGGGCCTTTGAGCGGGCACCTGGAGTGGCTGCTGAGTAGACAGGGCTCCTGCTCCTTTACCCACCCGACTGTCTGGTAGTGGTACAGAGTTTAATACCAGCTAGATGAAAAGGCACCCTCCGGCCTGCTACTTGGCTGGTGTGATAGAGGAGTGTACTGATTTCAGGGTTCTGCTTGAGGCCTGCAAATTAGAGAGGATATCTAGAACATCAAACAACTTATATCCTCAGAAAGGGACATTGAGAATTGACTGCTGGACATCATTTGCTACACATCACCCTTAGTCAGGAATACCTGTTGAGGCATATTCCTGATGCAGCTGTCCTAGCTGAAGCATCCAAAATATCATAGGCTGTATACAGCAGGTGTTTTCCTATGTCAGCCCCAGCTGTTAAAGCTTTAAAGAGCTCCTGTTTTGGTACACCTTCTGGAAGACCTTGAGCAGCTGCTTTAGTTTTCCACCAGAGTGTGTTTCGGTATTTGACCACGTGGGACTGGTAATTTGCAATTCTCAGGCCCAAAGAAGCAGAGGCATGGGTTATTTTACACATCATGTCCAACCTCCTGGATTCCTTATGAGGAGGAAGAGAATTGAGATGTTTTGGTGCCTTTAATCTGTCAGGGGCAGCATTTATGAGCACAGAATCAGCTTCAGGTTGCAAAGAAAGGCCTACATGAAGAGGCCATATACATTTTATCTGCCTTCCTAGGTATGGCAGGAATCACATTAGGCCTATGCCAGGCAGCAAAAGTAGCATCCTCCAGGAGAGGGAGGTGGGGAAGAACTGCAATGGGAGGGGAATCAGGTACGAATCTGATAGACTTCTTTGACTGGGTGACCAAAGTAGATGATCAGGAAGGGGCTGTGGACATGGCCTACATAGACTTTAGCAAGGCATTTGACACAGTCCCACACAAAAGATTAATATACAAGCTAGCCAGCCTGGGAGTGGGTCCCAAGATGACAGCCTGAGTAAAGAATTGGCTGGAGAATAGGACACAGAGAGCAATAGTAAATGGAGTCCACTCTGAAGAAATACAGGTTACTCACCTGTAACAGGAGTTCTAGGAATGGTATATGTTGTTCATCCACACTCATTGGCAGTATCCTTGCCGCTTTAAATCTTGCCGGAAGGTCTTCAACTTGCTCTCCCACCCACCGGGTGAGTATAACTCGGCTCCGCCCATGGCCAGATCTGGCCGCTGGAAGCTCAGGTTGTGCGTGAGCCGAGGAGGTCGGGGTGGGTGTGGGATGAACAACATACCATTCCTGGAACTCCTGTTACAGGTGAGTAACCTGTATTTCTAGGGACATGGATATGTTGTTCATCCACACTCATTGGCAGACTCTAGCAGTTCTCCGGGAGGAGGGAGGCAAGACGACACCCCATATACTTACTTGGGAAAGAGAGACTGGAGAACCGAGGCCCAAAACCAGCATCCGGCGTGACTCAAGGTCGATGTGGTAGTGGGTAATGAAGGTTTGCTGACTTCCGGTAGCAGCCCTGCAGATTTCCTGGATAGGGGCGTCCTGGAAGCAGCCACCTGCAGCAGTATGGCGGTAGAATGAGCTCTTATCCTCTGGGAGGCTCCATGCCCGCTAACTTATAGAGATCTATGCGGAGGTTACCCACCTGCTTATCGTCCGCTTGGCTGCAGGTCTGCCGGATCTGACTTCAGCGAGGTGACAAACAGCTGGCGAACCTCTCCCGAATTTCAGCCGCGCTCCTTATAATAAGCGCGCGCCTCTAGGATCCAGAGTATGGAGCCTATTCGCCTCCTCCTCGAGGTGGGATTGGGGGCACCGGCAGAGTCAACACCTGCTAAGGTGAAACTCCGGCACCACCTTCGGAAGGAATTTCGGGAGAGCGAGGACAACCTGTCCCTGTGGAAGACCAGGTAAGGAGACTCTGGAAGCGCCTGGAGCTCTCCCATCCTTCTGGCTGACGTGATAGCCACCAAGAAGGCGGTCTTCCACGACAGGTGAGAGAGAGCACACCTGTGCATAGGTTCGAATAGGCTTGCCCATGAGCTTTGCCAGTACCAGCAGTAGATCCACGGAGGTGGGGGGTTCCCCACTGGAGGGAAATGTGATCAAGGCCTTGAAAAGCGCCAGACCACCTTCTCCTGCGCCACTGACTGCTTCGCCCGCGCCCTGTAAGCAGAGATAGCTGCCAGGTGCACCCTTAGGGTCGTCGACCTAAGCCCTTGACTAGAAAGGGACCATAAATAGTCCAAGATGCTTGCCAAGGAACAGGAGGAAGGGTCCAAGCCTTGCTCTGACACCAAATGGAAAACCTTTCCATTTGAAGGCATAAGCATTTTCGGTCGACTCTCTTACGTACGCCTCAACTACATTGAGGACCTCGTCGGAAAGACCCAAAGCCTGGAACTCTGGCCGCTCAGGAACCAGGCCGTCAGGTGCAGGGATTGAAGGTCCGGATGGAACACCTTCCCCTGATTGACTGAGAGCAGGTCCGGGCGAGCTGGAAGCTGCCGCGGAGTCCTGGAGCTGAGACTGAGGAGATCTGGGTACCAGAACTGGCGGGCCAGTCTGGAGCTTATCAGAATCACTCGCGCTTGTCCCTCCTCGCCTTGGAGAAGCACCTTGTGGATCAAGGGAAATGGGGAAAGGCGAAAAGAGCCCGGGTCCATTGCCTCGAGAAGGCATCCCCTGCAGCGAGCCCTGCTGAGGGGGCGGGCATGGAACAGGACTCAGGTCTGCTTCTCCATGGAGGCAAACAGGTCCACCTGAGGTGTGCCCAAAGGAGAACAGATGCTGTACTACCTCGGTAGGAGAGACCACTCGTGGGATGCAGCCCCTATCCGCTCAGGGCATCGGCCAGGGTGTTGGAGGCTCTCCGCCACGTGAATGGCTCAGGAGATCCGCCCAGGCTCGCGACAGTGACCAAATGCGGAGAGCCTTGCATAGAAGCATGGGGCGTCCCGCGCTGGCGGTTTAGATAGTACATGGTCGCGGGTATTGTCCGCCTGACTCGGACCACTTGACCTCGGAGGAACGGAGCAGGCGGTGAGAGCTAGGCGGACCGCTCGGAGCTCCAGCAGGTTGATGTGGCATCGACTTCGGGACCAGAGGCCAAGAGCCCGGTAGTTCCCCCAGATGGGCACCCCAACCCATCAGAGAGGCATCGGTCGACAGAGAGACCGCCGGCTCGGGCGGACGTAATCGGGATGCCTCCCCAAATGATCTGGAACGTCCACCACTGGAGAGCATTCCACATCCCCTGTGTCACCGACAAGCTGGTCCAAGGGATCGGAGCGGCGAGACCACTGGCTGGCCAGTCCCCACTAAGGGGACGTGATGTTCCAGCGGGCCCAACGGACCACGCTGGTACAGGCCGCCATGAGACCCAGGAGGCGCAGGAAGTTCCGGGCAGGGCGCAATTGCCCAACCAGAAATGATCGGGCAAAGGGAGGAAAGAACCTCGGCCCTGTCCCTGGTGAGCCGCTCTGGCTCGAAGAGAGTCGAGCTGCGCCCGATGAATAAAATCACCTGCTTCGGCTCGAGTTCGACTTCGGCCTCGTTGATAAGGAGGCCCAGTTGAGAGCAGACCTGGAGGGCCAGATCTCTGGACCACTCCGGCCTTTCCTGAGGGAGTTGCTATCGCCAGTCGCCCAGGTGGTACACCGACCCCCGCGCCGAGGAATGCTGTCACTCACTGCCATGCATTTGGTGAAGACCCTGGGAGCTGGAGACAAGCCGAAGGGCATGGCTTGGAACTCGAAGAGAGATCCTTCCGCTCGGAAGCGAAGGAATCTCTGGAGAGACGGACGGATAGGGACGGAAAACGCGTTCTGCAAGTCCAGAGAGCAGAAACCACGCGCCGCTCCAAGGATGGTATTATCTGAGCCAGAGTGACCATCTTGGAAGGTTCGGTGACCTTAGAACTTGTTTAGTCGTAGGTCGAGAATGGGGCGCCAGCCCCGTCTGCTTCGAACCAGGAAGTACCTGGACACAAACCCCTGGGTCTGAAGGAGGGTCCACCACCTCTCTTACCACCTCCTTCTGGAGGAGGAGAGTGATGTCGGCTCGACGAGCCGCCAGTGAGGCTGGGATCCCGGCCCCGGAGGGGCTCAGGCTCTGAAGGGTGGTGCCTGCTCGAATTCCAGAGGCAGGCCTCTTCCCACCACCTCCAAGACCCACCTGTCCGTGGTAACATGGACCAGGCGGAAGAAGTGCTGAGCGCGCCCATCGGGGACCCAGGGGCAAGGTGACGGGATGGGGCCACACCCTCAGCCTGTCACTGGGCAGGCTTGGAGGAGGGACCGCCGAGGGACCTCCTGGGCCTTTCCTCCCTGCCTCCTGTTAGAGGAAGCCGGCTTGGGTTTGGGATGCCAAGGCCGAGCCTGTTGGCCCTGACGTTGCTGGGCTGGAGGGGCGCCAGGGGCACAGAAGAGACTGAAGGGCTTAGGCTGTGGTTCATGCCTTTGTCCTTCTGAGCGTGAAGAGACGAGTCCAAGGTGGCATTGGACTCTCGATCCTCTGCAGGTGACCTTCCACCCCAGGGTCGGAGAGGTCAGTCCTCAAAAGGAACATCCTAACTTCAATGCTGTTGTATCCGGCAAAGGTGATATCCTCAGCTAGCTCGGTCGGACGATAGCCACTGCGGTCGCCACCGATCTGGCACAGCTACGAGTCCCCATATCCAAAGCAGTCTGAGCTGCTGTTTGGCCACTGCTCTGCCTCTGGTCCCGCACCTGCTACCAGTAGTCTGCAGATCAGTGGGAAGATGAGGGATGACCATCCAGGGAGCCTTTCTCCAATAGCAGCAATAGAGAAAATGTGTACATGAGGCCGAACTGGCCTGACGAAGGTCGAGAGAGGACGCAGCGAGCTTTTCGCCCGACATAGTCCACTTCTTGGACCTTTGTCAGGAGGTTTGTCCACATCCTCGGCGCGTCGCTGCCGGAAAACGCTGTCGGTAACCAACCCTCAGCAGAGGGTGTTCAAAACCGGACTAGGAACCGTAGGGACTGCATACTTCCTGGCCATCCTGGCCGAGGCGAGGGCAGGAAGCAGGCGCTGCCAAAGTTCCAGTGTTGGACCCACTATGGCCTCGCCACCGGAAAGGCCTCCGCCGGAGAATCCTCGGTCCAGAATCTGGAGGGGATACCTGGCCTGCTTGGAACGGGTTCGAGCTCCATCCCGGTAGACTCGAGATGAGCCGAAGCAGTCTTAGGGAAGGACGACGGGCTATCGTCCATTGGCTGACCTCCTGAAGACTCCAAGTCCAGTCGCTGGAGAAGGTTGAGGAATCATCTCGACTCGGAAGAGTCCTCTGAGCGTTCTGGCCTGAGCCACCTCTTCACCTGCCGAGGTCGGTCGGGAGCGAGGTCACTGACAGCCGATGGTAAACCCTTAGCCGACCGAGAACCTTGGTCGGAGCCCACCTGGTGGCTGGAGGCGGAGGGTTCCACCGCAATCGGTGGAGCAGCTGGTTTCAGCAACAACCGCCGGTAGCTCCTCGGCAAGTCGAGGGTTGTGTCGGCTGCCCGTGACAGTTACTTAATGGTCGGGAAGGCGCTCGGAGCTCAGCTTATTCCCGCCAGAGAGTTGTTAAACATAAGGTCCTCGATCACGACGATTACCGGCTTCCCCTCATCCGGTGAGGATTTGAGATTTAGCGGCGACGCCGCTTTATCGCGGTGCCGAGACCGGTACCGCTTATGACGGGTGGAACGGGCTGGACCGCGAAGAGTTCCGAGATCGAGACTCGGAGTCCCGGAATTCCGTCGGTGCAGGAGGTGCGCGCCGGAACCGACACTCCCTTCGCTCGGAAGGTCCATCCGAGGGCTCCGAACCGGAGGCACAGGCGAGCTCATCGATCCTCAATTCTCCGGGGAACCGGGAGGGGAATTCGGCTGCTAAAGGCCACAGCCTCGTCAATGGGTCGAGAAAATCTCGACTTCATCAGTGGGAGTCTCGGTCAACTGACCTGACGGGACACCGTGAGGCCAGTGGCCGGCCGAGGCAGTGCACCAGACTGACGGTCGACGGCCCGGGAGAGGGACCTTTCCCGCCCCAAGAGCGCCGATGAGGACTTACCCTTGTCCTTCTTTTGGACCGAGAAAAGGTCCAGCAGACGCAGGCCCTTCTCCTTTAGTGGAGAGGGACAGACAAAGCTCCTTAAAGGAAGCGTAGGAAGAACCAGAGAGGCGGATAAATGCGGCCGAGGAAGACTCTGCCCGCGCCCGCGCCTCTTCTTGGTGACCATCCGCCTCGAGCTGATCCACCCGAGGCCCGCGCCGCTGGACACCGCCAACCGCCTCCTTTGACCCCACCGGGAGGGAACGCCGGGACGCCCAGCTGCAATCGGGCAAGCGCGCGGGCACGGTTCTGGTGACGAGGTCATAAGATGAGCACAGGTCGCAAGCCCGCGGGTCGCTCAAGGCCTAAGCAGTAGACACGTGGGAGTGTGGATCCGTCCGAGACATCTTTCAGCGCATGGGCATCTCCGAACTGAGTCGATTTATCCATCGCAGTCCGCGAGGGATCAAGACTGAAGTCTTTTGCAAATATTATTTTAAACTGCAAACGGAGAAATAGGAACCAGTCACAAACGCAGAGCTGCTAAGGAGGGAACCTGAGCCTCAGGCGGTAAGGAAGATCTGGCGCCATGGGCGGGCCGAGTTATACCACCCGGTGGGTGGAGGAGCAAGCTTGAAGACCTTCCGCAAGATTTAAAGCGGCAAGGATACTGCCAATGAGTGTGGATGAACAACATATCCATGTCCCTAGAAAGGGGTTTATTATGGGTACCACAGGGTTCAGTATTAGATCTGTCCTCTTCAATGTCTTTATAAGCTACATTGCAGAGGACTGGAAGGAAAAGTATGTCTCTTTGCAGATGACACAAAGATCTGCAACAGAGTTGATGCACAAGGTGGGGTGGAAAGGATGAGAAGGGACTTCAAGGTTAGAGGAATGGTCAAATGTATGGCAGCTTAGAGTCAATGCTAAGAAGTGCAAGGTAATGCACCTGGGAAACAAAACCCAGGAGAAGAGCACACAACTGGGGGAGGTACTAACAACAAAATGGAAAGGGACCTGGGGTAGTCATATCAGATGACCCAAAGGTGGGCAAGCAATGTGAGAGGGCAGCAAGGAGGGCTGGGGGATATTGGGACCTGAGGAGAGGCATCACCAGTAGAAAACAGGAAGTTATTATCCTCTGTACAGACAGCTGGTGAGACCCCTCTGGAGTACTGCGTGCAGTTCTGGAGACCCAATCTCCACTAAGACATAGACAGGATGGAAGCTGTCCAGAGAAGGGCAACTAAAATGGTGCATGGTCTGCACGGAGGCATATGAAGAGACTTAAGGAGCTTAATATGTATAGCCTTGAGGAAAGGAGGAGAGGGGACATGATAGAAACTTTCAAGTACCTCAAGGGAATCAACAAAGTCCAAAAGGTAGCATCTTTCAAAAAGAGGTGTGCAAGAACAAAGGGACACAATTTGAAGACGGGGAGTGCTCAGAGGTAATTTAAGGAAGTATTTTTCACAGAGAAGGTTGTGGATGCATGGAACCGCCCGGAGGAGGTTGTGGAGTCAAAAACAGTGGTGGAATTCAAGCATGCATGGGACAGTCATAAGACAATTCTAGGGGGTGGGGGTAGGAAGAAGTAGGCTGCTGGTTAACTAGGATCTGCAGCTTATCCATTAGGTAGGGAAATGGGCAGACTGGGTGGGCCAAGCGGTCCTCATCTGCCATCAAATTCTATGTTTCTATGTTCCAAGAAGTCTATTGGGTTCTTCTTGGTCATATTCTGTTCCTCCAAGCCAAATCCCATGACAGCTTGAAGTTGCTGCATCATGGTTATGAAGGATGGCTCCCCAGCAGGGGACCTAGGGGTGTAAATCAACAAGTCCTCATTGCAGGTGGAGACTGTGAAACTAGTCCTCTCACAGGACTTTCCACATAATCTTCATCCTTCTCATCATCCTCCTGCACCACAAGAGATTATACTCTAGGTTGTCGCCAGTCTGGTCAAGGGGACGAAGGGAGTACACTGGGAGGCCATCGGCCTCAAGAGGGGCTGAGGCATAGCACCAGCAGGCTACGGGCAAGGGTTTGGCTGAGGTGCCTGTCGATGAGGCAGAAGACATTTTCCAATGTCCATGAAGGATGACAGTACTGCTGGTATGTCCGCACCCGTGTACTCGATGGGGAGGCAAGGCCCCTGGCATCGACAGTGACACACCAGCCATACTAGGGCTGGAGGCTCCTGTGGCTTGTCCAGACCTGGAAGTTAGGTCAACTGTCTGGGTGGTGTCACCACTGGAGCAGTCGACGGCACTGAAGTGGTTGGACCCATGTAGTGGGATGCCCAGGAACAGACCGGGGAGATATTGTCTTTCTCTCGCTCACTCTCTCAATGCCTGTGTTTGTGTGACCTGGATGTATTTCTCTGGGATTTAGATGACTTGGATCCCAAAGAATGTGCTGGCGAAGCAGTGGAGCTCTTTTGCTGGAGCTCCTTCTCTATTCAGGCTTCCTGCTGCTTAAGAAGGTGCTTTTCTAAAGGGCCTTTTTGGTGTTGCTGGGTGGCTGTACTAAACTCCCTGCAGATAGAGCATGCCTAAACATTGTGTTCCAGCCAAGGCAGGAGATGCAGATGTCGTGCAAGTCTCCGAAGTATATTTTTTTCCACACTTGCAACAGTGGAACAGATTCAACAGCTCTTTAGTCGACATACACGCATCAAGAATCACTTAAGAAAGTGATAAGCGTGACTAAGGTGAAAATAAAATGAAATGAAGCTGTAACAGCACTGTTTCTGTGCAGTCCGGCGAAGAATGGTCAATGGTGGAAAAGACCTGAGGAAGGAAGGGCTGCTCATGTTTATATTAGAGTCGTGGAGCTCTAGTGAACTGCTTACAAAAGTTTCCATGTGGTAATAGTGCCTGATGGCTTATACTTCTATAAGTGTGGCCTGATGAAAGAGATATCTTTGAAGAAGATCTGAATGCTGCCATTGTGTAGATGGTGAAATTCTGGTCCTGACAGGACAGCTGCAATGCTACTGATGCACATTTAACAGCAGGAAACAGAGAAAACACAGTTACGTAAGAACTTACCGTAACAGTAAATCTTCGAGAGGAACTCTTGCAGCAGGCTATAACCATTAGGACTAATGCTGTAGGCCTTAGGACCCATCAAAAACCTAGCTAGGCAGTACACTTGGCAGGCCACCCCTGACGTTGGCTCAGCCCTGTCGGTCACGCCATACAAAGAAGGCTGTCCCTACCCACCTCAGTTCACCTGCCAAGGACTCATAACAGATCCCAGCAAGTGAACCCAAGCGAATCCTGCCCCAGTCATGCTGATAACTCTCCAGGGGAAGGAGGGTGGAAAACAGTACCTGCTGCAAGAGAGCCTCTCAAAGATCTACTGTTACGGTAAGTTCATACGTAATTGTACTATCTTACTTCAAGGAGGAGCTCTTGCAGCAGTCTATAACCATTAGGACTGAATCCTAAGCAGTCCTGTGCTAAAGGGAGGTGACTTGCACCGGGAGGAGGGATGACCGAACTATAATAATGGCATTGCCTAAAAAGGCCGGAGACAGCACATCAGGACAATAGTCCTGAAGGACCGCTAGGCTGAAACCGCTTGGCACCTGAAGCAATGTCCAGGCTACAATGCCTGATGAAGGTGTGTACAGAACTCAAGTAGTAGCTGCACAAATGTCTTGGATAGAGACATTTTGAAAGTGGTAGAAACTCCTTTGGTAGATGACCTCAACCATTCCCGGTAGAGGTTTGTTGTACTTGTTGTAACAGAAGACTATGCAGTGGACTAGCCACTGAGATACAGTCTGTTTCGACACTGGTTTGCCCAGGTGTTGGTGCAAAGGCCACAAACAGTTGCTCCGATTTGCTTGTACGCTGCTGTACGCTTGAGGTAGTACCTCAGTGCCCTGTGGACATCCAATATGTGTAAGACAGCCTCCCTGTTAGAAGGGGTTGAATAATAGACTGGAAGGTCAACCGACTGGTTGAGGGTTAATTCAGAAACCACTTTGGGTAGGAACTTAGGATTTGTTCTGAGGGAAACCATTTCCTTGTGAAAAATTAAATAAGGCTCCTTGCACATCAGGGCCTGAAGCTCAGAAACCCTTCGAGCTGAAGTAACAACAACTAAAAAAAGATATCTTCCAGGAAAGATGACGCAGCTCACACTCTGCTACGGGTTCAAAGTGAGGAAGAGTAAGCTTCTCTAACACAAAAAGGAGATCCCAGGAGAGAATTGGATCCCTAATGGGAGGCCTCAAATGTAGAATGCCCCGTAAAAAGGTGCAGGGCATGTCCATCTGAGCTAGGGTTCTGTTGCCAAAGAGAACGTGATAAGTAGAAATGGCTCACATATGCACCTTAATGGAGGAGATCAAGCCTTGCTGATATAAGGAGAGGAGATACTGTAATGCTGAGTTCACTGGACAGGTAAGGGGGTCCAGATGATGAGATGAAGCCCATAAGCAAAAATGCTTTCACTTCATAACATAAGTGAAACAAGTAGAGGGTTTCCTCGCTGAAACGAGGACATCTGCCACCTCTTGGGGGACCCCATACCTTGATTTAACTACGTCTGCAGGAGCCATGCATGAAGGTGCAGGGACTTGAGATCTGGGTGTACCAGCTTGCCCCGATCCTGGGACAGCAACTGAGAGCATGCTGGCAGTGGAATCAGAAGCTCTGACAACAACCGCTGAAGTAGTGGGAACCAAATCTGCTGTGGCCACAGCAGGGCGATTAGGATCATCTGAGCCCCTCGGCCTGTATCTTCAACAAACTCTCAATGAGAGGGAAGGTGTAAAGGAACCTCACTGCCCAACAAAGGGACAACGATCTGGCCAAAAACACCAGGCGGCGTGCTCATGAGCACACAATTGGCAGTTTGGCGTGGCATGGAGATGCAAGGAGGTCCAACTCTGGATGACACCAAGTGTCAAGAGCTGGTCCGCTACTAACTGGAGTGGCTCCCACTCACGCGCTTTGACGGAGACCGGCTAAGCTGTCCACCAAGGCAATTTGGGTGCCTGGAACATGAACAGGACAGAGAGATGTGATGTTCCAGTGCCAAATACCAGACTCTCATCACCTCCCTGCACAGATGGTAGGAGTGTGTTCCCCCTTGCTTGTTGATGTAGAAAACAACAGCCATGTTGTCCGTCTTAATGAGGAGAGAGCCTGGCACTAGGTCCTCTTGAAAGGCTCGTAGGGCATTGAGGACTGCCCGCATTTCCAGAACATTGATGTGGAGGTTGTGCTCCTCTGGAGATCAGACGCCCTGAGTCTGGCAGTCTCCGAGGTGAGCCCCCCAGCCTAAGTCGGAGGCGTCTGTTGTTCAGGGTGCGACTTGGCAGCTCCTGCTGAAACAAGACCCCTTTTTATGGATTGAGTGGGTCAGACCACCAAAGGGGAGTCCTTCTGACTGGCTTGGAGATCCTGACCAGATGGTTGAGACCGTCAGAGCTTTGGTCCCACTGCACCCTGAGCATCCACTGTGGGACCCTCATGTGGAGCCGGGCCAAGGGAGTTAGAGGGATGGCCACCGCCATGTGCCCCAGAAGTCTGAGGAAGGTCCTGGCTTGGACCTGAGGGGCTACGAGGACTTCTCACAGGTGATCTTCCCTTACCTGAGGGAGGAAGGAAGGCCATGCCCTGGATTGTATCCAGGACCGCACCTATAAAGATGAGTCTTTGGCTGGGCTCAGGGTGATCCTCAACTCTCGGAATAGAGTATAAGAGTCTCTGAGAGCTTGAATGAGGCGCATTCGTGACGGGGCCACCAAGAGCCAATTGTCCAGGTAAGGGAAGACATAATGCCCTTTGTGCCTTTGAGCCGCAGCTACCACTGCTAGGCACTTGGTGAAGACTCGAGAAGTGGAGGAGAGGCTGAACAGCAGAATTGAAACTGGTACTGTCCTCATTGGAAGTGGAATCTCAAGTACTTCCTGTGAGGGGGGAAAGACCCTGATATGCATGTACACATCTTGCATGTCCAGGGAACACAGTCAGTCTCTTTGGTGCAGCAGAAGAATTAGACCTGGAAGAGTCACCATCCTGAACCTTCAGTATTCTGTATAATCGTTTCGGGAGCCGAGGTCCAGGATGGGCTGAAGATCCAGAGTTTTCTTTGGAACCAGGAAGAAATGGGAGTAAAACCCTTTTACTCGCTGCTGCAGGGGGACTGGCTCTATTGCTCTTTTCTGCAAGAGGGCTGGGATTGCTCCTATGAGAGGTATGTGAGAAGGACGATACCTTGAGGACCTTGGTGGAGTTTCTGGGGGGACTTGAGAGCTCCAGTGTATGTCCCCTCTCTATAATATTGAGGACTCAAAGGTCTGAAGTGATTCTGCGCCATCCCTCCAGGTGGAGTGAGAAGCGACTCCCTACTGCCTCCCCTTGCGCCTCCGCTGGAGAAGGGGGGAGTCAAAAGGTAGAGCCGGGGGTTGGCAGAGAGGTTTGGGAGGACTATAGGCCTCGAAAGAGAGCACCTCGAAGTTGCTGGCTTCCAGCCTTCCTTTTAAAGCTACCTCTCTGGGCCGTTTGGTTTCCCTGGGCAGGTTGGCCTGAGGACTTACGAAAAGGCCGTTTTTGAAAACGTTTCTGGTCCCCCTTATACATCTGTCGGATGGACCAATGGATTTACCCGACTCCTGGAGATGAGAGACAAGGCCCTTGGGTCTCTGACCCAAATAGCATGGAACCATGGAATGGAAGGTCCCTGATTCGGTCTGCAGATCCTGGAATCCTGAAACTCGAAGCCAGGCATGGTGCCTTGAGGCAGACACCTGACATGGTCGCCCTGAGCGCGTATCTGCAGTGTCAGCATTTAGGAGCGAGAACATGGGTACGTCTCGAGCCCAATTGAGAATGTCCAGGAACTCCATTTTTGTGCAGAGTCTGGCAAGGCACTGACTATCTCTTGTCCTTCTTCCATAGAGCATTCTAGTACTGGACCATATGTGTCAGGAAGTTCAGGGAACATATGCAGCAGGTGGATGCAAGTATACCTTTCTGCCTACCTGGTCCAAATAGCGGACTCCTGATCGGGAGGCTGAGAGCTGAGGTGTTTGGGCTGTCGAGATTTGCCATGAGTAGCCGCTATAACCATAGAGTCAGCCTGAGGGTTTTCTGCCAGACAGGACTCATCCCTCGGTGCTCTCTACAGCCTGTCCGATTTTTTGGGAACTGCCGGGACTGTGGCTGGATGTTTCCAAGTTATCCTGTATGGTCTTGGAATGTATCCAACAAAGGAGACAATACCAAATGTTTTGGCTCCTTTTGCCTCAGGTAACGTGACAGACTCCGGCATTCCGGATCCAGGTTCCCTGTCTCCCATTCGTTGGAGGCCTGGATGTGTCTCATGACATTCATGAAAGTTGGATCGTCAGGAGGCAAACGGGGTAGTTTATTATCCTCAGGAGAACCCCCAACTCCTGAAAGGGATGATGATGATGAAGAAGCAGACTGGCTCCTGGAATGTGAGGAAACCAAATCGTGCCTGTAAGGACTACCCTCCCTAGAGACTTGGGCACTCCCAAACCGACGGCGGAGCGGAGTCTGGCGCCTGTCGGGGAACCGGTGTCAGCTAGAAAAGCGAGCCAGCCTAGAGACAGACCTATGGCAGCTGCAGGACTTGCTCTTGGGCCTGGACTGACGACGGCTGGAGGACTGTGAACAGTGCCGTCGGCAGCCCCTGGACAGAGACCGAACCACTAAGGGTGAGCAGGACTTGGAAGGCTTACGCTGCTCAGGGGTTTTGGAAGGCGACCCGACAGGAAGATCCCCAGTGTCCTGGATGTCCGGTCGGTCGGGAACTGGTGTCAGGTCCGGCTTCCAGGTAGCCTCGTCCTTTTTGACTTGGCTCCACTACAAGAAGAAGAGCTCCTGCAACTCCTCCTCCTTATTGAAAATAGAGCCTGCCGTCCCCTTCGGGGCAATAGGTGAAGTCGGAGGGTCCGGCAGGGCCTTAAGGGAAGATCCCGAAGAAGAGCCCTCCAGAGTGGAAGACTTCGGGGTCAACGACGGTACCTTGACTGGCATAGGCTCACCTTTAGTCACGTTGGCCTTAGACACCATAGCTGGTGCACAGACTGGTGTCTTGGCCGGCATCGGCTCTGACTTAGCCGATTTGGAAGAGCAGGACCCAGAAGGGGCCTTAGTCTGAGAGTCCCGGTCCTTGCTTGATGGCTTACCCGACTCAGGTAAAGCCGTAACTGAGGCGTTTCTTGGTGGGGCCAAAGCATGCACTGAGGTAGGAGGCCTTGGTGGAATCCACTGAGCTAGAAGAGATGTGCAGCAGCGAACCTTCACCTTGGCTGTTTGTAGTTATCATTGGGCCGGCAACATGTCTTGAGGGGTGTCAGGGCCTCGACTTTTCTTCATGTCTGGAGTGCTTCAAACGGTTGGAAACACCCAAGCCGGAAGAGGTGGCCTTCCTGTGTGGGAGCACGCAACCTGACCACTGGCGGACCGGCTTCGGTCCTTCTCACTGGACTTGTCCTGGTGCTTGCCCTTTTCCCTAGAAGAAGAGCTCTGCAGGACATCCATGTCCTTCTCCAAAAGGTGGGCTTTTAAGGCCTTCAGGTGCCACATACGAGTCCTGCTGGTGAAGCCCTTGCAGGAATGAAGGTCGTGGTCTGGCCCCAGACAGAAGATGCAGGCTTCATTGCCATCCTTCAATGGAATTTGGTGGCCACAGGCACACTTACTCTTATTGGGACTGGAGGATGAGACCGAAGATGGGGACGACATGCGATGAAGGAAGAACTACAGATTGAAGAAACGAACTGCAGAAACAAGAAAGCGGAGAGAAAACGAAAATCTATCAGTAAATTTCGTGGAACTGCTGAAGAACACACTAAGACTTTCCCAACGAGAGCAGGTCTGTGGTGGAAAACAACTGAGGTGGAGCTAGGGTCTGCTCCTTTTATGGCATGACCGACGTTAGCTGCCGATGTCGGGGTGTCCCCTGCTGGTATTGCTAGCTTAGTTTTTCTGGTGGGTCCTAAGGCCTACAGCATTAGCCCTAATGGTTACAGCCTGCTGCAAAGCCCCTCAAAGTAAGATCTGAGGCAGTTGTGGGCTGGTGCCACTGTATACCAGTGAGCGCATGCAAGGCCTACTCATGTCACCAGCTCCCACCAGGAAGTTCTGGTTCTCAAGGGTCCTAGCACCCTGGTAGAGACCTACAAGCGAATCAATGGTGAAGGTTGATTCTTAGAAGATCAATACGGCAACAATAAATGGAAATGATGTACTTACTGTAATTCTTGATCTTCTTGGACAGTGTCTCCACCACTCATTCACACTAGTGGGACTACGCCAGAGGTGCTAGGACCCAGTGGAAGCCAAAACCTCAGGAGGACCAGTACTGGGATAGGATCGTGCATCCGTGGTGCCACAAGACTAGCTCATGCCGTATAGGCTATCTCGGCATCGACCTTCCAACCGCCTCAGTACCTTTTTGACCGAGGAGGTGAAGCATAAACTAATGAAAGAAAACCTAACCCTAACTTTCAGGTATGTGAAGGCCTGGATGACCCATGTAAAGAGAGTCAACTCAACAATGTCTTCACAGCCTGAAAAACAAGGTAGTGCAGACCAAAACAGAACGAGTGAGCTCGGGGGATGGCGGGTGGGCGAGTGAATGAGTGGTGGAGACTCCCTCCAAGAAGATCAAGAATTACGGTAAGTACGTAATTTCCATATCTTCCTGAACTAAAACTTCCACCACCCATTCATACTAATGGGAGAGTACGGTTGTAACACTCTCGAGCAGGGTGGTAGGAGACAGAGCTCACCAGGACAGAAGTCCATAAGAACTGTCCTGTAGAAGAAAGAGAGCTGTCCGACATTGACATCCAGAACATACAAAGGTATGCAGTGAGCTCCAACTCGCTGCCTTGCAGATGTCTGCAACAGGTATATTATGAATCTCCATCAGGAAGCCGCAACCACTCCGATAGAGTGGTGTGAACCCAGCCTTCCAACTTGGCCTGTCATGGATTAGTAGTGTTGAAGATATGCTACTAACCAAGCAGAAAACATCTCATGGCAACAGGCTGACCCAGCCAAGGCATGGTGAAAGATTCAGTAGTTGCTCAGATGCATATATCTTCATTCTCTCAATGCAGAATCGCAGAACTGTCTTAACATCCAGAGAATGAAGGGAGTGCTCTCCTTCCTTATGGAGTTAATGAAGCAAAATTTGACTAACGGCAACTGAGCCAGTGACATGCTGTCTACTGATTCAAGACAGACCAAAAATGTGCAGAGGTGTACCTTCACTGCCAAGTATAGCAGACCTGCGTTCGACATGTCCAAGAGGCACTCCAACACCTTACTTGGTGGGCAACTGAAGGGTCTGGATGGGACTTGCACACCAGATGGAGAAGGGTTCCACTTAGCCGTTAAGCTCTTCTGGTGGAAGGCCTATGCATGGCGAAGAAGATGTCTGCAATGGTCTGGGAAACCTAGAGTTTGCCCACTTCCATCTCCTCTTGTCTACTGCAGTGAACACATCCTGACAGAAAACACCAGGGTGTGGATTTCTGAAGCAGGATAGAGGTAGTTTTGCACTGAGAGGGGACGCAAAAAGGACCAGGTCCGAACTGCCCCACCTGTCAAAAGCAGCTGCACGAAATCTGAACTGACGCATCATGCTCGAGGTACCACTCTTACAACCTCATGGCCCTACTGCAGAGAGGGTAAGGGGATGCCCCGCCCTGTTTGCTGACGTAATACATCACAGCTCTGTCGTCCATCTGAAGTAGATCACTTCATGGCAGTGGGCATCCTCCAGGACTTTTGCTTATAAGATAATTCTCATCGCTAAGACATTTATGACAAGATGAGGTTCCACCTGGCTCCACACCTGAGTGTGGAGGTCTTGACAGTGAGCCCCATGAGAGATTTTGTCAGAGGCTCTGTCATTTTGTATGGAGGATGCGTGTGTGGTTGGAGACCACTGCTTGCTGTGGAGGACGCCTGAGTCCCACCATCTCGCTCAACCAAAAAGGGCCCGACTAGTCATTTTCCGTGATGTAACAAGCCATCTGAAGATGCTACTTCTCCCATGCACTGGAATGAAACTGATGCCCTGGAGGTATCCATGAGGGCTCCTAAGAAGAAGGCTGCTGGGAAGATGAAACTGGCACTGTCCTGAATCACAGAACCCCTGGAGAGAACTGAGAAGCTGTGGTGACAGCTTCCATAGACCTCTTGCCCGATGGGCTGCTAGGAGCCAAATGTCAAGGAAGTGAAGACTTGAATGCCAAGATTTTAGTGAACTCTTCCCTGAACAGGTACTTGTTTAACCTTCCAAGGTCGACAAATAGGTACATGCCACCTGTTGACTGGGAACCAGAAGCAATGGAAATAGGAACCTGTGTCTGTCTCCGCTGTGGAATAACTTGTACTGCCCAGTTCCCGAGAGGCCCTGTATCTCAGAAGCAGAGTGAGGTGTGACAAGAGAGATGGACAGACTGGGCTGCCATCTGGGTGGAAGGTCTGGGAAATCTGCAAAATTGGGAGAGTATCGCCTCGGACAATCCTGATGACCTATAGGTCCACTGTAATGGACTTCCACTGGTTGTAAAACTGAATTAGATGACCCTCGTACTGCTGAGAGGCAACCCCCGACAGCTGGAGTGGGACCTGGCTGTATCCACAGAGGTTGGTATAGGGTGCTTTCGGCCCTGTGCCCTCTGTGTTCTCTTCGTGGCTGATGGGCTGTTCATGAAAAAGGCACCTATCAAATCAAATCAAAATTTATTTTAAAGCACTTTTCAACAAATCAAAGTGCATATACAATACAAAAACTTTAAATAAAAAAATAAGAATTAAAAATATCAAGGCAGTAGTAACAATATTAAACATTTCCCCCAAATGCCATTTCAAGTAAATATGTTTTTAGTGAGGATTTAAAAGCCTCGGTGGATAGGCACTCTCTAGTCGGGCGAGGTAGAGAGTTCCACAGGGTCGGGGCTACAAAACAAAAAGCCCTAGTGCCCGATGTCTGCAGACGGACCCTGGGAACCTCTAGCAATCCCTCGTCAGTGGAGCAGAGAGGGCAGATGGGGCAGTATGGCCGAAGGAGGTCTTGCAAGTAACCTGGTCCCTGTCCATGTAGGTCATAGGTCAGCACGCGACCTTGAAGGTGATCCTCCATCGCACCGCAACCAGTGCAGTTCAAGAGCACAGTGAGACATGGCTGATCTGACAACCCTAAGTCAACAACCTGGCCGCAGCATTCTGCACCTACTGCAAGTGACGGAGATCCACCTTGGTAACCCTAGGTATAGAGCATTGAAGTAATCAAGGTGAGAAGACACAAAGGTGTGAACCAATGTAGGAAGGTCCTCGGTGGAACAAGGTGCTTTATCCGGCGATGTTCCTCAGATGATAACATGAGGACTTTACAATGGCCGACACCTGGGCTTTTAGCGTCAGTTCGTTATCAAGCACAACACCCAGATTCCGCACCTGTTCAGAAGGTCTCAACTGGTTAACCCCAGCACAAGGCCAGACGGTTGTCCAGGAGTCAACTTCTCTATCCACTGACCCGGATCCACCACCAACACCTCAGTCTTGTCCGAATTCAGTCTCAACCAGTTAGCACTCATCCAGTCCTGTATCTCAGTGAGGCAATTGCTAAAGACCGAGATCGCACTGTCCTGTTCAGGTACAAAGAACATGTAGAGCTGAGTATCATCTGCACAGCAGTGAAAACTCAGCCCATACGGCCTTATAATGTCTCCCAACGGCAACATGTACACTGTGAACAACATGGGGGACAGCATGGAACCCTGTGGCACCCCACAAGGCAGGGAGAAGGGGGCCAAGGAAAAAATCCCCGACAACACTCTCCGAGTCCTGCCTGTGAGGAAAGAATGGCGCCACCTGAGGACTGTCCCAGACAGTCCACAGACTAGCCACAGGCATTCCAGCAGCACCCCATGATCCATGGTGTCAAATGCTGGAGAGAGATCAAGGAACACCAGAATCGAATGACTCCTCTGATCCCTCGCTATTAGATCATGAAGTAGTCGAACCAATGCCGTCTCAGTACTATGCCTCTTCCTGAAACTGGACTGGAGAGGATCACAGACTTTGTGGGTGGTAAGAAAGCTCTCAAGCTGCAACGTGACTACCTTCTCAATAACCTTGTCCAAAAAGGGCAGATTAGAGATCGGTCTATAGTTAGCAAGACAGTCTGGGTCGCAGGAAGATTTCTTCAAAAGGGGTGTCAACACAGCCCTCTTCAGGGGGTCCAGAAACATCCCCTGAGCCAGTGAACACCAGACTATCTCAGTAAGGATCGGTCCAATGACATCCATGCGTCCCACAAGGAGGTGGGTAGGACCAGGATCCAAACTACAGTAAGTCGGTTGCAAGCCCTGAACAATCTTCACAATATCCATGATCGCTGTCTGATCAAAATCTGTCCAGGCTGACCGGGTGCCTGTGCCCTTGCATCATATCAATCACTGCCATACTCATTTGAATAAGTCAGGTAGATTTCCACCTGATAGAGGACACCTTATCTGCAAAGAATTGAACGAACTCACACATTTTAACTGGACAGAAATTCTGCCTTCTTATGGGAGATTGTTGATTGATAGTCCGAATAATGTGCAATCAACCTAAGTCTGTCCTCCTCCAGGCCAGATTTCCACTAACAACGTTCCAACCTTCGCCCCACTGTCCTCAACTCCCTCAAAGTCCCATCAAACCAAGGGGACCGAGGACGGAGAGGGAGAGGGCGAACTTGGACAGGAGCTACGGAGTCCAGGGCCCTCAGCACCATATTATTATAGTGCACTACTAGGTCCCCTGGATCCAAGCATTCAAATGGCTTACTCGATAGATCCAGCACCGCCATCAGACGCTCTGGGGTAACACCCCTCAAAGGGCGGTACTGGACCATCTCCAAAGGGGCAGGTCTCACAAGGGGAGCCACAAAACAGAACCTTATAGAGTGATGGTCTGACCATCCAACCGGTTCCACCATCAAGTCAGTGGCCTCCATCCCCAGGAGGAACACCAGATCCAGGGAGTGACCTTGAACATGGGTTGCAGCGGTAGCTACCTGTGTGAAGCCCAACGAAATCATCAGTTGGAGGAAGTTCTGACCAAAATGTGAGTTCATTGTCGACCCAGGCATTGAAATCCCCCAAGACCAACCACCTGGGAGATTCCAGCATCATGTCGACCATGAAGTCTGCAACTTCCTGCAGGAAAACTTTCCCATCTTTGGGTGGACGGTAGATGAGAAGAATCCTGCTACCAACACCTGCTCCCAAGATACACTCGAAGGATCTGGTGGTCCCCACTGGAACTTCCACAAGGCCCAGTTCTGTCTTAAAACAAATGGCTTCACCCCCACCCCTACGATCCAATCTCAGGCAGTGTATCACCGAGTACCCGGCTGGAACTGCTGACTCCAATACCGGACCAGCATTCTTGTCCAGTCAGGTCTCGGTGATACAAGCCAGGTCAGATGTCGCAACAAGATTAGCAATAATTGTCTTGTTTTTTATTGACTTGGCATTGCATAACACCACCCGAGTTGAATTAGAGGCCATGGAAGAGCGGGCTACTTGACCACTGCCCATGGAGCCCTCGGGTATGGGAACCAGGCAGGAGGTCCCTTTCCTGGACCCATTTCGCTCGGGCACCTCCTGGTCTCACTACCCCAATCGGCCCACCCTCCCCCAGACACGGAGACCCTGCCCCTCGGTGCAATACCTAAAGCACGACCAACACCTATATACCATAGGCTGCACTGGGGCAACAAAGCGGCGAGGTCTCTCAGCCTGGAGGGAGTAGCACCTGCCCACCGAAGAATGGCCCCAACACATGCTGCCAACACTATATCAGCAGTGAATCCAAAAAAAAATATTAACAAAAATCCCCTATTTTATAAAACCAACAACCCCCCAGAAATAAACCCCAACACACCTTAAAAATTAACAATGAATCAATAATTCATAAAAAGTCCATAAGGCAGTCTATTTGGTCTCTCCACACCAGTTTGTAAAATAAACACCCCCACAAACTCTCACTTCAGGGGGTTAAGTCAAGTAAAACATCCAGGGGTCCGCCAGCTCTCACCTGAGCCTCCAGGAATTAACAGTATAAGATATAAAAAGCACAACACACTCACTGCTTAAAAAATATCCATTTTTTCTGAGCCAGACAATAAAGGAGAAAAGAAGAAAAATAAAAATGTCTCAAACCAGGTCTACAAAGATCCAGAGACAAATTCCTTGGCCAGCTGATCCAGTAAGGAGTCACTAAAAGTTCTTCTTCGGCTTGCCATGAAAAATCCTTGGTCTCTGCAACTGGTTCCCAAAAGTACAGGGCAAGCTCTCATACACCCACCGCCTGAGGGGGAAGGGTAGCCTGAATAATCCTACTGGACTATGGACCCAAGGGAACACTAGACATCCCCCGAGCACCTAGGAGGATCCAGGTCCAGACCCAGCCCCACGCCGATTCTCCCTTCAACCTCCCGTCTAAGAACCAGGCACCTTTACTCACCCCCAGAGGTCAGATGCAAAGATCCTTAACCCCTCGCTTACTTTCACTTCTTTCAGGCCTCTACCACCAGCACCACGCTCCACAGCGGTCTGCACCAATCTCCATTCCGTGGTCTTCAACACGGTATGTCCCAGTCACTACCCCATCCAAACAATTGAATAAACACGATAGTTCCTCTGCACTCCTCGATGGTAACTGCCTCTCCTTCTACGTACTGCCAAGCTGCAAAAGCGGCTCCAAGCAATCTCGAGCAGCCCCAGAGCCGATCAGCACCAGGTATTGGTTTGTTTTCTGTTTTTCATTCTTCCTCCTCCTTTCACCGCTCAGGATCCTAATTCAGTAATAACATGCTCAAGAGACTAAAAGAGCATTAACGGTCGAGCTCACATTTATTTTCCTCAGCTCTAAACTACACCGGAAAATGCCTAACAAAATCTGTCACTTAAAATCCCTGCCTAAACTAACCCTCATTAACTCAGAAAGTAGTATAAACAACTAATATTTTAAATTTACAAATTAAAATTTAAAATCACTGTTGAGAATGACTATTCACCCCAGTTCATAATGACAAGCCCAACGTGGCTTCCATCTTGACTCTCAGTTCTGATATAGGCCTTTACCTTGAAAAGACTGCCTGTTATGAGGGTTGTTTAAATAACAGCCCTATTGTTCTGAGTGACCTCTAGAGATCAACCTGACGGCTGAACAGATAAGCACCGTCAAGGAGACATTAACCACCTGCTGCCAGTGGCAGCTGCCCTAGAGGCAGAGATGTGGGTGTCCATAAAAGCTTTCAGCTGATTATTGGGCTATGTGTTCCTAGCAATGGAGCGTTCTATTTCGGGAGGGTCTCAACCATTGCACTGAGTGTGTTCCACAGGGTGTACTTGTACTGAGAAATGTAGGAACTCAAGACATAGAAGTTTACTTTGGTCCACAGATGAAAACTGAAATGTTATGGTGGACCCCATATTCATGAGGAAAAAGAACTGGAAAGAAGAGCTTCCATCACACTGATACAGAGGGCTTGCATTCCAGCCCATAAAATGAGTCATTTGCTGCATCTTCGACAAAGCAGAATAGGGAGAGACTCATCCAGATCACTTTTACCCCAGAATAACCTCCAAAAGGCAGGTCTAGACCAGAAACACGGGAGATGCCACCACTTGGATCAGCGAAGAGTTCAGTGCCATCAAGTGGCATCACACATGGCACCAGCACCACATACAGCGCCAGATCCAGCACTGTCCATGCTGCCGGTGCATCACACATGGCACCGGCACCAGAACCACTGCTGGCCCTAGACCTGAAGAAAAGGGGGAGAAAGAAAGAGGTACCCATGCCAGCCTCTGCAGGGAAAAAGGAGAGGGGATAGGCATGAGGAGTCGGCGTCATTCGCACCGGAGATGGCACCGCACACATTCTGGTCCAACCACGGCCCAGTGGCCCCAGAACTGGGTCCACTGGCCAGGACAACTGGGCAGACACTGTACTCCCTGCTCTAAAAAAGTGGCCCAAAGGTGAAACTGCTCACTGGAACCCCGTTGAGGATAGAGACGGGATCCAGTGTCGAAGATCGCAGCCATTAAGAGCGGAGCCACAGAAGAACCCAGCAGATTCAGTTCAGGCCTACCGCTCTAAACCAGCAACGATCCCCACGTAGATGTACCAGAGGGTAACCTCGAACGGTACCGATTCTTCTTCCATCAAAAGGAGGAAGAAGAGCTCAAGGTCAAGCAGAGCCGGGTCCTGGAACCGCTACATTTGTGCTTTGGGTGGACTGTCTCCCCCAGACTGCCCATGATTGACTGCTAGTGTGCAGGGTGGACCAGAGACAGCCCAACTGCCATCACAGCTTTCAAACGTAATTTCCTACTGTCAAAGGTCGCATCTGTTGTTGCCAGGCTGAGAATTTCTTTTTTTTTCAGCATTTATTTTTCTTTTTAAATAAGAAAAGAACACTAAACATGGTAAGTTAAATGAATACTGAACAGCTATAGCTGCTGTCGATAGATCGAAGACTTGACTCTGGTGGGAGCAACATCATCATCGAGGCAGCACTTGATGGAGGGAGAAAAGGAACTGAGGCAGTTGGAGGGTCGACACTGAGACAGCCTATATGGTGTGAGCTAGTCTTGTGCGCCAGACATGTGCGGGTCCTATCCCGGCACTGGACCTCCTGAAGATTTTTGGATCCCGCGAGGTCCTAGCGCCCCCGGCATACTCCCATTAATGTGAATGAGTGGTGCAGACTTTTAGTCCAGGATGATCTCCATTTCCAAGGAAAACCCAAAACATGCTATGGTCCTAGGAATGTGAATGCTATGGTTAAGAGTCCTCTACTGTACTGCCCTCTATGCAAACATTAGATTCTGGTGTGCAAAAACAAGACATAAGACTGGGTGTTTTCATCGTTACTGCAAGCAATTTTAATACAAAAGTGTTCTTTTCAGAATTCATTGGTACATTTTCAGTTTCCTCCCCATTTTAACAAATCGAGAGAACCACACAGCAAATTGGTCAGCACTTGATAGTAACGCAATCTAATATAAATATGGCTACGCTGGAAGCCCGCCCGCCTGCCCCTACCTCAGTGGACAGGCTGTCAGTTTATTGGGGTTTTCTTTTGATCACAAAGCAGCATAAAAAGTGAAAGGATTCGCTATATAGCAAGTGTGCTGGTGAGATCACTGAAAGGACAAGAAATCAGGATGCAATGCTGCCTTCAACAAATTTGTTTCACTGGAGGACAGTCACTTTTGCTGTGGTCAAAAAATGCTATTATTCAGTCATAAATACCCCCCCTTCAAAAAAACCAAAAAACATATATTTTCTAATGTGTCTAAAAGGAGAACAGTAGCAACTCTCATGTTATCCATTGAGCACTCTGCTTGTGTTTAGCACAGGAAAGGGACGGCAAGGGAAACTCCTGATGATGTCATCAAATAAGACTGTCACAGTAAATATTTTGGGATCATGGTGGCAGAGTGGTTGCACCAACTGTGTGGGGACAGCGGCGAAATGAGCAGGTAGGCACTGGCATGTAGCACCACAGTGCCGTTTCTTAATGAGATACTGATCAGGCAGTACAGCTGGAGCCAATGAGATGACATTGTGACCCATGGAAGATCAAGGCTGGCACTTAAAATAATAAATAAAACTCCATTTCAACCACAGTACAGGGCAGCCTGCATTCTCATTTTTTGAGCACTGCATTTTAAATAAGAATGGTAATAAGGACCCCAGCCCCATCATATCTACAAATTCCAACTATTTTTGCCCTTTAGTGATCAACTTCCCACAGACATACTGTTTGAAACACAGCGTCTATAAGTTACGGTACATAACGCGTGCATTTTTTTTTTAAACCATGATAAATTCACCTTTCTCGGGCAAACATGAATACATTAAAAAAAATAAAACAAAAAACTGTACAGAAGTCCTTTTCCCAGTCTGCCTTAGGTTTTCAACTTTGAGGTATTCCCATGATTTGTTTATTTTTTTTTTTTTACAACTTCCTTAAACACTGTAGTAATTAATTTAAAAAAAAAAAAAAAATTCTCTTGCTTACAGCAAGTCAAGTTTACAAAGATGCATTTAGGATACAATCCTAAAGAACAACAGCAGTAGTTTTTACCCTGCACAGAGCATTTAATTTCATTTACAGTCACCTGCTTGCTTTTTCGCTCAATGTCTCGAAAGCTTCTTTGCTTGCTCCCCTATCTGGCACAGGGGCACATAGTGATGGAAAGTTTATCTACATAAATATTCACAGGAAAAATAGTAACTTACAAAAACCCACAAATAAGGCAGCTTCATAACACAATTATTGTTTTACACTGATTTAACAATATATCTTTTTCTTAAAGAATAAATATACATCCACTGTGATCTGGAGCGGTTTCAAATGACTGCAGTTTTTTGTGATCTTTGTGTATTATCTTTTAGTGCTTGGTGTTTTAGGGCTGGAGGCAGAGGCTTTCTTGGATATGGTGGGGATTTTGGAAGGTTTTGTGGAACCCCGCCGTGAACTGGCCTGGGAACCTGGGGTACTGGTCTCCGAGATATCTGAGCAAGCAGACTGTGTCTCTAAGAGATCGAAATCTGAGGCATCGCTTCCTCGCCTGCTGCTGGCACGGCTCCCTGCGCGGCTTCCTGCTCGACTGGTGGGTCGACTTGTCGTCTTTTTGGGGTCTGGAAGAAAGTAATATGCTATTTAATACATATATTCAAGGACTGTATTGTGTTTGTTTTTTTTAAACATGCTTTTGTCACCCTCATCTCTAGGATGTCCCCTCCCAGCCCCATCATCTATTGTGTCTGGGTTTTAACTTCCTTAGCCAGCATCCCCATTGCTTACCCCCAAGGTGGGGTTCCTTCCTCAAGGCTTGTCCTTGGGCCACTCCAGTCATCTTCTGGCAGCACAGTAAGCAGTCTGAGTCAGTGACTGGGGCTTATAGTGGTTTCAAGGTTCAGCTGTGGCCGTGGTTTTCCACCTTGTTTCACCCCCCAAGAAACTGTCACACTAAGTCATAAGGAGCAGAGATGCCTTTCCAAAGTCAGACAGTATCCTTCCCTCCAGTGCGAGCCCCCAAGCTGCACTGCCACCTGTGGGCACCTGGGGGGGCATGGCAGCAGGAGCCAGGAACTCTGCACCCAGACCCCCACCAGAGGAGGAATGCACCCTGTGGGACTCTTAATCCTCATTCCCCAGCTGGTTCCCAGACCTGAGTCAATGATCTGCTTCAACAGATACAAGAATATGTGTATCTGGAAGTAACAGTAGTAAAATATTTTCTTACAGGAAAACATGTCATTAAGATAATGCAACCCTATTCTCAAGACAGTCCTGCCTGTACCCAAGTTACAGTAAGCACTTAATAAAACAAACAAATATGACAATCTACTAATAAGACAAACATTGCATTTACATTTTCACATAATGCAACATATATAGTACAACTACCCTATACGCATTGGCATTTGAATTGTTTTACACCATTTATCCCCTTGATAAATGACCCATAAGATGTAGATAATCGTACTGTATATGGTAAAATGTTCCAGTGCTCAGTTTCCTGAAAGTGCAGCGTTCACGAAGACAGCTTGGTCAAGCATTTATAACACTGAACTGAGAAATGAAAATTACATACCCAGTGTAACTGCTGATCTTCCAGAATATCTTCACCCTCATAGGTGGCAGAGCCAGAGGTTCAGAGGGGTCAGCTGACCCCTAACTTTCAAAAGTAAGGGTCGGACTGTACATTTTGACCCCCTACTTCTGATACAGGATTTACTAGCCTGTTATCTTAAGTCTGCATTTTGTCTCATGCCTGTGGCACACACCACACACATTCACTGGAAGTCAGCAAGATCAGATGAGCTCACGGAGTTGTACCGACAAGATGCGCAAATTAGGTGATTTGATACCTTTTATTGGACCAACAGAGCTTACAGACTAATTGCTATGTACCCTTCCCCCAATGGCACACAAAAACAATTTTTTTCAGCCTTTCTCTAGGAATGGAATGTGACAAGGGCTAGAAATTGTCAAGTGCTTAACTACCTCCCTGAAATGGACACCAAACAGTGTGACTGTGTGTGTGTATGTTTTACCTGGAAAAGACACCATTGAGCGATGCTTATTTACAATGTAGTCCTGGTTTTAGTACAACCACTGTCTTATAAAGTCATGGAGCACTGTCTGCTGCATGCTAGTTTGTTTGAGTTACCAGAAATGATGTTAATGAGTGTTCAAAAACAACGTATTGAGAATACTGATAAAAGCCTATGAGATGCTCCTTTTATTTTATTTATTTTTATTCTTTGGTAACTGGGTAAGGCCCATTAGGCCCAAGACATGTTTTCAGGTGCTAACTGGGAGCAATTGCTAAGGGTCACACAGTATGCACGTGGAGGCTGTGGAAATCAGACCTAGGTCTGCTGGATGTACCAAACTTGTTCATGACTCCTTACTCTAACTCTAACTCATGGAGTTCTTTTACATCAAATTTTCAACATTGCCTTTTTGTGATCCCACCTCACGAACAGTGGCACTGTGATTTCATCACTCTATCACGAAAGTTCATTTCACACAGCGATCATGCCCATTCTGCATCATAAGTGCGAAACAAATTTCAGGCAGGATGGGAAAAATGACAGCTGTACTGTTCATGAGGAGGTGTTAAAAATGGCAATGCTGAAAATCTGGAATGAATATATTAAAAAGGTGACGCTATGAAGGTAGGTAGAAACTGCGCAACGCATGCTTGTAACGCAGTTCTTTTCTTGGAATTTTTGCACCAAATTTTATATATTTCAGACTTCCAATCTCATGAACAGTGGCACTGTCGCTTCGTTAATCGGTCTCAAAAGGCGATTCTGTGCAGTGACTGCAAAATCACCTTTCTCGACCAAGTGATGAAATGACAGTGACAGTGTTCATGAGGTGGGGTCCCAAGAAATGAAAAATTACGTACCTACCGTAATTCTTTATCTTTCTGTGTATCTTCATCATTCATCACAGTTGGGTATGTGGCTGGAGGTCACAACCCCATGGTAGCTTTTTTTTTTTTTGGATGGGCGGAGCCGCGCTAGCGATGGCACTGCCTCATACGGCCACGATCATGCGGGCGCCGTGGGTTGCGCCATTAGCTGTCGTTGGCCCCTTCCCGCCAGATAAAGGAAAAGATATAATAAACAAAAGGAGAAATAAGCGAACAAGAGGACAGACGAGGGAGAAAGTAGAAGCTAAAGGGATTGGGAGGGCCCCAATCTGGAAGAGGAAAAGAGAATTAAGTGGATGGGAAGAGGACAAACCCAGGGCTCGAGGTCGGGTCCCCTGGCTCTTAGATGGATTACTGCCCAGGAGTAGTTAGGAGCCTGGTAAGGCTGGCAAGAGTCGAAGGCACAGAATTTGACCAAAAGGTACTCCAGCAAGAATGACTTTCTAGAGTCATGGAAAAGAGAGAGAAGGGGGACCAGGAATCAAGGGATGTCTTCTCCCCTATCCACCAAAAAAAAGAGGAGGGGAGAAAAAAACCCTCCTCTAAAAGAAGTAAACCGATAGTCCCGAAGGCCAAGGATTAAAGGGAGGAGAGAGGAGGCAGTCCCCAACATCCCACCCCTGAAAGGGGTGGAAGCCAAAGGCAATGAGGAAAAACAGCCCCCCTGACTCCCTTCCCAGCCAAAGGCTACAGTTAAAACAACCCTTACGTGCACAAGGGTCTCCCTACTCATGACCAAATGGGGGCAGAAAAGGGCACACAGAGGGAGGAGGACCCAGAGACTGAGGCCCCAGGGGGATGGAGGGTGGGATATGTGATGAATGGTGAAGATACACAGAAAGATCAAGAATTACAGTAGGTATGTAATTTTCATATCTCATCTGTCAATCTTCACCATTCATCACAGTTGGGTGAGTACCGAGCCCCCCCAAGGGGCCAGAGACCCTAAAGGACCAAGTCCCTTAGCTCCCAGTGGGGGAGAAAACACCGAGAGGGAGAACCCCTATAGGCCCCGCGAGGCCAGAGACTGGGGAGAGTGAGACAGGGACCCCCCCCCCAGAGGGGGCAGGAGGTTGCCCCGACAGACGCTGCCTCATTCTACGGGAGAAAAGGTGGGTTCTGTGGTAGGCGGAGGAAATCACCCTACGCCGGGCCAAGGGTGACAACTGGTAAAGACGTAGCCATGCCGTCCACCTAGTGCAGATCGCTGTCCCTATGACCCTGGAAGCTTCTTCACTGGCGTTGTAAGATGCCCTCGATTGGTGCCTTGCTAGCTCCAGGCCACGTGCAGAGAGTTCAATGGCTTGTCTGGCTACCTCTGAATCAGGCTAGGAGTTGACCCAGCCTGGACCACAAGAACCTATAATAGGAAGCATAGTGGGCCTGATGAGCAGAAATCGACAGCAACAACCATGCTGAGTAGAAGGTCCTCCTCCCTCAGAAGTCAAAATCTGTGCAATCCTGATCTGGGGACTGGTCACGGTGGGGGGCACGAAGCCCATCGGGTGTGTCCAGCTGCATCAGTCCTGACTGAGGATGAGGCATACCACCTGGAGACCTCGGGGGGGGGGGCACAATACCTGTGGCTCAGATCCCTAGGGGCTGGTACTCAGGAAAAGGGTCATTGCCAGAACCGCAATGATGCCTCCTGGAAAGGAGCAGGCCAGGCGGGCACCATAAGGGTGGCTGCACTGAAGTCGCTAAAAAGGCACGTGTCCGAATGCTCCAGATTGTGCTGAGGAGTGGTGGGGAGAAATGCAGGACTTCCATCATCCTCATGAGGAAACGCTGATACTCGGCAAGATCAGCAGCAGGGGATATGCGGACAGAAGGTTCCTCTCCCCCAGAAGAGGAGGATGAGGAAGCGGAACACCTCGGAAATCCAGACATTGGCTGCTCACTGGGAGGGTGGAAAACCTGCTTGTCCATGATCCTGACGTACATAGGGAAGTGAGCAGCTGCACCTCTGAATTGCTCCCAGAAGAGAGGCACCCTAGGACCAAGAAAGCCTGGGAGAGCAGGAGATGGTGACAGAGGAGAGGGGGCAAGGCCAACAACAGAAAGCGATCATCCTCTGGCTGGGTAAGAGAGTGCACCAGAAGCCTCAAGAGAAGAGGGGGGCTCTGGAAAATCCAACAGCTGACAGCTGATCAACCATGCTGGAACTGCCTAGGCTATACCATGAAGATGCCCCCCTGTGAGGTGCCGGGACTGTGGAATTCCAAAAGGATGGTCCCTACCCTCCAAAGACCAGGGCCCTCTCGAGGAGACCGAGAAGGAAGGATGGATGGGGGGTCCATGCTACAATTCCTTCCCGAACCCGGGTGGGTCCCAGAAAAGGGTCGCCACATCGAACCCTGACCCCTCAACCCCTTGGAATCCAAAAAAGCCCTCCTCCTCGAAAACACTAGCCTAGGCAGCTGACAGCCCTGGACAGTCCCCGAGGGGGCCACCCAGGGAGTAGCACCCTCCCTTCCCATGGGTGCTCTGATCGGCCCTAAAGTTGGGCGATCCAGGCACACCACCTGAGGAGGTACCACAACTGAGGGGGCAGAAAACCCTACGAGCCCAGGATGCAGGGCGATAGTGGCCTGCACCACCGCCTGCTGGTCAGCACCAACCCTAGACTCAGGGGCAACCACCCACTCCTCAGAGGGAGGCTGGCTCCGGTCAGCCGAGGAAACTACAAGGGTGTCCACGTGGACTGCCAACTCCAAAGAGTTGGACAGCCGGTCCGAACCAGACTCTGAGTCCGTCTCCGAAGAGGTAGAGATCGAAGTCTGGTGCCAGACTGTACGCGGACGCCTGCTCCCATCCAGACCGAAGGAGGCGCCAGTCCGGGTGTCTGCACCAGAGCCGTCACCAAACTCTCCAATGGCACCTCGAACGGTGCCCGAAGAAGAGATGGCATGGAGAGCGGTAGCAAAAACAGAGTTGATGCCTGCCACAGCGCTGTCCTGACCCATGGCACCATGAGCGGCTCCAAAGTCAGGGACGGCATCGACAGCTCCCTTGGCGCTGCAAGTGGCGCCAAGGTCGACACCTCACACAGCTACGTAAGCAGCACCAGAGCTAAACATGGCACCGTCCCCAGCCTCGGTGCATGAGAACTGGTTGAAGATGTTGTCGTAGAACCTCCCACGGCACCGTCAGCACCATCAGTGCTGAGAATGGCATCAACAGCAGAGACAGCACCGAGCATCAGACTGGCGCTGCCCATGGCACCATCAGGGCCCATGGCGCCACAGCCCAAGATGGCCCTGACGGATGACATTGAGGATGGTGCTGACCCAGGCTTCCCAGCCCAAGGAAATGATACCGGGGGAGCATTTATCCCCGAAGGGGCGACTGTCAAAGCGGTGCCTCCCACCCGCCCCCCGGGGGAGTGGACTGGGCCTCCTGTACCGCCGAAGGGGCTTCTGCCATGGCGAGGCTACTAGAAGCAGTAGCCCCCCTCCTCAACGGTCCATGTAGAACCGGGAGGGGACCTGGAGGAAAGGCCAAGAGACCATGGCTTGGTCTGATGAGTACACGCCCGTCCCGCGAAAGTCGGCGGAGCCTGTCCAATTTTCCACGTGCATGGCTTGATGACATGATGGTCCATGGAGAAGCAGGCGTCGCACGAATCCATGCCATGAAGCGGGCCAAGACACATGAGACAACGATCATGCTGGTTGGTAACGGAGTACTTGTGGCCTCAGGGGCACTGACGCATAGGGTCCCGCCCTGTTTTCAATGATTTCTTGTCCCCCAACCGAGACATCATTGATGGAAAAACAATTCAAACAAAGACCTGATGTCGCTGAAAATTAAAATAAGGAACAGTCTTACCACAGCAGTGTCGAGTAGTGGTGAAAACGGAACCGGCAGGAAACTATATTTGGTGTCGAAGACACAGAGTCAAAACACTGGTAGGCCTGAAGAAAGCAGCTCCATGGCGGGAGATGAACTGGAGAGAGTGCGGGGTCGACGACACCCTTGGCCAACCCAGGCGCCACAGTACATCGGCCTTGAGGGCAGCGCCGTTGGTGCGTTGACTCTGCCCACCCCCTTCCCAAAAAAAAGCTCCCATTGGGGTCGTGACCTCCGGCCAGAACCCAAAGGAGAAGACTGACACAGATAAGATCAGGTTTTAGGTACAGCATCTGGTATGATCCCCCACTGACAGGAAAAAGGGGGATGGAGGGAAGGACGCCATGGTCTAATGGAGGAGATTCTCTTGAAGATCTACTGTTATGGTAATTTCTTACATGACTGTTCTATCTTCTTCGAAGATCTCTCCTCCATTAGGCCACAACTTTGGAATAAGTCCCAAGCAGTGCAAAGTGAACTGGAAGGATGATCAGGACAGGAGGCCTTGCAATACAGCAAGCTCAAAGCCAGCACATCTACGAGAAACAATATCCGGACTGTAATGTTTCGATAAAGTGTGAATATTGCACCATGTGACTGTAGCACATATAGTAGCAGATATGGACATTTTGAAGCGGGCAACAGAAGTGGCCATACCCATTGCAGAGTGACCACAAAGAACAGGTTACTCACCTGTAACAGTAGTTCTAGGAGTGGTATATGTTGTTCATCCACACTTATTGGCATTGTTCCGTTCTGTAAATCTGCAGGAAGTCTTCAAGCTAGCTCCTCCCACCTACCGGGTGGTATATGTCTCGGCTCGCCCCATGATGCCAGATCTTAACCCTGGAAGCCAGGTTACGTGCATCCACAGTCAGGTGGTCCATGTGGGCGAACAACATATACCACTCCTAGAACTACTGTTACAGATGAGTAACCTGTTCTTCTATTAGCATGGATATGTTGTTCATCCACACTCTCTGGCAGACTCAAGCAGTTCTCCGGGAGGAGGAGGCAAGGCACACCTACTTGGGAACAGAGATTGGAGAACTGAGGTCCCAAAACCAGCATCCTGGCGTGACTCAAGGTCGATGTGGTAGTGGGTAATGAAGGTGTTTACTGACTTCCAGGTAGCAGCCTGACAGATTTCCTGGATAGCGATGTCCCTGGAAGCAGCCACAGATGGAGCAGTATGGCACGTGGAATGAGCTCTTATCCCTCTTGGAGGCTCCTTGCCTGCCAACTCATAACACAGACCTATGCATGATGTAATCCATCTTGCAATGGTCCATTTGGCTGCAGGTCTGCCAGAAGCGGCTTCAGCGTAGGTGACAAACAGCTGGCAAACCTCTCCATGAATTTCTGCCATCCTTTCCTTATAATAGGAGACAGCATGTCTCAGGTCTAAAGTATGGAGCCTGTACTCGGTGTCCGAGGTGTAATTAGGGTAGTATACCAACAGAGTCAACACCTGGTTAAGGTGAAACTCTGACACCACCTTCGGAAGGAATTTCGGGTGGGGCACGAGGACAACTTTGTCCCTGTGAAAGACCAGATAAGGGCAGTCCACCGAAAGCACCAGGAGCTTCCCTGTCCTTCTGGCTGATGTGATAGCCACCAGGAAGGCTGTCTTCCACGACAAGTGTGACAGCTCACACTTGTGCATGGGTCCGAATGGCTTACCAATGAGCTTTGCCAGAACCAGCAGTAGATCCCATGGAGGTGGAGGTTCACGTACCGGAGGGGATAAGTGATCCAGGCCTTTGAAAAAGCGCCCAACCACTGTCTCCTGTGCCAATGTCGGCTGACCGGCTCAGGCCCGGTAAGCAGAAATGGCTGCCAGGTGCACCCTAAGAGTCGATGACCACAGATCCCCTTTGGAGAGAGAGACCAAAGGTAGTCGAGAATGCTAGCCACAGAACAGGATAAGGGATCCAGACCCTTACCCTGACCCCAAATGAAAAATCTTTTCCATTTGAAGGCATAACATTTCCTGGTCAATTCCTTTGTAGATGCCTCCACTATGGTGTAGACATCTTCGGAAAGACCCAAAGCATGGAACTCTAGCTGCTCAGGTACCAGGCTGTGAGGTGCAGGGATTGAAGGGCCATATGGAAAACCTTCCCCTGGCTGAGAGATATCAGGTCTGGGTGTGTACAAAGCTGCTCCAGGGCCTGAAGCTGAGGCGATCTGGATACCAGAACTGGCGTGGCCAGTCTGGGGCTATCAGAATCACCTTTGCCTTGTCCCTCCTCACCTTGAGTAACACCTTGTGGATCGAGGGAAAGGGAGGGAAGGCATAGAGGAGGCCTGGGGTCCACGGCTTCGAGAAGGCATCCCCCTGCAGGCATGATACAGCCTCAGCTTGTTTTCCCTGGAGGCAAACATGTCTACCATTGGTTTGCCCCAATGGGAGAACAGGCTGTAAGCTACCTCTGGATGGAGACACCACTTGCGGGATGTTTGGCCTATGCGGCTGAAAGCATCCGCCAGCTGGTTCAAGGCTCCCTGCCACATGGATGGCTAGGAGATCCCCTCTAACCGGCTCCAGCGAGGGTCCAGATGCGGATCACTTCCTTGCACAGCAAACGAGAGTGCATGCCGCCCTGTTTGTTGAGGTAGTACATGGTTGTGGTGTTGTCGGTCTGGACTTGAACCACTTGATTCCGGAGCTGAGGAGTGAAAGCTGACAGTGCCAGTCTAACTGCTCTCAGCTCCAACAGGTTGATGTGGCATCAGGACTTCTCGGGGGTCCAGAACCCATGGGTCCTGTTGTCCCCCATGTGGGGTCCCCAGCCCATGAGAGAGGCATCAGTCATGAGGACGACCGTCAGCTCGGGACGGACAAATGGGATCCCTTCCTGCAACCGGTCTGGGGCTGTCCACCAGTGGAGAGCGTCCCACATCTTCTGAGTTACAGTGATCAGCTGGTTGAAATGACCGTGGCACTGAGTCCACTGGGCGGCTAGCTCCCATTGGAAGGGGCGCGATGCAATCGAACCTAACGGACCACTGAGGTGCATGACCATGTATCCCAGAAGGCGCTGAAAGTCCTGTGCAGGGCGCAAGTGCCCAACCAGAAATGATTCGGCAAAGGAGGAAAGAACCTCTGCCCTGTCTGCTGGGAGCCAAGCTCTGCCCTGATGAAGCCCATCACCTGTGAAGGCACGAGTTCTGACTTGGTCTCGTTGATCAGGAGGCCGAGCTGGGAGCAGATTTGAAGGGCCAGTTCCCTGGACTTTTCCACCTCCTGTTGGGTGGAACCTACCAGGAGCCAGTCGTCGAGGTAGGGGTAAATTCTGACCCCTCTACGCCAGAGATGGGCTGCTACCATTGCTATGCATTTGGTGAAGACCTGTGGGGCCGATGACTGGCTGAACGGCATAGCTCGGAACTTGTACAAGGTCCCTTCGACCCTGAAGCGGAAGAACCGCTGATGGGATGGACAGATTGGGACGTGAAAGAACGTGTCCTGCCGATCCAGTGAACAGAAATGAAAATTATGTACCTACCGTAATTCTTGATCTTCTCTTGTATCTTCACCATTCATTACTGTTGGGTGTCAGCCGGAGGCGTGCACCTGCAACGGGAGTGTTTTTTTTTGGTTTTTTTTTAATGTAGAGGAGTCGATGGCGCCGCCCCCTGGAGTGACGCTCTGCGTACAGCGCGAGGGGTAGCCGTTAGGCACCGCAGACTCCTCCTCCATCCCAGTTCTGTTGGCCAGAGAGGCGAAAAAAGGGTTAGAAGAAAGAGTGAGGCAAGAGAGCCGAGGGATAGAGAAAGGAAAGGATATAAACTGAAAAAGGAATAAGCCGATAGAGGATAGAAGGGAAAAGAAGAACTGCCTACCATAAGGGACCGAAGGGCCTCGCTTCTGGGGCGGCTCTAAGGGAGGAACAGATAGGGAGGAGAAAGAAGAAGGGTAAAAAGAGAGAAGAATAGGAGGGGAGGCTAGGAGGTGGGGAGACTGCCGTTGGCAATTAGTTAAGGGTTATAAGCTTGGAACCACAAACAAGGGAGCAAGGATCCCATTTTGGAATTGAAAGAGAAGGTCAACTGAACTTCTCGCTCAGAATGGACACCAAAGGCAGGTTCCCTAACCTCCCGCCTACCCGTTTTTCCCAGACTCCAGCCAGGAGCTCTTTGATCATTAAGAAGGAAAAACTCTGTTCCAAGCGAGAGCTGCCAGCTAGGAGGGAGGAAGCCCACCAGCATTTTGTTAAGTGATAACACAGTATCATGTGAAATTGGGGGGGTGCCCGCAGGGGGCACCCCTATGCCAAAGAGAGAGAGCGGGAACTCAATCGGACTGCCTAGAGGCAAGGCAGGGAACACTCTTTAAGGAAACTGGAGTGCCGGATAGCACTACACCTGTAGAGGCTGACATAATAGGATTAAGACTTGCCAGAAGTGGTCTGGAAAAGAGGAGTCGAGTCCCGAAAGGGATCGTCTCTTTAAACTGTGAATTGAGAAGAAATGGCTGGGGAGAACCAAGAGATGCCCATTAAGGACAGTCAGAAAGAGTTCCCTCAGGACAGATAAATGAAGCTCATTCCTCCTATTCTCAGAGGGAAAGATCCGTTCAGAAGATCGGAAAGAGAGCATGTAAAACAAAAAAATTTTTTTTTGGCTTAATGGCCCAGGGAGAAAAAGGAGGGATGAGCAGGGAGGGGGAGACGCCGAAGAAGGAGGCCCTTGAGGGGGATGGTGGGAGGGATTCAGTAATAAATGGTGAAGATGGAAGAGAAGATCAAGAATTACAGTAGGTACGTAATTTTCATATCTTCCCATGTCAGTCTTCACCATTCATTACTGTTGGGTGAGTACCAAGCCCCTTCCCCCTAGAAAAAGGGGGAGGGAGAGAGAAAACCCCTACGGAACAGACCCATCAGCCTCCTACTGGTGACAAGTAGAGAGGGGGAGACCCTGACCAATAGACAAGAGTCTAAGGTGGGTGAGGAGGAGAAGACGCCCCCAAGGGGACTGTGGGAAGGGGGCTGCCCCTGAAGACGTCTCCTCCCCCTATGGGAAAATAGGCGGGTCCCTCGGAAGGCAGAGCCAGTCACCCTACGCCGGGCCATGGGTGACAGTCGGGAGAGACGAAGCCATGCTGTCTGCCTGATGCAGATCGCTGTCCCTATTAGCCTGGATGCCACCTCGTTGGTGTCATAGGATGCCCTCGCTGGTGCCTTGCAAGCTCCAGACCATGTGCAGAGAGGGCAGCGGCTTGTCTAGACTGCGTGAGTCAGGTAGCAAAGCTAAGACCTGAGCCAGCATCACCACAGATGCCTGTTGTAAGCAGCGCAGGAGCCTGACGGGAGAAATCCAGTCATGCATGACCAGGCGAGGGCCTAGAAGGAGTATCTAGGGATGTCCAAACCTGAAGGTGGGTGAGGTGGGGAACCTAGAGATTTCGTGGGGGCACAACACGCCTCCTGCAGTCTTCTGGGGCTGGAGAAGGAGTGGCTGGAGACTGCCAGGTGCGGATAGACGCTCCTGGAATGGAATCGCCAGAAGGCACCACACTTTCTAGTTCCAAAGAAAACCGGGGGCATCGCCCATTTTGGACCTCAGAAAATTAAACAAATTCCTTCCCAAGAGAATTCAAGATGATATCGTCAGGGACCCTGTTGCCCTTGCTTCATCAACACAACTGGTTAGCCTCCCTGGACATGCAGGATGCTTACCAGCACATTCCTATTCACCCAAAGCATCACAAATACCTAAGGTTTGTGGTTTTGGGACAGCATTATCAGTTCAGAGTCCTGCCCTTTGGGCTATCCTCAGCGCCGCGAGTTTTTACAAAGTGTTGTGCAATTCTCGCAGCACATCTCAGAAAAGTCGGAATACAAATATTCCCATATCTGGACGACTGGCTTCTAGCGATCCCTTCCAGGCAAGGAACTCTCAATGCCGTTGCCACGGCCTCAGACTTTCTCACATCCATGGGAGTCCTGCTAAACCTCAAGAAATCGCAGCTGCAGCCCTCCCAGAGGCTCCTTTTCATAGGAACTCTTCTGGACACCTCCTGTGCGAAAGCGTTTCTACCAGAGGACAGAAGGAGCAATATCGTACAGATGGCCCGATACTTCAGACAGAACAGCTCAGTTCAAGCTATCTCGATGCAACGGATGCTAGGTCTCATGGCATCCTCGGTGTTCACTGTACCCCTAGCACGCCCTCACATGAGAACCTCTCAGTGGATGCTCAGTACTCAGTGGTCCCCAACCACTCACCTCAGTCCTTTCTCATCAAGGTGATGTCTTAGAAATGAGAGGTCCTTTATGCAGTCCGGGCTTTGAAGGACATTCTCTGTCACAAGAACATTCTCCTTCAAGCGGACAACAAAGCAGTGATGTATTACTTCAACAAGCAAGTGGGGCTCACTCTTACCCTTATGCAGGAGGCGGTGAGGTGTGGGAATGGTGCTTGAGCACAAGGCTCTAATTCAGCGGCCTACCTGCTGGGAGTGCAGAGCGAACTACTTGAACCGTCTCAGCAGACGGAGACAGATCCTCACGAATGGTCTCGACTCAACCGTAGTTCAGTCACTATTCATGAGCGGGAAATCCAGACCTGGACCTTTTGCATCCCCACTCAATACAAAACTGCCTCTCTTCTGGTCCAGAAATCCAGGGCCTGGCATTTTCTTTTAGGATGCTTTCAGGCTGCAGTGAACAAAATGCTTTCTATACGCCTTTCTGCCTCTTCCTCTAATTCAGAGGGTACTTCTCAAGTTCAAGTCCCATTGCTCCCTTCTGGCCTCGGCAGATATGGATTCCATTACTCAACAGTATGTCGGAAACCCCTCCGAAACCGCTTCCCCTTCAGACGAACCTTCTGACTCAGGGGCCTGTGGTCCATCCCAATCTGAGATCGCTTCACCTTCACGCTTGGCTTCTGAAGAGATAGAAGTGAACAGGGTCAATGTCTCCTGCAGAATTTCAGATATTCTTCTGGCTGCATGCAAGCCAGCCACTAGGAAAACTTACACAGCCAAATGGAAGCGTTTTTCACTCTGGTGTGCAAAATCCTCTTTGAATCCTTTTTCCTGCCCACCAAATAAAGTTCTAGAGTACCTTTTGGACCGCTTAAATTCAGGTCTGCAATACTCTACAGTCAAGGTTCACCTTTGTGCCATTTCAGCTTATCATGAGCCAGTACTTTCCTTGTCACTGGCTCAGTTATCCGTGGTTAAGAGGTTCCTTAAGGGAATTCTGCATACCAGACCTCTTATCAGACGTCCAGTCGCAACCTGGGACATTAATCTTGTGCTAGACATGCTCTCTCGAAAACCTTTCGAGCCTCTAGCTACCTGTGAGTTGAAATTCCTCACTTGGAAAACGGCCTTCCTAGTGGCCATTACTTCGGCCCACAGGGTCTCTGAGATACATGCCTTGGTCACAGACCCTCCGTATACTGTGTTTCATAAAGGCAAAGTAGTTCTTAGGACCCATCCTAAGTTTCTCCCTAAGGTTGTTTCAGAATTCCATCTAAACCAACCTTTGATCCTTCCTACTTACTTTGCAAACTTCCAAAATGAAAGGGTGTTCTCTTCATTCTGTGGACGTCAAAGGGCTTTCGTTTCTATTTAGATAGGACAAAAGATTTTATAAGCTCAACAACTGTTTGTTTCCTTCAAGCGAGACCGGCTGGATCAACCTGTAGCTATCAGATGCATTTCAGCATGGCTGGTGGCATGCCTTCCATGCCTGTTATTCCATGGCAGGGGAGTTAAGCTGGAAGGCAGAGTGTACGCTCACTCTACTTGGGCGGTCACAGCATCTCTGGCGGAAATCCGCAACGTGCCCATTGCAGATATTTGCAATGCGGCCACCTGGAGCTCAGTGCATACTTTTGTCAAACCCTATGCCCTGGATGTCCATGCCAGATGACAAGTTTCGTTTGGCAGAACCATCCTCAATGGACTTCTGTCCTAAATCTGTGAGCTCTTGGTCTCTCCTGCCGCCCTCTCAGGGGATTATTAGCTCGGTACTCTCCCATTAGTGTAAATGAGTGGTGGAGACTTTATGTCCAGGAAGATACAGAAATTACATACCTACCGTAATTCTTGATCTTCTTGGATGAAGTCTCCACCACTCATTCACACGCCCACCCACCATCCCCGAGGCTCACCTCTGTTGTTGGTCTTCACTCCCTCAATCTTTAGGCTGTGAAGACTTCTTTCTTGACCCTTCTTATACGGGTCTTCCGGACTATCTTATATCCGGTTTTTGGTTAGGCTATCCTTCTAGGTTAGTTACGCTGCCTCCTCGGAACAAAAGGTACTGAGGCGGTTGGTGGGTCTCGCCGAAAGTCATTGCCGCAGCAAGCAGAGGCTCACTCGCTGCTCCTCACGGCTCCATCTCTGGCACTGGCCCTCCTGCAAAAAGTTTGCTCCCGCTGGGTCCTAGCGCCTCCGGCGTAGATCCCATTAGTGTGAATGAGTGGTGGAGACTTCTTCCAAGATCAAGAATTACGGTAGGTACGTAATTTCCATTTCTTGACTCTGTATGCGGCACTGGGGTAGGGTCCTTGGGGGCCTACCTCAACACCATTTGTGCTCTGTGCAAAATACCATGATCCAGCAGTGTTGGGAGGGTTCCCATTGGGGACGCTCATAGCCCTGCTGGCACAGTTTCCCGGGTCCCTGGGGCCAGGGCCAATGTCGTTGGTGTTGCCGTTGTCATGTGCTGTGCTGTTGGCTCTTCAACCCCCTCTTCTCTGCTACTCTGCAGAGTGAGGGTGTGGAGGGAGACCAGTCAGACCCTGATGTCATCATTTCTGTTGGTGTGGAGGATAACTTGTATTATGAGAGAGCTCAGATCTAGTTTCTGTGTCTGTACCTCAAGAGAACCGCTTCTTCGCCTCTGCTTAGAAATATTCACTGCACATTGAATTTCAAGCCAACAGCATTGGACCAAGCTAGCACCTCCAACAGGAGATTTAAAATGTGCCTAATATCCTAGTTTCTTAATTCCTTCTCTTCCACCAACCCTAGAGGCACTCTCAGAAGTGGCTTGGAGGTGACCTGCTACTGTTACAGCAGTCCCTAAACAGGCAAGCAAGAAATATGCAGCTCCTAGAACTAGGCCTGCTAATGTCATTGTTATTCTGGCTGGGAATGACAAAGACACAGTGCCCAAGGAGGTCACAGCGCACCCTACTAACAAGGAATTAGATAGGCAAGTGGGTCTGTGCCTTGACTTCCCTTAACATGAGGCTAGCTAGCTACCAAGACCACTTATCTGAGTACTGTATACTCTCTGGAGCAAGCTTAAGTCTCTGGCAGAGGCTCTGGCAGACACAGAGGCTGTTAAACAAGTTATTGAATCTAACAGCCACCAACTTCAAGTCTCTGTGGCTGCCTTTGATGCGGCAGCTTGCCTGTGGCTGCAGTTATGTACATCAGGTGGCACTCCTGGCTGCGGACTGCTGACCTGCATCCAACAACAGATAATGAATGTGCCCTTTGATGGCATTTATCTGTTGTCCAGCAGGTGGAGCAATCTCTTAAAGAGTCTAACAAGACCAGAACAAGTCTTAAGACTTCAGGCCAGCTCCCTATAACCTACAGAGATCTAGGGTATGTGGCTCTTTTCACAACAAGCAGCCCTTTTGTATGGGCAGCAGAGGAGCCCAAAACAATAAAGCTCAGCCTCCCCTGCCTCAGAAGAAGGTGTAGGTGCCAAAAGCACTCAGTGCTACCATCTGAAGCTGTGGACCAGTTCAGCTTTAGCTGCCCAAGGTGGACCTTTCCTCTCCAATAGAGGGCACCTGACCCATTTTTAACACCTGTGGGAGTGCATTTCGACATATTTGTGAATCCTCAGGATTATGCGAGAGCAGTACTCCCTGGAATTTTTGAAAACCCCTCTGGACTGTCCTCCCAGAAGGTAGCTTTCATTGTCAGCTCACATGTCAGACCTGCTGGCACAGGAGATTGCCGGCCTTCTGAGCAACAGGGCAGTGAAAAAAGTGCCAGAGTCCAAATGGAACACAGGGTTCTACTCCTACTACTTCCTGGTACTGTAGAAATCAGGGGGCATGCACCCCCTTCTCAACCTCAGAAATCTTAACAAGTACATGGATCAAGAAAAATTCAAGAAGATTTCTCAGGGCTCTCTGTTGCCCTTCCTGAAGCAACAGGACTAGCTAACATCTCTGGACATGCAGGATCCATACCAGTACATACTGGTACCCCAGCCACCACAGATACCTTCAGTTTTGTGTGCAGGGCAAAACTGCCAGTTCAGAGTGCTACACTTAGGCTTTCCTTGGTGCTACGAGCCTTTACAAAGTGCTTTGCAGTAGTAGTAGAAGACTTTATTTCCTTAGCATGTAATCCCAGGGACTCCGAACAGTAATCATAAATACATGCACCATTAATAAAACAATTACATAAGTAAAATAAATAAAAATTATAAAGTATATATAAAAACAAAAACTACAATATGCAGAAGTAAAGTGTGGCAGTTCAGAGCTTGGAAATAAGGTAGTGCCAAAGGCCTCCCGAAAGAGGAAAGACTTCAGGCCTCTTATAAAGGCCTCCACTGTAGGGGGCCTCTCTCAGAGCTCTGGGGAGCCAGTACCATAGGGCAGGGCACGACAAGTGAAAAAGCATGATGTCCTGAGGATTTCAGTCTTGCCCTTGGAACAGCTAAGAGGCCCACCTCAGAGGAGCAGAGAAGGCGAGAGGTCTGATACGGAGTCAGTAGGTTTCTCAAGTAGCCAGGGCCCAGTCCATATAGGGCCTTGTAGGTCAGCAAGCTGACCTTGAAGGTGATGCGCCACATCCACTGCAGCCATTGCAGTTCGTACAGGCTGGGGTTATATGACAAGACCTGGGAAGGCCAGTCAACAACCTGGCTGCTGCGTTCTGCACTGGCTGCAGACATTATAAGGACCACCACTCACCCCAAGGTATAAAAAATTACAGCAATCAAGTTTAAAAGTGATGAATGCATGTACCAGTGAGGGCAGATCATCCGTACTCAAAGCACACCTCAGAAAGCTTGGGCTCCAGGCCTTCCCACATCTGGATGATCAGCTAATCTCAGGCCTCTCCAAAAAGGAGACAGAGCAGGTTGTAGCCACTCCCTTTAAATTCCTAATGTCCATGGGAGTCCTGCTGAACTCCTTGAAGTCTCAACTGGAGCCCTTCCAGGTTGTACTGTTCATAGGAGCTGTTCTGGACATGGCCCGAGCTCTGGCCTTTCTTCAAGAAGGCAGACTACGAGCAGTCTTGCAGATCGCATGCTAGATCATGGAACACAAGACTGTTCAAACCCACTCATTGCAATGCGTGCTGGTATTGATAGCTTCCTCAGTGTTCACAGTGCCTCTGGCATGTCTGCACATGAGGACAACCCATTGGATGCTCTGTGCACAGTGGTCACAGGCATCATACCCTCAAAACTATACCATCCAGGTGCCAAACCCCTTGTGAGATCCCTGATGTGGTGATCAGTGGAGGATAGCTTCATTCAGGACTTCCGTCTCCCCACCAGAGCCAGAGGCAGTCCTCACTATGGATGTTTCTGTACTGGGGTGGAGAGTCCATTGTTAGGGCTTTCAGACACAAGGTGTTTGGGACCTGTCAGAGTCGCATCTTCACATCAGTGCACTGGAGATGCAAGCAATTCTGTATGGCCTGAAAGCCTTAGTGGACTTGGATTTGGTCAGCCAAACAAACAGTTCTCCAGACAGACTTTAGCCTGTCATGTAACGGTACCTGGAATAGAGGATCCTGCTCCAAGCAATCTTATCTGAATACTCTGGCAGACAAGCTCAGTTGAACCAGAGGCTGATCCTCACAAGTGGTCACTAGCACCAGGCATTGTGAGATCACTATTCGATGAATGGGGCATCCCAGGTGTGAACCGCTTTTTCATCCTCCCTCTACACCAGACTGCATTGTTTCTGCTCCAGAAGTTCAGGACGTGGTGTTTTCTATCAGGATGCATTCAGACTGCCATGGCAAAAATCAGTTTTTGTTTACATTTTCTCCAATTCCTCTCATGGAGATGCTTGGGGGTGTGGGGGCATGATGATTTTAGTGGCCCCCTGCTGGCCTCAGCAGATTTGGTTCCCCTCTATTGAAATGGCTTTCAGCCAGCAAACTGAGACTTCTGCCACTTAGAACAGTCTTACTGACTCGGGGTCAGCTGGTCCATCCCAACCTGCACGCCTCTCATTTCTAGGCCTGGCTTCTGAAAAGATAGACAAGAACAGGTACAAGGTATCTGAGAGGGTCTCTAAAATACTTTTGGCTGCCCATAAACCTTCCACCAGGAAGACATGCACAGCCAAATGGAAAAGATTTTCTATCTGGTGCTCCAAAACCTCAGTGGATCCCTTCAGGTGTCTACATGACAAGGTTCTGGAGAGCTTACTGAACCTTTCTGAAGCTGGCCTGCAGTATTCCATTGTTAAATTCCACCTATGTCCTATTTCAGCATACCACAACCTGTAGGTATCCTCTACATATCACAGCTGCTGTTTAAGAAGCTTATCAAGGGTATTTTGCACACAAGGCCTGTCATCAGGAAGCCGGTGGTTTCCTGGAATATAAACCTTGTGCTGTAATGCTTTTTTACAAGCTCTGTGAGCCCATTGCAACCTGTGACTTGAAGTTTCTAACCTGGAAAGTAGTATTTCTGGTGGCATCACTGCATGCAGAGTATCTGAAATCCATGCTTTGGTCACAGATCCTCGTATACTATTTTCCATAAAAGATCAACAGTTATGATAAGTGTGTAACCTGAGCTTCTTGTAGCTCCTTTTCCATCTATGCCATTATTTTTTTTTTTTTTATCACGGCTGCTGTTTTCACCTTTGCACTGCAGCGTGAGCTGGCATGGGGCATCCAGCTGCCGGCCCTGTCCGCCTGGGCGCTGGGTAGCTCATACTGCACCCAGGAGGATCCGGGATGGCCATCATGCCATCCTGCTGGAGAGCCCCCCTCAGCTGCTTCCAGCCAGGACAGCCCGGACCTTCCTGATGGGACTCCACACAAGTCTTCCGGGCAGCCCAGGCGCAGCCATCGAGCCGCAAGGTCGCACCAGCCTTTTTTCCTTTCTGTCCCCATGGGAACACGGATATGCAGTGACATCAGGCATGAAGTGCGATGTTCACCACATCCCCAAGCTGTCAACCTCACGGTAGTACCCCAGGCATCCCCAGAGGTCGCTACCCGCGATAAGTGATCCCTGATCCACCCCAGGACTAGGAGAGCAGTCGTCGGATACTTGATCCCAGTCCTCCCTGCGGCCCCTGACTGACCCAGCTCGTTCCCAAACCTGGGTCGCTGGCGTGGTGCGAGGTATGGCATCCAGCGCCTCAACTCTCAGCACCACCGGGCCGGCCATTCTATGCCATTTTGAGCTTTAAAAGGTGGACTTCGAGGGACTGCTGGCACCTTTTCCATATGGCCTGGTTGAACTGGGAGCAGACCTCACAATCCTTGACTTCAGTTCAACCTCAGTTCTTTTCCCGCCGTCAACCCACGAACATTGGATCTATGGACGTCAGAGTTGCAGTCAACCGCCTTTTTTCTCGCGCAGTTTTTTTTCTCATTAAAAAAAATTTCCTTGACAGTTTTTTTGTCAGTTTAATGTCTTCATTGACACAACGGCAAAAATCAGTGTGTGCTTGCTGGAAGCAGATCCCGGCGAAGGACGGCCATTTTGCCTAGGCCCAGACCACTGGCCGGGTGATTGTGTGCACTGCCTCAAGTTTAATAACAAGACCAGGATTCGCCTCGCCAACACCTTGAAGGCCTATCTTCTCGAGCAGCAAATAGTTGCCATGCAGAAGGCCCCATCGGGACACAGTTCGTCCTTCTTCAACCAGGAGTCTCCCCAAGGAGAAGAGATCGGGAGGAAACACCACCACCGGGAGAAGGAGAGGCCAGATCGAGTCCTGCCCAAAGTCACCTCACGGACGTCTACTACTACTTCCACCTCTGGAGGAGGTCGAATTGGTCCCCCCAGGTACCAGAGCAGCTTCTGGGGACACCTACAGGAAGTCGACTGCCTCTACACAGGTGAAAGGTAGGGAGTCTTCTTCTAAGGGACAGCCGTCCACCCGGATCCTCGTGGCCCACTGACCCCACAAACATGGATCGACCCATGAGGGACAGGCGTTGGCTTTGGGCAGATCCACAGATCCTGGCACCTAAAAGCCTTCTGGGACATCCGAGAAACACAAGAAGCCGTATGACCCAGCAAAACGCCGTGGGGTCATCAGATACTGGAGACCTCCCCCACCAGAACACCGGGCATTGTCTGCTTCTCAGATGACCAGACACACTTACTCTGCATCAGAAAAGGAGCAAGCACCTCTTGCAAAAGAAAGGCCGTCGGTCCCTAAGGACTGGTTGTCAGCCCTGAAGGATAGTCCATCAGCCCCGGCAACCGATTCCCCAGACACGGGGGTACCGGACGCCCAGCAGCCTCCATCAAAAGAACCGGATGTCAGGCCACCAGACACAGAGGATCTGATGCCCAACGTACCCGTTGACAGAGTGCTTGAGGACTGGTCACCACCACCTCTGGACCAGACGCCTGGACCCTCCGGCACATCGAACCAGACACCCCCACCACCAGTCATTCCACTAGCTGTGGTGGGAGCACGATTTAATGCATGGTGGAATACCATCAAAGGGGATCTTCTCCCCAGACCCAGGGATCCATGACCAGTATCTCCTCCACCTAGAGACCTCACCCCTGAGCAGCCTTTACCACCAAAGGAGCTCCAGCCGCAAGATAAAGAAGACAGGCGGACGCCTGGGTCGAGCAGCTGCAAAAGGCATCCATCGTCCGTCCCATCCTCCAGCGGATGCCCGCTGTCGTCTTCAGGGGACGATGCAGGGGACTCGTCTTCAGACTATTCCTCAGAGTACAAGCTTCCCGTTCCATCTCCAAATCTGAGGGACTCGGCGAGGTCACCCCCAGATGACCCATCCTTTTTGGACATTATGTGCCATATTCAAACTCTATACCAATGGGACACAGAAGAATTAGACCCAGAACGGTGCAGACTGGCCAAATTCTCGGGAGCCACAGATCCTAAGCCATTGGTCCCCCCCACCTTTGGTGGAACCTTTTCAAGATGTGACCAGGTCCATATGGAGGCACCCAACCACTACGACCGCAGTACCTTGTAAGGCTGACAGACTTTACAAAACACCAAAAGGGGAGCCCTTTCTGGGTGAACACCCAAAGGCAGACTCGATGGTCCTGACAGCTGCCCATGGCAGGGCACAACAGCCATGTCACATGAGTGCTCAGCCACCGGACCCAGAATCTAAAAAATTGGACCAAATGGGACACAAGGTGTACTCCTCAGCAACTTGCACTGTTAGGTCACTCAACTTCCTGGCCCACATGATCACCTACCAAAAATCCCTGTGGGCAAAGGCAATGGACCTGGTCAAGGCACAGCCAGATTCAGAGGGTAAGGCGGAACTCCTTGCTGTCATTCAGTCTGGCATGGACGTGGATAAGCACGTGCTCAGGAGTTCTTATGACTCCGTGAATACAGCAGCAAGAGCAGCGCCCACCGGCATTTGCATGCAGAGGCATGGTTGGCTCAGGGTTTCGGGCTTTAGACAGGATCTTCAGGATGCTATCTTGGATGCTCCTTTTCAAGGACCAGTCCTGTTCAGTCAGGACACTGAAAAACTAACCACCAGACTTCAAGATTTGCATAAAGCTGTATCTGAAGTCCACAGAATGTACGGTTGGAGCCACAATTGACCGCTATCCTTTGGAAAAATCAGGGACAGCAAGGAAGGCACCAGACACAACATAAGGAGGCTTCAAAGAAAAGGCCACCCTGTTACTTCAGGCGCCCAGGGCCCTAAAAATCCCAAGGTGCCAAGACCTCCCAGCCTACACCCTCCAACACAGCATGACTCCCTACGGACCCCTCTCCCCCCACCACCACCACCACAGCCCAGTGCAGGGGAGGCAGTGGGAGGGAGATTCTCCATCTACCTATCCGGATGGTCCAGTATAACATAGGACCAATGGGTCCTCCCGATAGTAGAAAGGGGATACTCCCTAGAGTTCACCCAGTTTCCACCTGACAAACCACCAGTCCCCATCCACTGCTCACCCTCCCATGCACTCCTTCTGAGGGCAGAAATACAGGCCTTACTGGACAAAAGAGCCATATAGGAGGTTCCTTTTGCTCAAAGGGGGAAGGGATTTTATTCCCATTTCTTTCTTGTCCCGAAAAAGACGGGAGACCTCTGTCCCATTCTAGACCAGAGTCATCTGAACATCTTTGTCAAATACAAATGGTTCAGAATGGTGATCCTGGCGAGACTGTTACCAATGCTCCACCAAGGAGACTGGCTTTGCTCACTAGACATGCAGGATGCCTACATGCTCATCAAGATCCTGCCATCCCACAGGAAGTATTTACACTTCACCTTCCAAGGGCGACACTACCAGTTCAGGGTGCTGACATTCGGCCTATCCTTGGCACCAAGGGTTTTTATCAAGTGCTGAGCAGTGGCCCTCAGGAGAGGGGATCTCTTCATGTACCCCTTCCTGGACGATTGGCTTCTTACTGCACCAACAGAAGACCAATTGAACAGGACCTTAGAGGAGACATTCAGCCTATTCCAGACTCTGGGCATCACCCTAAACCTGCCCAAGTCTCAATCATTTCCAGCTCAGAGGCTGCAATACATTGGAGCAATCCTGGACACAGTCCAAGGGAGAGCTTTTCTGCCCACAGACAGAGCAGCAAGGCTAAGAAAAGTCACTCGCAGGGTACAGGACTCTGACTTGGTTCTAGCAAGAGTGGTTCTACACTCTCACATCTGAACATGAGGATCCTGCAGTGGCACCTCAAGGTTAAGTGGGATCAAGGTATGGATGAGCTAGAAGAGCCCATTTGGATCTCCAGTGCATTCCGACAGTCCATGACCTGGTGGCTCACCCGGCCCATCCGAGCATAGAGGTCCCCTTTCAGCGACCCAGTCCACAGCAGACTCTCACCACTGACGCATCAGGACTGGGATGGGGAGCACATCTTGTTTCTCATCAGACAAGGGGCTCCTGGAACTCAATGGAACGAGCTCTTTCACATAAACATTTTGGAGATGAGAGCCGTCCTGTACGCCCTACAAGCCTTCCAAGGGGTACTCTTTCCTGGACCTCTATTGGTCCAGTTGGACAATACCCCAGTAGTCTTCCATCTCAACAAGCAAGGGGGTACACATTAGTATCACCTATGCAGAGAGACAATGAGACTTTGGTCCTGGGTGGTGGATCACAAGCTGGACGTCACAGCAGTCCTGTTCCAGGCATCCACAGCGTCCTCGCAGATAGCCTAAGTCGCTCTTGATCTCAGAACCATGAGTGGGAACTACAGCCAGAACTGGACCTCTTTGCGTCCCCACACAATGCCAAACTGCCCAATTTCTGCTCGCTAGATCCAGGGCCTGGTGTTTTCTGGCGAGACGCGTTGTCCCTCTCTTGGACAGGGAGGTTTCTGTATGCTTTCCCTCCCCTCCCTTCCCTCTTCTTCAGAGGGTCCTGCTCAAACTGCAGGCAGAAGAAGCCAAAGTGATACTGGTAGCACTATTCTGGCCTCAACAAATTTGGTTCCGCTGTTGCAACAGCTGGCATCGGAACTGCCAGATCTTATCTGTGTCAATCTTCACCATTCATCACATTTGAGTACGGCTGGAGGTCAGGACCCATGAGACCTTTTTTTTTTTTTTTTTTGGTAGGAGGAGCCGTGTCTACTGGCCGCTGGCGTTCGCTATTAGGCTTGTCGACTACTGCCCGCGAAGTTCGCCTCCACCATCGATGTCACCTCATGGGATCGCTTTCTCCAGCAGTTTGAGGCCTACCTGCTTTGTAGTTTGTTTCTTCTAGACATTTTTCGATGCCAAGTCCGTCGGTTCCTCCTGCCGGTTCTGCTAGCCACTCGAGTCGCTGGTAAGATCTTTCCATATTTCATTTTACAGCGGCGTCAAATCTTGTTTTAATATTATTTCTGCAGGTCATGTCTGCAGGTCGGAGGAGGGGCAAGAGAGGCGTCAAAGGCGAAGTCGGCCCCCCCCCATGCGACAGTGCCCTTGCGGCCAAAAATTTTCCGTCACCGACCAGCATGACCGTTGCCTTTCGTGTCTTGGCCCGCTTCACGACATGGATTCATGCGATGCCTGCTTCTCCATGGACCGCCTGATCATTGAACAGCGCGCGTGGAAAGTGGGGCGAGCTTCGCCAACTTTTGGGGGCCGGGTGCACACTCGTTGGGCCAAGCCACGATCCCTCAGCCTTTCTTCAGGTCCCTCCTGGTTATATGGACCGAGGAGAAAGCCTGGCTTCTAATAACCTAGCCTTGGCAGAGGCTCCTCCGCAGTGCAGGAGGCCCAGTCCGTTCCCTTGAGAAGTGGCGGGGCTTACCATGAGCAATCGCTCCCTTCGAGGTGCAGGCTCCCCGGTGTCAGACCAGCAGTTCGAAGACCTGGGTCGGCACCGTCCTAGAACCGTCGGTCGGTTCCCTTCGAACCCGGCACCATGGGCCCTGGCGGAGTCGTCGTCAGCGCCAATCTGTCGCTCAGCACAGTGGCTGCTGTTGGCACCGTTCGCGGCGCTGATAGTGCTAGCGCGCCGTGGGGCTCTACAGCATCATCCCTTTCTTCTCCTCGCTTTGGTGCCATCCACGGCGCTGAGGTTGGCGCAGCGCGTGTCAGTTCTGGAGCCATTCGCGGCGCCAGACATGGGCATGGCACCGTGGGGGGTTCAGATGGTGCTGTTGGAGCGTCGTCAGCGCCATTCCTGCTCTTGGCGCCATTCAGCGGCACCGTGCAACTGGTCAGCGCTGTGGGGTTTCTGACTTCTGTGCCATCCACGGTTGTCCGGAGCCATCATCGGTGCTGCTCTGCCCCTGGTGCCGTGGGCGGACGGGCGCCATGCGCAGGTTCAGACCTCGAGGCTGCTGTTCGGGCTGAGCTGTCCTCTTCGCCACTATTCACGGTGCTGCAGAGGGTACTGGCACCGGCTCGGGCACAGTCTCCTTTTCTGGCACCCTGTTTGGTAGGGATGGCGAAAGGCACCCACCTATGGTTTGGCACTGGGCCTCGGTCTCCACCTCTTTGGAGGCAGAGTCGGACTCTTGAGTCAGACGGGCAGTCTGGCTCCTTCGAACTAGCTGCTAGTGTGGGTAGCCTTGTGGTGTCTTCGACAGGCCAGAGTCAGCCCCCCTCTGAGGAGCGGCTGGTGACTTCCGAGGCTAGGGTCAGGGGCGCTGACCAGCGGGCAGTGGTGCATGCCACCATTGCACTGCAGCCCAGCCTTGGAGGGTTTGCTGACCCCTCAGCAGTGGTACCCCCTCATGTGGTGTGCCTGGATCGCCCAACTTTGGGGCCGATCAGAGCACCTATGGGAGGGGAGGGTACTGTGCCTTGGATAGCTCCTTTGGGTGCTGACCAGGGCTGCCAGTTACCTAGGCTGGCCATCGTTAGGAGGAAGGCACTCTCTGATTCCGAGGGGTCGAGGGGCATGGTGCTGCGTGGAGGCCTTTTTCGGGGGCCCACCCGGGCTCTGGAAGAAGCCGCAGTGCAGATCTCCGCTCTTCCTCTTCGCTTTCTTTGAGAACCCCATTCTTTTGAGGTAGGGGACCATCTTTCTGGACCTATACGGCCTCGGTCGCCTCACAGGGGATTCTTTCTGGTGCAGCCAAGGCAGTTCCGAAATGGTTGTTCAGCTGTCAGCTGTGGAGTCTTCTGGAGTACCTTCATCTTCTGGCCCAGGCGGAGGTCAGCTGACTTCTCTTCTCGGTTCTGTCCCCATCCCTCCTGCCACACTCTCCTGGCTCCCAGGCATCCTTGGTCCTAAGCGGGCCTCTCTCCTGGCAGCAGTTTAGGCTGTGGCTGCTCGCTTTCAGCTTACATCAGGGCAATGGACAGACAGGTTTTCAACCTCCCCGAGCAGCCACCCTCTGAACAGTTGAGGTCCTCTAACTCTTCATCCCCCTCTTCTGGGGGAGAGGAGCCCTCTGTCCACATCTCCCCAGCCGCTGATCTCGTGGAGTATCAGCGATTCCTCGTGAGAATGTTGGAGGACCTGCATCTTTCTCCTGACACTTAGAGCAATCCAGAGCTTTCGGCTGCGCCTTTTGGGCGACTTCAGCGAGAACCCTTGTGGTGCCCCAGACAGCTCCTTTAGGGAGGCGTCGTTGTGTTCCTGGCAGAGACCCTTTTACGGAGTTCCTGCCCCCAGGGATCTCTGCCAGCGGTATTTCGCGCCCCCCCCTGGAATCTCCAGGTTCCATGCCCCATCCTCAGTCAGGATTGACGCAGCTGGACACTCTCGATGGGCTTCGTGCCCTTCACCGTGACCGGCCCCCAGATCAAGACTTCTCGGATTTTGACTTCTGGGGTAGGAGAACTTTCTACTCGGCACGGTTGCTGCTTTCCATTTCCGCACATCAGGCCCACTATGCAGCCTATGACAGGTTCTTGTGGTCCAGGCTGGGTCAGCTCCTAGCCTCATTGCCTGACATGAAGCAAACCAGGCAAGCTATTGCACTCTCTGCATGTGGCCTGGAGCTAGCAAGACACCAAGCAAGGGCATCGTATGACGCCAGTGAGGTAGCTACCAGGGTCATAGGGATCTGCACTAGGCGGACGGCATGGCTGCGTCTTTCCCAGTTGTCATCCTTGGCTCGGCGTAGGGTGGTTAACTCCACGCACCAGAGGACCTATCTTTTTTCCCTGTAGGGTGAGGCGGCGTCTGTCGGGGCAACTTCCTTACCCCTCCGGGGGGTCCCAGTCTCACTCTCCCCACTCACGGGCCTCTCCAGGCCCAGAAGGTTCTCCCTCTTAGTGTGTCACCCATTGAGAGCTAAGGGACTCTGTCCTTTAGGGTTTTTGAAGCCCACTTTGGGGAGGCCCAGCACTCACCAAATGTGATGAATGGTGAAGAGTGACACAGATAAGATATGAAAATTACATACTACCGTAATTATGATCTTTCTGCATATCTTCACCATTCATCACAAGCTCCCGCCATCCCGGGGCCTCAGTCTCTGGATCCCCTCCTCTCTGTGCCTTTCCTTGGCACCCCCGTCTCTGTCAGGGGGTTAATCTGGGCACATGGTGGGATGGTATATCTGGGGGAGAGTGGTCCAGGATGGGGGCCTCCTTCTCTAGTGCTCTGGCTCACTCCCTATGGAGTGGGAGTGGTGTTGCCTCCATCCTCGCCTCCTTCTTTTCCTCTTCAAACCTCAGTTTACTTGTCCGCTGGACATGTTTTAAAGAAGATTTATCCCTACTTAAAATTTCATTTTCCATGAGAGAGGAGACCTCTGTTCCTGTCCTCTTTAGAAGATCCGTTTTCTACCTTAAAGGAGTTTCTTTTGCCAGTGATTCTGTGACTTGAATTCTGGCGATTAAGCCTCTTGGTTACTCCTCACAGTTCCTATACAATCTAGAGACAGGACAGAATCCAGCTTGTTACTAGTGTTTCCCCCCCCCCATGCTAAACATTTATGTTTCATAAATTCTCTATCCCTTCCTAACTCCCTGTCACATGCCACCAGAGTGATTGCCACTTTCTTGGCAGAGATGCGCTCTGTGCCTGTTGGAGAAATCTGCAGAGCTGTAACATGGAGCACAGTGCATACCTTTACCAAGCACTATGTCTTAGAAATCTATGCCAGGCAGCATGCTACCTTTAACAGGACAATTCTAAATGGATTGCTATCCTGAGTGAGACCTGAGCTCCAGCCTCTCTTATCCGGGGTATTTTCTCCAAGCTTGCTACTCTGACCCATTAGTGAGAAGACTGATTCTCGAAAGATATGAAAATTATGTACTTAACATAACTGTTGATCTTCCTGAATATCTTCTCCGTAGATTTCCATGCCCTCACTCCAGTATTATTGTGTGGGTTTTCACCCCGTTGTACTTGATTTGGGATGTGAAGACATTGTGTTACTGGGTTTTGTGGCCATTCTTACACGGGCCACCGAGCTATCTTATGCCCTTGGGTTAAGTGCATAGGTTACTCGTTAAGTTCATGGTGCTCACCTCTTCGTTAAAAAAGGTACAGAGGCATTTGGGGGCTGGTGACACTGTATACGAGCTGGTGCATGCAGTGACAAATGCAGGGCCGATTCACACTGTCAGCCCTTCAAAAAAGTACTGGCTCCTGCAGGATCTCTGCACCTCTGGCACAAATCCTTTTGTGGTAATCTGTAGAAAGATATTTGGGAAGGTCAGCAGTTATAGTAAGTACATAACGTTCCTTTTAAAGTTAGTACAGTTGTTTACCTCCTCCCCAGTTGCAGGAGCTACCCTCTGTTGCAAAAAGTGCACACACAGCTAAAAAGCAGCCCCATTTTTTTTTTTTGTTGTAAATGCTTGTATTTTTAGGCCTCAGATGCTGCTGTGGGAGAAGTCCCCCGTATCTGCTAGGTCCCAGCACATGCTGGAATCCGGGCTTCATGGGGCTCATGCAGATTTTTTCCCTTATTACAACCCCCTCCCCACCTGTCTAAGGCAGGGCCAGTCATGCAATGACCTCGGTGCATGATCGGGCACGCTTCCGCACCTGACATGCAGAGGTCCGCCTGTCACTGCCCCGACAGGCTCCCAGTATGGTCCCGGGCTGCCGCACCCCCTGACATTGGTAGGGGTTGGTAGGCACTGAGCACCAAGGAACCTCCCTCTCCAGAGAAGGCAAGCGGTCCTTGGGACACTCAGTCCCCCCGCCGACCCTGTGACATCTGCGGTCCGCTTCCAAACCCCGGTCATCGGCACCATGGATGGAAGCACTTCTGCTGCATCAGCAGGCTGGCCCAAAGCAGCTCCATTTAACTGCTCCAGCAGCTTCCTGCTTAGCTTCTAGTCTGCTAGCCCGTTCATGTGATATCCTGACCTCAGTCTTCCTACAAGATGGCACTATATCCCCTCCTTGTTTGTTAGGAAGAAAAGAACAGCTTACAAGGTGAATAAAAGCCATTTTTTAAAGTTAGCCCAGCATTTTACCTCCTCTTTCCCTGTAGTTGCTATTGCTACATTCCACTGCAAAAAAATAATTGGGTTCTGTGAAGCATAAAGTGCTGTCACTACACAGGTGTCATTTAGTTCATCCAGAGCACTTTCCGAAATCATCCAGTAACCGATTCTTCTGGGTTGAATCTGAATACCTCACATCCATCTCTCTGCTTTTGCTGTTTGCCACTCCTGCTTCTTCCATACTCACCTCTCTCCTTTTTCTCCAGTACATTTTGCACTCTTAATTCCCCTAACATTTTCTCCCATCCCTCTTCCCCAAATCTAACTTTGTACTTTTTCTTCTTCTCTTTACCCAAAACCTCACCCTTCTCTCCTCAGCTCTGTCCTTGCATAATTTCTTCTGTGCTCTCCATTTCTCTCCCTCACTCATGTCTGCTTTCATCACTCTTCTCTCACCCTCCCTTAACTCTGTTTTGTCTGATTTTCACTCTGAACAGCAACTCAGAGTCAATTGCTGAGCACAAACCCCACATCGACAAGCTGCTGAAGATTGGGCCACAGCTGAGTGATCTTAATCCAGAGAGGCAGAGTTGGTGGCATCAAAGTACTCCACAGCCAGATCCCTCTATGCCAAGATCAAGGAGGAGGTGCGGCGGGCTATGGCTAGGCGAGGCTGTTGCTCAGTCAACTCAGGTACAGTTACCAGGAATATATCCAAAGGTTTCAGGACTGCTTTCTGCACAAGCTATTTGGCAGATCGATCTATTTGTTTTGTTGATGGGAAAGGAGGGCTAGGAAATATTCTGTTTTCAGTCTCATCCAGGGAAGGGGATACAGATACAAACTGACTAATATTGAAGCATGTTTTACTGTTGGTGGATTAGTGGGGGTGGGGGGGGGATTAAGCTAGGACTCCGAGGAGGTGCTATTCTCTTTTTTGAGAAGTGCCATGGGATCTTTAACAACCATCTGAACAACCACCAGAACAGGCAGACAAGACCTTGTTTAACATGTCATCTAAAAGATGGCACCTCACACAGCACAGTGTCCCCCAGACACCATGCTGGAACATCGGTATGGTTACTTTTAACCAAGGGGAGAGTGCCTCCTGCAGAATGGCTGAGGTACCATTTACAAAACAATAGGGTTATGAGCTGCTACAGTGCCCCATTGTGCACCTCAGAGCCATCATGGGCACCTTTGATACTAGCAATCACGGGGGCCCAAGCCTAGAACTAGTATACTTACTGAAGGGCGATGACTAGTATCCAGTGCACAGAAGTAGCAGAGAAACTGGATGCTGGGCTTGCTTTCTCGTTCCAGAACTGTTATAAATGATATCATACTATAGACCAGCTAAACAGGGCACAGGGCCAGGTTTGGGTGGGGAAGGATGGGTGGGTGGGTGGGCTCCCAAAAGACTAAGCATGCCCTGTGGGTTTGACCTTCTAGCAGTAGTCTGTTCCTGATGGGGAGCTGGTGTACTGGAATTCAGTGGGTTTCTCACCACAGTATTAACAGACTGACCTGCACTGTTGGCATCATGGCTGACACTGGTAGGGCACTACTGTGAGTGAGAAACTCTCTGCTAGATAGCCCACATTGTTGAGAGTCATGGTTGATATTTGAAGAGCCCTTCTTTAGAGAATTTTTCAGTGACGTGTCCCACACTGCTAGTAATGGCTAAACTTTGCAGATCCCTGTTGTGAGTAAGCTTTCTTTGAAGGGCCACATTCTAGGGATGTGGGTATGGTTCACGATTCTCACATAGGAAGTCTCCTGTAAGAGCTGATCTTGTCAGACAATCTTTAAGCGAAGGTCCTCCCACCACCGGAGTGTCATATGCCTCGGCTCTGCCCTGTGATGTCAGATCTTCCTTTCAGCTGGAAGAATTAGGTCTCCTCCATTGCAGCTCTGTGCACGCTGCAGGCCCAAAAATCTTAAGTGCACCATTTGGCTTTTTTCTTAAAACCTTTCGAATCATTTCAAAGTATATCCTTAGATCTTACTTCGAGATACAGGTCTTGCAGCAGGTTAAACCCTTAGGACTAAAGCCGTCAGGATGCAGGACCTACTGAAAAATTCTAGCTAGCTACACACAGTGGGGGACCGCCCTGACATTAGCCCCATCCCCAGCGCCCCTCAGTTCTTTTCCCAACTATTGTCTCAAGTAAGCATTGGCTCCATGAACGCCTTCACAACGAATGATGCCATTACTTAAGTATCATATTTTATTTCTTTTACTTGAAAAGTTTGCCTTTATTTCTTTTTCTTCCCCAACGTCATCCGTTGAAAGGCACTCATCAAAGTGTGCTTGCGGCAAACAAATTCCTTTTAAGGACAAGCACACGGCCTGTGTCAGGTGTCTAGGTCCGAAGCTCGACACCAATGCATGTCCCATTTGCCAAAAATGAAATAATCGCAGAGGATCCACTGCCAAAAAGTTTGAGACCTTTCTCCTAGAGAAAAAAAACTAGCAGCAATGCAAAAAAGTACCTCCTTCAGGGAAGGATCCTCCCATAGGTCGGGGAAGCATAAAGAAAAATGGAGGGAAAGGGAAAAAGAACGCTTCCCATCCATGCAGACATCCAACTCAAGGGGGAGTTTGGATTCGACAAACCGCTCCAACAGGTCTCCGTCTCGGACAGAGACCCAGCATCCGCCGGCCAAGTTCCAGATGTCAGGTGGCTCTGGTTCTGCATCCACCCTCCAGCTCCTAAAGTCTGGCCTCAGGTCCATACTTCCAGCCAGCCATCGGGCTCCACAGGCCAATCTGCTTCCACAGATTGCCCAGTCAAGGCGCACTCTTAAGTGGGCCTTTGCCACAAGCCCTGACTCCCTGGACCGGTGCCGGGATTCTGACCAATGGAGGTCGGCCTCCCAACCCCCCAGAAGTATCTCAGAGGTGTCTGCTAAACAGACATCAGAACTAACATCCATTAAGCGGACTTCTGACCCTAAACGGACCAGGGACCAACAACCACCGGCCGAAGTCCACTCCCAGAGAAGGGACAGCACCTTGTCCATACTGGACATCAGCCTATCCAGATGTACGGATAAAGAGGGTACCAATGCCATGGGTCAAACGCCTAAGCGACAACCAGACGTCAGGAGGCAGGAGAGATGCAGACCTCCCGCATGACCCGCCACCACCCAAGGACCAGACGACGGGTGGCCGGGCCACAGACCATCCGACACTGGAAACAATTAGTCGCCTCCACTGGAGACCAGCTGTACCTCGGGCCACAGGTCTAGGCAGATGCCAGATCAGGACCCTGGTGTTAAAATTTCAGAGGTCAAATAATTATTTTCCTACTGGTGGGAAACCATCAGGAAGGATGTAGTTCCCAGAAAACTGCCTCTGGAGGATCAACCCCCACCTTCGGTTCCTCCAAAAGAAAAAAGTCTGACCAGACCACCCCCTAGAGCCGAAAGTCCTAAGCCTAGGGTCCGTTCCAAGGAAAAGCGGAGGCCGAGGTCTCTATCATAAACCCCTTCCTGCTCACCTAGCGTGCACAGGTCCAGTAAGTGCTGCAGTAGGTCAGATTCTTCTTCCTTTGATGAATCTCACTCTTCCTCTCGTGTCCTCCAGAACAGGCTCTCCTTTCAGCATCCCTTCACCAGATCCAAGGGATTTGCCAAGTCCCCCCCCACCCCAGACGACCCAACATTTATGGATATAATGAGGCATATCCAAGCTAACATGGGGTGGAACACATAAGATTTCGATCCTGAGAGGCGCAGCCTCACCAAGTATCTATAACAAAAGGATCCCAAATCAGTTGTGGTCTCACCACTAGTCGATACCTTCCAAGACGTGACCAAGTCTGCTTGGAAGCATCACTTCACTTCCTCAGCAGTACCTAAAAAGGTGAATCGCTTGTATTGGGCTCCTTTAGAAGACCCTTATTTGGGTGAGCAGCCAGTAGCAGATTCTCTGGTGATACTGCCACGCATGACAGATCACAAAGGCCACAACATTTGAGTACTCAACCCCCGGACTAGGAGTGAAAACAGCTCGACTCCATGGGAAGCGAATGTACGCCTCTGCCACATGTTCCATCCACTCATTAAACTTCTTGACCCACATGTTCCAATTCCAGAATGTCCTGTGGGAACAAGGCCTGGATTTGGCCAAGAACCTTCTGGATGGAGACCAAAAGGAAGAACTTACTGAGCTGCTTCAGGGACAGGCCATGATGTGGGCACACAGGTGCTTAGAGCAGCATATGACTTGGCGGATTCAGCCACAAGAAGTGCAGCACCAGGTGTGTGTCCAAGACGGCACTCTCAGTTGAGGGTCTCAGACTTCACACCTGACATCCAGAAGGACATCTTAGATGTCCCTTTCAAGGGCTCAGTTCTTTTCAGGGAGGAGTCCAAAAAGATAATAAGAAAGTTGCAAGACGCCGGAAAGGCGGCACATTCGGTACAAGCCATGTACAGACCAAAGACGAAGCCATTTCTGAGGCAGCAGAACAGTTTTCGAGGAAAACGGGGACAGCAGCCTTGATTCGAACAGCAGCAGAGAGGAGGCTTTGGCCACAAGGGCCCCCCATCATGCAACTGGAGGAGCAGGTGCAAGGAACACAAAATCTCCTCAGGCAAACCTCCCCATCCCCTCCACTGCCTGACTCACCGCTGAACCCTCCTCTCCCTCCAGTCCAAGGGGAAGAGGCAGTCGGAGGTCATTTCTCCAAACAGCTGTCAGATTGGCAGCAGATTACCTCCGACCAATGGGTTCTTCAGCTCGTTCAAAGAGGGCACTCTATAGAATTCACCGGGCAACCACTGTCCAGGCCACCACTATTCTCTCTGTACTCAAGACAGCATGCCACACTGATCCAAGAGTTGATACAGGCTCTTATAGTAAAAGAGGCCCTAGAGCTGGTCCCATGGATCCAGAGAGGGAAGGGGTACTATTTCCACTTCTTCTTGGTATCCAGAAAGACAGTGTATTTACGCCCAATACTGGACCTCAGTGATCTAAACACCTTCATGGCATAAAAATACTTCAGGATGGTCACCTTAGCAGGTCTGATCCTGATGTTTTGCCAGGGAGCTTGGCTCGCATCATTGGATATGCAAGACACACATCTCCATATCCCTATTGCAAGGCACCACAGAAGATACCTGCAATTCAAGTTCCAGGGTCAGCACTTTCAATTCCAAGCACTACCCTTTGGACTGTCATCAACCCCGAGGGTTTTCACCAAATGCCTGGCAGTGGTAGCTGCTGCTTAGGAGAAGGGACCACTACGTCTTTCCTTATTTAGACAATTGGTTCCTGACCACATCATCCAAGGAAGATCTACATCAGGCACTAAAGGGCACCTTTTCGACATTCAAGAACCTAGGTGTCAGTCAACCTACTAAAGTCGACCCTACCCTGCCAAAGGTTGCAGTTTATCGGGGCAGTGCTGGGCATGACGAAAGGGAGGGCCTTCCTGCCAGAGAACAGGGCAGAACGCCTTAGAGGTCTAACAAGACACGTCCTAGAGCAGAGACAGGTCTCAGCACGGACCATGTTGCACCTTTTGGGCCACATGGCAGCCGCAATAGCCATGGTTCCCCTGTCATGACTACACATGCAAACCATTCACTGGATACTCAGAGTCCAGTAAGACCAATGCCAAGACAACCTTGACAGAAGGGTCTCGGTCCCCAACTCTATTCACCGGGTGTTGCAGTGGTGGCTAGTTCAGAAACACCTTACGGTGGTCGTCCCCTTCCAGTCACCCACTACAGCAAGGATTCTGATGACAGATGCGTCAGGATCGGGCTGGGATGCCCCATCTGGGTGGTAACAGGACCCAAGGTCAGTGGACCGGAACAGAGAGTTTGCTACACATAAACGTCCTGGAGATGAGGGCAGTTCTTTATGCCATGCAAGCATTACAGTCAGTACTTTTCCCCAGGGCATTTAATAATATAGACAGACAATATAATAATAATAATAAAATGTATTTAATTAAGCGCCTTTCAAAGTCTCAAGCCGCTGTACAGCATAATACAAAAACAAACACATATTCAGATACATCCAATATAAAATCAAAATAAAACAGGAAACGCCTTTTCCCATAAAAAAGTCTTTAGTGCCTGCTTAAAACTTCCCACCATCCTGCACTCCCGGAACTGACGGGGCAGAGAATTCCAGAGGGTAGGTGCCGCAAATCCAAAGGCACGAGCACCAGATGACTTCAAGTTTACCCTTGGAATCTCCAGCAACTCCTCGTCAGCCGAGCGGAGCTGTCGCAGAGGAGTGTAAGGCACCAGGAGCTCTTTTAAGTAATCGGGACCCAATCCGGGTAGGGCTTTGTAGGTCAGAAGACCTACCTTAAAGGTGATCCGCCGCTGTATTGGCAGCCAGAGCAGAGCGTGCAGCACTGGGGTGATGTGAGATCTTCTAGATGCCCCAGTCAACAGACGTGCTGCCGCGTTCTGCACTAGCTGCAAGCGGCGGACATCAACCCCAGGAAGCCCTAGGTAAAGGGAGTTACAGTAATCAAGGCGCAATGTCACAAAGGCATGGACCAAGACCGGCAGGTCACTGGGTGGAACAAGGTGCCTAATCCTGGCAATGTTCCTAAGAAAAAGGCCAGCTTGCCGATTGCAGACACCTGATGTCAAGAGTCAGACCAACGCCAAGCTCCACTCCCAGGTTACGCACCGTTCAGAGGTGAGGATCTGGTCCTCCCCCAGGACTAAACCGGAGGGAAGCCCAGTCCTCAATCCCTCTACCCTATGACCCGGTCCACAACCAAAACCTCAGTCTTTCCTGGGTTCAACTTTAAACCGCTGGAATTCATCCAATCTTGGATTTCTGTGAGGCAGTTGTTCAGTACTGAGATAGCACCAGCCTGGTCAGGTGCAAAAGACAGGTAGAGCTGGGTATCATCAGCACAGCAGTGAAACCTCAGCTCATACCGTCTTACAGTGTCTCCGAGAGGTAGTATATATACTGCGAATAACATGGGGGACAGCACCGAGCCCTGAGGCACCCTGCATGGCAGAGAGAAGGCCCCGGATGAAAACAAACCCGAGACCACTCTCTGCATTCTCCCAGCGAGGAAAGATGAAAACCATCTGAGGACTGTACCTGACAGCCCACAGATGGACCTCAGGCATTCGAGCAGAACCCCATGATCCACAGTATCAAAAGCTGATGGTAGATCAAGGAGAACCAAGATAGAATGGTGTCTCCGATCTCTCGCCATCAGGAGATTATTGAGCATCCGAACCAGAGCAGTCTCAGTACTATGCCTCTTACAAAAACCAGATTGGAGAGGTTCGTATAAACTATGGATGGTTAAATGGTTATCCAATTGAGCAGCCACAACTTTCTCAATAACCTTCCCCACAAGAGGGAGGTTAGAGATAGGCCTGTAGTTTGCTAGGTTCTCCAGTTCTAAAGAAGCTTTCTTCAGAAGGGGGATCACCACCCCCTCCTTCAGGGAGCTAGTGAACACTCCCGTTTCTAAAGGGCACCGGATAATCTGAGCTAAGACCAGGCTGATGATATCACTACAACCCAAAATCAGGGAAGTAGGGCCAGGGTCTAAACTACAGCATGTGGGATGCATCTCCTGGACAATCCTTATAGTATCTGAGTCCGGCAGGTCAAAGGCACTCCAGGAAACTCCGGGCTGTGCGACAGGGCACTGATCAGTGGCAACTCCCTTAGAGTGAAGTTGGAGGCATGCCCTCCTGATGTCTTCAACCTTATTCGCAAAGAATCGAGCGATCTCATCACAAGCAGTTTGTGTAAAAACTCGATGGAGCTACTGACAGGCTGGGTTGCACAGTCTGTCAACAGTTCTGAAGAGTTGGGCCGGTCGATTCTGTGTGACAGAAATTTCCCTGGACAGGAATTCTGTCTTCTTATGGGAAATAAGAAAATATTCCAGTAGTGTTCTATATCAACAAACAAGGGGGCACCCATTCATACCAACTCTGCCGAGAGGCAGTGAGGGTATGGTATTGGGCAATAGAACACCACTTCACCCTGTCTGCAGTTCATGTTCAGGGTTGCAGAACACGCTAGCGGATCTACTCAGCAGAGCCAGATCCAGATCCAACATGCACGAATGGGAGCTTCTGCAACACGTTGCAGAAACGCTAGTCACAAAATGGGGAATGCCAGAACTAGATCTGTTTGCCTCCCCATACAACACACAGCTGCCCAGTTTCTGCTTGCTAGATCCAGGGCCTGGTGTTTTCTGGCGAGACGCATTTTCCCTCTCCTGGACAGGCAGATTCCTTTATGCCTTCCCTCCTTTCCCCTTGATCCAGAGAGTCCTGCTCAAATTGCAGGACAAAGTAGCAGACATAATTCTGGTGGCCCCATATTGGCCTAGACAGATATGGTTCCCTTTACTTCAGCAACTAGCGAGCGAGCCACCCTTTCCTCTTCCCCTCAGCTCGCACTTACTGTTGCAGGACAGTGGGTCCCTGGTTCACCCAAACTTGCAATCCCTACACCTGCATGCCTGGCTCCTGAACACTTGGCGATCTCTTGCCATGGAGTGTCTGACAGAGTGGCCAATGCCCTAGTAGCTGCGAGAAAAACCCCTACTAGAGCCACATATGCTATGAAATGGTGCAGGTTCTGCCTTTGGTCCTCTGCTGGTAACATGGACCCCCTAACTTGCCTGGTGAAATAGGTACTAGAGTACCTTCTTTCCTTGTCAGATGCGGGGTTAATTTATTCCTCAATTAAGGTGCACCTTTTGGCACTATCTGTTTATCATGCACCCCTCGGGGATAAGTCTTTGGCCCAACTGGACAGCAGCAGCAGCAGTCCCAGCAGGGACCTTCACAGGCTTGGTTCCCCAAGACCAAGTTACCTGGTCAGGGCTCCCAAAAAGGTGGGTGTAGAGGTAGTAATGCCCCTCTGGCAGCAGGTGCTGGTGCCCCTTCCGAAGCTGCCCACTGACGGGTTGGGGATGTTTACCTCCCACCTGTCCAGTCCCTGCCTCAGCTCCCTGGAGCGTTGAGTCGGCTGCGCCACTTCTGGCATGCTTGGTCCGTAGTTACCTCCAGCAAGTGGGTCCTAAAGGTGGTAGGCAGAAGGTTGCCTCTCAGTTTCGAGACTCTTCTTTCTTGCCGACCCCATGTGCCAAGGGAGTCCATGGTGTCGCAGGACGTACTGTCCACCCTCAGAGAGGACATTGCTCAACTCCTCGACCAAGGAGCCATAGCTTGTGTCCCAGACTCCATGACAGATCACTGCTTTGTGTCCATGTACTTCCTGGTCCCAAAATGGATGGGGGGGTTGGTGTTCCATACTCGATCTCCATGATCTGAATCGGTGTCTTCAGAAGCTCAAGTTCAGGATGTTCACTTTGAACCGGATAATACCATCTCGGGAGCAGGGCTTGTGATTCTGCTCACTGGACCTCCAGGGTGCGGTCTTCCACATTCCTGTCCATTCATCCCAGTGGAGGTACCTTCAGTTCCACATAGAAGGGGTTCTCTACTGGCTCTAGGCCATGCATTTTGGCCTTTCCTCAGCATCCAGGGTTTTCGCCAAGTGCATGGCCATGTCAGTAGCCCTTCCCGTGGTGCCGGGGGTCAGGGTATACCCCTACCTGGATGACAGGCTGATAACCGGGCTGTCAGTGGAGTAGTCCAGGGACCTGGCTCTCCAAACCTGCAGAGACTTGGACCTTCTGGTCAATCCAGCTGCTGGAGTACATGACATATATCTATCCTGCACCAGTGTGGTCTGGTGGGCCCCATGGTGGATGCATTGCCTTCAGTGGGAGCTGAGCTGTCAGTGGTCCCAGCACTTAGGTCAATTTGACCAGCTGGTTGCAGTGACCCAGCCAATGTGGGATGCCATCCAGTGGTGGCTTACCCCAGAACGTCTGGAGGAAGGAGTCCCCTTTGTCTACGCAGAGCCACGTGTCATTCTGACTACAGATGCATCTTTGGTGGGGTGGAGAGCACACCTCGGGGACCACAGAGCCCACAGGCTGTAGACCCTCCGGGAGTCCTGTCATCACATCAGCCTGCTGGAGCCCCATGCAGTACACCTAGCTTTGACTGAACTTGCCCCTTTTGTCCGGAATCAGGTCGTGCAAGTCCAGACCGACGACACTACAATTGTGTTCTACCTGATCAAGCAGGGTGATACGCTCTCGCTTCCCTTGTGTCGGAGGCTCTCTTCATCTGGACCCTCATGCACAGCTTGGGTGCAGTCTCCTGGTGATTCACATTGCAGGAGCTGACAACCAGCTGGTGGACACCTTCAGTCGAGTGGGTGAGGACGTCGCACAAGTGTACTCTGCATCAGGCAGTGGTGAACCACCTGTTGTTCTTGTGAGGCACTCCTCTGGTGGACCTCTTTGCTTCCAGGAGAATGCCAGACTGAGGTGTTTTGTGCCCACCCTCAGTTTGGGACACTACTGGGGATGCCTTTGCGAGACCTTGGTCCCTAGGCCTCCTGTCGCCTTTCCTCCCTTTCCCCTGATCCACAAGGTGGTGGTCAAGGTGCAGAGGGACAGGGGTGGATGATCCTGATGGCTCCAGACTGGCCCTGCCAGTTCTGGTACCAGATCTCCTGAGCCTCAGCAGCAGACCTCCAGGGTGGTTGCCAGTGTGTCTAGATCTGCTGTCCTGTCATTGGGGGAGGATCCTGCGTCCAGATCTTCAGTCCCTGCACCTCAAAGCCTGGTTCCTGAGCTGCTAGAATTACAGGCTGAGACTTTTGGATAATGTGCTCCACATTGTGGAGGAATCCCAAAAGGTGTCAACTCATCAGAGCTGTGCCTTTAAACGGTAATGATTTTCCGTTTGGTGCCATGGCAAGGAGCTTGGTCCCCTTGCTTGCCCTTTGGTTAGAATTCTTGACTATCTGTGGTCCTCTCCCAGTTGGGACTGAGATCGACAACCCTCAAGGTGCATCTGGCAGCCATCTATGCATACCAGGCACAGGCTGGTATGCTGACAGTGGCATAGGAGAAGGTGGTCAGGCACTTTTTCAAGGGCCTTGACCACTTGAACCTGTCTGTGCATGAACCACCATCACCTTGGGATCTGTTGCTGGTTCTAACACTACTCATGGGCAAGCCTTTTGAGCCAGTGCACAATTGTGAGATGTCACACCTCTCATGGAAAACTGCATTCTTGGTAGCTATCACGTCCACCAGAAGGATCAGTGAGCTCCAGGCACTCTCGGTGGAGTCTCCGGACTTGGTCTTCCACAAGGACAAGGTAGTTTTTCACCCTCACCCACAATTTCTCCTGAAGGTGGTATCAGAGTTTCACCTAAACCAGGTGATTAACTTACCAGTATACTGCATCAGTCTTTTCTTCAGAGGCCTACTGCAGGCTCCATAACTTGGATCTGTGGCAGGCGCTCTCTTAATATAAGGAGCATACGACTGAAGTTCGGGGTGCGGCTGACTAGCTCTTTGTCTCACACGCTGAAGCAGGACCTGGCAGACTGGCAAAACTTAGAGGATGATTGTCCGGTGGATTGTCTCCTGCATCAACTTCTGCTATAGGTTGGCTGGTAGGGAGCCTCCCATAGAGCTTAGGGATCATTCCAGTCTTTGTTCACCAAATAAAGGTGCACACCTTGCCCCCTTCTCCCAGAGAACTGCTGGAAGTGTGCCTATGTGTGGATAAGTGAACCATATTCACGTCCCTAGAAAATAGGTAACTCGTGTAGCCATAGATCTTCTATGGACTGGTCTCTTGCAGTAAGTCATTACTTATGGGAGTATTCACCAGGTGGTGCTGTCAACACGGCAGCCTTTTCCAGCAGTCTTCCGTGGGGGCCGCCCACACGACATCACTTCCTGTGGATGTGTGTGTAAGAGTGGGGCAGCCCCCAGTACCCTCTGTTCATTTTCCTGCAGGCTTCAGCTCGCACACTCAGCTCTCCAGACCTGCTGGGTTGCAGTCTTCGACTCAAACTTGAACCGATTTTCTACCTTTGGGTCCAGGACCTGGGACTTGCTCTCAGCACTCCCGGACTTCCATAGCAGGCCTGTGACCCACTCACAGTACCCCTGCTGCTCACAGACTCGGGCTCGCTTGCTGCGTCTGGGGCTTCTTTGGGGCCTAGCCCAATTTTTTTTCTTCTACAGCAGGCCTGGGTTCCATTAGAGCTCTAGGTACACCTGCTGCTCCCTGGCCCAGGCACTCTTGCTGGGTCTTGGGATTCACTAGGGCTGCTATTGACAGCCCAGTCCGATTTTTGCTTCTCTCTGCTGGGCCTGTGGAACACTCCCAAGCCCTGGCTTTTCTACTTCCAGGACCTGACCCTGTGCACCACTCGCACCCCCGACTCCTGCCTGTGGTCCTGGGTATGTGTACTACTCCCAGGCCCTGGCTCTTCTACGTCCACTAGGCCTGGCCAGTGCCCCCGGCCCTCCTTGCTCACAGCACCCTTGCTGCTCCGTGGCCCAGGCTGTCTTGCTGGGCCTCGGGACTTGCTCATGGCTGATCATCCAGCCAGGCTGGAATGGACCTCGGGAAGGGGGGGGGGCCACCTTAAAGGCTTCCCGGCCAACGGCACTCATTCCTGGCATAGGAGGGAATAGGATTCACACTTCTTACACTCCGTCTGCCTTGGTCCATCAACGATGGCTCCTCCGTCGTCGACAGTGCATTCCTCGCCTACAGGGCTGCTCCCCCCATTGACGGATCCTGATGGGCTTGTTATGTCTTCGACGGGTCTCGTCCCGTTGATGGAGCTTGTTTCTGAATGTCTCCCGTCGACGGGCAGTGTTCACCCATGGACGAACCTTCCTCGGCAGCGGATGCTTCCCCATCGTCGACACGTGTTCCTTGCTCCCTCATCGGCGGGAGCTCTTCTCCCGTCAATGGGACATGATTCTATTGCTCTTTCATCGATGGAGGCTTATTCTTTGCCGCGAGTGCTTCTGAAATCAGCAGACAGCCTCTCCTGTCAGCGGATGGCATGCTTTGTATGCCTTGTCGACGGATAGCTTCCCCATCGACAGAGAGCTTTCTCATCCCTCATTGACAGGATGATTCCACCATCGGCGAGCTCTCCGCCTTCTCTCATTGACAGGGCTACTTCCTCATCGATGATGGGGTCTTCCCCCGGACTCTCCTGCTTGGGGCTCTGTTTCCATGCCCTCCCCTCCTGCATGTCCCATCACCAGCACCACTTTCCGGTGTCTTGGGATCCTGTCCCCGTTTCCCATTCGCACCCGCCGGTTTGCGACTTTTCCTAGACCTTTGGCTCCCTGCATGGACCCCACCTGGGTTCCTTGCTCCTTTGTCAGTCCTGGACCAAGGGGTGGGGTGCCTCCCCTCACGGTCGGCGGTTCCCGGGCTGGCTCGCCCTCTTCCTAGCGTCGCCCCTGGGCATTCTCCATCTCTCTGGACCCCCCGTCTCAAGTTCCGGGCATCACCCACATTGTGATGGCGGTCCTGCAGAGACCATGGATCAGGGTCCGACCTCATCCCGTTCCCCCTTCTCTTCACCTGAGTGCTTGTGCCCAGATATGGCACTTCCCGCCTGGTCCCCCACCCCTCCCATTTATGAGGACTCCCTTTATGGGGATTCCAGGAGGGAGGATCCTTTTGTGGGGGATATTCCTGGCGGGGACCTCTCAGACCCTGGGGACCTTGGTTCCCCTTGGTCCGCGTCCTCCCTTATGGATGTCACCCCGCCTGAACCTCCTGATCCCTCTTCACTCCCAGATCCCTCCTTCACGGAGCTCATGCTGCAGATCCAGCATGCTTTGGCTTCCTGCTGCGGATCAGTACTCCTTTTCATTTGGGCGTGGCTTTCTACCTCGATGTTCCGAGGAGCCTGCCATGGTTTTCACACCTTTAATTCCTGCGTCTTTTCACGCACTCTCTCATATTTGGTCTCATCCTGCTTCCACTCAGCCTGCCCCTCATGGCCCTGATCAGCTCAGCCGCTGTCTGCCATGCCCTCCCTTTCCCGCGACCTGCTCCAATGCGTGCTTCGATGCAGTTGACACATCGGCCCACCTCTCGGCCTCCAGCGTTGCCCTTCGGCACTTCACCTGGCTGTGGGTTTCGGGTTTGCCGCCCGGTGTCCAGCTGTCGGTCGCTGATGCCCCTTTTTCTGGGCACCTGCTGTTTGGACCTGGTGCTCAGTCCATCCTGAATTCCCTTCAGGCTTTGGGGCATATTCTCCGGTCTGTTCAGGACCTCTGTCATGCCCACAGGTTGCGCCCTTGCGGGCGAGCCACCTCATGCACAACCCCCCTACCAGGGTGCCACTCGGGACCGTGGTAGGGCCTCCAGGGCGGCAGCTCAGTCTGCCCCTCCATGATGTGCCCGCCACTCGCGGGGTGGGACCCCCTTTTGTGCCTTAAACTGCTTTTCAGGGTTTCCCCCACCTCCTCTTGCAGGCCTCGGGGTGCTTGGGGATCTCTTTAACTTTTCTTGGAGGCTTGCTCCTAGGCTGGATGCTTCGCTTCTCCATGTGGATCTGATTGGAACTCCTGCTACTCTTCCTGCTGGAGCCCTTCAGTTGTTCCTTCCTCTGCCCATCCAGAATGTTTTTTCCCCAGTGTTCCTCTTTCTGTTTTCTGATCTTCTCTACTTGTCTTTCTACTGGATTTGACTTTATGCCAGAGCCTGTCGACCTCTGCCTTGTCAGGATGAATCACTGTGCCTGGCCACCTACAGTTCTTTCTACATCATGTCTCCTGCATGCTGTCCTCACCCACCTTTGAGCCTTTCTGCCTGAGCGGGTGTGGTTTGAGTTGACATTTCTCGTAGTTTTGTGCCACATGTCTTCGCCTAACCGTTGGCCTGTCTGCCTGCATGGAAGGGATTTGAGTTGGACATTTCTCCTGGTTTCATGCCAAATGTCTTTACCTAACCGTTGGCCTATCTGCTTGCATGGAAGAGGTTCGAGTTGGACATTTCTGTTACTTATCAAACATTTAGTCCTTACCCCGCCTCGGCCTATGTGCCTCTGGGGGTGCGGTTGAAGTTGATGTTTTATTGTGCTTTTACATCTTTGGCTTTCCTCCCATTTGGATTTTACTGCTTGGTAATATCCCATAAGTAATGACTTACTGCAAGAGACCAGTCCATAGAAGATGGTACAGTTACGTAAGAACTTACCGTAACAGTAGATCTTCCGACTCGGACTGTCTCTTGCAGGCAGTCCCCCGCCCTCCATCCCCTTACCTTGTTGCCTCGAATCTGCAACTCAGGACGTTGGATGGGATCGCTGTTCTTTGTTTTTCTGGCCCTCGTTTACCTTGGTTCAGGCCGTGCTTGCCGAAGCCGATGGTGAACAGAGGGTACTGGGAGCCGCCCACTCTTATACACATCCACAGGAAGTGATGTCATGTGGGAGGCTCCCACAGAAGCCTGCTAGAAGAAGCTGCCATTTGACATCGCCACCTGGTGGATACTTCCATAAGTAATGACTTACTGCAAGAGACAGTCCTCGGAAGATCTGCTGTTATGGTAAGTTCTTATGTAACTGTACTTTCTAGGAGTGGTATGTGGTTCAGATCCACACCACCCACCTGACCTCCCCTGGCAAGTGGTATTTGGATCCCTGCTTCCTGCATGCAAGATCTGACATCACAGGGTGGAGCCAATGGATATACCACCTGGATGGTGGGAGGAGGTTCATTTAAAGACTGTCCGACAAGATCAGCTCTTATAGGGAGACTGCCTGTGTGTGGATGTGAACCACATACCACTCCTAGAACTACAGTTACAGGTGAGTAACCTATTTTTTCAGCAGTAATGACAGACATTAGCAAGGCTCTGTTATGGGGAGGTTCTTAGTGAGATATAACCCCTCAGTACTGGAGTCATGGCCAACAGTGATGGGGCCTTTTGTGGGAGCAGTCACATTTTAAATCTCCTGCTGCTAGTACTGTGTGTGGCTACATGCTAGTATCAGAATGTTAGACACAGGAAGTGGGATTAAGGGTTCTCATGGGGTGAAAGAGACCCCTGCTGAGCAAGAATATGAACACCATATCGTTGAGAAGAAATAGGGGCTAATTGTGGGTTTGTAAGAAAGTATGTTGGTTGTTGTCTGTTTTCTTTTAATTTACTACCTCGTGTCTGCCGATTCACTGTTTTGTAGGCACCCTCACTAACATGGTTTGTGTTTTTTCCCTCCCGTCTCATTCACGTCATGGATTTTACTGTCTTTGTGTTTCCTCGCCCACTCCTGTGCCGCCACATTTCATTGTTGTGTTGATCTTGCACCGTGGTTTAGAACTCGGAGGTAAGCACATCATACCAGCTGTTCATTAACATTCACACACCTCTTCTTACATTGTTTGTCATTTTTGGCCTGTATTCACAAACACAGCTAACTGGTAACACAACGATCTGCTGAAAAGGCAGCTTGCGGTTGGGAATCTCCTTGATTGGTATTCAAAGTATATAACTGCTTTTGTTTTGGGGAATTGCCCTTTACTCAGGATAGCCCAACTAAGCTGTAACCTCTCATTCACACGGGAGCAATGCTTTCGCTTGGGACTGGATACAGTTTCTAGGCATTGCACCTGTGCACCTCCACATTGTGCCGCACACCATCCTATGACCATTGTTGGCTCCCTCACTAACCTCAGTTCTGTTCTTCGCACTGTCAAGTGTACACTGTGGGAGTGCAGCACCTCAGTTTGCCTCGTTGCTTACTCTGTCTGTGCCACCGTGATTTTCTGTTTGTGGTGTCACCTGTGTTTGTTTATTTCACTGCGATGCTGAATTCTGATAAAAACAGGCCAAGTCATCGAAGAAAGTCTGACAGTTGCCCATTATGCATCAATGCCCATGTGGGAAACCAGTGGCTGTTCTAGACTGGCATCAGTCGTTTATGGCTTGTCTTGGACTGGAGCACAACATGGATACATGTGATGCCTGCTTCCCATGGACCGCCATACCCTTGTGGAATGCAGTGAGGTGGGATCAGCTGATCCCCACCTTTGGAGGCAGGCCTTGCACATGTGCATCCAAGGCCAGATCTCTAGGCCTTTCCCCTGGGCCTCTTCCAGGGACCTCTGGTTTTGTGGAAGTGTGGAGTTCTGTACCCCACTGTGCTGAGGCATCAGAGGCTCTGGTGGACAGATATGGTGGACAGTCACCTACTTCTGCGCAGTCAACTGCAAACCTTCCATGGTCTGCGTACCCTGAGCAGTAGACACCCTTGATTGTGTGGCCACAGCTACACACTCTTTGTGCATCAATGGGCACCACAGCATTGTCCTTTGACATCGCCCATACTGTTGTCCCCATTTGCAGTGGCAACAAGGTGGTTGGCACTGGAGACAACACCGGGCCCCCTCTTGACACTGTTCACAGTGTCAGGTTAACAATACCAAGGTTGTTTTCTGCACTGTTGCCAGTTTGGATGTTATCACCATGCATGGTGTTGGTAGTGATACTGAGGAAGGTGGTGGTTCCAGACACGATGGCAACAGCAATGGTGCTGATCTTGGGTCTGACTGAGAGTGAGGAGCTGACAGCAGGGTAATTTCAGAGGTTGTCCCCAACTCCTGTGTCACCCGCAACACCAAGGAGGGTGATGGCTCAGAGCACAACAGCAAAGCTGGCACCGAGCAAGGTATCGAGAATGGTCATTGTCATGGGGAGGATCCTGTCTCTGAAGCTGTTGCTGATCCTGAGCCCAGTGCCAGAGATGGCACCATCTCGGGGACAGATGGCAGCCTGGACATGGAGTTCTGTCCAGAGCTGCAAGACATCACTGTGGAGGACCAGGTTCACTCTGTAGGACCTGTAGAACTCTGCTTTCCTCACCTGGGGTTTTCGCCTCTTAGGCACCGATCGGGTTACTCTTCAGATGTAGGAGGACACCATTCAGGCGAATCTGCTAGGCCTTTCCCTTGGGCAAAGCCCCTTACACAGTTCAGCAGCCTAGTCTGAGGCCCTCGAAGACCAGGAATCTCAACCCCCTCTTGCAGGGACTCACCGGTTCCTAGAGAGGATGCCCTAGTTCATAGGCCCTGAGGGGCCATTAACTTTGGATCAACACTGAGATTTCATTATTACCGTAGAAAGCTGGCACAGAGTCTCTGACAATGCTCAGTACAGGCCCTCTCCCTGTCACCAAAGATACTCTGAGTCAGCACCTCATCTCCATCATAGTCATCCTCAGAGGAGAATGAATCATTTGTCCATCTTTCTTCAGCTGCTGAGTGTGCTTTGTACTGGCAGTTCTTGGCGAAGATGCTCCAGGTGCTGAACTGACATGCTTTTATAAGCCGCAGTCCAAGAGTCATGCCATTGGGTCTACTGGGGAGTTCCCAGTCTCGACATTTCTGTCATTCCTCCGTGGCCTAGAGCCTTTAAAGAGGCATCTAGGGTAGGTGGAGGTATCCCTTCTCTATACCAGGCATCATCAGGGACCACCTCATGTGTTATCACACACTCATGGGGCCTTTTGGTGATGTACCTCACCCTTCCTTGGGACTTCGGGTACTACAGACCCCATCGGGGCCACGACGCCCCATGTGTGTATATCTGCCAGAGGCAGATTCTGCCCAGATGGACACCCTTGGAAGGAAAGCTTTTTCCTTGGCATGTGTCCTAATGTGTATTTCTGTACATCAGGCACACATGGCGACCTGTAACCATCACCTGTGGTTGCAGCTAAGCAAACTCTTAGCTACACTGTTGCAGAGCAAGACAGGCAGGCAGTTGACCATTCTAACTGGGGCCTGAAGGTAGCTTGACACCTGTCGAGGGCGTATTACAATGAAAACGGGGGGGGGCCTCCAGATTGGCAGGAACTGCACTCTGCAGCGGGTAGATGGCATGGCCTCGCCTGTGCCAACTGGCACCTTTGGCCTAGCGTGGCGCTTAACTCGCACTTACAGGGGACTTGCATCTTCTCCCTTAGGGTCAGGCAGGAACTGTCGAGGAATCAGGTTTCGCCAGACCAGTATGGAGACCCTGCTCTCACATGTTCTTACTTACACAGAGGGCTGAGGGTATCTTTTTACTCTCAAGGTGAGTCAGCTACTCCCTCAGGAAGAAGGGAAAGCTTGGTGCTGTCCCATAAGTGGGAATCAGTGGTGAAGATTTTTTCTTGGAAGATATGAAAGGTAGGTAATTACTGTAATTGTTGATCACCCAGAATAGCCTCACCATTGATTACCCCCACACCCACCCATCATCTCCCACTCTAGTAGAGCCAGAGCCTCTGGGCAGTTCACCCTGATAGTGCTGGCCAGCTCCACTCAGTGCCATGGCATCTCCCCAGTTGTACTCCCTATGGAGTAGTTGTTTTTGAAAAAAGGGGCTTGTGACCATTACTGGTTTACCACTCCCATCAAATAAAAGCCTTCAAAACTGGGGTGAGGGTTCTTTTTCGGTTTCTTTATACCACCACCCCGGAAAAAAGAAGGCAGCTCCTTCTTACTTTTTCTTTCTTGACCTCCTTCTCCTTGCCACAGGTGTTTCCTTATTAGTTGCTTAATGCCGTTAGTGCCTCTGGGCACTATCCAGTCTGACTCCACTTGGCAAATATTCGCTAAAATACCACCAACAGCTTAATCTGGTTCAAAGTCAGTTGGCATTCATCTGTATCCCTTTCCCCCGGGTCGTGCCTGAAAATCGGCAGAATTTGTCTAGTGCACTTACCCGGTCAACAAAAACTAAATAAATAAATAAAATGCACTACCTGTGGAAGATTGCTGTGCACCAGCTTTTTTTTTTTTTTTATTTAGTTGTTTAACCATGTATAGCACACTAAGCTGGAAGCTTTTTTACAGGAGCAACCTGGGAACACAAGGAGGTTAAGTGATTTGCTCAGGGTCACACAGTATGCAAGTAGAAGCTGTGGGATTCAAACCTAGGTCTGGTCTGCTGGATGTCACCAGATTTGCAGCTCAGAGCCTTAGACCACTGCGCTATACTGCCTTCTTGCCTTGCCTGCATACACTAGCTCTTTCATAACATTCATCCCTGTTGTTGCAGGAGAAGCAGGTAATTTTTTTAATGTTTTTTCTTCTGGCTGTGCCAGACTATTCCTTTTGGTTGGTGTTCTCTTTTCTTCTCTTGTATCAGCTGGGCTGTTAGCCCACTGCTGTTAATGCTGTCTAAACAGATCTCGACTCCTTTGGGCTGTTCAGCCCTACAGCTTCACATGCACCTGAGATCATTTTCCTGTTTCCTTGATGTGGAAAAATTGGCATATTTTAACTATTAAGTTAGTCTATTTGTAGTAGCATGGGGTTTGGTTTTGAGTCCATGTGATTTATTCCTCTTTTGGCACATAGTGGCAGCTCAGTACAAGGAAGTCCCAGTTCTGGGCATTCCCCTGTTGCCTTTTCTGCCAAAGCCACACGCTTCAGTTTTGTTGCCTTTCAGATCACTATACATCTCCTGTCTGGCTAGTGGTGTGAGGCTCTGACATCATAAACAACTACCCCTTTTTGCCATCTAGTGTGCCCTTTTTGTCTGTTCAGAGCTGGTATTTGGGTTTTATTTTGTTGTTTGTTTATATTTTCAGTATCCTTTTCCTGTTTTTGGGGCTGGGAAATTGTTAGCCCTGACTGTATTTTTCCCCACTTTGTTTCTCTCCTAATGAGCAGAATTGAGGTTGGTGAGGGAGCCGGCAACAGTTTTTGGCTGACGCGTGGCATCATGCAGGGTGTGCACAGGCACTATGCTCAATAGTTGTGGCTGTCTCTCTCTGACCAAAACCTTTGCTTCCATGGGGTCCTAGTACCTCTATCCCAGACCCATAAGTGGTTATCAATGGTGATGACACTCTGGAAGCTCAACAGTTACAATAAGTACATAACTAAATTTTTCAGCTGGGACACACTAAAGCATACAAAGGTCATGTGAATCGGTCAAGATCAGTCAGTCACTGGCCATGGGTGGGTTTACCTGCGATATCTTGGTTCACAATTCAGTGCAGTGACAACTAAATCACACTGCGCAGAGGAAGGCAGACAAGTAAATGCCTTTACAGGCAATGACTGTGCCACTTTGTGATCATGTAGACAAATGCAGGGCGGCCTGCACCCAACCACCCTTTTCGGAAGACAAGCTTCTCACCTCTGCACAGACCCATACTCCTGTCAGCCTCATGTGGGACTCTCAGTCTCACACACACACACATGGGTTCTCCATGAGGCAATAAGAGATGCTGCAGCTGTACCCCCAGCCAGTTTGGCCCCACTCCTTGAATTTATTACCTCCTTCCCATGCCCACAGGCACTCCATTCCTTCAGATCCTGCAGTGGCCCCATCTGCCTGCCAGACTCATCCATCACTGCTACCAGAGGTGCTAGTCAGATCTCTAGATCTCCCCCACTTCACTCTGTGACTGGCTTGTCCCTGCTGAGGGCCTTCTCTGGTCTAATGGAGGAATACGTACTGCTGCTTTATTCCTGCACTGCTGACTTGTTAGTGAAATGGGCGTCTCCTGGCTCAAGAGGAGTAACTGCTTTCTAACCTAGTGGCATGGGCTAAAGGGGCCCTCCCTTGGTAAGCTGTGGGAGTCATTTGGTGTTGTAGGGGCTACACTGGCTGTTATCTGGCATAACCATGTGGCATTTCCATCATTTTGTTCACCACTTCCTCCCTAATCTTGCACATGCTTGCAACTAGCCTGAGGAGCATGCCAGATGGCACGTGGTCATCCACACCGCCAGTGTGCATCTCCACAAATGCCACCTTCAGGAGCAGCTATAGTAGAAATGAAAAGAAGCACCCCTTCCTCACCCCCCGGAGAGAGCATCCACTTCCTCACTTTAAATGTTTGGGATGGTGGTCTGAGGTGGCAAGACAAAAACTTATCATAGAAAATACATTCTTGTAAGGTTAGTTATTGACAAGCTTTACGAGGCAGACTTCTGACTTTTCCCTCTTGTATTATATTTGTAGTGTCTGAAGTCTATTGGATTGACTTTTCTAGATTATAGTAAGCTTCATAACAGTACTGTCCTTGTCTTTGTGAGCAACAAAACACAAAATTCGGATTGGGAATGCACAGTGTGCAAAGTCTGGGTTAGGGAGATGAAGCTTTCACTCCAACTAGTGGGAAGTTCATCTTTCACAGGGTTACATGGAATTTCAAGGGACTTCGACCTGAAACCACTATAACTTGCAGGGCCATTCCCTTCCCCAACCCAGGAGGCTTGTTTGTGACTAGGGGCCCACAGTAGCTCTCTTTTACTGTAATCCTTCTGTTTCATTTTATTTCTGTGAGGGTTTTGTACTGTATGTTGCCAGTAGTGGATAATGGAATCCTTCTGTTTCATTTCACTTCTGTGAGTTTTTTGTGCAGTATGTTGCCAGTAGTGGATGAAGGGATGCGTAGTACCCTGAAGTTCAGAACATTCATTGATAGTGCTGAGGCTAAACTAGCTTGGCTGTCTGAAAATGCAAAGTCAAGTTTATTGTTTTCACAGCCATAGCACAGAGTTGCACACAAGCAAGGATTATGTTAATACACAACCCACTCAGATTAATAATATTTTAACAGTTCACAAAATTACACATACATCCTATTAAGTGTCCATATTGGTCATGCGTAAATGCGTACTTAATTGCTGACTTCTAGGGGCATGGATATGGTTCACTAGCCACACTCTAGCAGTTCCAATGGAATGGACTGGACTGATTGGCCAGATGTCTTTAAGCTAAGCTTCTCCAGTCACCTGGGTGGTATATCCCCCAACTCCGCCCGTCACATCAGATCTTTCTTTATGCAGGAAGAACAGTTCATCTCTTTTGCAGCTTGTGCTTAGGTTTAGTGTGCCATAGGCGAACTCAGTCTTCAAAGTATGTTTGATTTAATTATCTTATTGCCTCGGTTCTTCGACTCCCCTCATTGATCCATGATACAGCAATGGAACCCAGGGTTCAAATTCTGCATTTGCTGTTGGCCACCAACCCCTGTGATACATGCATGTACTGCCTGGGTGGGCAACACGATGTGGCCAGGTGTGGCCTTTGCTCAAGAATGCTTCCCGAGTCCCTTGAGGACAGGAAGCTCTGGCTCTCACTGGGTTGGCCTTCGAAACGAGATATAAAGGACCACCCTAAGGGGTTGCAAGAAGGTCTCTGCTGTGTCAGGGTCGGCTCAGCAGCTTGTGGCCTTGAGGCAGAAGCAGCAGCTGCCGCGGTGGCACCTCCTCAGTTTTGATGCTGCTCCCAGCTCAGGCCATCATCAGAGGGTCATTCACCAGAGGATTCTGGGATATACATTTGGCCCTCCAGACCCTGGTGGAGGGCCGTGCACACTGTGGTGGGAAGCACAAGTGCCTTCAGCACCACTTGTGGGACCGGTAGAGATCGCGGTCCTTCCGGTTCCTCAACTTGTCTGACAGCTCAATGACTGTCAAGCACATCAGTCAAGGGGCAGATCGAGCAGGTCGAAGGTTCTTCTGTTCCCCCGTTGAGCCAATTGACTGTGACTCTAGTCAAGAAGGTTGCCAAGATATTTCTCGAACCTCTCAACCAGTTGTTAGGTGAGGCCAAGGACTCAATCTCACAGACCCCGGTACTCCTAGTCCTCACTCAGGAGGACGTGGGTCAGGTGGTGTCCCCATAAGGTCCTCGGTGGGAGTAGCCTCCACTGGCAGTCAAGTCTTCCATGCCCATGCTGCTTAATGTGGACTGGGATGTGGTTTACCATGGTCAGGCAGGAGACTTCTTTTGCCATCAACCTGCTGGTCGATGGTTGAGGTCACGATCGAGATCTCGATCATGGCATTACTGCTTTCGATCCCGCTCAACCAGGCGGCATCGGCATCGATGCTTCTGGACTTCCTCATCCTCTGGTGAGGAGAGGCCTCATTGCAAGTGGCTATGGTGCTATGAGGAGCTCTTCTGGCAACAGTGGGCCATCATGGAGCAGGGTAGGGCTCGAACATCTGGACCTCTGGTCACCTAGCTGCCACCAGTGGCACCCCTGCTGGTCCACATCACGCACATGCCCCTGCATCGGCTTCTCCACTTCTTCAGGTGGCGTCATCACTAATGCTGCCAATGGTGGACACTCCAGCCAAGAAAGTCTATTTGGCCACCAACTTGCCAGACCAGTTGTCGGTGAGGATCACCCCAAGAGAGGATACCAGGCAGGTCCATGGCAAAAAACGGTCAAAGGCCATTTTCGAGGCATCCTCGAATGACTCAGATTACGAGTCCATGGCCTCTTCTGGGACTTCTCTCCTCAATCAAGGATTGTTCTAGGAGCTAGCCGTCGAGCATGACCCACTGTCCTTCAAGGCACTTCTCTGACTCATCTCAGAGTCCATTTCTGCCCTGCTTGAGCCAGTCTAAGGAGCTTTGGTAGCCTCCACCATCCTGTCTGGCACCCTCAGACCCTATGCAGTTCCTACGGGATCCCTTTCTGGGTTCTCAGACCACCCCTCAGTGGAAGGGTTGGTCACGGTTTCGGTGTTCCACAAGTTTGGACACCAGTGGGGTGTGGACAGGCCTCCGGACAAGGAGTCCTGCTAGATTGATCATGCCACCAAAAAGGTGTGATCTGCTACGTTAATGGGTCCCCATTAGGCTGTTTATGCCTTGATGAAGGCCACCTTCGGTCACTCCCTGATGGAGGTCTTTGGTGCAGTCCTCCTTCGCCTCTCTGATGATCAGCAAATGGCGGAGATGTTTATTAGAGACCAGGGCCAATTGCTGGCTAAACACTAGTTCCAGACAACCTTGCACATAGGTGACTCGTGCACTTGCCATGGCAGCAGCCTTCTCCATGTGTCGCAGGGCCTGGCTGCATCAGTTCACCGTCACAGCAGACACCCAGCATAAGCTGGCCGATGTCACTTTCTTAGGCACCAACCTGTTTGGCCCTGGGGTGGAAGGACATTTCCCTCGTATCAAGAAGTTCATTGCCACCCTGGATTCTGTGGTGTCATGCCAGAAGGACCCGAAAAAGATGCCTAGAAACAGGCTTTTCAGTCCTTTCAGCCACAGCCTCCTCAGTAGTAGAAGAAGAAGAAAAATTAGTATTTATATAGCGCTTTTCATACACAGTGTATCTCAAAGTGCTTTTACAAGCAATGCTAGACTGATAGTGAAGTGACTGAATGTGTAGTGGCGGCCATATAGCACATCAGCATCCACACACAACCTGGACAATTGCAACCCCAGCAGGGGCAGCACCAGGCATGGCACCCCAAGCTGAAGTCCAGGACCAGGCTTCTAAGAAAGGAGGGGGCAGAGGTAGTGGTGCCCCTCCAGCCATGCCGCTGCAAAAGCTGCTCAGTGATGGGTCAGGGGAGCGTCATCCAGCCACTCTTCCTGTCCCCTGTCTTGCACTCCTTATCAGAGGTTGGCTAAGTCACTTCTTGTCACATTTGTCCTCTGTCACAACAAACAAGTGAATGTTGGACGTAGTGGGCAGAGGGTTGCCTTAGGACTTCAGGGGTCTCCTGTCTCACTGCCTTCACGTGCCTTGGGAGTCCAGAAGGTTGCAGGACATGCTGTCCGTCCTTTGGGAGGACATTGCTCAGTTCCTTGCAGAAGGGTCAATAGCTCATGTCCAGGATGCCCTGGCTGGTCAGGGTTACATGTCCAGGTACTTCCTGATCCCAAAACTGATGGAGGGCTGGCACCCCATAATGGATCGGCATGATCTGAACCAGTTCATGTGGAAACACAAGTTCAGGATGGTCACGCTGAATCATATCATTCCATTGCTGCAGAAAAACATATGGTTCTGCTCCTCAGACCTCTGGGATGCATTTTTCCATATCCCTGTCAATCAGTCCCACTGTCGATACCTCTGATTCCAAGCAGAAGGGGCTGTGTACCAGTTCCAGGTCATGCCTTTTTGGCCTCTCCTCAGTACCCAGGGTCTTCACCAAGTGCATGGCAATAGTGACAACCCACCTACGACACCTAGAGGTCAGAGTGTACCCCCTACCTAGATGACTCGCTGTTAGCTGGTATATCCATGGAGAAGTCCAGAGATCTCTCCAGACTTAATGAGACTTTAGCCTGTTGGTCAACCTGGACAAGTCTGAACTGGTACCAAAGCAGGTGATCAAGTTCATTGGGGCATAACTTGACTCCCTGCGGGCCAAGGCCTGCCTCCCTGCAGACCAGGCACTGGATCTTACCTCCTTTGCCTGATCATTTAGGTTGAGCTCTGGTGCCTTTCCTGGGATTTCCTTAGGCTGCTGGGGTATATGGCATCCTGCACCAGTGGGGGGTCCATTGAGTCTGCTGGCATATGCGCCACTTCCACTGGGAGTTGGGCCATCAGTGGTCCCAGCGCCTAAGCCACTTGGACCAGCCAGTCACAGTGACCCAGCCAGTGTGTAATGCCACCCAGAAGTGGCCGATCCCAGAACACCTGGAGGAAGGAATCCCATTTGTCTGCCCAGAACTGACTGTCACACTCATGACAGACATGTCTCTGATGGACTTGAGAGTGCACCTAGGGAACCACAGAGCCAATGCTTCTGATTACTCAGGGAGTTCTGTCACCACACAAACCTGCTGGAGCTCCGTGCAGTATGGCTGGCACTGTTGGGATTTGCTCCTCTAGTCAGGGGTTAGGTCATGCAGGTCCAGATGGACAACACCACAAGTATGTTCTACCTGAATAGGCAGGGCAGAACTCACTTCCTTCCTTTGTGTTGGGAGGCCCTCCGCACCTGGACCTTCATGCGCAGTCTTGGTGCAGATGATCTGGTGATTCATGTCACAGGAGAGAACAGTCAGTTGGCAGGCACTCTCAGCCAGGCTGGAGAGATGTCATATGAGGAGGTGGTGAACCAGCTGTTCTTCTGATGGGACACACCTGTAGTGGACCTGTTTGCCTCCTAGGAGAACGCAAAACTGAGGCTGTTTTGTGTCCAACCCTCACAGTTTGGGACACTGTTGGGGGATGCCTTCATGAGGCCCTGGACCCGAGGCCTGGTCAAGGCCCAGAAGGACAAGGCGTGGATGATCCCAATAGCCCCAGACTGCATGAGGCAGTTCTTATACCCAGATCTCTTCAGCCTCAGCAGTAGACCTCCATGGCGACTGCCTCTCTGCCCAGATCTGCTGACCAGACTTCAGGAGACGGTCTTGCACCTGGACCTGCAGTCCCTACACCTCATAGCCTGGCCTGGTTCCTGAGTGGCTAGATTTACAGGCCTTGGATATCTTGGATGAGGTGCTTCACATTGTGGATGCTTCATGCCTCCTAAAAGGATACAGCTTGCATATACACTGTTTAGAAGGGACAGGGAGGGTGGCCCTGTATGTCTGAGAAGACATAAAGGCTACACAAGTACAGGGAAGGCAGGGGGAGGCCGAGGCAAAGTGGATCACCCTTGAACCAGGAAATGGCACAGCAATACATACAGGAGTGATCTACAGACCTCCAGCACAGAGGAAGGAAGGAAGTGGACATGGTACTAGTGGAGGAAATTCACAACATGGCAGCTAAAGGTGAAATCCTGTTAATGGGAGATTTCAATATGCCACATGTGGAGTGGACCACCCAGGCAGCTACTTCAGCCAGAAGCACGGCCATCCTGGAATCCCCGAAGGGGGTTGGACTCAGAGAGCTGGTGCATGAGCCCACCAGGGACAAATCGATTCTAGACCTGGTATGGACCAATGGGAACAGAGTTGAAAGAATCCAGGTGGAAGGGCAGCTGGGATCCAGCGACCACCATATGGTGTGGTTTGACATGGAGACAGGTACTCAGTTAAGCCACACAAGGGCAAAAGTATTAAATTTCAGGAGGGCGGATTTCAGTGAAATAGATAGATGTTTAAGAGCAGCTCTGGAGAAGGTAGAAGTAATTGGGGTGGGGGGAGAAATAGTGGGGGAGACTAAAATGAGCCATTATGGAGGTAACTAACCAATCCATTCAGATAGTGGTCAAAGGGAAAAGAAGAAAGAAACAACTATGGTTCTCTAAAGAGGTGGGAGACAAAGTAAGGGCAAAAAGAGCAAGTTTTAGGAAGTATAAGGGGACCCAAAGGGAGGAGGACAGGGAGGTGTACCGTGAATATCTCAGAGAGGCAGGGAAGACTGTTCGGAAAGCCAAGGCACAGACAGAGGAGGGTTTAGCACAGACTGTACTGTGAAAAAAGGGGACGACATTCTATAGGTACAATAGTGATGGAAGAAAACTTGGGGGTTGTGAGGCTCAAAGGGAGGAGGAAGAGTGCAAGGAGGGATCTAGACAAGACAGAAATACTGAACAAATACTTCTATTCAATATTCTCTGAGGAGGAGAGGGTCAAGGACCCCAGTTGAGAGCTGTGGCAATAGAGGGTGGACACCAGTCCATTCACAGTGGAGAGTTCGGAGGAACTCACAAAGCTGAAGGTGGATAAAGCCATGGGGCCAGATGACATACAGCTGAGGATATTAAGGGAGCTGCAGAGGGAACTAGCAGCACCTCTGGCCACCCTGTTCACAGAGTCACTCAACACAAGCATGGTTCCAGAGGACTGGAGGAGGGCGGCGCATGTAGTCCCACTGCACAAAAGTGGCAGTAGGGAACTACAGGCCAGTCAGCCTCACCTCAGTGGTGGGGAAGATCATGGAGACACAAAGAAAGGATAGTGGCACACCTGGAATCCATTGGTGCCCAGGATCTGAAGCAGCACGGATTCATATCGGGAAGGTCTTGTCAAATGAATCCGGTAGATTTTTTTGATTGGGTGACTAGGGAAGTGAATCAGGGAGGGGCCATAGATGTCACCTACCTGGATTTCAGCAAAGCCTTTGATACTGTCCCACACAGAAGGCTGGCTAACAAGATGAGTAGTCTGGGCATGGGGCATAAGGTGATACAGTGGGTTAGAAACTGGCTGACTGACAGAAGGCAGAGGGTGGTGGTAAATGGGATCCAGTCTGGGTAGAGAGGGGTGACCAGTGGAGTGCCATAAGGATCAGTACTGGGACCAGTCCTGTTCAATGTCTTCATTAGTGACATTGCAGAGGGGCTGGAAGGAAAGGTCTGCCTATTTGCAGATGTCACCAAGATCCGCAACAGGGTGGATACTCCAGAAGGGGTGCAGAAAATGAAGAGGGACCTGGAGAAGCTTAAAAGATGGTCGGAGGTGTGGCAACTGAGGTTCAGTGCGAAAAAGTGCAAGATAATGCACATGGGTAGGGCTACAGGATGGGGGGAGGGAGTGCCGACTGTCACCAAAGAGGAGCGAGACCGAGGGGTTATCATATCTGATGACCTTATGGTATCAAAGCAGTGCACAAAGGATGCAGGGAGTGCCAGTGGCATGCTGGGGTGCATATGCAGAGGTATTACTAGTAGGAGGCGGGAAGTGGTGATGCCGTTGTATAAAACACTGGTAAGGCCTCACGTGGGAGTACTGCATGCAGTACTGGAGACCACACATGCGTAGGGACATAAACAAGGTGGAGGCTGTCCAGAGAAGGGCAACAAAGATGGTGCATGGTTTGCACCACAAAACACATAAGGAGAAAGAGACCTCAATATGTACTCACTGGAGGAGAGGAGAGAAAGGGGCGACACGATAGAAACTTTTAAGTACCTCAGTGGCATAAATAAGGTGCAGGTGGGAGATCTTCTCCAATATAGAAAAGATACTAGAACGAGGGGGCACAATATGAAATTGGAGGAGGGGGGGATTAAGAAGTAATGTGAGGAAGTTTTTCCACACAGAGAGGGTGCTGAACACTTGGAATACTCTGCCACAAGAGCTGGTAGGGGGCAAGCACAGTGGAGGGGTTTAAACATGCCTGGGACAAGCACAGGGGAACCTTGGGTGGGAAGGGAGTGATGAAAAGCCATTGACCACTTGGGCTGAGTGGATGCATACATGTATAGGGCCTATGGGCAGACTGGATGGGCCTAGCAGTCCTCATCTGCTGACAATTTCTATGTTACTGTATACTATGCCTTTAAGTGGAAACGATTTTTCCGTTTGGTGTCAGGGCAAGGAGCTGGATCCCCTTACCTGCCCTGTGTCTAGCATCCTAGACTACCTCTGGTCCCTTTCCCAGTTGGGACTGTGGGCAACAGTCCTTAAGGTGGACCTGGCAGCCATCTCTGTTTACTTGGCAAGGGCTAGTAAGCCAATGGTGGCCCAGGAAAAGGTGGTCTGGCACTTTTTTAAGGGCTGGACCACCTGTTCTGTCCGAGGTGTGAACCACCTCCACCATGGCACCTACTGCTGGTATTGGCTATGTTCATGGGCAAGCCTTTTGAGCCAATTCACAGGTGTGAGATGGCACACTTGCTGTGGAAGATGGCCATCTTGGTGAATTGAATATCATGTAAGCCATAAGGATTGGTGAGCTCCTTGCACTCTCAGTGGAGTCTCCCTACCTGGTCTTCTCCAGGGTCATAGTCGTCCTTCACTCCATCCCGAAGTTCCTTCTGAAGGTGGTATCAGAGCTCACCTTAACTAGGTAACTAACTTAATGGTCTACTTTACTAACCCTTCTTTGAAGGCTTACTGCAGGCTCCATATCCTGGACCTGCAGAGTGTACTGTATTATGTAGAGTGCATAGCTGGAGTTTGGGGACAGGCTTGCCAGCTGTTTGGCACTTTTGCTGAAGCCGCGCCTGGCAGACCGGCAGCAAAGCGAACAACTGGCAGGTGGATCACATCCTGCATCAACCTCTGCCATAGGTTATCTGGTAGGGAGCCTCCCATAGGGCTTAGGGCTCCTTCCACCAGACATACTGTTGCCTTGATGGCTGCTTCCAGGGACATACCTGTCCAGGAAATCTGCAAGGCTGCTACCTGGAAGTTAGCACACAACTTTGTTTCCCACTTCCACATTTACCTTGAGTCACACCGGGATGCTGGGTTTGGGACCTCAGTTCTCTAGTCTCTGATGAGTAGGGGTGCGTGCTTTGCCTGCTCCTCCTGGAGACCTGCTAGGAGTCTGCCATGGTGTGGCTAGTGAACCACTAGACTATAGATTGCTCACCTGTAACTAGTTCTAGGAGTACATGGGTCACATCCACACAACCCACCTGGCCTCCCGTAGCAAGTGGGGCACAGATTCCTGCTTCCATTGTACATGCTGTGATGTCATAGGGTGGATTCAGGGGTTATACCACCTAGGTGGTGGGAGGAGCATAGCTTAAAGATGTCTGGCCAATCAGACCACTCCAGTGGAACTGGCAGAGCGTGGATGTGAACAAGAAACTACTCCTAGAACTATGGATCTTATTTTGAGATACAGCTCTTGCAGCAGGTTACACCATAAGGACTGAAGCCGGCAGGCAGCTTGACCCCACGGAAAACTTCTAGCTAGATATACCAAGCGGGGGACCACCCCCAACATCAGATATATCATAAAAGGGGCGGTTCCCCAGCATACCCCAGTTATTTTCCCGCTGTCGACTCGCGCGCATTGGCTCCATGGATGCCTTCAAGCTGATGAACAATGACAGAGAGAATTTAAGACAATTTCCTGGAGAATTTATCTCCTTTTGGACAAGTACATGTCTTCTTCCCCGACTCCTTCTCTAGAAGGACACCCCTCAAAGTGCGCTTGCAGCAAACAGATCCCCTTCAAAGATAGGCACTCGGCCTGCGTGCGGTGCCTAGGCCCGGACCACGCTATCCAGGCCTGCTCCATCTGTCAGCAGTTCAATGGTAGAACCAGGATCTGCCACCAGAAAGTGCTCCAGAGTTTTCTTCTGGAAGAAAAACTTAAGGCCATGGAGAAAGATCCATCCTCTCGAGGGGAACCTTCGCATACATCGGGGGAAACACAAGGACAAGCACCGAGACAAGGGTAGGACTCGATCCCTGAATCGGGCCTCGGACTCCCAGGCCAGCTCCAGCTCTGTCCAGTCGGACTGCTCTCCATCCCAGGCCAGGTCTCAGCCCCCGGTCAAGGTCAGGCTTCAGGGGGCTCTGGTTCAGCGTCTTTACAGCCTCTGAAAACCAAATCCAAGGATAGCTCTCCTTCGGGGTCGGCCGCCAGGTTGGAGGCTTCCAACCGCCACAAGCCTCAGTCCAAGTCTGTGACTGCATCTAACGCCAACGCTAAGGACCGATGCCGGGACACCGATCGCTCAGTTTCCCAGCTGCCTAGGGGCTCAGACATCCCTCAGCAGAAGACTTCAGAGCTTACGTCGCTAAAGCGGACGACGGAGGTGAAGCGGATGCCAGAGCTATCACCCGCACAACGCCCCAAAAACCCGACACCACCCCTGACACCGGTTGCAGGGGGACATCAGAGGAGGACATCGGTGCTCATGGCACTGACGGCCAAATGTTGGGGGATGCCGAAGACGTCACTCTACCCGATGCCATCCTATCAAAAGACCCAACGCCAGACCCGACGACCCCTCAGTCACCGACACCCAATCCTAACGCCAGACAGACACTGGCGCAAGGCCCTTCGTCCGGTCTGAACATACAAGAAGTCAAGGAGCTCTTCAGCTTCTGGTGGGACACCATTAAAAAAGATGTACCCACCCCCCCCCGTGAGGCTCCACCCCCCGTGGCACCTCCTAGGGCACCGACACCTGAGCCTCGAGACATTACCTCACAGCCTAGGGGTTGGTCCAAGGCCAGACACTCTAAGTCTCAGAGACACTCTAGGCCTCCACGCTCCAGAACCCCTTCGAAATCCCTTAGTGACCACAAAGGAAAAAGGCCCCGACGAAGATCCCCCTCTTCGTCAGGTGACGACTCATGCCCTGATTCTTTGGGTACCCCTCAGTCACGCTCTCTTTTTGAGCCTCCTTCTCCAGATCCCCTCGACCTTCCCAGATCGCCAACGGATGACCCATCATTCTCCAATATATGCACCACATTTAGGAGAACATGGGATGGGAGACAGAGGATTTAGACCCAGAACGACAATGCCTGGCTTGTTATTTGAGGCAAAAAGATCCCAAGCCTGTGGTGGTTCCGCCGCTGGTGGACACTTTCCAGAATGCTGCCACGGCTACCCATGGCTGACTCGCAAGTCATCACGGCTTCGCACAGCCGCTCCCAGCGGCCCCTACACCTCAGTACACAGTCCCCAGACCAGAAATTCAAACAATTGGACTCACTGGGTCATCGCATGTATGCCTCCGCTACATGCTCCCTCAGGTCCCTCAGCTATCTGACGCACATGGTGCAGTTTCAAAATGCACTGTGGGACCAGGGACAGGACCTACTGAAGAACTTCCCAGAAGGTGAAGGAGAAGCTCCTAAAAGCTCCTTCGACAGCCTCTGACGCAGGGACCCAAGTCCTCTGGGCCACGCATAACCTCTGCACTCAAGTAGTTAGAGGTGCCTCAACCGGCCTTTGCCTCCGTAAACACTCCTGGTTGAGGGTCTCTGGATTTACTCCAGACATCCAGAAAGGAATCATGGACGTCCCCTACAATGGAGCCATCTTGTTCAGTGAAGACTCTGAGAGGGTCATCACTAGACTTCAAGACGCCGGGAAGGTGGTTAGAACGGTTCAGGCCATGTATAAATCCAAGCCTGGTTCCTTTCGCAGACCACAGAACCGTTTTCGTGGCCAACAGAGCAGACAACAACCTCGGTCGGGCCAACAGCAACATAGGGGCAATTTCGATTGCAAGAACCAACAAAGATTCTCTGGAGGTCAGGGCCAGAGAAACGCTAAATCTACGCAACCTGCCAGAGCCACCACCGCCACAGCATGACTCCTTCCTGGCCCTGCCCCAGCCCCCCCTCTGGATCAAAGGGAAGAGAGGGTCATGGGTCAAGTTGTTTACCACCTGTCAGGGTGGCAGAGTATCACCTCTGACCAGTGGGTTCTTTGGCTTATCAGTCGAGAACACACTGTAGACTTCCTTGACCACCCACCGTCAAGACCTCTTCTGCATTCCTGTTATTTGGGACAACATGCCCTGCTCATCCAGCAGGAGATCTCTGCACTCCTTTCCAAGGTCGCCATCGAGGTCATACCGAGGAACCAGAGAAAAAGGATACTATTCCCATTTCTTCCTGGTTCCAAAGAAAACCGGGGACTTAAGCCCAATCCTAGACCTCAGTGACCTAAACATCTATGTGATGTACAAACGCTTTCGCATGGTTATCCTACTCGGTCTCATTCCCATGCTCAAGCAAGGCGCATGGCTAGCATCTCTGGAAATGCAGGACGCATATCTCCATCTTCCCATAACTCCGTCGTACAGGAAATTCCTGCACTTCAACTTTTTTGGGACATCATTAGTAGGGATGAAAGTTTGTCATGGCAGTCATACATGTCATTGATTCCATGACGTTTGATCTTTATTCAGGACGTCCATGACTTTTACTAACGTCATCAGAATGTAGCAATGATGACAGTGCCACAACATTTACTACTGTTTACCAATGATTTCATGAACAAACAATGAGTCATTAAAACCTCATCCATGACAAACTTACATCCCTAACCATTACCAGTTCCGAGTACTTCCGTTCGGCCTGTCCTCGGCGCCATGTGTCTTTACCAAGTGTATGGCAGTTCTAGCAGCAGCCCTCAGGAGACAAGGCCATTATGTCTTCCCCTATTTGGACGAGTGGCTCCTGATGGCCTCCTCCCCACAGGCATTGGAGAAGGCCATTGACGACACCTGCACCCTATTTCAGTCTCTAGGGATCACCATCAACCAAGAGAAGTCATCTCTCACTCCCTTGCAGAGACTACAGTTCATCAGCGCAGTTCTGGATACCTGTCAAGGGAGAGCCTTCCTGCCCGTGGACAGCGTGGAACACATCAGGTCACTGATCAGGACTATCACGGCAAAACATCTGGTCTCCGCTCGGACCATACTTTGCCTGCTTGGACATATGGTGGTCGCCACTGCACGGTTCCCCACGCTCGCCTCCACATGAGAGTTACTCAGTGGACGCTGAGAACCCAATGGGACCAGAAGCAGGATCACTTAGACCAGCCGATCAGTCTTACATGGCCAGTCATTCAAGACTCACAGTGGTGGCTGGTCCTGGAACATCTTTCCATGGGAGTCCCTTTCGTGGTGTCAGTGCCATCTCTGACCCTCACCACCAATGTTTCGGAGTCCGGTTGGGGAGCTCACCTGAGAGACACCAGAACCCAGGGAACTGCTCAATTTCTGCTCGCTAGATCTAGGGCCTGGTGTTTTCTGGTGAGACGCATTGTCCCTCTCCTGGACGGGTAGGTTCCTCTACGCTTTCTCGCCCTTCCCTTTGATCCAGAGGGTTCTTCTCAAGCTCCAATCGGAACGGGCGTCAATGATCTTGATAGCACCCTTTTGGCCCAGGCAGATTTGGTTTCTGCTGCTTCGCCAGCTGGCTCAGGAGCCTCCCTTACCCTTATCGGACAGCTCTCATTTGCTGTCCCAGGAGGCCAGCTTCCTAATCCAGCTGAACCTCAAATCGCTGAACCTGCACGCCTGGCTTCTAAAGACGTAGCCATTCTTAGGCACGAGGTCTTGCAAGGCATTGCCGATATCCTGGTGGCAGCTAGAAAACCTTCGACTCACGCCACAATTGCTCTGAAATGGTGGAGATTTTGTCTGTGGGCTCAGGCCCGCGATATCGATCCTCTTCTATGCCCTGAGAAGTCCATTTTAGACTACCTCCTATCCCTTTTCCAGTCGGGATTGGCATATTCCTCTGTGAAGGTACACCTCTGAAATATCAGCATACCACACACCTGTTGGTCCACGCTCCTTAGCCAAATTAGAGGCTTTCTGCGCTTTTCTGTGCAGTGTCTTACATCTCAGACCCCTGATTAAGGATCCGATTCCTCCTTGGGACCTTCTTTTCATTTTAGAGCAGCTTACGCTGCCTCCCTTTGAACCAGCCATGGATTGCGAGCTTCGCCTTCTTTCCTGGAAGGTGTTAATTTTAGTTGCCGTTACTTCGGCACGGAGGACTTCCGAGCTTCAGGCGCTCATGTGTAAAGAGCCTTACTTGATTTTCCATAAGGACAGGGTGTCCTTAAGGACCAATCCTAAGTTCCTTCCCAAGGTGGTTTCAGCCTTAACCTTAAACCAGGACATTGACCTTCTAGTATACTTCCCCAACTACACGAACAGCGGGGAAGCTCTCTTACACACTCTAGATGTGCATAGGATTTTGCAGTTCTACTTGGCCAGAACCTGTTCGCACAGACAATCTGACCGTCTTTATCCTTCGCTTGAAGGATGTTTGGTGCACAAGTATCGAAACAAACTCTCTCCAAGTGACTTGTTAACTTCATTGTCTTCTGTTACCAGAAATGCAATAAACCCTTGCAGGGACCAGTAAAGGGCCACTCTACAAGGGGGGGGTGGCTACCTCCTTCCCTGCCTTGAAAAATGTAGTGACATCCGCCATTTGTTTGGCTGCTACTTGGAGTTCAGTGCACACTTTCGTGAAACACTACAGTTTGGACATCGCCTCCAGGCGTAGGGTGGGCTTTGGTCTGGCAGTCCTCCAGGAACTTCTGTCCTGAGAGGTTCTTTTCTTCCTCGATCTTTCCTGTCCTCTTCCCGACTGGGTTACCATTACTCCCTTACTGCTTGGGAATCGGTCCTTATGGTGTAACCTGCTGCAAGAGCTGTATCTCAAAGTAAGATAGTGCAGTTGCGTAAGAACTTACCGTAACAGTAGATCTTTGAGAACAGCTCTTGCAGCAGGTAGTTTCCCTTCCACCTTCCCCTCAGGAAGATTGATTATATTTCATAGCGTCTCCGATGCATCAGAATTATTAGTCTTCCTCTGGAAGCGGATCCTCTGTCTCCCCTTCTGAATCACATTTTTGTGCCAGGAGTCTCCAGTGGGAGAACTGAGGTATGCTGAGGGACCACCCCTTTTATGATGTATCTGACGTCGGGGTTGGTTCCCCACTTGGTATAGCTAGCTAGAAGTTTTCTGTGGGGTCCTGCTGCCTGCCGGCTTCAGTCCTTATGGTGTAACCTGCTGCAAGAGCTGTTCTCGAAGATCTACTGTGACGGTAAATTCTTACGTAACTACTTTATAGGTGAGTAACCTGTTTTTTATGCAGATGTCCTACCCTGCCAGAATAGGTCAACAACATGCAAAGTTTCACACCACTGGAATTCTGTGGCCTGTTTTCACTAATCATCATAGAAGACTTGGCTATTTGTCGAATCCCTCCCCAGAAATTTTAAACTGAATTATAAATTCATAAATTCAGTATTCTTTTGGGAAATACAGTGAAGTCTGCATTTAGCTTACAACTTTCCTCAATCAGGCCATTTTCATGTGCATTTTATTTGTCCTGGGACGAAGGGTGTCCACGATGAAGGATTTCTAAGATACCCAGAATCCAAGGCAAGGCCTTGTGACCTGAAGCCGGTGGGGGAATATACCTATACCACTGAGATTGCCTGAGGTGACTCCTGACACTTCCAAGGCATTGGTTAGAAGGCTGCACCTGTGGAGCCTTGCAAACCAAACTTTAATCTTTCTGCACAGCACCAGCCTTCAATAATCTGTATCAAAGAAAGTAATCTTCTCTCACTGGCTACACTATAGGCTGGGATATGGAATGCCCACTAATAAAATGTTAGTTTGCCCTTTTCCCTGCTGAGACTGGAAAATGTCTTAAATACTTCATTTGTAAGTGTGTTTTTTTTTTTTGCTCCTTGGCCACACAGTGTTGTAAGATCACAGAACTACAGCCCAGTCATGTGGGAGAACAGCTCTCTCCATATATCCTTTGGCAAGCTCCATTCATCCTTGGACGCATTCCACCTTGTAGCAGCCTGTCTTGATTCTCCATAAACATGTATAGAACATCAAAAAGCAGAAGAAAGGAAATTCTTTTTCAAGCTTTTTTTTTTGAAATCTACTCAAACTACTTTTGATCCTGAACCTGCTAACAGTGATCTTGTTACTGTTTCTGGGGAGTACAGGTTGAGCTTGCTGCTGTGTATGGGGATCAGCTCAGCTAAAGCCTTCATCTGATTGGGATGTCAGTCTATTGCCTGGTTTACGGGCATCAGCCCAGTACTGTTGGTTTATGGGAACCGGGCCAACTTTAAACTGGACTACTGGTTTATGGCTAGTAAACCAGGCTAAAGATTTATGGGATGAGTTTGGGTAACCTAGAAAAAAAGGGTTATGGGAATTAGCTGGAAACGTTGCAGCTGTTTGCCAGTACAAATGAATTGCCATTGTCTGCTACATTTTCTTTAGTTCCACGACAAAATTGAGCCCATGCTGGAGACTCTGGAACACATTGCTGATCGCCTACGCTCCCCACCTTCTATCCCCGCTGAGATGGAGAAGATTCGAGAGCACATCAGTGAGAACAAGAACATCGGCATGGAGCTGGAAAAGCTGCAGCCATCATTTGAGGCTCTGAAACGCCGTGGGGAGGAGCTGATCAGCCGCTCCCAAGGTGTGGACAAGGATCCAGCAGCAAGGGGTGAGTTGCATGTCCTTGTCGGTCAATTTCACCCAGATGACCCCCTCAGTGTCTGTTATAGCTGGCAATCACAGCATACATTCCTGATCAGATCTGGGGGGCTCAAATGACTCCATTGTTCCACAGAAAAGTTTTGTATAGTCACAGGAAATTATGGAACTTCCTACTACCTCTGGGAGGGAAAGGTTTAAAAAAATCAAGTGGTCTCTGAGCCACCTCTGCTATGCCAGAGTTCTGATTGATTTTCCAAACACTGACTTGAAAATGATGTATAGAAGTGAGTTGTTACTGTGGTTTTTAGTTTAGTTTGAGCAGCTGTAGGCTGACTGCAGGGAGAGGCAGCTGTTGTAAAAGTATGGGGAGAAACCAAAATGGCAATAAAAACCCAACTGGCCCGCAGGTCAACACCAACCAGATCTTATCTGTGTCAGTCTTCACCATTCATCACCTTTGGGTGTTGGCCGGAGGCCATGAATCTCGGGAGTTTTTTTTTTTTTCGGATGGTGAGTCGTTACCATCAGGCGCCACCCTCAAGACCCGACTCACTGCGTGGCGCTCGCGGGTTGGCTGTTAGGTGTTGTCCACTCCGCCCTCCCACCAGTTCATCTCCTGCCGTTGAGGTCACCTCGTGGAAGCTCTACTCTGAGAGGCCTGTTGTAACTGTTGAAGCCTTCGGCTCCGATACGAGTCTGTCGACTCCATTCTCTTTGCTCCTGCCGGTTCCATTTCGCTCCACTCGATGCTGCCTGAGGTTTAAAAAATAAGACTGTTCCGTTTCTTTATTTTGCGATGTCGGGTCTTGTTTGTTGTTATTTTTCCGTGGGTCATATACTTGAGGGCAAGAAAACAAATACACGGCCCTATGCGATCGCCGGTGCCCATGTGACCAACATGACCGTTGCCTCGCGTCTCTTGGCCCGCTACACAACATGGATTCGTGCAATGCCTGCTTTTCCATGGACCATCGTATCATCTAACAACGCGCGTGGAAAGTTGGACAAGCTCCGCCGACTTTCGGGGGATGGGCGCGCACTCGTTGGGCCAAGCCGCATTCTCTTGGCCTTTCCTCTGGGACCCCTCCTGGTTCTGTATGGACCGAGGAGGAGTGGGCTTCTGCTTCTTGTAGCCTAGCTGTGGCAGAAGCCACTTCCGCGGTGCAGGAGGCCCAGTCTGTTCTCCCCGGGGGACAGGCGGGAGGCACCGCCTTGGCAATCGCCCCTTCGGGGGTAAAGGCTCCCCCGGTGTCGTACCCTCGGCTCGGAAGGCCTGGATCGGCGACGTCCTCGATGCCATCTCTCGGCGCTGTCTTTGGCCTCGGTGTCATTCGTGGCGCAGTGGGTTCTGATGGTGCCGTCGTCTGTGCCGGTCTGTCGCTCGGCACCGTTGCTGCCGTTGGCTCCATTCACTGCACCGATGGTGCTCATGGCACCGTGGGAGTCTCTCACACCGGCGCCGTCTGCAGCACCGTGGTTGAACATGGCGCTGTGTCTAGCTCTGGAATGGCTTGCGACTCTGAGCGAGGACACGGCGCTGTTGGGGTTTCCAACCTCGGTGCCGTTCATGGCGCTGAGAGTGCGGTCAGGGTCATCTGTGTTGTGGCTTGGGACAGCGCCATGGGGGTTTCCGACCTCGACGCTGTTCGCAGTGCCGAGAGCACAGTTGGAGCCATCGTCGGCGCCGTCTCTGGCCTTGGCGCCTCTTGCGGTGCCGTGGGTCAGGACAGTGCCATGACAGGCTCTGGCTGTGATGCTGCTGCCGTTTTTGGAGCCGTGTCTTCTTCCCTCACCATTCGCGGTGCGGCTGGGGATGTCGGCGCCTCGGGTTATGGTGTCCGTTTCATTCGGAATGGCAGTGGGCATCCATGCACCATTTGGCACAGAACATCTATCTCCACTTCTTTGGAGGAGGAATCGAACTCTGAGTCAGATAGGCAGTCTGACTCTTTGGAGTTGGCTGCTGGTGTGGACACCTTGTTAGTGTCCTCGACAGGCTGGAACCAGCCCCACTCTGAGGAGAGGACAGTGGCTCTCGGGACCAGGGTCAGGGGTGCTGACCAGCAGGCAGTGGTGCAGGCCACCATTGCTCTGCAGCCTGGACTCGGATAGTTTTTTGACCCCTCACTGGTGGTACCCCCTCATGTGGTGTGCCTGGATCGCCCAACTTTGTGGCCGATTGGAGCACCCACAGGAGGGGACGGTGCTGCTCCCTGGATAGCCCCTTCGTGGGCTGACCAGGGTTACCAGCTGCCTAGGCTGGCTCTCTCTCTCGAGGAGGAGGAGGGCACTTTCGGATTCCGAAGGGTCAAGGGGTTTGGGTTCCATGTGGCGACCTTTTTCTGGAGCCCACCCGGGCCCTGGGAGAAGATGTAGCATGGACCCTCGCCCTTCCTTTTTGGTTTCCTTGAGAGGGCCCCGTTCTTTTGAGACAGGGGACCATCCTTCTTGACTTTCACGACCTCTGTCACCTCACAGGGGGGATTCTTCAGGGCGCAGCCTAGGCAGTTCCAGAATGGTTGACCAGCTGTCAGCTGTGGAGTTTCCTGGAGCTACCTCTTCTCTTGTGGCTCCAGGTGCGCTCCCTAGCCCAGGCGGAGGACAGACGATTCCTGTTGTTGGCTCTACCCTCTCTCCTCTGTCACATTCTCCTGCTCTCCCAGGTGTCCTTTGTTCTAGAGGTCCTCTCTCCTGGGAGCAGTTCAGAGCTGTGACTGCTCAATTTCCCTCTTATGTTAGGGCCATGGACAGACAGGTTTTTCAACCTCCCCCTGAGCAGCCAACCTCTGAGGTCCTCTGACTCCTCCTCCTCCTCAGGAGGTGAGGAACCATCTGTCCCCAGCTGCTGATCTCGCTGAGTATCGCCGTTTTCTCTTGAGGATGTAAGTGGACCTGCATGTCACCCCTCCCATTCAGCACAATCTGGAGCATTCGGCGCATGCCTTTTTGGGCAATTTCAGTGCGGACACTGTTGTAGTGCCCCCCTGGCCTGCTCCCTTTAGGGAGGCGTCGATGCGCTTCTGTCAGAGACCCTTTTCTGGAGTCCTAGCCCCTAGGAATCTCCGCCAGAGGTATTGTGCCCCGGAGTCTCCAGGTAACCTGCCTCATCCTAGCTCAGGATTGACGCAATTGGATACTCCCGATGGGCTTCGCGCCCTGCACCGTGACCGCCCCCCAGATCAAGATTCCTTGGATTTTGACGTCTGGGGTAGGAGGACCTTTTACTTGGCACGGTTGCTTCTCTCAGTATCTGCTCATCAGGCCCACTATGCATCCTATGATAGGTTCCTGTGGTCCAGGCTAGGTCAACTCCTAGCCTCGATGCCTGACACGGAAGAAACCAGACAAGCCATTGCACTCCCTGCAGGGGCCTGGAGCTAGCAAGGCACCAAGTAAGGGCATTGTATGATGCCAATGAGGTAGCTACCAGGGTCATAGGAACAGCGATCTGCACTAGGCGGACGGCATGGCTGCATCTCTCCCAGTTGTCACTCTTGGCCCAGCGCAGGGTGATTAACTCCGCTCACCAGAGAACCTATCCGACGGCGTCTGTCGGGGCAAATTCCTACCCCCTCCGTGGGGTCCCCATCTCATTCTCGGGCCTCTCCAGACCCGTGAAGGTTCTCCCCCTTAGTGTGTCACTCACTGAGAGCTAAGGGACTCAGTCCCTTAGGGTTGAAGCCCCCTTCAGGGGACTGGGCACTCACCCAAAGGTGATGAATGGTGAAGACTGACACAGATCAGATATGAAAATTACGTACCTACTGTAATTCTGATCTTTCTGTGCATCTTCAACATTCATCACAATCCCACCCTCCATCCCCCTGGGGCCTCAGTCTCTGGGTCCCCCTCCCTCTCTGTGCCCTCTCCCTCGCCCCCCTCCTTTCTGTTAGTCAGGAGTGGGGTGACTTGGGGCACATAGGGGGATAATTCTCTCGGGGGGTAGCGTGGTCAGGATGGGGGGCACCCCTTCAGTGCCTCGGCTTCACCCCTGTGGGGTAGGGGTTAGTAGTTGCCCTCTTTTCTGTTCCCTCTCCCTCTTCTTCCCATCACCTTGCTTTAATTTCCTTGTCCTTTGGACATAACCTCGATTTAATTTAAGAAACTAGATTTCTTACACCACAAATTTCTTTTTTGGAGGGGGGTGAGATAATCCCTGTATCCTGTCTTTTCTTCCAGAATTGCTGATTCTGCTTCTTGGAGTTATTGCCAGTGCTTCTGTGCCTTGAATTCTGGCAGTTAGCTTTTTGGCTACTCCTTCTCAGTTCCTATGCAATCTGGAGACAGGTCAAGGTTCCAGGGTGTGTTCCCTTTCTCCACCCCCAACCCCCCGTCACATTCTTATCTCTAAATTTCTTAACCCTCCCTCCCTGCTCCTCCTTCTACTTCCAGAGATTGGGGCCCCTACCCAATTCCCTTCGCTTTTCAAACTTATTCTGTGCTCTCAGTCGTTTATTTCTCCTTTTAATTTATATGTATTTTCCTTTGTCCCTTGGACTTCCTTGTCCCTCCCTCCCAACCCTTTCTTACTCTACGATGACTCAGAACTGGCGGGAGGGTGGAGTCGACAACACCTAACGGCCAACCCGTGAGCACCACGCAATGTGTCGGCCTCAAGGGTGGCGCCGATGGTGTGTCGACTCTGACTATCCAAAAAAAAAAGAGCTCCCACGGGGTCATAACCTCCGGCCAGTACCCAAAGATGATAAATGGTGAAGATGCACAGAAAGATCAGAATTACGATAGGTAAATAATTTTCATTTTCAGCCCCAGCAGTTTGTTTCTGCTGTAGAAGCGAAAAGACAGTCTGTGCATAGTAGTTCCATCAAATAGTGAAAGCTGTGAATGACCAGACCTACAAAGCAGTGCTGAGTAATTGTAGCAGTACAGGAGTTCCCCAGTGGTGAGCCATGGGATAACACACACAGTCAAAGAAACTATCTAACTTCCTAGCTAGAAGGAGCATTTCTGTCCCCTTAGCTGAATGGTTAGAGTTGCTGCCTTTCGGACTTTGGGTCCCAGGTTTGATTCTCCGCAAGGGTTAGAAGTGCATCTACCCAAATAGAAAGAGCAGATGTAAGTTTTAAAAACAGCTTTGACCAGTGATCTGTGGGTGAGACCATTTGGTGGCACACATCTGCAGCCATGACTGGATCAGTCCTGGTACATTACTGATTGATAGGTCTGCAGTCATTTGTCTGCATCAGCCATGCTTTTAGAGGGTTGTCACCTGTGTTGGTGTCACACATGGTCCAATGTAGGACTACAAAGAATTGTTCTTATAGGTAAGTAAGTACAATTTTATTTTTAGAGCACTCCATCCCATGGCTCTGGGTGCTGTACAAGAAGGCAAGCATACATTGATAACGTAAATGAAAACAAATGTTGAATTACAAGCAATATAAAATCAAATTTAAAAAGAATCAATTATTGAATAAAAATACTGCAGCAGTTTAGCAGTTATTAGTAATGTGGATAGACTTTCCTAAAAAGATGCGCCTATAGGGACGTTAGCCATTGTACAAAGTAGAACCATAGAAGGTTTTCTCCTACCCTGGCATCATCCAGGGCCTAAGGCAGGGTCACTGAGGATGGCCTCCTGTGCTGGGGTCAACCATGATTTGTAGACGGACCACAGATTGTTGTAACAGCGTGGGTGTCAGTCATGGTCCAAAGTATTGTATGGCCACAAAGACCTGTCTCCTGCTTTTGAATCAGCCATGGTCTAAGATTTGGCCACATGTGGTTATCTCCTGTGTTGATGTAATACACAGTCCAGAAAAGGACCACATAACATTATCTTTGTGTTGGTGTTATCCACGATCATATTAGGATCACAGAGGGTTGTCCCTTATGCTTACTTCTTCCATGGTCCAAAGTAGGACTACAGAGAGTTCAAACCTGTGTGGGCATCTGCCATGGTCCAAAGTATGACCACAGAGGATTGTCTCATATAATGATGTCAGCTGTGGCCCAAAGCAGGACCACAGTGTGTTGTCTTCTGTGTTGGTATAAGCCATGGTCCAAAGTAGTGCTATAGAGAGTTTTCTCCTTAGCTAGCGTCAGCCATAGTCTGAAATATGGTAGAGGGAATAATCTTCAGCCATGGTCTGCAGTAGTGCTTTAGAGGGTTGTTTCTGGTGCTGGCTGTAATTGCTTACAGTTCTTTAATCTGAAGCAATTACCTAGAAGTTTGGCTCTGATGCGGGCACCATCCGTGGTCCAAAGTACTGTATGACCACAGAGTTGTCCCCACTGCTGGTGCTGTCCACGGTCCGAAGCAGTACCACTTAGGTTTGTTTTCTGTGCTAGTGCCAGCCATGTTCTAGAGTAGTACCAGAGAAAACAGAAAACCAAAAAAAACACTGCTTGTTGAATTAGCACTAAATAAAAACGCAGCACCAGTGGCTTTCTTTTGGTGTCTTTCTAAATGCTCGTTTTTTTGTTTGGCTAGTACAAGCGAGGGTTGTCTCAGGTGTTGACTGTACTTGCAAGCCAGCTTCTTTAAATGGCATCCCATCAATAGAAATGGAGGAGGAGGGAGAGTGGGAAGGGAAACAGAGAAATGTGCAGAAAAAGGAGCAAAAAAAGATGAGAAAAAGGTTAAAAAAAAAAAATCAGTATGAGAGGATCATGCATGTATATACATAAGCAAAGGATTACAGAAAGCTTTGTTTGTTACAAATCACAACAATTCCTTTGAAAATTTAGACACGTGTATTTGACTGTCTTGTTTTTTTGTTACCTATAATTGCCCCAGTCTCCCCACTTAAAGGTAGCCACACTGATAACTCTGCTCAGGACAATGTGCGAGCTGCTGCCTTTGCATCTAACATCAGTTTGGCCAACAGGATCCTTACCTAACTGGCAGTCCGTGCTCTTCCCAGGAATTGAGGGCCTCTCCTCGGCAGCATGGATTAGTCTTGCTCATCCACAGGTGGAACACCCCAGTCCTACACAACTCCGAGTCTCCTGGGTAACAGTGTGGAGTGCTGTCCCTTTGCCACCGGATGGGCCTGTTAGATGAGTTTTTGGTCTTGGTCTAAATGTAGAGCTGCTCTGTGGGATTCATAGCCATTGAGAGGTGGGGTGGGGGCAACAGTAAAACATTTCCCCCAAACACTGTCCACTTCAGATTTTGAACCTATGTGCTTGGCAGAAGCATTTATGAGAAACCTGCCTGGGTAACTATCCACCTGCCAAGCAAGTGAGTAGGAAGTAATACTATACAAGATGAATCACTTCGAAATATGTAGTGACAGCAGAACAGTTTCCGCTTTTATCTGTTGTTTTTTCTTTTTTTCTTCCTGTACTCCAAGACCCTACAGCCATGGATCTTAAATCTCATTTTCTGTCCTCAGCCATCCAAGAGAGGGTCGACCAGATGGTTTTCTTCTGGGATGAGATCAAGACTCGGGCAGAGGAGCGGGAAACAAAACTCCTGGATGTGCTGGAGCTGGCTGAGAAATTCTGGTGTGATATGACTGCCCTTCTGACTACCATCCGAGACACGCAGGATATTGTCAAGGACCTGGAGGAGCCAGGCATTGATCCATCCATTATCAAGCAGCAGATGGAGGCAGCAGAGGTAGGGAAGGGGCATGTGGGTGGGGCAGGTTGGATAGGGATCGTGGTGATGGGCAGGCATTGTAGGTCCTGGGGACGGGCAGTGGAAGTGCTTGTGAGGCTTGATCAGAAATTTCTTAACCTTTCACACTTCCTTGCCCCTCTGTAATCCTTTGCATGAAACTGCAATGTAACCACACTAGGTAGCCTAGAGGATGGCATAAGTGGAACTGTAATTGTAAGGAAGTGAGAGACTGTCTAAATTTGCAGTTTCTGATTTATGTAGCAAGGCAACGGGAAGTTAATATCGTTTAACATATTGAGTAACATGGCACTCTCCTGTACCTAGGCTATTAAGGAGGAAACAGATGGCCTCCATGAAGAGCTGGAATTTGTACGGATCCTTGGAGCTGATATCATCTTTGCCTGTGGTGAGACTGAGAAGCCAGAGGTGAAGAAAAGCATAGATGAGGTGAGAGATTAATAAGCATCTTGCTCAGCTGTTTACTTCACAGTCACAGATAAATGGTAGGGCCCATACCAGCACTTAGCTGGGCAAAGCCTTCCTTTTTCCTTCATGTCTTCCCTTTGTAAACAGTTGTGGACTTGGAGGTGCCAATGCACTTCTCCAAAACCAATGCCCTTCTTGTGCCACCCAAGAAAGGAAAATAGGAGACAGTGTGATCTAGTAGTTAGAGCACCAGCTTGGGAACAGGGAAATCACAGGTTCAAACCTCAACAAAAGCAAAATACTCATTGTGCAACCTTGAGCAAGTCAGTTAACCTCCCAGTGGAAATAGCTATGAAAATGGGCAGTAGCAGGAGCCCACTGGAAATGAGATAATGCATCTAAGCTGGGCCTTCCTAACTAAATTAAATGTAAAAATAAGTCAAATAAATGACTTGAAACTTGAACTTGAAAATAAATAAGCACCACTAAGCACTGCACAGATTTTTCAGAATTGTCCCACCATTTTGGCTTCTTTATCCTGCTGAACTGGAAACTGCTCTACCAGGAGCTGGTTACAGGGCATACAAGATCCAGAAACTGACTGAGGTTCTTTTTCATTTCAACCTTGCATGCATGCATGCCAGGCTTGGAAATTATAGGCTTTAAGAGTGGCAGCTAGGGAGGCAATGTGTCGGCTTATACTCTATACGAGAGAGGGCCACATCACAATTTCCCAGGCCCTGAGCAAAGGGTCTTTGCAGAGTGTACTTGGTCAAGGCCCTGAATGAGGGGATCTCTTTGCCTCCTGCTAGTATGGGCCCCTACTGAAGCAGCCATGGCGTAATCCCTGTCTAATAGCATCTGTGCTATAGTTACTCTAAAAGAAATCATCAAAGTCCCTAAGACCCTCAATATATCTGGTTCAGTAAACATGGCGGTCACTTAAAAGCATTCTTACTCATTTAAGGAAACATCATTGGTTCAGAGATGCACCCTTTCCAGCAGTGCCATGCACGTCTTCTAGCAGAGCCATGCAGCCTACTTACCAGTTATTAGAGACCATCCCTTGCCCTACTGTATGTGATGCTGTCTTGTAGTATAGTAGTAGTAGCATTTTTATGTCTGGTGCCCTTCCTCGGAGGCTCAGGGTGCCATTACAGTAAGTAGATCAGTAGAAACACAGGTACACTATAAACAAATACATAATATAAGCATTCCCAATCAATATAAAATAGGTAGTAATGAAAGCACACTCAGCACCCTGCACCCTGGTTGCCGTTGGTACTTCATGCAGTCTCTGACAATCTCAGGCAACCAATATGCTGATCAGTCGGAGATAGATACTTTGTCTTGCATTTCCAAGCACCGTGTATGGCGAGGGGCCAGAGACACGCTAAGTCATTATGTGTTGATAGTCTGCTCCACCTTTTGAGTGACAGTAGAACTCTTGAGGTGTTTAGGAAGTACTGTATAACTAGTGACACAACTGTTTGTGGCCTGTACAGATGAACAACGCCTGGGAGAGCCTTAACAAGAGCTGGAAGGAAAGAATGGACAAGCTACAGGATGCCATGCTGGCAGCTGTGCAGTACCAGGATGCTCTGCAGGTAGGGGCTTATACCAAGAGCTGTGCAGTACCAGGATGCTTTGCAGGTAGGGGCTTATACCAAGAGCTGTGCAGTACCAGGATGCTCTGCAGGTAGGGGCTTATACCAAAAGCTGTGCAGTACCATGATGTGCTCAGGTAAGGGACTCTGGTAAGTAGGGATATCATAGTATGACAGTATAATAACTGGCCAGCAATTTTTCCTATGGGCTGGACCTGTTGATATTTCCCGTAACAACCGGTTGGTTGTTAAGACATTCACGAGCCATTTCAATCAAAGTATGCCACTCCCTCATTGGCGCTTGTCTTGCTTGTGGGTGGGTGTAACAGTTTAAAAAACATGGCTGCTCCGTCTCTCGCTTACCGCGGAGCTGCCACAACATGAGTTTTTAGTATAGTTTTTTTTTTATATCTGGTTGATCCTGCCTGAAAAAAAATTGCTTTCCAGTGTATTATAAAAAATAAAAGATTGGGGAAGGGGGTGCTGTGAGAATTTTATGCACACCCTCATTGTGGGATGCTTTGATAAACCCCTCAGGCCTCTCCCGCGGGATTTATGCATCCCACAACTCGGGTGTGCATAAAATTCTCATAGCACCTCCTTCCCCATCCTTTACTCTCTATTTAAAGGTATACCTCAGTGTCAGAAATTGATACCAGAAAAACCTCATGGTATACCTTGGTTTTTATGCCTTTTAAGTAATTGTTTCAGTTTTTTAGGGATGCCTTTCCCCTCTGTGCTAGCTCTCGTCAGCACAAGAGTTGAAGGAGACTCTTTTTTTTTTTTTTTTGTACAAAAATGACTACTTCCATAATTTCTGTACCTCACTATTACGATAACAGTGGTTACATGTAACAGTTATACCATTAAAATTTCGTACTGTGATATCCGTACTGATAAATCATGCTGACAGCTGTGCAGTACCAGTACAAGTATGTGCTCAGGTAAGGGACTGTGATAAACCATACAGACAAATTTGCAGTACCAAGATGCATAGAAACTGTCAGCAGAAAAGGACATCAAGGCCCATCTAGTCTGCCTAAGTCCCTGCCTACTGTGCTACTGTAGACCCTAACTGATTTCCAGCCTTACCTCCCCTGCCCTGTTACTAAGGTCCCCTTGTGCCTATCCCATGCATGTTTGAAACCTGTTACTGTTTTGGTACACACCACCTTTGCTGGGAGGCTGTTCCAGACGTCCACCACTCTCTGTAAAGAAGTATTTTCTCACATCTCCTCTAAGTCTACCCTCTTCCAGCTGCATAACATGCCCCCTTGTCCTTGAGAATCTCTTTCTGTGCAGAATGCTACCCTCCTGTACCTTATTGATACCATTGAGGTATTTGAATGTTTCTATCATATCTCCCCTTTCCTCCAGAGAATACATATTTGATTCCCTGAGTCTTTCCTCATAGGGCTTCTGATGCAGGGCATGCACCATTTTGGTTGCCCTTCTCTGTACTGCCTCCACATGATCTATGTTTTTCCTGAGATGGGGTCTCTAGAACTGCACACAGTAGTCCAGGTGGGGCCTCACCATTGATCTGTACAGGGGTAACAATACCTCCCTCTTTCTGCTGGTGATACCCCCCATGCACCCCAGCATTCTGTTTACCTTTCCCACTGCCTTATCACACTGCTTTGCTGCCTCCAGGTCATCAGATATGATGACCCCCAGATCCTTTCTTGTTCTGTGGTTAATACTTCCAAAAAACTGATATCGCCATCCTGTTTCTTTCTGTGCCCCATGTGCATAATTTTGCACTTTTTGGCATTGTAGCCAAGATGCCAAACCCTTGACCAGTCCTCTAGGTTTTTTTTAGGTCTTCCTATATCTCCCCCTCGGTGTGTCCACTCTGTTGCAGATTTTTTATATCATCCGCGAACAGGCATACCTTTCCCTCCAGCCTCTCTGTGATGTTGCTAATAAAGACACTGAAAAGGACTGGTCCCAGTACTGACCCCTGAGGCACCTTGCTGATTACTGTACCTTTTTCTGAGTGAACTCCATTTTCAGCCACTCTCTTGAGTTCTGTTACTTAGCCAATTTTGTACCCATTTTACTATCTTTGGTCCCACCCCCAGGCTGCCCAGTTTGTTTACTAGTCTCTTGTGTGGAATAGTGTTGAAGGCCTTACTGAAATCCAGGTAGGCCACATCCACCAGCACTCTCTGATCCATCTCCCTGGTAACCCAAACAAAGAACTTTATCAGGTTTGTTTGGCAAGATCTTCCCTCTGTGAACCCATGCTGCCTCAGATCCTGTAATCCACTGGTTATTAGGTATTCCCCAATCCTTTCTTTTAGTTGTGTTTCCATGACCTTGCTCACTACTGAAGTTATGCTTACAGGTCGGTAGTTTTCTGCCTCCTCCCTATTCCCACTTTTGTGTAGTGGGACTACATCCGTACTCCTCCAGTCCCTTGGAATTTCCCCGGTATCCAGTGATAGATTGAACAGGAATGCTAGAGGTGCAGACAGTTCCTTCAGTATTCTGGGGTGAACCCCATTGCCTTGTCTACTTTCAGCTTTGCTAGTTCCCTGAGGACTCTCTCCTCCGTAAAAGGCCTAGTGTCCACCTCCCTTCCCTTAATGCTTTTTTTCCCCTATCTGCGTCCCGTCACCTTCCCCTGTGAATACTGAACAAAAGTACTTGTTCAATATGTCTGCTTTCTTCTGATTGTTCAATGTCTGCTTTCTTCTGATCCACTTCCACACTCCCCCCTTCCCCTTTTAGTCTTACTATCCCAGCCTTGCTTTTCTTCCTTTCACTTATGTACCTGAAAAAAGTTTTATCCCCCTTTTCTGCTGTCTTGGCAATGTTTTCCTCTGTCTGTGCTTTAGCTCTCCTAACTGCCTTTCTTGCCTCCCTTTGTTTCTCCTGATAACTCTCCCTATCCTCTTCCTTCTGTGTTGTCTTGCACATTTTGAATGTCTGCTTCTTTTCCTTTACCTTCTCTGCTACTTCCTTGGAGTACCATAGTGGTCTCTTTCCTCTTGCTCTTTTTAACCTGCCTGACACAGAGGTTAGTTGCCTTCCTTATTTCTGCCCATTTTTCCTCTACCCCTCCTGTTGTCCTTATTTGTACTAGGGCTTCCTTGAGGCACTCTTCCATTTTCTTGAATTCGGCCCTCCAGAAGTCCAGGACCTTCGTTTTAGTATGGTTTGATTCTGGCCCTGTCCTTATGTTGAACCACACCATACGATGATCACTAGTCACCAGGTGGCTTCCAACCACGATGTCCGTGACACTGTCTCCGTTTGACAGTACTTGCACTTCAGGTAAGGAGCTTATAGTAAGTCATACTGATAGCTTTGCAGTACCTACTACCAGGATGCACTCAGGTGAGGGACTGTGATAATCCATGCCGACAGCTGCGCAGTACCAGGATGCACTCAGGTGAGGGACTGTGGTAATCCATGCCAACAACTGCACAGTACCAGGATGCACTACAAGTGCTGTGCTGCAGGAGGAACAAAGATATAATGCTCCAATGTGGAGTGCAGGACTAACACTGACTTACAGAATAACGAGTTTGCCAGTTCTGTTCTCCCCCCCCCCCCAATATAGATTGTTCGGTCACCCATACAGCCCCCTTCCCCACCAGCCCCATCACTCACCTTCTTCAGGGTTTACCTGCTCCAGTTATCCTCTATGTATTCCCCTTGTGGCAGGGCCAGGAGAAGGAGGGCCATAGTCCTCCCGCCCCCACCAGAGAGTGCACACCCAGATAGGGAGCAGAGCTGGTCGGTGGTGCAGAGCCTGCAGTGGGCTGGTGGCTCATCCTGCTGTCAGGTTCTTTTCCACTGTGGTCTCTCCCTTTTTTCCCCATCCACCTCACTTGGCATTGTCATCCACACCCAACCTTACACACACAGGGGTCCCCACAGTGGAGGAGGCAAGCTCTCTGGCCAGCCACAGGGGTCACTAGTGTGGCAGTACTGGTTGCCATCCCTCCCCTGGCTGGGAGTGCTTGCCAGCTCTCAGGCCACCCACATTGCTTCCCGTGCTCATTTCCAAACCTGGGTCACCAGCTTGGGAATGCAGAGTGCTACCCATTGAGTTAGTTCTTAATCATGCAGAGTTGACACTCTAGCCTCTGTGACATACAATAAGGGTAATTCCTCAGGGGCTATCAGTTTAATGATTAATTACACTTTTAAATAACAGAAGCAGTGCTTGGCACATCAAGGAAAAAATTAATTTAGTCACTGCAGGTCTGTGATGGGTTTGTTTTTAAACTCCATCTACAGAATAATGTTTAGTGTTTGAATTTCAAAAGTAGTGTAGAGCTAGAGTGAGAGAGGCGGAGAGAAAAAGATGGAAGGAATGCTCAACTTACAGTAAAAGGATTAATAATATGTATGAAGGAAGGGTAAGATCTTCCAAGAACCAGTCTTCACCATTTATTCCCACTTATGGATCTAAGCCAGAGGTGCTAGGACCCAGTGGGAGTAAAGTCTTCTGCAGCCTAGGGGACCGACGTCGGTGCTGGTGCCACCCACAAGGCATATGTAGTGATGTGCTCATGGGTTGGCCAGAAACAGATGCCAGACCCCTACCTTCCTCAGCTCTGTTGTTCCTGCCATCGAGTGCACCCTGTGGGAGCTTCATCAGTATAACTGCATCATATACTTCCCTTAGTTCGTCACCGCTGTAGTTCGATACTGTTCATTCTTGGCACCATTTTTCTCAGTGCCGTTTATTATGTTAATGTTCCCCTCATTATAGTTTGGCACCAAACACTTTTCTTCTCTGATTTTTGTTTTTCTGCATTACCTTGTCTGGTCCTGAAGAGTATAAGGGCAAAAAGGCCAAACAAGAAGAATTGCAGTGGCCTCTCTATGCATCAGTGCTCCTTTGGGGGCCACATTGACATTTAGGACTAACATGACAACTGTTGGGCCTGTCTTTTCACCTATCACGATATAGATAGGTGCAGTGCCTGCTTTTCCATGGACTAGTGCACTCTTGAGAAGAGTGCGTGGCAGTGGCACCGTGATCCGCCCATCTTTGGAGGCAGACATCACACCAAGGACGCCAAGGTAAGGTCTCTGGGCTGTTCCCCTGGGCCCCTTCCCAGTACTAAATGGACAGAGGAGGACCAGGACCATCCACACACTAGAGGTGGGCAAGCCAGAGAAGGTTCAAGCCTGGCCGGAGCTTTGTACCTGGCTCGGCTCGCCGTCTGAAAGCAATTGAGAGCCAAGGTCAAGCCAAGCCATTCACGGTAAAAGTAAGCATTTTGTCAGCTTGAGAAGTTAGTGTAGTGTCTGAAATGTTTAGCACCTGTATAGAGAACAGCCAGCAGTAACCAGAGTTCGACTCAAGTTTTGGCTCATAAAGTCAAGCCAGAGCCCTGGCTCAGTTGGCTTTAGGTGAAAATTCCTAGCTTGCATGCTCGTCTCGCTGAGATGTCAGAGACCCTTGGGGAAGGGTTAGGTGGACAGTCGACTTCCTCCAGGAGGCCGGCTGAGCACCCCCCCAGTCCATCGGCCTTTCAAGGCAGCAAATGCCCTAATGGTGAGACCGCAGCTGTATGCTGGGTCTACACCAGTGGGCATCTCAGCATTGTGAGTTGGTGCTGCCTCAGCTCCTGGTACTGACGTCAGTACCGTTGAGCAGGGCAGAGCCGATTGCAACACCCAGGCCCTCCTCAGGACCATGCGCGATGCTGGAGGAGGGAAGCATTCTAAAGCTGGTCCCTCCCTAGGCCTTGAGGTTATTGTCAGTGTCAGTGGCTCAGTAGGTAGCACACTCGCCTCTGAGGCTGGGAGATCAGAGGGCTGTGGGTTCAGTTCCCACATCTGGCACTTGGGTTAATGTCCCAGTACTGACACTGTAGTGCAGCATGAGAGGGGTGCTGCACTTCTGAGGTGCCGTCTTTCGGATGAGACGTTAAACCGAGGTCCCATCTGCCTGGATTGGTGGTAGTTCAGGTGGATGTTAAAGATCCCATGGCACTTATCGAAAAGAGTAGGGGAATTTCCCAGGTGTCCTGGACAAACTTCCCTCATTCATTAAAAATACCACCAACAGCTTAATCTGGTTCAAGGTCAGTTGGCATTCATCTGTATCCCCTTCCCCCGGGTCGTGCCTGAAAATAGGCAGGATTTGTCTAGTGCACTTACCTGGGCAACAAAAACTAAATTAAAAAAAAAAAAAATTGTCATTTCTTCCCCCGTGCGCTTGCATGACCCAGAGGAGGATGTCACTGAACCTGAGTCTGCGGACGGGGCTGGCGAGGATGGAGGCCTTCCTGGGCCTAGTTCTGAGCCTGTCTCAGAGCCTCCTGTGGAGTTGCACGCAGGAACTGGGACCCCTTCTGGTGCTGTTTGCAGTGCCAGTTCTGGTTCTGTTGCCATTATCAGTTCCTGATCTGGTCCTGGTGCCAATGAGAGTGCTGGAGACGGATGGTGCGGTTCAGGGTGCCGACTCTTATGGTGGCCCTGATCTAGAGTCTGGGCTTGGCTGGGGGCAGAATTAGTACCAGTGGGAAGATGAGGCAGGGCACTGGGCCTGTGGCTCACCCTTTTCCAGAGGTGGTGGAAGTGCCGTCAGGGGTCACAGCACTGGTTTAGGACCCAGTTTCACCCCGGAACTGTCTAGTCCTGTCACTGGTGGGAATCAGGGTCTCTCTGTGGGACACATACGGCTCCGCTTTCCCCACCTGGGGGTTCCCCCCCCACCAGTGACGGTGCCTAGACCAGTCCACAGAGTTTGGTCATTCATAGACAGGTGAGTTTACCAGGCCCTCTCTCTGGTCGAGGTCTGCTGACCTGTGACCCTCCCCCTCCTCTGCCACCTTCTCCTTCTCTCCCAGGTATTTTTGGTCCGGGGGTTGGGGGGGCATAACCTGGGACCAGTTTAAGTCAGCGGCTGGTGTATTCCAGGAGTTTCACCTCAGAGCTGATCAGGCTACTTTGAGGCGTGAGGTCACTGCACCCCAACATCTACTCTGCGGAGATCAGTGCTTGGGGTTGGAGAGATCTTCCTTGTCAGTCTTCACCATTAGTGCTACTTGGGTGTAAGCGGGCTGACGCACCACTTGCAGACTTTTTTTTTTTTTTTTTTTTAAAAGGGCCAGCTCCTAGCAGGCGCCCGCCCTCGAGACCGGCCTTGTTCGTCATGCAGCAGTGCGGCCGTTGTCATCTCGACTCCTCCTCCATTTCAGTTCTGTTTCTGCCGCCCCGTCAAAGGCTGCACCTGCATAGTGTTGTGACAGTGAAAGTCGCAGTTAGTATTTATTTTTTCCGACTCTCGTCGTCCCTCGTGTTACACTTTCGGCATACCCGCAGTGAAGACTGCTCCTTTTCTATCTAGTAAGCGTCGGTGTTTTCCTACTGTTTTTTGCCTTAATTGTTTCGCGTTATGTCCGGTTCTGGACCGAAGCGTTTTTCGAAGACGGGCCGCGCCCCGATGCGTCGGTGCTCCTGTGGCCGGCATTTTTCCATCTCGGACCGGCATGATATGTGTCTTCGTTGCCTGGGACCCAACCATGACATGGATTCGTGCGACGCCTGTTTCTCCATGGATCGTCGTGTCCTCGAAGTCTGCGCGTTCAAGCTCGGCAAGGCCCCGCCGACTTTCGGGGGACGGCATTGCTCAAGGGATTCCCAGGTAAGGTCTCTAGGCCCTTCCCCCGGGTCCCCTCCCGGGCCTATAGTCCCAGCGGAGGGATCCTCCTCTTCTCTTGCGAAGAGGAGCTTCTTCAGCGGTGTCGGAGAGGCGTGGTGGTCCCTCCGGGAGCGCCACGGTGACACCGCCTCGGCAGTCACCTCACCGGAGGTGCAGGCTCCCAGTGTCGAGGCCCATGATTTCTGGGCGGACACGTGGACCTCGACACCACCTTCTGGCGCCCGTTTCGGATCCGGCGCCGGTGATGGCGCGGTTTCAGATCCCGGCGCCGTTCACGAGCGCCGGTATCGGAGCAGCGCCATTGGCAGCGCGCACTTAACCCAGCGCCCGTTAGCGCCCGTAGGCCTATCTCCTCCCGCAGCGCCGGGTCGGTTTCAACGCCGGGGAGTAGTGCCGTAGGCCAGCTGGTGCAGCGGAGAGCTAGGGCGGTCTGGCTGTCACTGGTGCTCGGGGGTGAGCCAGCGCCGCCTCTCGTGCCGGTGCCGTTCGGCGGCGCGTTGCCACAGGGACCCGCAGGGGTGGCCAGTATCGAGTCCTGCTGGTCTCGTCTTCCTCGGGAAGCCGGCGACTCAGATGTGGACCCATCCTGGTGCCCTCACTCCTCCAGGTCGGGGTCTCCTGTGGCACGAGGTGCCAGGCGGTGCAGCGGGCCCTCCCTGTCCCCCTTCCGTCCTCCTGAGGCTCTCCGGCTAGGGGTGGCCTTGAGTCCCAGGGGTGACGTGGTGGGGACTAGGAGAGCTCCCTCCCGGGACAGGTGACAGCACCCTCCTGGGTGCTGTTGCTTCCTCTGGGGCGGAGGCAGCTGCAGTCGAGGAGGAGGGCTCTCGGAGTCGAGGTTGAGGGGCAGGGGCGGGACCTCGGTCTTCAGCTCCACCTGGTGGGGTGGCTAGAGCCGCAGTGCTGAACCCGCCCTTCCCTCAGGGCTCTAGAGTACCCTCTGGTGGCGTTGCTGTGGGCTGCCCTTCTGGATCCATGCAGTCCCGGCTTCATCACAGGGGAGGTTCTCCCCCTGGGCTCTTCCAGGCTCCGCTTCCTCAGGGTTCCGTCTTGCGGCCTGGTTTGTTGTCTGGGACCCCGCCAGCTCGGGCTCCGTTCCCGGATTTCAGAGTCCTGGCAGAGGTCAGTTGCCTCCTTGTAGGTGCCCCTCTCCCATATCTCTGCCTCCACCACCCCGCTCCCGGGCCATGTCGGTCCTACGGGTCCGTTATCCTGGGAGCAGTTCAGGGTTCTGCAGCGGCCTTCCCCTCATATGTTAGATGTATGCATGAGCGGGTCTTTCGACTCTCCCCACCGCCGCAGGAGTCCTCTGAGCATTCCAGCTCTCCATCATCCTCGTCTCCCTCCTCTGAGGGAGAGGAACCCCCTGCTCATTTCTCCTCAGACGCTGATTTCACTGAATATCAGCGATTCCTCTCGAGGATGGTGAGGGACCTTCGGATCTCTTACATAAGGAGAGACAATACCGAATGGGAGATGCGTGAATTCCTTGGAGAATTCAGTGCCCAGCACTTGGTGGTACCTTCCTGGCCTATCCCCTTCCAGGAGGCGTCTATCCGTTCCTGGCAGTTGCCAGCCGCCTCTTCTCCAGCCCCGGCTGACTGTCGGCGTAGGTATTGTGCCCCCTCGGAATCTCTAGGTACTCTCCCCAACCCCCCCTCTGGCTTGGTGTACCTGGAGACTCCCTCCGGGGCGCGCTGCCTGGCCGCGACCCGGACCGGATTCTCTACAGTTCGACCGGTGGAGGCGAAGAGTGTTCTCTTCTTCTCGTGCGGTTGCTTGTATAGCATCTCATCAGGCTCACCACGCTGCCTACAATTGGCACCTGTGATCGATGCTCTCTCAGCTCCTAGCATCGATGCCTGATACGGAGCAAACCAGACAAGCTGTTGCCCTCTCCACTATAGGCCTGGAGCTGGCAAGACACCAGGCAAGGGCATCTTACGACGCCAGTGAGGTGGCTTCCAGGCTCGCGGGGACAGCGATCTGCATTAGGCGGACGGCATGGCTTCGTCTTTCAAGGTTGTCACCCTGGCCCGGCGTGAGGTGATGCGCTCCGCTCCGTGGGACCCGTCTCTTTTCCTCCAGAGCTAGGAGACTTTGCAGGGGCTTCCTCCGTCTCCACGTCCTCGGAGGCACCTCCTAGCTCTTCTCCCACTTAGGCTTTTCTCTGAACTAGCAGGTCTTCCCCTTCTGTTTCTCACCAACAGGAGGCTGGGGTCTTGTTCCTTCAGGGTTTACCCCTTCCCCCTCCAGGGGAAAGGCTTAGTACTCACCCAAGTAATGAATGGCGAAGATTGACAAGGGAAGATATGAAAATTACACATACCTACGTAATTCTTGATCTTCTCTTGTATCTTCACCATTCATTACTGATCCCACCTCCTTCCCTCAGTGGCCTCCTTCTTAAGTCTCCCCCTCCGTCTGGTTCCTCTCTCTTATTGGCCTTATGCCAAAAAAAAAAATCTCTGTCCTTGCCTTTTTCTTGAATGGTTTCAGGAAATTCTTTACTCTAAGATTCTTGGGCATTTGATTGCAGGAGTGCTATGTCGTGAGGGAGATGCACGACTATAGCACCGCCATATTTTCAGGCGAGGCACTCCTGGGACTCTGCCTAACCCTTTCTGTGCAGTTATTTAGTCTCAGAATCTTTTGCTAATCAATTACTAAGCCCTGAAACCCTCCCTTTTTCAGAGTAAGAGGAACAGTGCGGTTATACCATTCTTTTCCTTAAAGCTGACGGAACTCTTCGGACTGCTTAGGATGCAATCCTTAGCCTTCTCAGGTCATGTTTCCTCATAAGCCTGTGAGTCATGCTCTGTCTTGACCCCCTTTTTCAAGAGCCCTTCTGCGGGCATTGCTGTAGGAAAAGCATTTACAGCCGCTGGCATATCTTGCCAGCCTCAAGTCTCTATCTGCCTTGGCATAGCAAGTCTGATTGAGTCCCTCTATATTCCTTACAAACCGCCTTCAAAGGCTCAGTTTCTTTCTATACTCTTCTAGAGCAGCTCTTTCCAAGCTGCTTGGGAATCAGCTTTTTCCTAGCTGGGCGCTCTCCAGAACAAGGGTCTGCTCAATCAGTCCGGGAGCTCTCAACTAGGATAAAGGAACGTGGCATGTTGGGGTCCAAAGACTCTGCCCTCCTTGGTCTGTCTAGCTGGTTCAGTGAACCTTCTCTTCAGCACTACCAACAGGGATTCTTGCTCCCTTGTTAATTCGAGCCTTAAGCCTCTCAGCTAACAATGCTCGTTGGGCATTATTGCCTCCTCAACATGCCACTCTTTCTTCTTCTTCTTTCTTTCTGCTTTCTTCATCCTTTCTTTCTCCTTCCCTTTTCTCCCTATCTGTTCCTCCTAGAGTCGCCCCGGAAAGGAGGCCCTGCGATCCATTAAGGCAGGAATACTCTCTCCTCTGTCTGTTCTCCATTGGCTTATTCCTTTTTCAGTTTATTTTCCTTCCTTTGTTATCCCTTGGCTATCTTGCCTCACTTTCTCTTTTTCACAATATATTTTTGCCTCTCGGCTCACAGAACTGAGATGGAGGAGGAGTCGGTAGCTACTAACGGCCCTCAGCGCATGGCCTTGTCGTCGGTCTCGAGAAGCGGGCTGTAAACTGGCCCTTTAAAAAAAAAGGTCCCGTGGCGATGGTGCGCGCCTCTGGCTTACACCAAGTAATGAATGGTGAAGATCAAGAATTACGGTAGGTACGTAATTTTCATTTTTTGTGGCAGCATGCACCATGATGTGCATTTCTGTACACCAGGCAGCTTATGGCAGTCACCTGTGGGTGACACTAGGTCAACTCCTGGTATCAATGCTGGATTGCAAGGCAACTAGGCAGGCCATTCACCTTTCCGCTCAGGGCCTGGAGCTGATAAGATAACAAAAGGGTGTCACAATGCCAGCGAGTTAGCTTCCAGGCTAGTAGGTACTGCAGTCTGGATTCACAGACAACATGGCTTCGCCTCTCCCAGTTGTCACTCCTGGATCGGGATAGGATGCTCAACTCCCACTACCAAGGTACTCGTTTCTTCTCCCACAGGGTCAGGCGTGAGTTGGGGTGCCCTCCTGCTCCCAGGATATGGGAGCCTCTGCCTGCACCTGCCCATTCTCCGGTTCTGCTGGATCTGTAAGGAGTCCCTTCCCTCCTATGGTTTTCCCCCACAGAGGGCTTAGGGAAGTGTTTCTTTTCCTCAGGGTGAGCCAGCTCCTCCCCTTTTGGGGAAAACTTGGTACTCTGACTCATAATTGGTATTTAAAGATGAAGAGTGAGTCTTGGAAGATATGAAAATTATGTACCCACTGTAATTGTTGATCTTCCAGAATACCTTCGCCATTTTTTCACATGCTACCCACCATCCCCCATCTTGCCACTCCATCAGGGCTCCCCCCCTTTCTTGTCTTCTTAGCCGGAATTGCGCTCTCTTGCCCTTTCCACTCTCCTTGTTTTTTATTTGTGTTAAACAAAAAAAACACTTTTTTCAGGTTTTTTTTTTTATTTTATTTTTCATATACACCTTTTGTCTTGCACTCTTTCCATCCAAAGAGGTTAGCTGGTACCCCTTAAAGCTGTGGTGCCTCTGTTTCAACGCTTGCAGATCCTCCCACTTTTGCTATCTGGTAGTATAGTCCTGCTACTAGGCACAGCCTTTACCTTCAATTCCTAGAAGGGAAAGATGCTAGGGAGTGTTGGGTGTCCCTTTTTCTATTTTCTCAGCCTGTCCAGCTGCTCACTGCCACACACCTAGATACTGGGTCTTTTGTTTCCTTTCTCCTTTCTCTTCACTCTCTGGAGTGGCAAGAGGATGATGGCAGTGCTCTTGGTCTTCTCCAACCTCTGTGCTATCTTTATGAATTTTGTTTTTAATCCTGGGTTCATGTCCATTGTGAGCACATGACCCTTCCCTTGAATTGATCTCCTCCATTCTCTCCTCATAGGTTCCTCTGTATCTCTGTCTTCAGATCAGCCAGATATATATGCCAGGGCTCCTGCCCTCCCTCCATCTTCCTGTCCAGGTGGTTAGTATGCTCTGGCTCTTACACCTGCTACTGCTCTGCCCTTTAGGCCCATCACTTAGTTTCTCTTAAGTTGGTAGTCAGGATTTATTATTTAGATGTTTCTATATCCTATGTCCTTTTCCTATCCCTCTGGGCTAGGAGTCTAGAACCCTCTCTCTTTTTTACTCTCCTGGCTAAGAGAACTGAGGAAGGTAGGTGGCCAGCATCGGTTACTGGCCATCCCGTGAGTGTCAAGTCATTATATCTGCCTCAAGGGTGGCGCCAGCACTGGCGTCAGTCCCCTAGGCTGCAAATGACTTTGGTCTCACTGGGTCCTTGTGCCTCCATCTTGGATCTGTAAGTTGTAATAAATGGTGAAGATACTCTGAAAGATCAGCAATTATGGTGAATATGTAATGTTCATTTCTAGGGACATGGATATGTTGTTCATCCACACTCATTGGCAGTATCCTTGCCGCTTTAAATCTTGCCGGAAGGTCTTCAAGCTTGCTCCTCCCACCCACCCGGGTGGTATAACTCTCGGCTCCGCCCCATGACGCCAGATCTTCCTTACCGCTTGGAAGCTCAGGTTCCCTCCTTAACGCTCTGCGTTTGTGACTGGTTCCTATTTCTCCGTTTGCGGATTTAAAAATAATATTTGCAAAAGACTTCAGTCTTCGATCCCTCGCGGCTGCGATGGATAAATCGACTCCCGGATTTCGGAGATGCCCATGCGGGCAGAAGATGTCTCGGACGGATCCACACTCCACGTGTGTCTACTGCTTAGGCCTTGAGCACGACCCGCAGGCTTGCGACCTGTGCTCATCTTTCTCGGCCTACGTCCTCGAAGACCGTGCCGCGATTGCAACTGGGCCGTCCGAGCGTTCCCTCGGTGAAGTCCAAGGAGGCCCGGTTGGCCGGTGTCGCGGCGGCGCTTCGTGGATCCTTCCGGCGGATGGTCGCCCTCGAAGAAGGCGGAGCGGGCGATATCCTTCCTCGGCAGCGGCATTTATCCGCTCTCTCTGGGTTCTTCCTACGGCTTCCTTTAAGGAGCTTTGTCTGTCCCTCTCACTAAAGGAGAAGGGCCTGCGTCTGCTGGACCTTTTCTCCGGTCAAAGAGGACAAGGGAGATGATCCCTCCGTCGGCGCTCTTGGGGACGGGAAGGTCCCTCTCCCGGGCCGTCGGCCGTCGGCGATGCCGACCGCTAAGCTGACCACTGGCCTCCACGGTCATCCCGTCAGGTCAGTTGACCGAGACTCCCACTGATAAGTCGAGATTTTCTCGACCCATTGGAGCCGGGCTGTCGCCTTTAGCGAGATTCCCTCTCCCGGTTCCCAGGAGAGTTGAGATCCCGTGGGCTCGCCTGTGCCTCGGTTCCAGAGCCCTCGGATGGACCTTCCGAGCGAAGGGAGTGTCGGTTCGGCCGACACCTCCCTGCACCGACGCGAAATTCAGGGACTCTGCGGTCGGGACCGTCCGGACCTCTTGCGGTCCAGCCGTTCCCACCGTCATAAGCGGTCCCGGTCTCGGCACAGCGATGGCGGCGTCGCCGCTTCGTCCTCGTCCTCCTCCTCGGATGAGGAAGCTCGGCGTATAAATCGTCGTGATGCGAGACCTTATGTTACAACTCCTCTGGCGGGAATAAGCCGACTCCAGGCGCCTTCCCGGCCATTAAGATAGCTGTCACCGGGCGCGACGACACAACCCCTCGACTTGCCGAGGACCTATACCCAGGCGGTTGTTCGGCCAAAAACCAGCTGCTCCACCGATTGCGGTGGAACCTCCGCCTCCACAGCCACCAATTGGGGCTCCGACCAAGGATTCTCGGTCGGCTAAGGGTTCACCCATCGGCTGTCGAGTTACCCTCACTCCGACCGACCTCGGCAGGTGAAGGGTGGTTCAGACCAGAGGCAGCTCTTGAGGACTCTTCGAGTCCGAAGATGATTCCTCCTTCTTCTCCAAGCGACTGGACTTGGAGTCTTCGGGAGGTCAGCCAATAGACGATAGCCGTCGTCCTTCCTAGGACTGCTTGACGTCACCGAGTCTACCGGATGGAGCTAGAACATTCCAGCAGACCAGGTATCCCCGCGGAGATTCTGGACAGTTCTCGACGGAGGCCTTTCCGATTGGCCGAGGCCATAGTGGGTCAAGCACTGGAACTTTGGCAGCGCCTGCTTCCTGCCCTGCCTACGGCCAGGATGGCCAGGAAGTACGCGTCCCCTACCGGTTCCTTGTCCGGTTTTGAACTGACCCTCTCTGCTGAGGGTTGGTTACCGACAGCGTTTTCCGGTAGCGCCCGGCTTAGCGCCAGGGATGTGGACAAACCTCCTGACAAGGAGTCAGAATGGACATATCCGGGCGAAAAAGTCGCTTTCGTCCTCTCGACCTTGATGGGGCTTCGTTGAGCGATCCTGCGCACATTTTCTCTCATGCCCTGTTGGGCTCCCTGGATGAAGGTCATCCCTCATCTTCCCTTCGTCTCTGCAACTCACGGTTAAGCAGGTGCGGGACCAGGGCAGGGCAGTGGCCAAACAACAGCTCAGACTGCTTTGGATGTAGGGACTCATATTAGATCGGTGGCGGCCGCGGTGGCTATCATTGTCGGCAGGCTTAGCTGAGGATATCACCTTTACGGATACCCAGCACAAGTTGGCGGATGTTCCCTTTTGGGGACTGACCCTCTTGGCCTGGGGTGGAAGGTCACCTGCAGAGGATCGAGAAGTCCAATGCCACCTTGGACTCGGTCTCTTCCGCTCAGAAGGACAAAGGCAAACCACAACCTAAGCCTTCGTCCTTCTGTGCCCCAGCTTGACCAACAACGTCAGGGCCAGCAGGCTCGGCCTTGGCATCCCAAACCCAAACTGCCCGGCTTCCTCTAACAGGAGGCGGAGAAAGGGCCCAGGAGGTCCCTCGGCGGTCACTCCTCAAGCCTGCCCGGTGGCCGGGCTGGGGTGTGGCTGTCCCGTCTGCCACCTGGAGTCCCCGTGGGGGAGCGGCTCTTCCCGTTCCGCCTGGTCGCTGTTACCACGGACGGTGGGTCTTGAAGGTGGTGGAAGGCCTGCCTCTGGAATTGAGCAGGCACCACCCTTCAGGCAAAATGGCCTGGCAGGCTTAAGATCCCAGCCTCCTGGCGGCTCGTCGAGCCGACGCCGCTCTCCTCCTCCAGAAGGAGGTAAGAGAGGTGGTGGACCTCTTCCAGACCCAGGGTTTGTGTCCAGAGTACTTCCTGGTTCGAAGCAGGCGCGGGGGCTGGCGCCCCATTCTCAAACCTACTGACCTAAACAAGTTCCTAAGGTCCTCGAACCTTCAGGATGGTCACTGGCTCAGATAATACCATCCTTGGAGCACGCGTGTGGTTCTGCTCTCGACTTGCAGGGCAGCGTTTTTCCGTCCTATCCGTCCGTCTCACCAGAGATTCATGCGCTTCCAGCGGAAGGATCTCTCTTCGAGTTCAAACCATGCCCTTGACTTGTCTCCAGCTCCAGGGTCTTCACCAAATGCATGGCAGTGGTGACAGCATTCCTGCGGCGCCGAGGGGTCGAAGAGTGTACCCTTACCTGGGCGACTGGCTGATAGCAGCTCCCTCCAGGAAGGAGGCGGAGTGGTCAGAGATCTGGCCCTCCAGGTCTGCCTCAACTGGGCCTCCTTATCAAGAAGGCCAAGTCGAACTCGAGCGAAGCAGGTGATTTTATTCACCGAGCGCAGCTCGACTCTCTTCGAGCCAGGCGGGCTCCCGCCGGACAGGGCGAGGTTCTTTCCTCCTTTGCCCGATCATTTCTGGTTGAGCAATTCGCCCCTGCCGGGACTTCCCTCGCCTCATTCTCATGGCGGCGGCCCTGTACCAGCGTGGTCAGGTTGGGCCGCTGGAACATCGTCCCCTTCCAGTGGGGACTGGCCAGCCAGTGGTCCTGTGCTGCGATCCCTTGGACCAGCTTGTGCCGGTGACACAGGGGATGTGGGCAGCTCTCCAGTGGTGGACCGTTCCAGATCATTTTACCAGGAGGAGCATCCCGTTCGTCGCCCGGGCAAGCGGTCTCTCTGTCGACCGATGCCTCTCTGATGGGTTGGTGCCCATCTGGGGAACACCGGGCTCGCCTCCTGGTCCCCGCAGAGTCGATGCCACATCAACCTGCTGGAGCTCCGGCGGTCCGCCTAGCTCTCACCGCCTTTGCTCCGTTCCTCCGGGGTCAAGTGGTCCGAGTCCAGGCGGACAATACCACGACCATGTACTATCTAAACCGCCAGGGGCGGGGCCGCTCCATGCTTCTATGCAAGGAAGCTCTCCGCATTTAGTCCCTTTCGTGTAGCCTGGGCGGATCTCTAACTTCATTCCGTGGCAGGAGCCTCCAACACCCTGGCCGATGCCCTGAGCCGGATAGGGGCTGCATCCCCAGTGAGTCTCTCCTGCCGGAGGTAGTACAGCATCTGTTCTCCTTTGGGGCACACCTCAGGTGGACCTGTTTGCCTCCATGGAGGCAGGGCTGAGTCTGTTTCATGCCCGCCCCCTCAGCAGGCTCGCTGCAGGGATGCCTTCTCGAGGCAATGGACCCGGGCCTCTTTCACGCCCTTTCCCCCATTTCCCTTGATCCACAAGGTGCTTCTCAAGGCGAGGAGGGACAAGGCGCGGTGATTCTGATAGCCCCAGACTGGCCTCCGCCAGTTCTGGTACCACAGATCTCCTCAGTCTCAGCTCCAGGACTCCAGACAGCTTCCAGCTCGCCGGACCTGCTCTCAGTCAATCAGGGGAAGGTGTTCCATCCGGACCTTCAATCCCTGCACCTGGCGGCCTGGTTCCTGGCTGCTAGAGTTCCAGGCTTTGGGTCTTTCCGACGAGGTCCTCAATGTAGTTGAGGCGTCCATAAGAGAGTCGACCAGAAAATGCTATGCCTTCAAATGGAAAAGGTTTTCCATTTGGTGTCAGAACAAGGGCTTGGACCCTTCCTCCTGTTCCTTGGCAAGCATCTTGGACTATTTATGGTCCTTTCTAGTCAGAGGCTTAGGTCGGCGACCTAAGGGTGCACCTGGCAGCCATCTCTGCTTCCCGGTAGCGGGCCGGGAAGCGGTCGGTGGCGCCGAGGAGAAGGTGGTCTGGCGGCTTTTCAAGGCCTTGATCACATTTCCTCCAGTGCGGGAACCCCCCACCTCGTGGGATCTCCTGCTGAGTATGCAAAGCTCATGGGCAAGCCATTCGAACCTATGCACAGGTGTGCTCTCTCTCACCTGTCGTGGAAGGCCGCCTTCTTGGTGGCTATCACGTCAGCCAGAAGGATGGGAGAGCTCCAGGCGCTTCCATCGAGTCTCATACCTGGTCTTCCACAGGGACAAAGGTTGTCCTGTCACCAGAGAAATTCCTTCCGAAGGTGGTGTCGGAGTTTCACCTTAACCAGGTGTTGACTCTGCGGTGTTCTACCCCAATCACACCTCGGAGGCCGAATAGGCTCCATACTGGACCCTAGAAGGCGCTCGCTTATTATAAGAGGCGCCACGGCTGAAATCCCGAGGAGAGGTTAGCCAGCTGTTTGTCACCTACGCTGAAGCCATCAGCGCAGACCTGCAGCCAAGCGGACGATAAGCAGGTGGGTAACCTCCTGCATAGATCTCTGCTATAAGTTGGCGGGCATGGAGCCTCCCAGAGGATAAGAGCTCATTCTACCCGCCATACTGCTGTGAAGTGGCTGCTTCAGGGACGTCCTATCCAGGAAATCTGCAGGGCTGCTACCTGGAAGTCAGCAAACACCTTCATTACCCACTACCACATCGACCTTGAGTCACGCCGGGATGCTGGTTTTGGGGCCTCGGTTCTCAGTCTCTCTTTCCCAAGTAAGTATATGGGGGTAGTGCGTCTTGCCTCCCTCCTCCCGGAGAACTGCTGAGAGTCTGCCAATGAGTGTGGATGAACAACATATCCATGTCCTAAAGCCAGGTTACTCACCTGTAACAGGAGTTCTAGGAATGGTATATGTTGTTCATCCACACAATCCCGACCTCCCGGCACGAGGCCTCCAGCGGGCAGATCTGGCGTCATGGGCGGAGCCGAGGTTATACCACCCGGTGGGTGGGAGGAGCAAGCTAGAAGACCTTCGGCAAGATTTAAAGCGGCAAGGATACTGCCAATGAGTGTGGATGAACAACATATACCATTCCTAGAACTCCTGTTACAGGTGAGTAACCTGTATTTCTAGGGGCATGGATGTGGTTCACTTATCCACAATCTGGCAGCTCCACTGGAATGGTCTGATTGGCTGGACATCTTTAAGATAAGTTCCTCACATCACCCCAGCAGTATATTCCCCGACTCCGCCTCAGGACGTCAGATTTTTGTTTCTGCTGGAAGAACAGGTTACCTGCTTCGTGACTCCCATTTAGGTTTTCAAATGCGCAATTGGAAAACTTAGAAGTTTTCAAATACTCCAATTGATTCTCCAGGTTCCTTTGACTCCCTCTGACAGTTGGTGGTGGAACACATGGAAGCCAGGATTTAAATTTTGTGTGTGGTGCCAGCAGAAGATGTCAGTCACTGAGCTGCACAACAAGTGCCTGGGTGAGCAACATAGCATGACTGTGTGCGGGCTCTGCTTAAGCATGCTTTCGGAGTCCCTTGAGAACAGGAAACTCCATCTTTCGCTGGGTCGGCCTTCAGAATGGGATCTGAAAGATTGCCATAAGGGTCGCAAGAAGGCCTTGGCTGCAGCCAAGTTGGCTGAACAACTTGCAGACCTTCAGGGGGAAGCAGCCATGGTGGGCATTCCCTGGGGTCAGCGTTAGAGGGGGAAATTCACCGGAGAGTTCTGGGAGATATGTCTGACCTTCCAGACCTTAGGGGAGAGCCCTGCCCCCTCAGGTACTAAGAGCAGCCACCGCTGGTCGTGAGACCAAGAGCGATCAAGGTCTTTTCAGTCCCTCGACTTGCCTGACCACTTGATGGCTGTCACGTGCCCATCGGCTGGGAAGGGCAGGTTGACGGCTCTTCGGTTTCCCCGTTGACTCAGTCGACTTTGACTCTGGTTGAGCAGGCCGCTGAGAACTTTCTCAAGCCTGTTGACCATTTGTTAGATAAGGTCGAAGATTCGATTTTGCAGACCCTGGTGCTCCCGATCCTCACCCAGGAGGATGTGGTCCAATGTCCCCATATGGCCCTCGATGGTGCAGCCTCCATCGGAGATCAGGTCTTCTGCGCCTGTGTTGCAGAACATAGATAGGCACGAACATAGATAGGCATGTGATTTACAGCAGCCTGCCAGTAGGCCCTTCTTGTCGTCAACCAACTGGTTGATGGTCAAGATCACAGTTGAGGTCGCAGTCAAAGCATTCCTGCTCTTGAGCCTGCTCGACCAGCGGGCTTTGCTGTTGACAGTCTTCCTCTTTATTCTTGGGTGAAGAGAGGCACTGCCATAAGATGTGCTGGTGCTTTGCGGAGCTCCTCTGGCAACAGTGGGCCATTGTGCGGCAGGGTAGGGCTCTACCCCCTGGATCATTAGTCTCCTGGCTGTCACCAGTGGTACCCCTGGTGGTCCACACTACGCAGGTGCATCCCGCAGCTGCTTCTCCACCTCTTTGGGTGGAGCTGCCACAACCACAACCGAAGGTGGGTGCTCCAACTAAGGAGGATGGCCTCCAACTTGCCAGTCTGGTTGTCAGTGATGATCACACTGGCAAAGGATACCTGGGAGTACTGTGGTGAGAAATGGCCACGGGCTGTCTTTGAGGAGTCCTTGGACGACTTGGATCTTGAGTCCATGTCCTCCTCTGGGACTCCATGACTGTGGCTTGGTTGAGGAACTTTCACCAAGCATGGCCCCGTGTCCTGCAGTGCACTTCTCTGACTCATTTTGGAATCCATGTCAGATCTGCTTGAGCCACTCCAAAAGTGGGCTGAGTACCCCCTCATGGACATTTTGTCTGGGACAAATCCTCTGGGGTTGTCTTCTCTGTGGCTGAGGCCATTTTGGGACCGCTCTTGAGCTTTGGCAGCATCCAGCATCCTGCTTGGCACCCTTTGCCCGCATGGGTCACAAGTGTGCGGTCCTCACAGGTTTCCTTTTGGGGTTTTCGGACCACCCCTGCATGGAAGGGTTGGTCACAGCTTCAGTGTTCCACAAATCTAGACATTAGGGGGACATGGACAAGACTCCAGACAAGGATCCCAATAAGATTGACCATGCCACTAAAAAGGTGTATGCTCTGGAGTCTCTAGGTCTCCATCAGGCTAGCTATGCTGTACATTGACAAGCCTCTGGACAAGGAGTCCCGTAATATTGACCAGGCCGCTAAAAAAGGTGTCCCGTAGCGTCACTGGGTCTCTGTCAGGCTAGCTATGCCATGATGATGCCCAGCTTCAGTCACCCCCTAATGGATGTGTTTGATGTAGTCCTCCCTCACCTGCCTGTTGAACAACAGTTGGAGGTGCAGCTCATAAGAGACCAGGGTGTTGCTGTCTAAACACCTGCTCCAGACAGTCTTGTGCCCATGCTCTGCCAGAAGCTATCTCCATGCATCACAGGACCTGGCTGCATTTGTCCACCTTCATGGTGGACACCCAACACAAGCTGGCTGATGTTCCTTTTTTGGGCACCGACCTATTTGGCCCTGAGGTAGGAAGACATCTCACCTGCATCGAGAAGTGCAGTGCCACCCTAGATTCTGTGACATCATCCCAGAAGAACCAGAAAAAGAAGCCTGAGAAATGGACCTTTTAGTACAAGTCCTTTCAGTCACAGCCTGTTTGTCAGCAGCCCCAGCAGGGGCATTTCCAGGCCTGGCACCCCAATCCAAAGAAGGGTGCCAAGGGTCCAGAAAAAAGGAGGGACGGGGTAGTGATGCTCTTCAGACGGCAGCTACCGCTGCCCCTGCAAAAGCTGTGCGATGATGGGTTGGGGGCATTGTTCCTCCCCCTTCCTGTCCCTGTCTGCTATCCCGGTCAGAGGCCAGCTATGTCACTTCTTGCCACAGTCAGAGGCCAGCTGTGTCACTTCTTGACACAATGGTCCATTATCACAATGGACAAGTAGGTGTTTGATGTAGTGGGCAGATTGCCTCTGGACTTCGTGGCTCTCCTACCTTACCACCTTTACACTCTCGGAGGGTCCAGGGTGTCACTGGACATGCTGTCCATCCTTTGGGTAGACATTGCTCTGCTCCTTGCAAAAGGGGCTATAGCCCATATCCCGGATGGCATGACCAGTCAGGGTTACATGTCCATGTACTTCCTGGTCCTGAAACAGGCAGGGGACTGTTGCTACATACTGGATCTGCACGATCTGAACCAGTTCATGCAGAAATGCAAGTTATTCTTTGGGGATATCTCAGTCATCAGGTAACAACGTAGGAACCTTCGCCATCGGTGAAGGGGAATCCAAATGGAAGATTTTCAGCAGTACAACTGGGGCTGCCCACGCCATCGATGTCTGTTGACGTCACCAACCCTATATAGGCGTGAGCAGCCCCACTCCCTCCTCAGTTATTTCTTGACGTTGACTCGCTTGCATGGATCTCCGCAGAAGCTCCGTTGCAGTATTCACACCTTTTTTCAGCCAACGACTTATTTTTCAAGAGATTTTTTCTTTTTGTTTATATCGAGAGTTGATCTTTCTACTTTTCTCTTCCGTCACCGCCACTGCGGAAAAGAAGATTGCCTCTACAGATGAACATTCCATCTGTGTCAGCTGTCTTGGGCGTGATCACAGTGTTTCTGACTGTGAGCTCTGCCAGAAGTTTAATCAAACAGCCCTTCGGTGACATAAAAAGGCTCTTAAAAAATTCCTGATGGATTAACAGGTAGCCAGCTCTGGGCAGGGGTCCTCCGTGGCCCCAGCCTCCCAGTTGCTGGCTGGTTCTTTGAGCTCCCAGGTCTCCAAGGTCCGAGACAAGTCCTTGGGGAAAATTCATAAGAAAGACCGAGATCATGACTGCTCCCCCCTGCATCGATCTCGCCCCCCATTGGCCTCTCCTCCTTCTGGGGGATCTTCGACGGATGTTGCTGCTCCAATGAAAAAAACTGCTGTCCAGATCTCTGTGCTCACCAGACTCATACCGACAGCACCTCTGCCCCCGATCATCAGGGTGCACGACCATCGACCTCCAGGTTGTCAGCCCATCTGTCGTCGACAACGGGTTTGTCATTGACTGCTCTCCCATCGAGACCTGCCCCTTCTCCCACTAGGACTACAGGCTCATTGGATCCTGAGGACACAGCAGGCGGTTTGTCAGCACCTGTGCTTTCGTACCCCCCTCTGTTGATAACCACCGTTGACCTGAAGGAAGTCTTGATCAAGTTCATTAATATGCTTGTACAGCAGCTGGACACCTTAAACAGGCCCCCTTCGCTGACACTGTCGACGGCAGCTTTGTCGTTGACACCTGTTCGTCAACCCCTGGAAGTTTCCCATGGGCTGCCACCGCTGGTGCACCCGATGCCAGACCCAAAGTATTATCCTGATCTCATTCTTCCTGATGATGTAGAGGAAGAAGAAGAGGAGGTCCTACTCTGTGACAGGTCTACAACTTCCTCTGTCAGTGAGGACTCTGTGAAGCATACTCCCAGGTCTCCTCCAGAGGACCCCACATTTTTTAATGTGATGAAATGACTGTCCCCAGCCATGGGCTTCCACATAGAGGAAGAGGATGCCACCAGAAAAGATCCTAGTCGATTTCCTGGAGATTCCAAAATCTCCCCCATAGATCATTCCTCCAATGCTTCCAGCATCGAAGAGTGTAGCCACGACAGCCTGGCACAGACCAGACATAGTGCCAGCTATGCCATGCAGGGTGGACAAACTTTATCACCCCCGCCCCGTTCTGCTGCCCAGCCAGAGACTGACTCAGTGGACCAGTGGACATTAAGGCAGCTCATGACAGATCTAAGGCACCTAAGCACCTTAGTTCCCTTCCCCCAGACATAGAGTCTCGTAGGATTGTCCTCTGTGGAAAAGGGTTTATGCTTCCTCCACGCTAGGTGTGAGGATTGCTAACTATCTATCACATGTGATAAAATACCAGAATGCCAGTTGAAAGAAGGGAAGGCTGCAGCCCAAGCCCTTCCAGAGACCACCCAAAAGCAGGAGCTGCTTCAGTCCCTTCAAGCACCTGAGAATGTTAGCAAACACCTCCTCAGAGCTTTGTATGACATGGCTGACACTGTTACCAGGGCACCTGCCACGGGCATATGCCTCCACAGGCACTCCTGGCACAGGGTATCCGGGTTTGCACCTGACGTGCAACAAAAAGTGCTTAATGCCCTCTCCAGTGGTATCAAGCTGTTTGGCCCTGATGTCCAGGACATCATAAATGACCTACAAGCCTCCGGCAAGGCCCTCAAATCAGTCCACTTCCTCTATCATACCCAACCAAAGGGTAGAGGACAGCCACCTTTTCTTAAACTGAACAGTAGGCCTGGAACAGCTCCCCATCCCCAAGGGAAACGCAGAGCCCAGGCTCCCTTGCCCATCCCCTCCAGTGCTGGCGCAGTGCCCAAGTACCCTAGAAGTGAGGAGCCAGTCTCTTTAACTGGCTCCACCTCTGCTTGACTCCTTGGTGGCCCCCTTTGGTCCCAGACCAGGAGGTGGTAGTCGGAGGTCAGTTCTCCTTATATCTGAATCGGTGGAGAACTATAACTTCGGATGCATGGATTCTGCAGATCACAGAAAAGGGTCACACCTTGGAGCTCATCAAGCAGCCTCCAGACACCCCTCCCCCACCCTCCAGTTACCCACGGCTCACTTGTCTGTTCTCTGGGAGGAGGTGCAGTCTCTTCTGCACAAGCAGGCCATCAATCCAGTGCCCAGGTGCCAGAGAAACATGGGGTTTTACTCCAGGTTTTTCCTGGTCCCCAAAAAGACCTGAGGCCTATCTTAGATCTGTAGGACCTCAGTCTGTTTGTCCAATATAAAAAGTTCCGAATGGTAACTTTACCAGGCCTGATGCCCCTCTTTAAGACAGAGGGCTGGCTCTGTTTACTGGACATGCAGGATGCTTACCTGCACTTCTCGGTCTTTCCTCCTCACAGGAAGTTTCTCTGTTTTGCCTTTCAAGGTGAGCATTATCAGTTCAAAGTGCTGCCCTTTGACTTATCCTCTCTGCCACAAGTCTTTATCAAGTGCTTGGCAGCGGTCACAGCAGCTCTCAGAAGTCTTCCCTTATTTGGACGATTGGCTCCTGAAGGCCCTTTCCAGGGAATGGCTTTTGCTGACTCTGGAGAGAACTCTCCTGCTCTTCTACTCTCTGATCATTACCGTCAACCTGCCCAAGTCAGTTCTGGTACTGTCCTAAAGGCTGCAGTGTATAGGGGAGGTTCTGGACTCTGTGCAGGAGAAAGTCTTCCTACCCCAAAACAAGGCAGAGTGCCACATAGCCCAAGCTTAGGAAGTTGCCCAGAGCCGGTACATTCCTGCCAGGGTATATCTCAGATTGCTGGGCCTATTGGCAGCTGCCATACGCACCGTGCTGCTGGCCAGGCTCCATGTGCGTACCCTCCAGGTACAGTGGGACCAGTGCATGGACGAGTTAGACCAACCGGTCCTGGTCTCTTCCCCAGTACACAAGGTACTGCAGTGGTGGATCGACCCCTTGAATCTGCTTCAAGGAGTTCCATTCCAGATTTCTTCCTCGCATCAGATCCTAACCACAGGTGCTTCAGGTCTGGTCTGAGGAGCACACCTGGGTCCCTTCCAAATCCAGGGCTCCTGGTCCAAGTTGGAAGCCTCCCTGCATATCAGTGTCCTGGAGTTGAGAGCGTTACTCTACACCATGCAGGCCTTTCAGGAACACCTGGCTCCGAGTCAGCTGCTGGTGCAGTCGGGCAGTCTAAGTGTAGTATACTACATCAACAAACGGGGGGAATCATTCATATCCCCTTTGCAGGGAGGCAATGAGAGTGTGGTACTGGGCGTTAGATCACAGTGTGACATTCTCTGTGGTTCACGTGCCAGGTGTTCTAAACACCCTGGCGGACAGTCTCAGCAGGACTCAGTCCAACATGCACAAATGGGAGCTTCTCTCATCCATTGCAAAATACTTGTTCAATAGATGGGGTAGTCCAGATTTGGACCTTTTTGTGTCCCCACTCAACGCAATACTGCCCAATTTCTGCTCGCTAGATCCAGGGCCTGGAGTTTTCTGGCGAGACACGTTGTCCCTCTCTTGGAGCAGGAGGCTTCTTTTTTATGCATTTCCTCTGTTTCCCCTGATTTAGAGGGTACTAATCAAGTTGGAGATGGAGGGAGCCAACATGATTCTGGTGGCTCCATTCTGGCCTCGCCAGATATGGTTCCCCCTCCTCCAGCAGGTGGTGGAGGAACCTCCGGTCCCTCTTCCTCTTTTCAGGAATCTGCTGACCCAGGATCAGGGGACCCTGATCGTCCCAACCTCGGGTTGCTCCATCTGCATGCCTGGCTCCTGAGAACATAGCCATTGCCAGGTTCGGGGTCTCTAACAGGGTGGCAGACGTCCTAGTGGCTGCCTGGAAGCCTTCCACTCGAGCCACATGTGCTACGAAGTGGAAGCGGTTTGCCATCTGGGCTGCTAAACATAGCTTAGACCCTTTCAACTACTTGGTGAATCATATCCTGGATTACCCGATTTCTCTGTCAGACTCAGGCCTCCAGTATTCTTCCCTCAAGGCCCACCTTTCATCTGTTTCTGCATTCCATGAGCCCATGGGCGAACGCACGATTGCTCAGCTGGATGTCTCCCATACCTTTCTTTGAGGCATCCTGCATCTGAAACATCGAATCTGTCCCCCTGTCCCGGCTTAGGACTTAAATTTTATTTTGGAAAAAATTGACCATCTCCTTTTGAGCCAGTCGCATCTTGCGATTTGCGCTTTCTCTACTGGAAGGTGCTGTTTTAGTTGCACTTACTTCTGCTCGAAGAATTTCAGAGCTTCAGGCCCTCTGGTGTGAAGAACCTTATTTGATTTTTCACAAAGACGGTGTCTTTGCACACAAATCCTAGGTTTCTGCCTAAGGTGGTTTCAGAGTTTACACTTAGTCTAGCCACTTTCATGTTTATTTTCCTGAGCGTGCCAATTCAAGGAAGCACTGCTCCATATGTTCGAAATGAGCAGAACTCTGACATACTACCTGCTTAGGACTAAGGAGTCCAGAAAGTCAAAGCAGTTGTTTCTTTCCTTCACCCCAGGTAGAGAGGGCATTTCAATTTCTAAGCAATGTTTATCCAAATGGTTGGTTAATTGCATTGTGTTCTGCTACAAGTACGGCAAAGAATGGCTTGGTGCTGTAAAAGCTCATTCTACCAGAGGAATGGCTACCTCCATGACTTGTTTCTGAGGGGTCTCAGCCGCTGATATTTGTGTGGCTGCCACCTGGAGTACAGTCCATACTTTCACCAAGCACTACAGTCTGAGCATTGCCTCAGGGACCCGTGCAGGATTTGGCAGGGCTGTGTTACAGGGATTCCTGTCTTTGGAGAGCCCTCCTCGCAGACTATTATGCACTTGTAACTGCTTGGGACTCATTCCTATGATGTTACCTGATGACTGAGATACCCCTGAAGAAGATAAACAGTTATGTAAGAACTTAACCGTAACAGTAGATATTCGAGGGGCTCTCAGTTGTCAGATACATTTTCCCTTTCACCATTCCCCTTCTTGGGGCTCCTGTCTAGGAACTGGCTATCTGATATATCCAGTTTTTCATTTAGGTCTGGGCACCTCTTTCTCTTCTCGGTCCCCCAGGGCAAGAGCCTAGCTCCCTTAGTCTCCGGGGGAAAGAACTGAGGAAGGAGCGGGGCCACTCATGCCTGTATAGGGTTGGTGACATCAAGCGGACGTCAACACTGTGGGCTGCCCCAGTTGTACTGCTGAAAATCATCCGTGTGGATTCCCCTTCACCGGCAGCAAAGGTTCCTATGGTGTTGCGTGATGACTGAAATCCCCTCAAAGATCTACTGTTACAGTAAGTTCTTCCGTAACTGTTCTTTCCAGATGGTTGCTCTGAATCAGATTGTTCCATCACTGGATCAGAACATGTGGTTCTGCTCCCTAGACCTCCAGAATGTATTTTTCCACATTCACATCCATCCATCCCACCGCTGTTACCTTCAGTTTTGAGTGGAAAAGGTCCTGTGCCAGTTCCATGTCATGTCTTTCAGCCTCTCCTCAGCGCCTGGGATCTTCACCAAATGCATGGCGGTGGTGATGGCCCACCTGCGATGTCTCATGGTCTGAGTGTACCCCTATCTGGACAACAGGCTGTTAGCCAGTCCATCCAGAGTGGCCATGGAGAGGTCCATAGATCTGCCACTCCAGACAAGCATAGACTTGAGCCTGTTGGTCAACCCAGAGAAGTCCGAACTGGTACCAAAGCAGGTGAGCAAGTTCATTGGAGCAGAACTAGACTCCCTATGGGCCAAAGCCTGCCTCCCTGTGGACTGGGCACTGGATCTCACCTCCTTTTCCTGATCATTTCAGGTTGGGCCCTCGTGCCCTGCCTGGGATTTCCTGAGGCTGCTGGAGTGCATGGCATCCCGCACTAGCTTGGTCTGTTGGGCCTGCTGGCAGATGCATCCCCTCCAGTGTAGGAGTTGGGCCATCAGTGGTCCCAGCACCTAGGCCACTTGGACCAGCTGGTCACAGTGACCCAGCCGATGTGCAGTGATATCTAGTGGTGGCTGATCCCAGAGCACCTAGAGGAAAGAATCCCATTTGACTGCTCAGAACCGACTGTCACGCTTACAAAGGACATGTCCCTGATGGGGTGGGGAGTGCACTTGGAAGACCACAGAGCCCGTGGGTTCTAGTCACTCAGGGAGTCCCGTCACCACAAAAACCTATTGGAGCTCCGTGCATTGCGTTTGGCTGTCATGGAATTCGCTTCACTATGGGATCAGGATGTTCAGGTCCAGATGGACAACACTACAGCCATGTTCTACCTGAACAGGCAGGGTGGAACACTCTCTCTTCCATTGTGTCAGGAGGCACTCTGCACCCGGACACTCATGCACAGCCTGTGTGCAGATGATCTGATGATTCATGTTACAGGAGAAAACAAGCTGGTGGATGCTGTCAGCCAGGTAGGAGAGCCATCGCATAAGTGGTCCCTTCATCAGGAGGTGTGAGCCATCTATTCTCCCAATGGGGCATACCCTTGGCAAACCTATTTGCCTCCGGGGAGAACACCAAACTGAGGCCGTTTTGTGCCTACCCCCTACAGTCCGGGACACTGCTGGGGAATGCCTTTGCAAGGCCTATATGCCGTTCCTTCCTTGTCCTTGATCCACAGGGTCATAGTCAAGGCCCGTAAGGATAAGGAGCAGATAATCCTGATAGCTCCAGACTGGCCATGGCAGTTCTGGTACCCAGATCTCCTCAGCATCAGGCCCCCATAGAGACTGCCTCTCTGTCTGGACCTGCTGACCAGTCAACAGGGGACAGTCCTGCACCTGGACATTTAGTACCTACACCTCACGGTTTGGTTAATGAACAGCTAGGGTTCCAGGCTTTTGGCGGAGATCCTTCATGTTCTGGAGGCTTCTGGAAAGAGTCGACTTGCAGATGATATGCCTTTTAATGGAAGAGGTTTTCCAGTTGGTCTCAGAGCAAGGGGCTTGATCCCATTGTCTGTCCTGTGGCTAACATCCTGGACTACCTCTGGTCCCTTTCCCATCTGGGACTGCGGTCGACGACCCTTAAGGTGCATCTGGTAGCCATCTCTGTTTACTGAGCACGCGCTGCTATGTAGACGGCCCAGGAGAAAGTGATTGCATGTTTTTTCATAGGCCTGAAACACCTGTCCTCACTGGTGCATGAATCACCTCCACAATGGGACTTACTGCCGGGTTTGGCAGTGCACATGAGCAAGCCCTTTAAGCCAGTGCACAGGTGTGCGATGTCACACCTGTCATGGAAGATGACCTTCCTGATGGCCATTATGTCAGCCATAAGGATTGGAGAGCTCCAGGTGCTCTTGGTGGAGTCTCCTTACTTGGTCTTCCACAGGGACAAAGTCGCCCTTTGCCCCAACCCGAAGGTGGTATCAGAGTTTCACCTTAACCATGTAATTAACTTGCCAGTGTATCTCACCGACCCATCTTTGGAGGCCGACCGCGGGCTCCATACCCTGGACCAGCGGAGGGTGCTCTCTTATTACATCAAGCGCATGGCTGGATTTCGGGGACAGGCTCACCATCTCTGTTTGTCACTTACGCTGATGCTGCGCCTGGCAAATTGGCAGTAAAGTGGACGATTGCCAGGTGAATCACATCTTTCATTGACCTCTGCTATAGGCTGGCTGGTAGGGAGCTTCCTGTAGAGCTTAGGGCTCATTCCACCAGACGTGCCGCTGCGGCTGGTTCTAGGGACATCCCTATCCAGGAAATCTACAGGGCAGCTACCTGGAAGTCAGCACACACCTTTATTTCCCACTGCTGCATCGACCTTGAGTCACGCCGGGATGCTAGTTTTGGTACCTCAGTTCTTCAATCCCTTTTCACCAAGTAGGGTTGCATGCCTTCCCCACTCCTCCTGGTGAACTGCTAGGAGTCTGCCAGAATGTGGATAAATAACACATAACCACTCCCCTAGAAAAATAGGTTATTCACCTGTAACCATATTTCTAAGAGTGGTATATGGTTCACATTCACACAACCCACGTGGCCTCCCCTGGCAAGTGGCATACAGATTCCTGCTTCCAGCTTGCAAGATCTAACATCACAGGGTGGAGTCAGGGCATACTCCATCTGGGTGGTGGAGTAGCTTAACTTAAAGATGTCTGGCCAGGCCAGCCGTCAGCGCAGTGGTAGCGCTACCACTTCAAGCACACCGGTGACTCGGGTTCGGGAATGAGCTTGGGCTACCAGGGTTCAGGGGAAGGGGGAGAGGGTAGAGCATCCCAGGGGATACTCTCTTCCTCTGGGGAGGGAGGGTCACCATCACTGCTGCAGTACTGTCACCTGGGTGACCACAGGTAGCAATTCAGCCCAGGGGCACCGTGGGAGGAGAGGACGTCAGCTGAGATCCGGATTGGCAGCGTGCCTTGCATGCACACACTCCTTGGACCTCCATGAATGCCAACATCCTCAGGGATATAAGAAATGACGGAAAAGACCCCACAGCTGGCCTGATGATGTCCTTCGGTACTGTGACAAAGGACCAAACCCGGAAACCCATGGACACCGCCTGACGAAACTTTGTGCAGGTAGAGGGAAGTAGAAAAGGGGTGCTCTCTTCTCCTTCCCCAAGGGGGCAATCCGAGGCAGCATGAAGGTAGAGTACCAAGGGGTAGTACAGTAGTAGTACGCCAAGCCTTGGAGGACCCTGAGGGAGTGGCTCAGCTACTGCATAGAAGGGGCATAATAAACAGAGTTAATAAAAGTAAAAAAAAAAAACAAAAAAAAAAACAAGATGTCCGGCCAATCTGACTGTTCCAGTGGAACTGCCAGAGAGTGGATGTGAAGCATATACCACTTCTAGAACTACAGTTACAGGTGAGTGACCCATTCTTCTCTGCTCTTAAACTCCAGAGGCAGAAAGAGCAGGATTCCATGTGTTGCATAAGTTCTGTGGTGCTGTTTCTTGGGAGACCAATGACAGTGAACATTGGTGTCTGTTATGTCATAAGAACTCAGGGCTGGCAGTGACTGTGATCGGGACTGAAGCTGCTTAGTGGAGTGGAGGACAGTCTTCCCTGGACAGCTGTGAACTGCTGGCACTAACACTTCTTCACCTTGCAGGGCATGTTTGACTGGTTGGATAATGCAGTGATCAGACTCTGCGACCTGTCTCCTGTTGGCACAGACCTCGAAACAGTCAAGCAGCAGATCAACGAGATGAAGGTATGCAGTTCTTTACAGTCCACAAACCTCACCGGCTGTTTTAAGAGTTTCTGGGGCTTGAAACCAAACTGTATTGTTCTGTTGTTTTTTGGTTTTTTTTTGTATGAAGGTGTTTATCTCCTTGTGGACAGGACAGGCTGGGCTTCCTTCCACTCTGCCCCATCAATCTGTATCTCCCAGGACTTACTTGAGGAATAGAGTACCCCCACGTATTCTCCCCCCCCCCCACTCCCCCGAAGCACAAAGCTGGTCTTCTGGCCTCTCTGTCCTGGTGATGCAGTGAGTGAGGGATTAGCGGCCAGGCTTCATACACGCCTGTCCTGCCACCTATTTTCCTCTGTTTTCTCCCCCACGCTGGGGCGCAGTCATCAACGTTTGCATGTGGAGGCACGTGCATGCTTCAGAGTCCCACAGCACCTCCCTACTTCTGCTGATTCGATCCCCCACTACCAACAGGCCTCCACCCAGTGGCAGTCATTCGGCAGAGCACGCAGCCCTCCCACCAGGAGAGGAGAGCGGTCTTTTGGACGCTCGATCCTCTCTTCCTTGGTCAGTCCCCCAACACCTGTGCTTGTTTCTGAACATGGGTCGCCAGCATGGAGCAAGGTGTGGCATCCAGCACCTCAACCCTCATTGCCACTGGGCCGGCTGTTCTGAGATTTATTACTGAACAAGGAAAGGTTCTCCCATTTATATAATGGCCCAAAATGGCTGGGGCAGTCATATCTCACATTTATTCTTTCAATCAAGAGGGCAGCAGATAGCTACCTTTACACTCACTGGTGTCACTCCATGGACAGGAATGCAAGAATTTGGGGCAGCCCATGCCCTCCTTCTGAGTGTCTCACCCTTACAAGGTGCCCTTCCCTCTTTGGTCCCAGGACAGGAAATTGATGGCCGCACATCACGAATCCTGGTGTCACCTCCCGATGTGTCAGTGTACTGTTAGTGACGATGGTTTACAGTGACTGAGAAAGTCAACATTTGGGATTTTTAACTGTCTGTTACTGAGGTTTCCATTGTGATCGACCAGATTGGTTTTCCTCACTTCTATTCTTTTTACTAGCAAAGGCATCCCTCTCTGATGCCATCTGGAGGCCAGGTGCCTCACAGAGGTGAGGGACACTGTGCTCCTGGAGAATTGCAGGCAGTCTGGCTTTTAATGCAGATCTGCTAGTAGAGCAAAGATCAGCATTGGCATAGACTGTGAAGGCAACCATGTGCCCACCCTTCTGACTGAAGGAAGGGTGTTGCCATGGTGACCATGATTATTGGGATGGGGTCAGAGGGAAATAATGGGGATGAGGGAAAACCCGTAATGGTGGTAATAAAAACAGCACATACCGCAGACGAGTGGTTTTGACCGCCGGATTTGCATTTGGACTCCCTACCACTGACTTCTCTCGCTCAGCTGGGCCACTCGCAGGACACGGTTGACTGATTTGAGAATTACCTATCGAGCAGGTCGCAGCAAGTGCGGATAACTCGTACACTGTTCTTCCCTCTCCCAGTTGCCTCAGGGGTCTCCCAGGGGTCAATCCTGGGCCCCCTACTATTTAGTCCATTTCTTAATTCCCTGCCTAGTGCCTGTTCGGGTAAGCTTCTCCTCTATGCACACGATGCAGTACTCTTTGGCTCCCATTCTAATCCAGTCTCGCTCCAACTGGCACTCCAAAAAACTGTTAATAAAGCAGAGACTTGGTTCTCTAATCACAGGCTTGTACTAAACCATAAAAAAATTAAATCAGTGTTGTTTGCCCATCCCCAAAACAAGCACAGTGGCCGCCCCCTGACCATACTTAATTCTCATCGTGAAACGCTTGAGCAGGTCGGCCATTTCAAATACCTTGGGGTCACCTTGGACTCGGGGCTCACCTACCATGACCACATCTGCCTTCTGAGCACGGTGGTAAACATACACATTGGCCTCCAGCACCGTTACAAGCATTGTCTCTCTCCCCCCCCCCCCCGAGGCCTTGCAGCTAGCTATCTCTTCCTCGATTTTATCCCTGATTGACTATGGCATACTGATATATGGTGCTGCCGATAACACTGCCCTTCATAGGATCAGGATGTCCCTGAATAAGGCTTGCCGACTAGCCACTGGTTGTGACCAACTAACCCACACTTGCACCCTCTACTCCTTTGCCAACTGACTTAACTTTGATGGTCGGTTGAAATACCAGACCTGCCTCATGGCTAAAAAAATATATATCGATCTTTAACCCCCCCCAGGTCTCGCCCCTTTTCTTCAGCCCAATCTATCCTCCAAACACACCCAGGGATCTGAGAAATCCCCCTACCAGGTTCCTCACTGTAAAACAATGCCGGGTCAAAGAACATTTCACTACAGGGCACCCCTCCTGATGAACTCACTGCCAAGAACCTTACTGGTGGAACCTAAGCTAAGCCCCTTCAAATCCTGTTTTTGAAACGTTATCCGACAGGAAGCTGCCTGTGACTGTTACTAATCTCCTTGGCAGTTTAGGTAAACCCTCTGACAAGGGTCTTCAGCATTTATGCTTGACCTGATTTAGACTCTGTTTCTCTGGTTGTTTGTAAACAGCTTCGTGTTGTATTGTAACTGTTGTAAAACTATTGTATCCTGCTAATTGTTGTATTATAGCCTGTACCATGTAGCCTGTTCTCTGTTTTTTATCTCTGTATTACTCAGACGTGGAGCCTTTGTAAAGGAGTCTTTTGACTCAAAGGGTTAATTCTGAAATGTTCAATAAATAAATTAAATACATTTGGAAGAGTTTGGATTGGAGGCTACAGCTTTAATCTTGTTCTCATTTCTGTTGGTTCCAGAAGTTTAAGACGGACATCTACCAGCAGCAGGTCGAGATGGAGAAGCTGAACCACCAGGGCGAGTTGATGCTGAAGAAAGCATCAGATGATACTGATAGAGACATTATCCAAGAGCCATTGACTGAGCTGAAGCATCTCTGGGAAAACCTTGATGAAAAAATCACCCGCAGACAGGTAGAAGGAGAGGAGAGCAACAGACTAGTAGGGACTGCACAGGATTGAATGAGACATTACCTCAAAACTCAAAACTGTTAATAGGCATCTGTACTACACCTCAAGGCCCTATAGCATTAGTTCTCAAAGGGTTCCCTCTGGCTGTTAATGCTCTGATGCACTGATCAAGCTGTCTCCCCAATTTACTCCACTGCGGATGTGGCATTGATGTTACTTTCAGCACCAGAGTGAGTTGGTGGGGTACTGACATCACAGGAAATGAGAGGCAGAGGCAGAGACCAGGCAGGACAGTGAGAAGGTGATACATACTACTGGAGCCAATATCACCATTAGAAGCTCACAACAGTAGGAGAGCTGAGGCACTGGCCTTCTGCTGCATGTGGTTATGGTTTGAAACCTGACCCAGGTTAAGAATGAAAAGAGCTTGATGTAGGCTGTTGGGATAGCTATCAACTACACCAAAAATGGGGCATGCCTTGCATTGTTTGCTCTAAAGGCGGACAGTGAAAACTGTACTAACGTGTCAGCCTGCAGAGGTGCTCCTTCCAGGTCTGCATTTAGGTGCATTGATAGAGCAAAGTGTGAGGAAGCCTAAATACGGAGCTACCCTTTAACCCTGCCAGTGTGGCCCTTCCAGATGAGTACTGGGGTACTTTGGCATGGTAGTGTGAGGGGAAGCACTGAGGTACTTTGGATCTATCTTCAAGTGGGAGCTCTTGCAGCAGGCCATAACAGTTAGGACTGTGCCACAGGCACTAGGACCCTCCGGAAAACTTCTCAGCCAGCAGTACCAAGCAGGGACCGCCCCGGACGTTGGCCCCATCGCGACGTCAGCACTGGTACAAAAGGGGGCGGACCCAGCTCCACTTCAGTTCTTTTACCACCACGTCCTGCACAAGTGAGAAGAGCCTCCTTCCTCAGCTTGCCAGGAACAGTGAAATTGACTTTTATATATCATTTTTGTACCATTTTTCAACCGTTTTTCCAGTATTTCGACAGATGTCTTTGCCGTTGTCTGTCTCTCCAGAGATTCACCAGAATAAGTGCGATTGCGGACAGCAGATCCCCGCCAAAGACGGGCACAAGCGCTGCGTCTTCTGCCTCGGGCCGGACCATGATATCGCAGCCTGCTCAGCTTGCCAGGCATTCACCAGCCGGACCCGGATCTGACGTCTTAAGGCCCTGAAGGCAATTCTACTCGAAAAACAGATGGATCTGCACACTTCAGAGGGGTAACTCAAGGAGAAGACCAAACGCCACGGGAAAGACCGCAGTAGGTTCCAACACCAGTCCCGTTCTCACTCGCAGCCCTCTCCCAAAAAGGCCCGTGTGTCCCCGGGCTCAGGTGAGCGTCTGAAGTCGTCTCAGGCCAAGGCCGACCTATTGGGGAGAAGAAGCTGTTGAAGTAATCCCATAAGGGTTACCACCAAGACCTTGAGGTGAAAGCCTGCCTCACCTCCCAAGGCACCGTGCCGCTTGCTAAAGGCACGCCTCCTGGAGCCAAAGGACCTCCGGCGCCTCGAGACACCCCATCGTCGGTCCCTCCTCTGACGCTGGCTATAGGGGTGAAGAGTTTGGCGAAACCCACGGATCAACTGACGCCCGCCCCAAGTCCTCCCCTCGGCTCCCAAGAGGCCTCACAGGCTGACATCCTTAGATACTCCCTTTCTGGGCTGAGTGGCCAAAGTTTTCAAGGACGAGCTGCAGTTAGTTCTCCTCTGTGGGGCAGGTCCAGAAGCAGCCACCCCCATCGCTGGCCCAGACACCGGTACCGGACCCGGCGGGCAACCACAGCCTGAGGTGAACCTTCCCGAGGAAGTCCCCAGAGCAACCGCCTACACCTCCATCCAGCGCTCGTTCACGCGCCAGGTCCCAAAACCACCGCCGACGCTCCAAAGGCTCTGGAGACCGTCACCGGTCCAGGTCTCACACTCGCAACCCTTCTTGTTCCCCTAGACGAGGGTGCTCCCGACGTCTGTCCTCTGACGGATGTCGGTCTTTGCTCTGTCGCCAGTCTCAGGACCAGAGCCAGTCTTCAGACCGTCGGTCCCCCAGCTACCGATGACAGAGGGAGTCTGGTCACAAGGAGAGATCTGACTATTCCAAATCTAGTAGTTGATCTTCCTCTTCTTCATCGACATCTTCTTCGTCTCTCAACGTGGGGCAGTCCCCGGGAGAGAAGGACCAGCCTCGCTCGCCTCCAGATGATCCCACTTTTATGGATGTTATGAGGCATATCCAGGCCTCCAATGAGTGGGAAACGGAGGACCTGGATCCGGAACGCCGAAGGTTGGCCAAATATCTGAGGCAAAAGGAGCCGAAACCATTGGTGGTCCCTCCTTTAGTGGACACTTTCCAGGACCTGACTCGGACTACCTGGAAGCGTCTGGCCTCCATCCTGGCTGTTCCCAAAAAATTGGACAGGCTGTATAAGGCCGCGAGGGCAGAAGCCTTTTTAGCAGAGAACCCTCAGGCGGCCTCTTCGGTCATCACGGCTGACCGTAACAAGTCCAGGCTGCCAAAGCACCTTAGCTTACAGCTTCCCGATCCAGAGTCGCGGTATTTGGACCAGGTGGGCAAGAAAGTTTACTCTGCTTCCACGAGCTCCATCCGACCCCTTAACTTCCTGACGCATATGGTCCAGTACCAGAATGCTCTGTGGGAGAGGGGACAAGAGCTACTGAGAGCCATGCCAGATTCCGAGCAGAAGACTGAGCTTCTGTACATTGTTAAATCAGGCTCCAACCTAGGTTCTCATGTCCTGAGAGCCTTGTACGACACTGCAGATACGACAGCCAGGGCAGCCGCTCCCGGAGTGTGCCTTCGGCGCCATGCCTGGTTACGAGTTTCGGGTTTTCACCAGGATCTGCAGTCAGGTATCAGGGATTTGCTATTCCAGGGTACCGTGGTGTTTGGGCAAGAGACGGAAGCTTTGATTTCTCATCTCCAGGAGTCGGGCAAGTCCATCTGGTCGGTCCGCCAAATGTACCGCAGTGACCAGCGACAGCAACGGAAACGGCCATTTCGCAAGCCCTCGGGTAGTCAAGGTGGACAAGCCTGTGGTAATCAGCAGGGTCAGAGAGGCGGCTTTCGTAGGAGAGCCAGTAACCAGCAACCTGGAGGCGCTCCTAACCGTGGGCCCAAGTCCTCCCAGGCCTCTCTGCCTACGTCCAGCTCAGCCCAATGACTCCCTTCCGCCCCTCCCTTCCAAAGGAAGACTCCGGGGAGACGGTCGGGGACCGCTTCTCCCTTCATCTCGAAGGGTGGAGGTCGATCACTGTGGACCAATGGGTCCTGGACATTATCAGGAGAGGGCACATGCTAGAGTTCACGGAGTTCCCTCCAAATACTCCACCAGAGTACTCCCGATATCCTCCTTCTCACATCCCACTGATAGAAGGAGAATTTCAGACCCTCTTGCAAAAAAAGGCAATAGAGCTAGTCCGCTTGCATCAGCGGGGAAAGGGGTTTATTCCCACTTCTTCCTGGTCCCAAAAAAGACGCAGGATCTTTGTCCCATTCTGGACCTCAGCTCTCTCAATCTCTTTATAGAGTACAAAAGGTTCAGGATGCTGACCCTTCAAGGTCTACTCCCCCTGCTGCACCAAGGAGACTGGCTCTGCTCCCTAGACATGCAAGATGCATATATGCATATCGGGGCCTTCCCTCCCCACTGGAAGTTTGTGAGGTTCCACTTCCAAGGGGAGCACTACCAATTCAGAGTTCTTCTGTTCGGCCTCTACTCCGCTCCGCGAGTCTTTACAAAATGCTTGGCAGTGGTGGCTGCGGCTCTAAGGCGCCAGGAGCACTACATTTTCCCTTACCTCGACGATTGGCTGCTTACAGCTCTGTCCAGGTCAAGCCTACTTCACGCCCTCTGAGACACCTATACTCTGTTCCAAGAGCTGGGGATCACTCTGAACCTTCAGAAATCGTCCCCCGAACCCAGTCAAAGACTCTTCTTCATTGGAACAGTCCTGGATTCTATCCAGGGCATAGCTTTCCTACCCCCGGACAGGGGCGATCGTTTGCAAGAGATTGCCAAATGGATCTCAGTAACTCCTGAAGTTCCAGCGCGGAACTTCCTCAGGCTACTGGGGCACATGGTGGCGGCCATTCCAGTCACTCCTCTGGCCCGCCTCCACATGAGGGTCCCACAGTGGATGCTCAGGGTACAGTGGGACCAGGGCTACGACGATCTAGACTTTGTTGTCAGGATCACCGAGCCAATCAGGAGAACTTTGCTTTGGTGGATGGAACACGGAATGTGGAGAAAGGGGTCAGGTTTTGTCCGGAGCCACCAGGTCAGACCCTTACGACAGATGCATCGGATCTGGGATGGGGAGCACACCTGGGTGCTCATCAAATGCAAGGGGTTTGGACACCCAAGGAGCAATCTCTCCATATCAATGTATTGGAGATGCGAGCGGTTCTCTATGCCTTACAGGCTTTTCAAGAGGACCTGGTGCCGGGCTGTCTTCTAATTCAGACAGACAATATGGTGGTCGTCTTCTACATCAGCAACCAAGGGGGTACTCATTCATATCCCCTTTGCAGGGAGGCGATGAGAGTCTGGTACTGGGCGCTGGAACGGCACGTTCTGCTGTCAGCAGTGCATGTTCCAGGCGTCCTGAACAATCTGGCTGACAGCTTAAGCAGGTCTCATTCCAGAGCACACAAGTGGGAGCTGTTACAGTCCGTAGCAGATCAGCTCTTTGACAAGTGGGGTCATCCAGAGCGGGACCTCTTTGCGTCACCACGCAACGCCAAACTGCAAGTTTTTTGCTCGTGAGAGCACGCGCCTGGAGTTTTCTGGCCAGACGCGTTATCCCTTTGCTGGGCAGGGAGGTTTCTCTATGCCTTCCCGCCCTTCCCTCTCATTCAGAGAGTTCTGCTGAAGTTGCAGGCAGAAGGGGCTCGAATGATTCTAGTAGTCCCCCGATGGCCTCGGCAGATTTGGTTCCCACTCCTGCAGCGGTTATCCACGGAACCTCCAACTCCGCTGCCCATGTGCTCGCAGTTGCTATCCCAGGAATAGGGATCGCTGGTCCATCCATATCTCCGTTCCTTACATCTGCATGCTTGGCTCCTTCAGACGTAGCTCAAAAGAGATATGGGGTTTCCCCGGAGGTAGCGGCGGTCCTAGTGTCGGCGAGAAAGCCCTCCGCCTGCTCTGCCTATGCTATGAAATGGAAACGGATTTGTCTATGGGCCTCGTCACAGCATTTGGACCCCGTCACCTGTCCAGTGAACTTAGCATTACAGTACCTCCTCTCCTTGTACCAACATGGCCTGAGTTACTCCTCTACTAAGGTGCACATGTGGGCTGTCTCCACCTAGCATGCTCTGATTGGAGACAAGGCATTGGCACAGTTGGATGTAGCACGCACCTTTCTGAGAGGAATTTTGCTTATGAGACCTCCCATTAGGGATCCTATCCCACCCTGGGACCTTCATTTTGTGTTGGAGAAGCTCACCCTCCCTCCTTTTGAGCCTGCAGCGGATTGTGAGCTGCGTTTTCTTTCCTGGAAGATGTGTTTTTGGTTGCTATTACCTCAGCTCGAAGAGTTTGTGAGCTTCAGGCTCTGATGTGTAAAGAGACGTATTTGGTTTTCCACAGGGAAAGGGTTTCCCTTAGAACAAATCCTAAGTTTCTTCCGAAAGTGGTCTCGGAGTTGACCCTCAACCAGTCGGTTGACCTTTCAGTTTATTTCCCTTCCCCATTTAATAGAGGGGAAGCTCTCCTTCACACATTGGACAGCCACAGGACTTTGAGGTATTGCCTCAAAAGGACGGCTGTGCACCGTCAGTTGGAGCCACTCTTTGTGGCCTTTGCACCACAATGCTTGGGCAAACCGGTGTCAAGCAGACGATTTCGAAGTGGATCATCCACTGCGTATCCTTCTGCTATGAAAAGCACGATAAACCCCTCCTGGGTTCGGTCAGGGGTCACTCCACTAGGGGAGTGTCTGCTTCTTTTGCTGCCCTGAGAAATGTCTCCATAAGGGACATATGTGCGGCTGCTACCTGGAACTTGGTGCGTACCTTTGTCAAGCATTACAGCTTGGATATCGTCTCCAGATGCCGTGCCGATTTTGGTCTGGCTGTTTTGCAGGGACTTTTGTCCTAGGCCTCTGGAGTCAGTATATTCCACCCCGGGGTCGACTACCTCTTTGGGGTGGGACTGATCTTTGAGACGAGTTCTTGCAGCAAGCGTTACATTACCACCCGCCTTCCCCCTCAAGCTGTGCAGATCTTCATCTACATCTTCATCGAGTGCTTCGTCTCCTTCTCTTGTCAGGGCTTGTTCGCGGGCCTTGGTGGGGGAACTGAGGTGGAGCTGGGTCCGCCCCCTTTTGTACCAGGGCTGACGGGATGGGGCCGACGTCGGGGGCGGCCCCTGCTTGGTACTGTTGGCTGAGAAGTTTTCCGGAGGGTCCTAGTGGCTACGGCACAGTCCTAAGTGTTACAGCCTGCTGCAAGAGCTCCTCTCGAAGATCTACTGTTACGGTAAGTTCTTACGTAACTGTACTTTTGGTAGTGTGATGGGAAGCCTTTGTACTTAGCTACTCTAACCCCCCTCCCCCATGTGGCCCCTCCAGGTCAGTGCTGAGGTGCTTTGATGGAGTAGTGTGGAGAAACCTGCACCGCACCTGTCTTTTTGGTAACTACTGAGCTTCAAAAGCATCACAAAGCAACCCCCAGTCCATTCAGACCCTTGATGATGCTCTTGAACCTGACACGGGTTCATCAGCTGGCCCCTGGAGCATTTTCTTTGTAATTAAAACTGCTGTCCAGGTTTACTCCTGATTCTTTCCTCTATTTTCCATTCCCTCACCTCCATGTTTGTAAAGGTGGGCAGCAATGAAAATTGAAGAAGTCTTAAATTTTGCATTGTTTATTCAGAAGAACACCTTTCTTTCATTGTCCTTCTTTGCTGATTTCTGAATTTTAAGATTTTATGTTGATACAATGTGCGCACAGAATGACAGTGGAAGCTTGGGTGTAATAATCCCTCAAACTGCATTCCGATCTGTGCCCAGCAGAGGGCAGCTGATTACATTGCAACCACCACAAAATACAGAGTTGTTGGTACAGTAAATGTGGTCTTACAAGGTCTTACTGGTGACTGCAGAATGCAGCTTCATGCCTTTGTACAGCTATAGATTCGTTTTAAGTGGAAAATACGTAATATATCAGTAACACGTTAAATGTAGAAAACAGAATGAAAGATTAAACACCAGGTTAGTTACTTGTAACCATAGTTATACTACTAGTATTCAGTTCACTAATCCTACTTCAGCAGTCTTCCATGAAGCATGCTCATTCACCTGGAAACAGTCTTGAAGCTTTTTTTTATCTTTATGTTTATTGTTTTGATAGGAGCAAAAATACAGTTTGATAAGACAAGCATGAACACTACATTACAATATAATTATCTATGAGAGCGCCACTCCTCTCTATATTTACATTTTGACCATCTATTGCTTTTTGATACGACCTTGGGAGGGAAATAGTTTATTTATTTATTGAGTTCTTGGATAACACCTGTGAGAGGATGCTCTTTTGTAGGTTCCATATCCGTTGAACAGAAAATAGCAGAGAACAACAATTTATACATTTGCAGAGATGGTACAGTAAGTTACAGAAAGGTTCACACAAGTAGACACTGCTGAGGCATTGTACAACGTATACATGCATCTGTGAGTTCGAACACCCTGAAGAAGATAGACACAGAGAAAGTAACAGACAAAGGTGACATAGTGGAGGAATGGAGGGAGAGAGGGGTGTGCCATGAGATGAGGGGGTAGGCAGGGGCGGGGTGGGGATCAGTGAAGGGCTATGGTTGAGAGGTGCCCCCTGGGTGAAGAGGTGCGTCTTAAGTGCAGCAGGTGATTACAATGGGAGGGGGTTAAGCAGATGCAGTACAGGTGTTCTTGATAATGAAGTGCTGACACAGACTTCGCTTGTATGTACCAAACTTTAGAAGAAGCAGCCACAGTTGTCCTCGGCAATGAGGTACTGATGAAACTTACGCTTGAAGGCACCAATGGTTGCTACTCCAGAGACTGCAGGTGGTAGAGCGTTGATCCAGTGGGGTGCACGGCAGGAGAACGCATGTTATACCAGTGCAGTGTGGTGTCTAGGTTCGCTGAAGATTTGACTCTTGGAGCTTCTGGTCAGCCTTTTTTATAGTTGAGTACTAGTCTGTGTTCTTTAAACCAAGCTTCAGCGGAGGAGAAACCAAGTTGGAGGTCTGCTTTTAGGTGCTTGGGGTGAGGATTGCTGGTGAAAATGACCACGTCGTCAGCATACAGGAGCATACAACTGGGGCAGGAGTCTGGGAGTTTGTTTAGGAAAATGCTGAACATTAGGGGCTCCAGGACTGACACTTGTGGGACCCCTGAGTGTACCAGCCTGCTATCAGAGATGACGTCCCCAGTCTTGACCCGCTGTGAGCGATTGCAGAGATAGCTGTTGAACCATTGAACTGTATCTGGAGAGAGTCCGGAGTTGGTTAGTTGCTCAAGGGGAGCGTATGATGCACCATATCAGATGCTTTTGATAGGTCGATAAATGCAGCCCCCACCAGCTGGCCTTGGTCTAAAGCTTGGTGGATGAAGCCCGTAAATTCCAGCAAAACTGTGATGGTGCTGTGCCCCGCCTGGAACCTATTCTGCTCCTGGCAAAGGAGTTGGTGCAGGCTCAGGTACTCCACAAGTTGATCTGCCACAATCCCTTTAAGCGCCTTGGAAAGTGGCGGGGTGTATGGAGATCGGCCTGTAGTTGTGTATCATTTATTACAATCAAGAATAAACACAAGAGCCGGCCTGGTGGCGCTGAGGGTTGAGGCGCTGGATGCCGCACCTTGTGCCTTGCCAGCGACCCGGGTTCGGGAACGAGCCTGGGTGCTGGGGGTCGGCAGGGGAGGAGGGAGTTGGATTGAGCATCCATTGGACAGCTCTCCTCTCCTCTCCCTGGGGAGGGATCCAGGGTATTCTCGGCGCAGTAGAGACCCCCGGTGGAGACTGAGGTACTACTGGCGCGGGAACAGAAATCGGGGATGAGCGTGGTGGGCGTCTATGGGGTAGCCGCGTGCTGACGCCATTGCACGACTGTGCTCGGTGGGGGAAACAAAGGAAAAATTCTCTAGACCATCGGTTAGATGATGGTGGCCCCAGTGGAGCGCCCACATCTCAATTCCAGCCCGAGCACGCCCAGTTCTCCCCATGGCTGACCCGACAACTGAAGGTAAGGCACATTCACACTTGGGAGTTGACCGCCAGGGGAGGGAGGAACCAGCCCTGGAGGTGATCCGGGGATTGGGCCTACCTAGTTCGGTCGGGGGGAGAGAGCCTGGGAGAAGCGGGGGGTTCAGGCCAGGAGTTAGGGTAGCATCCATGTGGGCACTCCTGAAGGATGCCCGGGGGTCTGGATGTATAAAGAAACTTAAAAAAAAAAAAAAAAGAATAAACACAAGAAATTAACTGTGGCATGAGCCCAGGAGCTGCATGGTTTGAAATCAGCAAAGTCTTAGGAAAGTCCAGTATATTCTTACCATCAAGAGATGGTTAAAAAAACCTACCATGCTTTATCTCTTTATGCGCACCAAGTGTATTACATACGTATGATAGTGTCTCACAGCGTTAGATGATTAAACTTCTAAGCACATTTTTAGGTGATAGGTGTAGTACATAGTGGGATCGCAGTAACATAGAAAGCTTAACCACTTAAAAATTCATTTTAAGCTAATATGATCCTGCATAGTCGTATTTTTAACCGTGAAAAATCTTCTAGTGTCCAACATATGCAGTAACTATCTAGACTGTGCAGAAGAAACAGACCCTGCTCTGTAGTTAAACATTTCTTTCTTTATTTTATTTATTATTATAATTACAATACGTTTGATCCAGAGGTTCTTTTACAAAGGTTCTGTGTCAAGTACAGAGATTGGGAGTAAAATACAGAAATGGGTAATACAAATGAAAATTGAAGATAACATGAGTTAAACAATACATTAAAAGTACAATTATGGCAACTATTTACAGTTCATAATTAGGAATACATATGTGCAGGGTATTTACAAAGGATAAAAAGGCATAAATACATATGTAACCCCCCTGCAAATGGGGGTTCCCAAAAGACTTCCAGGAGCTTGCTTGAATGCTCCAAGCCTGAATGGTGTTTGGCGTTTAAGCCATTTATCAGTGAGTGTTTTTAGAACCTCTGGTACTGTCTCTTTAAGAGCTGTCTGCTTGCAGACATAATTAGTTTGTATGGGGGACTGTGTGCTTCTCTGTTTGAGTACCACTCGAGCTGCTGCCAATTCACTCCATTTTTTGCAGTCACTAGGAGTGCAAAGGGAACCTATCTGAAAGATGTAACTGTTTGCCAGAAATCATTTACAGTAATAATGAAATTACAGTTTGTCTAACCTGCTTTCTTTGCAGTCAGAACTGTGTCTGCCTAGTTCCCCATTCTGGTTTTGAACTGCTGAACTGGACCAATCAGTGTGGGGTAAGCTAGCTCTAAATGGTGCCTTGGACGAATCAGAACTTGGACTCATAATCTGAGCCAGCCACAAGAGGATTGTATGGGCAGTGACTCTGGGAGATGTAGTTTAGACTTGGCCTTTTGGACCAACAGCAGCAGTCTATTGTGAGTGACAGCCAATCCAGTCAAGAACTGGGAGGAACTCAAAGGATGCCGGTTTGTCTGTTGGAGTTTCAGTTTTAGCTCTGGCAGTGAAGGGAAAGGAACCCTGTGCTCCTTCAGTGCACAGTTTTTAGTCAAAAACATGTGTAAGGTCCAGATTCCGGTCTGCAGCTTGTGTAACTGCTTGTTAGGACTGAATCCGTCCTGTGAAGAGAATCAAAGGATATCTGAAGAGTAGAAACCAGGCTCACCCTGTAGAAGACTGGAGGAATTTGAATTGCACTCGGTCTGTCAGGAACTGAATCTGCTGTGTGTTCTCCGGTATTGTGCAGTAATTGCGATCGGGATACAGATGCAGCCTGCCTGGTATAGTGCTTTCTTTTACCATATAAATGTGTGAAGAGGTTTGTGTACCTCAAGTGAATCCTGCTGCCATTAAGTGACTTTTGCCTGTGACTGTTTACCATATAAATGTGTGAGGAGTCTCTTGGAGCTCAAGAGTAGCCCTGCTGACATTGAAGGACCCTATCTTGTTTGGAGGTCGTAGTACTAATTCAGGTCGCTCCCTGTTGAATTGCCACATTAAATCCAAATGGAATTACTGTACTGCTGACTGTTTAATTTTCCTTTTCTCTGTGTGAAGGGCCCTACCAGCTGCCACAGTTTAGACTAGCCACCAGGGCTTGGGTAGCCAGGGACAGTAACTGATAAGGGATAGGCCTGTATGCAGAGCCATAAATAGATGAGTAGAGTGATAAGCTAATTAACCTGATTTCCCCTGTCCTTGTTATATCCCCTAAATAAATCAGAGCTGCTTGTTTCAGCAAAGTTATACTGCCTGAGGTATTTGTCTATGTTAAAGTACTGTACTGTGATTGTTGCACTGTATCTTATTTCACAGGAGGTCCCAGTGCGGAACCAGTCCTGGGGTAAGTGTATACTGCGAAGGTAATTCTGATATATTGTGTGGGCCACTAGTGGGAAGAAAGGGGTTGCAGTGTCCCAGAGGGCTGTGACCAAGTTAGTTTAACTATTGCAAACCCTGACCTCTGGGTGGAGGCACCACCATTGGATCCAGGCCCTCAACCTGTTAGTGGCAAATCAGGCAGGGGTAGTAGCCCCTGGGATAGCGCCATATAGGGGTTACATCTTGGAGGCTCACCGCTGGGATTGTGTGTCCTCTAGTGGCCATATTTTCGAACCACTGTTAAAAAAAAAAAATGGGTACCCCGACAGAAGTGGCTGTGCACCGGCTGGTGGAGTGGTGTACTGGGAAGGAGATTGACCCCCAAAATGCTATGCTTATTCTGGAATCCCCACCCTCCTATGATGAGTTAATGAGAGAAATTCGAGGAGTTGAGAAAAGGCGACCTCGGGAGGGACCTGCACCAATAGCTGCGGCTACGACCCGAGTGACTGAGGGTGGCCCATCAAGTGAAGTTCAGGGGCAGAGGTTGGCAGTCAATGAGTGCTCTGACAAGGAAAAAGATATGCCACAATGGGGCGAACTGTTGAGAGAGATCCGGGAATTCAAAAACAGTCCCTTTATGAAGGCCACGCCTGCAAGCACGGGCCCCGACCTATATCCGACTGCATCTGCTATGGGGGTGGGGGTACCCACCGATGTATCTCCTGCTGATAACCGCTCCAAACTCAATTCCTTGACCATGGAAGTGGAGAAACTGACTGAGATGTTTCCAAATGCTTATCTTGCCTTGAACAGAGATGGCACCAAGGTTTCAGTTAGTAATACCCCGCCCTGGCTCCCAGTGTGGCGCTCGGCCAGCTCAAACTCCAGAAAATATGTTTTGCTATAATTGTGGGAAGGATGGGCACATGAAAAGAATGCCGGTCCCAAAGACACTGACAAAGTTGCATATAGGCTACAAGGAGAGCTTCGGAGAACAAATCAGTGGTTAAGAGGTGCACGAAATGATCCCAGTGAGGGCACCAAAAATGCTAATTCACGTCCTTTTGTGGCAAGGTCAGTTGCCCAGGCCCCCACTACCGCCTCTCCAGACTGGTCCAGAATAGTGGGTCCCTCCATGGAGACCACTGTAAAGGTGAATGGAGTGTCTACAAGAGCTGTATTAGACAGTGGCTCCCAAGTGACAATTATGTTCCAGGATTGGTATCAGAAGCGTTTGTCAGACGTACCCTTACAACCATTAGAAGGACTGCATGTATGGGGTTAAGTGAGAAGGCCTACCCCTATTCTGGGTATATCCGAATTTGGCTGTCTTTCCCCACCTCCGTGGCTGGAGTGGCCGAACAAGTAGAGACCCTAGCCTTAGTGTGTCCCCCCACTGGACTGTATGATGGTGTCCCTTTGTTGATTGGAACAAATGCTCATATGTTCGGAAGGCTGGCACAGTTGTGTTATGAAAAACAGGGGTCAAAGACTAGTAGAGCTTTAAGAGTTCCGGCTTTAATTAAGAAGGCCTATGAGGCACAGAGAGATACTGAAAAAATAGAACCAGAGGAACCGGTCAGAATTGTATGGAAGAAGGATCCTGAGTCTCTGATCCTGGTGCCAAATGCCCAGTGTACCTTACAGGGAGAGGTCCGTATCAGAAAGGATGTTAAGAATAAAATATTAATGTTGGATGCACCAGGCAATGGAAAATTGCCAGAGGGACTGCTGGTCAAGCCTAGTATTTTGCCCGCTAGAGCCCATGCTTATGCCAGAAGGGTAATGGTCCAAGTTCATAATGTGTCTGAAAGAGACATTCAGTAAATAGAGGTTGCATCCTGGCTAATGTGCATTGTGCAGATACTGCAGTGCTACCCAGCAGCAAGAGTTTGAGGAAGAATGACAGAGTAACGCCTGACTTGTTTGATTTCGCGACTCCCCGTTGCCAGCTGAATGGAAAGTGAGGATCAGTGAGAAGCTTGCCCAGAGAGACTAGGTGTTTTCTTTAAAGGAATGGGACGTAGGATGCGTGCAAGGAGCTGAGCACAATATCCGGCTGCATGACGAAAGACCATTTCGTGAGAGGTCTCGACGCCTGGCACCTGCTGATATAGATGATGTGAGACGGCATCTGCAAGAGATGTTAGCTGCTGGTGTAATACAAGAATCCAGAAGCCCTTATGCTTCCCCCATTGTGGTAGTGAGGAAAAAGAATGGGACAGTAAGGATGTCGTGGATTATCGCTACCTTAAACCGGCGGACTATCCCTGATCAGTACACAATGCCCTGCATTCAGGATGCTTTGGACTGCCTAAACGGGAGCAAGTGGTTCTCTGTGCTGGATCTCCAGTGGGTACTACTAGATCCCGATGGCCCCAGAGGACCGTGAGAAGACAGCCTTTATCTGTCTGCTTGGCTTCTATGAATTCATGAGGATGCCTCAAGGATTTCAAGTGCCCCAGCCACTTTTCAACGATTGATGGAGCGTGCAGTGGGGGACATGAACTTACTAGAGTGCCTGGTATACCTAGATGATGTTATTGTGTTTGGCAGCTCACTGGAGGAACATGAGAGCAGATTATTTAAGGTATTGGACCGACTGGAGGACTTTGGCCTTAAACTGTCCATTGATAAGTGTCAATTCTTTCAAACATCAGTAAAGTATGTGGGACACATAGTATCCACCGAGGGAATAGAGACCGACCCAAGTAAAGTTGAGGCCTTGACCACCTGGCCACAGCCCAAAATCTAAAAGAACTGCAAAGATTCCTGGGATTCTGTGGTTATTATCGGCGCTTCATCAAGGACTATTCAAGAGTGATCCGCCTTTACTTAACCTTACTCAAGGGTATCCCCAACCCACAAAAATACCAAAGTCAGCGTCCTCAAGACTGAAAGAGTGTATTTTCGTCCGAGTGAAGTATTTGGGGCTCGCTGGACTCCTGATTGTGAGACTGCTTTTCATGAGATCATATATCAACTTACCCATGCTCCAGTGCTGGCCTGTGCCGATCAAGAAAACCTTCGTCCTGCACACTGATGCTAGCTTCCAAGGGTTGGGGGCTGTGTTGTACCAAGAGCACGAGAATGGCCTGAGACCAGTGGCCTTTGCAGTAGAAGCCTGACCCCATCCAAAAAAAACTATCCTGTACATAAGTTAGAGTTCCTAGCTTTGAAGTGGGCTATTGTTGACCAATTCCATGAGTACTTGTATGGGGCTAAAATACTAGTAAAACTGATAATAATCCTTTGACCTATGTGCAGACCTCAGCTAAGTTGGATGCCACTGGCCATAGGTGGCTTTCTGCATTATCTACATATGACATATGCTCGAATACCGAGCAGGTCTGAACCACATAGATGCTGATGCTCTCTCCGAGGCCTGTTCCCCAGAATGATTGGGTCCGATTGGCAGAACCTGACATTCGGGCACTCTGCCGAAGTTTGACAGGGAGGAACAAATGTCCACGGACGCAGTGGACTGCATGGTGGATTGCTTGGGACCCTCTGAGAATTGCATACCTGCTTTATTGCCACTTTTCTGCAATAGACATTGGTGCACTGCCTCAGCTGGACAATGACAGTGTTCAGCGGGCTCAATCCCGCGATCCCATGATCAAAGCAGCTTTAGAAGCCCTATGCAGGAAAAGATGTGTCCAAATTACGCTCCACTGATTTGAGAACTGCACTGTTATACAAAGAAGGTCCTAAGTTGAAACTGATCAATAAACTGTTATACAGAGAAACAGTAGACAGAGGGGACAAGTAGACAAACAACAACTAGTGCTGCCCACTGCCTTCGAGACTCAGTACTGATGTCCTTGCACAACCACATGGGGCACCTTGGTATAGACAGAACACTTGACTTGGTGAGATCCAGATTCTATTGGCCTAAGATGGGGCTGATGTGGGCAACACATTCGAACTGTAGTCGCTGCTTACAGAGGAAAGCTTTGCCCCAGAGGGTGCCCCTTGTTAACATCACCACCAGTGCACCCATGGAGCTGGTCTGTATTGATTTTCTGAGTTTGGAGTCAGATCAAAGAAATATCAGTAATGTGCTGGTGGTCACTGACCATTTCACGAGATATGCCCAAGCTTTCCCCACCAAAGACCAGAAAGCATCCACTGTGGCCAAAGTACTTGTAGAAAACTTTTGTTCACTATGGGGCTCCACAAAGAATCCATTCTGATCAAGGAGAGACTTTGAGAGTCGCCTGATCAAAGAGATGCTTTCTCTGTGGGGAGTGCGAAGTCCAGAACCACTCCTTACCACCCCAGGGGCCCACAGCCTGAACGTTTCAACCACACTTTGCTAGATATGCTAGGGCACCCTGCACCCAAAGGACAAGCCTAGATGGAGCCAACAAATTAGCACCCTGGTACATGCTTATAACTGCACCAAAGTGATGCCACTGGTTCTCCCCTACCGCCTGGACGTTTGGAAGAGAAGCTCGACTACCGGTAGATGTGTGTTTTGGGGTCTCTCCTGATGGGGTTCAAGCTGACAACTATTTACAGTATGTGCAAAAGTTAAGAGCCCAGCTAACTCATGTGTACCAACTGGCTCAAACCATGGCTGCCAAAAGAAATCTGGCCAACAAAGAAAGGTATGATAAAAAGGTGAAAGCACAGGAACTCCAGGAGGGAGATCGGGTATTGCTAAGAAATCTGGGACTGCATGGCAAACACAAGATTGCTGACAGATGGCACCATCTCCCTCACATTGTAGTGGGCAAACTAGATGATCTGCCAGTGTACAAAGTAAGGCCTGAGAATAATTCAAAAGATGTAAAAACAATGCATAGAAATCATTTACTACCCATTGGACAAATCTTGATTGAGTCTGAGCCCCCAGAAGATGCCCCCTCTGGACCAGTGACTAGAGCTGCTGCCAAGAAGAGATCAAAAAAGTCTGTACCTACAGAAGCAGAGTTAAAGTCTTCCCCTCCACAAGTCCCAGTTGAGCATGACTGTCAGTCCATATCAGAAGAAAGTGAGAGTGACTTTGAATACTATCCTTCTTACGAACTGAGTCAATTGTTTGGGGCAATCCCTAGTCAATACTGGAGATGAAGCTGGGCCTTCTGGACTGTCCAAGCCCCAGCTCGTCCCTGCAGCCAATGCTCCCAGAAAGTGAAGTGCAAAGCATCAGATCAGATGAAATGGAATCATTTGCATGGTTGAACTGTTTGAGCTTTCAGGGAGGAAAATGATGGATTGGGTCAGACTGGTGATACACCAGAACAAGAAGAGTATTTTGAGTGCCCTGACAGTCCACTGCCAGTGTCCGAAAGCTCTCCATGCGAGCCAAATGTTGTGGACTCAGAAACTGTAACTCCTGGAGCTGAAAGTGCCCCAAGTACTAGCCTCTCTACCCCATGGAGACCCCTGACAAGTGAGGACAATGCTGAAAATGAGGCTCAGAGTGCAGAGACTGTAACAGTTCCCCTAGAAAGACTGGTCGAGCTGTAAAGCCTGTGGTGCACCTCAGTTATGATTCACTTGGGAGGCCTGTGGACTTGCCTCTCAGTGTTGTCCATAAAGAGTATGTGTCCCAGGCTCATTGCCCAAACTGGCGTCAGTGCTAACTCAAGTTACTTGTGTTGCCCTCTAAGTATGGTGCCCTTGCCCCATCCAGCCCCAAGGTAACTGATAGGAAGGGCCCCTCTCTTCAGGTTTCATGTACAAGAGGTAATAACTTGAGTTATGGTACAATGTGTGTGTAATACTATGTAAAGAGTGGCGTACTGCAATGTTTTCAGAAATGTGTTCTTGGTAAAATGATATATTGACTGATGATTACATGTGTGAGCCTAATGCAAATGTATATGGTTGCAGTTAAAACTTATGGGGTACTTGCTTGGCGCGGACGTCAAGCTTTCCCAAACCCAGGAAGTGTGTACCCCTGCAAAGGGGGTTCCCAAAGACTTCAGGAGCTTGCTTGAATGCTCCAAGCCTGAATGGTGTTTGGCGTTTAAGCCATTTATCAGTGAGTGTTTTTAGAACCTCTGGTACTGTCTCTTTAAGAGCTGTCTGCTTGCAGACATAATTAGTTTGTATGGGGACTGTGTGCTTCTGTTTGAGTACCACTCGAGCTGCTGCCAATTCACTCCATTTTGCAGTCACTAGAGTGCAAAGGGAACCTATCTGAAAGATGTAACTGTTTGCCAGAAATCATTTACAGTAATAATGAAATTACAGTTTGTCTAACCTGCTTTCTTTGCAGTCAGAACTGTGTCTGCCTAGTTCCCCATTCTGGTTTTGAACTGCTGAACTGGACCAATCAGTGTGGGGTAAGCTAGCTCTAAAATGGTGCCCTGGACGAATCAGAACTTGGACTCATAATCTGAGCCAGCCACAAGAGGATTGTATGGGCAGTGACTCTGGGAGATGTAGTTTAGACTTCGGCGCCTTTTTGGACCAACAGCAGCAGTCTATTGTGAGTGACAGCCAATCCAGTCAAGAACTGGGAGGAACTCAAAGGAAGTGCCAGTTTTGTCTGTTGGAGTTTCAGTTTTAGCTCTGGCAGTGAAGGGGAAAGGAACCCTGTGCTCCTTCAGTGCACAGTTTTAGTCAAAAACATGTGTAAGGTCCAGAGTTCGGTCTGCAGCTTGTGTAACTGCTTGTTAGGACTGAATCTGTCCTGTGAAGAGAATCAAAGGATATCTGAAGAGTAGAAACCAGGCTCACCCTGTAGAAGACTGGAGGAGCAGAATTGCACTCGGTCTGTCAGGAACTGAATCTGCTGTGTGTTCTCCCGGTATTGTGCAGTAATTGCGATCGGGATACAGATGCAGCCTGCCTGGTATAGTGCTTTCTTTTACCATATAAATGTGTGAAGAGGTTTGTGTACCTCAAGTGAATCCTGCTGCCATTAAGTGACTTTTGCCTGTGACTGTTTACCATATAAATGTGTGAGGAGTCTCTTGGAGCTCAAGAGTAGCCCTGCTGACATTGAAGGACCCTATCTTGTTTGGAGGTCGTGAGTACTAATTCAGGGTCGCTCCCTGTTGAATTGCCACATTAAATCCAAATGGAATTACTGTACTGCTGACTGTTTAATTTTCCTTTTCTCTGTGTGAAAGGGCCCCTACCAGCTGCCACGGTTTGGACTAGCCACTAGGGCTTGGGTACCCAGGGACAGTAACTGATAGGGATAGGCCTGTCGCATAGAGCCATAGGTAGATGAGTAGAGTGATAAGCTAATTAACCTGATTTCCCCTGTCCTTGTCATATCCCCTAAATAAATCAGAGCTGCTTGTTTCAGCAAAGTTATACTGCCTGAGGTATTTGTCTATGTCAAAGTACTGTACTGTGATTGTTGTACTGTATCTTATTTCACAGGAGGTCCCAGTGCCGGAACCAGTCCTGGGGTAAGTGTATACCGCGAAGGTAATTCTGATATATTGTGTGGGCCACTAGTGGGAAGAAAGGGGGGTTGCAGTGTCCCAGAGGGCTGTGACCAAGTTAGTTTAACTATTGCAAACCCTGACCTCTGGGTGGAGGCACCCGCCATTGGATCCAGGCCCCTCAACCTGTTAGTGGAAAATCAGGCAGGGGTAGTAGCCCCTGGGATAGCGCCATATAGGGGTTACACATAAGAGTAGGTATAAATACATATGCTGTACAAGTAGAAGAGGAAAGAGGAGAGTGAGAGAAAAGAAATAAAGGCAGAAGTCAAAGATATGTGGGAGGTACAGCAAGAAGTAGAATGGTGGGAGCGGGCAGCAGGGCTACGGTGTAAGGCAGGGATGAAAGGGAAGGGGTCATTTATTTTTGCTATATAAACTGCAACCTTTATAACGTTACTAGATTTCGGGAACAGCATTAGACTAGCTAACCCACATTTAAACGAGCGTTCAACAGAATGATAGTTCGCAAATCTGTGTAAGGTGAGTTAAGTCCCCAATCGGAACTCTGCGTTAGTACACAAGAAGGGCTGAAGTTCAGTCTTATCTGGGTACAGTCAAAATATCAACCCCTCTAAAGAGCCAATGTTGCCTGCGAGAGTCAAGTATCGTCTTCATCTGACGATAGATATTCCAGTGTGGCAGTACGAGTTAGTGGAGCTGCATGTTTTTGGCTCCACTTCAAGGCTTCGTTGAGGTCTTAAACAAGTAGTCAAGTAACCGAGTCTCAGCCTCACGGGAAAAACCATGCCATGTGGGAAGGAGGCTTCCCTCAGCAAGGCCCTCACTCCATCACATTTCTTTCTCTTCTATCTTGTGGCAAAACTAATGTCCGATAAAATTCTGATTTGTAGACCGTCCTGTAGAAGGGTCCCCTTCGGATGAGCTAAAGCTCTCGGGTTCCTGCACCATCCATCACCACCACAATCATGCGGGGAACCTCTGAGTTATCTGGTCAGCCTTGCTGCGTTACTCTGTAGGCCTTCTGGAATTGATGCGCCTTGATTGCTGCCTCCTTTCTCAGTTGCTGCCCAAACCAGTCGCTGATGAATAGCAACAGATTATCTCCCTTGCAGCCTTTGGGCATCCACAGAATCCTAATATTAGGGGCCCCAAACCTGGTTCTCAAGTGCCTCAAGTCTTGATTTCCAGTGGGCACTCTCTTTAATAATAGAATAGACCGCTCCCATAGCAGCATCCGCCTGCTTCGAGGAGTCGACAGCTGTGGTTTGAACAGCTCCGAGAGTCTGTTCCAAAGTTGTTACCCGATTACTGAGACCATCAGATTTGTCTGAAAGAATAGTAATGGATTTGATAAAACGAGTAATCTTCGATCCAGTGGATTGCAGTTTTTCTGCTTCTGTTTCCTCAGCTGGGTCATCCGAGCGGCCTTGTGCAGACTGCGTGACTGGGGCCGCGGGAGCATTTCTGGACTTGGCTCCTGAGCCCTGTTATTGATCTTTTCTAGGATTCCACATTGTAAGCAGCAGGTACTCAGACAAAATCCCAGAACCTCTATAGCCAGAAAAAACTAATAAAGTTGGTAGTTTTTACAAATTCTCAGCCTTAGCTGTTAAGATCTATCAAAAGGCAGCCATCTTGTTCAGGCTCCACAGCACCCCCCCACACACACACACACACACAAAAAACAGTCTTGAAGCTTGACTTCCTTTCACCCAACCATGTAGTCCTTTGGCTCAGCCCTCATTGAACTAATCTGCATGCTGGAAAGGGGTAGCTAAGGCATACCTTGCCAGGGGAGGTTGTGAGGGTTATGTGGCTGTGAACTAAATAGGGTAGTAGAAATAGTTTACAAGTAAGGAACACATTTTTCTAACTGCTTCAGAGGCTGAATTGACGCTCTGTCTACTTTGATATCCACAGGAGCTTACTTTATTACCGTGAGTATACTGTGCAATTTTGTGGTGAGGCTTGCCAGCTGTTTCTTACATATGCTGAAGCAGACCTAGGCAGAACGAATTCTAAACTGACAGATTAGTAGGTAAATCATATCCTGCGTTCCTCTTTTATCAGCTGGCTGGGAAGAAGCCTCCTGAAAGGTTAAGGGCTCACTCCACTAGACATACTGCTGCCAGGTGCATCCCTATCTCTTGAGATGTGGAGGGCTGCTACGTGGTCAGTAGCATAAGCTGAGGACCTTGCAATATGAGCAGACTAGATAGAACAAATGTCCTTCCTCTGCTGGCTTCTTCGTATGTTCGTATGGCTAGTTGAACACGCGTTCATATCCCATTACAACATCAGTGTGCTCGGTGACCAGGATGCTCCTTTAGAGTCCTCCAGCCACTATTCACCTAAAAATTGGGTTACACACTTTGCCCCCGCTGACTTCTAGGTGTTTGTGTAAATGTGGCTAGTGAACTGAGTCAATGTATTTATTTGTTTATTGAAATATTTCACCAGGAGGTCACACTGAACAACAAGTTGCTCATCTCACGGTGCGACCTGGGGGGAGGGGTTCCATAGGGTTGTGAAGGATGATTAGATACAATAGTATGTGGGTAGTACAAACAATACAGCATTGTATCTTTGCAGAATATTTAAACTAGCAAATGGGGAGAGGGGTGCAGCACTCCATACGTCAAATGGGAAGAACACCCTTCCCCCCTCAGCTAGTGGTCAAACAGGGATTCAGCATGTTTGCAGTTCATTTGCATCACCAGGTAAGAAAAAAGGTCCATCTTCCCATACGACGCACAGGGGAAATGCCAGACCTCACCCAGCAACTAATGCACCGAAATCTGGCCAATGGAATATCATGTACACAAATGCTCACAGCCTGGGAAATAAGATCCCAGACCTGCAGGCAGTAATGTCAGAGGCTAAACTGGACATAGTAGCAATTAGTGAGACGTGGTTTACCAGTAACCACACTTGGGAGACTTCAGTACCTGGCAGTGTACTGTTCAGAAGAGACCGAGGTGCAAAAAGGGGGGGTGGAGTGGTCCTGTATGTCAATGAAAATATCAATGCTACAGAAATTCAGAATACACATAAGGAGCCAGAAGAACTGTGGGTCACCCTGGAAACAGGAAATGGGACAGCCATAAGAACTGGGGTTGTCTACAGGCCCCAGACCAGGGGGAGAACATAGACACATTACTGTTAGATGATATACAAAACATGACAGCTAAAGGGGAGGTTCTGATAATGGGAGACTTCAACATGCCGGATACAGATTGGTCAATACCAGCAGGAACATCTGTCAGAACTAGACACATGATGGATCCCCTGTAGGGGGAGGGCCTCAAACAACTGGTACAACAACCCACAAGAGACAGGGCTATCCTAGATCTGGTACTGACTAACAGGGAAGGGATCACAGATCTCCAAGTAGAAGGTCACCTGGGGGCCAGTGACCATCACATGGTATGGTTCAATTTGGCCACTACAACTAAATCATCCCATTCCAAGGCAAAAATATGGGACTTCAGAGGAGCTGACTTTGATAAGATGGCCAACAGAGTTAAGCTAGCCCTGGCAAAAAAAAACAGGTGAGGGGGTACAGGCAAAGTGGGCAAGCATTAAGGATGCAATACTTGAAGCAACATCCCATTGTGTTAGAGAGAAAAGGAAGTGCAAAAGAAGAAGGAAACCACTTTGGTTCTCAAATACAGTAGCAGAAAAGGTTAGAGCCAAAAGGCTGGCCTTAGGAAATATAAGGAACACAGCGGGATGAAGATAGGAGGCATACCAAACTGCCCTAAGGGAAGTAGGGAAGGCAGTAAGGCAGGCAAAGTCCCAAACTGAGGAAACACTAGCACAAACAGTAAAAGAAGGTGACAAGACTTTCTATAGATACATTAGTGAAAGGAGAAAGTCCAGAGGGGGTATTGCCAAGCTCAAAGGAGAAAAGAGGGTGTGTGAGGAGGAGGACCCTGTAAAAGCATCTATCCTAAATAGATACTTTTGCTCAGTATTTACTGAAGAGAAGGTAGGGGTAGAGCCCACAGCTCAGCACCATGGACACGGGGGGAAGGAGGTGATCACTACTCCCTTCACAAAAGAAGGGGTCCTACAAGAGCTCGCTAAGCTCAGGGTGGTCAAGGCAATGGGACCTGACGGCATACATCCCAGGGTACTAAATGAGATAAGGGTGGAACTAGCAGAGTCATTAGCAGAACTGTTTAATGAGTCTCTGAGCACAGGAGAGGTCCCAGAAGACTGGAGAAGGGCTCATGTGATCCCGCTTCACAAGAGTGGTAGCAGGGAGGAGGCAGGGAACTACAGACCAGTCTGTCTTGCCTCAGTAGTGGGCAAGATTATGGAGGCACTCCTTAAGGAAAGGATAGTGCAGCACCTGGAATTCATAGGGGAACAGGATCCAAGACAGCATGGGTTTACAAAAGAAAGGTCCTGTCAAACTAATCTCATAGATTTCTTTGACTGGGTAACCAGAGTGGTGGACCAAGGGGGAGCAGTTGATGTCGCCTACCTTGACTTCAGCAAAGCTTTCGATACTGTTCCACATAGAAGATTGATAAACAAGCTGGGTAGGCTCGGGGTGGGTCAGAAGTTGGTCAGCTGGGTGGCAAACTGGTTGACGAGCAGAAAACAGAGAGTGGTGGTAAATGGTATGCAGTCAGAAGAGATGCAAGTCACAAGTGGGGTACCTCAGGGATCAGTCCCAGGGCTAGTCCTCGTCAATATCTTCATCAGTGACATTGCAGATGGACTAGAGGGTAAGGCTTGTCTGTTTGCAGATGACACCAAGATCTGCAACAGAGTAGATGATCCAGATGGGGTGGGCAGAATGAGAAGAGATCTGGATAAACTAGCAAAATGGTCGAAAGAGTGGCAATTGGGATTTAATGCAAAGAAGTGCAAGATCATGCGCATAGGGAAGAGAAACCCTGAAGCCGCCTATAGGCTGGGAGGGGAGTTGCTGGCAGTCACAAAGGAAGAAAGAGACTTGGGCATCATCATCAACGATGACCTGAAATCCTCCAAGCAGACTTCTAAAGCAGTAGGTAAGGCTAGGGGGATGTTAGGGTGTATTAGTAGGGGTATCACAGGTCGTAAGAGGGAGGTAATGATCCCTCTTTACAAGACACTGGTTAGGACCCATCTGGGGTACTGCATGCAGTACTGGAGGCCACACCTTCACAAGGACATTAACCAAATTGAGGCAATCCAGAGAAGGGCAACCAAAATGGTGCAGGGACTGCGTCAGAAGACATATGAGAACAGATTAACGGAGCTCAATATGTATACCCTAGAGCAAAGGAGGGAGAGAGGTGATATGATCGAAACATTCAAACACCTTAAGGGCATTAACAAGGTGAAAGAGAACATGTTTCAATATAAGAAAAATAGCAGGAAAAGAGGACACAGCATGAGATTAGAGGGAGGCCAATTAAGGGATAATGTGAGGAAGTTCTTTTTCACAGAAAGGATGGTGGATGCATGGAACGGCCTACCTCAGGAAGTGGTGGCTATGAATACAGTGCAGGGCTTCAAACAGGCATGGGATAGGCATAAGGGAGAAATACAGATGAGTATGAATAGATAGGCCACTGACAACAAAGGATGATGGCACATTTATGAGGTAGAAAAAGAAATGGGCAGACTGGGTGGGCCTTGCGGTCCTTATCTGCCATCAGCTTCTATGTTTCTATGTAAGATTGTGCAATAGTTGGAACACAAGGTATTATACAATAAACAATAGTGGAACATTGGGTGAATTACAATACATGTCCAAAATCATACAAAAGAACATAAACGTACAAAACAGTAATAGTGCATTAATGTAGTTAGACTAGGTTCCTTACTAGTATTCAGTTCAGTATCCACGTGACCCACCCAACCTCTCCTGGCAAGGCTTGCCTTAGATTTCTGTTTCCAGCATGCAGGTAAGTGCAGTTGAAGGCTGAGCCAGTGGACCACAAGGTTGGATGGTAGGGGTCAAGCTTGAAGACTGTTTCTGGTGACAGAGCATGCTAAGTGGAAGACTGGCTAAATGTGTACAGTGCACTGAATCTAGATAGTTAGAAATAGGTAATTCTAGGGACATGGATATGATGTTCTATACACACTTTCTGGCAGTGCAGGTTTCCCCTTTAAGACCAGCTGGAACGTCTTCAGGCTGGCTCCTCTCACCCATCCGTGTGGTGACTCCCTTGGCCCCACCCCATGTAGCCAGATCTTACTTTCCACTGGAAGAAGAAGGTTCCCTCCTTACCTCTCTCACACTGAGAAGGCCCTTTGCTTAAAGGAGTTCTGTTGGCTTAAGTGAAGCCCCAACCGCTTCATAGATCAGGGGGCCCCCAGTGCAGCCGGCATTTTCAATCATGGTGCCCCATTCTTGTTGTGACCTTGCTAGTGCTATCGCGAGATGATGACAGGCCACAGCCCCTGCCTTATCGTCCCTAAGTATGGAAAAATAATCAGTGCTCTATATCAAATGCCCATCGGTATTTTTACACAAGTTACCTAAATACCATGTGTAGCCATACACGTGGCATTTAGGCGAATTGTATAAAAATACCAATGGGCATTTACTATAGAGCATTGATTATTTTACCATACATAAGGAGAATGGTAAGGCAGGGGCTATGGTGCATTATCATCTTGCATTAACTAGTGTTTGATTAGATAGAGATTGCGACGGGACTGGGGCATTATGATTGAAAATGCCGGCTGCACCAGGGCTTCCCTGAAATTTACAATCGGTGAGATAATTAAAATATTAATTTTATAAAAGTCCTTGCAGGGAGGATCTGTACAGTGAAACCCCGACCTATGAAGCAGTCATGGCTTCACTTAAGCCAGTAGTTTTCCTTCAGATCTTCAGATTTCTTCATCAAAATAAACAAACTTTGTCTTCAGGCTCTTTCTTCATGTCGACTGACATGGACGACGAGAAGTCTACTCTAGGGTTCCGGAACTGCGCCAGTGAGCAGATGATGTCCGAGACGGATCTGCGCACCTTGTGCATGTACTGCCTGAGCCATGAGCACAATCCCCAGACCTGTGACATTTGCCACACTTTTCACCCATCCGTTTTAGAGGACCACCACACTCGCTTACTCGTAGGGCATCCGAGTGATCGGTACCCGCCGGTCAAGTCTAAAGATGCCCGACAGGTGGTCTCCGCAGCTGCAGGGTCTGCCGAACAACTTGCAGTTTTCAAGGAAGCCAGGCGGCTCAGTCCTCCTCAGTTTGGGCTTTTTCACCACTCTCTTTGGGCGCCTCCTTTACCGGAGCATTTAAGGGTTTGTGCCAAGCTCTCCTCACTCATGGGCAGGGCCCTTGTCGACACACAAGTCCGAATCGAAGAAAGAATAAATAAAAACGGTCTTGCCATTGATAGTGGGATCAGGAACGCTCTCGGGCTCCCGATTCCCACGCTTCTCCAGAGGTTCTGACTTTGGTGAGATCCTTGGCCCAGGCCACCGGCTGCACGGGAACCCCATCGGGCCAGTTGGCCAAGACACAGGTCAGTCTTCCGGCCGAGATTTTTCTTGAGCCAGTCGACCTGTTGTCACCCGAAGAGTCTGATACCTCCTTGTCTGGGACTCCGATCCTAACTCAGACCCTGGGAGGAATGGATCAGATTGCTGACCCGCCACCTCTTGATGACCCGGAACTGGAGGTGCCCTGGCTTTCACCAGCTCCCTCTTTGGCCTGCCATTGGTCACCCTGACGGTCCAGAGCACGTGAGTTGAGCGGCTTACGTCGATGTCGGCGCTCCTGCTCTCAATGCTCAGGTATGCCGCGCCACCACTCTTCTTTATCCTAGGGTGAGGAGAGGCTTCAGCACAAGTTGCGTCGATGCTACGACGATCTCATGTGGCAACAGCTGGTGTTCGCCGGGATGAAGCTCATACCGGCTTCTACCCCAGCCATCACTTGACTTTCGCCACAGAGGCCAACAACTTTTCCACCTCCGGAGGAGCAGACCCATAAAAAATATCCCGGCTCGGCCCATTCTGGACTCTCTGCCAATTCTGGTGGAGCCGCTCCTGAAACAGCTGACCAGAGCGCCGGCCTCTGGTCTTCCCCATTGGCTGTCATTCACCATCACCCCAGACCGTCCGCAGAGAGTCAGCGGGGATTCGGACGGTCGACCCCTCTTTGACAACTCTTCGGAGTCAGAGGGGGTCTCTCGACAGACGAGGGCCCTACATCTTTTATGGGCCTTCTCTGCCTCATCTCAGAGTCCACGGTTCTCTGGATGGAACCTGTTTAGAAGCAGGCTTGGTACCCGCTTACCCAGATTTTGGACGGGGCGATTCCCCTGGGAAAGCCTTCCCAGTAACAGAGGCCATCCTCAGCCGTGCTTTGGAGCTATGGCAGCATCCCGCCTCCTGCCCTGCTCCATCGGCTAAGATGTCCTGCAAGTGTGCAGTTCCCACCAGTTCCCTCTTAGGTTCATGGAACATCCCTCGGCTGAGGGTTTGGTGTCGGATTCCTTGCTTTGGTGCTCCAGCAATGTGGGAGATGTTGACAAGTCGCCTGACAAGGAGTCCAAGAAATTGGACCATTTGGCCAAAAAGGTCTATTCTGCCTCTTCGCTTGGCCTTCACCAGGTGAGCTCGGCCCTTCTGATGGCCCACTTTTGTCACGCCCTATTGGGCACTCTTGATGGGGTTCTCCCTCATCTCCCAGTGGACCTACAGACTACGGTCAGGCATATCAGTGACCAGGGCCGGACTGTAGCCAGACAGCTCCAGACAGCCATGGACATTGGCGACTCCTGCACCCGGTCTGTGGCAGCTGCAGTGGCCCTGCACCGTAGGGCTTAGCTGAGGATCTCTACCTTCATGGCAGATACCCAGCACAAGCTGGCAGATGTTCCCTTCCTGGGCACCAATCTGTTTGGGCCCGAGGTTGAGGCACCTCACCTGCATTGAGAAATCCCGTGCCACCTTGGACTTGGTGACATCTGCTCAGAGGGATCCCAAGGGCTCCAAACAACAGAAAAAGAAGCCCTCTCAGTCCACCTCCACTCCTGTGGCCAAACCAGCCTAGCCTCAAGCTGAGCAGCAGGCTTAGGCCCGGCAACCTTGGCCAAAGTCAGTGGCCATGGTCATCCGCAAGCCTGGAGGATGAGGCCCCAGTTGCTCCTCAGCCAGGCCCTCTTCCACCTCCAAGCCTGCCCAGTGACGGGATGAGAGGTGCCTCCTTCATACCCGTCACACCTCCTATGGGTCCTTCCGTGGGAGGCTGGCTCTATGACTTCCTTTATGCCTGTTCCACTGTCACCATGGACATGTGGGTTCTCGACATGGTTGGTCAGGGTCTACCTCTAGAGTTCGAGGTGTACCTGCCTTGCTGAGCCCATGTCCCAGGGCAGGGCATAGTGTCCATTGTCGGCCCTTCAGGATGGCATTACCCAGTTCCTCGACAAGGAGGTTGTGGCTCCTGTCTCAGACACTCCAGAACACACTGGATTTTTCTCCAGGAACTTCCTGGTGCCAAAACGGACATGGGGCTGGGACCCCATCGTAGATCTGCACGACTTGAGCAAGTTCATCAGGCCGTGCAATTTAAGGATGGTAACTCTGTCTCAGATCATACCGTTCTCTCGAGCAGGACATGTGGTTCTGCTCCCTGGATCTTCAGGATGTGTTCTTTCACGTCCCAATCCATCCGTCCCACTGCCGGTTCCTCCAATTCCAGGCAGAGGGGATTCTTTACGAGTTCCAGACCATGCCATTCGGCCTGTCCTCAGCCCCCAGGGTCTTCATCAAAGGCACTGCAGTGGTGGCAGCTTACCTGAGGCACCGAGGGGTTCGGGTCTACCCCTACCTGGATGACTGGCTGATCACAGGTCCCTCCAGGCAGGAGGTGAAGTGGTCCAGGGACCTGGCCCTCCAGACCTGCATCTCTCTTGGCCTCCTGGTCAATGAGGCTGAGTTGAAACTCATGCCCTCGCAGGTGATCAGTTTTATCAAGGCAAAGCTCAGCTCTCGTAGAGCCAGGGCTTGGCTCCCGGCGGACAGGGCAGAGGCAGTCTTCTCCTTTTTCCTGATCATTTCAGGTTTGGCAGTCATGCCCAGCCCAGGACTTCCTGCACCTTCTGGGGTACATGGCGGCCTGCACCAGCATGGTGCAGTGGACCAGCTGGAGAATGCGCTGTTTGCAGTGGGAGCTGGCATGCCAATGGTCCCAATGCAGTGACCACTTTGATCAGTCGGTTACTGTGGCCCAACAGATGTGGGACGCCCTCCAGTGGTGGTTAGTCCCGGAACATCTGTAGGAAAGTATCCTGTTTGTCTGCCCAGAGCCGATGGTCATCCTGACGACTGATGCCTCTCTCATGGGCTGGGGTGCCCATCTGGGGGAACACAGAGTCCACGGGCTCTGGACCCCCAAGAAGTCCCAGTGCCACATCAACCTGCTGGAGCTCTGAGCAGTTCAGCTAGTGCTGACTGCCTTTGCTCTTCGCTTTCGGGGTCAGGTGGTCCAGGTCCAGATGGACTACACCACAACCATGTATTGCCTCAACAAGCAGGACAGGATGCTCTCCCTTCCTCTGTGCAGTGAAGCTCTCTGTGTGTGGACCCTCGTGCGCAGCCTGGAGGCCAATCTCCTGGCCATCCATGTGGCCGGTGTCTCCATCCAGCTGGTGGATGCTCTCAGCTGTGTGAGCAAGGTGTCTCACGAGTGATCTCTGCACCCAGAGGTAATACACAGTCTGTTCTCCCAGTGGAGCTCCCCTCTGGTGGACCCATTTGCCTCCAGAGAGAATACAATGTTGAGGTTGTATTGTGCCTTCTCCCCTCAGCAGGGAATGCTGCAGAGGGATGCCTTCTTTAAGCCCGGGGCCCCAGGCCACCTCTGTGCCTTCCCTTCATTTCCCTTGATCCACAAGGTGTTGCTCAAGGCAAGGAGGGACAAGGCATGGGTGATTCTAGTGGCTCTAGACTGGCCACGCCAATTCTGGTACCCTGCTGTCCTCAGCCTCAGCAGCAGGCTCCTGAGGCGTCTTCCTCTCATCCCGGACCTGCTCTCCATCAGTCAGGGGAAGGTACACCACCTGGACTTTCAGTCCCATCACCTGACAGCGTGGTTCCTGAGTGGCTAGAGTTCCAGGCTTTGGGTCTTTCCGAAGAAGTCCTCAACGTTGTCGAGGCTTCTCTGAAGGAGTCGACCTGGAAATGTTACCCATTCAAATGGAAGAGGTTCCGCATTTGGTGTCAGGGCAAGGGGCTGGACACTTTTTCCTGGCCAGTGGCTAGCATCCTTGACTATCTTTGGTCCCTCTCTCAGTCGGGTCTTCGGTCAATGACCCTTAAGGTGCATCTGATAGCCATCTCTGCTTAACGGGCCAGTCAGCAGTTGGTGGTGCAGGAGAAGGTGGTCTGGCACTTCTTTAAAGGCCTTGACCACATTTCCCTGTCGTAGAGGCACAGGTCAGGAGGCATAGGAAAACAAGGAGCAGTTGTAAAATTCGAATAAGTGATTTATTAACAACAGTAAAATAAAAAAATAAAAAGTGTTCCGTATAACTATTTACAAAGGCAGTATTAATAGAGAAAGTCCATCTGAGTTTCTTCTCAATTTCTAATCTCAGTGTTTGCTCTCTTGCAAGAAATTGCAGCTGTTTTTATAAGTCTTTTCAACCCCCGCTTGTTAAGAAAACAGCTTGCTTCTTACACAGTGTTCTTGTAAGTTTCAGCAAGTGCAGCAAAAAGAACATTGTGACCCAGAACTGACCTCTTGCTTATAGCTTCTCAGAGAGTTTGCAAAGAGGTTAACCCCTTGAGTTCCAAACAACTTTTTGCAGTCATTTCAACAGTAGAACTACGGTATATACATTTCTAAACAAAGGGATTCCAGTATCAGTTACATTTCCACATAATGATTCATATATTTTTATACCAGCAGATATGCAAGGAGGGAAGAAAAGACAGAACAGCAGGAGAAAATACTGTAGATAGCGAGAGACAGAGAATTGCAAGACAGTCGGGATGATCAAGTCCTAGGTCTCACAAGAAAATTTGGTTATGCAACCAGACACAGAAGAGACAGGAAAATGAGAGAATAGAACAGATCCTTGCATTTAAACTCCTTCTCCATAACAACTGGGACAGGGCCCTATTCAGCCCTGTCACATTCCCCTCCAGTGCGTGAACCACCACCACCTTGGAACTTGTTGCTGGTGTTGGCAAAGCTCATGGGCAAGCCATTTGAACAAATGCAGAGGTGTGAAATGTCTCACCTGTCATAGAAGTCTGCCTTCCTAGTGGCTATGATGTCAGCCAGAAAGGTCAGTGAGCTCCAGGCGCTCTCGGTGAAGTCTCCTTACCTGATCTTCCACAGGCACAAGGTTGTCCTTTACCCCAACCTGAAGTTCCCCCCGAAGGTTGTGTCGGATTTTCACCTTAACCGGGTGATCAATCTCCCGGTGTACTTCACCAACCACACCTCAGAGGCCGAGCACAGGCTCCACACTTTGGACCTATGGCAAGCGCTCGCCTGTTACAAGGAGTGCATGGCTGAAGTACAGGGAGAGGTTTGCCAGCTATTTGTCACCTATGCTAAAGCCACACTTGGTGGACCTGCAGCGAAGTGGACAGTTGGCAGATGGATAACATCATGCATTGATCTCTGCTATAGGTTGGTGGGTAGAAACTTACCGTTGGGCTTAGGGCTCATTCCACCCGCCATACCACTGCCTCGGTGGCTGCTTCCATGGATATACTTATCCAGGAAATCTGCATGGCTGCTACCTGGAGGTCAGCACATGCCTTCATTTCCCACTACCACATCGACCTTGAGACACACCGGGATGGTTTTGAGGCCTCAGTTCTCCAATCTCTGCTTCCCAAGTAGGGGATGTGCGCCTTGCCCCTTCCTCCCGGAAAACTGCTAGGAGTCTGCCAGAAAGTGTGGATAGAACATCATATTCACGTCCCTAGAAAAACAGGTTACTCACCTGTAGCAGTAGTTCTAGGAGTGGTATATGATGATCATCCACGTGGACCCACCCAACCTCCCCTAGTAAGTGGCACACTGATCTGGCTTCCAGCGGACAAGATCTGATGTCACGAGGCGGGGATGAGGGAGTTACCACCCGGGTGGGTGGGAAGAGCCAGCTTGAAGACATTCTGGCTAGAATTAAAGGGGAAAGGCACTACCAGAAAGTGTAGATGAACATCATATACCACTCTTAGAACTACTGTTACAGGTGAGTAACCTGTTTTTTTTTTTTTTTTTGTATAATGAATAGAGTTTGTTTTTCACCGCAATTTCTTTTAAAGCAGCTAAGTGCCTATAAATATGGCAAGCTGAGCTGGCCATCTTTTAATTCTCTTTTTGTGCCCCCTTCTCACCGCAGTACTTCCCTTTCTTCAGGAGACTCTATGGCCTTATGCGTCCCGTCTGTGCCACGGTGCAGTCCACCCCCCGAGCCTTGGTTATACCCCAGGCGGGTATGGGATGGGGCCCCCATTTCTACCCCGACATGTCTGTATATCATCAGGGGATGCTGTCACCAGAGCTGGCAGGGGCATGGGGATCGAGGAATGGGGCTCCATCTACAGGGAGCACTGTGGGGTTTCTCCTTCGTTTCTGGTCCTCCTTCAGGATGTCGGCACTCTTGGGGAGCCTAGGGTCAGAGCACATCAGGATGTGCGAACGCTCTGGCTCCCAGCCGATGTCCCCCCCTCCCTTCTTTTTGCTGTCCCGCTGCATCTCCACCCATGGTCACCCAGGTGGCGGTGGAGCAGCAGGACAAGCAACCCCCCTCCCTGGAGGAGGAGAGCAGTCTCTTGGCGCTCAATCCTTCTTTTCCCCCCCACCCCCAGCCGACCCTACGGCCGCCCGAGTCCGTTCCTGAACTCAGGTCGCTGGCGCTGCGAGCGGTAACCCTACCACTTTGCCGGCGGGCCGAGCTGGCCATCTTTGTGTACTTGCCCAGTCTCCCCCTGCTGCCACCTAAAGAGTGACTTAAGAAGGGTGGGACGATCAGCAGAGTTGTCTTTTATAGGATCTTCCTGTCCTCTGAGAGACTAAAGATGAATGACCTGGCAAGGGTCTCCCTGCAGGACTCCGCACAACAAGGTGTTTTTGGTTTTTTGTTTTGGGTCGACCAAATACCTTTTTAATCCCAAGTTTTTTTCCTCTGCCCTCCTCTGCCAGTGTTGGGGAAGTCATGGCAGCAGTATTGTGTCCTCCAGCTGGTAGAGCTGCGAGTTGCTGCCTTCACAGGCCACATGAGTTCAGCAACATACTTGGGCAGTAAGGTCAGTGATTTTCAGTTTTTACCTGAAAACCTGGTAAAATTCCATAATTTGGACTGCCTGCACACCGACAGAAACAAAGAATTTCACAGAATTTGGCATTTTAGACCAAATCAGTGAATCCGCAGAACTTGTTTTTTTCTTATAATTGCTTCCTGTACTATTTTCAGTTTGCTTCAGTTAATGCTCTGTATAGTAAGCCTTTTGTATACTGATTATTTATACACATGCTAAAAGAATTACAGCAGAATCCTGGTAGAATCCAGAAATTAGACTAACAATCACCAGTGCAATTCATGGAATTCCAAGTCTTGAAAATAGAATTTCATTATTTTAATCACTGTAAATCAGTGGCCTTGGTAGGGGTTATGCAGACATGAAGTGGTACGCACCTTGTTTCTGCCACCAAACACTTTAGCTCCAGTGCCTCCAGCCAGTCCAGACCAGGAAACCAAAATCTTCTCTAAAAACAGGGTCTTGAAGGACAGGGCACTACCGCTACAGCAGTGGGGTGAAGCTGTCTTTTTTGTATTAATTTTCTTTATATGCCCCCTTCCTGCCACTAGAACCTGCCACCTGTTGCTGCCAACTTTCGTAGAGCCAAGGTTCCCCTCCAAGTGGGGTCGGGGTTGGTGGCAGATTAAACTCTGAGTATTATATTTGTCTGGGGTGCTGCAGTGGAGGTACTGGGCCCGGATGCACTGGGGTCTATTGCTGTGAGCAGTGGGGGCCCTTTTTCCATTTTTCACCCAGCCCTAGGGAATTTCGCGAACAATGATGTCATGAGTATGCATGTGCAATGCGTTTCATCACACTGACATCTGCAGCATCCCCACCCACCTACTGACCTTCCAGCTGCACTGCCACCTGTGATCCTCTGGATGGCAGTATCATGGCAGAGGACAGTGTGCCCCTTCCCCATAGGAGGGGAGTGTCCCCAGGGAGCTCATTCCTCCTCCCCTTGGCTGGCCCCTGATATCCCTGACTTGTTTTCAAACCTGGTTCTCCAACGCCACGAGTATTGTCCCTACAGATGCACTGCTGGGACACCTTTACTTTTTCTTTTAGATATATATAGAAATAAAAAAAATGTATAGGGCTAGTTGCTAAATTGAACATGTCCTATGAGGAATTAGAATTTGGAGTGCTGTAGGGCAGGGCTGTGCTATAAATTTGTTGGTGCTCTGCCTTCCTTGATCACTCTTCCTTCTTTCTTTTTCTTTTACAGCACAAGCTGGAAGGAGCTCTCCTGGCCCTCGGCCAGTTCACGCATGCCCTGGCAGAGCTGATGGCCTGGCTGACGCACACCGAGGAGCTGCTGGATGCCCAAAGACCTGTCAGCAATGACCCCAAGTTCATCGAGATCGAACTGGCCAAGCACCATGTATGTCATCCATAACTTGTTTGTTACAAATATGCATGCTTAGAGATTCCAGGGTTAGGCACAAGAGTCTTAAAATCTGTAAATGTGGAGTTAGGTTTTAGGGTACCGATAATGGAGAAATAAATCTGGCTTAAAGAATTTTAAAACTCATTAGATTTGTAAGCATGAGATGTTTCTACCTTGGCATCCTCTTGCCTATAACAAGGCTTCTTAGCTGCTATCTGTGAGTACCTAACTGAAGTGTTAGCACCTTATTTATACTGCCGGTTTGTTCCTTAAGTACTCTGTATTAAGACTGTACTTTACAATTTGCTTCTGTCTTTACTACTCAATTTCTTGTGTTGTATTAGTTTGTTAATGTGTTACTAATATGTTTATGACAATGCCTGTTAGCTGCATTTGCAATTCTCAGCTCGTATAATTGTTCTCCTTTTATTGACCAGGACCCTCTGTAATTGAGCTCTCAGCTCAAAGGTTTGTAATTTTCGATCCTTTAATAAATAAGTAAGCATAATTATTGTTGTCTGGCTGGCTCATCAGTGCAGTGGCATGGCTGGCACTCTCAATACTGGCGACCCTGGTTCTGAAATAAGTCTGGGATGTTGGGACCAGCCTGTGGAGGGGGAGATCAAGTGTCTCATAGGATGCTGTCTTCCAGGGAGGCAAGAGAGGGCTGCATCCTCTTGCTCTGTCATCTCTGCATGCAAGAGGACTGGCTGTGGAGCAGTAGGTAGGAGTGAGGGAGGCAGGGGACACTGCAGAGCACATGGCGCAGTGCACACATTCGTGTACTTCTTCTAAGACAACTTTCCTGGTGCCAGCATCCCTTCAGGGAAGGGGATTAGCAGCAAAGGGGTAATTAAGAGGTAGATAATACTGCTTAGTCATGTTTCATGACGGACATTGTCCAAAAGGCGGTACACATGCCCCACTGGATAGAGAAGCAAAAAATTAATTAAAAAATGAATATATATAGATATAAAGAGATACTGATATAGATATATAATTAGATATTTCTAGGGACATGGATATGTTGTTCATCCACACTCATTGGCAGGTATCCTTGCCGCTTTAAATCTTGCCGGAAGGTCTTCAAGCTTGCCCCTCCCACCCACCGGCTGGTATAACTCTCGGCTCCCGCCCATGATGCCAGATCTTCCTTACCGCTTGGAAGCTCAGGTTCCTCCTTAATGCTCTGCGTTTGAGACTGGTTCCTATTTCTCCGCTTTGCGGATTTAAAAATAAATTTGCAAAAGACTTCAGTCTTCTATCCTCATGACTGCGATGGACAAATCGACTCAGTTCGGAGATGCCCATGCTGGTGAAAGATGTCTCGACGGATCCACACTCACGTGTGTCTACTGTAGGCCTTGAAGCACGACCCGCGGGCTTTAAGCCTGTGCTCATCTTTCTCGACCTCGTCCTCGAGGCCGTGCTGCCCGATTGCAACTGGGCGTCCCGGCGTTCCCTCGGTGAAGTCCAAGGAGGCCGGTTGGCGGTGTCGCGGCGGCGCGGGGCTCGGCGGATCAGCTCGAGCGGATGGTCGCCTCAAGAGGAGGCGGCGCTGGGCCGTATCTTTCCTCGCCGCTGCATTTATCCCGCTTCTCTGGGTTCTTCCTACACGGCTTCTTTTAAGGAGCTTTGTCTGTCCCTCTCCACTAAAGGAGAAGGGCCTGCGTCTGCTGGACCTTATTCTCGGTCCAAAAAGAGGGACAGGGGTAAGTCCCTCCGTCGACGCTCTTGGGAGCGGGAAAGGTCCCTCTCCCCCGGGCCGTCGACCGTCGGCTTCGGTCGACCGCTCGGCTCCGGCCACTGGCCTCACGGTGTCCCCGTCAGGTCAGTTGACCGAGACTCCCACCGATGAAGTCGAGATTTTTCTCGACCCATTGGACGGGCTGTCGCCTTTAGCAGCCGAGATTCCCCTCTCCCCGGTTCCCCCGGGAGGAGTTGAGGATCCCGTGGGCTCGCCTGTGCCTCCGGTTCCGGAGCCCTCGGATGGACCATCCGAGCCGAAGGGAGTGCCGGTTCCGGCCGACACCTCCCCGCACCGACCTCGGAAATTCCGGGACTCTCGGTCTCGGACCTCTTGGCGAGTCCAGCCGATCCACCGTCATGGCGGTCTGGACTCGGCACAGCTGATGGCCAGCGTCGCCGCTCGTCCTCCTCCTCGGATGAGGGAGGCTCCGGCGTAGAATTACGTCGGATGCGAGACCTTATGTTGCAACAGCTCCTCCTGGCCGGGAATAAGCCGACCCGTCGCCTTCCCGGCCATTAAGTGGCTGTCACGGGCGGCCGACACAACCCTCGACTTATCCGAGGCCTATACCCAGGCCGGTTGTTCGGCCAAACCAGCTGCTCCACGATTCGTGGAACCTCCGCCCACAGCCACCACTGGGGCTCCGACCAAGGATTCTCGGTCGGCTAAGGGTCTACCCCATCGGTTGTCAGTTACCCTCACTCCCGACCGACCTCGGCAGGTGAAGGGTGGCTCAGGCCAGAGGCAGCTCTTGAGGGACTCTTCCGAGTCGAAGATGATTCCTCCTTTTTCTCCAAGCGACTGGACTTGGAGTCTTCAGGAGGTCAGTCAATGGACGATAGCCCGTCGTCCTTCCTAGGACTGCTTCGGCTCATCTCGGAGTCTACCGGGATGGAGCTCGAACCCGTTTCCAAGCGGGCCAGGTATCCCCTCACGGAGATTCTGGACCGAGGGGATTCTCCGACGGAGGCCTTTCCGGTGGCCGAGGCCATAGTGGGTCCGGCACTGGAGCTTTGGCAGCGCCCTGCTTCCTGCCCTGCGCCTTCGGCCAGGATGGCCAGGAAGTATGCGGTCCCTACCGGTTCCTTGTCCGGTTTTTCGGAACACCCCTCTGCTGAGGGGTTGGTTACCGACAGCGTTTTCCGGCGCGCCGGCAACGCCAGGGATGTGGACAAACCTCCTGACAAGGAGTCCAAGAAATTGGACTAAGTCGGGCGAAAAGTCTACGCTGCGTCCTCTCTGCCATCGCCAGGCCAGTTCGGCCGTCCTCATGGCACATTTTTCTCATGCCCTGTTGGGCTCCTGGATGAGGTCATCCCTCATCTTCCGCCGATCTGCAGACTACGGTTAAGCAGGTGCGGGACCAGGAGCAGGGCAGTGGCCAAACAGCAGCTCCAGACTGCTTTGGATATAGGGGACTCATGTGCCAGATCGGTGGCGGCCGCAGTGGCTATCGTCGGCGGCTTGGCTGAGGATATCCACCTTTACTTCGGATACCCAGCACAAGTTGGCGGATGTTCCCTTTTTGGGGACTGACCTCTTCGGCCCTGGGGTGGAAGGTCACCTGCAGAGGATCGAGAAGTCCAATGCCACCTTGGACTCGGTCTCTTCCGCTCAGAAGGACAAAGGCCGCAAACCACAGCCTAAGCCCTTTCGTCCTTCTGTGCCCCTGGCGCGCCCGGCCCAGCAACGTCAGGGCCAGCAGGCTCGGCCTTGGCATCCCAAACCCAAGCCGCCGGCTTCCTCTAACAGGAGGCAGGGAGGAAAGGGCCCAGGAGGTCCCTCGGCAGTCCCTCCTCAAGCCTGCCCAGTGGCCAGGCTGAGGGGTGTCGCCCCCCATTCCCGTCTGCCCCTAGGTCCCCGTGAAGGCGGCTCCGGCCCTCCGTTCCGCCTGGTCCGCTGTTACCACGGACAGGTGGGTCTTGGAGGTGGTGGGAAGAGGCCTGCCTCTGGAATTCGAGCAGGCACTACCCTTCAGAGCCGTGGCCCCTCGAGAGCCCGGGATCCCCAGCCTCACTGGTGGCTCGTCGAGCGACATCGCTCTCCTCCTCCAGAAGGAGGTGGTAAGAAGGTGGTGGACCTCCTTCAGACCCAGGGTTTGTGTCCAGGTACTTCCTGGTTCCGAAGCGACGAGGGGCTGGCGCCCATTCTCGACCTACGACCTAAACAAGTTCCTAAGGTCTGAACCTTCAGGATGGTCACTCTGGCTCAGATAATACCATCCTTGGCAGCGGTGTGGTTCTGCTCTCTGGACTTGCAGGGCCGCGTTTTTCACGTCCCTATCCGTCCGTCTCACCAGAGATTCCTTCGCTTCCGGCGGAAGGATCCCTCTTGAGTTCAAGCCATGCCCTTGGCTTGTCTCCAGCTCCCAGGGTCTTCACCAAATGCATGGCAGTGGTGACAGCATTCCTCACGGCGCGAGGGTCAGGTGTACCCTTACCTGGACGACTGGCTGATAGCAGCTCCCTCCAGGAAGGAGGCGGGTGGTCACAGAGATCTGGCCCTCCAGGTCTGCTCTCAACTGGGCCTCCCTTATCAAGCGAGGCCAAGTCGGAACTCGAGCCGAAGCAGGTGATTCTATTCATCGGGCGCAGCTCGACTCTCTTGAGCCAGGCCGGCTCCGCCCGGACAGGGCGAGGTTCTTTCCTCCTTTGCCCAATCATTTCTGGTTGGGCAATTGCTCTGCCGGGACTTCCTCGCGCCTCCTGGGTCTCATGGCGGCCTGCACCAGCGTGGTCCGTTGGGCCCGCTGGAACATCGCGTCCTTCCAGTGGGGACTGGCCAGCCAGTGGTCTGGCAGCTCTGCGATCCTTGGACCAGCTTGTGTCGGTGACACAGGGATGTGGCACGCTCCAGTGGTGGACCGTCCAGATCATTTGCAGGAGGGCATCCCGTTAGTCTCGCCCCGAGCCGACGGGTCTCTCTATCGACCGATGCCTCTCTGATGGGTTGGGGTGCCCATCTGGGGAACACCGGGCTCATGGCCTCGGTCCCAGCAGAGTCCCGATGCCACATCAACCTGCTGGAGCTCCGAGGCGGTCCGCCTAGCTCTCACCGCCTTTGCTCCCGTTCCTCCGGGGTCAAGTGGTCCAGTCCAGGCGGACAATACCACGACCATGTACTATCTAAACCGCCGGGCGGGCGCTCCATGCTTCTATGCAAAGGCTCTCCGCATTTGGTCACTCCGTGCGCAGCCTGGAGGCGGATCTCCTAGCCATTCACGTGGCAGGAGCCTCAACACCCTGGCCGATGCCCTGAGCGGATAGGGGCTGCATCCCACGATGGTCTCTCCTGCCGGAGGTAGTACAGCATCTGTTCTCCCTTTGGGGCACACCTCAGGTGGACCTGTTTGCCTCCAGGGAGCAGCGAAGCTGAGTCTGTTCCATGCCCGCCCCCTCCAGCAGGGCTCGCTGCAGGGGATGCCTTCTCGAGGCAATGGACCCGGGCCTCTTTACGCCTTTCCCATTTCCCTTGATCCACAAGGTGCTTCTCAAGGCGAGGAGGGACAAGGCGCAGGTGATTCTGATAGCCCCAGACTGGCCTTCGCCAGTTCTGGTACCCAGATCTCCTCAGTCTCAGCTCCAGGACTCCGGCAGCTTCCAGCTCGCCCGGACCTGCTCTCAGTCAATCAGGGAAGGTGTTCCATCCGGACCTTCAATCCCTGCACCTGGCCTGGTTCCTGGCGGCTAGAGTTCCAGGCCTTGGGTCTTTCGTCGAGGTCCTCAATGTAGTTGAGGCGTCCCGTAAGAGTCGACCAGAAAATGCTATGCCTTCAAATGGAAAAGGTTTTCCATTTGGTGTCAGAAGCAGGGCTTGGACCCTTCCTCCTGTTCCTTAGCAAGCATCTTGGACTATTTATGGTCCCTTTCTAGTCAAGGGCTTAGGTCGGCGACCCTAAGGGTGCACCTGGCAGCCATCTCTGCTTAGCGAGCGGGAGAGCAGTCGGTCTTCAGGAGAAGGTAGTCTAGGCGCTTTTTCAAAGAGCCTTGATCACATTCCCTCCAGTACGGGAACCCCACCTCCGTGGGATCTACTGCTGGTACTGGCAAAGCTCATGGGCAAGCCATTCGAACCTATGCACAGGTGTGCTCTCTCTCACCTGTCGTGGAAGACCGCCTTCTTGGTGGCTATCCGTCAGCCAGAAGGATAGGAGAGCTCCAAACTCCCTATCCGGGTCTCCTTACCTGGTCTTCCACAGGGACAAGGTTGTCCTGCGCCCCACCCGAAATTCCTTCCGAAGGTGGTGTCGGAGGTTCCTCTAACCAGGTGTTGACTCTGCGGTGTTCTACCCCAATCACACCTCGGGAGGCCGAATATAGGCTCCATACTTGGACCCTAGAGGAGCTAGCTTATTATAAGGAGCGACGGCTGAAATGGAGAGGTTCCCAGCTGTTTGTCACCCACGCTGAAGCCGCGATCTGGCAGACCTGCAGCCAAGCGGACGATAAGCAGGTGGGTAACCTCCTGCATAGATCTCTGCTATAAGGTTGGCGGGCATGGAGCCTCCCAGAGGGATAAGAGCTCATTCTACCCGCCCATACTGCTGCAACGGTGGCTGCTTCCAGGGACGCCCCTATCCAGGAAATCTGCAGGGCTGCTACCTGGAAGTCAGCAAACACCTTCATTACCCACTACCACATCGACCTTGAGTCACGCTGGGATGCTGGTTTTGGGGCCTCGGTTCTCAGTCTCTCTTTCCCAAGTAAGTATTGGGGGTGTCGTCTTGCCTCCCTCCTCCCGGAGAACTGCTAGGAGTCTGCCAATGAGTGTGGATGAACAACATATCCATGTCCCTAGAAATACAGGTTGCTCACCTGTAACAGGAGTTCTAGGAATGGTATATGCATTTCATCCTACAATCCTGACTCCCGGCCCGACGCACAACCTGAGCTTCCAGCGGGCCAGATCTGGCGTCATGGGGCGGAGCCGAGAGTTATACCACCCGGGTGGGTGGGAGGGGCAAGCTTGAAGACCTTCCGGCAAGATTTAAAGCGGCAAGGATACCTGCCAATGAGTGTGGATGAACAACATATACCATTCCTAGAACTCCTGTTACAGGTGAGTAACCTGTATTTGTTGTCTGCCTCATTGTCTGGACTTCAGGTAAATCATTGCAGAGCAGGGTTGTTTCTGAGGCGGCAGCCTGGTTGTAGCAGAAAAACCATACTGGAGAATCTGCTAGATATCCCCCAGTCTGGTTTCAGGCTGCGTATGGGAAAAGTAGCAGCTTTGGGCTGGTTCTCAGTCCTTGTGGACCACCTAATGAAGGATCAAATAGCAGAATACATTGAGCTAGGTGACAGTGTAAGTATTTAGGGCTTACAGTTTAATTTTGCCCTCCAGGGACAGGCACATCTGAGAGGACTTTGGGGAGGTAGCAGAAAATCATCATCTTCTTCTCTTCTTTAACCCTTTAGGTGCTCAAAAATGATGTGTTGGCACACCAAATCACAGTGCAGAGAGTGAATAATGCTGGCAATGAGCTGTTGGAATCTAGCGATGCGGACGATGCCAGCAACTTGCGCCACCGTCTGGACACACTGAACCAGTGCTGGGAGTCTGTACTACAGAAGACAGGAGAGAGGGAACAGCAGTTGGAATCTGCTCTGCAGCTGGTATGGCATCTTCTTAGTTTGGAGTCCTTACTTATTTGTCAGGGATTCTGTGCTGGTGAAAGGTGAGGTGGAGGGGTGAGGTAACTGCATACTCTGGTTAGTGATTCAGTGCTGATGAGAGGTGAGGACCAGGTATGCTGCATTCATTCAGGAGTTCAGAGCTGGTGAAAGGTGTGGGGTGGGTCAGATACAATGCATGCTAGTCCTGGATTCAGAGATGGTGACAGGTGAGGGAAGGGCCATGTATGGGGCATTGTAGTGGAGCATTCAGTGCTGGTGAATAGTAAGGAGAAGGCCAGGTTTACTGCAGTACTGCATTTTATTTATTTTTTTAATTATATTTTATTAGAATTTTCAGATTTAGCTTTTTGTTTTGAAATGATATTTTATAAGAATTTTCAGATTTAGCGAAGTACTGCATTTTAGTAGAGGATTCAGTCCTGTTAAAGGTGAAGGAAGGGTTAGATATAGGGCATTCCAGCCTCATATTCAGTACTGGTGAAAGGTGAGGTCAGGGTTAGGTACAAGGTGTTCTAGTCAGAAATGTTTTGCTGGTGAAAGGTGTAGGAAGGGCCAAGTACAGAGCATTCTAGTCGGGGATACAGAACTAGTGAAAAGTAAGGAAAATGTGGCAGGTACAGCGCCCTGTAGTCAGGGATTCACTGCTAATGAAGAAGGTGCTAGACAGGTATCACATCAACAAAATATGAGCTAGCTCGCTGGTGCAGCGGTAGCGCTACCGCTTGTGGCACTGGTGACCCGGGTTCAGGAACAAGCTCTAGTCGTAAGAGGACCAGCCTGGGAGGGGAGGTAGGATGAGCGTCCCCAGGACTGCTGTTCTCCCCCTGGGGGAGGTGGGGGTGCTGTGGGTTCTGGAGTTGCACCAGCGAGGCTGGGAGTTCGGCACTAGCACAGGACCACATGGTCTGGGAGGAGATGTCAGTGAATGTCTGTAGGGCATGTGTGGGAGCATGCTCGCTCTGAATTTACATCATTGCATGTCCTCCTTTCCAGGGGCAACTGAAGCTGAAAACCCCTGAAGCAGCTTACAGTGACACCAGCGCCCTTGCAAGTGCTGCCTTTAGCCCTTTCTGTCAGATGCCAGGGGGACCAGGTTAGCGTCTTTGTCCTCTCCCTTGGGGGCAAGGGGTAAGCCCACCATGGGGGGCAAGCCATGGTTTCCTGGATTCCCCTAGTAGGTCCCTGGAGCCGGCATGAGCACAAAGGTGAAACTGAAGTGCCCATACTGGCTGAAATGGGGTACATCCCTAGCCTCCTCCAGGAAAATAAACAGAGTTATGAGAAAAATCAGCAAAATATATTCAAAGCTAGTGAAAGATCAAAGCATTAGAGGGTGGAGGCCTCTCAGTGTCATTTGGCCAGGCACAACATTGGCCAGGTAGAGATTGGAACTTGGACCACTGGATCTGTAAAACAGCAGCGATACCATGTGAGCTAAAGAAGCAGCTCCACAAGCTCAGGTAGTAAGAAAGACTTTTAAGCTTAAAAATACCCTGGCTCATTACAACCTGAACCACAGGCTGGAGCTGTGAGCTCTTATGGTAAGAGGGAAGCTCAGCCTGCCAATCTAAGGGCTCAGCCTCCAGCCACCCCTGTGTGGTGTACCAACATAAAACATCTTGTATAGTCGGCCATTGTGTAACATAACCGTGACAGATGCCAACGCAATTTGATACCAAGCTATCCTGTCTGCCACAATATTTAAAGAAAAAATTGATTCCGAGGCAATACAAATGTAAAGTGGCCAGATAGGTATGTACTTTGTCTACTACAGCAATGACAAAATGTCTGTCTTCATTTATTTTCTTATTTTTGTTGAAGCAGAGGTTAGCAACTAAGATTGTCATCTTTCAGTTTGGTCTGGAATGGGGTGGAAGCATAGAGAGTTCATGTGACTTGCACAGTGTTATGCAGTGTCTGTGAAGAGATTTGAACCTGAATTTCATGGTTCTCAGGTTGTATTATAGTCCCAGGACCACACTACCTCTTACTGAAGGTTAGTATATATTTTTTCCTGACCTTGTACAGTTGGAGCTAGGTGGTCCCTACATTTGCTGCGCCGCCTTTAACATCAGCAAATATCCTTTAGTAATGTGAGTTATGTCACCAGCTAACCTCAGATGCTTTGTTCCACACCAGGCTCAGGGCTTTCATGGAGAGGTGGAGGATTTCTTCCAGTGGCTTAGCAAGATGGAGACCCAATTATCGATGTCTAAACCCATGGGAGGACTGCCAGAGACAGCCCGTGAGCAGCTCAATAGCCACATGGTAAGCAGGGCCTGTTTGTTTTACTCTGTCAAGGAACATTTTAGCTGGTTTGCATAGCAAACAAAAATGACACCGCTCATCAACTGCCGACTGTGAGAGAAAGGCTGCCATAGTGCGACTGTTTAGGAGTCTGGGTAGTTGTAATCACTTGCTGCACATCTCATTCTACCCAAAGGTTTCTTCACATGACAGTGTGTACAAAAAAGTATGTTTTCCTACTGCTCCTTGAATTATGTTTAGTAGCACATTTGTGAGTCAAGCACCCCATGCCCCGTCTGAGAATTTGTGGGCCAGCTAACCTAACACACTATAGCTTAGATCAGGTAAATTGTCACTGCTGAGGGTATGGGTTGATTATGCAAAAACTGGAACTGGTATGGATTTCTTTTTGCAGTTAGATGATTTATTCCCCCTCCTTGCCGCAGCACAGGGTCCATTCAGCTGACCTCCCCAGCCCCTGCCACCAGAATCCCCAGGGACTTACCTCGCCCCAGCGTCCTCCACGGCTTACTTCTGATAGCTCCCATCAATCTCTGTGTGCACTGTTCCCTGTTGGCCCAGTAGAATAGAGAAAGCAAAAATGAAGAGCATTTGGGAAGCCAGGTCAGCACTGCAGCTAAGCATTGCCTCTCTTGACTGAGGGTGGGGGCAGGGAATTTAAAGAGCATTTAAAAAGGGGTCTAGGGTTCGGCAGATGACACCTCTGCACCCTACCTCCTTAGTTGGGCAACAGAGTGGACAGCCTCCACATCTCCTACCTCTGTTGTTTGATTTCCTCCCCACAAGCTATATTGGAGGGGAGATAGGGTGGAGGGAGTCTGTGCAACACTGGATGGCCCAATCAGTGGTCAGCCCTCCAGAGGGAAAGGTGGAGGGTTGCAGCTGGCTGATGGAGGGCTGTGCTCCCCAGGGAACAAGAAAAAACTAGAGCTAAACAAAAGTAACCTGAAGGCTATTTGGAAGTGCAAAACAGGAAAAAAAATACTAGTATATTGCCTTCCTATCGAAAGCAAGAAGACATCTCTGCAGTGGCCCAAGTCGTGCTGTTTTTATTCAAGTTTAAGGAAAGTGCTACAGATATAGTCAGAGGCATATTAAATATAGTACTTCGCTCCCTTACCTTTGTGGGAGTTAACTGGCCATAAAGATACATTTGTATCCTTATTGCCCTTAGGGAGGTAAGCCACCATAATGTGGCCTGGAGGAGGTGGCCAGTTGCTCCCTTCCATATTTTGGTGTGCTGGATCCACCCCTGCGCTCATAAGTGTTTTGACATATGAGCAGTGAGAGCACGCGGGTGCACTTACTTGAAGTGAATGGGGCCATTTTTAGTTACATATTTTTATATGTTAGAGTGCATGTTAGTGAATGGTGCCTTATTTTATTTTACTGTTGTCTGTTTATGCTCCTTCTGTCCAACCCGTCTTGTGTTCTCAGGACCTGCCAACCACCTTCCCAGTCCCCTGGCCTCTCCCAGTCGCTGTCACCTATCTCTGTAGAGCCTTGGATGTACCCCCTATGCGGGGTTGGAGTAGAGGGGGATTGATCCCCGAACTCTTGAGTTGCATCAGGTGGTGCTGTGTGCTGGGGAGGCAGAGACCCAGGATATACTACGGCCATCATCGTGGAGGTGCTGGGGCCATTTTCCTTTGTTCTCCCATCCCCTGGGAATGTCACTTACGTGGACGTCAAGGTGAGCCCGCACACTCTATGCACTTGTCCACCTCAGCGACATCCCCATCCTCCCCTTGAACCTCCAGCCACACTGACATCTGTGGTCACCGAGGTGACAGTATCATGGCAGAGGACAGAACCTTCACTCCCCAGAGGAGGAGAGTGTCCTCTCGGATGCTCAGTCCTCCTCCCTCCAGCTGGCCCCCGACAACCCGAGCTCATTTCTGAACTCGAGTCACTGGCGTTGAGCATTAGTGCTACCGCTGCAGCCATGGGCCGGCCAAATGGGGCCATTTATAGTTACATATTTTATATATAATAGAGTGCATGTTGGCATAAATTAAAGCATCCACATAACTAACAAGGGCCTCAATAGTGAAGTGGTGACTAGAACTGTGCTATCCTTAGTTGGCTCCTCCTCCTGGTTCCCACCTCAAGGAGAGAAGCTGTGGATGACATGGATTTGAGTCAGAGAAGGGGTACTGCAGTCTGTCAAGCAGTCGGAACCAAGGGGCTCCTTTGATAGGAATGGCTTTTGTGGTACCAACCCCAGAGCAAGGGAGAAAAATTGCAAATGGAAGTAAAAAAAAAAAAAAGCTCACTGTAATCATAGTGCTACTAATTTTCTTGAAGTTGCTAACAAAACACTGTACTGTTTCCCTTACCCTCTCTTTTTTAGGAGGTCTATGCACAGTTTAAATCCAAGGAGGAGACATACCGACAGCTGTTGGACAAGGGCCAGCTGATGTTGCTGAGTCGGGATGATTCTACAGGTTCCAACACTGAGCAGAACCTGGCACTGTTGGAGCAGAAGTGGCAATCTGTCAGCACAAAGATTGAGGAGAGGAAGGTAAGACTGTACATGGGGTTCAGCTGGGATGCTTAATTTAATCTGGTCTG